>OY856410.1:646130905-648558405 GCA_963693085.1 Alisma plantago-aquatica
GTGGAAGGATATCAAAAGAGAGAAAGCAATACCGGTATAAAGATCTTTCATGGCCCCTGTATGTATACTACGCTATAAAAAGAGTTTTTCCATCTATTTATAAAATAGCCATTTTGAACCCCAGCGGCCAATCAGAAATGAGCATTTTGAGTTGTCATTCTCTCCTTCACTCAATCTCTTCTCACATTTTTTTCTATTTTAATTGTTTTTTATTCACCAAAATACTTCTCTCATATTAAACTACACATCTACGATTCCCTCCAACTAATCATTATCACTTCCTTCCAACCAACCACCATCTCCCTCTCGCCCCCATTTTCAAATACCCACGATTTTCAAGATAACCATTACCTTTTTTTGAGAGCCCAAATAACCATTACCTCCGTGTTCCTTAGTTTGACGGTTTCATTATTGTTATCTCAACAAAATAATCCCACGTGTCCTTAAGTGTCGCTCGACCGCTCCCAACATAAATTAATTAAGGAAAAACACATTGCACAATCCCACTAAAAGATTATTTTCAAACGGACCATCATCCATATTCTCTCTCCACTCTCCGACTCCTCTCCACTCCTTTCTTGGCTCCTCACTCTTCTCGTGCCCTTTCTATTCTCTCCAACTCTCTATATGTCCTTTGTTCAACTTCCTACTCTTTCCCTATGTCCTCTTACAGTTTTTACAAGTTTTCCTTTGTCGCCTCCCATCTCCATCTCCATTCGATTTTAATTGCCAAAATACTTCTCTCCTATTAAACTACACATTCACGATTCCCTCCAACTAATCATTATCACCTTCCTCCAACAAATTGAAAAGCCATTGCGAAGGTTGAAACCTACATAAAGATGAATGACCTACTCATCACAAGATTATAATTTTTTTAATCGTAATTGTCTTTTTACACAAATTTTGCTTCATGTTACTTGAACGAAACCATGATGATTTTCACAACATAGAATATATAATTTATTTAATGTGATTTCCTTACATAAGAACTACATACAATTAAGTTTTCACGTGCATGGGCACGTGTGTGTTAACTAGTTTATCCAAACAGGTGCATGCACCAACGACGCCAGCTAAGACCGACGTGGATATCACATGGGGGAAGTAACCACTTGGCAGATGGATGGGCTGCACAATGATCTGCCCATGAAGAATTCCCTTTTATTAGATTGTAATCCTCTGTTGAGTCTTCTCATTAGCCAATAATATATAGACTGTACAGAGAGAATCCCGAGATACATATGTTGACCGTCTGAGATGTTAGCTAGCCATTCTAGGAAACAATAAAGCTAATTAGGAAAATAATTATACTATTATTTACATTTATTACACCCCCGCAGTCGGAGCGGGAGAAGAACGGACGCACAAGATGGATCTGAAACGAGTAAAGAGGTGTCGAGGTAGTCCCTTTGTGAAAATGTCTACATATTGATACTCAGACGGAACATGGAGAACACATACTTTACCAACCTGAACTTTCTCACGAACAAAGTGTATGTTGAGCTCAACGTGTTTTGTTCGCTGGTGTTGAACTGGGTTTCTGGAAAGATATATAGCTGAGATGTTATCACAATAAACTAGTGTGGCATGGCATACTGGAACATGAAGCTCAAGTAATAAGTTTTGTAGCCAGCTAGTTTCGGCAACGGTGTTTGCAACACCACGGTACTCGGCCTCTGCACTGGAATGAGAGACCGTAGGTTGGCACATAGAGGACCGAGACACCAAATGTTTGCCAAGGAATACACAATATCCAGACGTAGATCTCCTAGAGTCGGGGCAGCCGACCCAATCCGCATCAGAGTAAGCAGTCAGCTGGTGGGAGCGAGAGATAGAAAATTGTAGGTTGTGCTCTAGGGTGCATTTCACATACCGTAGAACTCTCTTAAGGAACTGGAGATGAGGCTCACAAGGGGCATGCATAAAGAGACAAATCTATTGAACAACATAAGTAATATCGGGGCGAGTGATAGTGAGATATTGAAGGGCACCTGCCAAACTACGATATAAGGTAGGATCCTCCATGAGGGGACCAGCTGTAGCACTGAGCTTGGAGGTAGTGTCAACCGACGTGGTGGTGGAGTTGCAAGATGACATTGAAGCCCAGGCTAGAATGTCCTTGGCATATTGCTGCTGAGAAAGAAATAAACCAGATGTTGTATAAATTATAGTAATACCAAGGAAATGATGGAGCACACCAAGATCAGTCATAGAAAATTCCTTGGAGAGTGAGTTGATGATCTGGGGTAGGAGTGCAGAACTAGAAGTAGTGAGTACAATATCATCAACATAAAGAAATAAGTAAGCCATATTAGAGCCTTTATGATATATGAAAAGAGATGGATCAGACACATTATTGGTATGTATGCCCTCAGAGCCAATCATGAGATGATTGGTGGGATACATTAAGATTGATTTGATAAACATCAAAGGCAAGTTTCCAATTCTTTCTGGTTCAGTCATATGAGATAGTGATAGAACGAATTGAATGTCTAGAGAATGACAGTACTCAATGACGTATGCTTTCAGGTTAAGGACCTAAACGATGAGATCATACAGATGCTAAGAGTTTGTACATTCTTGTTATGTCCCTAGTCGGATGTCATTGTGGAAGGTAGATAGACAACAATGACACTCAAGACTAGATTGTGGTGTTGGTTGATGATAGAATCTCATTAGTCATGATATAGAGATATCAAACCAAACACATAGGTACTTGTTAGAGAACAAGTGTACCGGACAGACCCACTGTGAGTTTGACACATGGAACCATGACATGGTAGTCACAGTCAGTACTCACACTGATGGTGGTGAGTGTGATTCTTTGACCTAAAATCACTACACTCAACACATGTCATTGGGCACACTTTGACATCATCAAACGCAGTCCTGAAACATGAGTTGTTATAAAGGAGATGATTGGGTGGCTTTGACACATGGGGCTTTTGAGGGGTGAGTGATAAAATGGGATTTGTCCCTCCTGAGGGAGTTTGATATCCATGGCTGCTTGATGAGTAGGATTGAGAAAGGCGTGCATGCATGTGTGAATCAGTATGTGATATTGATGTCATACATATCTCTTCCAATCTACTCTAAGATCAAGAAAGTGAATGAACGTTGACATGATGACTGTTTCATGCCTCGAGTTCATTCGGGATATTAGTGACAAAGGAATTATACATTCACTATAACACCATTCACGGATTGTAGGATTGAAATTTGTTCTCCAACTTTCTATTTCACTTGGGTAGAACTGATGTGTGACTAGGCACCAATCTTTGCTTGTAAAATCATAAGTGTTATGGACTTTCACTGCCAACGTGAAATGGACCTGCAGGGTCACACACATAGGATTTAACCTGGAAGAGGAGTTTTTTCCACAAACAATGTTTAGATTGATTACTAAAGGAGTTTAGTAGTTCAATTAAACACTCAATTAATTGATAGCTCAATGTCATAATGTTCAAGGTGTTGGACACATTGATTGGAGTATCGAATTGATTGAAACTGCAATTGACTGATTCTACACAATCTGCACTCCCAACCGATCGGCTCATGTGATGAACCGATCGGCTGAGCTTGGTGAACTGATCAGCTCAGGTGGTGAGTCGATCGGCTCATGGATAGGGTGAAATGATTGTTTCAAGTGTTGAAACGATCGGTTCAACTGGTCCAACCGAGCAAGTTGGGAAAGTAGGATTGGTGAGAAATTTCTTTTCATTTCACTTGCCCGATTTGATTGGAACAAGGATTGGTATTAGGTACCAATTAGAAACAAAAGAAGAAAAGTCAATCGGGAACTGACCAGGATCAACCGATCGGTTGGTTCATAAGTGAATCGATCGTTTCATGGGTCCCAACCGATCGGTTGAGGTGTCAACCGACCGGCTCAGGTCCCCAACCGACCGTTTCAGATATGAAACGATCGGTTCAGGTTGCGCAGTTGGTTGTTTTTGTGAAAAACTTTCGAACCCTTCTACTCCTGCTTTAGTCCCGCATTGCCTGGGATGGAGAACCCTGTCCCATGACCCTCCTATATATAGGGGTATTGGGGGCTTCTCAAAGAACAACTCATTGCAACCAGTTGCTCTGTAAAGGTGTCGTTCTATCTATTTTTGGTAACCGAGAGAGCCTGAGCAAGTGTTACCCGATAAGGGAGGCACAACAAGGGAAAGACAACTGCAGAAAGCGACTGGTGGTAGGAGAGTGTGTCGGTGACTAGTACGCCGACAGGAGGGTGCAACTCCTTCCAATTCCTTGTGGGAGAAGGAGATTGGAGTTCCAGGTGGTCTGTGTGGACTACTTCATAGGTGGGAGATTTCTTCTGCTCGGAGGACAACTGTCGATCCTGACAGTCCCGGTGAGACCACGAGTCGTCAGTCCCAGTGCAACCAGGAGCTACACAGACACCGTCCAAGACCAGAGGTGAAGACCGTGCAAGCCGCGAGGTATTATCGCCGAGCAAGCCTCGGGACAAGGTATGATTCCACAAACCATCCTTTCCTATTGTATATACGTTGACGCGTTTCCTTGTTTTGGGTTTGGGGAGGAGAAAATTTTTGTTTCTGCTGCCTTCTCTGCCTCCCCTAATACCCAACAGTGGTATCAGATCCACATCAACTGCTCTATACTTTAGGATTATTGATATGATTGATTTTCATTTGTCGCCTTTATTTATTGTATACGATGCGAATAAAATTGTCTTTGTGCATGTCCAATCATAAATCCACAAATCCCAATTTACATATATGATATGTATTATGAATGCACTCGATACGCGTCTCCCTTAAATGAGTTTTGTGGTGGATGTATAGCGTGGTTATGGCCAATAAACCCTATCTGTATATGGTTGTATGTGGTTGCTTGCATCTCAGTCTGCGCACCGATTCCCTTTTTCCTATTCTTGATGTAACTCGAAATAATTCGAGATTTCTTTCCTACCTTTGCTCCCCTCGAATGTAACTCGAGGTTTCTCTTTTTACATTGTAAAATAAGATAGAATTTTATTTCATGTTATGTCAAAGAACGGAGGACATCCTGACGACAGCAAATACGATCAGTTCAAGGCGTCAACCGATCGGTTGACGTTTGAGACGATCGGTTCAAGGAGTGAGCCGATCAGTTGATGACCGGTTCGAGGAGCGAGACGAGCGGGTGGCGGCCATGATGAGATGCACGACGATCAGGTGAACCGATCGGTTGGAGGAGCCAATCGATCGGTTGGTGGCACCCAGCCGACCGGCCTGATGGCGAGCCGATCAGTCATGTGATGAGTTGATCAAACCCAGAAAGGCAAAGTACAAAGTTCATCTTGTACAGGTTGCATGTGATGTAGATCTAGATGACCATGATTCCTCTTGGATCGAGGAATCACATTAGGATGGCCATAATCATCGCTTTTATCGTTTCACATGTTTTCTGTGGGATATAGCATGTATATGATACATACTATATATTGTGGTGATTGGATATGTATATGTATATAAAACCAAATCCCTCATTAAATATTAATTTTTAGATGCCTTCCAAATGAAACATCCATGACTGGTATAGGACATTGAAAATTGTTCTCACTCAAGAGCGAAAGATCTATGTCCTGGATACTCCAATTCCAGAGGAACCTGCTCCTAATGCACCAAAGGCAGAAAGGGATGCTTACAAGAAGCATTCCGATGATGCCATTGATGAAAAGTGCTTGATGTTGTGCTCTATGAACCACAAGTTGCAGAGACAATATGAGAACATGGGTGTCATTGAGATGATTCAGCATCTCAAGAACATGTATGAAGATCAAGCACATCAAGATAGATATGATGTCTCAAGGGCACTATTCAAGTGTGTCATGACAGAAGGAGATCCAGTTGGTCCTCACACACTCAAGATGATTGGGTATGTGGAGAACCTGATAAGATTGGGATTTCTACTAAGCCAAGAGTTGGCTACTGACGTGATACTGCAATCATTGTCAGAATCCTACAGTCAGTTTGTGATGAACTACAACATGAACAACTTTGATATGCCACTGTCAGAGTTGTTGGGCATGTTGAGGACAACCGAGACACAGATGAAGAAGGACAAGCCTAAGTCTGTGATGGTGATTACGAGCAAGAAAGGTAAGTCCAAGCACAAGGGCAAGGGCAAAGCTAAGAAAGGGTCTGATGCTAGCCAGGAGCCCAAGTCGTCTTCAGCTCTCAAGGCCAAGGGAGGCGTGACCAAGAAAGGCAATTTCCACCATTGTTAAAAGCCAGGAATTGGAAAAGGAATTGTCCTCTCTATCTGGAAGAACAAAAGAAGAAGGTGGCGACAAACATCTCTGCTTAAATGTATCATGAAAGTAAACTTGTAACACTTTTGAGGTATATGATACCAAGATGTAAAGTGTAAATCACTCAATAAATGGGGCAAGTGTTGCCGCCATAGATAGGAGTACTTTAGTTTATTTTTAGCCTAAAAGGCATGTAATACAGTTATGAACTGCTATTTCATATTTGCCAATAGATAGAAACACTTTATTTTTGCATATTGTATGACAATGATGGCAATCAATAAAGAGATGTTTCAATTTCTAAAGATATGATCTTTGTGGCAATGCCTTATTTATCTTGTGGTATTTGATATGCATAAGATAAAATGATACCTAAAAGTTATAGATAACTCAAACAATCAAATTATCATCAATCATTAGAAATTCATTTCTAGTTTCCATGTGATGGATAAATCTAGACTCTTTTGGTTAGAGAACCAGTAAGAGACATGAATATATTGGACATGATTAATAAATCTTCACTAATGGTAGTAGGAGAATGATTATCCTATTAGGTATGTACTTGTGATGTATTTACATACCTATTGGAACAAATGTTAATACTTCAAATGGTGTTTATAGAAATACCAATATGAATATCTTGAAGTGTTCAAGATTATCATAGATGAAGTGCAAATTTGGTAAAGTGTTAATTCTTGATGAGATCAATGAATGAAATACTTGGACCAAATGTTTGAGATCCTTATGAGTGATTATGATAATGTATCATAGTGAACTCATGATTAAGGCATGGTGATCTCTAAATCAAGAAGGAATCATACTCTAAGGAGTTAGAGAATGATTATCAAATAACTAAATTCTTCTTAATAAAAGAATACCCCACACTAATAAAGGACATTAAGAATCACAAAGAGTTGTAAGTTCTTATATCCTTGACGGATACACCTCGTTTATCATGTGATGAGTTGTTCATGTGATGAGTCAACTATCTAGATGAATATGAGGAACCGAATTTTGAGTTATGGTTTATGACCATTACATCCTAAATGACATCCATGTGAACCATAAGATATGACCTTGATGGTAGCACCCATTGGACGAAATCCATAAGTGCAAATGAATCTTAAGTGTTAAGACACATGGATAACATTTTGAGAAGGATGATGCTTGTTGATTGAAACTTAATGACTAAGACATTTGGCATATGGATACTAAAACTGCACTCCTATGAGGAATAAAACAAGGATGTGTACGTGACACAACCTATAAGGTTTATGAATCCACTAATGCAAATGAAGTCTATAAGTTATAATGGACTAATCAATGTGATTGATTAAGTACAAGAAAATCAGAATTGGATCTTTACTTTGATGATATAGTCAAAGGGTTTGACTGATATCTCAAAGATAAAGAAGGGATCTGTGATTTAGTGGGAGCGTGTTCATATTCCACATGTTGATGTGAAATGGAAATGTTCTAGAATGGAAATCCAAAAGTGGAAATTATCTTTAAGGAAGATAGAGATGTTTCCTATGTGATAGGAATAGAGATCTATAGAGATAGTTCTCGAAAACCTCTTGACCTGAAAATAGAAAGCATACATTGGAAATCTGTACTGAAGGGTTCAGTATGCACAGATTCAGTGGGGGAAAACCTATCCATGTTATATGGAGTTATTATCCCAAGGCCAAGTGTCCAATTCTTATGAAGAATGGGAACACTAAGAATAGATATGGATCTATCATGTATGTAATCATCCCATTATCTTGCATGTATCGACATGGCAAGAACAAAATGCATTCATCATCTTGTATGTAGGACATGGCAATATGATGTGCTCATCCTGATAATCATATGTAAGACATGACAAGTGGATGTCTGTCTACTTCCAGTAAGGGTTACTGGAATACCATGAGAACTTGATAAGTACTTGAGAAGTACTAGTTCTATGGAGATAAGGAAGAGTTCAATGTAAAGAGTTACATTGATGTGAACTTCCGAAAGGATAGAAAATTAATCACAAAATATATATAGGATATATAAAAGTGAAAGTTTGTTGATAATTGGAAGTGTTCCAATAAAACCATTTAAAAGGGAAATGCCGAGTATCCGTGTGTTAGAGAACAATAGTGGATACTATATGGGTCTGGAAGTTCATGAGATGAACTTATAGATATTCCGGTCATTGATGACAAGTATGAAATCCTTGATCATGCAATGTGGCTCAAGGTTAGCAAAGAAATACTAGATCACATATTACGGAAACTCCATCTCATATGTGTGACGTACAACGAAGAGATGAGAGACATGCAGTTAAAAACTGACTTTGGCAAGGTGTTGCCATAACTCACTATGTTCGCACTAGAGCACAGTAACATGTGGGACATGTTTGAAGATCACTATGAATATGATTCAAGGGTGATTGGCTCGCAGTGCAAGTGGGAATCTGTTGGTATGTATGCCCTGAGAGCCAATCATGGGATGATTGGTGGGATACATTAAGATTGATTTGATAAACATCAAAGGAAAGCTTCCAATTCTTTCTGGTTCAATCATATGAGATAGTGATAGAACATATTGAATGTCTAGAGAATGACAATACTCAATGACATATGTTTTCAGGTGAAGGACCTGAACAATGAGATCATACATATGCTAAGAGTTTGTACATTCTTGTTATTTCCCTAGTCGGATGTCATTGTGGAAGGTAGATAGACAACAATGACACTCAAGACTAGATTCTGGTGTTGGTTGATGACAGAATCTCATTAGTCATGATATAGAGATATCAAACCAAACACATAGGTACTTGTTAGAGAATAAGTGTACCGGACAGACCCACTGTGAGTTTGACACATGGAACCATGACATGATAGTCACAGTCAGTACTCACAGTGATGGTGGTGAGTGTGATTCTTTGACCTAAAATCACTACACTCAACACATGTTGTTGGGCATACTTTGACATCATCAAACGCAGTCCTGAAACATGGGTTGTTATAAAGGTGATGATTGGGTGGCTTTGACACATGGGGCTTTTGAGGGGTGAGTGATAGATATGGGATTTGTCCCTCCTGAGGGAGTTTGATATCCATGGCCGCTTGATGAGTAGGATTGAGAAAGGCGTGCACGCATGTGTGAATCAGTATGTGATATTGATGTCATACATATCTCTTCCAATCTACTCTGAGATCAAGAAAGTGCATGAACGTTGACAGGATGACTGTTCCATGCCTCAAGTTCATTCGGGATATCAGTGACAAAGGAATTATACATTCACTGTAACACCATTCGCGTATTGTAGGATTGAAAGTTGTTCTCCAACTTTCTATTTCACTTGGGTAGCACTGATGTGTGACTAGGCACCGCTCTTTGCTTGTGAAATCATAAGTGTTATGGACTTTCACTGCCAACGTGAAATGGACCTGCAGGGTCACACACATAGGATTTAACCTGGAAGAGGAGTTTTGTCCACAAACAATGTTTCGATTGATTAATAAAGGAGTTTAGTAGTTCAATTAAACACTCAATTAATTGATAGCTCAATGTCATAATGTTCAAGGTGTTGGACACATTGATTGGAGTATCGGATTGATTGAAACTGCAATTGACTGATTCTGCACAATCTGCACTCCCAACCGATCGGCTCATGTGATGAACCGATCGGCTGAGCTTGGTGAACTGATCGGCTCAGGTGGCGATTCGATCGGCTCATGGACACGGTGAATCGATTGCTTCAAGTGTTGAAACGATCAGTACAACTGGTCCAACTGAGCAAGTTGGGAAAGTAGGATTGGTGAGAAATTTCTTTTCATTGTACTTGCACAATTTGATTGGAACAAGGATTGGTATTAGGTACCAATTAGAAATAAAGGAAGAAAAGTCAATCGGGAACTGACCAGGACCACGAACCGACTGGTTCAGAAGTGAACCGATCGTTTCATGGGTCCCAACCGATCGGTTGAGGTGTCAACCGATGGACCGACCGTTTCAGATATGAAACGATCGGTTCAGGTTGCGCAGTTGGTTGTTTTTGTGAAAAAATTTCGAACCCTTCTACTCCTGCTTTAGTCCCGCATTGCCCGGGATGGAGAACCCTGTCCCATGACCCTCCTATATATATAGGGGTATCGGGGGCTTCTCAAAGAACAACTCAGTGCAACCAGTTGCTCTGTAAAGTTGTCGTTCTCTCTGGTTTTGGTAACCGAGAGAGCCCGAGCAAGTGCTACCCGATAAGGGAGGCACAACAAGGGAAAGACAACTGCAGAAAGTGACTGGTGGCAGGAGAGTGTGTCGGTGACTAGTACGCCGACGGGAGGGTGTGACTCCTTCCAATTCTTTGTGGGACAAGGAGATTGGAGTTTCATGTGGTCCGTGTGGACTACTTCAGAGGCGGGAGATTTTTGCCGCTCGGAGGACAGTTGTCAATCCCGACAGTCCTGGTGAGACCAGGAGTCGTCAGTCCCGGTGCGACCAGGAGATGCACAGACACCGTCTAAGACCGGAGGTGAAGACCGCACAAGTCGTGAGGTATTGTCGTCGAGCAAGCCTCGGGACAAGGTATGATTCCACAAACCATCATTTCATATTGTATAGACATTGACATGTTTCCTTGTTTTGGGTTTGCGGAGGAGAAATTTTTTGTTTCCGCTGCCTTCTCTGCCTCCCCTAAAACCCAACACACACTACTGCTGAATCCCTGTGATAAAATGAATGTGGCAAATTGTTGATACCAAGCCCTGAGAGCTTGCTTAAGGCCATGTAGAGACTTATAAAGCCGGCACACATGATGAGGGGCACTGGAATCCACAAAACCCGGGGGTTGGTGCATATACACAGTTTCATTGAGATCACCATGTAAGAAGACATTTTTAACATCCAGTTGATGTATAGGCCAAGAGCGTGAGACCGCCAAACTTAACATTGTACGACTAGTGGTGGGTTTGACGACATGGCTGAATGCTTCATCACAATCAATGCCGACTTGTTGTGTCTTACCATTAACCACCAAACGAGCTTTATAGCATTGTAAAGTACCGTCAGAATGATACTTATGACGGAATAACCACATGTTCCGTATGATATGAGCGTCGGGTGGGTGAGGAACCAAATCCCAAGTACTATTCTCCTTCAAAGCACAAAATTCATCCCACATGGCAGCATTCCAGTTTGGGTCACGAAGGGCAAGGGTATGGTTTTTGGGTAACGTGGAGATGGTAGGGGTGCTGGAAATGTGAAGATTGAGGGGCTGGTGTGGTTTGTGAATACCGTGCATAAGGTGGGTGGAGGAGGAGGGGAGGAGGTGGTGGAGGAGGTGAGGGAGACGGAGAAGGTGTGTGAGTGGGCGTTTCTGACTGAGGGATCGTAATCCCCTGCTGAGTTTTGTCATTAGCCAATAATATATAGACTATACAGAGAGAATCCCGAGATACATATGTTGACCGTCCGAGATGTTAGCTAGCCATTCTAGGAAACAATTAAGCTAATTAGGAAAATAATTATACTATTATTTACATTTATTACCCTTGAGTGTTTTCACTGGTCTTAAAAAAATAGTTTTGGGTCAGTTTGGTCGACAACAACTGGTTGATTAGAAATAACCCAGCCTGAACCAACTAGGAATTGGATTTTTTTTCTTACAATGTGATGTGCACGATATTCAATGCAGTTTCACATTTATGGATTGTTAATTTTGTTGGTTACTTATGATATATAATAGTTAACTATACCTTATTCGTACTTGGATTTTCAAATTTTGTTTACCTGGATTCCACCAGGATTACAAAGATCACTACTCACTAGCGGCACTATTACAATGCGGATCCAAAATCCATGGTGACTGATCGACGAAATATGTAATTAAAATAGATTTTTTTTCAAACTAGACAGTCCCGAATTTATAAAAATAATTTATTTTTGAGAGAAATGGATTTTACTTTTTAGTTGTATGAGAAGAAAAAAAAACAATGAGTTAAAAGACAAACAGACAACAAATTATACTACCAATCCTTCTTGGATGAGTCCCTTATGGATTCATTGTTCGGGATATGTTTCAATTAGTCCCTATTGTAAAGTCACGTATTAGTTTTCAGGAATGAATTTTTGATATGTATGTATAGTTGAAATTAACTGGAAAAACATTTAGAATAGAGAAGCATAACAGTGAATCTCAACCCTTTTTAGATAACAAAACATAATTTGATAGCTTTCGGTGTTTTCGTCGGAGCAAGAACAGAATATTATTAATGTTATCCTGTTATAGTCTCTGGCACGTCAAAATGTATTAAATATTAATAAACTAGAACAGAAAGAAGTAAACAATACGTTATACCTCGTGCAGTTGCAAAGTCGCCTCACCACACCTCGGCAGTCGGCAGCAGCCGTGCAGATGTGCACGCAGCCGTGGTCAGGGAAGCGATAGTTCAACCGACCACACTCTCTTGGGGGCCGCCGGCCTCATTATCTGCTTCGAATCAATCGGTCTCGGATAGCGAGTGGAAATCGATCGCCTCCTTGTCGGAATTACGATTGTTCCTCCCAATTTGTTCCATCGCTTGCCGCATCGTTTCATCTAATTCGTTTATTTCGTGGTGTGCCTGCGCGTGGAGTGATCCATTAGCAGCCTCAGTCAAGATATGATGGCAATGTGAAACTCATACATACAAAGATATACACTTGCCAACACTATACAAGTTGAGAGTGTCGAACCCCACATTTTCCTTCCCTTGTACATGGTTCCTCCATGCACGATTATACTGCTGCCCAATTTACATCAACTACTTGCATGTTTCTCCTTCCCCTCACCACAACGGGTAGGGTGGATGGAGGTGCCCCACCCAACCGGAGGTCTTTTTTTATCAAGCCAGGAGGTCATTTCATTCATCCTTCCCTCCTCATGTAGGCACCCTATCAAAAAGGATTTACAGCTACCACTTATAAAATGTGGTTATCATCTCCCCACATCCCCAAAATGACAACTATATCAAACCCCTAAACACCACGCTATACAATTATTGTATCCTCTATGTATCTATCCATTTTGTTACTATGTACGGTGTATTTTTCCTCTCTAGGATTGTGATACCTCTAACTCTCATGGGTAGGAGACTAGGTTCACTGATCACAAAATCATCTCTATTGTCAGCTCCCCAATAACTAGGCTCCCTGGGTACTAAGTTCAATACTTTGTTACATCAATTACCAATGATGGCCTATTCCTCGACAATTTCTTTGATTTCTCTGATCCATGAAATCAATCTCCATGGGAAGGTTCTCAATCCCCATATACAATCTACAACATTTTTGTCATCAATCTCCATAACCTACATGTTTAATTATGATCAAACATCAGTTTCAAAGAAATAAAACATCTCTGAATATATGATTTGAGAGTATCCATGCCATTTATCCAGTATTGAAAGGCAAGCCTTATGTATCCATGCAACTTCTGATACACACTGTCCTCCATAGGTGCTTAACACCATCAGGATGCAAAGATCTTACTATAGAGAGGTTAAGCTTAAGGTTGGCCATATCTGGCTTCTACCATCTCAGAAATTTAATCCGCTTGATTTTAATTCCAAGGACCGTGATGCCAAAACTAACTAAGCCATTGTAAAATTCCAGAGCATTGATCTTTTTGAAGACCTTTGTGGATAATCTACGGTTGGCAACAAAAATAATATAGTGTCTCATATGACCTCAAAATTCATCTTAAGTCCTTCAAACCTTGGCGTGCATCTATACTTTCATATGTTCTAGATAATAAAATATGCCATGCAAGTGAGTAACAATTCACACAGGGTAGACTTGGAATGCATATCCTCACAAAATTGAAAGACATGGAGCAATTTTCCATCGTGCCAATTATCATCTAGTTGATACACCTCATGAAAATGCCTCCAAAGGTAAGAAGCCACTTCACTATGGATGAGGAGGTACTCCAAAGACATAGAACTCATTGTCTCAAAATAGTTGCAAACATATGCCATCTATACATGGTATATCATGACATTTTCATCTATAGGAATTACATCTTTTAAAATCTTCTAAAGTAAACAGTTCGCCTTAGGTACAACTTTTGAATTCTAGAACCAAACTATATAATATGTTCCAAACCCAACTGAGGACATGCTCCACATATCGAAGGGACACCGGTAACCCATACTTGGGTTGAGGTCATGGTTGTCATCGTCCAATGATATTTGTAGGCGGGCATGGATGGATAATCATCTATTAGATTTTCCTAGGTTGATGAGGGATGAGAGTACGTATGTAAGAACTCTAACCCTAATTGATGTTCGTTGATGAAACTTTTGGAGAAAACATAATAAAAATATATAGAAACTCAACAAGATCCATTCCAAACAATCATTCATATCGATTCACTCACGACACAACTTGAAATCGACTGGAGGCAACAATTATCTTGATAGTGAGTATTGAATCTATCAATGAGTCATCAATACAAATACATGAAAAAGTTAAAAACATCTGATTTTGGTCAACTTAATGACATAAATAATTGATTCTATAGCTTATTTTCCAAAATAATCAAGCTAGAGAGCCAACGAGTGGAAAACAGAGATACCAAACCAAATGACATCTCCTTTCTTATTGGCTATGTTTGTTATTTTACTAGAAAAAAGCTAATGCATGTGTCATCTAACCATGTGTCACACAACGTCAACTAAAGGTTTAACTTTGAAGATGTCAAATGTAATAACGCCGTCAATGTAAGCCAACATGTGGCACAATAAGTCCTTCGCTAACTATTACTAGGCTTCCCACAACCATCCCTCATGACTCGGGCTGGAAAAACAAGACCCAACTCGATTGACCCGACCCAAACCCAAAATTTTAAGAAAATTTAGGGTCTAAGGTTTTTTGACCCGACCCAAAATTGACCTAAACCAAAGAACTTGAAATTAATTTAAGGTCTATTTTGGGTTTGGACTTTAGATATGAATTGACCCGATTGACCCAAAATTTAGAATTATATTTTCAAATAAAATTACAAATACTATACTTTAAGACACCCAATGTCCCATTAGTTTACTAATCCATCAATCATGAAGTTTATTTTGGCAATTCTACATGGTTTTGTATTGATTTTATGATTTATTATACTAAGTATACTAGGAATTGGTGTTTAAAACTCTCAAAAAAACTATAATAGGCTTTATATGTGTTTCTCAATCACATTGTAAGTTTATCACAATGAAATGTGTTAATTATACTTGGGAATTATCAATGACTAGACAAATCATAGAATTTTTTTTAGAAACTATTTTCTTGGCATTGGTTTTACGGGTCAGACCCGATAGACCCAAAAATTTGGGGGTCGGGATAGGGTCAAGGGTTTTGACCCAAAAATCTATCTTTTTCGAGTTTAGGATCTAACTAAAAAGTGTTGACCCAAAATAAAACATGCCCAACCCGACTCGATTGCCACCCCTACCCGAAATAGCTACACCCCCTGTTAGGTTTTCTGAAGGAAAAATGCATAGAGGAAGCGACAAAATAAAATATATTTCCACACAACCTGCAACAGGATCTCGTTGACAATAGCGTATTCAGAAAGAGTGTTCGTGGGATATACCTTGTCGCGGAGCAAGTCCAACGACGTCCCACTATATGTTGGTGTGCAATGCTCTTGGCTTACACGGACGATACTTCTCTCCTATCCTTCGAATGTGTCGTGGGAAGATCTAGCGGCGCTCCTTTCGTGCAGTGATGTACGCCTCTCATAGAACGTATGGGCAGTCATTGATGTCCTCCAAACGCAGGTGTCTCAGCATCTACATCTCTACTTCATGTACGCATATGGACTGGAACTCCACATCACGCTTCCTAAGCTAGTAGGAAGGAGTAGCCTTTATGCGATGACGTGCTAGCGTCGTGGTGCTCTCCTTTCTCTCCTGAAGACAGTGATGGCTAGGGTTTACGTACGTGAGCATAAACTGAAAATCCTCTCTCAATATCTTGTAAAGACATCGGTCGTCAAGCCCCTTTAAATAGGAGAGGAAAGGAAGTAGGGTTTTCTAAACCCTTCGGTAAATAGAAAGACTGCATTAATTAAAACACTCATGGATTAATTAGAATATTTTGGAATTAATTAATTAATCAATTAATTGTATTAATTGATTAATTAATATCTGACTCCATGCAATTGCTCAGGATGGCTCTATGGGCATACATACTAATAGAATCCCACTTGCACTTAGAACCAGTCACTCCAATTATTTGGCTCAAGTATTTTAACATATTCTGATATTATTCTAATGGATTACATAAAAATTTTAGTGATCAATGTGACTCGAAACAATTTCTAATCAAACCTACAATTATACTCCTACAATGTGACTCCAAACAATTTCTAATCAAACCTACAATTATACTCCTATTCCAACACATCCAATGCTTGTAACCCGATAGGCTCCAAATTATATTGGCAGTGATAACCATATTCATATTATGATTTCACAAGCAATGATTGGTATCTAGTAAGACTTCATTACCACCCAAGTAATTGGAGAAGTTAGAGAACAACTTAACCTATCATTCATGACTAATGTTATAGTGATTGTATAGTTCCTTTATCGCTGATATTCAGATTGAACTCGATTCATGGAATGTCATCCTCTTCAACATTCAATCCATATTCCTTGAACTAGAGCAGATTGTCTGAGATATATGTAAGCTCAATGTCATATATTGACTAACATCAGCATGGCCATGCATTTCTCAGTCTCGCTTATCACATGGTCAAAATATCAAACTCCCGTAAGAAGGACAAATTTCATCGACATCACTCTCAGTCATCCCCATGTGTCACAGTGTACCCAAACACCATCTTTATGGCAATCCTTATTCAGGACCATGGTGGATGATGTCAAAGTACAACGAACGACATGTGATAAGTATAGTGATGTTGGTTGTTTACACTAACGAGTTTCAATCCAAGTAAAGGATAGTTTACTCAACTTAACCAAACTCTGCAAGTATACAGAGGTAGTATAGTCAAGGTCGAACACAAGGAGCTTAGCTAACTTAATTGAGCGCAACAGTACTAAAGTTCAACAATCTAGACCGATATTAAAGAGTAGAGAAGATTTTTCTAAAAGCATAAAATTCATATTTTAACTACAGGAATTACATATTCTAATTAGCAAGTAAGAGCCACAAAAGAAGTTCGATTTCAGAAAGTTTAGGGATCTTGGACATTAGGATTTCATTCACATATCATAGCAATCAAGAGAAAAAGATAATTTAAACATACATAAGGTCATGTTTCAAGGAAAAGTTGTGTTACATTTCACCTCCCGGTGCAAATGCAACGATCATAACTCAAAACAACACTCTCGTGTATGAATTTCATTTTTTATCACAATAGTTCCTCAACTCATCCCTCTCTACTCTCGTAGAAGAGGAAGAGTTGCCAAGAAGAGTACCTCCATACATTCCTACTTATCTTCTCAGATCAAGTAAGAAAGCAGAAAATATGCACATAAAGTGGCCAACAATACATGCAAGAAAAAGAGTAAACTGGCACTTTCATGGTAATGAAACAAGAAACAAATGCATTTAGTATGAAACTACTTGTTCTATACATGCTATGACATGGGAGTTACTCTCCCATGCCCAAGAAAAAGGAGTCTACTCGTCCATAATGGTGTACAACAGATTTGCTACAGAAATTTCAGTTCTAGACATGGTTTAGAAGGGAAAAGACAAAGAGAACTGAAGATGTAACCACAAGAAGCAAGAATTCCAGCTTGAGGATGAAATTCCCCTTCTTTAGATTCTCTAAGACAAAATAGCTCCTCTCCCAAGAAGTTGCTCAGAGTTGGGAAAGCTTGGCTGCAC
Organism: Alisma plantago-aquatica; assembly: GCA_963693085.1. Classification (NCBI taxonomy): domain Eukaryota; kingdom Viridiplantae; phylum Streptophyta; class Magnoliopsida; order Alismatales; family Alismataceae; genus Alisma; species Alisma plantago-aquatica. Next base: position 646,149,042 of record OY856410.1, read on the forward strand.
CTTGAAGAAGACAATGGAGAAGTGAAGAAGAAGAAATGGTCTCTTTATGCAAGAAACCACTTTGGATCCCTCCAAATTCGCCTTCCTCTGTTCTCCACTGGCTTTGAGACAAGAGAAACTCTTCAAATGACCGAATGTAACTGTCCCTTGGCTTCCCTCTTTGTTTTAAAATCGTATTCTGAATTTTCAAATTTCTGAAACTGCCAGGTGCACACCGTGCATTTTGGGTGCACGCCGTGCACCTGCATCGCAGTTTGCTTCAGGCTGATTTGTGCACGGCGTGCACTGAGGATATGCATGTCGTGTGACTTTCCAGAACATTTCTTCAGCAGTTTGTGTTCTAGGTGCACGCCGTGCATCGATGTGCACGTCGTGCGTTCGTCCTTCTGTGAACTTCTGGAAACTCGCACATCGTGCGTTTTCTCCATGCACGCCGTGCATTCTTCTGAATGAACGAACCAATTTTTCTTTGGAAACTCACACACCGTGCGTTTTCTCCGTGCACGCCGTGCATTCTGCTGTTTCAGTGAATCAAATTTTTTTGGAATGGTGCACGCCGTGCGTCTGAGTTGCACGCCGTGCATTCTTCTGTTTCAGTAGAAATAACATCTGAATTCAATTCTTTTTGTGGCAAATTTGCAATACAAGTTATGGGATAAGTAGAATAACAAAAAGATGGCAAAACAAATATGAAAGAGATTGAATTATATCAGAAAGAACCAAATTTGTGTGTGATACATTGTGGAAATATGATATATAAATCACACAACAAATCCCCCTAAGCTTAAACCATTGCTTGTCCTCAAGCAAGAAGAGCATAGAAATATAAATCAAGAATTGTCAAGAACATGAATAGATCAAATGAAATGAAAGATGTGTATAAAACCAAACCATCCATGATCAACATGTTTATGCTCATAGCCATCAATTCAACTCAAACACCCAAGAAAGAGATTTTTAGTTCAGCAGGGGTGGTTTCAATTTAATGAATCAATCAATTAAACAACACTAGGTAGAATTTGGATGACCAAGCCAAACAATTAGTGGATGTGCAACTCAAACTCTCAACTATTAAGGATACAAAAGATGAAATCTTAGTAAAAAATTGACAATTTTTGTTGTACTCTCCTTCTTTTCCCAAAAATGATATGACAAAGGATTATGGGTTCCGACACTCGACTGCTAATGTAGGCTTATGCACACGTGGAATGTCAGTTGGGGTATTTTACCCTCTTTAAGGCATACCACCTAACCATCGTGGCCAGATCGGACTTATACTAGGCAAGCATGATATGTGGGAAGATTAGCCATCTTTAATGGGGTATAAGAGTTATTTAAATTTTTCTAAAACGTGGGAGAGTAAGCTAAATTGCAACATTAGTTAGATTTCATTCATTTGTTTTGAAAAATTTTCATTGAAAGAGTGTTTGCAAATGCACTAAGAGCTTGGCAAGGTCACCCCGTATTCTAAATGATGTTGTAAAGTTGATTTACTCACAAAAATTGAAACCATACATGTTTTATGAAATCAAGGATGTGAAAGATGAATGTTCAGGCTAGAAGCATAAACCAGATTTAAGCACATGTTGATGGCCAAAAGGTTTCATTTGATTAATGCATGCCTTTTACAATTCCTTCAAATGATATTTCTCATCAAAAGAGGACAAACAATTAAGCATAGGAGTTCTATCCACATATAAAAGATAAACCTCATATCATACTAGACTTGCCACAAGAAGAGAAAAACTAAAAGCAACAACTAAAAAGTGAACACAAAACAAAAACAAACGACAAGAAGCAAATAACATGAAAAACAAAAGCTAAAAGGACTAGGATACCATCCATCTGGTTGCTCCCCCCTAAGCTTGAAATCAGTAGTGTCCTCACTGCTTTGATCAAACTTATGGAGTTCACAACCAGATACCTATCATGAAGAGATCAGAAAAATGATCCGCTGCCTCCCTGCTCAGGGAAGAACTGACTAATGATGTCAGGGATGTCCATCGGTGTGGCGGATGAGTCTGGATGCTGGTGCTGCTGGTCCTGGGGGAACTTGTGCTGTGGAGCTTCTGGAACTGTGGTCTCCTGGTGGGTGGGGGACTGGAAAGACTGCGGTGTAGGGTAGTGGTCTTGCGAGATGTGCCACACATCCATCCTGTTGACCATGTCATACATAGTCGAGTATTGTGCACTCAAATGGTCAAACCGGGTGTCATACTGCGCGCCCATCTGGTCTAGGCGGGTGTCCATATGATTAAATCTCCGCTGCACGTAGTCGTAAAGGTGTTGAACGTCTGGCATTGTCCATCTGTACTCTGTCTGAATACCAGTGGACGGTGGTAGAGGGGTAGGGGCTCCTGGTGTAGGTCCTGGTGTAGAGCTTCTGGCACCCCGGGTGGGTGTCTCCTCATCAGTCTCTGGCTGTAGCTCTACCTTCCAAGTAGCCTTGTTCTTGATGTCATTCCAACCTGCATCGGGGATTGTGATGAACTGCTTCTTTGTGATAAAAACCTTGAACTTGGATGTGTTGTTGTCATGTCTGGAGATCAGACCGCAAGAGATGAGATAGTTGATATCGACAAGTTTCTTCCCCGGTGCAGGTTCTAGGGAACCCAAATCTAAACCCAGCTGCATAGCAAGGAAGCTAATTAGCCCGTCACACATGATGTCACTTGCCTCCCTTTTCTTTTGCTTTTTAGTGTCAAGAAGCTTGTTGACAATGTAGTATCCAGAACTTATTTGCTCATTTTGCACCAAACACCATAAGAAGAAAAGATCAGCTTTTCCCACAACACCTTGAGTTTCGTTCTTTGCAAAAGGTCATGTGCTAAGAAGACGATGAATAACTCAGAAAACTGGATTGTGGATGCTAGAAGCCCGAGCATTCCTTCCTCTATGCACTGTTGATGCGATGATTTTGAGTCACATTTATAGACTTGTTTTACTTGTGTTTTATGTGTTTATTGGTCATTTTGGTGGTTAATATTGCATAATTCATTTACTTTGGTCTATGAGCCTTCTCAACATCAATTCTCCCTTATTTTAGTGTTTTGAGCATAAATGATTACAATAATATGTTTTATTTCGGCTTATGTGGTTTTGTGTTGCAATTTCAGGAAAAATGAATACATGCAGGTGTCGATACTATCGACAGCTGTCGATACCATCGACACAACCACAGGTTGCCAGCCGCAAGGAGCAGCACAAAGTCGATACCATCGACATGGAAGTCGATGGTAGCAACATTCCATAAGGTTGCTGGCGAGAAGAGAGTCGATACTATCGACTCCAAAGTCAATACTATCGACTCCAAAGTCAATACTATCGACCCAAGAAGATTCAGTGATGGAAGAGGACAAAAAGTGGTGCCTAAGGGTGTCGATACCATCGACCCCCGTCGATGGTATCGAGTCAGCATCAGGCGCAATGAAGAAAAGAAAAGAAGACTTGCCGACATCGCGCAGAGTCGATACCATCGACTCACGTCAATGGTATCGACACCGTCAGATACAAGTTTGCTTCAGATCGATCTAAATCCGACGACTGTGATATTTTGGCAACCTAACTCAGTGATTATACCTAATGACGGCGGCCAAGAGCAATCTATCATGTCATTAGTCGTTCCACCCGTCTCGAGAAGGTGTGGAGAGAAGAACAGAGCCCAGAAGCACGCCCCAGCCATTTCCAAAGCCGAAGAAGACGTTTTCCATCGCCGAAAGGTTGTAGAGCGTGCATTCCACGCCGAGGAACGCTTAGATCTTCTTCGTTCAAGGGTTTCTTTACTTATTCATATTTTTCGCCATGTTTCCCCTTTTCTCTACCATGTTTTTCTCTGAGATGAACATGCGGGGCTAATCCACTTTGTCTTTAGGACCGGGAGTAGCCCGGGGAAGCATTGTATGACATTTTTATCATAGTAATTCATCATTTATCTCTTAAATCCGTTGTATGATTTTGTTTTCTCAATTATATTGGTATGCTTGATCACCATAATAATAATCTAATGCCTTTAATTACTTTGAAAGAAGAATTAACGGTTGAAAAGAGACAAAATTTACATTAATTAACAAATCCCTTGAACAAGGCGATGTACGGTTAATGGTAGAAACCCATGGGTCGATTTTAATGCACCTAGTTTAGGGTATATGTTACTACGACGGTGGAACCGACCTAGACATAGGTAGTGAATTGTACCACGACAGTGGACAATTCTGACTACAGGCCACTACTCGAATTGAGAGATGAACTTGTTTAACTATATAAAAATTCATGCAATGAAAACCCACAGTGAAACTGCAATCCTAAAGATATCCATTTGAATTGATTAAATTAAACATTTAATCGATTGGTTTGTTTTTATTTTATTTTCTTTTTAATTTTACAACAACTCTCAAACTCTTTTAATCGATTTAGCTGATCGCGAATAGTTAGTAGTAGTCTACTGATAGTTCAGTGACCCTGCGTTCAACTCGGGCCTCACAAGGGCCTATACTACATTGATGTGTACACTTACGTTCGACGCACGGTAAAAGCGTGTCAAGTTTTTGGCGCCATTTCCGGGGACACGACAACTGTCGGCACTACGAGTGCTGCAAGCGGCCATTCTAGGCCACTTATTAATATTTATTATTCAATAATCATTTTTTAAATTCATAGTTTACCGTTCATATTTAGCAATTGTATATCATGGTACTGAACTGAGATTACCATTTTTGCAGATACCGTGCATGGTGCAGACGCATAGCACCGACTACACGCAACGAGCACCAGAGGTTCCACTGTCGGGACCTGACGACGAGGAAGATTACAATCAAGACCAAGTGGAAGATATAGATTCCGGCTCAGAACAAGAAGCCATGGCCGAAGAGCAGACGATATGGGAGAAGATCAAAGCTTCTTCCTCATCCGCTTCAAAGGGGCCAATCAAGAAGCAGGCGATCTACATTCCGACTTACAAGATTGATCCTGCATTAATCAACTTGGTCAAGTCAAATGTATTCCATGGGCTAAAGAACGAAGACCCGATGACTCATATAAACCAATTCGTGGAGAATTGTGACATGATTAAAATTGATAGATTTCCACAAGAGACGCTCTACCTTAAGCTGTTCCCGAGTTCTCTGGTAGTAAATGCACGAGAATGGTTGCACAATCTTGACGATGAATATGTGGAATCATGGAACCACATGGTGGAAGTGTTCTTTGAAAGGTTCTTTCCGCCTGAGAAGACAAATGATATGATCAGGAAAATCCATAATTTCAGCCAAAAGGTAGGAGAGACTTACTCGGAGACCTGGGAAAGGTTTCAAATCATTCTTAGGAGGTGCCCGCATCATGGGCTTGACAAGGAGACGCAGGTCAAAATCTTCTATTTTGCTCTCTTCGAGCATGATAGAAGTAACCTGGATTCCACAGGTTCAGGGTTCTTCTTGAACAACACAGACACGAGGTGTTGAGAAATTCTGAAAAACATGGCCAAGAAGCAATCCTGGGGCGACAGAGATGCCATAGAGCATGTTCGCGTTGTAAGGGAGTCGAAGGCCATTAAAGAGCTGAATGAGAAGATGGACCTTCTAGCAAAGAAACTGCTTGCAAAAAAAGATACTGAATCTGAGGATGAAGCTCAAGTCAAATGCATGCGCCAGCAGCAGGGGTACAGAAATAACGATTACTCATGGAGGAAGGACAAGAAATTTCCTGGAAAGATCTGAATAACTTCCTGCAGGACCCCAATGCAAAACCCCAGCCGGCGGCAGAGGATAAGAGCACGGAGTTTCTCAACCAAGTGATAAAGCAGAACCAAGAACTAATGAACACTTTTGGCCAGTAGATCAAGCAATAGGGGGAATTCATGAATCAGTTTGGGCAGACATTACAGAGCCATGGGGCTCAGATGAGGACGATTGAGATGTCTATGGCGCACATGGAAGATGAGATAGCCAATCTAAAGAAGCCAGTGCATCAAGGCTTTCCGGGTAATACAAATATTCCAAGGGGAAATCAGTAGGCAAAGGCAATCTTGCTACGGAGTGGCAAGAAGATTTTAAACCCCAGGGCCGATGAACCAAGCAAACACCAGTCTGAAAATGAAGGTGAGGCCACAGAGGAAGTGCCAATTCCAGTCACAGAGCCAATTGAGGATATAGTAGAGGAAGTCACAACTGAACCTGTTACAGATGAGGAGGAGACAAAGAAGAGGACACCATATGTGCCACCACATCAAAGGGCACAGGCTGTCCCGGTCCCATATCCAAATAGTGTAAAAGCAAAGAAAGTAGATGCCCAGTTCAAGAAGTTTATGGACAGTTTTAGAAAGCTCTCTGTCAATATTCCATTACTAGAAGCAATCGAGTAGATACCCTCCTATGGGAAGTTCTTGAAAGATATCATTACTAAGAAGAGGAAGATCCCTGATATGGAGGTTGTGGTTCTCAAGGAGCAGGTGAGTGCCTTCATCATGGGCACATTTCCACCTAAGAGGCAGGATCCGGGCTGCTTCAATATTTCGTGTTACATTGGTAAGGTGAAATTCGGCGAAGCACTGTGTGATTCAGGGGCAAGCATAAACCTTATGCCTCTCTCTACATTCAAGAAATTGGGATTAAAAGAATCAAGGCCGAGCAATATGACAATACAGTTGGTAGATAATTCAGTGGTAAAGCCATATGGCATATGTGAGGACGTGTTGGTGAAAGTAGATCGGTTTGTATTTCCAGCAGACTTTGTTGTAATGGAGATGCAAGATGAACAGGGTAATGAGTTACTCCTTGGATGACCATTCCAAGCCACTGCTGACATGATACTCGAGATGGGAAGAGGTCGGTTGACCATTCCAAGCCAATGCATATCCAGAGATACCGCTTGAAGCCTGCATGGTTTATATAACACATGATTGGATGAGGAGCAAGTCACTAAAAAAGTGCGCCAAGATGCTTCATGTGCTGCCATGTTTCTACGCTAGGTACTATGAGGACCTAGGAGAACTTCCACCACCGCTTCAGTCATCCTTGATCAGCCCGCCAGATTTAGAATTGAAGCCATTGCCACCGCACTTGAAATATGCATTTCTAGCTGAGGGTGAGAAGCTGCCAGTGATCATTTCGGCATATCTGAGTGTCGAAGAGGAGAATCAATTGTTGATCATGTTGAAGAACCACCGAGGTGCATTCGGGTTGTCGGTAGTGGACATCAAGGGGATATCCCCTACATTGTGCCAGCACAAGATCCGTAGGGAGCCAAACCGGTGATTCAACCACAGCGTCGACTAAATCCTAGCATGATGGAGTTCGTTAAGAAGGAGGTGATCAAGCTCCTTTCTGCAGGTATCATCAATGCCATATCCGACTCCATGTGGGTGAGTCCTACACAGGTAGTCCCTAAAAAGGGGGGAATTGCTGTTACACATAATTTGTTAAATGAACCTATCACGACCCGCTTGGTAACCGGGTGGCGTGTATGTATAGACTACCATAGATTGAATGCTACTACGCTTAAGGATCATTTCCCTCTGGTATTCATTGATCATATTTTAGAGCAATTAGCAGGTCGATCTCATTTTTGTTTTCTCGATGGTTATTCGGGGTACAATTAGATTTCCATTGATCCTAAGGACTAAGAGAAGTCCACCTTCACTTGTCCTTATGAAACATTTGCATACCGTCGTATGCCATTTGGTCTGTGTAATGCACCGGCAACCTTTCAGCGTTGCATGCTTGCCATTTTCTCCGATATGGTTGAACACTGTTTGGAGGTTTTTATGGACAATTTCTCTGTCTATGGTGCGTCCTTTGACGAACGTTTATACAATTTGGACAAGGTTTTGCAACGTTGTGAGGACACGCATTTGGTCCTCAATTGGGAGAAATGCCACATGATGGTCAGTGAAGGGATCATGCTTGGACATAAAGTGTCTAGCAAAGGGTTGGAGGTAGACCCGGTGAAGATCGAAGTGATTTCCAAATTGCCCCCACCAAATTCGGTTAAAGGGGTACGAAGTTTTCTAGGTCACGCTGATTTCTATTGCCGCTTTATAAAAGATTTCTCTAAAATCGCCAAACCATTATCTGAGTTGTTGGAAAAGGACGTTGTGTTTGATTTTAACGAGAAGTGTTTACATGCGTTTAACATGCTTAAAGAAAAACTGATTTCGGCACCGGTTGTGCAAACACCGGACTAGACCAAGCCGTTTGAGTTGATGTGTGATGCGTCAGATTTCACAGTAGGGGCTGTTTTGGGACAACGTGTGGACAATAAACCCGCTGTGATTTTCTATGCGTCCAAAACTTTGAATGATGCACAGTTGAATTACACGACAACTGAAAAAGAATTGCTCGCAATTGTTTTTGCCTTTGAAAAATTTCGGCAATATCTTGTATGATCTAAAGTCATGGTATGGACGGACCACGCCGCCATTAAATACTTGATGGATAAAAAGGATGCCAAACCTAGACTGATTAGGTGGATCTTACTTTTACAAGAATTTGATATTGAAAACAAAGATAAGGCGGGAATAGAAAATGTGGTTGCAGACCATTTGTCTAGGTTGGAAAGGGTAGATGAGAAGGACGTGCATATACCCATTACTGAGATGTTTCCTGATGAGAAACTTTTATCTATGAAATCTAAAGATCCTTGGTTTTCTTATATAGTTAATTATCTTGCTTGCAAAATTATCCCGGATGATTGGACATACCAAGAGAAAAAGAAAATTTTCCATTTTTTGCGGTATTATTTTTGGGATGACCCTATTCTGTTGAAGTAGTGCTGGGATGGTGTGTTGCGCAGGTTTGTACCGGAAGTGGAATATGAAAGTGTCTTACGTCATTTCCATACTCTACATACGGGTGGCCACCATGCAAGTTCTAGAACTACAACCAAGGTACTGGAGAGCGGTCTCTACTAGCCTACTTTATTCAGGGATGCATATGACTATGTGCGACAATGTGATTCCTTCCAACGGGCAGGTAACATTTCAAAAAGGCAAGAGATGCCCCATAATGTATTTCAAGAAGTCGAGATGTTCGATCTGTGGGGTATTGATTTTATCGGACCCTTTGTGTCCTCAAATTCTAACTTGTACATTCTATTAGCTGTTGATTATGTGTCAAAGTGGGTAGAGCCAATACCCACTAGGACTAATGATGCCGCTGTAGTGTATAGGTTTGTCAAAGAATACATTTTCTACAGGTTTGGTGTACAAAGAATGATAATTAGTGATGGAGGTACACATTTCTGGAATCAAAAGTTCGCGGCACTATTGAGAGAGTACGGGGTAAAGCACAACATTGGTACCCCATACCACCCGCATACACAGGGGCAAGTGGAAGTCTCCAATAGGGAGATTAAGAAGATCTTGGAGCGCATTGTGGCTTCAACAAGGAAAAATTGGACTATCTTGCTACCAGACGCTTTGTGGGCGTACAGGACGGCGTTTAAGACACCTATAGGCACTACACCTTTTAGGTTGGCTTACGGTCAGGCCTGCCATTTGCCGGTGGAATTGGAGAATAAAGCGCTTTGTGTGCTGAGGAAGTTGAATTTGAACTATGATGAAGCGGGAAAGAAGAGGTTGCTTGAGTTGAATGAACTTGACGAGCTGAGGATGAATGCATATGAAAGCTCGCGAATCTAAATGGAGAGAACAAAGCTGATTCATGATCGCCATATTCAGATGTGTGTCTTTAAGAAAGGAGATCGTGTACTCTTGTTCAACTCCAGGTTGAAGATGCAACCTGGGAAATTTAAATCCCGATGGAGTGGACCGTTCACCGTGGAGGAAGTCAGGCCACATGGCGCAATTATGGTGCGTGATGGCGAGACAACATTCTTGGTTAATGGACAACGATTGAAGTTGTATTTCGGTGAAGATTACACAAGGAAAGTGAATGAGGTCAAACTCATAGCACTTCCGGATGCATGAGGAACTTGAATTCGTCTAGCCTAAGACGTCAAATAAGGGCGCTTGTTGGGAGGCAACCCAAGCATTGGTAGTTTCATTTAGTTTCTTTCACTTTTGTACTTTAGTTTGATTTGATTTTGTTTTTAGTGTAAATAAGGTACCTTGATCGTTTGTTCAATGTGCAGGACTAAGGCAGGGTCGATACTATCGACCCTTGTGTCAATAGTATTGACAGGGGTACATGTTGGGGGCTACAGAAATCTCACTGTGTCGATACTATCGACGGCCTCATCGATAGTATCGACACACCATCAGGCTGATCGCAAAAATGAGGTCGATAGTATCGACATGCATGTCAATACTATCGAGATCTCTGGAGATATTCAGACGAAAATTGTCTCAGTGAAGTCGATACCATCGAAAGGGCCATCGATGGTATCGACCCGGCTACAGGCAGAAGGCGGCGGCCGGGCCTCGCGAGGGTGTTGCCCTAAGCAGAAGTCGATAGTATCGATGCGACATGTCACCGATCTATGAGAGGAAATCAACGACGATCGCTGCACCAAGAGAGTCGATCCGTGGGATGGGTCGATACCATCGACTTGCGTCGATGGTATCGACGCATCATCGATCTGGGCCCCAAAATCAGGCTATCGACAACCGTCGATACTAGTAGAAGACAGATTGTGCTACAGGAGTCGATACCATCGACTCACGTCAATGGTATCGATGGTCATATAGCAGCGCCGGCCACGGTTATAATAGGGATGGATTGTCGTCATATGACATCACACCTTTAGAGCTTTCTTCTTCCACTTGTGCTGAGCATATTTTTAAGCCATCGGAGCCCAGCTACGAGCATCCAAGGAGCGTGTTCTTCCATGAGCCTTCACCGAGCGGAGATTGTCTTCTCCGACCTTCACTAAGCTCCGTCTTCTATCCCTTCTTCTTCGACAATGGTGCATACTGCCGACGCATCTTCTTCACGCGTGACACCAATGGAGATCCCAGAGTTCATTCCTCCACCGACTGCGTCCATTCCGTGACCGCGGATTGTCCATCCTTCCGCCGAGGTCAAGAAGGGTTATGAGGAACTGATGAAGAGAAAGATGGAGCCGACCGACTACGTCGACCGGGACATGGTTCATTATCTTGGGTTCGAGCCCAATCTTGCCTACGTTCTTAAGGGGCAGGCAAGGCATACAGGCAGGAGGCCCGATGAGATGGAATTCCACGCCGACGGCCAACCATTCTTCGATGAATGGCCCACATACAAAGAGATAGTGGTGGAGTTCATGGCGTCGCTGGATATATGTGTCGTGCCAAACGATGTTATCGCTACTGATCGGGAATGGATCAAGGGCCGTGTTTCTTTCCGGCTATACAATAATGATTACACTCTCACCCTACGGCAGTTCAATTCCATTTACAACTGGAATCATGGGTGAGATCAGTACCAGCGGCCAGACAACATGATAGATTATGATGCTATCTTCGCCGAGCTAGTGAATGCACCGCCCGGAAAATCCGTGAGCTACCACAATGCGGTGGTGGCAGATTTCGAGCATCCGTTCGTGAAGATTCTTCACTGCATGCTCTGAATCACCTTGTTCGCGCCTGGTGATCTGTCTCTCAGCAAGTTTCAGGAGACAGACTTGTTTTTCTTACACAAGTTGTTGAAGCAAGAAGAATGTGATTGGGGCGCGTTTTTCTTGACGCGCGTGTTGGCTATAAAGAGGAGTACGCAGAAGGCTCCGATCCACTTTGGAGGGCTCATCACACCGTTAGCCCACTATCTTGGGTTAAATTTCTCCCAGCTTACTCCCCTCTCCAACCGGAGCAAAGTCAACCTGCAGCATCTTCATCGCTCCAGCCTCATCCTGCTTCGTGATGGTCTGGAATATGCTTTCCATGTTAATCACGCCTATCAAGAGTGTTCACTTCCAGACCCTATCTTCAACATTGAGGACGCTCAACATTTCAGGTGGCCTGTCATCACCATCGAGTGCTCGGATGAAGACGGAGGCAACGACAATGATGGCGAAGAGAATGAAGAGGAAGAGGAGGCTTTCACTCCTCTTCGGGCATGAGTGGCACCCAGGAAGCGTCCCCGCATGCATCTGGGTGCATCTTCTTCTTCACTGCTTCTGCCACCACAGCCCTCGCAGCAAAGTGAGGATGTCTACTCCATGAAGGGGATTTATACAATGCTATAAGAGATCCATCACACCCAGCTACAGCACACAACTTCATATGCCGGTATTCAGCATACGACGAACCGACTGCTAGATAACCAGAGGGCAATTTTTGAAATTGAGCACCTCCTCCTCGACAACCAACAAGACATCCACGACAGGTTGCATAGGATGGAGATGTAGCAGCATCCCTTCTATGATCATTACTAGAGCCAGAATTACTTTGGGGGGTATCCACAACCTCCACCAATGCCCCAGTATGATCTGAGCTTTCAGGGGAAGTACCTGTCATGGGATCCCACGGCCCCGCAGTACCCGCCTCCTCCGGAAGAATGATCGGTATCACTGTTCCACCTTTTAAGTTTGTTTTTTACTATGAGGCCATAGTCGAATTCAAGCTTAGGGGGGAGTTGGAACAACTCTATCCTTTAGTTTTCTCAGTTTTTAGTTTTTATTGTTTTGTCTTTTGTCATTTGTTTGTCTTAGTTATTAGCTTGTTTTTAGGATCCACACTCTATCTAGTGTAATTGTGGATGTCTTAAGTCATGTGTCATCTCGCTGCTTGTACATGGGATTCAAGGGAAAAAATTAAAAAAAAATTAGAGTTTTGCAAGCTTGTGTTGTTTAACTTTGAGCACATAACTTAAGGAAATGATTGGGTTTGTCAACTCTAAAATAGGAAATCACAACTGTACATTCCTAGGATTCATGAAAAGTGGACGGAATTGGTTGTTTGAGCCTGAACTAATCAAATGATAATGAGACTCTAATTTGAAGTAAGAGAGAGAAACCTCTTAATTACTACACATCTCAGTAAGGAGGGACACATAATAATTTACAAAGGTTCAGTCAATTAGTCTTGTGATCTATCCCCCTCATTGTTTTCATACTCCACCTTAAGAACTTGAAGTACATTACGGTTTTAATATCTTTGATTATATCTCATGTAGATAGGACTTGCATTGCAACTATTTTCACATATTTTGCATGAAATGAAAAAAAATTAGATAAGTTATACATGCACATTATCCTTAGGTGCGTGTCATTTAGTTGCATTGGTGTCATATTGTAGCTTCATTCATATTTTTGTGCATATAATACATCATGCATATTATTTCTTCTGAAACATTAAGGGTGATGAACTTGTTCCATACCTTCTGAATGATTAAAATGTATAAGTTATGTAGCAATAAGTGAGCCCGACAAACAATTCATTGTCAGCTATGAAAATAAGGGCTTGAATTAAAAAAAAAGGAATTGAGAAGTAAGTAGTAATGAGAGGGAGAAAGGAACAGAGTATCACATGCATATTAAGAAGGATAAGTACATGATGTAGTTTCTTAGATATTCCATCTCACCTGGAGATGGAATGATAGTGCATGCATCATTCTACCCAAATGTAGGCATTAGGGCATTTTCATTTGCATATGCATCATTTAGGTCATTTTTGCTTTGTGCATGTTAGAATCATATAATGCTTCCATTTCTTCCATGAGCCACCCATTCCATCCACCCGTTGCTCGAATTGATAGGCCAGCGTGATTTTCTCCTCATTTGTGAATACCAGGAGAACTGCTTCCATGTAGATGGTAGTTAGGGAGAGCAACGTAGAATAAGAGATCACAAGATGCACCGAGTCTGAATCGGCGAATTTTATTATGTTAACTGCCTTATATGACAGTGTTCGTCAATTTTGAGGTAGATATCTTTTATGGATGATTACTATCGCCTTTAGGGTAATTATTATTCTGTGGTTATTAAGGGTCGGTTTGTGAATGTCTGGTGGGAATCATATGGTGATGTTTGTTGTGATGATCTGTTCTTTAGTTGACCCTCGCAATTCTATTCTAAAGTTTAGTTGCTCGAGGGCGAGCAATGTTCAAGCTTAGGGGAGTTTGATGCGATGATTTTGAGTCGCATTTATAGACTTGTTTTACTTGTGTTTTATGCGTTTATTGGTCATTTTGGTGGTTAATATTGCATAATTCATTTACTTTGGTCTATGAGCCTTCTCAACATCAATTCTCCCTTATTTTAGTGTTTTGAGCATAAATGATTACAATAATATGTTTTATTTCATCTTATGTGGTTTTGTGTTGCAATTTCAGGAAAAATGAATACTTGTAGGTGTCGATACTATTGACAGTTGTCGAAACCATCGACACAACCACAGGTTTCCAGCCGCAAGGAGCAGCACATAGTCGATACCATTGACATGGAAATCGATGGTAGCGACATTCCATCAGGTTGCCGGCGAGAAGAGAGTTGATACTATCGACTCCAAAGTCGATACTATCAACCCCAGAAGATTCAGTGACAGAAGAGGACAAAAAGCGACGGCTAAGGGTGTTGATACCATCGACCCACGTCGATGGTATCGAGTCAGCATCAGGCGCAACGAAGAAAAGAAAAGAAGACTTGTCGACATCGCACAGAGTCGATACCATCGACTCGCATTGATGGTATCGACACCGTCAGATACAAGTTTGCTTCAAATCGATGTAAATCTGACGGCTGTGATATTTTGGCAACCTAACTCGATGATTATACCTAATGACGACGGCCAGGAGCAATCTATCATGTCATTAGCCGCTGCACCCGTCCCGAGAAGGTGTGGAGAGAAGAATGGAGCCCAGAAGCACGCCCCAACCATTCCGGAAGCCGAAGAAGACGTTTTCTACCGCCGAAAGGCTATAGAGTGTGCATTCCACGCCGAGGAACGCTTGGATCTTCTCCGTTCATGGGTTTCTTTACTTATTCACATTTTTCTCCATGTTTCCCCTTTTCTCTACCATGTTTTGCTCTGAGATGAACATGCGGGGCTAATCCCCTTTGTCTTTAGGACCAGGAGTAGCCCGGGGAAGCATTGTATGACATTTTTATCATAATAATTCATCATTTATCTCTTAAATCCGTGGTATGATTTCATTTTCTCAATTATATTGTTATGCTTGATCACCATAATAATAATCTAATGCCTTTAATTACTTTGAAATAAGAATTAATGGTTGAAAAGAGACAAAATGCACATTAATTAACAAATCCCTTGAACAAGGCGATGTACGGTTAATGGTGGAAACCCAAAGGTCGATTTTAATGCACCTAGTTTAGGGTATAGGTTACTACGACGGTGGAACCGACCTAGACATAGGTAGTGAATTGTACCACGACAGTGGACAATTCTGACTACAGGCCACTACCCGGATTGAGAGATGAACTTGTTTAACTATATAAAAATTCATGCAATGAAAACCCGCGGTGAAACTGCAATCCTAAAGATATCCATTTGAATTGATTAAATTAAACCTTTAATAGATTGGTTTGTTTTTATTTTATTTTCTTTTTAATTTTACAACAACTCTCAAACTCTTTTAATCGGTTTAGCTGATCGTGAATAGTTAGTAGTAGTCTACTGATAGTTTAGTGTCCCTGAGTTTGACTCGGGCCTCACAAGGGCCTATACTACATTGACGCGTACACTTGCGT
The DNA here is from genome assembly GCA_963693085.1 of Alisma plantago-aquatica. NCBI lineage: Eukaryota > Viridiplantae > Streptophyta > Magnoliopsida > Alismatales > Alismataceae > Alisma > Alisma plantago-aquatica. The sequence continues at coordinate 646,164,621 of OY856410.1, forward strand.
TCGACACACGATAAAAGCGTGTCAAGTTTTTGGCGCCATTTCCGGGGACACGACAACTGTCGGCACTACGAGTGCTGCAAGCGGCCATTCTAGGCCACTTATTAATATTTATTATTCAATAATCATTTTTGAAATTCATAGTTTACCGTTCATATTTAGAAATTGTATATCACGGTACTAAACTGAGATTACCATTTTTGCAGATACTGTGCATGGTGCAGACGCGTAGCACCGAATACACGCAACGAGCACCAGAGGTTCCACTGTCGGGACCTGACGACGAGGAAGATTACAATCAAGACCAACTGGAAGACATAGATTCTAGCTCAGAACAAGAAGCCATGGCCGAAGAGCAGACGATATGGGAGAAGATCAAAGCTTCTTCCTCATCCGCTTCAAAGGGGCCAATCAAGAAGCAGGCGATCTACATTCTGACTTACAAGATTGATCCTGCATTAATCAAATTCCATGGGTTAAAGAACGAAGACCGGATGACTCATATAAGCCAATTCGTGGAGAATTGTGACTTGATTAAAATTGACAGATTTCCACAAGAGACGCTCTACCTTAAGCTGTTCCCGAGTTCTCTGGCAGGAAATGCACGAGAATGGTTGCACAATCTTGACGATGAATATGTGGAATCATGGAACCACATGGTGGAAGTGTTCTTTGAAAGGTTCTTTCCTCCTGAGAAGACAAATGATATGATCAGGAAAATCCATAATTTCAGCCAAAAGGCAGGAGAGACTTACTCAGAGACCTGGGAAAGGTTTCAGATCATGCTTAGGAGGTGCCCGCATCATGGGCTTGACAAGGAGACGCAAGTCCAAATCTTCTATTTTTCTGTCTTCGAGCATGATAGAAGTAACCTAGATTTCGCAGGTTTAGGGTTCTTCTTGAACAACACAGACACGAGGTGTTGGGAAATTCTGAAAAACATGGCCAAGAAGCAATCCTGGGGCGACAGAGATGTCGTAGAGCACGTTCGCGTTGTGGGGGAGTCGAAGGCCATTAAAGAGTTGAATGAGAAGATGGACCTTCTAGCAAAGAAACTGCTTGCAAAAGAAGATACTGAATCTGAGGATGAAGCTCAAGTCAAATTCATGCACCAGTAACAGGGGTACAGAAACAATGATTACTCATGGACGAAGGACAAGAAATTTTCCTGGAAAGATCCGAATAACTTCCTGCAGGACCCCGATGCAAAACCCCAACCGACGGCAGAGGATAAGAGCACGGAGTTGCTCAACCAAGTGATAAAGAAGAACCAAGAACTAATGAACACTTTTGTCCAGTAGATCAAGCAACAGGGGGAATTCATGAATCAGTTTGGGTAGACATTGCAGAGCCATGGTGTAAGGACCCTGACCTTCGTTTAGGGTTTACCCTGTTTGTTTTGCTTAACCTTGGTGCTTTGGTGCCTGCTAATCACCTTTAGTGGTGATTAGGGCTTGGTTGTGCTTTGTTGAGAGTTTGAGGGGCTACTTGCAAATAACCCAAGTTTAGGGTTTTGTGTGCAAGTTTGCCATCTTGTGAGATGTTTCCTTCTCTTTGCTTCCTCTAGGGTTGAGAGGAAGGCTTGGGCTTGTTGCTTGAGTTTCTTGGGTCTTGGTTGAGTTGTTTTGTGCCTTGAGGTGCCTTGTTTGGGCTTGCTTGAGCCTTGTGTCGGCCAAGTGAAGCTTGTGTCGCCCAAGGAGGAGTGTGTGTCGGCCTAGGATGGTTTGTGTCATCCAACAACCATGTGTGTCGCCCAGGTGCCTTGGTGTGTCGCCCAGTGGAGCTGCTAGTTGTGTCGCCCATGTTGCTTGGTCTTGTTTGGTGGACACTTTGTGCACATCTTGGACAAGTGTCTTAGACCTTGCTAGAGTGGTGGCTTGAGCTCTTGGACAAGTGTCCCTTGGGTGGACGACACTTAGCATGGATCTACCTTGTTTTCTCCTCCCTTCCCTTCTATATAGGTGGTTCTTTCCCTTGCCTTAGCTTCCTTTGATCCTTTAGTCTCTCCTCCACCTTGAGTGCACGACACCCCTCTCCTTCTTTGCTTGTGTTGGCCGATACACTCTCTTGGAGTAGCAGTGGTGGCCAATACCCCCTTGAAGGAGCTTTGGTGGACGACATCCGTTGGACCTTGGAGTGCTTCTTCTTCCTTGGAGCTTGGAGCTTAATGCGGGTTGCATAATTTCTAACCCTAACTCCATTACCTCTTGTTATAATCTTTTTCTTATGCTAGTAGCTTAGATTAGTTCCTTGCTTTTGTACCTTTGGTGACCGAATCCCCCTTAGGGTTTAGGGTTTCCATGTGTACCTTGCTTTCTAGGGTTTGAGTTTCCTTGTGCTGGAGGTAGGCGGTGACCTGTGTTGGGCGATACCCTCCTTTGTTTTGGTGTGTTGGATGACATGAGTGTTCTTGGTGTTGGGCGACATCCTTGCCCTTGTGGTGGGCAATAGGTTAGGCTGGAATAGTGTTGGCTGTTATGGTGGTGATGGACGATATGGTCCTTCTTGTGTTGAGTGACACCCTTATCTTTATGATGGACGGTAGACCTGAGTGACATGGTGATCCTTGTGGTGGTCCTTGTGGTGGACGACAGGGCCATGTGTGGCTTGTTTCCTTGAGTTGAACGATAGGCTATGTTTGGAGTGTTTACCGATAGGCCTTGTTGAGCATGGTGGTTGTTGGTGGGTGATAGCCTTATGTTGTGACGGCTGATAGGGCTGGGTTGTGACGGGCATCACACCCTTTTTCTTTGGTGTGTGCTGGCTGTTAGGCCGTGGGTTGTTGTGTCGCGTTTAGTGGAGCAAGTTATCTCTCGCTCCTATTTGTGAAGTGGGTTGTGATATGGACGATAGCCCTTGAGTATCGGGTGTTGCGTTTGGGCTGTGAAGGGCGTCATACTACTTGGTGTGTCGGCCGGCAGGAGGTGCAACGGGCGTTGCTCGACACACATGGATGCCCGACACACCGTTTCCCCTCTGACGTGCGTTACCCTTGTAACGATGTGTCGTGCAGCGTTGCTGCCCTCCTTGCTAGCCATTGTTGTTTGTGTTTGGATGCAGGTTGTGAAGCTGAGTTATAGTGAGGGTTTTATGATCTTCTAGTGACGGTTCCTTGTACCATGGACGTGGTTGGTTATACACAAACAAACAATAGTGATGCCTTACAACAATAACGATGGTAATAATGGTAGTAATGATGTTGATAATAGTAGTGATGATAATAAGGAAGGTAGTGGTAACGATATGATCCTTATGCTTATCTGTTAATGATGATGCTAAGTGGAAGTTACACTAATAGCTTACTTAATGATATAATAATAATGATGATAGTGGATGGTGACAGTAATTATAGTGGTAATAATAGTGTTTGCTCTATATACTCAACATGATTTCTATATATAGTGAACACCCTGATTATTTGTATAATTTTGAGATGAGGATAAGTATAGGTATGGTTAATGATGTGATTAATACACTTGATCATCAAATAGTGTAAGAATAAGTACAATATCTTAAATATCATCTTTTGATGGTAAGTATAGTCTTTATGTTGAAAGTATGATTATTGTATACCCTAACCATGCAAGTGATGTTTTGTGACATATGTGATGAGTAACATCACTTTGATAATACTCTGATTGATGAGATTGTATGCATGATGTGTTGTTCCGTGATGATGATGTAAGCCTTGAAGAGGCATTAGCAGTACATGATGAGGGATTTAAGTTCCATGGTATGTGATGATCCTTGAGGTGGATCTAGATGGTTGTTAAGATGCCAAGTGGTAACATGTGATGTTGAATCCTTGAGATGGATCAGGTTGATGTGGTTTCAATAATAATATAATGTTATTTACTTTCTGTTATATCTTGCATGTTATACAACTTGGTTGAATCTTGCAATCCATCTAAAAGATACTAAATAATTACAGTGGAATCATATCATGTAGTTTGCCCTGGCCATAGATCCATCATCGTCAGGACTTGGTGATGGTGAAACGGGTTCTCCTACGGGTTAACCTGGAAGCGCATATTGTTGAATATGTGTAGGTTGCTCCTAGCCTGAAAATGAGGAGGTAAGAGTGTAACTTCGGTTGCAGACTCAGATATATGTATATGGAGCATGGTGAACAGGCCCATGGCTCAGGATATGTGATATGAGGAGCATGAATGCGTTCATGGCTCAGAGCACGGTGAACAGGCATGTGGCTCAGTTTTACTAGCGTCGAGACCTGTACTAAGGCATGCTAGAGAGAGGGTAGCCTATGGAGCTGACCTTGTGGCTTAGACCACTTCAGCATGAGACTGCGGTCCTGCTTGTGTTGTGCTCGTGTACTGACCACGAGGTGGGAGGTCGTGGAGTCCGACTCTTCCATTGACCTTGTATGGCACCGGCTTGGGTTTCGTAACCGAAGGTTGGATTTGAACGGTACGGTTCAAATCCTCAGGGCATAATAATATGTAATACAGCCGTTTAGTACTTACTGCTTAAAATGAACACGAAACATTGGTTGAGACCTTGTTTGTGTAATATCTCTGTTATATCTTGCAGTATCTTCTATATTCATCAGGTATGTGGTGATATGTCTTATTTTGATAATCAGGTAAAGTGACAATATACCTTATTCTGATAATCATGTTACATAGTGATATATCTTATCTTATCAATCATGTTCCATTGAGAGATATCTGGTTATATGCTTTTGTACAGCTGGTAAGTTTGTCGGTAAGAATAGCTTTGCTCTATATAAACTGCTCTTGTTATACCTGTTGATAGTCATCTGCTGTTATAGTTTATCTTGCTGAGGTTCTGTAGTTGCAGTGGGGAGTTATGTTTCCCGCTGGGACAATTGTTCAATTGTCTCACCCTGCTGGTTTACACCCTTTTTAGGTGGTCGAGCTAGACGTGGTGGTGGTCGTGGTGTTGCGGACGAGCAGTAGAAGGCAAGTGATGGATATGCTGCTGTTTGGGATGTTTTGCAGTAGAGTCTAGAGTCATCCCTGTACTCTCAGGTCCTTGCCAGTGTTTGATGTTGTTTCACGATGAATGATTGATAATGTTTGTATATCCTGCTGTTGGCCGGATGTGGGCCTCTATGTATATGAACAGGTGGTGAACTCATGGGATGGATGAACAGCTGTTCCTGAGCTGTGGACACGTAGCAAATCTCATGTATGTATATATATGATATGTTTCTGTGCAGGATGAGGATTGGCACTATAACAAAATCACTTACAGCTCAGGGCTATTTGGTGAGGGACAATAGCCTTGGGTAGTAGGTTAACATTGGTCAAGGTCTGCCCCTGGATAATAATAGAAAAAACCATGACCATTAAGCCATCCGAGGTTCTTAATACAAATTACAACCCTAATATAAATTATCCCAAACGCCGCCCCTACCCGGATTAGGTTTTGCCCAGCGCTTCCCTTCTCTCCTACCCGCAAGAACACTTCTCAGATATGCGTTCTTGGTGTTGTTGGTGGCCGCCGCACTCGCTACCGATCCAGTGAGCCACTCTCCCTATGGATCCAATGCGCCGCTCTCCCTACGGATCCAATGTGCCGCTCTCTCTCCCACTGCCTACTATTTCTCTCCTTTTAAATTCTAAGGTCCATGTTCATTGTTTTCATTCATGACTGTTCTCCAGGCTTTGAAGAAGTTATTGATTGATAGCCTCCACATGGTGCCGTGACGGAACAAAGGAAGTGTAAGCTATCATCTAGTCTTTTTATCTTCCCTGACTTCACCTATTATTTAGATCCGCCATTAATCAAGAGCTGCCACTGACATCAAAAGCTTGGAGTATCTTCTCATCTACCTCGATGAAATTGTTTAAGTTTCAAGTAAAATCATTATCTAACACGAGTTCTTCATCTTTTGAATAAATCTTCATCATGATCAGATCCATTCATTTTGTTTACATATTATATCATTATCCTCCTTAGAGGAAAAGGACCAACTTTGGGCTAGTCGGGTTCGTTGGTAGGTATATTCTATACATAACTTTCAGGCTTTAAAATTTATTATATGATTTTGGATTGTTACTTTGCCTTTCGTCTTCTTTCCAACGTAAGAGATTCCCATATCAATCATGTAAATGAATAATAAATCACTATTTTTCTAAATTTCTCATTGTAATGTATCTCCAATTGAATCTAGTATGGTTCTATTTTTGTTTCTAATAGCATAAGATAAACATATATCCATGTTGATTTACACTAAGGACTTCTAAGTCTTTCTTCTTATAAAGATGTACCAAAGATATGGAGTGACATTTTTTTATAATTTTTTGCAATTAATTATTTACTTTATTGTTTAAGTTTGGACTTCTAAAACATAAATTATAAGAGCCTAATGTATATATATCTTTTTTGGAATGCAGGATGCTTACAGAATTTTACATGGTAGGAAATTAATGCAAATACTAAAGAAAATTCTCAAAGTGGATGTATCGGAAGGAATATTGAGGAAATTACAAGACGCAAACTTGTTTGGGATAGCCAAAATTTGGTTTTGCGAACTTATGTTAAACGCAATGTTATATTAAATATGATGTATATGAATGTTATGTGAAAGTGATTTTAGAGGATACAATTTTTAGAATGCACATGATGCCTAATCATGTACATTGTATGTAGACAAAAATTGAATGTGAAATTAATATATTTTGAACTTAATTTTGTTGTCACGTGATTAGTGATGGTAACTTTCAAGGTGTTTCAGAGTATGTGTGTGTTTCTATACACACACACACATATATATATTAAACACACACACATATATATAATATACACATATATATATATATATATATATATATATATAAATGAAAATCACTTCTATTGACCATGGGATGTGCAATGGGTATAACGTATCAGCTAGGAATACAAATATGTTTTGTTGTATCTGTTACTGCTCAAGGATCGTATCTCTATTGGTCAGGGATTGGACCTGGCTAGCCATTATTGGTCACCGAACTTTTGGCGAGGGTACGTTGGTCAGGAATAGGCCCTGACCACAATGTATTGGTCAGGGATTCACAAGTACTGGTCAAGTATTTGACCTTCGGCTTTGGCGAGTTCTGTAGTAGTGGAGGCACATATAAAAACTTAGCCAATTCCTTAATTTTCATAATTAAATTAGGTCTTAACTCAAACATTAAATTTCTTTAGTCTTAATCTTGAACATGATGGAATTGGTCCCTCTTAATGCCATGATGTCTTAATATGATAGGATTTCTCCCTCTTGATCATTAACATCAATTTCATGAGTCATTAATCATAAATCTTAATCATAATGAACATTATAACCATAGGACAAATGTAGAAATCATCAAGCAATAATATAGGGTGATCATGATTAAAACCTTAAACTTGCAATAATAATTTTTACTTTTTACTTAACATGCAAACAATCATAATTACATGTTCTCAACAACATGACCCGTTTACCTTGGAGTAATGTAGATCCTAAGAAAGTCTTCCTGATCATTGAGTCAAACCTAGGTAAAATCTTCCCTTGACTTGATTAGGCCCTAAGCAGATGTTCATTAACATCATCAATCAATACCTTGTATTGATCTTAGGCAGATTTAGGGTGAATTAGGGTTTGAGTGCATTAGGGTTAGGCTCAAAGATCAATATCATTAAATCGGTAAAACTTGATTAACTTAGATCATCTTGATTACATGTCATACATAATTAGGGTTTAATAGGTCCAAATGGGGTTTCTAATAAAATATTGTAATGGGAATGCAAATCACATCTTAAAAATATAAAAGTCGTATTTCTCTCGAAAAACCCTTTCCAATGACTATTTATTTGTATTTTTTTATCATCCAATGATTTACTATGAATATTATAAAATCGACCAATCAAAATCCAAGAAACCATATAGTGACGTCGATTTAAAACAAGAATTAATTTAATGTAAATAAAATACATAAGTACTAAAGCACCTTAGGCGTGTGTTACATATTATCAAATAGGTGGGGCAAAATCATCATTTAGACATCATTTGTAACTCGCGACTGATTAATCAACATGTGTGCAAAAATTACAATATTTTCCTTGCAATATTAATAACCCAAATAAAACCACAGGGTCATTGACTAACCTGGTTTGTTCCTATGTGAATCCATGGAAAATAGCTTTGGCTGAAGTTTTGTCCTTTGACCAAAACTTGGGGTGGAGTCCTTACCTCGACTAGGCGATGACCAAAGATGGTTCACTGAAACTCCTCGGTCCTAATGACCCCAAAATTAGGATTGATGATGGTCAGGAGTGTAAGAGGGTACCCCCTCCGTAGTCAGAAATAGGGTAAGGCCAATAGGGTAAGGCCAGGAGATCAAGACCTTCAATGTCCAATTTAAAAGCCTCTAGTAAGGCCAGGAAAACCATCATGTGATGAAGGAGGACCTCTGTGAAGCATTTCTGTGGCCTTGGGTCAACTGAGAAGCCACGGAGGTGAGCCGCTAGTGAGGACCTCTAAGGAGGCTATAGGGCATGATGACTGGAGTAAGTTTGGGGCAGACCAGGAACTCAAGCATGAAGTATGGGTGGCAAGAATGCTCAACTGATGCTCAATTGAGCCAAAGAGAGTTGTGGTTGACAGGGCGAGGTCGAGGTTTCTACATGTGGAAACTATGTAAGACCTAGAGCTTGGAGGCATGGGTGGGGGAATTGGATGTAGAAGAGAAAATAAATTGTTTTGGGGTTCATTTTCATCCCATACTATAGGTGTGATAAGGGTCAGAGTACCCTCTACAACCCGATAGTGCGAGCGATGGAAAACCCTAATCTGGGTGTTTCCTTTTATGACCATAAGGGAAGGTGAGTGAACCACTGTTAGAATCGGGGAAGTGAGATAAAACCCTAGGTAAAGAAATATTAGTCAGAGCTGTAATGATGAGAGAGAATGAGGTTGGGGAAAAGAGTTGCATGTGAAACGCTCCTATTTCTGAGAAACACAAACGTAGCTGACGACAGAGTGGCCATTGGATCCAGAGTAGATCAAATCTTGGCCATCATATCACGTGCGTGTAAGGAAAAATGAAATGAAGTGTGTGTCAGGGCATAAAAACTAAATCATAGGGTTTATTGTTCATTATAATAAAATAATATTCAAACTTAGTTCAAACTATATACAAATGTGTCCTAATTAATTTGGGGGTTCAAACATCAGTCAAATGAGTTCAAATTTGAATCATAGGCAAATTAGAAGGTCTAGAATATTCCTATGAAACTAGATTTCGTTTTTGTACACATTATGGTCCACAACTCCTATATTGGCAATTAATCTTAATATTAATGCATTTAAATGGTGAGATAATTTGAAAAGGCTTTTCCTATTACATTATTGAGTCAATATTCAAGATATACTCTATTTATTCTTTCAAGAGTCACATAGTCACCTCTTTAATCTCTTCTAATTCTCAATGACCATCTTAGAGGAGAGAGAAAAGAAAATAAGATCATCATGAGTAAATTGATATACATAATGCACATTTGAAACTGAAATATGAATTTGAGTCTTATTGTAAGTTTTCTCATCCCATTTTCATATAAGGACAACCATTATTGGTCTTTTTGCATTTAAACCCTTAACTACTATCATTTATGAAAAACTTCATTCTATGTTTTAAATTGGTTTGAAAATTGGGATGTGATAATGATTCATTATATAAGCATCTGTAGATATTGATAATGAGTATCAATGAGCCACCAATATAGATATGATTTATCATAGTCAACATTGAGAAAATATATCAAATCTTGACCAACTTAATGACCCAAATAGCTTACTTCAAAACATATTCCTCAAAATAGCAAGTGTGATGAGGGGAGTGAGGAGGGAGTGTATATGCCAAACAAAATAGATTCTCCAATCTCATTAGCTGACTTTGATCATTAAAAAAAGTCCATTGTTAGTGTGAGCTAGTAGCTAACTCCACACAACATCTTGACATTGCAAATTCCAAATGCAATGGCATCTTCAATGTCATGATGTCATGTGGCGCGGTTCATCCTCAACTATTGCATCATCTAGAGTGGTCAACCCCCCCAAAACATCCACCCAATGAAATATGACTCCCATCCATATCTATATCCCCCATTCCCTCTAATTTTTATATATAAAGCCCCCTCTTCTTCTCTATTTTGGAAACAATCTCCACTTGTTCATTCTCTTCATCTCATATCAAAAGAGTTATTTCTTCTTCTTGAATTTGGATGTTTTTCAGAAATGTTTTTTACAATTGCATTTTTTTTGTGAGGAGGAGAGGTCTGGGTATGTTGCAACCATAGAAAAGAGCATATAGGTTTTTCTATAAACCTTATTTCTAGCAGTTTCAATTGGGTATCGAATCCACAAGCTGTATCTAACAAATGTATCAATCTTACCAAATGAACCAACAGATAGTTGTTGTATTGATAAATATATCAAGATGGAGTTTAGATCTTCTATTACCCATAAAATGTATTGGAGCCTAAAGTTACTTTCTTCTTTTTATCTTTCTCAATATGTGTGGCCTTGTCTCAATCAAGTGAGTTCTACTTATTTTTACTTTAAACTTTTTAACAAATTATTTAGCAAACTTATTTCTAATTACTTCATTAAATACATAATTAGTAATTCAAAGAAAAATTGTTGATTAAATATATTACTCCTATTGGATTGTAATAGTTTGTTATATAATTGATGATAAATGAAACTTATGATTGAAATTATTATTTTGAAATATAAATTAGAAAATTAGAATGGCATGGGAATAAATGTTAATTGTGTACTCTTCTATTATTCATTTTTTCTTTTTTTAAGTAGTTCTCATATGATTTTTGTGTTGTATTTAACTTGTTTATTTTGTGCACTACATATATTTGTCTGTGACCACTCAAGGATACAAATCTTGAAAATTCCCTATCTTAAGAATTACTTTTGTGGTTTAACATGCGATTTGGAATTCAGATGATAACTTGTGAATGTAAATGTGTCTTACATTAGATAATTGTAACATACTAGATCTCGGACCCTACCCTAGAAGTTGACATTTTGGATTTAGCCAAACAAGGTTGAAGGTTAGACCTAAATAGATGTTTAGTATGACCCCAATGAGCTAATGCACGTATAGGTCACCTTAATCAAACCTAATGTTCTAACATTAATATTAGGTTTATAATGGATACATAAAATATGCCACATAACTCATTTTGGTGGTAATATGAAGATAAGGAACTTAATTGGATGAATAATTTAGATAATAGGTCGTTAATGGGCCATATGACATATCTCATAAAAAGAATTCTCAAAATTGGAAACAAACTTCAAATTTGAAATCTAAATATCAAAAGTAGCCTACATGTCAAATTTCGTCTAATTTGGACAACCTTGAAATATTAAGATAAGTTTACGAGAGAGAAAATGAGTAAAAGGCATAAGTAATGAATAATGTGATCATATAACTTCAAAATATGTAAAACATAGAAAATTCATATTCAACACATAAAATATAATTTGTGGACGAAGTTTGGTCCAATTTGGATGTTGTTTGTGCAAGTTATGCAATTTTAGGTACATTTTGGACTATTCTACAATTTACCCAATTGGGAGGTTTTCTTTGCAAATTGTCACATCAATTATAATACTTATATATTCCCTTACCATTCTAGAATTTTTGATCCATATGGATCCTAGTTACACCTTGGTTTGAAGGTGTTTCTTTCCAAGGGAATTTTAGGGATTATTCTCTTTATAAATGAGCTTATCTTTAGAAGCTATCAACCAATGGGGTTATTTCTTTGATTGGAGGTCGGTTGGGATGGCCTATAAGTGTCCATAAACTGAAATTTTATATTCAATAAGCCTCTATGAGCTGTCCTCTTGCATGGCCATGAAATCCCTAGGCTAAGGACACATGGAAAGCTCCTTGGACACCTCATGCTTGTCTTCTTCCTTATCCATAAAGGTTTGCATGTCCATAGGCACCATTAGCATTGGACTCATGGAAAGTAACTTGACACCTATTTCTTATCTTCTTCCTTATCTATAAATACTTGCATGTCCATGGACACCCTTATACATGACACATGCAAAGTCTTATAGACACCACATACTTGACCTCTTTCTTTATATAGCCATATCTACCCCTTCCCAACTCCAAATTTGAAAATTCTTTCTCTCCTTTATTTCCTCAATCTTAGAGAATCCTTCCTACTCTATTTTTCAATGAAGGTGTTGTCCACCAGTAAAAGGAGGTGCCTACCTTGGTGAAGAAGGCTCCTAGGGTTCCAAATTTCTCTATTTGGGATTTCTTAACCTCCTCTTTGGTGATTTTGACCAAAACTAGTAAGTTTTCTCATATCCTTCCATATTTTCATGCTGTTAGTCTTCATTCCACCTTACTTCAGGTTGGAACCATGGCCTTCCATGGTGAAACCCTACTTAGAACCCATAAACACCTCATCTCTATGTTCTTTTGTTAGGGTTTTTCACCTCTAAAGTGGAGAATGTGCTTCTTGCTCGAGATAGGAGCTTTGTTGGAGAAACCAACCTCTCTAAGCTTGGGAACCTTACTTATTGGACCTATCCACCTTCTCTAGAGGTTCTTTGGAAGCCTATTCTTGACTTAGACTATTTCGACTCTGAAGTTGAGGTATGATGTATCCCCTATTCTTCTATGTTGAGAAATTCACCTATGCTTATTCATTCACTTTGTCCTATGGGCATTAGCCTATACACAATGTCTTTTCTTTTGAAAATCATGATTCATGTGAACTACCTTATGTGATATTGTTCATGTGATTGTGGATATTCTTTTGAACTCTTATCTTATGCTTTGTTCACGATGGAACTCTAAAAGATGACATGTGATGTCTTTTGCCCACTTATGAGGTGGATGTATATGTTAGTCACTTATGTGGTGACTAGTTTATATATTCTGACTACACTTTATACTTGCCTCTACATTTTGTTCAATCAATGGGCTCTAGAGGGGGGGGTGAATAGAGCTACACACACTTCACAAAATTGATTAGACCACCAATTTAATTGTAGTGCAAAAACTAATGCAAGCAGCAATTTGATATCCTATTCTAGCATACAAAGAAAGGATAAGAGATAATGAATATCATGCACTTGGATAGGTGGTTTAGAGTGGTTCCATGTCCTAAACTTAGGAGTGATGTCAGTCTACTACCTAGAGTTGGTTAGACTCTAGGATTTGCAAATTGGTCCTCTTATATATCACGATAAGATTACAAGATACATAAACCACACAACCAAGGGCTTAATTACTCAAGCTAAGATCTTCTACCTATCCAAGGACTTACCCACAAAGCAAGATTCTTCATCCTTCTTCAAAGGACTTACCCAATCTCACCTTTGTCTTCAGCCTTGCAGGATTTACCTATCTTACTTGAGCTTGCCTTGCACCTCTCCTTCACTTGGAGAGCTTACCCACGTTTTCCCTTCACCAAGGGAGTTGGAGCAACGATCAATCTTCACTCTTGAAGATCAGCAACACATCTTCCCCTTCACTTGGAGAAGAACAGCAACAACTCCTCTTTCACTCGAAGAAGTAGCTTCAATCAATCTTCAATTTGATTTGGAGGTAGGAAGAAAGAAAGGAGAGCTTTACATAACACAAAGGATAGCTCTCATACATAGGGACCTAACTCACTCTCACGAAATTGTCTTGAAGGTAGAGAGAGAAAGGGGCTCAAGGGCTTGGAACACTCTCAACTAAGCTAGAACCAAGTTTGCAATGGAAGAGCAGCATGGAATGAAGTCCAAGGGGTTCTATTTATAGTTGAGGGTGGCCCTTTATGTTGTGGGACACTTGGGTGCAAAAGTGGTCATTTTTCCTTCAAGAAAACGACTATATTTTTGCCCAAAACAATTCACCAACGGTCATATTACTTTTTCTGCAAATTTCGTACAGTGCATTCGGTCGAGTATCAATGGGTGTAACTCGACCGATCAAGTAGCAGGAAATCTGATGTTCAAATGATCGGTCAAGTTTGTTCTGAGAAAACTCAACCGACCATTTCAACTGGAAATGGCCTACTACCCAATCGGTCGAGTTCTGTGAGTGCACAACTCGACCGATTGCAATCTTCAGAAAATTGACTCAGGATGATCGGTCGAGTTTCACAGTGGGAAACTCGACCGACCAAGTGCCTGTGATTGATTTTTTAATTTGCAATAAAAGTGATTAGCACTTGGTGAATTTTGTCCCAAACATTTTTCTCTTCTAAGTTACAAGCATATTCATTATTACAAGTGATTACATTTATGTTCTAAGGTAATTTACATGGAAATCCTAAAATGCACACTTGTAGTCAATTTGGCTTGCACTTAGCCCATTCTAGGGCTTGTATATGTGATCCTTTTCATGTACCTAATGTCTACAAACAATCTTTAATGCACATGTTAGATACATATGAATGGAATGGTTAAGTCATTATCAAAATATAGGTAATGTATAACCTCTAGGTCAACATTCTCCCCCTTTTTGACAATGACAAACCATTCCTCAAACATATTGAAAAGGATAAGAAAGTTATACCTTTGCCTTGTGAATTAGGGGAATTCATGATAAGAACAATTTGAATTGCTCCCCCTCTAACTATGCTTCCTCTCACCTGCATGTTAGGTTTTCTATACATGGCAAAACCAATATACGTGTAATATGTAATCCTTTGCATGTCACATGATCAACAACAAATTAACAAGAAAAGGATCACCTAGGTAAGAAAGCAATAGTATAATCACAAGAAGAAATATGATTGAGTCTCAAACCATGAGGTATTTCTCCCCCTTTTGACATTATCAAAAAGGTAGGGGTGTAGAAGAGCAAAAACAAGGTCTTCTCCAAGACTCAACCACACATATATGCAAAGTAATAAGCAATGTAAAAGCATATATCATACAACCACAGAGGAGAAACATACAATCCAAGTCAGAATCAAAATATAGCTCAATCAAACACCAAGCATAGGATAACACAGATTAGATAGCCAAAGTGTATAGAAATGATATTCCAAATCAGACATATGTTTTCATAAGCGACTACAACCATAAAAGAGAGAAAACAGTGAATAAGAAAATAGTACAGCTCAGACTAATGTGCCAGGATGTTGCTAATACAAAAGAGTCTAGAAAGATATATATGATATACATGCTAGACTATAAGCTAAGACAACCTCCAAGACATCTAAGCTATCTATGTCAACAGGGTCCTCGGCATCCTCGTCAGGGTTTTAGTCCTCATCACCATCTGAAGGCAGGGCAGCTGTGCCAGCAGCAGAACCAGCACCAACATCACCATCCTCGTCAGAAGAACCATCACCATCGGCAGCATCAGCATCCTCGTCGGCATCCTCATCGGCATCCTCAGCCTGGTCGGACATCTCCTCGTCAGCAGGACCAAAAGAGCGACAGGGCCAGCGGGCATTCTGCTTAGCCCACGACATGCCAAGAGCTAGAAGCTCCTTGGCCTGTGGAAAGGATGGAGCAGAGTCCCCCAAGGACGTGAGCAGAGTGGCCAGGGGGCCAGCAGGTAGTAGTAGATATGCAGGAGTGGAGCTACCAGAGGGATACTGAGGTGGAGCAGCAGCGGAAGGCTCATAGCAGGATAGGTTCATGGTGGACATGATCGAACACAAATCCTGATGGAGGTGCTCTTGGACCTAGCGATTGTATGCCTATTCATGCATCATGTATCCAAGAAGGGTTTCATTGGATGCTCTGAACGACGCATGGCTAGGGCAGGGATGGGGCTGAGGGGTGGGGCCTGGGTGGAGGTGGGAGGGGCACCAGAAGCAGAGGCGGAGGCAGAGGCAGAGCCAGAAGCACCAAGGGTAGGGGAAGGAATAGGTACAGCCTTCAGAAGAGTGGTTTCACTAATGCACACTCCCTTTCGAGCAACCGGGTAATGGAAGTCAGAAAAGAGTGAGTTTGCAGTGGCGAACTGGAAGAGACCACAGATCAAGGTTGGGTAGGGAGGGTGGGTGCCCTTGGTGTTCTTTCCTTTGCCAAAGCAGGTCATATGATGTAGAATGTAACGAGCCCACTTGACACCTATATTGTTCAACAAACAATACATCAAAACTGCTGTGTTTTCCGCAATGTTTGTTTGATTACGCTTCGGATGGATATTGCATTTAATCACAAGGGTTAAGATGTGCCTCTCGAGGTCAAGGGAGAAGGAGGGTAGGGTGGACCACTTCTTATAGGCCACGTTAGGTTTCTTCAAAAACCGATGAATATCCGGTAAAGTCAATTCATGATGTTTGTAAAAACCTTCCAGGTCTAAAAGATCAAAATACTCGTCATAGCCCCGGCGCCAAGTAGTGGTTTCTTCATCTCCGGCAAGATAGAGATGGAAATTCTCCTCGGAGATTTGAAACCGATGACCGACGATCATCGATGTTAGGACTACTTCGGTATTTGGCGGGGGAACAATCGAATCATAGTTCCAACGCAGATTAGCATAGAACTCGTGAACTGATTTTGTACTAGATAACTGATTATTGAAGCAGTCACTTTTGATTGCTAGGGTAGAAAGGTTGTGTTTGGCAAGAAGCTCCGCGATGGAGTTGATATAGTCTTGAAAACGGGTTGCACCAACTAAGGGGCGAAAAGGAAAAGGAGATCAAGGAAGAAGATCCTTATACCTATTTACCGCCTCAAGAGATACAAACGTAGTGTTATCAAAAGGAATCAATCGTTGGGTCGAGGAAGAGGCTGGAGCATTGCTAGGGGCGGCAAGTTTTCTCATGTGGAAGGCCAAGGAAGTAAAAGCAAGAGGAGAAATTGCACACACAAGCAAAACGAACCTCAAAAGCCAACGAGAACACACAACTGACGCCCGGGGAGGTCAGGAGCAAGCAGCTAAGGCACCCTAGGGTTAGGAAAGGGGAAGGTTTAGGGCTAGGGTGGAGAGCACGGGCCAGGAGATTAGGAATCAGTCAGCTATTTTCTAGTTGCAAGGGAAAATAGTCGGCCGATCCTAACTTTTAAGTTGGCACAGCCCGTCGATCGGTCGAGTTCTGAGAGTGTACAACTCGACCGAATGGTCCACTAAAGAACAGCTCTCGGCTCCTGATCGGTCGAGTTTTCTAGGGTGAAACTCAACCGAAGGTCAACCTGACCTAGCAGTCTAAATCTTAGATTCTAGCCACATACTTGCCTATTAAATTTATTTTTCAATTTTCTTATGCATAAATAACATACCTAGGCACATTTTGCTCATCATTGGGCACTATTTAGCGATAAAAAGTGAAACTCGATAAAAACCCAAAAACAAGAAAAAACTAAGCATATTGTTAGGCAAATTAAGCACAAGCAAGCATGTATAGGCAACATAAGGTGAAGAATGACATGAGCAAGCATATAGGATCGAGACGACTAGCTAGATCACATAGCAATATCATTTAAATCAACAATGAGCAGTTTAGATCGAATAAAATTAAATTGATCTCTACCTAGAGGTTTTGTAAAAATGTTCGCCAACTGATTTTCTGTGTCCACATGTGTGATATAGATATCTTTCTTGGCAATGTGGTCACGAAGAAAATGATGGCGAACCTCTATATGCTTAGCTCTACTATGCAATATAGGATTATAAGATAGATTAATTGCACTAGTATTGTCACAATAGATAGGAGAAGCATCAAAAAATATGTTAAAGTCTTGGAGCATTTGCTTCATCCATAGGACATGTGCACAACAACTCCCGGCTGCGATGTATTCAGCTTCGGTAGTTGATAATGCCACTGTGCTTTGTTTCTTGGAGAACCAAGACACTAAGCATGGTCCTAGAAGGAAGCAAGTGCCACTTGTGCACTTTCTATCAATCAAACATCCTACATAATCTGCATCACTATATGCCGTAAGAGTAAAATCCCTTGATTTAGGATACCATAGACCAAAATTTTGAGTTTTGGCTAAGTACCTCAAAATTCTCTTAACAACAGTGAGATGCGACTTCTTAGGGAAAGATTGAAAGCGAGCACACAAGCCAACACTAAACATAATGTCAGGTCTAGAGGCAGTTAAATAAAGTAAACTTCCTATCATACCTCTATAGAGCTTTTCATCTACCTTTTCACCTTCTTCATCTTTGTCAAGTTTGGCGGTGTTTGACATGGGTGTATCCATCAGCTTCATGTTCTCCATCCCAAAGCGCTTGAGTAGTTTAGTTGTGTATTTGCCTTGGTTGATGAAGTTTCCTTCCTTTTTTTGCTTGATTTGAAAGCTGAGGAAGAAGGTCAACTCACCCATCATGCTCATTTCAAATTCACTCTGCATAAGAGAACTAAACTCCTTGCAAAGATCAAGATCAGTCCCGCCAAAAATGATATCATCAACATATATTTGGATGATAAGAAAATGGTTAGAAGTGTGTTTTAGAAACAAGGTAGAATCAACTTTTCCCATGACATACCCATTATCTAACAAAAAGTTCTTTAATTTCTCATACCAAGCTCGAGGTGCTTGTTTGAGTCCATAGAGAGCTTTTTGTAACAAATAAACATGATTGGGTAATTTGTCATTTTCAAAGCCCAGAGGTTGAGCAACAAATACTTCCTCCTCGATTGTACCATTCAAAAATGCACTTTTAACATCCATTTGATAAAGCAAGAAATTTTTATAACTAGTAAAGGCAAGTAGCATACGGATAGATTCTAATCTAGCAACAGGAGCATACGTTCCATCAAAATCAATACCTTCTTGTTGGTTGTAACCTTGTGCTACTAACCTTGCTTTGTTCCTTACCACTTTTCCTTGCTCATCAAGCTTGTTGCGGTAGACCCATTTGGTGCCAATGATCTTTCTGTCACTTGGTCTTGGCACTAGAGTCCACACACGATTCTTATCAAATTGCTCAAGCTCTTCTTACATGGCAAGGATCCACTCATCATCACCAAGGGCCTCTTTGATGTTCTTTGGCTCTAGTTGGGAGATGAAGGCACTATCTGCTTGTTCTTTGTTATGAGCAGCTCGTGTCCTCACTCTCTCAAACGGATTGCCAATGATCAACTCCTTGGGGTGATTCTTTGCAAAGCGGGGAGTGGGATCCTTCTTTTCTTCTTCTTTTTCTTCTTCTGCAACCTGCTTGCCCTTGTCTTTGATGTTGAGATCTTTTAAGATAGGAATTATTTCATCTACAACATCATCATCACCAATATGCTTGCCAACAACAGGGTTAGTTTCAATAAATTTAACATTAATAGATTCTTCAATTTTAGATAGTTCAATGTTAAATACTCTATATGCCCTGCTAGTAGTGTTATAGCCTAGGAAGAAAGCCTTATATGATTTCAGATCAAACTTGTCGAGAGAATCCTTTGTGTTTAAAACAAAACAAGGACATCTGAAAAAATGAAAGAAATCAATAGACGGCTTCCTACCACACCATAGTTCATAGGGGGTTTTCTTGAAAGTCGGATGTGTGAAAACTCGGTTTTGCACAAAACATGACGTGCTAACAGCTTCAGCCCAAAACTTCTTAGGAGTGTCAAACTCAAGAAGCATGGTCCTAGCCATCTCTTGTAGTGACCTATTCTTCCTCTCAACAACTCCATTTTGTTGAGGTGTGTGAGGAGAAGAGAAATTGTGCGAATAACCCGATTTTTCACAAAAACGTTCAAAAAGATCATTTTCAAACTCTCCCCCATGATCACTACGGATAGAAACAACATGGCAAGAAGCTTCGTTTTCAACTCATTTACAAAAGCTCGAGAAAACATCAAGTGTATCGCTTTTAGAAATAATAAAGAAAGTCCAAGTATATCTAGAGAAATCATCGACAATAACATGACAATACTTGGAGCCACGAAGCGTTTGTGTTCTCATTGGTCCGAATAGATCAATATGAAGAAGCTCAAGAACTCTCTTGGTACTCATGACTCCTTTGGATTTGAAGGAGGATTTGGTTTGTTTCCCTTGTGTGCAAGGTTGGCATTCCTCTTCCTTATCAAAATCCAATTTAGGAAGTCCTCGAACCAAGTCCTTTTTGTTCAATTTCTTCATTTGATGCAAATTCACATGACCCAAACGTCGATGCCAAAGAGAAAGATCGTTTTTATCCACAACTAAGCATCTATTTAGTATGGGCTTAAGAGCATCGGGAATAAAAACATAGAGATTACCATTTCTAGTTCCCTTATATATAACATTATAGGATAGGGAATCTAGAAGAAAGCATTCTAAAGAAATAAATAGCACAAGATAACCATTATCACATAATTGGCTAACACTAATAGATTATGATGTATGCCATCAACAAGCAATACATTTTTAATACATAATTCATTGCCTACATCACCCTCACCTATAACCTTACCCTTCTTGTTGTCCCTGAAGGTTACCGATCCTCCTTTCTTTTTCACAAATTTGTTGAAATGGCTGATTTCTCCAGTCATATGCTTAGAGTAGCCACTATCAACAATCCATTTCTTTTGAACCTGCACGAAAAGAGGATGTCAGAACCCAACTCAAACTTTGGGGTCTGGGGTTAGCTTGGGGACCCATTTCATCTTTGGGTTGGTCCCCTTGGGCTTGTAAGGACAATAGGTAGAATAATGGTCATCACATTTGCAATGAATACAAACCATAGGGTTTTTAGAGCCGGAAGACTCTCCATTGAAAATTGGAGGTTCCACACTCTTCTTCTTACCCTTCTTCTTCTTACCTTTGGGAGCAGTCCCATTATATCCTAAACCACTAGTACCAACTTGTTTGGTAGAGTGCTCTAGGACATCATTTAGGGATTTGTTTCCCGAAAGAAACCTTTGAAAAGTAGATCTTAATTTAGCATTATCATCACTAAGATTTACAACAGTAGTAGATAGACTAGCAAGATCTTCTCTAGTATGCAAAAGGTCGGCCTCAAGACAGAGGGCTTTAATAAGAAGAGAATCTTTTTCTAGAGTTAAGCTAGCAACTTCATTTCTAGGCAAAACAGGTCTAGAAGATAAATCATTAATTTGAGCAAGCAATTTTGCATTTTCAGATTTAAGAACAACTATCTCTCTTTGATAGGCATAGATTTCTTCTCTCCTAGCATCATCAATAAGCTTGAGTTCTACATTTTCAGTTTTAAAAGTATCAAGCTCATCTAGGCACTTTTGGTTTTCTATCTTAAGATTTTCAATATTTTTAAGATATGTACCATTCTCAACCTCTACTCCATTGTATTGAAGTTCAAGGTCAAGATATTGCCCTTGCAAGGATTCTATGCTATCAAGATGCAATTTTTCATTTTCATCAAGAATGTCAATTTTTGCATAAAGATCATCAACTATTTTGCCTAATCTTTTCCTCTTAGATTTACATTTAGCAAAAGATGATTGGCATTAATTAAGCATATCAGTGAGAGTTTCCTTATATAGCTCAAGTAAATTAACATCACTAACCTTACTTACCTCACTTACCTCAATTACATCTTCACTAGTTGAGGCCATGAGGGAAAGATGGCATTCTCCATCTTCGGAGCTTGAGGAGCTTGAAGAAGACTCCTCCCATGCCGCATGAGCTGCATCTTTGGATCTTCTCTCCTTCTTATCTTTCTTCTTGTACTTTGCTTCTTTTTGTACTTGTCATCCTTCTTGTGGCTGCTCTTATGATGGCTCTTCTTGGCCTTTGGGCAGTCACTCTTGTAGTGGCCTTTTTTACCACACTTGTAGCACCTAGGAGTTGAGGAGGAGGGCTTTCTCTTGAAGTGTTTCACTTTTGAGTAGTTGGCTTCATGATCATTGACACCTTCATCTTCACTTGAGGAAGGGCAGGGATACTTCATGGCAAGTTGTTGTTGTCGGACCATTTCTTCAATTTGAGCTTTGAAGGTTGTGTCCTTTATCTTCTTTGATTCCTTCTCTTCTCTTTTCTCCTCTTCCTCTTGCTTGTCAAGCCTAGGTTCATGTGCTTGGAGGTTACCAACCAGCTCCTCGGTTGACAACTCACTTAGCTTGTAGACTTCTTCAATTGAAGTGACCTTTGGCTCCCATCTCTTGGGTAGAGATCTCAAGATTTTGGCATTGATTGTACCTCTGTCCATGACACTCCCAAGGGCTGCAAGGCTGTTCAAGATGACGTTTAGCCTTGTGTACATATCCTCCACTCTTTCATTCTTCCCCATCTTGAAGTTCTCAAGAAGACCACCAAGCATGTAGACCTTGGCCTCCTTGACTTGCTCAGTCCCTTCATAGGTGACACACAACTTGTGCCATATCTCATTCGTCGTGTCCCACGAAGAGATGCGGTTGAACTCTGATGGTGTAAGGGCGGCATAGATGATGCTCACGGCTTTGGCATTGAGTTGAGCACACTTCATCTCCGCTTCCATCCATGTGGTGATGTCCCCTTTTGGATCTTCATACTTGAGATGGACAATCTTCCACATTTCGAAAGTCACCCCTTGGAGATAGAATTGCATTCTCCTCTTCCAATATAAGAAGTTTGTGCCGTCGAAGACCGGGGGTCTCATGGAGAAGCTTCCTTCAAGGTTGAGTGACCCAAGAGCCGAATCGCCCATCTTCTCCTACTTGTTGAAGTAGCTTGGAGAAGACCTGCTCTGATACCACTTGTTGGATCAATGGGCTCTAGAGGGAGGGGTGAATAGAGCTACACACACTTCACAAAATCGATTAGACCACCAATTTAATTGTAGTGCAAAAACTAATGCAAGCAGCAATTTGATATCCTATTCTAGCATACAAAGCAAGGATAAGAGATAATGAATATCATGCACTTGGACAGGTGGTTTAGAGTGGTTCCACGTCCTAAACTTAGGAGCGATGTCAGTCCACTACCTAGAGTTGGTTAAAATCTAGGATTTGCAACTTGGTCCTCTTATATATCACGATAAGATTACAAGATACATAAACCACACAACCAAGGGCTTAATTACTCAAGCTAAGATCTTCTACCTATCCAAGGACTTACCCACAAAGCAAGATTCTTCATCCTTCTACAAAGGACTTACCCAATCTCACCTTTGTCTTCAGCCTTGCAGGATTTACCTATCTTACTTGAGCTTGCCTTGCACCTCTCCTTCACTTGGAGAGCTTGCCCACGTTTTCCATTCACCAAGGGAGCTGGAGCAATGATCAATCTTCACTCTTGAAGATCAGCAACACATCTTCCCCTTCACTCAGAGAAAAATAGCAGCAACTCCTCTTTCACTCGGAGAAGTACCTTCAATCAATCTTCAATTTGATTTGGAGGTAGGAAGAAAGAAAGGAGAGCTTTACATAACACAAAGGATAGCTCTCATACACAGGGACCTAACTCACTATCATGAAATTATCTTGAAGGTAGAGAGAGAAAGGGGCTCAAGGGCTTGGAACACTCTCAACTAAGCTAGAACCAAGTTTGCAATGGAATAGAAGCTTGGAATGAAGTCCAAGGGGTTCTATTTATAGTTGAGGGTGGCCCTTTATGTTGTGGGACACTTGGGTGCAAAAGTGGTCGTTTTTCCTTCATGAAAATGGATATATTTTTTCCCAAAACAATTCACCAACGGTCATATTACTTTTTCTGCAAATTTTGTACAGTGCATTCGGTCGAGTATCAATGGGTGTAACTCGACCGATCAAGTAGCAGGCAATTCGATGTTCAAATGATCGGTCGAGTTTGTTCTGAGGAAACTCGACCGACCATTTCAACTGGAAATGGCCTACTACCCAATCGGTCGAGTTCTGTGAGTGCACAACTCAACCGATTGCAATCTTCAGAAAATCGACTCAGGATGATCGATCGAGTTTCAGGGTGGGAAACTCGACCGACCAAGTGCATGTGATTTATTTTCTAATTTGCAATAAAAGTGATTATCACTTGGTGAATTTTGTCCCAAACATTTTTCTCTTCTAAGTTACAAGCATATTCATCATTACAAGTGATTACATTTATGTTCAAAGGTGATTTACATGGAAATCCTAAAATGCACACTTGTAGTCAATTTGGCTTGTGCTTAGCCCATTCTAGGGCTTGTATATGTGATCCTTTTCATGTACCTAATGTCTGCAAACAATCTTTAACGCACATGTTAGATACATATGAATGGAATGGTTAAGTCATTATCAAAATATAGGTAATGTATAACCTCTAGGTCAACACATTTAACATGCTATGTGATTCAGTAGCACTAGATTAGTGTAATTTCATTGATTTTTATGGAAGATGTGTTATTTCCTACCGAGCAGATGTGATATTTTCTGCTCTTTTGGGATGGAAAGGAACCTCATACCCAGGGCAAGATGTGTGATTCTTGGCCCATGTTTTATGTATTTGGGAGATTGGAAGTATTCCTTTCTCTATCAGGTTTCAAGTTTATGAGACTTGGCCGCCTTTGTGTTTATATTGTTCTAGGGCTATGTTTATCCCACATGCATGCAGGTTGATGATATGGGGTGTGTGCCCTAATTCTTTACATGTGCTTGTGTGGAACAATCTTTATATTTTATTAATGACAAGTATTCTTTTGTTCTCATATGATTTCAATTCCTTTTCTCTTGATACCCATTTGGGTGGTCCTTATCCTTTCTATGGGAAGACTTTTATATTTAATGTCCTTTATTCCATATATTGCTCAATTTCCTATTTAGTATGCACATACCAGCCTTTGTTGTTGTCATCTATTTCCTCTTCTTGCTGGGGTATGATTCCAACCCTAGGTGAAGGACTTGGATGATAAGGCATGAAATTTTGGACTAGCTTAAGGTGTTAAAGCTTGGAGACAAAGTTGTTATGGTATAGATTTCCCTCTACTAGATCCTTATGTTGAGTGATACATGTAAACCCTTTGTGGGAGATTATGATGTTCTTTTGTAACCTTGTGATAAATTGAATATAGTCAACATTTTTATTTCGCTGCTATACTTTGGTTGTTTTGAATACCATTTATTGAAATTTGAAAATTTATGCGTATTCCAACAAAGCTTTGAGTGTGTTCAGAATGGATGTTTTATTCTTCAATTTTTTTATTAGGTAGTGGATCCCACTCCTTAAAATAACCATATGGACCCTAAGCCCCTGTTTGGTTCGGGGCTGGCTTTATGCAAGCCTGTCTGTGTTAGACGAGTTTAGGCCTACTGGAGTCTGATTCTGTTTGGAAAACCAGTTTGATTCTGTTTGGCAAACCAGTCTCATTCTGGGGGGCTGGACTCATTTCAGACTCGTTTCAAGGTGATTCTGTTTGGCTGTGCAGGCTGGGTTTAGTCTGATTCTGTTTGGGAACTGTAGGCAGGATTAGCTGAATCTGTCCTATTCTCGTAGAACTGTTGTTAAAAATGTGGCCTTGTGACGCCGTTTAAACAGAAGTTTAAAAAAAAGTAACTAAAATATGAAATTGGCAGTCAAGCTACATGAAATATGAAATTGCCCTAATATATTTTGTTCATAACATAAACAAATTAAATTATCGTCAGTAAAAGCAACTGATAATAATCATAATTGTTTACGGGTGATCTTCGTCAGGGGAGAAGGACAACGTTATGGCCTCATCGTACTCGTCCCATGACACTGGGCATGGTTCCTGCACCGGCTGCTTGTTTTGTTGTTTGATGTCATCTTTTGGCCAATCAAACAACAATGGAAAATGAGGAACATGCTGACTGACTTTGCCCTTGAGGACTTTGCCCTTGACTTGATCATCGGTCCCGATTTTTCCCTCCTTGTTTGTGTGATTGCAACATGGTTTTGTGCATAAAAGGTTATCTTCAACATATTTATGAATTTTTTCCGGTGACATCAAAAGTTTTTCAAATTCTGCCCTTGCCCTTGCCTTTGCACGCGATGTCAACATCTACAATTAATAAAAATAAAGGTATGAACAAATAACATAATTCGTAAAGTAACTGTGGCAATAAGATAATAATGAAGTAGGAAATTTGATCGCATTATGGTAGCAACATATAATAATGTAACACATAAGTAGAGAATGTATATTGTTGCGACGCAAAAACACAACTACATTTAGCACAAATGTTACAAGTTCATTTGTTTATTTCAATCGTTAGTGCTAAAAAAAATCCCTGGTGGGTAAGTGCGACGCGTCGTCAAGAAGTTGCGTTCAATGCTTTGTTGCGCGGGCAATGTGGGGGGAGGCAATAAATCTGCCAATATGAACATATTGTCTCTTACAAACTCTCTTTTGATGTATTGCCATCGCATTTGCAACTCAGGCAATGAAATGTAAGGGCCTCCTGTTATGTATAAGAATTGGTGCCATGCCTCCATCCAAGCATGTGTAGAGTATACTCCATTTACACATCTACCCACGTGATACTGGGTTCTCATCAAACCCCTGAGAACCATATCAAGCTCGTGTGACCAGATAAAAGACGGTGTCGGCGGTTGGCCAACCATATAACAGATTCTATAAGTAATATAATTTTCAAAAGTAAGGGTGTATATCACAATTAATTGTATTATTTGCTTTGAGCTAACGTTAAGAAAAAATTCGAATAATAACATACATCATTAATAAAACACTCATCAACATGAAGAAAATTTTTATACCACTTAAAATGTAATATGACGTTTATAAAAGTGCCTAAATTAAACAAGTGTATGATGTTCATAACATCCATTGATAGTCATTCTCCAGCGTCATCGGGGGTGAATGAAAAGTATGTCCGCCATTCGACGTTACGGCGTCATCGGGGGTGAAGGAGTGTCCAACAGAAGCCTACATTGTTCCTCCAGTTCTTCTACATAGCTTTCTAGATAATCATGCTCATACTTTTTGTTGGTGTAAACATCATGGTGGTTGTGATGAATTTCAACAAAATCTTTCAAGTTCATAGCCTGACACCACACTGATTTGCACTCAAGCGTGAGTAACGCAATCTCAGCTTTCAATGAATCAATTGTAGGCCTGAGATCGAGTGCCCAATGAAAGTATCTGCAGCGATCTTTCCCCTAAAATGTATTATGAAGTTTACGTAAATGACAACGAATGTGTAACATACATAGTGGCTACCTAATATGTGTGTTTGTACAAGAGCACCTCGTGAGAAGGACATATGTAATACATTTCTCCAGGTCTTTCACTGAGAATTCCAAAGTCATACAACCCTGCATCGTCAGTGTTAAGTCGCAAGGCTGCGTCTAACCCACAGTCACACCGCACAACTTCAGTTGGATTAATAGACATCTACACCATGCATTTGAATCAGTCAAAGGATTTATGGTAATGAAGATTGATTGAAAATTGAAACAATAACATACAAGATAGGCCCCATTGTTTGTTCAATCATAAAATCAAGGTTATATTATGAATGTTCGACATACATCAAAGATGTTATACATCTATGATGTATTGTAATTGTCCTCATTTGAAGTGTTTTCGTCGCTAGTTATGTGAAGACGTTGGCGACGATATTGGGACCTCGATCGTAGATCTGTAATTTCTAATTGTAGCCTATCAATGTCTGCTCTAGTGGAACAAACAAAGTCACACTGGGAAGACCATAGCTGACGTTCACTGCGTGCATATGCAAGTTGTGAAAGCATTGCATCCCTAATGACGGTTAGTGTGGCAATTGTGCGTACAACCCGTTGCGCGGGCAACCTCATATGACATCTATTTTGATTCACAACCCTACCACACGTAAAATATGTCCTATGTGGGTTGTTGTCTTCAAAACGTCCGTTTTCTGCATCCTCGGCATCCATATATACGCGTACAGTGGATTGAAGGCCGCATTGAAAGTGAGGCATTATGTTCTCCATTTGAAGACAACCTATGTTGACACAATGTGACGATTCAGATCAGGATCCAAAAAACCAATTTGGGAATTAATCTATTACATATATTGTACTATCACGACCCCCAAATTTGATTAGCAATGGATTCACGTAAGACTTCGCCCTCCCTTGAATCGGCCTGAGTTGAACCTTGCCCTAAACTCGGGGGAACGTCGGGTGGGGGAATAGAAGACGATGAATGCTCATCAAGTGGGTCATCCATTATGGTGTCGCCGTCATTTTGTCGTCGGATGAAATTGTGTAGGATACAACAAGCAAGTACGATGCGACACTACGAATGAATTGGATATGTCGGCCCCTTCTTAAGGTACGCAAACCATTTCTTCAGCACCCCAAATGCTCTTTCTACAATATTACGTAGTTGAGCGTGTCTGTGGTTGAACATCTCTTTCTTGCTGGTGTAGGAATGTCTGTTTCCTCGGTACTCAGCAATATGGTATGCTGTGTTGCGATAGGGTGCAACAAATTGACAAGTGTTGGCATACCCTGCATCTACCAGGTAAAACTTCCCCGGCGGAACTGTAAACCCGCTATGGGTCCTTGCCGATTGCAGGACCCTTTGGTCGGCAGCCGACCCCTCCCACCCAGTGAGGACATATGTAAACTCCATGGAGAAGTCTACTACAACCATGACATTGAGAGAGACATTCCCTTTTGTGTCACGGTATCGATTTTGTTTATCTCTGCTGACCAAGACAGGGATGTGTGTTCCTTCAATAGCCCCTATGGCATTCTATAAACCAAAATAATATTGTAAACATATAGAATGTTTGAAAATTAATTAAATTTATTAGGGGGTTAACTATTACCTTAAAGTATGGGTAGAACCTTGCGTTATGTAAAATGCGAGTATGTGTTGTTGTGCATGTAGTTGCTGTTTGCATGACAATGTAGTCATGGGTCAACGCACAAACAGCGTCCAAGACTTCGTTGAACTTTCTACTAATGGTCTCACCGGAGTGAATGTAGTCCTCCGCTAAAGTACGATTTGTGTTTACATGGCCAACCATCTGTAGAAAATAGCAGACTGCCTCAACTGAGGTGACGCCTCTACTACCTCGCAAGAAGCCACGACTCTCAAGCTTGTCGACAAGGGCCATTATAGTTTGTGGACGCATCCGATATAGGTCATAAGCCCTTTGTTCATGACTGATCAATATTTCGAAGACCTTTATGTGGCCACTCCTAATGCTAACATACCTAGGGATACGAGGTGGTGTGGAGGCATCAACGTCTACTGCGTCCATGATTGAGTATGCAATAGAGTCAGCAATTAAATCACCAACGTGAATCACTGGCCACAACAAGGTATCTAATAAAAGGTTGTTGAGCATGTCATATGTTTGCGGTTGTTCATTGGCAGACATGATGCCTACATTTACAATGAAAACAACAACATAATAACTGCTACAACATAAGACAATCCAATTCACGTGCGAAAAATAAATTATTACAACACTCAATCAAATGAAATTGTACGGATATGTAATGTGTGTCCGGAAAATAAATTATTACAATAGTCAATCAAATGTAAATATTTGGATGGAAAATAATAAACATCAAATGCATATGAAATAAACCGTGCAATTATGTTCCCGATGGGCCACCATCACTGGATGTAGGAGACCACATCGGTGGCATGCCTGGGAAGTTGGGTGGTGGGATAAATGGTGGCTGAGACGATGTGCCTGGGAAGTTGGGTGCAGAGGAAGACGACATAAATGGTGGGTGAGACGATGTGGTATTGAAATTGGGTGAAGGGAATGGTGGCACAAATGATTGTTGAGATGACGTGTTGTTGAAGTTGGGTGAAGGGAATGGTTGTAGAGACGGGATATAAAATGAAGGCATTGGAGGTATGGATGTGCCAAAACCGAATTGTGACCTTTCACAAAGGTCGTTTAACCACAAGGTTATCTTTGAAGGGGTGTTTTTGAGGCTAAGGTAGATGTTGCGGTTTGTAGAGTCCTTGATGGTGTTCACAAGTGTAGTAAAAACAGTGATGGGGGCATCGGGGAAATTGTCATTAAAATGTTGTAAAATGTTTGCCAACTCTTCTTTTTCATAGGCTTTGGTCAACATGGATGTGCCTAACTCATGAACCTTTGTGTAAACCAGTGTGAACTCAGCCAGAACTTCATTGGAAAGACTACATCGCTCTTGCGGCATTGATTGTCGTTTCCTGCACGTATGGGTAGAAGGACTCCTGCCCCCAACTGACGGGTTATCTGTTCCCCCAGGCCGCGTGCTTTCACCCTCACTTTGCACGGTAGGTGCGGGTACGCTACGCTCGTCTGTTGCTGATTGTGTGTACATGGGTGAATCAGCCGCGCCTAAGTCGACACTTACATCATCCTCAGACGCAACATCTGCAGGAATCTGACTGTCCTCCGAAGACATTGCATGGTGTCCTCTAGAAATGTTCCTCCCCGCCATTAGCTCTGTGTCATAGTAGTGGGGAAATGGGCGCCTAAGCAACCTAGTTAGGTCCCTGTCTGCCTACGCTTTCAAAAATATGTGTATTAGGATAATCATGTTTACATGTACAGTCACAATTTGTTAGGATAAAAGTTCTATATAGTGTGCGTACCGCAATGGCCTCTTTCCACTGAGGGGTGTCCGGTACAATGGGCTTGTGCCTTTCTTCATCCCATCCAACGCCACTCTTGTTGGGCAAACCCTTCAAATGGACGTAGTCCTTTTTAAGGTTCTTCCAGCGACATCTTATTTGGTCTAACTTATACACGCTGCCAACCCTATTATTGACATCGGAAGTTATTTCCCTCCAAGATTCCCTAGTAAAATTACCATCAATACACCTGCCTAGGTCATATTGTCTGCGCAATGCTGTCACCATAGCGGCATCCGACTCTCTTGTCCAAACAATATGGTGGTTAGGGTCGATGGGAGGCATACTCGTGTAGTTGCTGCAATATTTGATGACATGAGTCAAATTCTTTGTCTGAGATCATCAGTCAAATTTTTTGTGCTAAAATACATTTCTATTTTTTAGTACCTTTACATAATCAGTGTAAATGTTTAATACAATTCAGTCACAACAGAAACCATTTATGTGTGTTCCTTCAATACTGATTCAATCAGCATATACACAAGCTTCATTGATTAACACCGAAAAACAAATAATGAAACACCAACGAGCATATAGGCAAGTTACAAATATACACAAATGAGACAAGCTTGATTGATTAACACCCAAACACAAATAATGAAACACCAATGAGCATGTAGGCAGGTTAATGATAAAATAGAATGATTAGATAGTTAATGATCTCAAAACAGGAGATGGTACAAACTGAAAAAGGTTTGGTAATTACTCCTTAACCAAGATGGAATGCATACCCAGCCCCAGTAAGGAATAATGGATGAACGAGAACCAAGATGGAATGCATAAACAAACCTTTTGTCCAACTGGTTTACAGAGAAAGCATCTCGACCAAGGAATACAGACTCACTAATATGACAGTAGAGGAAAGGATACTCCTTAACCAAGATGGAATACAGACTCACTAAGAAAAACACATTTCAAGCTTCAAATGCAAGTGGAGTGTGGTGTATGACTAAAACCAAGTCAAGTCTAGCATCTTTCTGAAAAGCCAGCAACAGGATATGGTGTATGCTCCATATCACCATATTCAGCCATCAAACAAATGTATAGTACCATCATTTAGCATCCCCATCAATTCAGACATTTACCCCAAGGCATAATAATTTGGATGTTACTGGTTTTTGCCCAAGCACATGTATAAGAAATTGATTCCAAATGTAAATGAATCTTGTTTGTTGATATATATTGTTTATAAAATGAATCTGGTCATTCCCTGATTTATGAATGAATGAGAACGGCCCTGGTACCACATGTATGTGAACCAATATAGACCCAAAACCTTGCTACGGTTCTAGTACTTATTCAGTTGAAGTCGTAGAAGGAAATAGAGCAATAAATGAATTGAAGCATGAACAATCAGAAATTATCTGAATGACATAAGTTACAAGGACTACTGAAACACACTAAGTAATTAAAGGAACTGAACCAAGCTACTAAACATGAAGTGGACCAAGCTACATAACATGAACGACCATGATCCTTGTTTGGTGGTTATGTCGGCAAGTCCAAACATATGTTTTAGAAGATTCTTCATAGTCTGTTGTATGGATGTCACTGTGAATACGAAAAATGTGGTTCCAGGTCTGCTGTCGGAATATGGAGAATTTGTGAACATTTGATTCAACATTTCCAAACAATCTCACAGGATGTGGTGGGGGGTGGTTATGAATTCAGTTATTGGAATAATTTGTAAATTTCAATAAGTTCAGGAGTGTGCAATCTTGTAAGTCTGACTTTTGTTTCTTATTTTTCTTATCTAATTCTTATCCATGCTTATATGTAGCCATGATCAATTTGGACATTTACCAACTGAACGCATACATGGCCACCATTGATCACTGAATTTGTAGACATGTAATTTGATAAATTCAGACATTTACCCCAAGGCATGATGATCAATTCAGACATTTAATGTCTAATAAGAAGACAAGGATATATGAAGTTATAATCCTAGATCACTATCACATATATAACATTTTAAATTTTATCACATCTTCATATAAGTAGATCATATGGCATACATTAAATCAACTATTTGTACATATGATAAGGTAACTACAAAGACCTTCATTACATATACAAATAATATTTTTTGACAAATCTTCAACTGATATCTAGTTTTTAGTCATCTAAATGTTAGTAATAGAGCATCAGAAATAAAGGTATAATGACATGGTTCAAAAGTAGCATATAAAAGTGAGTAACAAGGTGTGTGTCTATATAACTACAATTGTTTTAGCGTGTTCCAATATAGAAACACACTTTCTAGGCTCCATTAGCAAGTCTAACAGAGTTGTGCTTTTTACACAACCAAGATTGCAAGAGGACTATCGTGTTGATGCCACTGGAATTTCACATGATGAGGCTACAAAGTGCAATGGGTATACAACTTCATTGTTATATAAATTGTAAGCATACCAATATATCACCTTTATTTATAAGGTGATGTATTACACATATTTGGTACCTAAGTGAGGTGATCAAAAAATAGAATATCACCCACATGGTTATGCAAATATTTTTTCATAAAATAAAGTCTATAGGAGTGTGCATACATAATGTAATGGATGTAGGAAATATGGTAAAAATCACCAACTTTTTATGGATTTCACATGTGATAGCCATAGTGTGTTGACTTTTGTATTTGGTAACTGAAGCATGATAAAAAATCATACATAATGATGCACCCTCAAACTAAATGAAAACCCATCACCTTCTCAATCATTTTTTGTAGCATATAGTATGCATGCAATCACAATTAAAGTTCTATGGCTTGTTTCATACTAAATATCAAGGTACGAAAATGGTTAATGGAATCCTATGTGTGGAGAAGAAACAACAATAGAGGTGGCACAAGCAATAAAAACAAAATAGAGAGTGATTGAAGAAGGAAAAGTATCAAGACATGTGATAGAAGAAAATTAAGGAGGTGGTAGTAATGGGAGGCATCTGTGATGTGAGCATCAAAAATATTTATTGGAGGTGAGAAAAAATCAAAATAAATACTGAAGGTGGTACTGGAGCATATGATAAGTGGTGGCGCCACTATTTATCAAATACAACACCATGAAAACAACAGTACCAATAGTAGTGACAGAGAGGGAGAAAAATGACGTGACTAACATCACAAAAATTAAGGATCAAAAGGGGTTGGGTTCAAGGATCTAATGAGAAAAATGGCTACATAATGAGAAGCAAGTTGTTATAGGTTCAACAAGGGTTGTTATATAGTAATTACACATCTTTCTATATAAGAGACTCTCAATTTTTTATTATTGTTTAGTTATTTATATATAAACAGGATGATGGAAATAGATTATTTTCTTAAAATCTAGTTGATAAATTGAATGTGAGTATCATGTATCTCTACTAGTTCAATTTTCTATTAAATTGAATGTTGGAAATGTTAGACTCATTAAATAATCATCACTATAAAGTAAGAGAGTCACATTCTTCATAATGTTATCAATAGTCTATAGGAATCAATTTGTTTCCTATTGAAATCGTGCTTCTTAGACCAACACATACTACAGACCACATCAGTTCAGAGACCATGCTCGTCCAGAGCATCAAAACAATAACAAGTATGTTTTGTGCAGAGTAAACAACGGGAAAAGCATCAAAATCAACAACATTGTGCCCTATTCAAATTCAAAATCAAAATCTAACAACTGATAAACTCAACCAAAATGACGATAACATCAGATTCAACCATACATGTTTCGATAAAGAACACCATTTCACAAATGTTTTGGTACTTATTCGACATTATGCCCTATTTGACATTGTGCCCTAAAACTGAAATAACCCTCTACCCTACCCAGAGACCAACCTGAGCAGAATCTCCCCTTGGAGTGACGACGGAAGCGGCAGAACTTGGGCACAAGCGTCGACCTGGGCAGTGCCGACAGACCACGAGCGAGCGGCAATGATCTTCTGTGGAACACCTCGCAACACTTCAATGAAGAAGCTTGTGTAGAAGTCCAGCACCTCGTAACACCACACCCCTATTTTAAAGGTAAAACACTGACTAGGGTTTCAGATTCCTCTGTGCTGCCTATGCCTTCTTCTGTGGACGACATGACCATTCATAGCAGACCTGGCAAACCTTGCTTTTGACCGACCTAGCTCGCCTTCTTCCAAGAATCGGAACATTGCTTTTGACTGACCTAGCTCGGCGGTGGCAGGTGGCAGGAAGCCTAGCGGCCACTTGACCGGGCCAACCATGGCAGATCGAGGTAGCCTACTCGCATTTACTTCACGGGCGAGGTAGGCAACTGTGGATCGAGAAGCCAGCAGCACCGAAGCTAGCTGTGTCGGGAGCAGACAAGGGGGGGAAGCTGCTTCGCCAGGGAGAGAGGGAGAAAGACACGACACGAGGGACGAGGGACGTGAGGGAGTAAACCGGGTTTGAGATTCCAAACCTGCCTCTACCTGTACTGCGTCAAGCTCAAAATGGGACTTACTAAATGCAAAACGGGGTCTTGAACCAGTCTCCTTGCCAAACGGAAACCCAGCCCGAGCCGGACTGGTTTGGTCCTACGTGTCACTACACGACAAGGCCTAAACTCGCTCCACGCCCGAACCAAATAGAGGCTAAGTAAACTTGGCATCACCCATAATTTGCAATAGTTTCACTAAGGTGTCTAAGATTATGATTGTGAGGGTCTTGGCATAATAATGCCAATCCACATGTTGTGGTGTATGGAGTCCTCTCAATACAAGGTATTATCTACCTAATTGGAATGAAATGTTGATGTCAATAATGACACATAAACCTTAGAAAAGTATATCCACTGATATATTTATTATTAAGGACTATCAAAGCCACCTATATATTGGAGAAATACACATTAGGCGTCTTATCTACGTTCTCTCTTCATGTGATCAAGTTCAAATCTAACTCTTTATCATAGTGGGAGAGAATGGTAAAGATAATATATAAAAAAATGAAAAATCAAGTAAATGAATATTGCATGTGTAATGAGGAGCTTAAATCTAAGTGCATAACAATAGAGATTTTGTAGTTAATTTTTTTTGTGTTATTCATTATATAATTTCGTTTTGGCACTTACATTTATTATTGCATAAAAATATGAAGTATAACTTATCTTAATATTTTAAAATAGAATATGGCATTTTATTAAGCAACTAAATTGTTTTTCTTAAATTCAAAAATTCTTGAATGGTGGCTCATGCTATGGTGGATCCAATAGACCTATCCATATGCCCACTTTGAATCCTTTGACTGGTTTGAAATCTTATATTCAAATAATTCTAGAAATTGACCTTATTTGAGTATGGATAACCTTAACCTAATTGTTTTGGTGTGATAAATATGCTTTGTCAATTAATTTATGATTATGTGTATGGAGTCATGTTGATTTAATGTTTTGATAGCCATCCTATTATCTACCTTGAGAAAATTCCTTCTTGAGATGAAGGTAATGTCGAGATATATTTGCATTCCAATATGCCAATATCGACTTGTGGATGTCAAATGAACTGACTAAGACAAATTCACTCCACCAATGTAAGTCTTTCCCATTTCCGATGAAGTTGGTCATTCACGATACTTCCCATCATTGAAGTTAGTTATTGAAAATGAAACTATTTAAGAGGAAACCTATGACAATGTTGTTTCTAGTGCCAACTTGGATGATGATTTGATGAATGATCCTAGCTCGGATCAATATTTAGTTAGTGATAGTATAAATTCTCTAAAAAAATCCCAATTTTTTTAACATGACTAGTTGACCATAATAGCAAAAGCTACCAAGATTTTCACAATGATCATCTCATTTATGAATTTAGGCAATCATTTATTTTGAAATTTGACCTTACATCAACATATGAATTTCCAAATGGTGCAATATTGAAATCAAAATCATATGTTGGAGAAAAATTTTGAAGTGTTTCATGAACAAGAATGCACAATGTCATCAACATCATACTAAGTGTTCTACTAAAAATGACTCACTCTTGTATGTCTACTTTGAAATGAGCGTACTTGGAATTTGATTGCCTGTGCCTCTAAAAGGGAAGGTGTCCTGTGGAAGATCAGACAATAATACAACATACACTTGTTTCAACTCAATATTCATTGAGTACACTACTAGTGCACCTCAACGTATATTGTTAAGATGATTATACCAATATTGTCAACAAGATGAGATATAAGCAATAGGTAAATACATGCCAAAGTGAATGCAGAAAGACTTGAGTATTACATATAGAAAATCATGATGCACACATAGAGAAGTTATTTTGAATTCTTTTGTAGACTAAAAGCAATCACACTACATTTTACTTTCATTTTTTAGCTTATTGACTACATGTCTCTAGGGATCACAATACACATACCAACACTATGAAAATGGTACCCGATTTTAATTTTTCTTTTGGGCTTTTGGACCTTCTATTGAGGGATGGGCACACTGTTGTGTTGTTCTTATTGTGGATGACATATTTTTCAATTGGAAATATTGAAGTACACTTATAGTTGCAATAAGATATGATGTAGATAGTGAGATATATCATCTAGTATTTGCAATATCTGAACTTGAGAATATGATTCATGGGAGTGGTTGTTTAAATATCTCTATGAGAGGATCCTATGTGTGGTTTGGGTCCCCAATTTGTGTGTTATTCTAGACTCAGTGTGACATCACCTAAGTTGTTAGAACAAAACTTTCAAGAGCTATTTATTGATTTTCTCTTTTCCATCATCATGACAACTTCCATAACAAATTGAAATGTAAAAGCAGTTGAATATAATGAAATTGGTGGGATATGCAACTTAAGGTATCTTATATAATGAACATATGGACATGATGAAAACATGAATCCCTATGTTTATAAGTGGCTAGTATATGTTGATCCTATTAAATGGGTACCTTCTTGTGATCAAGGATATAAATATGTATTTATGACAAACAACCAAGTAGACTGTATTAATGGGGTATTAAAATTTCAAGGAACCTTCCAATGCAAGCAAACAATTTAAGAACATATTGTCTTGTAGTCTCCATGTTCATGAGGCATTACACTACTGAATAGAAAATAAAAAGAACCAACCATTCAAAATGAACACATTGAATAAGTTTGACATGACATAAAAGTATTTACATGTTACATTGTAGGTGAACAACTTAGAATATGTTTTTGATGGCATGGAAGGAAACAACTTCCATTGTGATATACATAATAGTATTCTAGATGTAGTTTTGGACTCACCCAACTATACTATGTGACATATTCCCTTGTAATTGCTGCTATTTGTACCATCCTATTGAACCATACTAATATTGTGGGCAAGTGGTTTTACATTGAGAACTAGTTTGGAGCATTCAGAATAACATTTATGAGGATATATAATTAGAGATGTTGGCCACATATTTTTGACAAGATAGAAATCATCCTCTTTTAAGACAAAATGTAAAGAAACTTTCGGAGAGAATGAAGATGAGAGGACACAAAAAAAATGGATATGGAACTTGACCGTGGATAATAAAAATGAAATAAGAGTGAAGAACTTGGACACACCACTCACTCTTTTAGTACAACATAAAAGTATTTGTCTTTGTTAGCATTCTATTTTATCAATGTAATAGTTTTTCTTTCATATCCATGTTATAGTTTTTCCGTCAATGTACAAGTTTGTACATCATCCATGTAATACTTTATTTTCATCAATATAATAGTTTGTATCTAATCCATGTAACAATTTGTATTTTATCAATATAATAGTTCTCTTTCTTCAATGTTATCATTTTATTTCATCAATGTATTAGTTTGACATATCAATGTAATATTTTGTTTTCATCCATATTTTTCAGATTATTTACACTTTTGAATTTTGGTAGACATGGAATAATGATTCCCATTAGTTTATAAAGTTGCAAATGTGGATTTTACATGATGAAAGAGTCAATTATTACATTAGTTCAAATGTGTTTGGTCCTTTCACTATTACCGACCTAAGTAGAAATGCATCCTTAATCACTTTACTTGTTCCCCTATGTCAACATGAATATTTTTATAATCACATTTCATTTCCCAATTGGTAAAGTTACAATTACATTACAAGTTGCAATACTAATTTTTGGTTTATTGGTAGATGGGAGAGGAGTCATGGGCCATGACATTATCAGTACTACTGATTGTAAATTGGGATCTTTGACTAATCTTTGTGATAAATGTTAGGTTCATTCAAATGAGCAAACAACCCTATTGTGTAACTCCAAACATAGAATGATTTGATAAAACCAAACTAATTGAACCCCACTTGGGTAGATCCCTCATGGTTGACCCTTGGTAAGTCAAATCCATGAAGGGTGAACACGAGCTGATTATTGGTAATTTGAATTCATGTTGGGTGAAATCTAGCTATCTAATCCCTTATTGCGTAAACCCCTGCTTGGTGAACCCTAAATGACTGATCCCTAGATGAGTGAGCCTTAAAAATCTAGATGGGTATAATACAAGATGAAGGTGCAACATAAGTTGATGGCACTACTAAAGTAGTTTTCATGTGAGTGGGTGAAATTTATTATAAATTATGTCCTATAATGAGGAGTTAGTTGTTGGACATACAAGTTTACTATATCTATGATGCCATGACGTGTCCCCTCCCAAATGTCGAGATCTATTTGTTCAAGTAACATATCCCGATCCTTAAGTGACTATAACTATTAATGTTAACATTTTCAAAACTAGTAAACACAAAGCAAAACATAAATTTAAATGAAAATATATGTCTTGCATTTTCTCATTCAACCTAACCCCATGGTTAGTATTGTTGTTGAGGTTCCATGTGATGAATCTACAAGATACTAAGAAAAATATCAAGAATATTGTTGTTGTATATCATTTGTATCATGTACCTAACCTAAATGAGCAAATATGTAACTCCAAAAATGCACTTCATCGGAGTAGATACTCAACCAAACTCTTGTAGTGTGTCCCATGATATCAATTCAATCATACATTGAAGTGATTGTGGTTGTGGTTTATTTTGAACATCAATTAGGTAAGAACTAAGTTGATTACATGAGACTCAATAATGTGTAGCTTATCACCTAAACGTGCTCTAACTTAACATGACTTCATTCACAAATTTGGCAACAAGACAAGTATACAATTTGTATACGGTCTCAGTATCACATGTATTGAGGGAGTGATTATAAATATACCATCATTAATCAATCTCTTTTGAATAAAAAAATATTTTCTCTTGAGTGGTTTTTTGGACATCAAATTACATTAATCATGTGTTTTTCATTAGATATCAGGATAGAGTCACCATTAACAAGTGGTTTCCCTAATGAAACTGAAATATCATGGTTACTAGTGAGAAGTTAATGTTCTGTGATTGTAAAAAAAAATGAGTTAGTAATTCATTGTGGTAGACAACCATATATATGAGAGTAGGGCTCAGATTTATGAGTAGCTTCCATTTACAACTATGCATACAAACATGGTAAAGCCGCACTATTGCAAGATAATTGCTCATATTACTCAAAATTGGCTACAAGGGGAAAAATAGTATGTGGATGAATACCAGGGTTGTTTTCTCATTTAAATGAATTAAGTGTAATAAAAATGTAGATCATAACCAAGACCAAATAGCCCTGGTATTAAGTCACATACTATTTTTCTCCTTGTAGCCAATTTTGAGTAATATGAGAAATTATCTTGCAATAGTGCGGATTTACCATGTTTGTATGCATAGTTGTACATGGAAGCTACTCATAAATATGAACCCTACTCTCATATATATGGTTGTCTACCACAATGAATTACTAATTCATTATTTTTTAAAATCACAAAACATTAACTTCTCACTAGTAACCATGATATTTCAGTTTCATTAGGGAGAACCACTTGTTAATGGAAACTCTATCCTGATATCTAATGCAAAACACATGATTAATGTAATTTGATGTCCGAAATAACCACTCAAGTGAAAATATTTTTTTATTCAAAAGATATTGGTTAATGATGGTATATTTATAATCACTCCCTCAATACAAGTGATAATGAGACCTTATAAAAATTACATACTTGTCTTGTTTCCAAATTCGTGAATGAAGTCATGTGTAGTTAGAGCGCGTTCAGGAGATAAGCTACACATTATTGATTCTCATGTAATCAGTCTAGTTCTTACCTATTTGAATTTCAAGATCAACCGTAACCACAATCACTTCAAAGTATGATTGAATTGATATCATGGGACACACTACAATAGTTTGGTTGAGTATCTACTCTGATGAAGTGCAATTTTGGAGTTACAGATTTTCTCATTTAGTTTAGGTACCTGATACAAAACATATACAATAACAATATTCTTGATATTTTTCTTAGTATATTGTAGATTCATCGCATGGAACCTCAACAACAATATTAACCATGAGGTTATGTTGAATGATAAAATGCAAGACATATATTTTTGTTTAAATTTATGTTTTGCATTATGTTTACTAGTTTTGAAAATGTTAACTTTAATAGTTATAGTCACACTTAAGGATCGAGATATGTTACTTGAATAAATAGATCTTGATATTTGGGAGGGGACACATCATGGCATCATAGATATAGTAAACTTGTATGTCCAACAACTAACTCCTCATCATAGGACATAGTTTATAATAAATTTCACCCACTCACATGACAAATACTTTAGTAGCACCATCGATTTATGTTGCACCTTCATCTTGTATTATACCCATCTAGATTTTTAAGGCTTACTCGTCCAGGGATTAGTCATTTAGGGTTCACCGAGTAGGGGTTTACGCAACAAGGAATTAGACAGTGAGATTTCACCCAACATGGATTCAATTTGCCAATTATCAGCTCGTGTTCACCCTTCATGGATTCGACTTACCAAGGGTCAACCATGAGGGATCTAGCCAAGTGGGGTTCAGTTAGTTTGGTTTTATCAAATCATACTATGTTTGGAGTTATGCCCAATCACTCTTCCATGCTACATCGTGATATAGTTTCCTTATAAAAAAAATTCTTATTCGTTTTGAAGTACCCATCAATCTAAACCTGACTACTAAGGATAATTCATGATACACATACTCTCATTTTTGTATGCATACATATACATTGGTCATGTAGTTATATATTTTATTGTATGTATATTAGTCATGTAATGTAATTTTGTTATATTTCCTGTACGGGTTGATACGTGTGGATATGATTGTCTCCCATTTTTAAATCCATAAGCATTCAACTAAATTTGTATATGTAATGCCAAATACACCATATTTCAAACAAACAAAAATTATAACACAGTACGAGAATGAATGAAACATAATGACTTATATGAATAACAAAATAATAATAATAAATTGTTTGATTTTGTATCTAATCTACTGTATAGAAATACCAAGTTGGTGGCAAAATTGGTATATCTTCATATGTCATTCTCCAAACATACTACTAACACATTATCTGATTGGAATTGTTATATTTTACTATGATCCAAATACAAACTAGGTAGCTCAAGAAATGCCTCATACATGTAAAACATTTGATTAAAGAACTATGTGTTATATTTACTTGTTTTTCATCACCATAAAATCTATCATGTTATGACTCTATTTTTTGTTCCAATAATTTTTTAAAAGAGTGTGATGAGATCCATCCCCCTCTTGACACTTTGAAACTATTATATGGATCAATGTTTCTTCCATGTGAAAAACAATGT
Organism: Alisma plantago-aquatica; assembly: GCA_963693085.1. Classification (NCBI taxonomy): domain Eukaryota; kingdom Viridiplantae; phylum Streptophyta; class Magnoliopsida; order Alismatales; family Alismataceae; genus Alisma; species Alisma plantago-aquatica. The sequence goes on from OY856410.1 coordinate 646,206,735, forward strand.
TATTTGGTTAGACATCAGATGAGAGATGAAGAATTATTTCATTGAGTGTGTCTACAATAAGTTACTACTTAATTATATTGATAGTAAGATATATATGGTTAATTAACATTAGGTAAAGTGAAGTTGAAAATTTACTTATACTACAATAAAAATATGAAGAAATATCAACCCAATTAACTACAATGATGAGAGATCTGTAATCTAAACTAGGAATTGAGGATATAAGAAGAAACAATATCTAGTAATATGAGATAAAGAGAGAAAATAGAAGGGGAACTTGGTGTGAAAATGGGGAAGAAGATGGGGTTTGTATGAAGCCAAGGGGGGTTAATAATATAGTTTAGGGATAGATTTCGGAATTACTACAACGAACAAATGAAGACTAGTGACACAATGTAGCTCCCTGGAATTAAAGAAGCCATTCCATTTGGCATCTTTAACGTCAAGCTTTCATAGGGCATTGGCTGCCCCTTGGTTGGTCAGCATGGCAATATTTGTTTTTGAGTGACATATCAAACCAATGAGCATCCAAACATCATTTTTTGGTGAATAACTTGCATTATACTTTATTTGGGTCATTAAGTTGGTCAAAGCGATTTTTTTCATCACCATTACTAGTGCTATGTCTCATGTGAAGCTATAAAGTTTTAGGGCAATTAAAAGTGAAATGTATATGATTGATGAAAATTTTGAAATATGATGATGTCTTGTAAAAAGATCTGATTATTTCATCTTCTTTGTAAAAAACTTTCTACCTAATCCCTTTTAGGTAAGGATCGTGATAATGCTCTTATGTCCAAATGGGGGTGGGGGTGAAGAGACGCATTGTAAGTGGATCTTTTTTGAGTCATTGAATATATATTACAATGCAATAAAACTTGAGTTCTTTGTGTATTTTTCCTCTAGGATTGATTTGACATGTGACTAAATCCATATCCTAACTATGTCTAGGCTTGTATATTGTTAATAAATGCATTTGTTTGATTTTGGTTTGATCTTTCAGCTATTTGACATCAAAGATGATAAAGTGAGTTATTATGGGACCCTAGTACATTTTTTTGTCATCCATTTAAGATTCAACCGAGATTATAAATTTTTGCTCTGAGCAGGATTTCATAAATCTAGTCTAGATTGGCATCTCTATTTTAATATTTATGTACCACAATATTTTGATCAAAACTAGATTGCAAGAATATTAGACATATTGAACTATGCATATCCCATTAACCATAAAAATTGAATCTATATTCTAAAACCTTGATTTGTTATCAAATATGGTCTTATTGCCTAGTTTTACATCTATATAAATCAATGATACATCCCAACACATTGATATTTATGACATCAACATGCTATACATTTACATGTTCTTTCCTTTCTCCTTTTTTATTTTTCATCACTTGTGAGACATGATCCCACCCCATGGTATCAAAATTATGCCAATTTGGGTCCTTGTATCCCATATGGATTTTTAGTATAATTTTGAATGCATTAAAATGTTACCTGAGCGCACTTTCAGATACATTTTGTTACATGTTCACACATCTATATCAGTGCATTTTGTTACTCAAATGAATATATTTCTATATACATTAATAAAAGTGTGTGAAAATATCATTTTTGAATAACTAGTAGGGAGACTGTGACAAGCATGTGATTCTATTTGGGTAAATACATTTATGTAGCACATTCACATAAATCTTGAGATGCGGATCAACACATCATTGAAATATACTTCATATCTTTTTTTATTAATGATTTATTTTCCACTCATAATCCTAAATATACAACCAATATTTTATGACTTGAAATTAAAATTCATACATTATAAACTTATCTTGGCATCAATATTGTTGGATGCTTTGACTGATATCAGGGAGAAAGTATGATGTGGAAAAACTAATTAACAATCAACATATGCTTCAATGCAATGATCATATAATAAATTCACATTTATCTCTAAAGACAATATGGGTGAACTTAGGTAACAAAATTAGAATGTTCACATAGTACTTATTATGTTCCATTATTGTAAATATTTGGTGAATTTTGATACACCAAGTGTAGCTCAAAAGAATATAATCCAAATTCTAGAGTATGTTCCAAAGACCAACGTGATACTTTTGGACTCAACATATGTTCCAAAGAACAAAGTGATACTTTTGGACTTAGCCCATTGGGAATGACATTATTATGGGTGCAATTCAAATAATATACAATTATTGTAAACACAAGAAAGTGTTTCCTAAAATATATTGAGGAAATATACAGTATGATTTCTTTCAATCATGTCATATGAATATTGATTTATAGAACATATAGGCATTCATTTCATACAAAGAAGTTAGATATACCAAAACAAAATCATCATCAACATTAATAATAATGATAATTGTTAGGATCATCCTCATAATTGAAATTAAAGTAAACATGTTAGGATATATACTCAAACAAGACCCACCTTAGACTAGCATAAAATAAAAACACAATATCCAAGAATGTAGAAATTAGTCTAAAGCTGTTCTTTTATAGATGAAACATTCATAAACATCGATGGAAAACACCAAATAATACCATTAACAATCCAAAGGATAACAAGATTCCCATGATTTAAGAAAAAATAGATGAGATTAAGAAAACTCACTCGAGCTATAGTAAATATTACATATAAACTACATGATTAAGAGACAAGAAGGTAGAACATTTTCTAAAATTTAACTAATTTTTAGTTGACAATTTCAAGAAACAAAGATAAAATAATAATACATTACAAAGTATCACCTACCAACCAAATATTCTAGGGATGTGTGAGTACAAGGGATAAACTATGTTGATCTACGCCACTATTAGTTAACACTTTATCATCTCGGTCTTTTGGCTACTTACATCAGACATCAAAACATGTGGAACAACATTGTGAAACTCATAAAGGGTTCCAAAGAGAGGACTCCCACTCAAATATACAAGTATGCTTTGGAATATTATGTGTTACTTAAAGTAAACAAAAAATATATTGGATAGACATCTTAATATGTTACATGGAAATAAGTCATTGTATAACATGATATAATGACATATCATTATAATACAATAGTCAAACCAACATCTTAGTCATTTGTAAAATAAATTTGCAATTACTGACTATGCTTAGAATTTTACTTGTAGATCAAATGTAAGAAGTAATGGTTAGGGACAATCCTTATATCATACTTGGTTTTATTATATTTTAAACCCTTGCCAAATTTGAATTACAATATTATGAATGTGAAGTCCCTAATACCGCTACAAATCATCTTAGAAGTATCTAGACTCATTGTGATCCTAATAGACCTCAATGGTATGACTATAGAAAAAAGGAAATAATTGACATGATACCTACATAACACCATCTATGTCCTAGATACATAGGTCATGGAACCTTTCATATCACTTTGGCATGACTAATATATTATAACATATCACATTAGTATAATCTTGATCACAATGGAAGAAATTTCGTGAAACACATCAGTTAAAACCTCAAACACATTCATGTAGCTTTATACCTTTAGGGCCCTAAGGAAACCAAACCTCATATGGAATCTCGATGACCCATGTACATTCAATAAAAGTATGCATGTGAGTTCCTTCTCACAATCCCCAAATCACTACAAGGATAGTTTACCTTCCGTATCTTTTGAACACTAGGGAAGTTCTACGATGCACATGGCACACATTACATGATTATGGTTTCACTTATTACTTAATCAAATTACTCATCTTTTAGGACATTTAATAACAAAGAATAATATTGATTACTATGACTAAATTGGCAATTTTGGCCTCATAACTCTCATGCATAATTGTATATACAATAAATAAGGACATACTAAGGAAGTAAAAAATATGAATTGTAATAGAACGAGTGATTTATTAAAAAATATAATATCACATTTACATTTTAATTCATTATCAATATGCAACATACATTTAACTATTACTCCACTCTCTTGGATATGTCCATTACCTTGGCTTATCATGTATCTGAATCATATGTAAATTGTGCCCATTGATATGTGTAGGGTATCCTTGAACAAACATCAAAATTATATTACTTGAGTCATTGTTCATAATAATAATAGATGTAAGGATTACACAATTGTAGGGTTTGGGGAAAGGAGTGCAATGAGAATATAAGAATTACTGCTAACAAAACTTTTGGCCAATGGATCCATCATAACCATGGAATGTGAGTATGTTAAAGAAATAGAAGGGATATTGAATACACCTAGGAGCGTACTAGTTGTATAACAACTAGACACATCTTGTTTTGGTGTAGAACTTGCACTTATGGATCCAGATCCGAAGTGGTCATTGTTGTTTCTACCTTGTCATTGTAGAAACCCCTTGTCTTTTCATTGAAAATGTATTCTCAAGTCTCCTTCTAAGGGCCTAAACTTCTATGTCATCCATGCAGATGTAGGAATTCTTAGTGCACCACCTTGGTCAGCAAGAGAAAATGAAAATATAACTCATAGACATAATAGTGTGTTTGCTCTTCTTCTGCTCTTATTGTGACATATTTCCCTTAGGGTGAGTTTCTTTCTCTTCAATAGAAAGAACTATAAGACAACTTTTGTCTCTATGTGTGTGTCTCTCCTTGTACGTACACTACTTTATATTGTAGAGTCATGTGCTTGGATGTCTAAAAAATCCAAACTCATTCCTAATTGCAACTCAAAATAGAAATACATTTTCAATGTTGCTAGAACTCTAGTCATTGGTATGTTAACTAGTCAACCAATTGGGACTGGTTGGTTCAACAACTCCACCATTGGCATGTCTACTTGACCAATTTTCAATTTAAATTGACCAGTTTGATTCCAAATTGCACAAGTCACTTATTTCTTATTGTTTCCTAACATCAATCTAGTTGACCATCTAGAATACACAGTCGATCGACTGGCCAATTTATGTAATTGGTGGAGAGATGATCTACTGGAAATCAACCAACTAGTTGATTTAAACCATCAAGTTGATTGAATGACTTTCCTAGTCAACCGATTGGGTATATAATCAGCTTGAGAACTATTCTAATCACAGGTTGATTGTGAAACTATATTACCTTATGCATCCTTATTCTTGTGACTTCGTAGGATATATGTTAGGTTGGTAGTGATGTTCGTAACCTAATAAACAAATATTAGTATATAGTACACATAATTGGTACTTGGTAATGATACTTATAACCTCATAGTATAGATTAGTATATAGCACAAATAATTCATATATAAGTAATAGGAATAAGTTAGAGAACAACATCAAGATGTATAATGACCAACACTATCATGAATGTATATTTTTTTGTCATAGATAACTAGATTGAAATTGAGGCATCGAGTTGTCATCCTCTTAACATTTGATATATGTTTATTCAACCAGAGAAGATTATCGGGATTGTGTGACTCTGATATCATATGTTGACTCACATGAGCATGCCCAGTTATTTCATGGTCTCACTTATCAAATGTCTAGGATATCACTCTAATGGAGGGACAAATACCATCCACATCACTAAAACAATCCACAAGTGTATCAAGAAACTCAATCAATACATGTATGGAAAACCTTATTCAAAGTCACATTGTATAGTGTTTAAGTACATAGAACAACATGTGAACATTTCTATGATTTTGTGTCTAAAGATCACAAACACCTATATCACATTGAGACATGACTCTAACTTTAATGACATGGCTTCCATGTGTCATTCTTAAAATGGTTTTTTTTCAGTACAACTGGGTCTCTAATAGGTACACCTGTATCCAAATTGTTATCCAATAACATGACTAAAGATACATAGTCATTATTCAACATACACATAGCCTTATATATTATTTTTGTTGAAAATTACCAATTTTTTAGGCCTCAAATAAAATAATATTAAAAGGAACGACTGGACTTCTCATATCACCAAGGTACATCTCCTTTTCAACAATCTTACGAATAAGAACTTTGTGGTTAAGCGTGTTGAGAACAGAGTAGTACTAAGATGGGTGACCTATTAGGAACTTTATCTTGGGCTATGAATGAGTGAGTAAAAACCACTCAATCAATGTTAGTGGTGGTCTATGGGGCCAGTCTTCATTCATGAAACTCTATAGAGTGTTGGGTGGTGGGCGTTAGCATTACAATTGGTAACATAGCTTCCTCCCTTCCTATAAGTGGGGCCTGAGATACATGTGACATGTCATTATGAAGCTATGTAGTTAGGTCATGTTTGAAAGAGATATCTAGTTAATGAAGCCCCCTTGTACTGGTATCCTGGAAATGGAGTTGGGTGTACATGACTAATTATGGGTTTGTGATGTAATGTGAAAGCTATTATGAGGCCATGGCCAAGATTTGAAAAGGATGTTAAGATTCTAAGTGGGAAAATTGTAGCATTCTAGGATTTTAGGCCTTGGATAAAATGATATTAAAATAAATGATTGGACTACTGATATTACCAATGTACACCTCCTTTTCAAATAGACCAACACTAACAACTATGTGGTTAAGCATGCTTAGCCTAGAGTAGGACTAGGATGACTGACCTATTAGGAAGTGGATCATGGAATTTGACTGAATAAGGACAAATCATGCAACCTAGACTAGTGGTGGTATGTGGGGCCACTCATCCTTCTTGAAACTCTATTAGAGACTTTTGAGGTGAGATCAGGCATTACAGTTGTCATATAATATCCACCATAAAGACTGGTTGGGGTATAACAAGAATAAATACTCTTGAGTATGCATATGATCTCATGTTCTAATACTCAACCCAAATCACATGTCACTGAATCAAAACATTTTTAGGACGTTGTTACAATTATTCATTACCTCAATACTAAAATAAACATAATAAAAAAAATATCCTTTGTTAATAATCTAATCATGTACAATGTATTTCTATTATAATAACCACATAATGGATCTCAGGCTATACGAACAATGATCTCCCACTTGCACTACATCCAATAACTCACGAATCTAATTCCATGTTATCCAAGATGACCATAATGAATCTATTGTGAAAGTGCTTTTTTCATGGGATCAACAACATTTCTTTTAGTTGATACTCTGTAAATCTTTATGTCTCCTTATTATAAGATCTATCATATGAGATGATATCACTATAGTATGTTAATAAAAATAAAATGAGATATGGGATGTTTAACGACTTCATTATTATCATATAGCTCTACTCCATCAATGATTGGAACCACCCCAAGTTTACTAATGTACTATTTGTTGCTCACTGTCCCTTGTATGGAAGTCTTCCACCTTACAACTCCTTTGGTTAGGAATAATATGAATATAGATTGTGATACGAAATCATCCTTGTCATTTTAGAAAGTTACATCCATGTAACCCCCTACAACAATCTCTTTTTCATCTATGTATATCAAGAATCAATCCTTTGTTCTTCTCAGGTACTTCAAGATATTCTTCATGGAAATTCAACAAACTTCACTAGGATCTTACTAAACTTGATCATCATGCTCAAAGAAACAAGACATGTGAACATGTATATAACATTGTATATACATGATCGATCCACTTGCAGATGCATATCAAATATTACTCATGCATTCCTTCTCTTCCAAAGAGTTAGACATTGGGATTTAGAAATTTATTCCACTAGACATGTACAAGCTTCCTCTCTCAGAATCATGCATGATGAACATCTTTCTCATTTTGTTAATGTATGTACTTCATATTATCCAATAAACCTTCTAGATCTATCTTTATAGATCTTTATTCCTAGAATATAGGATAATTCGCCTAAGCCTTCACAGAAAAGGTATTTCCCAACCATGTCTTAACCAATTTAAAATTAGTTATGTCATTTACAATCCCTAATGCCATTCACATATGATATGAGAAACACAATTATTCTCCCTTAACTCTCTTATAATCACAAGGTTCATCTTCATTTTTGATATAGAAAAACTCTTTGATTATCTCATCCAAATGAACTTTTAGTTAGACCTTCAAAGCTTGCTTCGATCCATTAATTGACCTTTGCATACATACTTTATTGGATTCACTTGAAGAGATACCTCCTTTAAGTTGTGTCATAAATGCATCCATAATAAGATTTTCATTCATAAAAGCATTTATATTGTCCATTTTCCCAATATGATATCATATTCATGATAAGTTGTAATGGCAAGCATGATCATGCGATATTTAAAGATGGAAGCCATTGAAAATGTATCATCACATTCAACGCGTTGAACTTGTCAGGAACATTTTGCAACCAATCATCCTTTAAATCTTTGTATACTATCATCCATGTCAATCTTCTTCTTGAAGACTCATTTTCACCCTATGGGTTTTACCCTTTAGGTGCATCCACCAAAGTCCATACTTTGTTGGTGTACATGTAGTCCATATTAGAACTCATGGCCTCAATTCATTTACTAGAATCTAGTCCCTCAATACCCTCTTTGTAGGTTTTTATCTCATCAATATTCATACCCAAAAAATCATCTGATCGAGTCACAAGAAATCCAAATCTCTCCATCTCTAGACATGTCCTACTAGACCTTTGGGATTATGTTCTACATGAGAAGTTTGATATTCCACAAAATCTTGTCATTCTCTTTGTTCTTATCTACCTTAATAGTTTTCTATCTTTTAGGGCTTGAACGTCTTCAAGTTCCATTTCTCTTCCATTGATTCCTTTCAAATGAATTCCTTTTCAAGGAATATAGTAGTTCTAGCTACAAACAATTTGCTTCCAGATTGAATATAGAAGTAATAACCCTTAGTTTCCTTAGGGTATAGAAAATATAAATTTTTATAAATTTTGGGTATAAGATTTTCAAATAACTATTTCTTCATCATAAGCTTCACATCCCCAAACATTCATCATATGCATATTCAAACACTTCCTATTCCACATCTCATATGGTGTCTTTTGAATAACTCTGGAAGGTATTAAGTTAAGTGTAAATGTGGTGATTTCAGTATCATGTCCCCATAAGGATTTTGGAAGATTATCGAAAATGATCATTAATAGTTCCATGTCAAACAAGGTGTGGTGATTTCTTTATTAGACACCAATATTTTGTGGTGTTGTACGTGGATTCTACTATGATACAATACCATGCTCTAAGAATCCCCTCAAACTCATGGCCTAAATACTCTACCCTACCAACACATCAAAGTGCTTTAATACTCTTATCAAGTTGGTTATGTACTTCCACCATAAATTCCTTTAAATTTTTAAGAGATTCTTATTTGTGTTTCATAATATACACATATTTATATCTACTTAATCCATTAGTAATTTGATGAAGTATTTACATCCTCATCTAGAACTTGTGCCATAAGGTCTATACACATCACTACTTATGACTTATGATTAATCAATTGCCCTCTCACTATTATTAGTGAAGGGTGATTTTATCATCTTGTACAATAAACAAGATTTGCATTTCTCTAGTGATTCAAAATCAAAATTTACAAGGCATATTTATGGAGTATTGAAATGTGTTTCTCCTTTATGCTCCCTAGATGGAAGTGTCAAAGACATGTTTTATTTGAGTCATTGAGTTTTAACTTCTTGGTACTTATGTTATATATACTTGTCTCAAGATCCAATAAATAAATACCCTAAGACATTGGGGCACTAATATACACTAACTCATATCTTGAAATATAAATTCGACCATTCTAAGTTAGAAATTCAAAGACAAGATACATAAATAATGTTTTGACTATGGTTAAGTACATAATGGAAAATATCTAGCTCTATTACAATCCCACTGAGTAGAGATAAACTACATGTTCCTATAACTATGACAACAACTCTTGCTTCATTTTTTACTCATATATCCACCTCTAACATCAGTAAGGTTTTACTTCTCTTCAGATCCTACATATTGGAGCATAGTGAGATCCACATCTAATATCCAATAACCAAGATGAAGAATTAGATAAGATTATATCTATAACATATATACCTAGATTGTGGATTTCTATCCCCTCCTCCTTCTTTTATTATTTCCTTGTGTTTAAGATATAAATTTCTTTTCTAATGTGAAAATTGTGACAATGGTACAATTTCCTTCATTTCCTAGTCCACTTTTATCATTAGGTGGATAAGAATTACAATTTTGACTAGATCTAGAACTTTTCTTGGATTTTCTTTTGAAATTTGGCTTTCTCTTTCCTTTATTGACTATCAACATGAACTTTAATATGTATTTCTTAATATGATCTCAAGAGTTCTTAACATGTCAGGAAACTGTAATAATGATCTAACAAAGTTGTTCATTTATTGGTATAACAAAGTTGTTCATGTTGTAATTCATGAAAAATTGATCGTCAAGATTCTAGTAGTGACTATAAGATTACATGAGTTGGACAATTGTTAGCCTAAGGATAATCCCAATTTATCAAGTATTTCTACATCTACACTCAACTTGAGCACATGTGGCCCAATTAAATCGTATTTATTCATGTTGCATATAATAAGGCCTTTACACATCATACCTCTTTTTCCTTGATTGTTCTTGGAACATAATCCTGTGATGTGTGGAAATGTTTAGAACTTCCATGTCCTCATGTTTCTTCTAAGGATTCATAGAGGATAACATGAGTAACTTGACATTATAAATGTCATCTTGTATGCTTACGATAAGCTTCCCTTTCCTCTCTAGGTGTATTTGGAGCTAGTTCTTCATGTTCCAATGTTTCTAGGACATAGAATATACACTCATGAGCAAGAATAATTCTCAATGTCCTATACCAGTCATGATAGTTGTTTCCAATCAAAATTTTCTTTCTCAAGGACTGACATCAATGAGAAGTTGTTGTGTGTCTCACCCATTAGATCTACGAAGAAAATATTTGTAGGATTCGACACTTTGATTCAAAAAGATAATTTTCTTTGATTACAATAATTTGACCTTAATTAATAAAGCTCTCACCATTGTGATCAAATTAATTTTTCTCACTTTGAATTTGGAAGACGACAATGATAAACCTTTTAGTGAGTCAAAATCAATAATAATTTAAGTTATGAGTCAACTTTGGATGACCAGTCACAATTTAACTATTTCGATATGTAACAATTATCAATTTCATAGAATGCAACTCTTGAATAGATGGTTTCACAACTCCTTGTCATAAATCATCTTATGTTACTTCATAATTTCAAGTTATCAATCTTATTATGACCATATGGTCAAGTTTGACCCAAAATCCAAAACAAAAAGCTATGACACTAAGTAGACCCACATACCTATTATCACACTTCCCCAAGATAGATGGTGGATGACATTGAGCAAGTCCAAACATAGTTGATTGAGGTTTTCATGTGTATGTCACAATGGAATGAATAATAAACATTGATATAATATTGAGGAATTTCTATAACAATCATATTTTATCCAATCACCATTACATTTACTTTATTACATGTGTCATAATTCAACAAGCACCATAGGTGATAAAATAGGATATGAAAACTAGTCCAACATATTGAGCCAATAAGAGTTGTACAAAAAATAAGAGATCCACATCTAAAGTAACCCTAAAACCTCCTTTATAGGGTTTTTCACGTGGACGACTGGAAATCCAGTCACAGAATTGGGTTTCTTATTTTGGTAGTTCATCAGTTGTTGATGGATTCGTCACTTCACATTCATCATGAACCCTATAAGGATCTTCCTAATTGGTGTGAATTCTGGATCGTCTCATCCTTCCACCATTTTCCACTATTGATGCTAATAATCATACTATTGTAATTGCCATAATTGAATTTTACATGGAGGATTTAGAGGAGAGAGGCACGACATGCAAGACATATACATGTTAAATAATTTGATTGTAAGCAAAAACCATGAATTACATGTAAAATCACAAGCATTCACCACAGTGACCTAATTTCCATATCCATATTCACCAAAAAAATATTTTAAAGGCATCACATTGGTTTAACTAATAGATATATACCATATCATATATGGTATTAGGTGATTATCTTGGATATATTTGCTCATTATTCTTCCAAAGTATCGTTTATGGTTTAAAACCCAAATTGGTGTTAAAATAAAATGATATCATCTCAGATACCATTTTAGGTTATTGGGGAGAGGGGAACATTGGAAGAAAAAAAATTCCAACAAGATAGATCTGTCACAATCATTATATGTTTGTATGCTAATGACATAGAAGGGATATTGAATATAGCTTCAAGCATACTACTTGTCCAACAACTACATATTCCTTTTGCTGGTATAGAACTTACACCCCTGGATTCAGATGTAGAGTAATTTTTGTTATTTTCACCTTATTGTCGCAACAACACCTTGTTTTCTCCTTGAAGATATTGTTTGTTCCCAAATCTCTGCCCCGATGGTCTTATCATCTATTTCTTTCCCACCGGTGTGGGAACTCTTCACCGCTCCACCTTGGTTGCCAAGAGTATACCAAACTTGCAATCATTTACGTGCTAGTTTCAATCCTTCTCCTCCTTCTATTTTGTTTTGTTGTCCTTGGGGTGAGTTTACTCTATCCAAGATAAAGAACTATTAAACAACTAGTTTTTCTATATGTGTATCTCCCTTTGGATGTCCACCACTTAATATAGAAGATTCATGGGCTTGTATTTACAAAAAAATCATTAATGATCCCTAATCACCATAAATACATAATCTTCTCGTCACTCACTTCATTAACAAGTCAACTAATTGGGATTGGTTGGGTCACCTAGTTGATTGATTGAAATATCCTATCAACCAGTTTATCAGTTTAATTCTAGTTTAAACTGACCCATTAAAATCCAAATTGAACAAGTCACTTATTCCTTGTTATTTTTTGACCTAAATGTAGATGGCTGACTTGGATATTGAATCAAATGATTAGAATACTCGGTCGATGGACTACCTAGTTTGCCAAACAAGTAACTAATTGATCAATCAATCAACCAGTTGAATCAAATCATCCAGTCGACTAAATTTCTTTCTCAATTGTCTATTTGTAAAGGAAATCCAAATCCATTCTTAACTATATGTATGAATAGATACTTTTATTCCCTTAGGCATCCTTATGTGTGTGACCCTGTATGCTCCACATTATGTTGGTAGCGACGTTCAAAACCTAAGAAGTAAAGATTGGTATCTAGAAACACATCATTACTATCCATGTAAAGAAATAAGTCAGACAATAACTTCACCTTGTAAAGTGACCATTGTAACCATGATCATATAATCCCTTTGCCACATATATCTAGATTGATATTGAGGCATGGGGATGTGATCCTGTTGACCATTCAATGTATGTTTCTGGAATTAGAGAATCCCATTGAGATTATCTGATCTCAATATGATATATTTACTCACATTATCACAACCATGTATTTCATAATCTCACTACAAGTGGGTAGGATATAATTCCAATGGAGAGAAAATTTCCATCTACATCACTCACAAAAATCCATTAGTTTGGCAATGCATCAAATTATTACAAGTATGGAAAACCTTATTTACAAGTCATGTTGGGTAGTGTTGAAGTACACAAAACAACATGTGATCATTGTAAGGACTTCAAGTATAAGGAACACGGTCACCACTATCACATTGATATATAACTGACTTCCATGATATGATTTCCATATGTAATTCTCAAAGTGGGATTGTCCATGATAACTTGTTCTCTACCAAGTACCCATGTTTCTAAATTGATATTTAATATCATAACCAAAGCAACATAGTCATCATATACATTAGTATTATGTATTATTTTTGTCCTATGGTGTCACAAATAATAACTAACTGGGGACATAACAAGTATGCATACTCTTGAATATACAAATAATCCCATGTTCAGGCCCTCAACCCAAACCATATTTGATTGAGTCAAAACATTCTTAAGACATTATTAAGTTTATTCATTATCTCAATACGGGTACAAACATAATACATGAAAATTCCTTTTATTGATAATCAAATTGTATAAAATGTCTCCATGTTGCAATCATCACACGAGGGCTCTCTAGAAATACAACCACCAACAACATAGTACCATTTGCTCATATTTTCACGTCCCAACAATTATCACATAAAGTAAGACATAAAATGTTAGAAATGATAGACATTTCAATTACTAATGTATAAAGATTCTTAGATAAGAATATTTCACTTTAAAATACTCATGAATCATTGATGATTAAAGCAAATAACATGTTTAGAATCAATTTTTATTTCTTATCAATGATCATATGATGTATGGTAATTATATACACTAGGAGCACAAGAAACATATCATAACATTGATACTGATACACCCCACGCTTCTAGAATTATTCAATTTGTTATATCTTTATTAAATATCAAGGATTTTAGAACCTTTATCATTAACACATAGAATCAATCTCACTGACTCCCGATCTTGTCTCTTTGTTGTGTGATTTTTTTCCTATCTATCTCTTCACTCTCATCCAGCCAAGAATTTTCCTTGTAGTTTTCCTTGTGAATATTGTCTCACATCTCACTCTTAATTAAAGTTTATCCTATAGTATAAATTTAATAATTATCCCTAATCTAGTCTTACCTAAGTTCATACAAATTAAAAAAGAGAATAGGAGGTATATACATCATCCTTAGGCGAGAGTCCATAATTATGAATGAATTTTTTGTATGTCAAACGCTTCTATTTATAACCAATACATACATATGTAATGAATAACTCATGTCCTTTCTTCACAAATTCTCATACACACAAACCTCAAATCCACCATCTCATTGATAATTAAACATACTCATAAAATTCATGCCATTTAAAGTTGATCAAGTTGGTTATATATAACAAGTAAGTTTGTGAGAGAAAAGTATAATAAACCATTCTTTTATCATTTGGTTGATTTTACAAAATAAATCTCAATTTGGGTAACATTGGATAAATATAAACATGCATGAAGAAAAATTATCAAGAACCTAATTTAGGGCAATCAGTTATCTTAAAAAATACTTTTTTTTAATCAGGTAAAATATCACTATCTCAAAAAAGGCGTATAGGTGAGCCTATACAGTACTTAGGGTGGTTTAACTACAAAAAACCCACTGTGTAAAGGTAATCGGGTCTAAACCATTATAAATATTAGGTTTAGCTCTTACATTAACAACAAGTCTACCAGTAAGAGACTCAAAAACATCAAACTTATTAGTAGCCCGTCCCCCATGGATTCAAGTATTCCTCTCAAACTAGATACAATAGACGATGGTAGAAACTCCCATGCCTCCAAAAACTATCATAGAGTATCTCCTATTAGTTCTCTGCCTTATCCACTTCAGCCCGTCATCCAAACAACTGGCAGGGTAACCGCCCCAACCATTTTTGAGGGAACATCTGCACCAAATGTACCTGGAAAATCTACACTGAAAGAAGAGGTGTACATGTGTTTCAACTGTATCACCACAAAGCACACATTTAGGGTCGACATTAATACCCCAAGCTGCTAGTCTATCGGACGTAGGGAGACGGCCAAGAATAGCCCTATATAAGGTGCACCCCTATTTTGGCAGCTGACCTTTGTTCCAAATGATTTCAGCCCAAGGCACAGGCGGACCGCAAATCTTTAGCTCCCAAGGCTTGGAAACCAAGCAGTCCCAACCTCCACCACCTCTCAACCGGTAATCATATTTCACATCATGCCAGCATTATTTTCCACACCACGAAGCTGACACACACAGCCACTGTGTCCAAGGAGCAGCCATATCTTTCCATCATCCACACTGTCCAAATAGAATCTTGCTGGGTGATAAATTTGTGGATCCGTTGAGAAGTAGAAATCCCATCCAAATAGACCGGATCAGCCACTCCCAAGCCACATTGAGCCCATTCTTTGTTAATAATATTCCAAGCAATCCCATGCGTCTTCCCACCCCACATGAAGCTACTCGTCAAGCTTCTTATTTTATTCAATATGAACCCGGGAAGCTCAGCCTGTCTGCACCATAACCTGATCTTGGCACCCAAAATTGAATTACATAAGACTAATCTCCCCGCCATAGATATGTGTAGGCCAGCCCACTTGTCGATCCTGGTGCTCAACTCATCCACCAAACTACCATAGTCTTTGCTTCGGCCTTTACCACCAGAGATAGGGACACCCAAAAATACTTGATAGCATAAAAGATACATATACAAAAGTGATATATTGTAGTTCCAAGGAATCCATTAATTTTTCCTAAAACTTTGAGTTGTTAACATGTAAATATTATTAAATCTTAGTTGCACTTCAATTAAGCCTTGGAATGTATGAATATATGGGATGGATTTATCCACTTGCTTCTAGAACAACCATTCAAAGAGAAGGAGTATAAAACCCTTTCTCTAAAGATCCACCTCACAACTCCCAACATCCAACCTTGCATGCACTAGCTCCAACTAGGTCAAAGGAGAAAAGAGAAATTTTTAGTTAAAATTTAAGAATTTTCCATTGATGGACAAGAAATTTGGCCAAGAAGGTAGAGTGAATATGAAGAAAATATGAGAAATGGATCAGTGGTCTATTGATAGGAGTGCCATGAGGAGGAATCATATATTCCACCACTATCATCTCACTCTAAAATAGAGAAATATGGACGCAAAAGATCCAACCCTACTTTTATCTCCTAAGGAACCTCAAAAGGATTCTTGTTTGAGAAACTACCTTTTCTCAGTTCTATGTCCTGGAAAACTCTAAAAATTCTATATATCCCTCCATACTTAACTTCAAAAATCTCCTATCCAAAGAGTGGACTATCTTTCTATATTATACTCATGGTGTCACACCCACATCCCACGATTACAACTAATCATGAGATTAGGGCATAAGTTTGATGAAAATCTGCCATAATTTTTTTTTCTCTCTCAAATATATTGTAATATCAC
This sequence comes from Alisma plantago-aquatica, assembly GCA_963693085.1. Taxonomy (NCBI): domain Eukaryota; kingdom Viridiplantae; phylum Streptophyta; class Magnoliopsida; order Alismatales; family Alismataceae; genus Alisma; species Alisma plantago-aquatica. The sequence goes on from OY856410.1 coordinate 646,223,646, forward strand.
TTACTGAATGATAAGTCTTGATTAAACATAATAGTAAGATACAATAGAACTTTATTATTACATAGAAACAAGAGTTCCACACTTAATTTACATCATGTACATTACATTTTAAACTTCTCTCTTTTCTCACTCTCTCAATCCCAGGATCTAGAGGAAGGATAACAGACCATCCATCTATTCTAACTACTCTTCTTTCAAGACCTTTGTGCTACTCTTCATTAAAGTTGGCTTCTATCTCCTGAGGAAGAACTAATCCTTTACCTAAAAATTGTTCAATAGGTAACCAAGATATTTATGATGTTTACAATTAATAGAACTTAAATGCAGTCATGTAAGCATGGCAGTTTAAAAATTATAATTTACTCAACATGGCAGCTGTACATACATTGAATGCAATAAAAGGATAATCTAACTATTTACATTATTTTAAATCCTTTTATTATTCCTATCGACCCACATGAGGTGTACCACAACATGTGGAAGTATCCCACCAAGCTACTATCTCACTATACAAGACTTAGAAGCATGCATGGGTCCCTAAGTCTTAAATCTCAATACCATGTCTATAGCTGGCATCGGCACATCTACCTCTTGGCTGCTAATGGGAGCGGCCAGATATCTCAGACTCCGCCTCTCAACCTGGGTACTCAAGTGGTGAGTCAAAGCCCTCAGGCTTAATGTGCATTAGTGGACCTACCGACCACTGATGTAATACCCGGGCCCACTGCCCAAGGCTCTAGTAGAGTTTTAGGAATGACGACTGGCCCCACAGACCACCACTAGCCTTAACTGCACGCTTTTGTCCACTCACGCGCAAGCCAGGATCAACTTCCCGTCTGGTCACCCATCCTAGTACTACTCCAAGCTGAGCATGCTTAACTATGGAGTTCTTTAGAGATGGGCTCCCGGAAAAGGAGGTACACCTTGGTGATATGGGTAGTCCAATCATTCCTTTTAAGATCATGTTATCCTAGGCCTCAAACTTGGGATGTTACAATCTCCCCCACTTAGACTCTTGACGTCCTCGTCAAGGCTCAACTATATGGCCTCATAATCTGACCCTGTTTCAGTGCAGACCCACAATGGCCCATGGACACCCAGCTCCCGTCCACGGCTACCCATAAATAAGTTGTAAAACATCTAAAAAAGGCTGATTGCGGTCCAAACGGTCCGGTCCGGTCCGGTCCGCGGTCAAAACGGTCCGGTCCCGGTCCGGTCCGACCACCAAACGGTCCGGTCAACGGTCCAAAAATTATTGATTTTCGGTCCTCGGTCCGGTCCGGTCCGGTCCGGTCCGGTCCGGTTTTGGACCGATGCTCACCCCTAGCTCCATCTCGTCTCTACGGATAGCCCTTTCCAACTTGCCTGGACCACACGGCTCAAGACTGGCATGCCACATGCCCATGCGGGCCCCACCTACTGGAGGGGTTATGGCTCTGATACCATTTGTAATACCCGGGCCCATTGCCCAAGGCTCTAGTAGAGTTTTAGGAATGACGACTGGCCCCACAGACCACCACTAGCCTTAACTGCACGCTTTTATCCACTCACGCACAAGCCAGGATCAACTTCCCGACTGGTCACCCATCCTAGTACTACTCCAAGCTGAGCACGGTTAACTATGGAGTTCTTTAGAGATGGGCTCCCGGAAAAGGAGGTGCACCTTGGTGATATGGGTAGTCCAATCATTCCTTTTAAGATCATGTTATCCTAGGCCTCAAACCTGGGATGTTACAACTAATCACTACAACATGTAACACAGGTACCACCGGTATCCCCAGTTGGTTTTGGGTACCACACTATTGACCTAGAGGTTATACATTGTCCATATTTCTATAATGGCTTCACCATTCCATTAATATGTATCTAATATGTGTATTCAAGATTGATCTCAGGCTTTAGGTACATGAAAAGGACCCTTTTACACAATCCCTAGCTTGTCAAAGTTCAAGTCAAATGCAATGCAAGTGTGCTATTAAGAAAATCACTTCAAACGACCTTATAAGATTTTTGTAATCACTTGTATTGATGATATGACTTGTAACTAAGAAGTGAAAAATATGTGGGACACTTAATACCAAGTTTTAATCACTTATTTGCCAAATTAGAAAATCAATCATAGGTTGTTGATCAATCGAGTTACAATCTCGACCGATCCCATGGATTGATTTTCTGAAAGGTGCAATCGGTCGAGTTGTGCATTCACAGAACTCGATCAAATGACCTTATGACCAAATGCAATTTTGGCTGATCGGTCGAGTTTCCTAGAACAAACTCGACTGATAGTTTGAAAATTGGGTTTGTCTTTTAGTTGATCGGTTGAGTTACCTTTATTGAAACTCGACCGAATGTACTGTACAGAAAATGCAGAAAAAGTGATTATAACCGTTGGTGACTTATTTTGGACAAAAATAGATCTGTTTCCTTGAGAAAAAATGGCTATATTTCGGCCCTAAGTGTTCCCCTATTCAAGGGAGCACCCCCAGCTATAAATAGGACCCCTTAGAGTTCATTCCAAGTTTGCTCATTCACTACATTCAAGGTTCTTGCTATAATTGAGTGTGCTACTACTCCTTGAGCCCCTTTCTATCTATAGTTTACACTTCATTTCATGATTTGTGAGTGAGTTAGGCTTATTGTAAAAGAAGTCTACCTTTATACATGTAAATCTCTTAAATCTTCCACTACTTCCCTATCCCCTTCTCTCATGAAGAAAAGTTGAAGCAAGCTCCATCGATGAAGAAGGAGTTGTAGCTAGTCCTCTTTAAAGTTTTTGAAGAGGTGGTTATCTTTTTCAAGTGAAGGAGAAGGCAAAGGCTGAAGATCCAAGAGGAGAAGCAAAGTCCTTCAAGGAGGAAGACTTGAGCTTGAGTGGGTAAGCCCTAGGTGAAGGCTGAAGGCTCAAGCTAAGTGGGTAAGTTCCTTGGTAAGGTGGAGATCTCCTTGTGTTTGGATGGGTAAGTCCTTTGGTGGTCTTTTACTGTAAATCTCTTTGGTGATATAATAGAGAAAAGCACTTGCAAAGTCCTAGAGGCTGACCTCTCTAGGTAGTGGACTGACTCACTTCTAGTTTGAAGTGTGGAACCACTCTACATCCCTTTTTCAAGTGCTTGCTATCAATCTCTCTCATCTTTTCTATGCTTGTTTAGATAGGACTTCAAATGGCCATTTATCTATTTTTCCAAATTGATATAATTTGAAGGTCTAATATATTTTGTGAGAATTTGTGTAGCTTTATTCACCCCCCTAGAGCCCTTAGATCCAACAAGTGGTATTAGAGCCAAGGATCTTCTCCAACAATCTCCCATGAGATGAGAAGATGGGCGACAACCTACTTGGTTCACTCAACCTAGAGGGAGTTCTCCATGCGTCCTCTGGTCTTTGACGGCACCAACTTCCTCTATTAGAAGAGGTGGATGCAGTTCTACATTCAAGGGATGAACTTTGATATGTGGAAGGTGATGGTCACACCGTACAAGGATCCAACCAGAGCTATTGCAAGATCGAGTGAAGCTACTCTCAAGGAGGCTCAACTCAATGCAAAGGACATTAGCATCCTCTACGCAACCCTCACTCCCACAGAGTTCAACCGAATCTCATCATGGGACACAGCCTATGAGATTTGGGACAAGTTGTGCATCACATATAAAGACACAAAGCAAGTCAAGGAGGCAAAGATCTACATATTGAACAGCCTCCTAGAGAACTTCAAAATGGGAAATAAATAAGGCATTGTGGAGATGTATTCAAGGCTCAATGTCATCATCAACAGGCTGGCTGCATTGGAAAACACTTTGGATATAGGCGTCATCAACTCAAAGATCTTGAGAACTCTTCCAAAGAGATGGGAGTCAAAGGTCACCTCCATTGAAGAAGTGAGGAGCCCTGGTGACACCCCAACTGAATAAATCATTGACAATCTTCAAGCTCATGAGCCTAGACTTGACAAGCAAGAAGAAGAAGCTAGGCAAGAAGAGAAGGAGGCCAAGAAGATCAAAGATAGTGCTTTCAAAGAACAAGTGTAGGATGTCATCCTTCAACAACAACTAGCTTGCCAGACTTCTCCCTCCTCCTCTAGTGAATATGAAGGCCCTAGTGAGCATTTAGCCAACTACATCAAGGGCAAGCACTTTAAGGGAAAGCAAGCCTCCTCCTCCTCTACTTCAAGATGCTATAAGTGTGGTCAAAAGGGGCACTACAAGAGTGAATCCCTAAAGTCAAGAAAGTCTCACCACAAGAGAAGCACAAGGAAAGAAGAGGATTACAAGAAGGAGAGCAAGCACAAGAGAAAAGACAAGAAGGAGAAGAGACACAAGAATGCAACTCATGTGGCTTGGGAAGCTTCATCATCAAGCAGCTCTAGCTCCAAAGAAGATGAAGAGTGCCACCTTGCTCTCATGGCCTCTACAAGTGAAGACATTGGTGAGGTAAGTGAGGTAAGTTTGTATGAATTGCCTAAAGAATCTATTATTGATATTCTTATTACTACCTATTCTTCTTTTGCTAAATGTAAATCTAAGAGAAAATGGTTAGGAAAATTATTGATGATCTTTATGCTAAGCTTGAGATTTTGGAATTGAATGAGAAAACCAACCATGAGATTATTGATAATTTGTAGGGGAAATATCTTGATCTTGAACTCCACTACAATGGGGCTGAAGTTGAGAATGATATCTACCTTAAGAATATTGAGAATCTTAAGGAAGAGAACCAAAATTTCCTAAAAGAACTTGAATTACTTAAAACTAAAAATGCTAAATTTAAGTTGCTTATTGATGATCGTAGAGAAGAGAGAGATGTCTATCTCAAAGAGATTCAAATGCTAAATTCTAAAAATTATGGGTCTCTTATTCAAGTAAATGATCTATCTAGTGTTAATGTTGCTTCTATATCTCTAGAAAATGATTCATATCTCACTAAAGCTTTATGTCTTGAGGTTGATATTGTACATGCTAGGGATGACATATCTAGTTTATCTTCTACTGTTGTTTCTTTGAATGATGATAACCATAGATTGAGATCATCCCTACAGAAATTCCTCAAAGGGAAGTACTCCCTAAATGAAATCCTTTACCATTCTACTAAACAAAGTGGTACTAGTGATTTGGGATTTGTAGGGGGAGCCTCAAAGGGGAAGAGTAAGGCCAAAGGTAAGAAAAAGAGCAAGGAGATCTCTTTCTTTGTAGGAGAATCTTCGGGCACTAAGAATCCTATGGTTTCTTCTCATTGCAAATGTGATGATCATTATTCCACTTATTGTCCTTACAAGCCTAAGGGGACCAACCCAAAGATCAAATGGGTCCCCAAGCTAACTCCGAATCCCAAAATTTGAGTTGGGAACTGATATTCTCCTTTCTTGTAGGGAAAAGGTAGATGGATTGTTGATAGTGGCTGCACAAAGCACATGATATGTGACATAAGCCATTTCAACAATTTCACAAAGAAGAAAGGAGGATCTATCACCTTTGGGGACAACAAGAAAGGTAAAGTCAAAGGTGAGAGTGATGTAGGTGAATCTTTGTGCATCAAGAATGTTCTTTTTGAGGATGGCCTACATTACAATTCAATAAGTGTTAGTCAACTTTGTGATAATGGTTACCTTATGCTATTTACATCTTTTGAATGCTTGATTTTAGATTCCCTCACCTACCAAGTTATATTTAAGAGAACTAGAAGTGGTAATCTTTATGTTATTGTTCTTAACTCTATTAATCTTATGGTTGGTATATGCCTTGTAGCCAACTCTAATGATATTTCTCTTTGGCATCACTGACTTGGTCATGTAAATAAGCATCAATTAAAGAAGTTGAGAAAAAAGGACTTAGGCAAGCGACTTCCTAAATTGGATTTTGAAAAGGATGAAGAATGCCAACCTTGTACACAAGGAAAGAAAACCAAGTCCTCCTTCAAATCCAAAGGAGTCCTTAGCACTAAGAAAGCTCTTGAGCTTCTTCATATTGATCTATTTAGACCAATGAGAATGCAATTGCTTTGTGGTTCTAAGTATTGCCTTATTATTGTCGATGATTTCTCTAGATATACTTGGACCTTCTTTCTCATTTCAAAGAGTGATACACTTGATGTTTTCTCAAGTTTTTGCAAACAAGTTGAGAATAAAGCTTCTTGTCGGATTGTTTCCATACGTACTGACCATGGGGGAGAATTTGAAAATGAGCTTTTTGAGCATTTTTATTAAGAATCGAGTTATGCACACAACTTTTATTCACCTCGAACACCTCAACAAAATGGGGTTGTAGAGAGGAAGAATATGTCTCTATAGGAGATGGCTAGGACCAAGCTTTTTTCAATATGATACTCCTAAGAAGTTTTGGGCTGAAGATGTAAGTACCTCTTATTTTGTGCAAAACTGTTTTTTCACTCATCCTTTGCTTAAGAAAATCCCCTATGAGCTATGGCATGGTAGGAAGCCTTCAATCGAGTATTTCTGCATTTTCAGATGTCCTTATTTTGTTTTGAATATGAAAGATTTTCTTGAGGTTTGATCTGAAATCGTACACGGCTTTTTTTATTGGCTATATCACTACTAGCAAGGCATATAGATTTTATAATGTTGATCTTGCTAAGGTAGAAGAATATATTAATGTAAAGTTTATTGAAACTAACCCCTCTTTTCCCAAAGATATTGTTTCAAATGATGATGTTGCAGATGAAGTAACTCCTATCCTTAAAAAACTCAACATCACTCATAAGGGAAACATGTGGCTGCTCAAGAAGAAGACAAAGATGATAAAAAGAAGGATTCAACTCCCATGTTTGCAAAGAATCATCCTAAGGAGCTTATTTTAGGTGATCCATTTGAGAGAGTAAAGACGCGGGAAGCATTCAACAAAGAACAAGCCAACAATACCTTCACTTCACAACTAGAGCCTAAAGATGTCAAGGAAGCTATTGGGGATGAAGAATGGATCCTAACTATGCAAGAGGAGCTAGAACAATTCAAGAAGAACAAAGTTTGGACCCTTGTGCCAAAACCAAGTGATAGAACTATCATTGGCACCAAATGGGTCTAACGCAACAAGCTAGATGAAAGCAGCAAAGTGGTAAGAAACAAAGAAAGGTTAGTGGCTCAAAACTACAATCAACATGAAGGTATTAACTTTGATAAAAACATATGCACCTATAGCTAGACTTGAGTCCATTCGTATGTTGCTTGCTTTTTCTAGTCATAAAAACTTTCTTTTGTATCAAATGGATGTTAAAAGTGCATTTTTGAATGGTACAATTGAGGAGGAAGTGTATGTGGCACAACCTTTGAGATTTGAACATGATAGTCTACCTAACCATGTTTATTTGTTGCAAAAAGCTCTCTATGGACTCAAACAAGCACTAAGGGCTTGGTATGAGAAATTAAAGAACTTTTTGTTAGATCATGGTTATATCATGAGCAAATTGGATTCTACATTGTTTCTCAAACACACTTCTAACCATTTTCTTATCATTCAAATATATGTTAATGATATCATTTTTTAGCAGAACTAACCTTGATCTTTGCAAAGAATTTAGTGATCTTATACACAATGAATTCAAGGTGAGTATGATGGGTGAAGTCACATTCTTCCTCAGTATTCAAATCAAGCAAACAAAGAATGGGAACTTCATCAACACAAGCAAGTACACAAGTGAACTACTTAAGCACTTTGGGATGGAGAACACCAAGCCGATGGACACACCCATGTCAAACACCACCAAACTTGATAAAGATGAAGAAGGTGAGAAGGTATATGAGCAGCTCTATCGAGGTATGATTGGAAGTTTACTTTATTTAACTGCCTCTAGACCTGAAATAATGTTTACTGTTGGCTTGTGTGCTAGATTCTAATCAAATATTAAGAAATCTAATCTTATAGATGTTAAGAGGATTCTAAGGTACTTAGCCAAAACCCAAAATTTTAGACTATGGTATCCCAAGTCAAGGGACTTTACTCTTACTGCCTATAGTGATGTCGATTATGCAGGTTGCTTGATTGATAGAAAGTGCACAAGTGGCACTTGTTTCCTCCTAGCACCATGCTTGGTGTCTTGGTTCTACAAGAAATAGAGCATTGTGGCATTATCAACTACCGAGGTTGAGTAGATTGCAACCGAGAGTTGTTGTGCCCAGGTCCTATTGATGAAGCAAATGCTCTAAGACTTTAACTTTCATTTTTGATGCTTCTCCTATCTATTGTGATAACACTAGTGCAATTAACTTATCTTACAATCCTATATTGCATATTAGAGCTAAACATATAGAGGTTCCCCATCACTTTTTTTGTGATCACATTGCCCAGAAGGATAATTATATCACGCATGTGGACACGGAAAATCAGTTGGTGGACATTTTCACTAAACCTCTAGCTATAGGGCAATTTAACTTCATTAGATCAAAATTACTTATAACTACATAGAAACCAAAACATCCTAGAGGCAAATGTCTTCAAACACCACAAGGCAAGCAATTAATGTAATTAAACAACAATCACATGCACAAGTAATGGGAAATGAGATACAAGCAAAGACAATCATCATAGAAGTGAAATATGTTAATTACAAATTATATTCCCCCAACATGGTATCAAAGTCACATTTTTGCCCCAAACAGCCCACCAAAGGGGGGATTAGCTATACATGATCAAAATGGAAACAAAGGAGAAGGGAAAGAGAGTAGGAAACGCCATGGATTCTTGATGAAGCTTGACTTCTTGACCTCCTTGCTGCCAGCCACGAGCCTCCTCCTCCAATGGTGCCCAAGAACATGGAAATGGTGGAATGGATGGATAGAAACCTATAGAAACTAGGTTTCTATGGTGGAAATGAGTGGAAAGTTGGTGGAAATGGGATTAAATGCAAGGAAAGTAGGTCGATGGGAGTAATGGATGCAAGGGAGTAGTTGGGTAGCGGCTAGGGGGGTGCTCTCTCTCGATCCCTAGAAGAAACTAGTGCTTATATAGGAGCTAGGGCTAAGTGGGGGTATAATAGGAAAAACAGTGGAAAAGTATGCTGGAAAGAGGGCCACCACGACCGTGGTGAAGGGCCATGGCTGTGGTGAAGACGGTATAACATGGCCGTGGTCAGGTGGTACAGTCATGGTGAAGGGAAACTGGAAATGAATGGAGTGGATCAATACGACCGTGGTGAGGAGCCATGGCCGTGGTGAAGAGGCTGGGCCACGGGCATGGTGTGTGGCCATAGGCGTGGCATCTGGCGAACATTCTCCTGTTGATTTCTGGCAATACACATTACGGTCGTGGGTAGTGGCCATGGTCGTGGTGACTCTGGCTTGTCATGTTCATGGCCGAGGGCCATGCCCGTGGTGATTCTGGCCATTTCTCCCATTGGAATTGCTGCTCCTTGGCAATAAACATAATGGCTGTGGGACTTGGCCACGACCGTGGTGAAGGCTTGAGCAGGCTGATGAACTTCAAACTTTGTCAATTTCAGATGTCCTTGCTTGGTGATGACTCTTTGGCCACTAGGGTAGGTTGGGGGAGCTTTGCAGCCTTCTTTGGGCCCCTCCATCACATTCGTCCATCCATTGTGGTCCAAATACCTGAAAATAGTGCAAAGAACATCCATAAGCACAAATTGCATTGATATTCATATTAGGGGGAATAACATGTAATTCTATTACATTTGAATGTGATAAATGTACAAAATGACACAAGATACAACCCTAGAATAGGGTTGGATCAGCCTCCATGGATTCAAATAGAAGAAAGAGAACCACCCCTAGCAATGCAACATCCTCCTCCTCATCTTCCCACTTGATTCCTTTTGATAAGACCCTCTTTGTCTCAAATGAGGTTGTAAATCGGTATAAGGATCTTGTTCCATGGAGTCCTTTTCCTTTTAGAGCCCTTTTTTAGCCTAGCCCTAGGCATCAAGATATCATCGATCAAGTGGCTAAGTTGATTTTTGTTCATCATCTATTTGCCCTGTGTGTCGAGCATGAGTGCATTCACAATTCCATGTCTATCACAAAAGTCGTTCAAGCATTCTACACAAATTTGCATTGGAATTATGACACTCTTGTACCTCCTCCCAATACTCAAGTTATCCTTACTTCTTTGATATCTAGGAAGAAATTCCAAATCTTAGAGGATATCTTGAATACATTCTTTTCAGGAGCTGATGAGAATGATACCTAGCGTAAGGATTATGGTGAGTACTTTGACCTACTTGACCCCAAAGGTTTCTACAAGCAATATGATATCACACTTCCTGACATCCATCGTTACTTGAAGAAACCTGAGGTTGTCCAAAAGAAGAAGAGCACCCTACCCTCCTCCTTCTTAGATCTCATGAAGCATATATTACCCCTAGTGGCCAATTGCAACATCCACCCAAAGAAAAACCAAATAGATATTACAGAGAACACTACGATGATAATGTACTGCATCTTAGAGAATGTCGGAGTCAAGTGGTCTAGATACATCTTCCACCACATGACTTGCTTTGACTCTAGCAAGAACACCCGTGGCACCCATCCTCCATATCCTGCCCTGATATGTGGTATTTTCCAGTTCACCACTAAGAAATCACTCTTCTCTGACTTCTACTACAGACCTTCTAGGAAGGGAGTGTGTATTAGTGAGACCACTATTCAGAAATTCATGCCTATCCTTTTGTCCACCACACCAGGTGCTTCACCCTCTGCCTCTGCCTCACTTGCACCTACCTCTAACCCTACCCATACTCCTCCACTTCCTCATCCTACCCGACCAAGCCGTGCCTTGTTCCGTGTGTCTAATGAAGCCCTCATGGGTTATATGATACACCAACATGCATACAACCTCCAGGTCCAGGAGCATCTACACCAGGACTTATGTTCAATCATGTCTAACATGAACTTATCATGTGCACACCCATACCCCACCTACCATCCATAACCCGGAAGTGATTATGCATACAATCACTTCTACCCTGCCCATCCACCTGCACCTGAGCCTTCCGCTACTGCTCCCACACCCTCTGCTACTGGTGGATCTACTCGAGTCATCCTGCCTCTACCTGCTGGCCCCTTGGCCACTCTTCTTGCTAGTCTTGGTGATTCTTCTCCTTCCTTCCCTCAAGGCAATGAGCTCTGTGCTCTTGGTATGACTTGGGATGAGCATAATACTTGCTATCCCATTCGTCTCTTCAGTCCTTCTGTTGATGAGGAGATGCCTGACCAGGCTAATGCTGAGGATGTTGGTGTTGCATCTGACGATGGTGATGGCTCTGAAGGCTTCACTGGTGACTCCGGTGATGAAGGAAATGTTGTTGCTCCTTCAAACGGAGATGCTGACTACGAGCCTGATGTCAAGGATGATGACGCTGTGGATGATGTAGTTATATATGACCTAGGTATGTAGATGTTCTTAGGTTTTAGTCTAGTTTTCTGATCATATATATCTTTCTAGGCTATTTTGTATAAAAAAACATCTGGGCACATTATCTAAGTTGTACTATTTTATCCTTAGCTTTCATCACTTTTGACTTGTAGATCTTTTTATGAGAACTTGCCTTCAGGGTTGTAATCCATATTCTATGCACTCTTACTCTTTGATCTGTTATATCTTATGAGTTGGTGCCATGTTTCACCATATTTTGATTATGACTTAGCATGTTTGGTTCTCTCATCTCTGTTTGATGTATGTTTTTCAGATTGCATGTTTGACTATCTGCTTGGTTGTGTTTGGAGAAGACCTACTTGTATGCTCTTCTACCCCCTACCTTTTTGATAATGTCAAAAGGGGGAGAGAAATTTCAATGTCTTGAAACATAGCAATATTGTTTTTATTGCTTATGTGATCCTTTTCTTGCTCGTTTCATACTTTATTATGTGACTTGCTAAAGGACCATATAGTACATGCATGTTATATTGCTTTGTGTAGATAGACTAACTATGTTGGTTAAAGTAAGCATAGATTTAGGCGGAGAAAATTCACATTGTTCAAATCTTGAATCCCCCCCAATTCACAAGGCAAAGGTATGATTTCAATATCCTTTTCAATATATTTGAGGAATGGTTTGTCATTGTCAAAAAGGGGGAGAATGTTGACCTAGAGGTTATACATTGTCCATATTTTGATAATGTCTTCACCATTCCTATCATATGCATCTAATATGTGTATTCAAGATTGATCTCAGGCTTTAGGTACATGAAAAAGACTATTTTACACAAGCCCTAGCCTGTCAAAGTTCAAGTCAAATGCAATGCAATTGTGCTAATAAGGAAATGACTTCAAACAATCTTAGAAGATATTTGTAATCACTTGTATTGATGATATGACTTGTAACTAAGATGAGAAAAATATATGGGACACTTAATACCAAGTTTTAATCACTTATTTTCCAAATTGAAAATTTGATCATAGGTTGTTGAACGGTCGAGTTATAATCTCAACTGATCCCAGGGATTGATTTTCTAAAAGTACCAATCGGTCGAGTTGTGCATTCACAAGACTCAACCAAATGACCTTCTGACCAAATGCAATTTCGGCTGATCGGTCGAGTTTCCCCGAACAAACTCGACTAATAGTTTGAAAATTGGGTTTTCTTTTAGTGAATCAGTCGAGTTACCTTTATTGAAACTCGACTGAATGTATTGTATGGAAAACACAGAAAAAGTAACTATAACCATTGGTGACTTGTTTGGAAAAAAAATAGATATGTTGCCTTGAGAAAAAATAGCTATATTTCTTCCCTAAGTGTTCCCCAACTCAAGGGAGCGCCCCCATCTATAAATAGGACCCCTTAGAGTTCATTCCAAGTTTGCTCATTCACTACATTCAAGATCCTTACTATAGTTGAGTGTGATATTACTCCTTGAGCCCCTTTCACTCTCTAGTTTACACTTCATTTCATGATTTTTGAGTGAGTTAGGCTTATTGTAAGAGAGCTCCACCTTTGTACATGTAAAGCTCTCAAATCTTCCACTACTTCCCTATCCCCTTCTCTCATGAAGAAAAGTTGAAGCAAGCTCCATCAAGTGAAGAAGGAGTTGTAGTTGGTCCTCTTCAAGGCTGTTGAAGAGGTGGTGATCTTCTCCAAGTGAAGGAGAAGGCAAAGGATGAAGATTCAAGAGGAGAAGCATCGTCCTTCAAGGCGGAAGACTTGAGATTGAGTGGGTAAGACCTAGGTGAAGGCTGAAGACTCAAGCTAAGTGGGTAAGTTCCTTAGTAAGGTGGAGATATCCTTGTGTTTGGATGGATAAGTCCTTTGGTGGTCTTTTGCTGTAAATCTCTTTGGTGTTATAATAGAGAAAAGCACTTGCAAAGTCCTAGAGGCTGACCTCTCTAGGTAGTGGATTGACTCACATCTAGTTTGAAGTGTGGAACCACTTTACATCCCTTTGTCAAGTGCTTGCTATCAACCTCTCTCATCCTTGCTATGCTTGTTTAGATAGGACTTCAAATTGCCATTTAGCTATTGCTCCAAATGGATATAATTTGAAGGTCTAATCTATTTTGTGAGAATTTGTGTAGCTCTATTACCATATTTCTGACAATTAATCATCTCATATGTAAACAAATAAATCATTTAATAATTTCCATAGATCTCATAAACCAGAGTTCATCTCTTTTAAACATGAACTAGGGCAACTTGGCTTATCAGTGCCTCAATTTACACTTTCATTACTTGTTGAATCATAACAATTTACATGGAAACTTTCAAACTGGCAACACACTACTAATAATATTATTACAAAAGCATTTCAACTAGTGGTAATCACTACATATGTTTATTTAAACCATCGCAAATATCATAGAGTAAGAATCAATGTTGAAAAACCATTATTTGAATTTGTATGCTTTAAATCAGGGTTACAAGTAGATTATCTACTCACAGACTTCACCCAAGATCGCTGATCTTAGCCTTTTCACCAACTAATCTCATATCTTAGCTCACACGAGTCAGAATCAAGCTTTAGACCTCAAGATCTCGTTCAAAACAGTCTTTTAACGTGTTTCTCGATCCAAAAGAAAGTTTGTTGTAGGTAGAAGATGAAGATTGGATGTTAATCCAAAACTTAGATTCACTGGATTAGGAATTTAACAGAGGAAAATGAATATAATGAAGAATCAATGGTTAAAACTACTTACCAAGTCGAATCTATGGCAAACTCTTTGGATTTCCGCCATTCCTCATATTCTTCCCCAAAAATCACCCCAGAAATCACCTTCCAAGTCACCCTTTCATTAATCAAAGAGTTTGAGATTATAGAGGATCAAATTGTAGTTCTGACGTACTTCATTTTGTTGAAAATAGATAAGTATAGCCCGAGATATTATTGTTTTATGATTTGTTGTCATGGGCGACATCCGTCGCGGTCGTGACATAGCGTCGTGGTCACAACAGTTTATACATGTTTACTAAAAAGGGCATAACTCTCTCATTTTAACTCTGATTTTGTTCACTCTATTTTTTTTTGGATTCATAATTGAATACTCTACAATCCTACAATACTATTGTGATAATATTCTCAAATGAAAATTTTATTCATTAATTATTTCCTACAATGTCATTAACTCTCTTCTTGCATACATGTATGGTTTAATGCTACAATACTCCAACTCAGATTTTTGTAGTATGCCGAAGTCATGATTATGAGTTTTTTAAATAAGTATTTAAGGTTACCAAAGTTAAGATAAAGCACAAGAAAAAATATTACTAACAAAAGCATTGACAAGCATTAAGATTATCTTAAATCTCTAGGATTACAAGCAAACCTAGGAAAGGGTTGTAACAATTCTCCCCCTCTAATAAGAATTTTTTCTCATAATTTCTAAAAGAGGAAAGGATACTTGTTAAACATCTCCAACTCTACTTCCCAAGTAGCTTCTTCTACACTATGATTCCTTCGAAGAACATTTTACTAGGGGTATCTCTCTCTTTTAAGCTTTCAAATTCTGCGGTCTAGAATTTGAATTGAACCTTCAATATAGGAGACATCCTCTCTCAACTATATAGGATATGGGCCTACAATATTCTCTGTACCAGGATGACACTTCTTCAACATCAATACATGAAACACATTATGTAAATTGGCTAACTCCAATGGCAACTTCAATTATATGTAACTAGTCTAATTCTTCGAATGATTAGATAGGGACCCATGTATCTAGGAGTTAGTTTGCCTCACTTTCCAAACCTTAGAACACCTTTCCATGGTCAAACATTCAAATAAACCTCATCACCAACCTCAAATTGAAGTTGTGTATGCCTTTTGTCTGCATAGATTTTCTGTCTGTCCTGAGCTGCCTTCAACTATTGTCTAATCACATATATCTTTTTTGTTGATTCTTCCACCAACTCTGGACCTAAAATCTACCTTTCTCCAACTTCATACCAACAAATTAGAGATCTACACTTTCTCCCATACAAAGCTTCATAAGGATCCATGCCTATGCTAGAATGGTGATTGTTGTTATAGGAAAACTTCATAAGACTAAGATGATCATCCCAACTACCACTGAAATGCAAAACACATGCTCTTATCATATGCTCTAGGGCATGAATTATCCTCTCTGACTGTCCATTTGTCTGAGGATGAAAGGTTGTGTTAAATTTCAACTTTATTCCCATAGAACGTTGCAACTGATTCCAAAACCTAGATGTAAATTTAGGATCTCTATCTGATATTTTAGAAATAGGTATCCCATGCAATCTGACTACCTCGTCTATATAGATGTTACAACCCCAATTTTTGGGTTCTTTTGGTTGGAAATACAATTTCCCCCCAATAAATGTATGATTTTGTAATTTGTATGATTTAATTTAATTGAATGGTTTCCTTTGATAAATAGCCTTGTGTGTTTGATTTCATGGGCCTTGTTGGCTATTGGGCCCAATAACAAGAAAAGGAAATAAAAAGGAAAATAAATCATTTAATAAAAGAACAATTGAGATAATGATGAAAATATAAGAAATATGTGGAATATGGATAATGGAATCATTATGAATGAGATTTCGAATCCACATGATTTCTAATGGTAAAAGGAATCAAAATAAAGATTAAGAAAGAGAAAATATCAATTAAATAAACTTTATTAAGGCATAACTTGGACATGAGGATAATGCCTTTTTCCTTTTGAGTTTGGAACTCGAATTTGGTACACGCGTAGATAAAATAAAATAAAGCATTACTAAGAAGAAAATTTGAGATATAAGAAAGGTATGTTTGAATCACATTGATGGTATTTCGAATCTACATGGTTGTAATGGCAAGAAGAGGATAATTTTAGAAATCAACAATAAAGTGTCATGAACTAATGAGTATATGTGGTGGCTTCTGTGTTTCCAAATCAAAATACTACCTAATAAGGAAGTATATCCTCATGACCAATGGATTAAAAGTCAAGCACAAGGGGAATATAAATGATGATTTTTGGATTTGCCATTATATAAATACTCTAATATGAGATTGCTTGATAACCAAGGAATGTGGATTGACAAGGAAGTAATCAAAATTAAAATTACACCCTAATAAGGAAAGTAAGTTGCTATATATGGAGGGACTTGTTTCCTCATGGGTAGGTGTGCTAGGATCCCTATAAAAGGATTGGACCCATAGCCTCAAGTCCAAGAGGAACTCAAGCATCTCACGTCTTCTTCAATCTTATATCCGTTCTAACCCTAAAAATGGGGAGTAGTGCGACCCCTGGAGTGAGGGGGCATAGAAGGAGTTCGAGGGGAGTCCAGACACCCCCTTCAAGGCTGAACAACAACAAGGTTTCCAGTTCGAGAGAGATCCTCACCCTCGTCACCTGCACTTCATCTGTAAGAGGGTTGCGATTCCCAGACCTGATGCTCTAGAACCCAGCCAATTCGACCATGGATGGAGGCCTTTCTGAGTGGGCCAGAGGGTGATAGAGGTAGAGGGATCACCGTGAGTGACCACCGGACCCTAGAGAGGGGGCGATAACCCCCGCAGTCGGCTTTGGCTGGCGGCAGCAACGGGTTCCGTGAGGTAGGTGACGGGCAGGGTCACCTGGATAAAACTACCCCTCTGGGTTATGTAGAACCAAGTAGCCGCATGGGGGCATAAGTGTCCTTTCATTATGTTTTGAGTTGGCCCAACTACGCAGGAGAGCAATTCATGCAATGGCTGACATGTCAACCTCTCATTGGTCCAAGTAAGTAAAACTTGTGAATTTAGTAGTTAATTCATGGTAGCTTGGATTAATACATGTAATATATGAATCATACTCATAAAAACACGAGGAATCCAGTAAAAATATAATCAGACTATGTTTCTGCTTCTAATTTGAAAAGTACATAAAGTTGATAACTTTAATGCTTTAAATAGATCAAAATCCCTAGATATTGATTATGGATGTATTAAATAGACTTAGTTGATGCTAGTAATCAAAGTCTGACTTAATTTCATAAATATGATGAAAGAGATCTAATTGGAGATAATTTTTCATAACTGGTGTAATTAGGGTTTACTAACCTAGAAGATGTGAAAAATGGTAATTAGGGTTCATTTGTGAATTTGACTATAATCATTGATGAAATCAGAGTTGTCGATTCAAAAGAGCATGAACATACTAATTGGCCTTAAATGATCTTGATATGACTTAAAAGGATAAGATTGGTAATTTAGTGTAAAAGAGTTATATTTGACTTAATTGGAATTCAATCATGCATATGATGTTGAAATTAGGGTTTGTGGGCCAAAACTGCATTAAAAGTGATAATTGGATGATGGAAGATAAAACCCTAATAAAACCCTAAAAGGTGGCCTAGAAACCCTAATGTGGGACCTGAGTCAATCCTGAGGATGTTTAATGACACATGGGTGTTATGCATTAATTTCAGGATCATTGATTGATTACTTGATTGATTATTCTTGATTATTCTTGCTTGGACATCAAGTTACTCTGGATCAGGTATGTGGTTACTTTATGAATAATCACCTTTAGTTTCATGATGTTTCCCGAATCTTTCTCAATTAATTGCAACCTAAACTATTGGATGTTCAATTATGCAATCCTATAAAGTCTCTATGAGTATCACAATTAAATATGAATGTGTTCCTCAAACCTACATGCCACCCTGACGTATGTTGCAAGACCAAGCCCCAGAGGGATGGTCTGATTTGGTCAAGCCCCAGAGAGAAGACCATTGGGCACCTTGAGAGGTGACCCAGGCACCAAGCTCAGGATGGAGAGGTGGCCATATGTCCCTTGTAAGGACAAAACCCTAAGAGAGGGTAATCCAAGGTTTAGGGCAAAAGCAGTTGAGAAGTCACATTGAAAGCGTAATTTGGATTGTTAATCAATTATTTGTGATAATTAGGTTGTTAGAAACTATTTGTGAAATTGTGATTGTTCCCCACATACTAGTACAGAAATATACTGACTGCCATTTTGTTTGTCGGCATTTTAGGTACGTTTCTGAAAAAGGACAAACAGTAAATTGGAATATTGTGAAGATACAATTAATATGTTCAAGGAGGATTATTTAGATAGACTTGTTCAGTGGATAGAAGTCTAAATCCGAATTTTCAAGGTATGCAAAAAGATTTATTTTTATTTCAGCTTTTCAGTTTAGAAATAGTAGAATTTGATAATTATTTTTTATTAAATGTCGAACCATGGATCCTGAATTATTGGGATAGCATCTCTGACCTTTTAGTCTCCCTTGATTGGGGGTTACCAGGAGGTGGGGTCTTTACAATAGACTTTGGCTAACTTTGGTGTATCCCATGTTGTCTTAATTGGTAGAAAGTGAGAAGATTTTATTACCCATATAGAGTCAAAACCATGTGGTGCCCTAGGTAATCCAACCACAAAATCCATAGTGATATGTTCCCACTTCCATTCAAAGATAGGAAGTGATTGTAGAGTACATGTCAGCTTCTAATGTTCATCCTTGACTTGTTGACATACATCACACTTAACCACATACTCAGCCACATCATTCTTCATACCTGACCACCAATACAATTCCTTCAGGTTTTTATACATCTTTGTGTTACCTGGATGCATTGCATACATAGAAGAATGAGATTCCTCAATAATATGCTTCTTTAACCCGGTGTCATCTGGTACACACAATCTATCATGTAGATATAACAACCCATCATCTAAAAATCTAGACTCTAATCTCTTTCCTTTTGTCATATCATGCATAATCTATTGCAATTCTCGGTCATTATGTTGAAGCTCCTTAACCTAATCGTAAAATGTAGGTCTAACCTGCATTTGTGTAATTAGTCTACCTTGATCAGACACATTTAGATCCAAATTCATCTCTCTCGTCTTAACTAACATGTCTCTTTTTATAGATGCCATTGAAAACATTTCCACAGACGATATTGACTTTCTACTCAGAGCATCTACTACTACATTGACCTTTCCAGGATGATAATCAATGATGACATCATAATCCTTTATAAGCTCCAACCATCTGTGTTGTCTCAGATTGAGATCCCTTTATGTGAAAATATACTTCAGACTCTTATGATACCTGACATGATTCACCATAGAGATAATGACGCCATGTCTTCAGAGCATGTACTACTGCTGCCAACTCAAGATCATGTGTGGGATAGTTCTCTTCATTCTTCTTAAGTTGTCTAGAAGAATAGGCCACCACTTTCCCTTCTTGCATAAGAACACATCCCAAACCTCTCCTGGATGCATCATTGAAAGCCACATAGCCCTTATCTACATCTGGTAATATCAAGACTGGTGTTGTGGTTAACTTCTTCTTTAAAATTTAGAAACTTTTCTCACTTGACTCAAACCAAACAAAAGGTACATCCTTCCTTGTTAAGCATATAATAGGCACTTCTATTGCACTGAAGTTCCTTATAAACCTCTTGTAATATCCTACTAACCCTAGGAAACTTCTGATCTCAGCAGGGTTCATAGGTTGCTCCCACTAAAGAACTGATTCTACCTTCTTAGGGTCAACACTGACTCCTTCTCCTGATAGGATATGTCCAAGAAAAGATACTTCAGCCAACCAAAACTCACATTTGTTGAATTTAGCATAAAGTTGATGTTTCCTTAACAACAATAGGCCTATCCTCGTATGTTGCTCATGTTATTCTGCATCTTTAGAATATATAAGGATGTCGTCTATAAACACTACTATGAACTAATCTAAATATGGTCTGAAAACCATGTTTATCATATCCATAAAGGTTGCAGGGGCATTCGTTAATCTAAAAGACATAACTACAAACTCATAGTGCCCATACCTCATTCTGAATGTTGACTAAGGTACATCAAATGCCTTTATCCTTAGCTAATGATAACCCAACCTGAGATCTACCTTTGAAAAGATCATTGCCTCACGTAGTTGATCAAACAAGTCATCAATCCTAGGCAAAGGATATTTATTCTTAATGTTTATCTTATTCAATTGCTTGTAGTCTATACATAACTAAATGGTTCCATTCTTCTTTTTCACAAACAATACTGGAGCTACCAAAGTGATGTACTAGGTTGAATAAATCCTTTATTCAACAACACTTGCAACTAGGTTTTCAATTCCTTTAACTGTCCAGGTGCCATTCTATAGGCATGTAATGCTACTGGATGGCTACTAGGTAAAGTTTGTATCTCAAAGTCGAGATCTCTTTCAGGTGGTAAACCTGGTAACTCATCATGGAAGAAATCTAAAAACTCACATACTACTAGAATATCTTCTATACTAACTGCTCTTTTCTCTGCCCTAGAATCCACCACATGTGCTAAAAAGGCCTCACACCCCTTTCTCATTATATTATCAACTATAATAACTATACTATACATGTGAACAAGACATTCCTATCTCTGGTAAAGACACATGAAAACTAACCTTGTTGAAAGATAGCTTCTTTCTACCAACAATCTAACTAGACATGATATGTACCCAAAATGATTTGAAAATAAATAATATCTAGGGGTATGAGATTAACTGCTATTATATCCCACTAAAGCTTAATAGACATCTAGGACATACTTTTGTCCAAACTGATGATTCACTTAGTGGAACTTTTAACAACAACTCATAAGATAAATCATGGGTTACAATCCACTAACAATCAATTTTTGAATGAAAGAATGTATTGCCCAGGATCTATCAATATTGTAACAGAAATGTTGTTAAAGAGAAGCATCTCACCTATCACAACTCTAGGCAAAACCACACCTTTAGATGGTGTAATTGAGAAGAAGCGTCCAGTAGCTCTCCTTCTGCCATGTTGTCCTCATTGTCCACTACTGGTGCTAGGTGATCCCCCTCTAGACTTGAAGCCACTGAAGAACTTGCCCCTCTAACTGGAGCCTACCTCTGTGGAGTATGAAACTGTAATTGTGAACCTTGTTCTGATATATATGGAAGCTTTGGGCAGTCCCTTTTTATATGTCCCATATGTCTACAATGAAAGCATATTGGAGCATTAGTTCCCCAACACTGACCTGAATGTGCCCTGCCACAATTAAACATATGGTTGCATCCTGTCTCTGTGGTCCTATCACTAACATTGATGATCCTGAAGAACTAGATGGAGGTGTCTACATAGACTGTGTATTCCATCTACCAGTATTGGGCCTTCCTCCACTTAGTGAAAAACTAGATCCTTGTCTCCCAAAATAGCCAAGTCCTCATCTTATCTTAGAAAAGAAACCACCACCTCCTATGTATCCACCACTTCTCTGTCCCCATCTATTGAAGTCTCCAGATCTTTTCTTACTCTCAGAATGCTTATCAAAATTAACTGACTCTTCTGCACATCTTGCTACTTTCACAAATTCTCCAAAGTTTTCTCTATCTCTTCGACCAATGGTTGACACGGTGTGTCTGATCTCTGATCTTAATCCTTGTTGAAATCTTCTGCACTTTTCTACATCATCAGGCACAAGTTGTGAACAGAAATTTGCCAACGTTGTGAAATGTGCCTCGTATTCACCAATTGTCATACTTCCTTGTCTGATATTCTCCAACTGTTTAATCTTATCACTCAGGAAGGTAGGAGTAAAATACATAAGGTGAAGCTCATCCACAAAGTCCTTCTAGGTCATCTTTGCATTTCTCCTTTTATGATCCACTCCTCGCCTCCACAGCTCAACATCTCCCTTCAGTAAATAGACTGCATGATAGATTTACTTATCTTCTGATAACTCCATTAAGCAAAAGACCTTTTCAAGTTTTCGAAGCCACACCTCCACCACAACAAGATTTTTTGTTCTAGAAAATTCAGTTCCACCAAGCTTCTTCACCAGCTCATAGGATCTCATCAGATCCTTACAAGAAGATGAAGACTTCCTGTCCATCTTGTATTTTTCTTGTCTCTAGAAAAATATGATACATCCTTGTTGCCTCGTTATCCTCTCCACCTTGAGCCATTGCTTGAGGGATTGGGCCATAATGTCTCTTAGCTTGTTCCTCACTATGTCCACGTCCTCCTCCTTCCATCTACATATCCATAACAGAACAAACTTGTTAGAAAAAAACAATTCAAAGAGGAAAACACCCTAATCCTATTGGTCTCTTATCACCACTGTCCCAAACCTAAACTCATTTTAGGTTCAACATATGCTCTGATACCAAGCTATCACACCCACATCCCACGATTACCACTAATCACGAGATTAGGGCATACGTTTGATGAAAATCTGCCATAGATTTTTTTTTCTTTCTCTCAAAAATATTGTAATGTCACTTACTGAACGTTAAGTCTCTATTTAACATAATAGTAAGACATAATAGAAATTGACTATTACATAGAAACAAGAGTTTCACACTTAATATACATCATGTACATTACATTTCAAACTTCTATCTTTTCTCACTCTCTCAATCTTTAGATCCAGAGGAAGGATAAGAGACCATCTGTCTATTCTAACTACCTTCTTTCAAGACATATGTGTTACTCTTGATTAAAGTTGGCTTCTATCTCCTTAGAAAGATCTAATTCTTTACTTGTAAAATTGTCAATAGGTTGGTGAGCTACTATCTCAGTGAGTAGAGAATCAACAAGTAAGTAAGATATTTATGATGTTTACAATTAATAGAACTTAAATGTAGTCATGTGAGCATGGCAGTTTAAAAACTATAATTCACTTAACATGGCAGTTGTGCAGATATTGAACACAATAAAAGGATAACCTAACTATTTACATTATTTTAAATCCATTTATTATGCCTCTGGACCCACATGAGGTGTACCACAACATATGGAAGTATCACAGCAAGCTACGATCTCACTGTACAAGACTTAGAAGCATGTCCGGGTTCCTAAGTGTTAAATCTCATTACCACGTCTGCAGCTGGCATGAACACGCCTTCCTCTCAGAGGCTAATGGGAGCAGCCAGATATCTTAGACTCCACCTCTCAATCTGGGTACTCAGACGGTGAGTCAAAGCCCTCCGGCTTAATGTGCATCAATGGACCTACTGACCACTGATCACTACAACATGTAACACAAGTACCACTGGCATCCCCGATTGGTGTTGGGTATCACACAACTATAAGGAGTTTTCCCTACTAGTCAAGACCCCCGCACCCTACTGGTACACTCCAGCTTACCTCAATCTGGACTACCTCTAGTAGAGAAACTATTTCCTCCCCACAACGCAAGCCTTATCCTGTGAGGATTCTATAGTGTCCATGGCATCTAATGTCTAGTGATATTTAGTTGATTGTCAGGTTTCATCATCGTACCTAATGATTACCCTATTTTTTACAATTAATCATCTCTTATTTAAACAAATAAATCATTTAATAATTCCCATAGATCTCACAAGCCATAGTTCAACTCTTTTAAACATGAACTAGGGCATCCCGGCTTTTTGGTGCCTCAATTTACACTTTCAACACCTTTTGAATCATAACAATTTACATGGGAAGTTTCAACCTGGTAAATACATCACAAATATTATCATGATAAAATCATTTCAACTACTGATAATCATTACACATGTTTATTTAAACCACCAAAAATATCATAGAGCAAGAATCAACGTTGAACAACCATTATTTGAATTTGTATGCTTTAAATTAGGGTTAGAAGTAGATTATCTATAGACTTTGCCCAAGATCACTGATCTTAGCCTTTTCACCAACTAATCTTGGATCTTAGCTCACACGAGTCAGAATCAAGCTTCAAACCTCAAGATCTCATTCAAAACAGCCTTTTAACGTGTTTCTCAGTCCTAAAGAAGGTATGTTGTAGGTAGAAGATGAATACTAGAGGTAAACCCAAACCTTAGATTCACTAGATTAGGGATTCCAAGCAATTCAAAATGAAGATAAGGAAGAATCAATAGTTTAAACTACTTACCAAGTCGAATATATGGCAAACCCTTTGGATTTCTGCTATTCTTCACATTCTTCCCCAAATATTGTCCTGAAAATCACTTCTCATTGAGAACATAGTTTGAGATGATAGAGGATTTAATTGTAGTTCCAAAACACTTTGTTTCATTGAAAACAGATAAGTATATCCCGAGATATGATCGTTTTACGATTTGCTGTCATGGACGACATCCGTCGCGGTGTCGCGGTCGCGGCAGTCTATAAATATTTACTAAAAAGGGCATAACTCTTTCATTTTAACTCTAATTTGGTTCATTATTTTTTTATTCATAATTGAATTCTCTACAATCCTACAGTATTATTTTGATAATATTTTCAAATAAAAATATATTTATTAATTATTTCCTTCAATGTCATTAGCTCTCTTCTTTCATACATGTATGGGTTAATGCTAAATCTTTATAGTATCCTTAAGTCATGATTATGAGTTATCCAAATAAGTATTTAAGGTTATCAAAGTTAATATAAAGCACAACATAAAATATTACTAATAAAAGCATGACAAACATTAAGATTATCTTAAATCTCTAGGATTACCAATAAATCTAGGAAAGGGTTGTAACACATGGTCATTTACTACCTAGATGATACTTCTTCTGGAATAATAATTCTAATATCTGAAGAGACTAAGGAAATAGTAAAGAGGTACAAAGGGCCAATAGGTCTAGTAGTTAATTAAGTGGATATATATCAACTGAATCTAGATCAAACCATTCATCTTGTTTATCTATTCTAATTGGTTCTTTATTTTTGAAGTCAGCAACTTGTTAATCTTATCATTGCTTTAAATGTTCACCTATTTACTTGTACATAAAATGAAAATAATTCATTACCAAGAATCTTGCTTTCATGATAATGTCATATGTTGATATAGATGCCTTATCTAAATAATTTATCATTCTATTTTGATCTTGATAGTCACTAAATGCATCATTGACAAAATCATTTGCATATCCATTCATGATAGAAACTGATTAATCATTGAGAGCTAATCATAAGGATGTCTAGTTATTATAATAATGATTTCCATGATTGTTACTCATTGATTCTCATTCTTACTTGATCATATTTAGACTACTATCTTTCTAATGATTGAACAACTCTCTTTGTTTCATATCAATGATATCATGTGAACTTGATAGACTAGGATCATTAACTAAATCATTTACATCTTAATCTCCCTTGTAATGCAATGTATTGATTCATTCAATTGATTGGTTGATTTTTTTCTTATTGTCTCTTCAACTTAATAACACATCTTATAATTTTTCTTTTCAATGGATCTCTATCGTGTGAGTCCCTAAGGAAATTGAGATCCTTACTTTACAGGTGTCCATATAGTTGATAATAAATTGTTTTCGAATCATCTTAAGCCCCTAAGAACCCACACACCCTAATATATTTGTTTTGTTTCTTAACCTAGAAATCCTAAACCAAAATGAACCACTTTCTAAACTTGAGTATACAAGAGTAATGCAAATTTTTGGATGATGTTTCGAGTGGGGGGCTTGATGCATACAAAGTGTGCGCATAAAATGCAACTTTACATGTCAAAGTAATTTTAGATTTTGAATTCTGGGTGTCGAACTCAAGGAATTGTGAAGCTATAGATTACTAATAACTAAAACCTAACCAGTTAGGTTGAAAAAGAGATTTCAATTGGTTGATTGCAAATTAAAACCTAAAATTACTAAAATAAAATTAAGGAATTGGTATTGAAATTAGAGAGATGGATTATCTAGGATAATTAGTGCACACAATGTAATTTTTATTTAATTTTAATATATCCAAAAACAAGCTATCATTTCTTATATGAATTAAGGATCTTTAGGGCATGTTTGATTTGCAGGATTCAAATAAATTTAGAGAAATGATGGATTCGCCTAATCCTAGGCTCAAATTCTGACTTTGAAAGATCCAACAAATAAAAGTTTAGGTTTGTCTTAGCTATATTCACACTACACAATGTACCAATATAGGTTCCCCAACTCGTGGAAAAGTCACACAACTAATGCTCCACATGTTGGTCATGAAACAAATAGCAACAGTCAGCTCGCTAGAGAATGGCGTCCAGTCATTTTGAGATGGGCATCATTATCCAGAAATAATATGGTCCAAAAACATGTAGGAGAATATCAATTTTCCCAGTCCTACTAACCAAATCTAATATTTGCTTTGTTGGATCAGATAGTACAATCCAATCTTGTTGAATACAGGTAAACAAGCATGCCCTTAGATTGACCTACTTTTATGAGATAACACGCTACTTAATCTTGTCAAAACCCACTCTCACAATGAAGAAGTAAATGATTATATTATTAGCATTCTCCGTTTAGATACTTAACCTTACAATTGTTAGCATGCTTTCATAGTGCATTATTAATTGTGTTAATGTTTATTCTTATAATATAAAAATCCACTTTCGTAGTGAATAGACATCCAAAATATGAATATGGATATCAATCATAAACATGGAACAACAAAATATATCATCATTAGAATTCCAAAGCAACAAAATTTATTTCAATAGAAACATTATCAAGTACAATTAACACCTGGCTACTCCTGAGTCCTAGAGAAGAGGAAATTATCCCACCATATTGAACATGGTATCGTAGTAGATTTAGGAAGATAAGGAAAACATGAGAATAGTTCAATGGAATCAAGGAACAATGAATAATGAAGACCCCCTCTGAGGATGAGAGTGAAAAGATAATGTTTGGGCCTCCAAATTTCTCCTCAAAGGTGTCATGGTGTCATTTTCTCCACATTCCCTCCTTTTCCTCTCTTTTCCTTCTTTTCTAAGGTTTCATATCTTTCCCTCTTTGAAGTATTGGTGATAGCTAATATGTCTTGGGTTTTATAGATTCCCAAGTACCCAAGAAAATATATGAATCATTTATATAGGGGTTGAAATCTTGATCATCCATATTTTTATGTCGTTTGTAGCAACAATTCCAGTGGCACTAAATTTCTTAATCTATGTTTGAGCAGGAGAATGTTGGTACCATATACAACAATGTTGGTGGCACCAAAAAGTTATTGTGATCTTTTTGTCCTTTTATTAGTGAAACAAATATTGGTCTGGTTATTGTCAACTTGTTGATGACACTTTCCTTTTGTCGAGGCATATCAGTGGTAATTAGGGTTGTCAATGGGGAGGATATTGGGAGGGTAAATCTTTACCCTTATCCTTATCCTCCAGAGGGCAGTGGGTAAGGGTAATTAACCTTCTTATAAATTCCCTTACCTTCCCCTTACCCTTACCCTTACCTTTACCCTCTTCCCCATAGGGTAAACGGGGAGGTTAAATGGGTAAATGGGTAATTTGATAGAAGTTGAATTTTAACACATCATTTATCATGGATTCAAAAATTTACAAAGAATATATTTAAGACAACAACTGAAAAATTATATTTTTTTTCAAAATTCCATTTTGCTCAAAAAGAATACATAATCACAATGATAGTGTAATACGCTCTATCATCTGAGAATGTACCAACTAATTTACAAGAATGTTATATGCCAAAATCCATGATCACAATGACAATGTTATATACCAAATCATACAAGAAAAAATTATCACACCACAATTTAGTATTTATATCCAAAGAAAACAAATTAAGATTATTTCAAAGTTGTAGAAATGTACCAATTGAGCTAGAACAAACAAGAGAATTGGAGCAGTTCCAACTCATACCTCCAAGCCCCCCAACTATGATCCAACTTGAATATTGTAGATAGACCGATTGAAGTGAAGGGAGGGAAGATGATTACGTAAATACTAAAATAGATTCAAGACAATAGATCCTAATGTTGGATATGATTCGAAATCCACCTTGATTACGGGAAGGGATGTATCCAATTCCGACATCGAGAAGTCCCTACGTAATATACTTGAAATATACATACCAATTATTAGGGGATAAACATGTAAAAGGGTATGGATAATGTCTATTCCTTACCCTCCGCTTTTAAGGTAGCGGGGAAATGGGAAAAGGATAAACAAATAATAGGTAACAAAAACCTTTACCCTTACCCTTACCCTTACCCTACAGGGTATGGATAAAGGATAAATGGGTAATACTCCCCATTGACAACCCTAGTGGCAATGACTATTGTGTTAGTTGAGTTCCACTTTGACTGAAGGTGCTCCTTGAACCTAAAATTTAGAGATCTTACATGACATTGAGTTAAAATATGTTCCTTTAATAAAAATACACTAAAATAGTTATGTTTGATGCAAAAGGGTTTTAAAGGATTATTTTTGTAATATGAATAAAAATATTTTTTAGAAAGTATTTCATGAAGAACCATATAAAATAGCCCATGATATCACAAAAATTTACGTGTGTCAAAATATTGAAGCTTGAATTTTGATCATCCTCAAATAACACCACTCTTGGAAATTTTTTAAAGGAAGTCATAAAAAAGACAAATCAACAAAATTTAATTTTCCAAACCTCCCTCCACTAGTCTGTCAGAAATCGACCCTTTCCAACCATGAATCAAGTAACCTGTCTACAACAATGTATCATGCTTATGGAATATGTCAACCATAAGATCAATGGAAACACAATTAACATGAAATGGAATAATATCATGGTTACTAGGACACATGCTTGGTGCACCATGTGATATCCCTATATACATTGTTGTGATAAATAATGTAGTCTATATTGGAGGTAGTTCCTCATATGAACATGGATGAGGCAAAAATAAGTGTTGTAGCCTACCTTGTAGTGAAATGGGTAGATGAAATGAATGTCTTTTGAAAATAAGATTAAAAATAATAATCCAAATAATTTATATAGTGAATAAAATATGGTATGCTTAAATTGTTGATATGATGCAAATGTAAGAATTATATTGCCTTTTTTTTCTTTTTATTGGTATGGTGTAAGAAAAAGATGTCTCATTCTAATAATGAGTGTAGGTGAAATTTTTTATAGATAAAAACTTCCAATATCCCTTTTTTCATAGCTTTGAAAAATATGATGTTGAATTTGGAAATCTTTTTTCTCCTTTTCTCCTATGTTTATTTTTTTGTTACTTTTATTGAAATACATTTTTCTATACCCCTTACTTTAGCAATGATAAATGAATCATGCTAGTGATTCACTTTTCACTTTTGTGAAGGAGTAAGGGTAAATATTTCTCTCTTTCTTGATTGAAAAAATAGAAGTGGGGAAAAGATAATACCTTATGTAATATGCAATATATATGACAATTTATTATGTGACACTAAAATGCATAAGTTGTTTATTATAATGAGGAAGAAATGAACTAACTATATGCTTCTTATCATGACATGTAATGAAAATAAAACGGATAATCACTTGGATTAAACTTTCTCATCCTATGGGTGCAAATGAAGATGAATGGACGTGGATGATATCACATGACTAAGATGTTATATCTCTTTCGAACCATTATATATCTTCTCCCATTTACTTGTGAACCATGGTAACCTTAAATTATATTTCTGAAATCTCAACTAACACTTTACTGTTTCGTTGGTTTGAACTTAAACATTATCATCATGACACAAGCACTAGGTTTGAGTTAGGATTTTCATTCATCAAGTATGTCTTCAAGTTGAATAATCCAATCAAATTTTCCCATTAATGCTATCTTAAAAAGGAAAATTTAGCTTCAATAATGCAAATTTTCTATATTTGGCTAAAAAATATACTATGTCAAAAGTAATACTAAATTTAACTAAAAATTATCTGATTACTATCCACCACTAAGCTAGATAGATGGGGTCCTAAAAATAAAGTAACAAATCTAAAACTTTAAAAATTAAAATGTATGCAACATGTAAAACATGATAAGCAGTAAAGATGCAAGAGATATAGATAGAAGCATCATTCCATTCCCCCCAAGCTTTAATTTGGCATTTTCCTCCATGTAAAAGGTAATAAGAAGACAAATGGAATGGTGGTACAAATGAATATCTTGTACAGAAAGGGCAAACATTGGGCATTAAATTTGCATGGAAATAATTTGGCCCAAAAAGTGTGTCACCGCTTAGGAGATGGAAGTAGGTATGATGGTGATGATGTTGTGTTGTTGTTGATACAACAAGGTGATATCAGGAAGAAAAGTGTGTCGATATCATACACACTTATATTTGTTGATATCATCCACACACCTATATTTGAGGATTATATGTTGGCAACTTGGCATGAAGAAATGATTGGTCAAAGTCTCTTTGTACATTCGTTTTCACAACTAATAATCTTCAAATGTTGATAGTACCAAAATGTTATTTCTCAATTTTGATTACTATCTTGGTGCTACTGACATTCTATTTGATGCCACTGAGATTTGACTGTGAACTTCATCATCAATATCAAATTTCAAGTATCCACACCCCATAGCAATAATCATATCACTAGTAGCCTCTAACAACCTTATCAATAATAATTTAGATCTACACATTTTTTGTCCATAATCACAAAGTCAACTAAATCAATAAACTTATCGACTTTCACAAGGAGATCTTTATAAATCCCAACAGGTTTAGTATGGATCATCTGCCAAGTGTATTATCATGCAGGGCTTAGTCAGATCCTTCAATTTTATTTTCTTTCAAAGGAATTGATGTATGATACTTTATGTTGACCCAAAGTCACATAATGCCTCCTCAAATGTTTTGTGATAAATGGTGTATGCAATATTAGAACATCCAAAGTTTTGTATCTTTGGTGGAAATCTACCCTAGGTCATTGCACTCGTCATTGACTTCTATGGTGTCAGTTTGTGATCTTGCGCTTATTAAAAGTGTCAAAAAATTCCTAGAAATTATGGTTTTGTCCTTCCAACTTCATACTAATTGTGATAAGAATGTATGTGGGTTTGCACCTATGTGGAGGTATATATAGCTTCTTGGAGGTCATCTCCCCTAATATTGAATTGGTATCCTCATTTGTTATAAAGAAATTTGGGGTTACTTTGATATCTAGCCTAGAGTTCTCCTTTTGAATTTGTAGAATAGATAAGGTAGGACCAACCTGCGGTTTCTCCCTCTCAATATCGATGGTCATTAGTTTTGTGTGTTGGTGATTATGTGGAACATTGGTATTTCCTAGGAAACTCATGTTTCTAGATTATTTAAGATCCAGAATATCAATAGCTAACTGCAAAATATGCATCTCCAGGTTTCTAATTTGAGACCTTTGATTTAACTTCTCCCTTATTATTTGATAATGATATATCTTGTTTGTAGTTATTCATAATGGATATTGATTATTCTTTGCATTATTGGGATGCTTCATATACATGCACAACTCCTTATTATCCTCATATCGACTAGAACTCATTGCTCCCAACCTTTTATTAATTTAGATCACATGTGACTTGATCTCTTTTACTTCTTCGATCTCCATGACACTCTTCACCAAACTTGGGTTCTCACACTCTTCACCCCAAGATTGATTCATAGACATATTATTAACTATTTCTTGACATTTCTTGGACCTATTATTCACGAAGAAGCATGCCCCTACACTATCAAGTGTGGCCATCTCCCCTTTGTGTATAGCATAGTAAAGACAATACCTTAGTCAAAGAGATCAATAACATGGTGGGGAGCCTTTTCAATAATTAACTGGTAGCATTCCCATGCCTTAGAGTAAGATTAAATGGGTAGTTTCTTGAAGTTTTGAATCTTCCCTACAAGTTGATTTGTCTTTTAGGGAAGTAAGTGGTACTCAAGGAATGTATCAGTCATATGATCCCAACTCTCAAAAGATTCTAGAAAAATTTCAAAATAATAATTGTTAGAGCCACCCTGTCAATCTTAAGAGGATTACAACTTCTACAAAGCTATTGATGTGTTGTAATGGGTCTTGATTTGTGTTCCCATAGAATTCTTGAGACGTCTGCCAATTCACAAAGCTTGGATCCATCTTGTGACTTCCCACATTCAAAACCTATCCTTTACTTGGACCCAACTATGAAATAGGAGGAAACCTTGATTCTCTATATATGATTGCTCCTCCACTTCCCCTACACAATCATCATCATCACCACCATCATCATCATCATTGTGGGTAGATATTTCCAATTCTCCTAGTTCAATCCCTAGTTCTTTAAGTCAATCAGCAGCTACTCTTGATCTTTTAGTGGTCTGATTGCAATAGTGATGGTGGTGATGGTTCTAGATCTTTATACTCCATGGAAGGAGTAGTAACCATAAAATAGTACTAAAAACAAAAGAAGGAGATGTGAAAAGTGCAAGACACTAATATTTAAAAAACAAAGATTTTTTTTGTCATTTTGATTGAGTAAACAAAAAAATAAAAATAAAAAGTAACCTAGAGTGGTCGGCCTTAGCATTCGTACTGCCAATGTTTCTAATTTCAGAGTAATCACACCAAAAATTAGATGTCCTCAAACTATACATGTAAAATAGAATTTTCAAAGGATTATTATATTTAGAGTCATGGGTGTCAAACTCAAGGAATTTTGAAGCTAGAGACTACTACTAACTAAGACAAAATTTCAATTGGTCTGAAAGAAAGAATTTAGTTGGTTGATTGCAAACATTAAAAGTAAAATTAAACAAAGCCAATTAAAAAATTGGTTGTGAAATCAAAGAGATCGATTCTCTAGATAATCAATTTCACCACAATGTAATTTATACTTGATTTGAATTTATCCAAAAATAAATAATAATTTCTTAAATGGATTATGGATGTACATGTTATGTTAGCCATTTTAACAATGTAACACACTATTGATCTAGTTAAAAAAACATGCTTTCACATTGAAGAAGTAAAATATTAATTTATACAAAATCTCTTTCTAGATATATAACCTCACAATTGTTAGCTTTCTTTTGTAGTACATCATTAGTTGTGTTAATGATAATTGATTAATGTGAAAATTTGCTTTTATAGTGATAAATATCCAATGCATGTAAATATCCAATGCATTAATAGTGTGATCAATCATGAACAGAGAACAATGAACCATACCAACAATAAATAATAAAGCAATAAAAATTCATTTCCCACTTTAAGGTGTTGTAACACTGACTGCAGCTACAACCGTACTACAATATCTGATTTCCTCATCTGTTAACCTTCGAATCGATTACCTTTCTCTATAACTTCCCGGTCCTAATTCTGTGAGAACATCCACATCATTCTCAAGGATCCCAATAGACTTCAAACTCTTCTTATTTTCAGAACCCCAAGTTGATTTTGGCCCCTACATGCATGATTAAATTCACCTACCTTCCATAGAAACCCTCTTTACCATCCTCGAGCCACCCTCCCAACCTATCCTCCTCAAACTCACAATATGAGGATAGGCGGCACCATCTCAGCATCTCTAAGAAACAAAAAGAGATTTAAAGGCAAGAAGATGATCCCAACCCTTTTCAAAAGCACCTTGCTTCATAAGAAAGCATCGAATCCTACAAAATCATACCAACTCCCACCAACACTACCATATATGTCTTCTCACTTCCCTTTCATGGATTACGAGCTTTCAAACCCCTTTTACCTTACCAGCATACCTCTTCCGAAAGCTTGGAAATACCACAAATTCGACATATCGCCTGGTCCAAACACAATCCTTGTGTGAAACAAATCCTTTACAATCACCATTGAATGTTTCGACAAATTTGAGCTCTACATCACCAAAGGTTGGGCATATATGATTGCAGAGTTGAAGCTCAAAAGGGAGTGGACCATCTTCATCAAGCTATCAGTGCATAAAACCCTTACTGTTTGGGTCAATGATTACAACAATGAAACCCCCCACGAGCTTTACCCACTATTCTACAGTAAGAAAGATGCACACTCCACATAATCCTCAAACTCTGTTGACCATCTCTTTGTGAGGCAGGAGCACCAACCCCCTTCGGGATCCAAGATTTGTCCCATTTCCCTCTCATCTAGTCCTGATAAAGAAGATATGGAGGACACAACAACATCATCCAATGCCAACTTGATTACAAAAAGGTATGCAAAACCTTCTACTATTAAGATCAAAAAGCTTGAAAGAAAGATCCAAGGCCAAAAAATAGTAAACATCATCCCTTCTGACCCCCACCAACTAAATCAGACTTTCCATCCTCTCTGACACACCCCAGTGTCAGTCATCACCCAAATGAGTTTTGAGACTGAGAAACTATCCCACTCTTGGAAAACAGCCCCCAAGAGGTGACCCTTTAGAGAACTTCGTTGCTCTTTCTACAACAGCCCGCACCACTCTCGAGCTAGATGCACCAAAAAGGTTACCTGTTTCAAATGCCATGAGAGAGGACACACCTGGCATATCTGCAAATCCACTTTTGATCATTTTCCAAAAACATCTAAACACTTTCCCAGATCAATATCAGGTGATAAAGCTTACAAGCAGCCTGA
This sequence comes from Alisma plantago-aquatica, assembly GCA_963693085.1. Classification (NCBI taxonomy): domain Eukaryota; kingdom Viridiplantae; phylum Streptophyta; class Magnoliopsida; order Alismatales; family Alismataceae; genus Alisma; species Alisma plantago-aquatica. The sequence continues at coordinate 646,258,335 of OY856410.1, forward strand.
TAATCACCTTTTCAGACTCAACGAATCCAAACAACAGATACATCCAAATCCTACTTTCTTGATTAACTATAACCCTTTTACATGCCTTGCAGATCCACTTCCTACATCTAAACCCCATGCACATGAAAAACCCATCCCACGTCCTCCTTTTAAACACCCTCTGAGGCTACCAGAGATATCATATCCGAGAACTTCCACCCCCAACTCTTCAGCACCTTTCGTTACGACTCCCCTTTCCCCCACCATGACCCCTACTGCCCACCTTGAGTCTGCCATACCCTTGGATCTCCCTATAAACTCTATGATACTTCTGAAGGTTTTCTCTACTATAAGTGTTCTAGCCTCTATTGAAAACAACCTGGATAACATCTTAGTCAACATCTTGGACGTCACCAGAGCTATAGCCCTGCTTATCCTAAGACACACAGTGCTCAAACCTAAAATCCTCTCTCTATCACAACTTCTATACTCTGTCCCGGAAGGCACCAAGATTGACCATCTTTTTGGACAAATTCTCATGATTCCTTGTGGTACTAGTTTTGTTCAGGCTAACCTATCCAGATGGACATATGGACATGGTGCTTTGGAGGCCCAGTCGGGTGGATCTGGGTGGGTTGCCATTTCAAACCTACCCCCACATCTATGGGAAATTGAAGTTTTCAGAGCTATTGCCCATGCTATTGGGGACACACTCTAATACATCAATTAAGAGACCTTACATCCTTCACATTTTATTAAAGCTCACTATCTTCTCTCAGTTAAACAAACAACTTCACTCCCATCTTCCCTAAACATCAGCCTAGGTGAAATTATCTACAACATCAATTTGTCGGCTAAACACCCCACTAACATCAAAACACCATTCTCAGACCTCTCAATTCACCCTCCCTCCTAGTATTCCTCTATCAACAACAAAAGATCCTATAACCCTAATAGAAAACCTAGAGAAAGAAACTTGGTTTGGGAGAGAAAATTAGCTACCATGAACTCATCAGCTGATTCCAACATTTCCCACAAACATAAAAGACAAAGAACATTCTCACCACCTACCAAAAATCCCCCTCTCCTCCCCTAAAGGCTCTCTCCAACCTTTCTCCTCCATCCCAAAAGATGATAACTTACCACTTAAAATAGATTTAGACACAATAAACAAGCTCAAAACAGCTATCATTGATGAGATAATATCATCACAGAGTCTAAAGAAGAAGGGAAAAGGAAAGGACTCCAGCATCGTCATCAAGTCTATCAACACCTTGCATACCAACCCTGAAGGGATGCTCAGAAGGGACATCTTCTCTACCCCATAAGCAGGTACTGTTTTCTCATCATCCTACTCTGATGTTCTTTCAAATTCTAGTTCATCATCATTTGCAAATATAAAAGAAAATGCTATAGACAATATTGAAGATTTAGCTTCATGGCCTGATATCAATAGTTTCACCTGCTTTGCAAATAAAATAGGATTACAATTTGAGGAGGAGAATACTGCGAACATTTCCCTTAATGACGTAGAAAAATTTATGAATTGGACAAACCTTAGGCCCTTAGAAGAGACAAACCAGAAAATATTTTTTTTGAGTATCACATAAATTCTCTGCATCAGTTTTACCTATTTTTTATTTATTATATCTCTGTAAAAGATGAAAATTACATCCTGGAATGTATGTGGTGCGGCCAACGCACTTAGAAGAAAAGAGATTAGAAATCATAACTATAAAAATAATATTGACATCATTACCATTCAAGAGACCAAAACGTACCTTTCACAATTTGCCTTAAAGACAATTGGGGGAAACAATATCACTGATTGGATTCAAATCCCACCTGATGGTTTCAAAGGAGGACTTCTTGTGGGATATAATAAAAACACATTCTCCCTTTCTTACTGGGATCTCATAACCTTCTCCATCTCTATATCCCTGACTAATACATCTGATAACTTCAGCTGGACTTTCATGTGTTTGTATGGTGAGCCAGGTTACAACAAATCTCTCTTTTTATTGGAACTGTTGGATATCATGGAAGCCACTCATCACAAACCATGGCTTCTTGGAGGTGATTTCAACCTTATCACCAAAATCACAGACAAAAAAAACTTAAGCTCCACAATTACTATCCTCTCTCCTACTGACAAAACATTTACACATCTCATATCAAATCACAAAATCATAGATCTGCCTCCCTCAAATGCTGACTTCACTTGGTCCAGAAACAATACTAGAGATAGGCTTGATCATTTCATCTGTTCACCCTCTTGGGAAGAAAAATTTACACTTGCTTCTATCCACATCGCCCATTGACCTATATCTGACCAGTTTCCCCTAATAATAGACACCCATAGGGATATCTGGGGAAAAAAACCCTTTCACTTTGAAAACTTCTGGCTCAAAAACCCACAATTGGCCAATCTATGTGAAAATAGTTGGGCTTTGGTTGATCAAAGAACTAGGAACTTGGAATATCACATTCAGAGAAACACTAAACTTATGAAATACAAGATCTTGGATTGGATGCACAGCCATCCCCATAACCTTACAAAAATGCTTAAAGATCTTGAACAATAACACCTCTTTGTAGATAGTGAGTGACCCCACTGTCGATACTGCTCTGATCCTCACCATAAATTTGAAGATTGACTATATAAAAAATTGCATTGACATCAAGTGGACACAAAGAGCTAAGGTCACTTGGGCCAAGGAAGGTGACAAAAATACAAAATTCTTCCATAAAGTTTGCAACAATAATCATAGAAGAAATACAATTGATTCTTTGAAAATACAAGGGGTCATCACCACAAATAAACACATGATTATTTCTCACATTGTTGATCACTTTAGGAAGATTTTTAACACTCATCATAATCCCGCCTTCTTTAACTCTATCAACTGGAAAACTCTCTACCCTATCCAGATTGCTTCACCATCAAATTTAACCAAGCCTTTCTGTTTAGAGGAGCATGATGCTGCTATAAAATCTCTTGGAAAAAACAAATCTCCTGGGCCTGATGGAATTAATGTGGAATTCTACCTTGCAAACTGGAATCATTACAAAAAGGACTTCCTAGCTTTTCTTCAATAAATCCATAAAAACAACAACGCCCACAACATCCTGAAACATCTCGATAAAACTTTCATTGCCCTCATCAAAAAAACTGACCATCCCGAATATATTACACAATTTTGTCCCATCAGCCTCATCAATACATCATACAAGATCATAGCAAAAACAATGTCAAATAGATTGAAACCTTGCATCAACAACATCATTCCCCTTAACCAAAACGCCTACCTAAAAGATAGAAATATCCAAGATGCCTTTTTGATGGTTAATGAGACAATTTATTTGTGTCATGTGAATAAAACCCCTCTGATTGCAATCAAGCTAGATTTTGAGAAAGCTTTTGGCTACATCAACTGGAATTGTCTTATTAAAACTATGGATGGTTTTGGCTTCCCAGATGCTTGGATTGAGTGGATATACGCCTACATATCAACAAATCATTTTTCCACCATCATAAATGGTTCACCATTTGGTTACTTCCAAAACACAAATGGGCTTAGGCAAGGTGACCCTCTATCCCCTTACATGTTCATTATTGTGACCTCCATCCTCACAAAAATGATCAACCTTGTCTCTGACCAAGGTCTAATTTCCTCACCTCCAGAATGTAAGGCAAACATCATACAGTTTGTGGACGATACCATCATTCTTGTTTTACCAAATGATGATACCATCATAAATACCATTAGAATCATTGGTATTTTTTCCTACATATCAGGACTAAAAATAAACCTTCAAAATTCCTCTATCTTTGGTGTTCACACTGAGCAACACATCATCAATAGATATAAAACCCTTCTCAGATGTAAGAATGAAGATTTTCCGATAAATTACCTTGGCCTACCTATCACTCCCCACAACATCACTCACTCTATATGGGTTCCCATCATAGATAAGATCAAAACCAAACTAAACTCTTAGACAAACAACTTCCTAAACCTTGTTGGACGTCTTACACTCCTGAATAGTGTCATAACACCCATCACCACTCATTACCTCAATTGCATTCCACTTTCTACCAAAACAAAAAATACCATCAACAAAATCAGAAGAGATTTTCTTTAGAATAACCACAAATAGACTCTAGACAACAAAAAACACTTCCACCTGGTCAATTGGAATACCATATCTGCCCCCACTTGCTTTGGTGGATGGGGCATCATTGATATTGAAACACATGCCCTATGTCTAGTGATAAAGATCATCAACAACTTGACAAACAACAAGAGAAAAATCTAGAGTGACCTTATTCAGAACAAATACTACAAAAAAATTCTGCCATGGCACAAAACCACAAAACGATCTGCTTCTCATCTATGGAAATACATTAATAGGCATATCCCTTTGATCAGAAATCTCATGTACACCCCTCCTCACATCCACTGCCACATAAATTTTTGGAAAGACCCTTTGCTACATCATAACTCCATCAAAAACCAACATAATCTTTGATCTATTCCAAAAAAAGTTATCTTCCATCACTACAACCAAAGCCCTTAATCTCCTCACTAGCAAAAAATCAAATGTTCTCAAGCGTTTCCTTCTCACATACCTTGATAATTCGGAAATCATTAACATCATACAGGAGTTAGAATTCAACACAAAAAACAAGATTGTTTGGAAATGGTGAAGGTCCTACTCCCCAAAGGCTGCTTACAACTTTCTCACTTTTAGAGGCACCATACCAAATCACTCTCTCATTTGGACTCAAAAACGGTCACAAAAGCACAAACTTTTCTTTTGGCTTCTTCAAAACAATAGGCTCCTTATTGACCAAAACATCACCAAGAGAGGTTTTGTAGGACCATCGAGATGCTATCTATGTCAAACAAACTCAGAAACAACAGATCATCTATTCAAGAACTGCTCAGTCACACAACTCATCATCAAAAACTTTTTAGACTACAGAACTGATCAACAAAATCTATACACCATCACATTCAAAATAAAACCCCTCCAAAGAGTTGCGAGCTTCCACCCAGAAGACATTGTTATTGTCATTTTATGGCACATTTGGATAGAGCGGAACCATAGAAAATTTAATAATGGAAAAAAATTCTCTGAACATCATTCTGCTTAAGATTAAATCAGATCTTGATATTGCACATTGCAGGACAAGCGCTGACATCATCTAGGATGACCCCAGCCGAAGTTAGCTCGGAAAACAAAGCTGCTACTGGATATTTTTTTACACCATGGAGGAGATACTAGAGGAAGAATCAAAGAGGAAGAATCAAACTTCTGAAAAGGGCTGATGACTATCTATAGCTTTATCTTAGTTTCTTGTTCTATCTACATCACTTTGAGGCTTGTCTAAGGGTTGCCTCCCCATGAAAAACTTTTATCTTCATTGCTTATTTTCATCTTATTTTTACTACTATATCGAAACCGAACTTGTGACCTAGTAGGTGATAACCAGCAGATCTGTAGCTTTTAAGATCTTTAATAGAATTGCATGACCGTTTTATCAAAAAAAAATGTGACGGCATAAACAAAATTGTCAAAAGGTTTTTTTTTTTAAATTCGCTAGTGGTTTTCTCATAGTGGGTTAGAACTGCATGTGACGGAACACTTCGTCATCATGAAACACTGAAATTTGACACAGCCCAACCAAACAAACCCTATAGAAAATCATAATTAATTCAATTGACAAAGACCTTGATTTGGATACTCAACCCACCTGTTTGCTTGCTTGCTCCAATTCCAAATTATCGTGCCAATCGAAGTCATCCATATCTTTCTCTTACAGATAAACACTGCCGACCCACGCTGGACAAGTTGAGTTCGAGGCTCACGGGTATTCTCATCCGTACCTTTTCCACATGTTGTCAATCTTTTCCCACACCAGGTGGAGGGTTTGCCCAATTGGGACCCCTCTTTGAATTCTGAATGGGACGGCATGCTGCTTCGATGAAAGTCATCATCCATCCACTGTGATCCGATACCGTACGGGTCTAGTAAAACGACATAAACATCAGGTTTATCTGCTAATCTACGGCTGGTTCAAAGGGAGGCTGCTGCATGCTGACAAAGCAACGTTGACGGAACTTGCTGGAAAATAGACAAAAATAGAAAATTCGAGGCCATTCGCTAAAATCATTCATTCAAGCATGCCGGTTTTGCATCAATGCAACGGGCGGCACGGCACAGAAGTTGAAAATGACCTGTAACTATTTCACATGTGCACTGCCGGTATCGGGTGCGGCCATACAACTTGACAAGTAAGATGTTAGAATCATTTATGCGTTAGAAGCAACCGCAAATAAATACACAATCAGATTTACGTATTTTACAGATTAGTTAGCAGATCCATCCAGATAAGAAACTGCAACACCAAACAAAATATAAGAACAGAAAATATCAGAGTTACGAACTCCGAACTAGGTCGTTTAATACTCTCATACATGATGGATGTGCGTTGTTCTCCTAGAACATCCAGTGATGAACCTACGACAATTGATCATTTCACGCAAGCACTGACTACAAACAACAAACCACCAGGCGTGGCTCAGCAAGTAACAGCCATTGCCACCTAAAAGACCTTAAGACCAGAGTAGACGTTGCCGCTTATTCAGAAAAACAACTTATTTACAGGCAACAACGTGGACAGGGACGACTACGGGCTATGATCATGCAACGTTAATCCTAAGCGCTCAAGATCGTCTGATTATAGCACACACTATTGAAGCATTTGACAAAGTGATTGCATTCATTAGCTCATTACAGATGATTCATCGCAACAATTTCTTATGATGAGAAATGAGCGACTAGTAGAGCTTGCCGATCGCTCCAGACAGAAACACAATGTAAAATGAAAGCGGTGGATAACCGTGTGTTTGGTAACACGATTGATAGTGATTGACCCGCTGTCTGTGATTGTCCATTGTTTCCTGAGTAATCGCCAAAACTTTGCCAAATGAAACAGATATATCCTACGTGCACATAAAAATAAATTTTCTACAATGTCACAATCACACACTTCTTTTTGGACATATATTAGGAATTATCGAAAGAGACACTCTCTTATCCAGCTGAGCAAAATTGTTTCGAAAGTTTTACACTCTTAAACGAAATGTAAGTAGCAGCTATCTTTTTGTCTTAAAAGAGACAGAGAACATAAGACAATTCCAACGAGCCACATGCTCGATGCCAGCCCGATGAGGTGTGCACAGCTTGTCTCTGTGTGTTTTCACATAATATATATATATATATATATATATATATATATATATATATATATATATATATATATATATATATATATATATATATATATATATATATATATATCTGTGTGTGTGTGTGTGTGTGTAACTCAGTCTCTACATAACTCATAACTTCTGGTTTCAGTTTCTTACTTTTATGTTGAAGACAAGTACTTTTTTGAGGCACCCCCACACTCAAAGCTATTGAGACTAGCCTTGCGGCCTCTCCACAACTTGAAGTGGCTATTTATTGGGAATTCTCTTTAAAATATATCAAGTTATATTCAAAGCTTCCCCACATATAGTTAGCTAGTATAAAACTTTAGATAAATGTATTATCATATCTATTTGGGTTTGAATTTCAATTTAGCAATCTCATTAGATTGTTGAGAATAAGAAACAGTCACGTCATGTACTATACCATGGAACTAAGAAAATACCTAGGGCGTGGTTGAGGTGTACTCTCCACTATTATGAGACCTTAATCATTTGAGTACCCTACTAATTTGAGTTTCCACTTCTTTGTAGAATATTTTAAATTTTTCTAACACTTCATATATATTTTTTAATAAATGTACGTAATGATATTTACTTAGATAATCAATAAAATGTAACAAAATAACCCTTATGATCCCTAGTAGCAATCCCGTTAAATTTGTACATATTTGTATGCACCAAATCCAATATATCACAATTCTTATCCACAATATGAAAAGGCTTTTTAGGCAAATTAGCCTACACATTATTTCACAGCTATCATCATAAGCGGCATATTTATGGATTAAATCAAGATTGATAATACGTTTCATTGAACTAAAATCTACATGACCCAATTGTGCATGTCATACATCAGATGATACATGATTCAAGAAAATCAAATTATCATCAACATAATTTGAAATAAGTTCTTCATGAATCTTAAAAAGGTTCTCCAAGTTACATGAATAACATTTGCAATGGAATAAACCAACATGGACTCCTATAAAAACTGCTTTGTTAACCTTATAATCTAATTTTAAACCATCTATAATGAAAATTGTATCAATACCATTGATAATGTTGTGTCAAATGTTTGGAATATGTCTGACTCTCTAGAGTGTTAGAACATTTCCATGGAGAAACTACAAGTATGTTTGTCTTTGACTTCAAATTCTACAGAGTAGAAGTCATTCAAAGTCATAAATTTTTCTAGACAGACCTAGTAATACGCAAATAAGGACTTGTCATCACACACATACACATTAACCCCAGCGTATACAATGCAATATAATAGTTTAAAAAAACTTTAGGTTTAATAGATACATACCCATCATTGATATTCAAGAAAATAATCATCATGTTGACTATTGCATCATGAACTGTAGTTGTAGTAGCTTTCTTAGTCTTGTTCGTAGGATTATCCTAGATCGAATGGACAACTTACCCACAACTCCAACAATGTCTGTTCTTTGGTTTATTTTGGTCTTGTCATTAGATTTATGTTGGTTTATTTAACATTTATCTTATTTTTAGTAGTAGTAAGGTTGAAATAAAAATGCATGTTAGATTTCTCTTTTTAAGTGTTTGTCTTCTATGAAAATAATATCATAAGTTCATTTAGGGTCAAGTATACCTTCTTGTGCTCAAAAGGCCTCCCAAGACTTAGGAAACTTTCTCAATAGTAGACATTACAATGATTTCATCAGGTATCTTCATATCCTCTTCTTGAATACCATGGCATAAGATTTGAATAGTCTGCTCAGAAATGGATTCATCCACAACCATATGAAATTGAGGAAAATCAGGAACAAAACACTTTTATCACACTGGTTCTCAGTAAAAAAAGTCTAATAGAACACCCTCAAAATATTTTTTCTTTCATGGTGGTATATCGTGTTTTGGAAGTTACAAGTAGGATACATCCTTCCACTCAATAATTTTTCCAACACTCTTAGGGTTAGTTTTGTGAGGTACGTGTTCATCCTTTTCCATGAGGTCAACAAAACCTACCATACTAAATCGGATTTCCATCCAAATTTGTCAATGTTTAAAGTTGACGACAATGAATAGACATACCAGAAACATCACCCTTAGGCACATAGATCCATGTCATTCATGTTTAACGACAATTAGATGATTTATTTAAGTTTGTTGGAATTGTATTCATCATTACAAGCAATAGCAATAAGTGCAATTAGATTTACAAGTTTTACAAGACAAATTAACACATTCAAAGAAGAATCTTAGAAGATCAAACAAAGTAGGAGAACATAATTAAGCATGGCTAGGAAATATAAATTAGATCTTCTATGATTCAAATATGACTGTTATTTGGTGAAATCAGTTCTTCGGTGCATTATGTATATGACGGTCTAGTAGAAGATCTAGTAAAGAACCTACATCGAATGGTCATCATGTCAACTATAGATGAAAAATACCAACCAAGGGCATCTCTCAACAAGTGTGCCACCCAAAAGATTATGATAATGGATACCACAGTAGACTTGGGACATTGTCTCTCACTCATAAAAAAAATTCTCTACAAATAGTAATGTAGGTAGGTACTACATTGAGTTATGACAATCCAAGTCAGCAAGTACTAAGCACGAAAGTGGGAGTAGTGTAACTAACCGTAAGTGTAAATGGGACCTTATTTATAACACACACGAGATATGCCACACTCACATAAAAGGAATCGGTTACATCACAATTACACACTTTTTCTTATACATATATATATATATATATATATATATATATATATATATTTCGTTTAGAAAAACCATTTACAAAAGTATTACACTTCTAAGTAGAAATTAATTGGAAGTTATTTCTTTTGTCTAAAAAGAGATGGAAGATGAAATTTAGTTCCCACGACCCAGGTGCCCATGCCCAGCCCAGATCAGCTTGGTGTGTATGTACTTTTATCGTGGTCATCGTACTCGCTCAGGGTGTGCATACACTCCTCTAGATTTTGGAGGAAAAAATGTCAAATGGTAGTGTTCTATTTTAGTAATCGTCAATGTAGGACTAACTTTTCTTCCATTAACAGAAAATACATACACTTCTTCTCCTACTCCCATGTATTAGTTGTGGCAACCCGCCATTCTAAATGAGACTACTCAAAACCAAAAAGCAGCGATCAAACACTAATTAAATACATTACCAAAGAGGTATAGATTTAAAACCAAGTAAAATTTTCAACTATATCAAGAGAATTTTACACAAAGGACCAACTTCATATATATTTAAATATACTCCAGGTGGCTTTACATGAGTTCCATGGCCTCGGTATAACTTATTACAGAATATGTTGTTCACATATATACAACCTTTATACAATTCAAGATATACAACTAAAAACTTGATTTGGTATATATTATTTACAAAACTCCCTACCCAGATATGAGAGTATAGGGATGACTCTAGGACTCTACACAACCCAACCAACCTCTTTGTCTATACAGGTCTTCAAACTATGCCTCCTCTCTATTCTACGTCTGACGGCATTCCTAATCACCTAAAAAGGGTGTGGAAACCCACAAGGTGAGACCCATGTCCTAGCCATATGATATAACCTCTAATAACATTTATTGCTTATAAGAAGATGATATGTTTTAAGCATTTAAGGAAGATAGTATTATAGAGCTAAAAGACCATACAATTTATACAGCAGATTAGACATAGATTGAGTTATAAGTACAGTTGATTGCTCTTTCTGCACTATAAATCACCTATAAATCAAAAGAAACATAGTAAAGATCATTACCCAATTCGATTCTCTGGGAAAGCCTAAAAATCATACTACACAGCTGAATTATATATTTTATTAAGCCCTGGATAGTTTGAGGCGTACCACGCAAACTAATTGTTGACCATTGTTAAGTCAAAATCAGCCTCGTATAATATTTAAGATAACTAGAATCCTAAGAATATCTTCCCCTCAGTCAGTATGAGTAACAACTATAGTGGCATATCAGCCCAACTACAAAACAACCTAGTATGTCCTGGGTACACATACCACGACACCAGAAAGGGCATAAACCATCATATCTGAGTAACAACAGTAGTCGCTCTCACTCACATCCAAATCTGAGAGACGGCCTCAATCACTCAAAAAAACGTTCAACTTAGGATGACAAGGATATATCCTCCCTACGCCCATATATACTCAATAGTATTCGACTCCGAGCTCCTTTTGTATTACTTGTTTCACTACCTAGTAAGTTCTAACAATGGAATACTTCTTTAGTCGTAGGGTACTACAAGATTAGGATTACACTTGATTACTTAAGTCAATTAAACATTTTGACTACATTAATCAAGTTACATACAAACACCCTACAGATGTACAAATTAATTGGGGTTTGCAACCTTGAAACATATAAAATGCATAAAATAGTTTCATGTCACACTAACATAAATGTTTGCACACACGAAATTTATAATAGTGGAGCTGCTTTTCAATACTAGGGTTTCGTCCAACCATCATTATAGCATCATAACAATTAATTTTAGGTCCTATAGTTCCATAAGATTCTCAAAGAACTATAAGACATTGTAAATGGGCCAAAATGTTTTATCTCTTGGCTACCAAAACATCACATACATGGTATTTTTGAAGTTCAAGCACTTATTTTTTTAAATTTCAGACCTCTCGTATTCAAGGAAAGTTCATTTTATAGAAAAAAAATGTTCCTTAAGACTGAGTAAAGCTTAAAAACTCACATCATCAACTGGTTACATAACACAACACTAAAAAGACCATTTTTAGCATTATAAGAATTTCTAGAAAAGATTATGGACATGCATGTAGAAAGTAGGCAAGAAATGTGTTTAAGCTTATATAACTCACCTTTGTAGGGAAGAAAATTGAATCTAGTGGAAAGGAACCAAGCTTAGTCCACCAAATATCCAAGAATGCCTCCCAACTCCATGAACAAAGTGACTGTAGAGAAAGGAAGGAAGAAAGGAGAGTTCGCAGACCCTATGTGTGGGTTTTCCTACAACAACCACCTTGAATTTCAACTATAGGAGAAGATAGGGTGAAGAACAAGAAGGAAAATGGTAGAGAAATAGGGATATTAAATGAATGAGGCAAGAAACACGGCCAACAACCTTAGATGAGTCTAAGGAGAACTCGAGCAATCACCCTTGAAAACCCACGATTATCAATCTCGGTGGGCTCTCATCAGCCTCTAGATCGCACCATCAATTTATAAGAAATGAGAGGAGAGTGAGAGAAGGGGTATTAATAGTTAGGATGATGTGGGTGTGATTCAGGTCAATTGTCAGAAAAACATGCACACAATTTCATTGATCACATACAGTAGAAACTCGGTCATCGAAAACCCATCATTCACCTAAAACCATATGTTACAACCCCAATTTTCAGGTTCTTTTGGGGAGAAATGCAATTTTTCCTATTAAAGACATATGAACAAATAATGGTGTGATTCGATTTGAATATATGGAATTCATTTGTAATAGCCTTGTTTGCTTTGTTTGTGGGCCTTATTGGCTATTGGGCCCAATTACAAGGAAAAGAAAAAGGAAATTCAATTAATAAATGAATAATTAAGAAAAGGAGAAAAGACAGAGGTAGAAGCCTCTAGAAGGATAGGAAATATCCTTCAAAGATGGATTTTGTGCCTTTAGGGTTCCTTGAGGTCCAAGGAATCCAAGATGATAAGATAATGGTAAAAGAAAGAGGAAATATTAGTTAATTTGATTTTATAAATGAATAACTTATATATGAAGGAAACATCCTTTTCCGTTGGAATTTGGGTGTCAAATTTAATACACGCGTAGATAATGCCAAGACAACGTTTCCTCTAAAATTTGAGTGAAAAATGTTAAACGAGGAGAGAGATATGAATTTTACAAGTTTCCTTTGTTTAAAACATAATTTTCTTTGTTGTTGAGAAATTGGAAACAAGGGGACAATGACAGCCATCAGATTCCCCGCATGGTCTAGGGGACCACGAATCTGACGGTAGATGTGCATCGTCTGCCTCGACTCACAAAAGGAAAGGAAGAGGGAAATCGAGAATTTTCCAATTTGATTTTCTTGAATCACACGATGCCAAATAGAAATCCAAGACCATGAGGGTCTTTGGGACATGATTCCACACACGACTAGCCTAGATTTTAGGGTGTTTTGAGAATTTAGAAAGAACGTTCAATTGGGTTGAGAACTAGTGTAGCGGAGAGGTTTGGAGAACCCTAAAAGAGCCCCTAAATCCTATAAATAGTACCCCCTCTCAACTCCTCTCACCCTCGCACACCCGAATGGCACCTTCCCTAGTTCCCTCGTGCCCTGATCTGACAAGACCACCTTGCTCCGGTGAGCTCAAGCTTCAGTGCCGCCGTGGGTGTAACCTACTGCTTCGAGTAAGAACAAGTAACAGCGACCATCCGATCGTGATCCACGGTAGGCCACAAAGGAAATTAGCGGCCCTGGTCATCCGTGAGTTCAACCAGTTGCTGGTGGGCGCGAGCGTTGCAAGTCATGCGATCTCACTCGATCAATGATGACCGAGGATCCAACGGCTCCAGTTTTACCGAAAATAACAAGGTAACTCACCTCTTTGGGCAATATTCAAGAAAAGTGTTGAATCTTGTATAAATCATTTAAAATAGATCCTTTGGCCAAAAAATACAAATAAGTAGTGCTTTTTTCTTAGAAAAATACGAGGAATCCATTAAAAATAGTTTTAGAGCCTAATTCCTCTTACAATTTGAAAAGTAGATCAATTTTTCAATTTTAATGCATTAATGATTAAGAAATCGTAATATTGATGTTAACAAGATTGAGAAAGGTATTATGGGTGTTTATAATCAATATTAACATGTTGATTATAAAAAGGACACATTAGATCCAAAAGGATGATCTTTATGCATAGTTTGATTAATGTAGGGTTCCATATACATGAATATGCTTTAATGGGCCTTGAAACCCTAATTTTGGCAATTATGACTCTTAATGGCTTCAATTGTTCAAATCCATGAATAAAGCTAAGATATGATGATCATAAGCTATTTTGAGTATAAAATATTCTAATTGTGGATAAATACCATTAATTTGGTAATTAGGGTTTTCTAGTGGATAAATGTGGAATTAGTGATAAATAGAGTTCATATGTGAATTGGACTATAATGAAATATGAGTTGTCAATTCGAAAGAAACTGAAGATGATAATTGGAGTTAATGATCGTGACATAACTTAAAAGGATAAAGATGGTAAAAGAGATATATTAGACTTTGACATTCTAGTATGCCTATGATGTTGAAATTAGGGTTTGTGGACTAAAAGAGCATTAAACGTGATAAAAGCATTATAGAGGCTAAAACCCTAAAGTTGGCCTAGAAATCCTAAAGTGGAATCCAAGTCAATCTTGAGAATGTTATGGATAAAATAGTGACGCTTGGATGTTATGCATTAATTTCAGGATATTGTAGATTGCTGGATTGAATGTTCTTGGTTATTCTTTCTTGGACATCAAGTTACTCTGGATCATTTATGTGGTGACGCTTATGGTTAAATCGCTTTAGTTTCACGGCAATTCCCGAATGTTTTATTGGTTGCCTAAAAATAACTACTTGGATGGCTTTTATTTCATCCAAGTATAAAGTGAGTATGACTATCACCATAAATATGTGTACATAACTAGCTCAGATCACAATCCTCCTCTGTGGCTTTGCTAATGATGAAAAGGATGACCTAGTACATGGTCTACCTATTAGGTAGGACCATCAAGTTATCATGAGTTAGGGATTGGGATACCTATGGGTAGTGCCATGCGACTCTTTAGCATATCATGAGTTAATGATTGGGCTACCTATGGGTAGTACCATGTGACTCTTTGACCCTAGGTATTGATCTACCTGTTAGGTAGGATCATGGGGGTCAGTTGGGATCTACCATATGAGAGGTAGCATACATGTCCACTGTAGGGACAATGCAGAGGTTAGGGTATGTATGGATTGAGTAGTTATGTTTAAAGTGTAAAGTCTGCTTGCTAAACTATAATTGATTGCAATATGTTGTTACAGTTAATTGCACAATTATTCTTTCCCCCACATACTGGCATATTCATTTATGTTGACCGACATTTTGTTTGTCGGCATTTTAGGTACAAAATGGGAAAGGACAAACAGTAAATTGATATAATATGAAGATATGAATTAAAGTACATGAAGGATTAGTTAGAATAGACTCCAATTATGGATTGTAGTTTAGAAATCCAAGATTTTAAAAAGGTATGCAAACTTTTATTTTTTTTCCAGCTTTTCAGTATAGTTTTGGTAGAATTTTGTAATTATTATTGATTATTTGTCGAACAATTGATCCGGAAAATTGGGATGATGGATCTGACCTTTTGGTCTCCCTTAATTGGGGGTTATTGGGAGGCGGGGTCATTACATTTGGTATCAGAGCATTGGTTCCCCAATTAATCTCTAATAATTATTAAATTTTACAAACTCTTTAGAAACCAAGGGAGTTATTAGAGGATTTTCCAATGACAGAGGTGTCTAGAAAAGGATCATAGTCTAGGGGCTGGCAATATTTCCCCCACCCCGCTAGTCAGTCACAAGGACTCCCGGATGCAGTGTGACTGCCTGGCCAATGTTTGAGGTTTTGACTCGAAATAAGATACCTTTAGGACTCTCTCATCTATTTTCATCCCTTATCAACCCTAATTCAATTAAGATTCTAAGGTTTAGGGTTTTCTCTCTCTCTTCCTCATCCTCTTGAGGATAGGGTATGTATGATAAGGTTAACGAATCCTCCACCAAATTAATGAAAAACATGTAAAGAAGATGTCATGGATATAAGCTTAATAGTTTAAGAATAGACTAAAGATTAGTTGCATGCTTAGGTTGCATCACATGTGTTTTAATATCCTCAGGAGAGACCTGAGGTTTGACCTTCTTGTCAGGAGGATGAGTAGAGAGTTGTTCTTGGAGGCAAAGACCTCCATTAAAGGTAGAGATCTGGAAAATCCTTTGAGGATGATTCTAACCCTAACACTAAGTGGTGGTTAGAGAGAGATGGCATGATGAGTTAGATATCATGGTCAACCATGTACGTGAGTTCAGCTACTTTTGGTTTTGAATACCTATATATGAGAAGTATGAGCTATGTGAGGCTGGTTGACTTAGTGCCTTCTGGGCGACCCAACCTGTGAAGGGTCGTGCATGTTAGGGTGAAGGATGACCCCTTCATCAATGAGGTTAGTGGTGACCATATAGAAACCCTATAGGATTATATGAGCATGGAAGTAAATGCACCTAGAGTACGTCATAGCGCTGGCAGTAGGTTAAAACCTAGGACTGAAGGGCATGTTGGATAGCTTATGAGATAAGCATAAAGAGCTAGGGATGATCTTGAGAGAACGTAGGTTTCACCCATGTAGGGGTATACATGTGAGCTTGATCCACATTTTTAGAGAGAGAACCTCTAATTGTAAGGTTGTTTGTAGGGTTATCTCTAGAGAGAGAAAACAAGACCTGAGCAAGAAGGTTGGAAGCTGAGATCCAGGATATAAGGAACCCTGAGAAGTTGGGTATGTTACGACCTAAGTTGATGGTTGTGGTTGCCTCGTGCATGATCCTTGGAGGCTTGTGGCATCTGGGTTGCCTTTAGAGGAACCAAACCCTAGAGAAGGAAAGAGACTTCTTGAGCCGAGCTATGGATGTTGTAGGTGCCTACCTTACCTTCTAGGGATAGGAAGAGGAGTTCCTTAGACCCTGAGGAGGTATAATGTCATGTTGTGAGGCCTCATACCTAGATGTTTTTCCTTGAGGAAGGCTCAACTCTAAGGTGTTGTGGAAGGATAATAGGACGTGCATGATGTACCTCGTACATGCTTGGTTTGTTGTTAGAATCATGAGTATGTAGTTGGACAGATTTTGTAGAAAAAGTGAACCTAGGGTTCTTGGACCTATAAGATGGGAAGTAGTAGTACCTGGTGCTCATGATGCGATTTGAGTTTCTATAGATTCGAGCATGGCACCCTCATGTTTAGAGGAAAGGGAAACCCCTTGGATTAGGGTATATGTTTGATGAACTCCTCACACAAAGGTTGGTGGCATATGCATGTATGTTGTGTTGGGTTTTATGGGAGACATAGAAGGCAGCGGAAACAAAAACATTCTTCTCCCAAACCCAGAATAAAGGAATTGCGTCAACGTCTATACAATAGAAAGGATGGTGTGTAGAGGCGTACCTTATCCCGAGGCTTGCTCGGCGATGTTACCTCACACCTTGTGCAGTCTTCACCTCCGATCTTGGATGGTGTCTGTACTGCTCCTGGTCTCACTCGGACTATTGGCATTGATAGCTATCCTCCAAGCGGCATAAGTCTCCCGCCTCTACAGTCATCTACACGGACTACCTGCAACTCCAATCTCCTTGTCTCACAAGGAATCAAAAGGAGTTGTACCCTCCTATCAGTGTACAAGTCACCGACACACTCTCCTACAACCAGTTGCCTTTCTGTAGTTGTCTTTCCCTTGTTGTGCCTCCCTTATCAGGTAGCACTTGCTCGGGCTCTCTCGGTTACCAAAACTAGAGAGAACGAAAACTTTGCAGAGCAACTGGTGTTCTCAGTTGTTCTCTGAGAAGCCCCCAATACCCCTATATATAGGAGGGTCATGGGACAGGGTTCTCTACCCCAGGCAATGTAGGATTAAAGTAGGAGTAGAAGGATTCAAAATTTTCCACAAAACAACCAACTGCGCCAGCTGAACCGATTGTTTCAACCCTGAAACGGTCAGTTGGTGACCTCAGCCGATCGGTTCACACCTGAACTGATCATTTGGGACCCCTAAGATGATCGGTTCACTTCTGAGTCGATCGTTTTGTGGTCCTGGTCCAACTCAAATTGACTTTCATATTTGTTTCTGATTAATCAATTATTAATCCTTGTTCAAATCAAATTTGTACAAGTGAAACAAATTGTATTTGCAAAATAGTCTTCTGACTTTCCAAACGATCTCGGTTAAACCAGTTGAGCCGATCGGTTCAACCCTTGAACCTATCATCTTAGCCTGTCTTGAGCCGATCGGTTCATCACATGAGTCAATCAGTTCACCAACCTGAGCCGATCAGTTCATCACATGAGTCGATCGATTGGAAGTGTAGACTGTGCAAAATCGGTCAATTGTAGTTTCAATCAATCTGATACTCTAATCAATTGGTCCAACACCTTGAATACTATGATTTTGAGCTATCAATCAACTGAGTGTTTAATTGAACTACTAAACTCCTTTAGTAATCAATCTAAACATCATTTGTGGATAAACTCCTCTTCTAGGTTAAATCATGTGTGTGTGACCCTGCAAGTCCATTTCACATTGGCAGTGAAAATCCATAACACTTATGACTTCACAAGCAAAGAGCAGTGCCTAGTCACACATCAGTGCTAATCAAGTGAAATAGAAAGTTGGAGAACAACTTTCAATCCTACAATCCTTGAATGGTGTTATAGTGAATGTATAATTCCTTTGTCACTAATGTCCTGAATGAACTCAAGGCATGGTACAGTCATCCTTTCAATGTTCATCCATTTCCTTGATCTCAGAGCAGACTGGGTGAGATGTGTGTGACATCAATATCACATATTGATTCACACATGCATGCACATGCCTTTCTCAATCCTACTCATCAAGTGGCCATGGACATCAAACTCCCTTAGGAGGGACAAATCCCATATCTATCACTCACCCCTCAAAAGCCTCATGTGTCAAAGTCACCCAATCATCACCTTTATAACAACCCATATTTCAGGACTGTGTTTGATGATGTCAAAGTATACCCAACGACATGTGTTGAGTGTAGTGATTTCAGGTCAAAGAATCACATTCACCACCATCACTGTGAGAGCTGACTGTGACTACTAAATTATGGTTCCATGTGTCACTCTCACGGTGGGTCTGTCCGGTACACTTGTTCTCTAACAAGTACATATGTTCTTGGTTTAATATCACTATATCATGACTAATGATATTCTATCATCAAGCAACACACAATCTAGTATTTAGTGTTATTGATGTCTATGGTTATTTCCACAATAACAACCGACTAGGGACTAAACAAGAAAGTATACTCTTAACATCCATATGATCGCATTGTTTAGGTCCTCAACCCAAAAGCATACATCATCGAGTAAAACAATTCTTTAGACATCTATCATGTTACACTATCATCTCAGAAACAGTTAAAACGTATAGATCGGAAATTGCCTTTATTATTATTAAAATCATTTACAAAGAATCCCATTACAATCATTACATGACTTGCTCTATAGGCATACGTACCAACAGACTCCCACTTGCACTTAGAGACAGTCACCTAGGAACCTCAGTCCATGTGACCTAGCATGACCATCATGCTTCTGCTGAGAAAGGGCCTTAGTCAGTGGATCAGCTATGTTGTCTTCAGTTGGTACTTTGCAAATCTTCACATCTCCTTGTTGTACGATCTCTCGTATGAGATGGAAGCGTCATAGTATGTGCTTGGACCGCTGATGTGATCTGGGTTCCTTAGCTTGAGCAATAGCTCCATTATTGTCACAATAAAAATCAATTGCATCACAGCTACTGGGAACTATGCCAAGTTTAGTGATGAACTTGTTGGCTAAATTGACATTAGTATAATCCCTTTGTTTCGATGATGACAAACATTTCATTCTTGTCGATCTAACGAGCTACTTGAGTGTTGTAGGAATAAGGTAGATGACAAAGTCCTAGGGAATCTATATGCTTGAATGCTTGTAAATTTCATGAAATGTAATCAATTGTAAACTTGTACAAGTATATAATGTACAAGTACTTAGATATCATGTAAATCAAGCGTTAGATCTTCCATAGCCAATCACTACACTTAGATAGGTCATCCCCTCCAATAGTGTCACCTATGCACACTCATAAACATACTTAATGCCTTAAATTGAAACATTGAAACAGGGTCAATCTCGGTCAACAAACTCCTCGACCGAGACACTCTCGGTCGACAAACTTCTCGACCAAGAAAGACCCAGGTAGCCGTTAGACACAGCTGACAGGGTAGTTGGCAGTTGGAGATGAACGTTGCAAACACTTGATCCAGAGTGCCTGTCGGTCGACAAATCCTCGACCGAGTAGGTGTCTCGGTCGACAATTCCTCGACCGAGAGGGACTCTGACAACAACTGCAGAATTAATTAACTAGTCGTTGCTAATGCAACTAACTTGTACCTAATGGCTAGTTAAGCACTTAGAACCCCCTAGAAAGTGTCTATAACGTCCTTAAGCACTTGTAGGTCATTCCTATAAATAGGACATGCCTTAGGACACCTAAACACACCCAAGTTACACTTGTGATACACTTGAGCATACACTTACAATTGGCAATATGTTTTGAGAAATTGAGCAACACTTGCATTGGAGATTCCTATACTTGCTCTAATTTCATGTCCTATAGGCTAGTATCTCCTATCCACAACAATCACATGTGCATATACATTGGTTAGGAGATCTACATGCTTGATATAGGCAAATCAAGCCTTGTGCTTCAAAGGTTAAGTGTAATTTCCTTTTTCCTTCTTGTTCCTTTTTATTCTTTGTATTCTCCTTGCTACTCCTAGGGTTGGAGGCTGCGGATTGGAGAAGGTTCTTCTCGGAGGAGAAGGTGGACTTCAAGCTAGTTCAAGAAGGCTATTGCAACGGGAAGCTACTTCAAGAAGGCTATTGCAACGGGAAGCTACTTCAGGAGGAAGGCTGCTTCAAGGTTGGTGCAATTACTTCTAGGTGAAGGCTGCTTGAAGGTTGGTGCAATTACTTCAAGGTGAAGGCTGCTTGAAGGGTTTAGGGAAAGAATTGTAATTTTATGTAAAGTCCTTGCGAGGTAATAAAATTAAATTCTTTCAAAATCCCGGTTGGGTAAGAAACTGGGTAGTGGATTGACTGCCTTAGTATTTGCTAAGGTTGGAACCACTCTAAATCCTTGTACCCTTGTCCAATATTTTTTGTGGTTGGTTGTTTGAGTTAAATAATTGTTAAATTAACTTTAAAACCCTATTCACCCCCCTCTAGTGGTTTTTCAGAACTTCCTGATCCACACAGCTTCCTTTGCTGAATGTGAAGCAGCAATATACTCGGCCTTTATAGTAGAATCAGCAACTATTTCTTGCTTGGAACTCTTCCAGCTCACATCTCCGTTGTTTAGGAAAAACACAAATCCTGATTGCGATTTGTAATCATCTTTGTCGGTTTGGAAGCTTGCATTGGTGTAACCCTTTACAACCAGTTCTTCCTCGCCGCCATATACAAGGAACTGATCCTTAGTCCTTCACAAGTACTTGAGGATGTTCTTTACGGCTATCCAATGAGCATCCCCGTGATCTGACTGGTACCTGCTCGTCATGATGAGGGCATATGAGACATCTGGGTGTGTGCACAACATAGCGTACATGATGGATCTGATGGCTGATGCATATGGGATCCCATTCATACACTCCCTCTCTTCAAAATATTGGGGACATTGAGCTCTAGAGATGGTGACTCCATGTAGCATGGGGATGTTGCCTCTCTTTGAGTTCTCCATGCTGAACCGCTTCAGCACTTTGTTAGTGTACATGCTTTGACTTAGTTTGAGAAGCCGTTTAGATCTATCTCTATAGATCCTAATACCTATAATGTAGGATTCTTCTCCTAAGTCCTTCATTGAGAAAGTATTCCCAAGCCAAGTCTTTACCTTCTCTAAGGTTGTGGCATCATTCCCCATCAATAGTATTTCATCCACATATAATATGAGGAATGTGTTCGTGCTCCCACTAACCTTCTTGTACACACAAGGTTCATCTTCATTTTGAATAAAGACAAACACTTTGACTTCTTCATCAAATTGAAGATTCCAACTTCGAGATGCATGCTTCAATCCATAGATTGACCTTTGTAGTTCACAGACTTTATTGGCATTCTTTGGATATATAAAACCTTCAGGTTGTGTCATGTACACATCCTCATTTATATTCCCATTAAGGAATGCAGTTTTATGATCCATTTGCCAAATATCATTGTCATAGTAAGCCGCAATAGCAAGCATGATTCTGATGGACTTAATCATGGCAAATGGAGAAAAAGTTTCATCATAGTCAACACCTTGAATTTGTCGGAAACCCTTTTCAACCAATCTACCTTTATAAGTTTGCACATTGCCATCCATGTAGGTCTTCTTCTTGAAGACCCACTTGCACCCTATGGGTTTTACCCCTTCTGGTGGTTCCACCAAAGTCCATACTTTGTTGGAGTACATGGATTCCATCTCGGATTTCATGGCCTCAAGCCATTTTTCAGAATCTGGTCCCTCCATAGCCTCTAGATAGGTAGTTGGATCATCATCTATGATTAACTCACCTCCCTCCTAAGTCATAAGGTATCCAAACCTCTCAGGTTCAAGGCGTGTCCTACTAGATTTATGAGGTCTTTGTATTACTTGAGGAGAGTGAGATTCCGCAACACCTTGTGAATCTATTTGTTCCTCTTGTACATCTACTGGTTCAATGTTTTCTTGTTGGGCTTGAACCCTCTTCAAGCTCTATTTTCCTCCCATTGTTTCCTCTAGAAATAAATTCCTTTTCTAGTAACACAGTTGTCCTACCAACAAACACTTTGTTGTCAGTAGGGTGGTATAAATAGTATCCCCTTGTTTCCTTGGGGTATCCAACAAAATAACATTTATCAGACTTGGGTCCAAGCTTATCAGGAAACATTTTCTTGACGTAAGCCTCACAACCCCAAATCTTAATAAAAGACAAATCGGGACGCTTCTCGTGCCATATCTCATATGGTGTCTTTTGAACCGATTTATATGGTACTCGGTTAAGTGTAAACGCGGCGGTTTCAAGAACATAACCCCAGAAGGAAATTGGAAGTTCATCAAAACTCATCATTGATCGCACCATATCTAGTAAAGTGTGATTCCTTCCTTCAGACACACTGTTATGTTGTGGTGTTCCAGTTGGAGTCCATTGTGATACAATACCACGGGCTCACAGAAGGTCCTCAAACTCTTGGCTTAAGTATTCTCCACCTCGATCGGATCGAAGTGCTTTAATACTTTTACCAAGTTGGTTTTGTACTTCATTCATGAAATCCTTGAACCTTTCAAGGGTTTCTGGATTATGTTTCATTATGTACACATAGCCATACCTACTAAAGTCATCAATGAAGGTAATGAAGTACTAATACCCACCTCTGGAATTAGTTATAAAAGGCCCACATACATCCGTATGTATGAGTCCTAATATATCACTAGCTCTCTCACATTTACTTGAAAAGGGAGTCTTGGTCATCTTGCCCAGCAAACAAGATTCACATGTCTCTATTGATTGCTAATCAAAAGAGTCTAGATAACCATCTTTATGGAGTCTAGAAATGCACTTCTCATTTATGTGCCCTAGACGACAATGCCAAAGATACATTTTATTTGAGTGGTTGAGTTTTTGCCTTTTGGTTTTTATGTTGTATACACTTGTCTCTAGATCTATCAAGTATAGACAATAATACATTGGGGTACTACCATAAAAGATCTTATCTTTTGAAATAGAACACTTTCCATTCTTAATAAGAAATTCAAAACCATCCTTGTCCAAATAAGAGACGGAAATGATATTCCTATTTATGGTAGGTACATAATAGCAGTTCTTCAACTCTATTATTATCCCACTAGGTAGAGTTAACTCATAGGTTCCTACGGTATTGGCGACAACTCTTGCCCCATTGGAAATATGTAGTTCAACCTCGCCTTTCCCCAAAGGCCTACTTCTCTTAAGATCCTTCACATTTGAACAAATGTGAGACCACATCCGGTATCAAGTACCCATGACAAAGAAGTAGTAAAGTTAATCTCTATTACATATACACAAGAAGTAGAGATCTCTATCTCTCGCTTCTTCTTCCATTGTTCCTTCCATCCTCTCCATGTTTTGAGCACAGAAGATTCTGACATTGGTTTGGCGAGAGAACCCTTCTCTCCCTCACCTTTGTCATTAGACTTTGTTCCATTGATCTCCATCAATGAACTATCCTTCTTCTTAAGCGCACATAGAGTGGATTCAAAGGCTACTAGTATATTTGGATTGTGAAGAATACTTCTCACAACCCCTAACCAGTTATGAAATTTATTCTCAATTAATTTGCCTATTTTAAAAGATGATTCTTTTGCCATTCTATAAGAGAAAATTGCATTTGTCAAAACTCCTTTTGATTTGATATGATTTGAAAAAAACTGGACAGTAGTTAATTAGGCCTTTAATTAATTAGCGCTCCCACTATTTTGATTCAAATTGACAGCCCTCACTATCAATTCGGAAGATTGCAGCGTACAATCTCCTGTGGGTTAAGATCTTGAAATCCTCTGAGTCATGGACCAGCTAGGACTGTCACCCACAACTTAGATCTTCCAGGTAGGCAACTTTTTCCAATTGCATCATATGCAACTCTTGAAAGATGTCATGCACAACTCCTTGCCATGATCACCTCCAAGCCTCAAGGTGCTAGATCCTATCTAGGTCACCTTGTTAAGTCTGACCCAAAGCTAACACGATGAATATGCACCCTGCTAGGGCAGACCCAGATATCCATCTTTTACGCTTCCATGAGATAGATTGTGTACCATTCTAGGGCGTGCCCACACTTGGCCGATCAAGCTTTTCATGTGTGTCGCATTTGGAAGGCATCGAAAACTTTAATATTTAATGAGGGATTTGGTTTTTATAGGTACATATACATATCCAATCACCACAATATAGTAAGTATCATATACATGTTATATCCCACAAAAAACATGTGAAACGATAAAAGCAATGATTATGGCCATCCTAATGTGATTCCTCGAGCCAAGAGGAATCACAGTCATCTAGTTCCACATCACATGCAACATGTACAAGATGAACTATGTGCTTCGCCATTCTGGGTTTGATCAACTCATCTCCATGATTGATCGGCTCGTCATCAGGTAGGTCGGTTGGGTGCCACCAGCCGATCGACTAGCGCCTCCAACCGATCGGTTCACTGGTCGCTATGCATCTCCTCAGGTTGCCACCTACTTGTCTCACTCCTCGAGCAGGTCATCAAATATTCTGCCATTCATTGACATAACAGGAAATAAAAATTTATCCTATTTTACATTTGAAAAAGGAAACCCCGAGTTACATTCGAGGGGAGCAATGGTAAGAAAGAAATCTCGAGTTATCTCGAGTTACATCAGGAATAGGAGATAGGAATCGGTGCACAGACTGAGATGCAAGAAACCACATAGAACCAAGCACACATACATAGGGTTTATTGGCCATAACCACGCTATACATCCACCACAAAACTCATTTAAGGGTGACGCGCATTGAGTGCATTTATATTATATATCATACATGTATATTGGGATTTGTGAATTTAGGATTGGACATGCATAAAGCCAATTTTATTTGCATCGTATGCAATAAATAAAGGTGACAAACCAAAATCGATCATATCGATAATCCTAAAGTATAGAGCAGTTGACGTGGCTCTGATACCACTGTTGGGTTTTATGGGAGACAGAGAAGGTAGCAGAAACAAAAAATTTCATCTCCCAAACCCAGACTAAAGGAATCACGTCAATGTCTATACAATAGGAAGGATGTTTGTAGAGGCGTACCTTATCCCGAGGCTTGCTCAGTGATGTTACCTCGCGCCTTGTGCAGTCTTCACCTCTGGTCTTGGATGGTGTATGTGCAGCTCCTGGTCTCACCGGGACTGTCGGGATTGACAGTTGTCCTCTGAGCGGCAGAAGTCTCCCGCCTCTGCAGTCGTCCACGCGGACTACCTGGAACTTCGATCTCCTTATCTTACAAGGAATCGGAAGAAGGCGTACCTTCCTGTAGTGTACTAGTCACCGACACACTCTCCTACAACCAGTTGCCTTTCTCTGGTTGTCTTTCCCTTGTTGTGCCTCCCTTATCAGGTAGCACTTGCTCGGGCTCTCTCGGTTACCAAAACTAGAGAGAACAACAACTTTGCAGAGCAAATGGTGTTCTGAGTTGTTCTCTGAGAAGCCCACAATACCCCTATATATAGGAGGGTCATGGGATAGGGTTCTCTACCCCGGGCAATGCAGGATTAAAGCAGGATTAGAAGGATTCAAGATTTTCCACAAAACAACCAACTGCGCCAGCTGAAACGATCGGTTGGTGACCTCAGTCGATTGGTTCACACCTGAACCAATCGTTTGGGACCCCTGAGCCGATCGGTTCACTTATGAGTGATCGGTTCGTGGTCCTAGTCCAACTCAAATTGACTTTCATATTTGTTTTTTATTAATCAATTATTAATCCTTATTCAAATCGAATTTGTACAAGTGAAACAAATTGTATTTGCAAAATAGTCTTCTGACTTTCCAAATGATCTCGGTTAGATTAGTTGAGCCGATCGGTTCAACCCTTGAAGCGTTCATCTCAGCCTGTCTTGAGTCGATCGGTTCATCACATGAGACAATCGGTTGGAAGTGCAGACTGTGCAAAATCAGTCAATTGTAGTTTTAATCAATACGATACTCTAATCAATTGGTCCAACACCTTGAACACTATGATTTTGAGCTATCAATCAACTGAGTGTTTAATTGAACTACTAAACTCCTTTAGTAATCAATCTAAACATCGTTTGTGGATAAACTCCTCTTCCAGGTTAAATCCTATGTGTGTGACCCTGTAGGTCCATTTCACATTGGCAGTGAAAGTCCATAACACTTATGACTTCACAAGCAAAGAGTGGTGCCTAGTCACACATCAGTGCTACCCAAGTGGAATAGAAAGTTGGAGAAAAACTATCAATCCTACAATCTGTGAATGGTGTTACAGTGAATGTATAATTCCTTTGTCACTAATGTCCTGAATGAACTCAAGGCATGGTATAGTCATCCTTTCAATGTTCATCCATTTCCTTGATCTCGAAGCAGACTGGGTGAGATGTATGTGACATCAATATCACATATTGATTCACACATGCATGCGAATGCCTTTCTCAATACTACTCATCAAGTGGCCGTGGACATCAAACTCCCTTAGGAGGGACAAATCCCATATCTATCACTCACCCCTCAAAATCCCCATATGTCAAAGTCACCCAATCATCATCTTTATAACAACTCATGTTTCAGGACTGCATTTGATGATGTCAAAGTGTACCCAATGACATGTGTTGAGTGTAGTGATTTCAGGTCGAAGAATCATATTCACCACCATCATTGTGAGAGCTGACTGCGACTACCAAATCATGGTTCCATGTGTCACTCTCACGGTGGGTCTGTCCGGTACACTTGTTCTCTAACAAGTACTTATATGCTTGGTTTGATATCACTATAACATGACTAATGAGATTCCATCATCAACCAACACACAATCTAGTCTTTAGTGTTATTGATGTCTATGGTTATTTCCACAATAACAACCAACTAGGGACTAAATAAGAAAGTATACTCTTAACATCCGTATGATCTCATCGTTTAGGTCCTCAACCGAAAAGCATACGTCATCGAGTAAAACAATTATTTAGACATCTATCATGTTACACTATCATCTCAGAAACAGTTAAAACATATAGATCAAAAATTTCCTTTATTATTATTCAAATCATTTACAAAGTATCCCATTACAACCATCACATGACTTGCTCTATGGGCATGCATACCAACATGTTGTTGGTCCAATGTTGAGGAATAGGAGCAAGTATGACATACTAAGGAATCCGGAGTGGCTTGGTGGGTTGTCTCCTTGATAGTTGCATGCCTGAGTAGCATGATAGAGCTAAGTCTGCACATGATGATGTAACCCAGGACATTTGTGACTTTTATTGCTATCAAGAGATAGTTTTCTCCCATCATGGGGAGGGACCCTTCTGTAGGGTGAGTACCAGCTTTTGTTTAGGTTTGAAGTAACCTAAAGAGGTCTCTCATAGGAGCTTGATGAGATATGTGGAGAGTACATAGTATGAGAACGAACCTATAGACCCATAGATAACCATCTCTAAGGGCATGTGGATGTGTTACCATGGAGGCAACCAGTATGGGGCATGAATGAGGTAGGTAGGTTTCCATGATCCCTATATAAGGATGTAAGTCTGACCACATGTGCCTAGAGAGATGATGGAGTTTTGGGTTAGGTTTCAAGTTTGATATGTACCATGTTAGAATCCTAAGTCTATTCTAGGGTCAGGTAGGGATAAGACTGATGGGAGTAGGAGTTTCCTACTTCCCTAGTTGCACAAGACCATAGGGTCGGGAGGTAACAACTATCATTGTCTAAGGACCATGGGTTAGGAGATTGATCACCTTCATGAATTCATGGGACCCAAAGGGCAAATGAGGAGGGCACTCTCTGGTTGCATAAGGGAAGAGGGATGACCCCAAAAGTATCGGCACCCTACAGACCTAGGGGAAATGACTAAGGATTGTGTGGTAACCCAAGTGTGTTTGGACCAGTTTTCCATGGAAGTAAACCTGATATCAAGATGTTCATGATGTGGAAACATGTGATGCACGTTTCAACCTAGATTGGAAGGTGTACTCGAGATGTGGGATGCACCATCTCTACTCTTGGAATGGGAAGAACTCTGTGTTTGGACAGCCTCCAAATGCTTATTTCCTCTCATTATGGGTGTGAGAGATAGGGCAATACGTATGCCATACAATAAGGATAAAGATGATGCAAGTTGAGACATTGCTATGATGTTTAGGATAAAGATAGTAGCATACCTTTTGGAAAGTACGTTGTATGAATGATTTTTAAATGCAAAGAGAACTAAGGTAGTCATCTTATAAGGATGTTCTTATCATGAGCTATATGGAATTTATGATTTTTCTGATAAAGATAGACATAAAATCCGAGATGCGATAATAAGTGGAATACATGAAGGTTTCTATCTTCACCGTTACCTAACACATGAGTATGTAAGATGGTAATGGATTGTCTTGTTTTGCTAGTAGAGAGGCTGGAAGAGATGGTGAGACTTTTATAGCTAACACCCAGATACAACTAGACCTATTGGTCAAGTTAGTGATTGCTTGGTTAGCCATCCTAGGGTTTGATGTGATAGAAGGATGGTTGTAGAACCTCAGATGCACTTCTCTAGAAGAGAAGGTGATGAAACCCATGACTAGAGTGTTTTAGGGTTTCTGAGGAATCAACCTTGAGGAATCATGACATACAAGAGATCATGATACACCATGATACTACTAAGATAGTAAGTGGCAGTAGTACTTTGGATGCCTAAGATGAAGTTGCATGTGGCTTGTCGCCATGCATGCTTGGAGGTGAAGGACGAACACCAGTAACCCAGTGAGTTGATACAGAGGGTAAAGAGTCCCCAAGGGGGAATGGGAGTTCATCACTATGGATGTTGTGGTGGGTCTCCCATAGACCAAGGGAGGTCAAGATGCAATATGGGTTATGGTAGATCACCTTACTGAGATGACATGTAAGAGAAAGAGAGAGTATTGTCAAGGGACAAATCCGGTTGAACTACATGTAAGAGAAAGAGACGGTTCAACTAACCCATGATGCAAGTTCAAAGGTTCTTGCGTACGACCTAAAGATTCACTTCCATGCGGTGGAAATAGGTACATGAAGAACTCAATGTAAGTATAGCTTATCACCCCTAATAGATGGTTAGCATTATCGAGACTACAGGGTCTTATATGAGCGTGTCTGCTCGTTCAGGGTGACATGTGGAGACAGTTCTTGTCCTATGTAAGATGTGATGATAGCCACCATAGCCAGTATCAGGATGTAAGAAGCTCTGTAAGGGAGGCCATGTCGGTCACCGCTTCATTAAGATGATGTTGGTGAAGGGACCTCGCGAAGGTCAGAAAAAGACCACAGTGTGTGCAGAAGAAGTTTCTTTGATCGTGAGATGGCTGAAAGAGAGCCCATGGGCGACATGAATTGTGTGCTGATGCAAAGAAGACTGACATGCAGTTCACTGTGGGAGAATATGTGATATGAAAATCTGACCCCTCTGAGCTATAGCTGAGAAAGTTGAGTCCCTGATACATGGGTCCATTTGAGATGGATTGGTGGAGATGCTTGTGTGTAGTCCTACCCCTTAGGATAACATGATGTATGATGTATTCCACGAGTCTGATCTAGAGCACTATGTGAGGTACCCAAGCCATGGGCTGAGCAATGAACCTAGTGAGCTCCTAAGGGAGGCTAACTTACCCTGAGTCACCTATAAGGGTACGAGATACCAAGGTGAGAGAGAGCTCAGGAGTAAAGAATATAAGATAATGAAGGTTCTTAGTAATCACCATGGAGAGGGTGAGGTCACATGGGAGCCATGATGGACATGAGAAAGTCTTATCCTATTTGTTTGTATGCTTGGTGGAATTTTGAGGGAAAAATTCCTATAAAAGGGGAAGGATGTTACAACCCCAATTTTTAGGTTCTTTTAGGGAGAAATGCAATTTTTCCTATTAAAGACATATGAACAAATAATGGTGTGATTCGATTTGAATATATGGATTTCGTTTGTAATAGCCTTGTTTGCTTTGTTTGTGGGCCTTATTGGCTATTGGGCCCAATTACAAGGAAAAGAAAAAGGAAATTCAATTAATAAATGAATAATTAAGAAAAGGAGAAAGGATAGAGGTAGAAGCCTCTAGAAGGCTAGGAAATTCCTCTAAAGATGGATTTCATGCCTTTAGGGTTCCTTGAGGTCCAAGGTTCTAAGATGATAAGATAATGGCAAAAGAAAGAGGAAATATCAATTAATTTGGTTTTATTAATGAATAACTTGCATATGAAGGAAACACCTTTTTTCTTTAGAATTTGAGTTTCAAATTTAATACACGAGTAGATAATGCCAAGATAGAGTTCCCTCTAAACTTTGAGTAAAAAATGTTAAACGAGGAGAGAGATATGAATTTTACAAGTTTCCTTAGTTTAAAACATAATTTTCTTTGTTATTGAGAAATTGGAAACAAGGGGACGATGACAGCCATCAGATTACCCACATGGTCCAGGGGACCACGGATCTGACGGTGGTTGTGCATCATCCACCTCGACTCATAGAAGGAAGGGAAAGAGAAATTAAGAATTTTCCAGTTCAATTTTCTTGAATCACACGATACCAAATTGAAATCCAAGACCACGAGGGCCTTTGGGACATGATTTTGTGCACGACTAGTCTATATTTTAGGGTGTTTCAAGAATTCTAGAAAGAAAGACCAATTGGGATGAGAACTAGGGCGGCGGTGAGGTTTGGAGAACCCTAAAAGAGCCCCTAAATCCAATAAATAGTACCCCCTCTCAACTCCTCTCACCCTCGCACACCCAAATCACACCTTCCCTAGTTCCCTCGTACCCTGATCTGACAAGACCACCTTGCTCCGGTGAGCTCAAGCTTCAGTGCCGCCGTGGGTGTAACCTACTGCTTCGAGTAAGAACAAGTAACAGCGACCATCCGATCGTGATCCACGGTAGGCCACAAAGGAAATCAGCGGCCCTGGTCATCCGTGACTTCAACCAGTTGCTGGTGGGCACGAGCGTTGCAAGTCATGCGATCTCACTCGATCAATGACGACCGAGGATCCAACGGCTCCAGTTTTACTGAAAATAACAAGGTAACTCACCTCTCTGAGCAATATTCAAGAAAAGTGTTGAATCTTGTATAAATAATTAAAAATGGATCCTTTGGCCGAAAAATACAAATAAGAAGTGCTTTTTCCTCGGAAAAATATGAGGAATCCATTAAAAATAGTTTTAGAGACTAATTTCTCTTAAAATTCGAAAAGTAGTTAAAGTTTCAACTTTAATGCATTAATGATTAAGAAACACTAATATTGATGTTAATAAGATAAGAAAGGTATTATGTGTGTTTTTAATCAATATTAACATGTTGATTATAAAAAAGGTCACATTAGATCCAAAAGGATGATCTTTATGAGTAGTTTGGTTTATGTAGGGTTCCATATACATGAATATGCTTTAATGGGCCTTAAAACCCTAATTTTGGTAATTATGACTCGTAATGTCTTCAATTGTTCAAATCCATGAATAAAGCTGAGATATGATGATTCTAAGCTATTTTGAGTATAAAAGATTCTAATTGTGGATAAATACCCTTAATTTGGTAATTAGGGTTTTCTAGTGGATAAATGTGGAATTAGTGATAAATAGATTTCATATGTGAATTGGACTATAATGAAATATGAGTTGTCAATTCAAAAAAAACCAAAGATGATAATTGGCCTTAATGATCATGACATAACTTAAAAGGATAAATATGGCAAAAGAGATATATTAGACTTAATTGACATTCTAGTATGCCTATGATGTTAAAATTAGGGTTTGTGGACTAAAAGAGCATTAAACGTGATAAAAGCATTATGGAGGCTAAAACCCTAATAAAACACTAAAGTTGGCCTAGAAATCCTAATGTGGAATCCAAGTCAATCTTGAGAATGTTATGGATAAAACTGTGACACTTGGATGTTATGCATTAATTTCAGGATATTGTTGATTGCTTGATTGAATGTTCTTGGTTATTCTTGCTTGGACATCAAGTTACTCTAGATCAGGTATGTGGTTACGCTTGTGGTTAAATCACTTTAGTTTCATGGTGATTCCCGAATGTTTTATCGGTTGCATAAAAATAACTTCTTGGATGATGTTTATTTCATGCAACTATAAAGTGACTATGACTATCACCATAAATATGTGTACATAACTAGCTCAGATCTTGGTCCTCCTTTGTGGCTTTTCTAATGATGAAAAGGATGACCTAGTACATGGTCTACCTATTAGGTAGGACCATCAGGTTATCATGAGTTAGGAATTGGGCTACCTATGGGTAGTGACATGCGACTCTTTAGCATATCATGAGTTAGTGATTGGGCTACCTATGGGTAGTGTCATGTGACTCTTCAACCCTAGGTATTGATCTACCTGTTAGGTAGGATCATGGGGGTCAGTTGGGATCTACCATATGAGAGGTAGCATCCATGTCCACTACAGAGATAGCGTAGAGGTTAGGGTATGTATGGATTGAGTAGTTATATTTAAAGTGTAAAGTTTGCTTGCTAAACCATCATTGATTGCAATATGTTGTTATAGTTAATTGCACGATTATTGTTTCCCCCACATACCGGCATATTCATTTATGCTGACTGACATTTTGTTTGTCGTTGTTTTAGGTACAAAATGGAAAATGACAAATAGTAAATTGATACAATATGAAGATATGAATTAAAGTACACAGAGGATTAGTTTGAATAGACTCCAGTTGTGGATATATAGTAGTTTAGAAATCCAAGATTTTAAAAAGGTATGCAAACTTTTATTTTTTTCCAGCTTTACAGTATAGTTTTGGTAGAATTTAGTAATTATTATTGACTATTTTTCGAACCATTGATCTAGAAAATTGGGATAATGGCTCTGACCTTTTGGTCTCCCTTAATTGGGGGTTACCGGGAGGCAGGGTCGTTACACCATCAGTCATTGAAGACCCATCGGTTAGTAATCTCATCAGCTGCAAGATTCATCAGGCACCAAGGATCCATTGGTCTGATGATTAGGCTAGAAATCCATCGACCAATGAAAACATTGTGCTACAACTAAACAAACTATGCAAGTATAAATCTTATGATAAGTCTAAAAGCATCCAAAGGAGAACTAAAATTTATAAGATTTTTAAGAATATTATGAAGCAACCCAAGCAAGTGTTAAATTATGTTTACACCCCCATAAGAGGGTAATTTCATAAATCTCCACATATGACAAATATTTTACATCTAGAACAACCAAGGTTTAAATAATTTCAAGACTAAACATTTAATTAAGCTAAACGATTATGTTTACAAGTTAATCAATGTTAAGGGGCCTTACTAGTTGTACCTAGTTTGGACTTTACATGAGAAAACATTTAACTATTTAGAGTTAATAAAATCAACATAAGAAGAAACGGAATGCCTCGCCAGAGATCAAACTTTGGGCCTATATATGATTTGAGAAAACATAGTTGCAGTTAACACTACAATATTGGTTCATCGGATTCGACATTATCTAAGCATTTTGACTATAAAAATACCCCCCTTCCCCATTTTCCCTTCATTGACTAGTCTATTCTTTAGTTTCATATATACATAGGTATTTTTTATATCAACATATTCTGAAAAATAATTGTTACCTTTAAGAATCATTTCAGTGATTTTTTAACTTGTACCAGAATAGATGGATAAATCTAAGTAAAATTAGAAGTTGATTTAGTTCAAATACCAAGATTTTGTAAGACTAAGATGCTTATAATCAATTCCACCACAATTCTTTCAAACTCTCACTCCACTATATTTGAACTGAAATATTATGACATGACAAAAAGGGATAGTGCTTGATCATAATTAGTCATGTGTTAAACATAGGTTAATTTTATAACTAGATTAATCCATCTTATTAATCATCCAACAATTTAGTGAAGCAAGATCAATGGTTGCTTAAGTATCACCAATTATTATCAATGCTCATTGTCATTTTAAGGTAACATGAGGAACTGTCGTGATTCTCTACCATGTCATTTGTTGGCATAAAATATGTTAGACATGTGACAGATCAAAATAGAATTTGATAATGGATTTCAACCTCAAAAATTTTACATTCAAAATTTTTGCATCAAATATTAGACTAGACTTTATCCATTTGATATACTAAGATGTATCTAAAAGTATAAGAGCATAGACATGTATTCATAAAATTATAATATAAATACATGTTAAATATCTGTATGTATGCATGGTATATATGTATGTGTGTGTGTGTGTCGTATATATATATATATATATATATATATGTGTGTGTGTGTGTCTGTGTGTGTGTGTGTGTTGGGGTGTGTGTGTGTGTGTGTGAGTGAGTGTGTCTGTATGTACATATGTATGCGTGACAATCATTACGATTCAGTAAAGACAAAGAAAATCACTACCAATTGTAATGACTTGGGAGTTTAGAAGATAAAAAGGACCCAAAGTCTCCTAGTAAAAAGTGAAGTATCAATGCATCACTTAAGTAATCTCCCCCCCCCCCAAAAAGGACAAGCCAATAGAGTAAGGCCCTAGTAAAGAAAGCACCATGCTAGTTGAAAGTAAGGTTCAGAAAGAGTCTAAGATATTATCATCAGAAGCATCCAAAAGGGTCTCAAAGGAGAGACGGACTTTGGAAGGAGAAGTTGTTATCACTAGGTAAGTCCACGGTGGAGGGGGGCACTTAGATTTCAACAACTTCACTTAGACCTATCAAACGGGTGGGTGGGTTGCGTTTGGGTTGGGTTATTGCGTGTTTGGGTCTCACGGGTGCGGATCAAAAAGACCCAATGTTAAACGGGTGGGGAAGTAGAACACCCAAACCCGACCCAGCGGGTTGCAGGTCGCCCGCGGGTGCCCATATAATATGTGCACAGTGAAAATATATTGCTTGTTTCTGCACTACGACAAAGAGTAGAATTATTCATTAATAATTTTCAATGTAAACATAACAAAATGAGGGCAAGATTCCACTACTTTTTGTGTCCAACACAATGTAATATCTATTATGATGTTTTGAAATAATATGTAAGAGACAAAATGAAAAATAACCATTTCTGCAATGTATAATAAAAAAATGAAATGATATAGATGTTAAGAATAGCATAACATATTACCATAACAACACTATATTTTGTCATCTTATGCTAAAAGTTCTTGATGTTTCATGTTCTTATGATTGACTAATACATAAAGTGAACAGAAAGAGAATATAATTGTTATAATTGAATATAAAACATGCATTATACTATATATTCATTAGCATAAAAATAATATAGAAGTTAACGAATTTGTTTCCACTACTGTAAATAATTAAAAAAGGATATCAATAAAGAAAGATAGACTTTAACTCTTTATATTGTATACATTACACGTCATCAATTTAGTTGATTGATAAATGTACAGGTGTTGCATGTCTTAAGAGTCATATAGATAATATATTTATATTAATATATTATTTAGTTAAATGGGCACCCGTGGATGCCCGCGGATCACCCGTGAAACCCACTAAATAAACAGGTGGGTATGGGTTTGGGTGATTTCTAGTGGGTGGAAAATTTCACCACCCAAACCCAACTTAAACGGGTTGACCCATGGGCGCCCGCGGATTTTGACCCAGTTTGACAGGTCTAACTTCACTAAACCAGTGTCAAAAATCATCTACAAGAAAAAAAACCAAAGATAAACAACTTGACATGTCAAACAATGAGGGGAAGCCTATCAAAAGAGTTTATGAATGAAGTTTTTGTTCTATTCCTTCCAAATGGACCAAAGAATAGAAATACCTATCAAATAAAAATAAGAGGAAACTATCAATCCAATAACAATATAGGAGAGACACTGAGTCTTAATATCCTCCCATTGGGATGAGCATTCTTAGAAGAAATAGTACCACACTATATGAGTGAAAAAGTAATTTAAAACATGGAAAATGTTCTTATAAACTTTGAAGAAGAAGTAATATCTATGGGTTGTAAAAAACCTCTTTTGTTTCACTAAAATCCAAACAAGTTTCGAATTATCCATTAGCCACAAGAAAAGGTTCAATGAAGTAGGGCAATTGATCTTCCACAAGTGCGGGTGAGTGGGTCATATACCCATGGGTTGATGAAAAATGACACATGTGCTTAATTGAAAAAGTAGGAGACAATTTCCAAATAAACAGAGTAAGAGTATTAAGGCCATCCTCTATCATCTTCACCATAGCAAATTGTTATAATTGAGCCAAGCATCATAAAGAAGTCTTTTGGTTTTGTTGGATCTAGGAGAAGTAAGGAAGCATAGACACTTAAGGGTATTGATATATATAATGCCCCAAGGAATGAGAATATGTGGTAGAAGGTTGCATGGTAGACCCGATGGGTAC
Organism: Alisma plantago-aquatica; assembly: GCA_963693085.1. Taxonomy (NCBI): domain Eukaryota; kingdom Viridiplantae; phylum Streptophyta; class Magnoliopsida; order Alismatales; family Alismataceae; genus Alisma; species Alisma plantago-aquatica. The sequence continues at coordinate 646,295,533 of OY856410.1, forward strand.
TAGGGGGCCCACAAAAAACTAATGTTTTTGAAAGCACATGTAAAAACAGTGATAGAATTAAGAATAAGAAAGTTAGTCAATTGAAGATAGGACCGGAAGGGGGAGAGATGGAAACCTTTCAAGGTATGAAAAAGTTGATGTTTAGAACAATATGTAAGAGTCACCAAAGTGGACTAAATAGTTTGTTTCTAATCACAAACAAAATTATTTACTCTACTAAATAAGAAAAGGGTATGCAGCTAAATTTGCGATCCTCAATCCACTCAGTCCATGAAGGTGACATATGGAGCCCCAACTAGCAAGATGAATATTATGTTTCGAGTTGAACTCACCCCACATAAAATAACATACTAATTTGCCAATCTTGAAGATAGCATTCTAGGTAAAGGGACACAACTCATGAAGTAGGAGGAAAGTAGTTTAATGCAAGTGTTCATAAGAACCAACCTACCCTCTTTTCTAAGGAAGTTGTTGTTCTGTTGGATGAGATTCTTTGTAGTCTTGAGGATTATGGCGTCCCAATAAAGTTGTGAAAGAATTTTGGGAGTTAAAGGTAAACCAATATAAATAATCTGAAAAATTACATACCACACCCTAAAATATGGAGTCTAGAAAGATTGTTTTGAGGAACATGAGAGACAGTAAAAGAATATTTTCTGAAGTTAATTTTCAAGAAAAATATGTGGGAGAATGTACCCAAAATATAGATAAATTCAATTATGTTTTTGTCATATGGTTTGATGATATTATAGTGTCATTGAAAAACTAAATAATGTATTCCAAAAAAATCACTATCACTGACTCTATTGATAATGTGGTCGGCAAGAGCAAGTTTGACCATATGCATCGTAGTGGATGTTGCTACAATAAAGAGGGAGGGAGAAAGGGGATCACCTTGCCCAAGGTTATTCTTGTTAGTAAGATAACTGATAGGAGAACCATTCATTAGGGTAGAGAATTAACAACTAGACATGTAATGGTGTATCCATCCAACCCATATTTTAGGATAGCCATACCCTTTTAGTGTCACAACAACAAAAATGTCCATTAGTGGCATTTATTTTACTACAATTCATAAAAAAGTCCATTGTAGATTGCCTTCTAGTGGCATTTTTAAGTATAGTGCCCCTAAAGAACCTACTGCAAGGGTTAAGCAAACAAAATTGTAACATTGGCATTTGTAAATTGTAACAATGGAAATTTATAAATGCCAGTCTGTCCCAACGAGAGCTAAATATTTCCACGACAATTCTAATTTCACAAGGTCTCATACCAGTGGCGGGATAAAAATTTGTTCCCTGTGCCTATTTTTGTTCCCATCACGCGGTAAATCAGTCCAGCACTGGTCCTAATACAAGAAAGTATTCACATTTCCGGCCCTTCACTATGTGCCTAATTTTCTACTATCCACAATGGCGTGCTTGTGCTCCCTTCGATGCAGGCCATGGCTTCCTCCTAAGTATCATTCTGAGTTGCCTTTATCCATTTGACTATGAGAGAAGATCACAAGGATTCTGGAACTTGGCGATTATTCAAGGGCTTGGTAAATGATTGAGCTTCAAACTAGGTCGATGTCCTTCATCAAGGCTACCTTTGTCAATTAGTTGTCATTTTTCTCCATTAGAGTTTCACTCATCCCAATACGATGCTCCTCCAAATATAGTTACCAACAAAATTCATAAACTTCTTGTGGCCTCTCTTGTGCAGGTTCCACCAGCCCACTACCCTCCTGCAAAAAAGTAGTGGCCAGATACATGGCACGGCGTATAGCCAGATCTTCTAACACATCTAACCAGAGGGTGTCACCAAAAATCCAGTACAACCACTGTGTCGCTTCCTTGACCTACCTCTTAAATCTTTATATACTTACTCACAGAGGACAAATGTCAAGTTGTTCAAACTCTTCGTCAGGCTGATGCACACTGATCTGGTAGCCAACTCTTTATATATTATATTATATACATATAATCTATACAATATGTCCAAAGTAATTCATTTATTCCCATATTTTGTGTGACTCCAAGGACTACATCTCCAAAGCCCCCAACTTCCATGAGCCGCTACTTCCTCTGAAGAACTCCAAGCCCAAGATGCTGATCGGTGACACCCTTAAGGAAACCAAGTGGCACTTCTTTCCCCTTAATTGAGGAATCAGACATCAAGGTCCATGAATGAAGATAAGATCCAACTTAATATTAGATTGCAAGTTGTGTTGACGTTATGCATGGTAGAGTTGCATTCCAACACATGTTCACTTCTCATCATATTCTAGTATCAGTGGTCATAAGGAATGCACGGTTTGTGTTACTAGCTTGCTACTCTTAAATATGTGTCAGTGGAGGCATAAAGATTGCACATTGTGTTACTAGCTTGCTACTCTAAAATATATTACTTTTGCTTGTTAATTTTGTAGGTAATATATTGTTGTATTAACCTTATATAGATGGAGTCAGTTTATAATGTCATGTACATATTTCCACAGAGCTTCACACTGGCTACTACCTTCTATAGTGCCACCACTTGGAAGATGAAATTAAGCTAATAATAATATGTTGCAATGTCACATAGACATTGGTCGGGATGCTATATAAATAAGTTTGTAATTGCACAATATCTTCTTATATAATAAAGTCTTTAGACACATAACAAAACAGAATTACTAGACCTCTCTACACATAACAAAACTAATATTACTTTTGGCATACTCACTTACTATAATAGTTGAACCGACATTTTATAAGATTTGGATAAACCCATAACCAACCAATTCAAAAAAAACTAAAACATATAATATTCAATTGTTGAAATTATAGTTCTACATAAACCTAGAATCAAATGAGACCCAAATTTGTGCAAACTCAGAACCTACCTAGACTCAAATTACGGTCAGTTTATCTAAATTTAGATCGACCCAAAACCCAAATTTTGGTCAGTGTTTGAGGATTGTCAAAACTAGAACCTAAAACTACTTTTACCGGGTTGGAAATGAATAGATTCATGGATTGGACATATTGAAACTGTATTTTATGTAAAAAAATATTTTTTACATTAAATTATGATGGAATTTGGTGTTGTGCTAAGCTTTGGTTAGAAGTTGCTCAAATAGAATTATTAGTAATAAAGTATAATGGTCTATCTTTTCATTATAAGATTAAAGTAATTTTGGTAGGCAACAGGGGTGGTTAAAAATAGAGATCCTCAGTTGCAATTTCTAATCCGTAGATGGGTACAAATAACTAGCTCTGAAATACAATTCTAGAACACCTTGTCCCGAGTAGTATCAAGAATATTGCAAGGTAGATTCCTACACTAGTACTATGTACGTAATCTATATCATTACTTTTAATTTTGACAAGTCTTGGAATGATCAACACGGTGGAACTTTAACGAGACAAAATTAATCTAGCATTTTTAATTTATGGTTCAGAAACACTACTAATATATATGAGACATATACAAACTTTAAAGAAGTGTAGGAGTTGATAATACCTCTATTGTTACAACCATACAAAGACCTATATTATGTAGTAGTACAAGACTAATGTCAGCATTATTTAGCAACAATTTGGTCTAGTTAGTGAATTTTAGACACTAGAGAATACTTGATGATTACTTCCCATGAATGAAAGTTATGTACAAATGCAAAATAATTGTTAAATTATTCTCTATGTATCAGGTTGAGTAATTCTTACTGTTGGGTTGCATTCTCTCCTTATCAACTTGTAAGCTCTATGTTGTGCTAATAGGTTGTCCAATTGTAAACATATAAGCTTTCCTTTTCCCATTGATACATGGTCAATTGTTAAATGTTCATTTATGTGTCTAACCATGTCTTTATCACATAACAACTAGCGATTAGATATAACTTAGTACACTATTTAGTAGGTATCACTCTGTTGGTTGTTATTATTTGTGATTCTACTTGAATGTAACGTGTGTATCTTATTTTGTTTAGGGACGAAAGATGAGTGTTTCAAATTCATAAGAAAATCATTAGTCAATCATTGGTAGAATTGTAAAGGATTGGTTTAGGTGATCTCAAGAATGCTGTGACTTGGACATGTGTGATATATATATAACATATAAAGGTTAGTACCTTTGATATCATTATGTGTCCATATTGCATTTTGGTTAGTTTTGCTTAAGTGAACTAGGACGTGATGTTTTTAGACTTTAACCTTGTTTAATAGGATTGATTTTTTCTCCTTACCATTGAATGTTTCTAGATTATTTCTTGATTGAGACACCAAAAAATATGCTACATATAGAGGAACTAGATCAATACTATCGAGAAAATTGATATTTTAAAAATCATTAAAATAACATAGTTGTTTAGTCTTGAAGAATTTCTATCATCACTCTAACCCGATGGTAGGGATTGTAAATCTATAGGCATTATGGTTTTCCTAAAATAGTAAAGTATGCCAGGAATTAGGTTGAAAGGTAAAGAAAAAACTCTAAGATATATGGGTATCATGAATCAGTTAGAAAGGTCGAAGACTAGGTGTTACACCATTGGCATTTGATTATCCACTAATGCCACATGGCAAAGCCCCATTTTGACTGATCATGATCTTTTCTTTGGATTTCTTTGACTATAAACTATGAAGCCATTAACTTTTGAAACAAATTTTTCTAGAATACTATGAAGTAGGATCCTCCACATGTAAGAATATGCATGAATAGTATATTAATAAATTAGTTTATTAGTAGATTCTCTTGATTCTGTCAAGGTCTTTCATAGTACCTTCCCCTTGGTTAAAAACTAGAATAGTAGATTCTATTGATTTTATTACTATTCTTGATGTTTAAAACCAACATTATCCATCAAATTAATCATTGGTACAACCATATCAGCTAGAAATTTCCATCATTGTCCACTAGGGTTCTTGATCAGCATCTTGTTTCGTTGTAATCCAATTTTGTGTATTTCAAGAAATCAGTCATGAATTAAAGTGGTACATCTTCTCTTCTTTTAGGTTTGAATATTTCCCATTGACCAAAATTCCATAATTATATTCTATTATTGTAGTTCTTGAAGAAAGGGATGTAGGATTGTTTATTAGTGGAATTTTATTACAACTTCTAACTTCAACCATCTCTAGGGAAGCCATCATTGTTACTATAATCATAACAAGGAGTATTTCCTATATGCCTCAAAAGTTTATTTGAGTATCATCATCATTATATGAATACTTATCATATGTCACGATTTGATTTTAATAAGAAATATAGGCAATGTGAGTTCATAGTTTCTAGTCTCATGATGGCCTCTGTCTTAAGGCATACTGTTTTGATTTTAATAATAAATGTAGGAACTCTACTCAGCAATGGTGTCCTTATGAAGGAGACAGATGTCTTCAAAAAGACAAATAGTGTCAATGTCAATTATTTGAGGGATGCCAAGGTACATTAGAATATTCTGGATGATTTAAGTCAGTCTAATGATTTAAAGGTAATTGATTTATGTCAAATTCATTCCTTCTATTTTATGCTTCTCTATATGGTAATATAATCTGTGTTTGAGTATTCAACAACTTCTGATGATAGTTCTCTAATAACCACTCTTCCTAATAATTTCTGTGCAACATATGCAGAGGCTTCATACCCAACATATACACAAAAATGTTAGAGACGGGCCAGAAGAGGAGGATGTCATTCAAATCTATTGAAACACTAAGATTCACTTTAGAACACGAATGCAATGCAACATGCAAGATCATTCCTTCATGCCCATCATGACCTTGATCACTAGTAATGAAAGAAGATAAGCTATCCTTGGAAGAGAAATCCACACTTTTTGCATTTGACTAAAAAATGAAGCACTTTAGGATTCCCGAAAGGACCTCACCTAAGGTAAAAATCATTCTTGAAAGGGATGAAATTGGATATACAACCCTTCATTTTATTACAATAAATGAATATCACTCTTGAACAACTAAATAACATGGTAAATAACTACAAATGGGTATTTTCTTGAAGATGCATGTTGTTGTTCTAATAAACTTTTGTTGTATCATTCTGAAATAGCCAAAGCTTAAAGATGAAGTGGGAGGAAGAATTGGCACAAGAGCTTGCTCGAGGAAGAGATGTGTACTCAATTGTGTTATCAGTTGTGGCAACTTGCATGGATATGGTTCGCATCCTTGAAATATTAACTACATCTTACTCACGTGTATCTAATTTGTTTTATATTTTTAGAGATGTTTTGGTAAGGGTTTTGGGTGTTCCAAATTTGAGTTATCAAGTAAGTGACATAATCTACTTGGTTGTATTATTACCATCCAAATTTGTTGCTAAATCATGATCTTATTGGCATATTATAGGATTCTGATAAGAACGGCCTACCCAGAGTTACTGAGGTCAAAATTTTGACACCTAAGGCAAAAGAAAATGGCCTGAAACCTGAAGATTATGAGGCTCAAATTGGAGATGTTGCTGAGTAGCTGAGAGAAGAGTAATACCAAGCCAAGGACCTGATCAGTTTACTTCTGGCTCCTTCATGGAAGTCACTCTAAGTTGTGACCATATGAGAATAACATGATTATTGTTGCAGTTAGTACAAGGGCTATCAACATTTCTTGAATCTAGCAAGTATTATGCATGGCTACTAAGAAACAAGAATGTCATCAAATTAAGCTATTGTATTAAATATAAAAACGATGTACACATGTGTTTTATTTATTAAAAGGGGCAAGGTAAAATGTCCTCCCCATGTAATTTTTATTTGATAAATACAAAAGATCCATACTTTTAAAAATGTGAGTTCATAGAAAGTGACTTTCATTTGAATTGTTTGGCAATGAACTAAAAATTGAATAACTAAAAGCAATGAAAATGTAATCACACACAACTAGTATGTCATTAGCGAATTTTTTTATATGTCATTATACCTAATAAGAACAATTTCATACAACATCATAATTCACAATAGTGGCATTTCATACCTTCCGAACCCCACCGTAGAGAGTCTCACCAAGAAGATTTCCAACTTCCTATGGGGCGGTAAAGCCCATGTTGTGAAATGGGAAACCATTGCGAAGACCTACAGAAAAGGTGGCCTAAATGTGACTAAAGTGGAGGATTTAGTCATGCTTCTCAGCTTAGGCGCTTGGATAGATTCCTCACTGAGAAGGATAGTGTGTGGGCTAATTGGATGAGGCAGCACTATGGTCCCACTCCCATAGCCCATACCAACGCCTCAAAGACCTGGACAGCTTTGTGTAGGTGCTGGAACCAGGTGCATCAGCTGTATAGTGAGGCTTCTGACGGTCTCTGCAAGCTTAGTGGGCAGAGATCGTGGATCCACACTCCAACAGGGGAGGATGCTCCCTGGTTTGATCTATTGTGGTGTAAAGGTCACATCCCCAAATGGAGCATTGCTGGGTACAAGGTGTTTCTGGGTAAGCACCTGAAGAAGGATAGGCTGATCTGTTGGGGTGTCCCGGCCAATCCCAAATTCTCCTTTTGTGAAGAGAACGAAACCCATGATCACCTATTCTTCAGCTGTCATAAAACCCGCCATCTTTGGGCGCTGATGTGGTTAAAGATAGGATGGGGTTGTTATAACCCCAACTTTTAGGTTCATTTGGCGAGAAATGAAATTTCTCATATCAAAGATAATTGAACAAAGAATGGTATATTTTGTTTTGAGTACATGGATTTTGTTTACAATAGCCTTGATATTTGTGTTGTGGGCTTTATTGGCTATTGGGCCCAATAAAAAGGAAAATAACAAAGGAAATTCAATTAGTAAATGGATAATTGAATTTTAAGAAAAGAAATATGTGGAAACCTCTAGAAGGCAAATCCAAAGAGGATTCCGTGCCTCTTGGGTTCCTTGGGTACTAAGGAGTCTAAAGTTGCAAAGAAAAGCAATAAGAAAAAGAAAAGATTAATTATGTATTTCTTTATTAGAGAAAGAAATTGAAAATTATGTGAAAATGTTGGAAATAAGTGGGAAAAGGTATAATTAGGTGATCCATTGTGGAATTTCGTATCCCAAGGATTTCTCATGATAAAAGGGATGCCAATGGAGAAAATAAGAGAGAGATAAAAAGAAATCCTCAAAAAGAGATAATTAAATGAGAAATAAACAAGATAATGTGAAATAATGCATAATGATGCATCTAGAAGGATAATAAGTACCCAATAATGGGAATTTCGAAATCATTAAGTTTCTTGGGAACCAAGGAGTCCCAATAAAGAGGAAAGAAAGAGAAAATACTATATTTGCAAAATAAAAGGATGATGAGATATGTTACTAAGGGTTTATGTGGTATTGCTAAAAAGAGAGTATTTGCAACTAAAGGAAAATAGAAATTTGTGTCAATTGATTAAAAAGCAAATATAAAAGATGATAAGTAAGAGGTTTTTCGAATTTCTTGATATCCATATATTAGAGGATATCCAAAGGATAAAAAGAAAGAGAGAGACTTGCTTCTCATTGAAGGAAAAGGATTCCAATTATGAGAGGACTTGTTTCCTCTTAGATGATCATCTTAGGGTGTGGATATCCACCCCTATATAAAGGGTAGAGACCCTGGTTCGAGTTTTAGATGACATCTCACACAACTCTCTCCTTTCTCCTTCTTCCTTACGTACAAACCCTAAAAGGAGGGTGGTTCGAATCCTAGGGCTATATGGGGTTGTGGGGGAACTACGACAGATGACTGTTGTTCTCACGAGGATAAGGAGAAGCTCGCCGGACTTCCCACCGTTCTGGCTTGAACACCGCAGCAGCAATACTGCTGCTGGACGGCCGCGTCTTGCAGGCTCACTCAGCCCGCACCAGCCACTGTGGCTGCAAGATGAGGGCGCCTAGAGGAGCTTAGAGGCTCGACGGAGGTAGTGGAAGTGCTCTGGAGGTCTTCGGGGTCAGGGATGAGGAGATGGAGTCGCGCCAAGGTCGGCGCTCGACGGCTAGGGCGACTACAGGCTTCCGTTGCGAGGAAGAAGAAGGGCACGGGCGCGTTTGACGGATTTGCCCTTCGGGGTACAAAGCAACGGCCAACTTAAGTAAGGGTATAATGGTAAATCTATTATATTTCCAAATCTGCAACGTCGCATGGACTGTGATGACGTGGCAACTCCCGATTGGCCAAGTAAGTAAAACCTTGTTAATTTCATATCTAATAAACCGTAGCTCGGATAAATGCGAATAATATATGAAAATTTATCAGGAGAACGAGAGGAATCCATTAAAAATATTAGCAAATATTGATTCCGTTTCTAATTGCAAAAGTACTATAAAGAGGATGAAAAGTGCATTAAAGTTGAGTTAAAAACCCTATTTGTAATTAAAGGTTGAATCTTAGATGCTTAATGGGTTAATTGAAGTGTTAATAACCTGTTGAATGATAATGTTAGATTCGAACCTGATTTAAATGTAGAATTGCATGATTTAGGGTTATACCTCATATGAGAATGATTAAATAATTTAGAAACCCTAAATTAGGGTAAAAGGAGATAAGATCATATTTAGATTGAAAACTGTGAAAATATGATTGTTAAATGATAATTCTAAGTTTTGGTATATGAGAGTTCTTAAATTCTGGATAAATACCCTAAAAGTGGTAATTAGGGTCTTTTCATGAATAAAAGGTAGAAATGATGACAAAATGAGTTCATATGTTAATTAGACCCTAATGAGCTTTGAATTAATGATAGATGCACATAATGATCTTGTCATGAATTAAAAGGAATAACAATAGTAGCTTTAATGTAAAAGAAGTTTAATAAAATAGTGATATGATGATTTGAAGATAAATTGAGTATCCAAGATCTTTAATGTGAATTATTTGGATAATTAGTGTTTCCTAGTGTATAAAAGTGGAAATAGTGATAAATAAGGTTCATATATGTGAGTTGAACTATAATGAAATATGATTTGTCAATTTGGAAGAAATTGAAAATGATAATTAGCCTTAATGTTTTGGTTATGACCTAAAAGGATAAAGATAATAGTTTTAGCATTAAAAGTGATAAATGCATACTGAAAGCTAAAACCCTAAAGTTGGCCTAGAAATCATAAGGTGGAATCCAAGTTGATCTTGAGGATGTTTTGAATAAAACAATGACACTTGGATGTTATGCATTATTTTCAGGATATTGTTGATTGCTTGTTAGTTGTGTTGAATGTTAATGCATGGACATCAAGTTACTATGGATCAGGTATGTGGTTACGATTATGAATAACCGCTTTAGTTTCCCGATGAATTCCCGAATGTTTAATTGCATTGAATGCAACTAAACTTTTGGGTGTTTATTTATTTCATGCAACTATAAAGTGACTATGATTATCACTATAAATGTGCATATATAACTGGCTAGATCCGGGTCCACCTCTGATACTTTGAAAAGGCTAAAAAAAGGGGTAATCCTAGAGCAAGGTCTAGGTTACCATGAGTTAGAGACTCTTTAGCAAATCTCGAGTTAAGGAGTGGTCTACTTACGAGTAGTGCCATGTGACTCAACCCTAGAAACTGGTTCACTTATAGGTGGATCATGAGGGGTTTAATGGGGACAACACAGAGGATAGGGTACCCTTGGATCGCGGAGTTATATCTAAAACGTAATATTGGTTGTTAAATAAGTAATTGAATGATTACATTGTTATCATAGTTGCATGTTTATTGTTTTCCCCCACATACCAGCTACGGCTGACCGACGTTTTGTTTGTCGGCGTTTTAGGTACAATGAAAAGAACAAACAGTAAAGTGGCACATGTGATACTAAAAGAAAATTAAAGTGCAAAGGAGGATTAGATAGATTAGTATCGGTGTGGATAGAAGTTTAGAGATCCAATTTTTCAAAAGGTATGTAAAGAAAAAATTTATTACCATTTTCAGTATAGTCTGTTATAATTTAATAATTTTTTATGGTTATATGTCGAACCTTTGATCTGGGATTAATGGGTGCGGCTTCAACCTCTTGGTCTCCCTTAATTGGGGGTTATCGGGAAGTGGGGTCATAACAGGGGTCATCTCACGGTTGGTAGCTTCAATGAGATGATAGAGCACCTCAGAGATAGGGGCACGAACAAGAATGAAAGGGTGTTTGCTGGGCTTTGTATTTCCTGCATTTGCTTCAACATATGGAAAGAGAGAAACAACCTCATCCATGGTCGTGGGCCTTGTAGTGATGTTTTTCAGTGTGTGTCCTGAGATATTTGTAATGCCATTAAGGTAAAGACCTTGGAGAGGGACTAATTCCCATAGCTAAACGATACTGGGGCATTTTGTAGATTCTGCCTCGTATACTTTTTGTAGTTTGGCTTGTACAGTGTAGCTCGGCTATACGATCTTTTGGCAATATATTTACCTATTTCCAAAAAACAATAGTGGCATTTGTATAAAATTCAATTGATGGATAGTGGCATTTTTGTAAAAGTCACATGATGTTTTAGTGGCATTTATTGAAAGCCATTAAAGCCAAATGTTTAGTGGCATTTACAACTTAAGCCACAATCTCTCTAGCGGCATTGGTACTAGAGGCATTTTTTGAAGTGTCAACAAATACCGCTAAACATGTTTAGTGGCATTTATTTTTTTCAGTGGCATCCACTAATGAGTATGTTTGTTGTAGTGTGTATCATGGATGAAATTACAATTACCATTATAGAAAGCTTTTTTCCAAATCAAGCTTCAAATTCAACAGAGGAAAATGCCTCTTGTGGTAGAAATGAATGAAATCATTATCAAGAATGTAAGATCATGGATATTCATACATTTCACATGGTTGATTGCTCGAGTTGAATGATGGAAGGGACAATTTAATATGAGGCACAATGTATTGCTTAGCATTTTGGAGACAGTTTAATATGAAGTGTTAATCAAACTGATTGGTTTGAATTTCTTAATGTTCATAAGGTTATCCACTTTTTATATTAGAGTATTTTAAGTGTGGTTGGAACCTCTAATTTCATCTAAAATATTTGAGTGGTTGTGGATAAAATGGAATAAATCCCAGAAATGTTTTTTACTAAATTCTAATAGGATTGATAGAAGGTCAAACTGATGCCATCATGTCCTAGTGCTTTTTTAAAGATTCATCATGCCCATACCTTAGATGATTCATTCTTTAGAGAAAACCATGATGAGGATATCAAGATTTTGTAATTTATCTCGGCAAAGGACATCCCATTTAATTTTGAAATGTCTCTTATGCTCATACAATGAAGTAGGTGATTCAAAATGTGATTGGGGATGGGATATTTATTGAAGGTAGGAGAACCATAAAAATTAGCGGGAGAATAAGAGATTTTTTCTATGTATTGGTACAAGTTTGGTGGAAAAAACTTGTGTTATGGTCACCTTCCTTAATCAAATGGATTTTGGATCTTTATTTCAGGTAGATCTTGTTGTAGGATAGAAAATAATGAATTTCTTATTTCTTGGACTCCATACTAATAGGTTCCAACAGAGGATTTGTGTTGAGGGCTAGCACTTCTTCCAAGTTTTTAACCTTTCCTTGATGTTACCAAGTGTCAACTTGTTCCAAGCTCACGTTTTGGCCCTAAGTTTTTAGATATTACATTGTATGACAACCTTGGGTAATTTTTACCATGACAAATAACCTAGCAAGTAGAGACAACAAAAGGGAAGTAAGAATGATTATTCAAAAATATTTCCAACCCAAAAGGCATATGCCCCAATTGTGCAGGTTGTTGTTAATAATAATAGGGAAATGATTTGAGATGACTCTATGGGAAACTTCATAGTAATTCAAGGAGTAGAGAGAGTTGTAGAAATTAGCTCTTAGAAAATGATCTATTCTAGACCACGAGTCACCTAACTTCCATGTATATTGGAGTTTGAATGTGAGAAGTCAAAAGTATGATTTAAAAGGATGAAGTTGTTGAAGATATCAATATGTGCATCGTGGGAGTAGTGATTGAAAGATTTGTATTTCCTCTCTAAATCTTAACGTGTCATATTAAAGACACTAACTATCATCCAAGTTTTATTCTAAGATAAGCTTGAGGTATAGGATAATTCATTTATGAATGGTAACTTATTAAATGTACATTCACTAGAAACTACCATGAAATGGAAGTTTGAGTTATCATAGTTCATGTGAAGGGGGATGCAGATGGAATAGGAGCTTCAACTCTAGAAAATAAGGTGTTTAGATCGAATCCATTATTATGTTTCCACCAGTGGAATGGAGTATAAATTTAGAGGAACCCTGTGGTCTCTTGAATGGTTATAATATCAATTTTATTATAGTCAAATTATTTCTTAATAGTTTAACAACATATGCACGATATTGCTCTACAAGCAATTTATGAATCCATAATCATCAAATGAGTAATGTAACAAGTATGGCAACTAATTCTCAAGAAGCAAAAGAATTACAATCTGACTAAGTCCAAGGATTCAATAGCCAACTGAGTCAGTATCATCTTATTCCAACCCATATTTTTTCAATCAAAATTAAACCCCACCATATTTCAAAATTTTAAAAAAAATTATAACAATCATCCTAGGAAAACAAATTTTAAGTGGATCCCAATTCTATGGAGGGATAGTCATATTAGAATTATCAAAATCAATTCTAATTTAGAGGATAGTGGGGAGAGATATCTAAGGACATGGAGAGTCTTACTTTGGCTGTTCTAATGTTAGGAGATTCTTAGGAAAAATTATGCCCATGTGAGATGGAATTACCTTAGTAGTAGAGATACTAAGGAGATAGGGTGGTTATTGTTGTTTCCCATTTTAGTGAGATATATAGAGGTGGTATTTTCAAATAATTAAGGCCATTTTAGTATCAATAACGTTCCTATTACAATACTCTTAAGTCAGCTTCAATATCCAAGGATGATATCACTCTTGGCTTCAAAATGTTGTTGGTTCCAAGAGAGTGATTGTGTAATTAGTGTTGGATGTATTAGAGAATCTAGATATTTTGGTTCCTTTTCCTCACTTGCCACCAAAACTACCATTACTTTCAAGGTTGTTGCGGTGGGGGAGTTTGGAGTTGGGAGGAGGAAGAGGCTATCTAGGCTTGCTTAATTGATTGGAAGGCTTGTCTTTCCATGTCCACACTTTGACTTTTTTATATTGCTATATGCATCCTCTTGATATGGATCATCTTGTGATAACCCAACAAGTTTGGGCTTGGGTTCTAACCATGTCATCAAGGTGGTCAACAAGTTTTTCAAAATAGTAGGGAGAGTCGTGATATTTTAAAGTATCCAATCAAAGGGAGTAGACTTGAAGCCCAACTCTAATTTTCAAGTGTTGGTTGAATCTAGGTGTCACATGTGATAGAAATAAGGCTGAAATCTTTGGAGTAGTTGAAAGTATAACATCCCAATATTTGAGGCCTCAGATAAAATGATATTAAAATAAATGATTGGACTAGCCATATCAGTAAGGTGTGCCTCTTTTTCATGTATCTCGTCAATAGGTACTATGTGGTTCGCCCTGAGTAGTAATAAGATGGGTGGCCTAGTGGAAGGTTGATGAGGGTAACCCGGTGTATATATTGTAGTCAACCACCCTAGGTTGAGCATATGGCTTTGAAAGTGTATGAATCCCAAAGAAAAGGTGATAACCTAGAGATTTATAGCCATCCACATGCCATGTTTGATGCTTCAGAAGCACCTATCTCCCTTGACCATTCGTTGGTAGTGGCTCAGACAAAACTATCATCTCCATTGGGAATACCGAGTGGTAAACCTTGAAGATATTGTATGGAATGTCCTTTCACAAGAATATATATCAATTGGTGTTGTGAGAAGAGCTACATGCAAGGGATAGAGCCTCATGGGACTAAGAGAGCCAAATCCCTAGTAACATAAAGTTTATTGATCTTCATATCCTTCTTATCAAGGTGGATAGTGATTAGAAGACTACAATTACTCATGCATTTTCCCAAGCTCATAGCATTAATTGAGAGGTCAAGAGGCACACTGTATGTGAGATTAGTTTTGTTAGAATCCATGTAGAAGACAAAAGTGGGGTTCATAAGGTATAGTGGACAAAAAAGACAGTTAGAGCCCTTGAAATACTAAAATGATCCCATAAGATTGTTTATACGGGGGGGGGGGGGGAATGACTCAAGAGGTTGTTACCAAATTAGGGAATAACTTGGTAGTTGTTCAGAGCAACAGAGTCCAACCATCCCTCATCAAAGGGGAAGAATATATTGGATGTCCGAATAGGGTAGTTACTTGTTGGGAGGGTGTGGAGAATGAATAGATTATACTCTTTTATATTTTTAATCAAAGGTTTGGGGAAAGGACCTAAGTATTTTATAGTGGAAACAAAGTTTAGAGCATTAGAAACCATAATGCTTATGTCTAAAGGATTGTAATGTTTGGAATAGAAAAAAATCACTTGAATTTTTTTTGGTATAGTTTAGGTTTCTAAGAAGAGTCTTTTGAGAAGAAAAAAATATTTATCAATGTTTATAATATATAAACCTTCTTTAACTATGAACTTGACAATAATATGGTTTTCACCATAATATTTTCAACCAGAATAATTGAAAATAGGGAGATGTAGAGAGGAGGGATTTTGCATCAAAACAGAAAATACTCAATTGATGTTGAATAGCTCAAGAATCAAAAAGGAGTTGTGTGCTTCTTCTTTTGCCAAAGTCTCATCATATAAGATAGTCATCTCTAGGAGAGGTCTCTAAGGAGTATTTTTTTTAAGACCATATAAAGGTCTACCTTCATGGTTGCACACTGCTGAGAAGGTAAAGATTTGGTGAAGACTTCATCACCTTGGGTGATCAAAGTGGAATTTGCGGCATTTTCCTCTTTTTTAAAGTAGTAAAATGGTGGTATATAAAAGTTTTATCTCCCCTAAGCATATTTGGTTGAGATTGGTGGTTTCCCTCAACATCCCAACAATGGATTTCGACCTTGTTCCAACCATATGGATAGAGATCAGGGAACATAAACTCTAAGTAGTCATATTGTTCATAAGTCTCGCCTAGCCCCAAGATGAGGAAAGATGATAGGGCAAATATCCCACAAAAAAGAGGACCTAGAAGACTTTCTTGCAGCAATGAACCATAACCCATCCTAGGCCGATATCTAGGGAGTTGTGCCTCCAAGTAATAGGTAGAGTGATACATTTGAAATCATATGGCTCCATCTTGATGGATCTCTTGGATTCAAAAGGCGTGATTTCTATAGAGTGTGGAGATGGGTGATATGTTCTCTAGGAGAAAGCAATGAAGCCCTATTAGGGGTACATGGGAAAGGTAGGGAACCCTACAAGGGAAAGTGCTTATAGGAAGCCTCAAAATATGCATGGGTTATAATGCCACCTACTATAGATAGGGAGGTGGCAGGGAGAGGTGTGAATCCATGTATCGCATGGTGTCTAAATAAAAAGGGACACACTCCAACAGAGGCTTTTCTCTTGATGAAATAAACAAATGGAGGATATGTAATGAGTGTGAGAGTAACTTTCCACCTTTCATCATCTTGAAAATAGCCCAAAAAATATATGGAGAGAGAATAATCTGGTTGATTGTAGTTTAGACAGCCAATATCAAAAGTATTAAGGTGAAGGTAGTGGGAAAAGACAATAGTAGAAGAGTAGTTGGAAGGAGGGAGATGGAATAGAAATGAATTCACATCAGGTTAGATGCTTAATATAACAATACATACCCTCACTCACCTTACCTAAATAGCAAGGATCAATCAAGCATGGGAGTTATCAACACCAAAAAAGGAAGACAGCAAAGAGTAGTTTGGCACGATGAGATTTGAAAAAGGAGAGATGAGCATCCACCACCATATGTTTGATATATATAATAAACATTTCAACCATAAATTATTATGATATATTTTTACAATAGATTACATATGTAAATGTATTCAAGTAGTATCTAATGAGTTTTAGTTTGGATATTATATTATGATATATGTTTAGTTTTGAAATTAAAATATTTACAACAGTATATCATTATGATTTGATATACTATGTGACATAATACAATTTCTTTCCAATTGGAAAGTGGAGGTGGGTGTGCAATTTACAAATTATGGGTGCATGGATAGTTATCCTTCAATTTTATGTTACCAAGGAACATGGTGAATGGAATGAAGTAGAAAAAGTTGAAGCTTTTGGCTCTAAAAAGTGACAGGAAAGGGTGGAAAACAAAGGTGAATGGTGGGAAAATAGGGGAAAGAACCAAGAACCTTTTCAACCACTTATTTACCCATATTGTTGAAGTGTAGATAAGGAAAGATATGGTAGGAAATTCATTAAAAAGGTTAAAGAGAAATATGAAATGTAGGAGGGAAAATTTAAATAATATGTTGGGGAAATTAGTATATCCCACAGCCAATAAAAATGGAATAGAGGTAGCCACTTACATATATCCTACATTGTTTGGAGGGACATCTGCAATATCATAGATAATTTAAAAAACGAAGGAAAAACTTAAGAAAAAAAAATAAAATGGAAAATAAACATAATTTTCATGCATAATTTAGAATGATATTAAAAAGTCCCTTCACAAATGCATGCTAACCAAGTATACTACCATAAGTATCCCCTCCCATCCCATCCCTTCCATTTCCTCCCCTTCACTCATCACATAACAAACATATTGTAACTTGTTTGATAAAAGTGGGCATGGTTGGCACAATGCTTGTTTGACACGCTATGAAGAATATGGCTACACTCTAGATCCTCTTCTTTCAAAATATTTGTATGCATGTATTCTAGATGGTGTCATTATTATTCTACTGCATAACACACTTGTTTTAGGTTGTCAATGATACATATGAATATGTGAATATAATCCTATGAAATTTGGAAAGAATTGATTCATGCTTTTAATTTTGACAATCTAATTTGAGTCTTGGTTTAAATAAAGATGGTAATTTATATCCAAGTATGTACATATTTTAAGTTTTGAAATCAAGCTTGGTTCTGGGTTTAGACAAACTTGGGTCAATCAGTTCAAGACTACTAGTAAAAAAGTCTAGGTTAAGAATAATATAAACTTAAACACCTAATTTATACATTATAATTTTGAAAAATACATACAGGTTCCAGGTGGAGAAGAGTGACTAGATGTAGATCCAAGTCATTTATATCTAAAGATGAAAGGAAGGAAAATGAGTTGCGCTCAGTGGCCACCTGACCTAAGAGATGGAGATGGACATGATTTTTCTTAAATTGCTATGTTCATCATTCATACTACAACAACAGTAGTATTGCCACTCTCATTTATGTTTGGCATCTCATAAAACAATTGTTGGGTAACAATAGGGCTCTATTCTACCCCACACATGTTTTCATCCAAGTGTCATCCTTTTTCTCTTTGAAGATGCATAATTCTTCTATTTTTTATAAAACATGGTAGCAACAACACTATAGTAACCAGTAGCCTCTTATCTTTTTAATAGAAAATATAAATTGTATTATCACCAAGCTTGATTTGGAAAGCTAAAAGCCATAGTGGCATGAGGTTTAAGTGTTGGATGAGAAAAATGACATATGTAAGATGTTAAGACCCCCAATATATGTAGATTTAGAGAGGTGTGGCAACATCCTAAGATAAACACCATATGATAAGGTGAGGGTTATCCACAAGTAACTTGAGATAGTTTTAAGGATACTGCCATATTCAAGGAGTGGTGATATTATTTGGGGTATATGATGAAGAATCCTTTAACATATACTTTATCAAGGGTGAGGATATATCTATGGCTAGTGCTACATGATCAAATTCATGGACTGGAGTGAGTCATATTTTTGTAGGGTAAACCTACTAACTGCATTTGTGAAAATGAGGCCAATTATATACATGAAGGTTAAGCAAAACTAGATTAAGTTTGAAAATTTCAATATGTGAAGTAATGTAACTATTATAGAGAATTCTTTGATTTCTTTTTATCCAGATACGCAACAAGCACAAGTAGATGATTTTTCATTTATGTATATTAAGAGAAACCGAAAGGAGAGCTGAGTTTGTTATGTTGAAATGAGTCCCATATAAACATATATCATGTATGGAAAAGTGATGTTGAAGTGGTGCTAAAGGGATGTGGCAAAAGGGTAGTTTATGAAAGAGTTTGATGGATTTTCTATGTTGTCACAACATAGCATGTAAGAAATGGGACTATAAAAGGGATGTGGCAAAAGGATATTTTATGAAAGAGTATCATGGGTTTTTATGTTGTCCCAACATAGCATGTGAGTAAATGGACAATGAATGGATCTTTTAGGTAAATTATGCCCAAAATAAAATCTATTTACATATAGGCGCAATGGAAACAAGACAACATTGAGTCTAGAGTTTAGATGCCAGAATGCTTTTATAAGATAGAATCATGGAAGAATAGTAGATATTACACATTACTTATAGAGAATAATCACCTAGATCCAGGTGATGGATAAATTATTTTTTGGGACACAAATAAAGTTAATTAGATTAATGAAGGTGCTAACAGAAAAATAAGAGCATCAAAATCTCTTGAAATCGTTTGGCCTTTGACTAAAGATAAGACTTGTGGCTGACTTTAAGGAGATATTAGGTTTTGGTAAACAATTGGTATTCAGAATACAAGTGATTTTTCTTATCAAATCACAGATCAGACTAAAAAGATAAAGGAAATGAATCAAGTGCTGGATAAAATATAAGGTGTTTATTGATATTTTTTTAGAAATGTACCACCATGTAGGGTAATGTTTATGTGGTGGGATATATTAATATGGAGGATGATTTTTGTCGAGTTTGGAGAGAATAATTTACACCAATGAAAATATATTTATGGAGAGAATAAAATATTTTTATGGAGAAGCAAGAACCCATGGTCTTTAGGTTAAGAATACCAAATCCTCCTTCCAATTTAGGGAGGCATATGGTGCTCTATGAGATGGAATGTAGATTTATAGTCCCATAACAAGTCATGGTGTATTCTTTCAACGGTGTTGAGGATCTTCTATGCGATGAGATTGCATCTAATGAAGTAAGTAGGTATATGTAGAAGGATATAATTAATCAAAGTTAGGAGACCAACAAGAAATAGGGATGACTTATACCCCAAAGAACTTTGATTTGACTTTATTGATAATTGGGTTCCAGGAAGTTGATTATATGGGTTGGTTACTAAAAGTTAGGATAAGGTATTTAATGATAAAGGACTCTAAGTTACATTTAAGGATATTTACATAGTTTAGGAGGTCATGGTGAGGTGTGTTCAAACTGAGGCGATAATATTTTTTATAATTGATCTTTAGATATGTGATGTGTTGGAAAATGCATAATATCATTTTCTATTTATATTTTTTTGTGGTTGGCTTGATGAAGAGAAGGGTGTCATCAGAAGAAGAAAAATATAGAGTTATCTTGGGTGTAGAGTTGATGTTTATAGCATCTAAGAGGCCATACGAGGTAATGAGACAAATCATTTGAGTGAGACATTGGGTGATAAGGATAAAGATGAGAGGTGATCAAGGATCAAATTGTCTTAGGCCTTTTCTACTTTTAAAATACTCAAAAGTGGAACTATTACTAAGGATAGAGAAGTATGTGGATGTGAAAAATGTTTTAATATAGTTGATTCAAGTTCAGTTGAAGCCATGACCTTCTAATATTTACCGGAAGAAAGGCCATTTGATGTGGTCAAAAGCTTTCTCAAAGTAAATTTTAAGAATGTTTAAAGGAATTTTGTTTGATTGGTGACGTGGGAAAGTTATCACACATAAAACTCACCGGGATATTAAATTTCAGTTGTTACCAAAAATAAACTTGCAGTAATACTACTCGCAAGCGGACATGTCTTATTATAGTATAGTTAAGGATCAAAGTCCAAGAGATGATGGTTATTTGAATATTGTTAATTTTATCCAATCCATGCCAAGATCCATTTTAAAAAGTAGAAGTTAATCTATTGATTTATTATATTTCAAACAAAAATAAATATCCAATCAACTAAGAAATATTGAAGTGGCATCAAGTTTCACTGCCAATATTGGTATCTACTTAGTTTCTTCATAATCTGAATTGTATGAATAATTAACTAGAGACATACAAATTTTAATCCTTTCGGTTCAAGAAATTTTCATAAATCAATACCATCATAATATTGTGTTTGCATTACTTACAAATCTCATATTATATTTGTTTCTCCAAAGACATCTCATAAGAAGCTCTCATTCAGGTATCAACCAAAGTTCATTGATTTTCTAACCATAGGAGACTAAGTGCCCTCGGTCTAAGATTATATTAAAATCATACAAGGCAGTGATCAATACATAAAACATAAAATAAATGATTAATTATAAAATAATGTAAGGTTTAGATAAGTCATGATACAATAACACAAAGTTGAATAAGTACGGGTAGCAGAGCTAATCTCCACATCCTAGTAAAAGGTCTACTCGCTCCTCATGATGAGATCATTATACCTGATAAAGGAAGAAGGCACAGTAAATTTCATGGATGTAGACAAAGGGTGACACAAAGTAATGTGTGACAAGTAGTTTCCTTCCTACCTTCTCCTAAGGAATTAATGCTACTTTCAAGGACTGGCTAAGCAGATGGGCATTGGTTGTGAATGATGGACGAACAACTATATGGTCAACCAATCTTGTTTTACCTTTGGCGCAATGTTTTGATAAACAAAATTTGCGTTAATAATGAATGATGATCAGTTTGGAGGCAAGGTGCTTGATAGACTTATAGTGGTCAATCACAATATGTTGATCAATCACTTGCATGGACGAAGGCAACAGTTGGTCAATTAAATAATAGACATTGCACGGAAATAGCATGCGAGTGGATGGTTGTGTGAAGACGGAGAAGTGTAATAGTGGTTGATTAGTACTCCCTGGAGCATAGAGGCAATATAGATGAGGACGTACTAATGTGTCTTCTTTCTTTTAAATTGGATCGTAGGGATTCTAAAGTGCCTGCTTCGACGGCAGCTCATTGCTATTTATAGCTGAGGCTCGGCAACATTAAGGTTGGCCATGTGGGGCCCTCACTGGAATCCGTCGATATGTTGGATGATTGAGTATGCAGGCTGGAAGTCCATTGTTGGATCATCGAGCATAGACAAGTGGAGCTTTGATGGAGGTTTGCGACGGTGCTTGTTGGTGGACAGAGAGGAGGGTGCAGCGTGTGGCTGTTGTACTGGTGGATTGTTTAGTAAGTGGTGATTGGGGCATCGTAGTTGACCAGATTTGTCGATGCCAGAGTTGGAGGTCGATCATGCTTTGGTTTTGATGTTTCTTGATCAACTTCTGTTGGCACAGTTGGCTATCACACCAGGATATCGATGAGGTATATGAGAGCACTATGTTGTAGTCAACAAGCTGCGTCGGTGCTTGGGTGCTGTTGGTTGTTGTCGATAATTGTCTTTATAAGATGGTTGGAAGTCGATCTCTTGCTCTCCATCAGAGTCTACGGATAGGCACGTTTGTAAATAGAAGAGGCTGCGTCTAGTTGATAGTTCAGTGGTCGATTACTAGCAAGTTGATGAAGGTTGCAGCTCCTACTTGCAGTCAATCATTGTCGTAGGATGGATGTGAAACTCGTGCAAGGGCGTCCGCTATAGTTCTCAATAGGGCCCCCTTTGGATAATTGCAAACTTAAATGGAAACCGTGATCGACTTGGAGGTATAGAGGGAAGATGCAAATTCTTCTCTATTGAACCAAGATCGCATTTTTATATTTGCAAATACATATAGGAAAATGATACATAGAACAGAAATGAGACCGGAAATGAGATCTTTTTTGACATTATGTGTGCATAACAACAAAATGGAGGTCTTATTTATAGTCCCCTTTATGATCTGTATAGCAAACCTCATACATATATTGTATATATTTTTCTTTGTGTACATTGACATCTTTTATTTTTCTATTTGATGGTATGTCCCTATTATATAGAGAGTGGTATGGAAGAATTAGATAGATAAAAGGAGGTGTGCCACCCAAAATTTAGGATTTGACAATTTTGTGGGCTTTTGTTTCTTTTTTTTTTGCATGGAAGGTAAGAAGACAGAAGAAGTATAGAAGAGAGTTCATATCAGCATGCAATTATACTTCTTGCCACACTACACTCAAATAATGACACGGAAGAGGGAAAAAGTGGTTATCCATGTAATTGTTTCACTATTAAGTGGAAATAATGATGTGTTTGATCACTCTCAATTCCTCTAACATATAAAATTTTTCCAACAGAAACATGATGCTCGAGTTCCTAGGCTACAAATGGTAATTTCTAGATGTTGGTTTGTTTCAAAAATGAGTCTTTCTGAGGGGTTTCCTCGAGTGAGGGGAGTCGAATGATGTGTATCTTGCATGGATGCAACTGAAAATTTAATCTAATCTTGCTATATAATGGTTGGATTATTATAGAAAGATAATATTTAAAAAGTACACTAAATGCCATGCATGCATGCAACAATAAGATCATAAAATTAAAAACAAAAAATAGGTACTGAATGGAGTGAGACATGTACCACCCATCCTTCACCCAGAACGTAGAAACTTGATCATCCCTGAGAAAATACTAAATCTTAAATGGAGGAGAAGAATTCCACATAGCTCATCTAGGTGTTCCTTGTAACTCAACAAAGGTTTAGATAAAATAAATATTGATAATGGACGAGACATTGAAGAAAAAGTTTAATGGTACACCCACTGATTGAGTGCATACAGAAACTCTAAGGATCATTCTTTATGATCAAAATGTAATTGTTATGTACCCACAATCCTTCTAGTATGATCCACAAATACCCCTCTATTAGTAGAGGGAGTGATGTTGTGTGTGGATCAGTAAGCATAAGAACAATGTAGGAGTGGTGCCTATATGGTGTCTTATATATGGGTAGATCCAAGAAGATGATGATGGACTACCTTTTATGATGTTAAGGTAGTATATGATGAATCATCCACCTATATTTTAGTATTACAAGATTTGGTGGAGGATATGACTTGACTTCCTATCATGACTAGCATATGCATGCAAGAAGTGTGGTGTTGGCATACAAAAAAATCCTCATGTGTAGAATCAGCCACATAAATATTTTTATGTGATTGTGCATCCTCTTGGAACATCATACAATCTATAATGGGGTCAACAGGGGTAGTGGTTGAGACTTTCACCTTGTAAACATGTTCCTCCAATAAATCCATGTGGCATGTTCCAAACTCAAAAATTGGTTTGAAGGAAAATAGAGAAGGAAATATAAGCGTGTAGACTTGTTGTAAAGATGGTAGATACTCATGCAGACTAGTCTAATATGAAATAAAAACTATTTTTGGTGGAGTGTTTTGATCTTTCTAAGCTAGACCTTATTCATCGCAATCAACCAGATATGCACTAGAGGTTGGTGATTGATTTTCCAAATTGGAATCAACTGAGTTGATCGATCATTGTAATCATCTAGATTGGGGTCTAGAAAAGGGAAGAGTGGTGGAGCTTGAGGTTATAATGTTGTAAAAATGGCATTCTCTTAGTGAGATTTTTATATTGACATATACCACAAACATAGAGTGATGGAATACATGTGTACATGTTGCAGTTTATCAAATGTCATTTTCAATGTACAATGTATCGTCACCTCATATGTATCAATATCAACTTCCTAAATGATCGTTGTCATTGTCTGCTCCACCTATATTGGGTTATTCTCAAATTTACCTTCAAACACATAAACTGGATCAAAGGGATATGATCTTATCTAAAACATGAGCTCACATATTGTTTAGGTTGGGATTCCTATTCCATCAACATCCTTTCATTTTCAATGCACATCTTCAAAGCATGCATCCACTCATTTGGGTCAGGTGGATATTGGTTTGCATAGTGAGACTCACCATGTAGTCCCCATAATATAGTTTGTCTCAATTTCATAGTACGACTCTTGAGGATAAGTTTCAACACATTATAGATTGCAATACAACATAGTAGTTCCCTAAGCTATCACATATTCCTCTTAAGTAGAAGAATTGGCCTTTCTAAGGATCCTCTCTCTCTCTATGCATTGAAGTACAAGCCACCCTACATTGTATTCACCTTTGTACATATTATATGTATGCTTGAGAAGTAGAGAAATCAATTTTCAGGCTGAAAGAAATTTAAATATAAAAAGGTTTTCAATCTTATTATTTTCAAGAAGACATTCAAAGAAAAAAAAGCCTACATAAATATTTACTAAATGGAATTCAACTAGATGATTATGTTGTCCTTGGAAGCATCTCCAAAATTTGATATGGAATAACTATCCATAAAAATTCACTGGGATATGAAATCCTACTATTACCAAAATAAGTGTGCAATAGAACCGCCCACAATTGGATGAGTCAAATCACAATCTACTTGAGGATTAAATTTTAAGAGACAACCTTTTTAAAAGTTATTAGCTTATTCAATATGAGTCAAGATAAGTATTTAAAACTAGAAATTTATAGATTGGTTTATATTACTTGCAATAGAAATAAATACCAAATTAATCACACTCTAAAATTAATGATAGGAAACACTAAGGTGGCATCGAGTTTTATAGGCAGTACTCACATCTACTCAATTACTTTATTCTAAGCTATAGAATTAATAAATTTAAATCATTCTTATTTGAATCATTTTAGATTGAGAAATTTGCATAAATGTATAGCACCATAATCTTGTGTTTGTGTTCCTTATAAATCTTGCATTCATTAATCTAGAGACTTCCCATCTGAAGTTCTCATCTAGTCTCCAACCAAAGTTAATTGATACTCTAATCCTAGGAGTTGAATTTCTCTCGACCAAATATTACAATAAACCATGCAAGGAGGGTGATTAATCTATAAAATATTAGATAAATGATTAATGAAAATTTGAAATAAGGTTCATACGAGCCATAAAAAATGAAATAAACTTACAAAAGCAAGATTAGTAGGACTAGTCCCCACACACCATTGGATAGACTACTCACTCCTCATAGAGAGATCAGTACACCTAGTGGAGGATGAAAATGCAGTAAATGCCATAGAAGTAGGAAGAGGTTAGCATGATGTGGTGTGCAATGGGTAGGCTCCTTCCTCCCTTCTTCTCAGGAATCAATCCTTAATTACATGACCAAGCAGACATATGGACAATAATGATGAATGATGTATGGACTATTGTTTGATCAGTCAACATTGTCTCAACCTCAATTTAGTGTCTTTCTACTCGAGGCTTTGGATTAAAAATGACTTTCAATCAACTTAGAGACAAGGTTCTTGATAAAATTATATTGATCAACCATCCTATGTTTTTTTGTCACTTACATGGATGAAGGCAATAGTTGGTAGATTAGATAATATCCATTGTGTGGATGGATCACGAGAGTGGTGCCTGTGTGAATATGAAGAACTGGAATAGTGGTCCATCGGTATTTCCTGGAGTAGAGAGGCAATATGGATGAGAAGAAAACATTATGGTTGCTTTCTTTTCCAATTAGAGTGTAGGGGCTTGAAGTTATAGCTTTTTATAGTGGTTCTATGAGTTTTTTATCTGAGGAACAATAGTCTTAGGGTTGGTCATGTTGACACCCCGCCCATGAATGAATTGATGTATGATGATCACGCATGTAAGTTGGAGGTCGATTGTTGGATGATCAAGCATGCATGAATATTTAGTGGAATTTTTTATGGTGTCTATTGGCACGCAGAGAGGAGACTACAAAGTGCATTTGTTTTATTCTCTGATTTCTCCGTATATGATTGATGATCGATATGAAGTGATCAAGGGTTCATCATTTATCAGAGTTGTCGACATTGGGGATGGAGGTTGTTTAGCTTGGGTTGTCCGGTTGTTGGGTCGTATTTTGTTGGTGTTACTAGATGTCAAGATAGGATATCGAGTAGGAAAGGAAGAGCAATGTGATATGGTGGAGGAGTGGCGTCGTTGCTTGGGAAGTGTTGTTATTTGTCAATATTCACCATTGTACAGAGGCATGAGGTCAATCTCTTACCATTGATTGGATTCTATCGAAAGGTAGGTCTATTGAAGGGAAGAAGATGTGTCTAGTAGATAGTTGGGTGGTTAATTGTCAATGGCTTGATAAAAATTATAATTCATGTTTTGGTCAATTGTTGTTGTAGGATACATGAAAAGCTTGTGTGTCGGTTTGTGTGTCAGTCCTTGATAGCCCTTCCTTGTGATAATCGCAAATGCAAGTGGAAATTGTGATTGACTTGGGGCATTTTGATAGATGGGAGTTTCTTTTAGTCTCAACAGTTGGTTTTGATGTGTAGGGCTTGTGGTATATTCTATTTTATAGCATGCTCGTGATCTACCTGAGAGACCACTTGCCAAGAGGACTACGAGGGACATGTTTATAGCCTTTTTTTGTGACTAAGAGAACCCACCTCGGGAGAGCCCGACATGTTAAACTCTCGAGACATGAGAGGGTGTGGTCTGGTCACACCCCTCCCCCACCAAATCATCATGGATTGTCGTTCGCAAAGTGCCTTCAGTGAAGTTCGAATCTGGGTCCTCCATTGGGACTTACCGATCTCTTATCGCCTGGGCTACTATAGTCGGACATGGTTTATAGCCAATTGAGATCATTTCCCTAAAGGGATAGCTTTATTTCTTTCGTCACTAGATTTAATTTGATGTGCTTGAATTATTTAATTGACATTTCCCTCAGTTGATAACATCTATTGTATGGGGTCCTTTGACTTGATGCGATATATGCATGTATTGATAGCCAAGATAAGAGACATTTACTATTCTTGCATTTCCTAAGTAAAATCAAATTGACATTATTACTAAAAGCACCATACATGTGGCTAATGATCATAGAAAATCAAATGGAACCAAACAAGTGATGAAATGTTCAAATGTGATGCAAAACTGATTTCATAAAATCTAGAAAAGTAGAAAACTAAATGAACTACATAATTAAGGGGAAAATACTAAGTTGGGATAAAAATTTATCCTAAACATGTAGTTAAACTACAATGAATATTCATTCATCAGTTGGTTTTGGTGGATAATTTTATTTTTTTAAAGGAGGAATCTAGTATATACACCTTTGGAAATAAAAATTGGTTTCTAGATATTATGCAATATAGGTCTAGGGAGAGTTTAGAGTTCCAGACTTTTACTCATAATTTTATAGCTATAGTTGAGGAGGTTGCTGGTTTGATATTTAGAGGTTAAGTTTTAATTGTAATTAGTATAAGGACAAAGTGTGTAGCATTGATATTTTTTAGGATATAATTAGGGTCATGGTATGCTTAAAGGTAATTAAAAATGTCAAAAAACATGTGTTTGAAAATGTTTACTTGGTGGTATAAAGGGATGCAAAGAAATCATTAGGTATACGAGATTTGTCTGTGTTTACTTTCTGAGGGTGGTATGAATTTCCTTAGGAGTGAAAGCACTTTTGAGAAAGTAGAGAACCATAACAATTAAGGTTGTAGATAAAGATTGATTTATATGAAAGAAATGGTGATTGTGGTTTGACTAGTATTTGTTAAGGATAGAGTTAAAGTGTGATCTAATATGGTTTAATTATGTTTTTGTATCCGGTGTATGTGCTATTGATGAGGAGAGTATTGATTGTGTTGTGTCATTTTTGTGTGAAGTATACTAGGTGGAAGAAGACTATTTTTCATCACCATCCTTAAGCCAATTAGTTTTCTAACATTGTTTCCAGTATATTTCTTGATGTTCCAGGAGAGACTCCAGAGATTTGGTGATTTGTTAAGGGGTGTAGTTGTGTGGGGTTAGAATGAAGAGGATTAGCTAACATCAATATTGTTAATAGTTTTGGAAGGCAGAAGAATGTTTTTGTTGAGGGAGCCAAAGGTGTTTGAGACTTGTAGCTTGACAACATAGTGGCATGACATGAGGTGAAGGCTAAGGTTCCCAATGGGATTCAAAGACTTTGTAAATGAGTTGGACCAAGCTTAATTAATGGTTGTGTTTTATGAGTGATGATAAGCTATAGTTTTAATGCCTAATAAGTTTGGAACCCCAAAAGGAGGGTTCATGTCTAGGATGACCAAATTTTGATCTAATATGTACTTTGGTCGAAGATAGGAAGTTGAAAGAGAGTCAAGGTAAGAAAAGTTGGATTACTTGAGGAATCTATCTGAATTTACAAAGGAGGAGGGATTCCTATTATCAGACTATATGTAACCTAATTAGGTATGTTGATGTCAGCGAGGCTATGGTCATTGATAAAATCATTGAAAAATGTCATATTGGGAGATGTATTGGTATGTGCATTATAGTGCTCATGAGAGAAATGTGTGATATTAGAATCTTAACCAAGGATCCAAGGGGAGGAGGAAAATTGAATTCCTAGGTATATGAGTTCATTTAATAAGGTTAGTTTGTATGATAATGGATCACCATATTGTTGACCTAAGTGTTATACATTGTCCATATTTTGATGATGACTTAACCATTCCATTCATATGTATCTAATGTGTCTATTTGAGATTGATTTTAGGTATTGGGTACATGAAAAGGATCAATTCAATCAAGCCCTAGCTTGATCAAGTTCAAGTCAAAAGCAATGCAAATGCACTTTTGTGGAAATAGTCATAAACAATTTAGGATAATTTTTGTGATCATTTGTATTGATTCCATTATGTGTAACTAATATGAAAAAAAATTAGGAACACTTAATTCGAAAGTTTAACCACTCTAATGATTATTTCTAAAATTCATCACAGAGCGTCTGTTTGGTCGAGTTTCATCCTTGATAAACTCGCCCAACACCCTTGATGGATTTTGTGAATGTCTAGGTTTGGCTGAGTTTATCTCAGGAAAAACTTGACTGACACCATGCACTCCCAAAACAAATTTAAGCGATTGGCCAAGTTTCCTCTAGGATAACCTCAACCAATGCTTCAAATTTTCTTTGTCGCACAGTGCAATTGGTTGAGTTACCTTTATTGAAACTCGACTGACTGCACTGCATAGAGTGCGCAGAAAAAGGGATTCTAACCTTTAAAGTGTCGCAAAACTCACAATTATATCAGTTGCAACACCCAAAATGGCTAGAAAACATTCCTTAGTACTTCTAGTGACTAGTGGATATCCCCAACTATAAATAGGATCCCTTGGACTTCATCCCAAGTTTGTCCCTTCATGTTATTCAAGCTCCTAGCTATAGTCAAGTGCATTTTGTCTACTAGAGCCCCTTTATCTCTCTTTTTGACACTTCAAAACATCCATATGAGTGAGATAAGCTATGTGTGTGAGATCTACTCTATTGTAGTCTTGTAAAGCTCTATAACCTTCTCTTTCCCCAACCCCTTTCTTCAAGAAAAGTTGATGAAAGCTTCTCCAAAGTGAAGGAGAAGGTGAAGGCTGAAGATCCTTGAGTAGAGTGGGTAATTCCTTCAAGACGGAAGACTTGGTGCAACAAGGGGAGCTCCTTAAAGAAGGTGTGCAGCTGCTTGCAAGATTTGGTAACTCCTTGTAGAGGTTGAAGACTCTATCTCAAGGGTAGGTAAGACCTTTTATTGTTTATTGGCACCTTTTGATCCTTAGAAAGGACGGCTAGGTATCCTTTCTCTGCAGAAGGAAGGTTTTATTGTATGTTTTATAATGGAATATAAGTATCCAATGGTTGCAAAATCCTATAGCTTGATCTCTCTAGGTAGTGGACTAACTTTCTCCTAGTTTGGAGATTGGAACACTTTACATAGCTTGTTCTTGTGTTTGTTCAATCTCTCTCATCCTTGCTATGTATGCTTAGTTTCACATCAAACTTTATATTTGTAATCCTACTTCTTGAAGTAATTTTAAGGTCTAATTGATTTTGTTTATGCAATTTTTATCTCTATTCACCTCCCTCTAGAGCCCTTTAATCCAACACATATAAGCACATGAAATACCTTATGTTCTTAATTGAGTTATAAAGGAATTTGGTAGTGATAGATCATTTCATAATGGTGTGGTCATGTAGGGTGAGGAGACAACCATTTCAACCAAGAATTATTCTACAACTAATATCCTAGTTAGGATATGGATCCATATATTAACTATATGACCGCCTAGCATACAAAGATGTATGGATGTGATATAGGTTTTTGTTTCTCAGTCTATGATGATGTCATACTTTTTGAACTTTATGAGATGTCTGAAAATATTTTTTGTTTACAAACAACTAAATCCTTGATATTCTACAAGATTATAAACATAAGAACTTTCATTAAAAGGGTAAGGAAAAGAAAATAATCACTATATGCAAAGGAAACCAAAACGCAGGTTGAAATCCTCATTGGCTACTTCATTATGACTGATAGGATTAGTGTTTACAAGAACCATGAGACTCCTTTTATCATCCTCGTTAGATAAAATTTGAACCAAGCTATTACAAAAAGTAGAGCACTCCTCTAGGTTGATCTAGAGAAGGTAGTTGTTTGTATGAACTATTGTGTGGTGTAGGGAAAGAGCTATCTATGTAGTGGAGGCAAAAAAATTTGTGGACAATAAGATGAGGGTGGATCTGTTGGGTGGTATTTGTTGAGATCTAGAGTTATAAAGTGACTAAAATATCTATGAGGGGAGAGATAGTCTATTCTCCTTCCAAGAATCCCTGATATTGTAAATCAATAGATGGAACAGCTGATGTAGGACATAGAGAGTCCATAAGAATTTGAGGCCACCAAAAAAGGAAGGGTTGGGGTATTTTCAATTGAGATAGTTGTAGCTATAAATTCAAAGAATTGTATATGGTAAGAAGGATGTTTTTATCACCTATTGAAGGGTGGGGTGGGTTTTTTGATGAAATTATATAACTAAAGGTAGGTTCAGAGAAGGTGAACATATCATACATATTAGAAGCATTTGATATGGAACAGTTGGGTTTGGTGGGCTATAGGCCAGGGTCGTCAATCTTATGATTCCAGACTCATGAGTTTTCAAGTGGGGTTAGGTTTTAGTTAAGTTTGGTAAGTTGGGGGCATATTTATCTTTTGGAATGCAGACGATGTCAAAAGGATTTTGTTTTCCTTGAGGACTGTAAGGAGAATATGGTGGTTTGGTTGTATGAGAAGACATGGAGGGACCTGAGGTGAACTTACAAATAAGAGGATGAAGAGGATTATAAAAATAGAAGAGAGTCTTTTTATAGGGGTCATCGAGGCTAGAAACTATGAGAGGATAAGAGTCCACCACCATGATGTTGAAAGTGTAAGGAGTGGTCCTACTAAAAATTTGAAGAATAAAACCACCAATCCTAACACAACCAAAAATGTATGATGGAGTGGGTGTAAAATTTTCAAACCTTATTAATGGTATTCAAAACAACCAAAGTGTAGCAGTGAAAGAAAATAATGACTATATTCAACTTCTCAACAAGATTACAAAAGTAGATCTTAATCTCCCACATATTGTTTACATGTATGATACAACATAAGGATCTAAGATAGAGGGAAGTCTAAACCATAACAAATTTGTCTCCAATCTTTAACTCCTTAATCTATGTCCATATCTTCATGCCATATCATCCAAGTCCTTCACCAAGGGTTGGAAGCATACCCCAATAAGAAGAGAAAAATAGATGACATCAGCAAAGGTTGGTGACCGACCTAAATCATGCGTCCAAAAGTGGAGCGGATTTGAAGTACTTGGACCTTTTAAATTTATAACCTAAAACCTTCTAGGCCCCCGCAACTTTATTTACGGGGTCAAAGTAGATATATGGGGTCGAACACAGGGACAAGGGTGGTAGTGTTGAGAACACGGAATCGACACGTTACACTCCGGCAAGAGCAAGGAGATGATATAAATTCCCCAAGGGAACAACATGATCAGATCGATAAAATAAAAGAAATCTATCTCCAACTGGAGCTACGAGGAAAATTAAGGTTTTAAGCATTTCTCAGTTTTTAGGGTTTTCGTGCAACGGAAACCGAGAGATAACACTATTGTTTTAGTAAGGAACGAAGGAGAAAACTTTGGTAAAACAAGCGGCAGTAGAAAATATCTTGTACCCCTTCTCTCGAAGAGGGTACCTCTGACTAAGCATCAACACCCCTCTCGAGGCTGCTGGACTTAAGTTAGAGTGGGAAGGTTACTAAATCTACTCCGATTCCGGGCACTCTCGTACTCCAGAATCGGACCAAACACTAGAGCCACAACACCTCTCTCGAGGCTGTTGCAACAGGAAAACACGATTCGGTAGCTAATCGAAATGCGGTCCAAGCATACAAGCTAGAGTTCATATGTTAAACATAGTCGTCATCCAACAAAGGTACCAAACATAAAGCAGCAGATAATTAAAACTCTTCTATTTCCACTAACATATAAGGGTCTGAATATATTGCATAAGTAAAGGAAATAAATGACTAAAATAGGTAAAGATAAATGTCGCCTCCTTGATCTAGAAGGGTGACAGACAGCAGCGGGCTCTTCAGCCCGATACCGGGCAGGGGCCTTGCCCGATACGCCCGTATCGGGCGGCACCCTCTCGGGCGACACGCTCATGACGGGCAGACGTATCGTGTAGGGCGCCCTTGCCCGATACGATCACGTCGGGTGGCACCCTCTCGGGCGACACGTCGTGACTGACTATTTGTATCGGTGTTCGGTATCGTGTCGAGCTAGAGTGTTGCTTCCAGTATCGGTCACTTGTATCAGGTATCCTTGTTGGTCGATATCGCCCTGCAGTGGTGTCCGGGACGACCGTAAGTGAACCATTCCCTCCCTCTCAGGATAGGGAAGTGCTCACCTAGAATTGCCCGGCACACCTCTGAGGCACGATACGCTAGCTCCTGAAGCTTTCTTGAGTTGGCTTGCGCAGGGTTCTGACTCGTCCCATCAGAGTCTTGTAGTTGCTATTTATAGGCAGCGGTTGGGGAAGTTATGGTGCTCCGGACGCCATGTGTTCTTCCTTAGCTCTTATTATCACGGAATCGGGGATGGTCGATATCAGTATCGCCCGGTACAAGGATGACAGGTGTCGGTCACTGTGACGAGTGGTGCCTGTCGGTGGGTGGCCTGTATCGCGCGACACGCTTCAGTTGTCGTGGAGAGCCTGGCTCCCTGTCGGGTAAAAGGCGTATTGCCTGTTAGTTTCTTCTTGCGCAGCATCCTCATGTCGCACGTCGGTGTATTATGCTACCCTGTCGGGTAGTGAGTGTATCGGTCGGCTGGTGGGAAGGTCGATGCAATTGGAACACATTTGTGGGTCGGGACGAGCCTTTTTGCTGCTAAATGAGTTCAAAAATGAGGAAAACTCTGCAAAAGATGATAAAATTGAGTTAATAGCGTGGTGTGGCCTATTTATGCAAAAAAATATATAAAAAGAGAGGAAAACAATTTAAAAGGGAAGTTTTGATAACGAAATAAGGGCCAAAAACATCACAAAATTTGGTGTTATCAGCTGGTATGTGCATATTAAATAGGAAATTGAGCAATTTAAAAAAATAAAGGACATCAAAATAAAAGGCTTCCTATAGAAAAGTAAAGTACTACCCAATCGGGCATAAAAGAAAAGAATATCAATAAAAGAGACAATTAAGAGCAACTTATAAAAATAAAGCATCCATGTGTTTCACTTGTGACAGAACTAGACAATATAAGCATGTAGGTAGGAAATAACACATTTACCAAAAATACAAGGTGAGCGGAAACTATAGATGTCCACTCTAAATATGGAGTGGGTAGGAGTTGTATACATCCACCAGATCAAGACAGGATACACATCTTCTCAAATATACTTTCATATGCAGGAATTATCACCTCTGCACTCATATGTGGGAATGTTCACATCCACATAAAATAACATGTAAAATCATACTAGCAGTCACCACATGATGCATAACAAAAGAATAATCAAGTATAAAAGAGAATAAGAGAGATGATATCATTCAAAAAAATAAAGTGGGATCAGAGGATCCATGCCATCACATAATGTGCCATATAAAAATCCACTACAAAGGTGGGAAAAGAAGAACATATCATAAATTAAGTCCAACATGCACATAGTATAAGAGAGAATCTAAAAGAATATCCATGATCACAAGATCAATAACAAATAAGGCATTTCACATGAACCGTGATTTTCAAAAGAAAAGAAATTGTGTATAGGCTAATGTCAATAGGACCAAGAGAAAGATAATTTAGGTGAATTGTTCAAAAACAATAACAGGAGATGCAAACATACCTCAACTTCAGAGTCTAATAGTCCAAGGTTCAATCTAGGTCCAAGCCTAGGCTTCCAAAGAACCTATTACACATATAGGTAGATTTTTAGTTAATTTCATAAACCCTAAAAACCACCTTTTTCCTTTTATGTGAATTCAGTTATGAAAACTATGCCACATTTTAGTTTATATTATTTTGAGTCCAATGTATTTTATTACATTTTTCTTACTTGTTCATATTTAGTTATGAATTTTACAAGTAATTATCTAATTAGATTAATCCATTAATATTCACCTTTGATTAAACTTTAGATTTAGGAGACATAATCAGTTCCATAAGATAGATTTTCTTTTTCTCATTTTATTGACTATTTATTCATATTTTTCTGATGAGTGTTTAATTAGTTATTAATTTTTCAAATCTGACCAATAGGATAAATCCACGTCAAAAACTCAATTGCAAGAAAGAAGAGAGAGAGGGAGAGGGTTGCACCTCTAAGATGGCACAATTAGAACTGGCCAACTTGGCCAACCTCTCATCCAACTCGGTGTAAAGGCAAGGAAAGTAAATCCTCATCAAATGACTAAAATACCCTTATCACAAAAAACCAAATTCAGAGAAATAGAGGTGGGCATATCAGACCAAAAGTAGAGGGGATTGTACCCCAATATTTCTCCTTCAATTGGGATGAAGAATAGTGACTGAAATTTGAACTTGAGAATTGAAATCCGAACAAATGATCTCAAATCCATCCGCGAAAGAAATCGTTGGCTTTGTGCTCTTAAGCCAAACATAGAGACACCAAAAAATAGAGAAAACGGCGAAGAACTTAACAAAAAGGACCATAGGTTCCAAACAGTAGGAGATGAGTAAGGTATAAAGGTTTTACCTCCATCTGCAACAAACTAGATGATTGAGAAGTTCCAGATGGTGTTCTAGAATACACCCTCAAAAACTTAGACGTGTTGGAGGGTCAGTGACTCAACAGCGAGAAGGGTAGAGGGTCATCTCCTCCAGAGATCAGGAAGATGTATGACTCGCTTGTGGGGCAAATTGGGAGTAGAGAAGGGATATTGAAGGTTCAAATGAGGTTTCAGGGTCCTTGGGTGCAGGTGGGAGGCATCGGGAGAAGCTCTAAAACTCGGCAGTATATGGCCGGAGAAAGGGAATTTGGGCATCTTTCAAATATTGTGTAGGAGGGGCACTTTTATAGCTTGTTGGGTTCGGATTCAAATCAAGAAAGCAAAGGAAAAGAAGTCACAAAATGGTTGTGAATCAAGAGAGATACAAGGAAAAGGAAATCGGGGTTACTATTCACAATGAACACAGTCTCCTACCCAAGGTAGGAGGCAACTTCTTAACTACCCGGTTAAAATCTAACGGCTGTGAACAGCCAGTGCATCAAGAAAATCTGGGAATCATAAGAATATAGTGTGACAGGGGGGGACAATACATTAAAGGTAAATCTAATTTTTAGTAAAGTGTAAATATATATTATATTTCCTTTTCTCTTTCTTCAATAAAGGATCTAAACATTATCTAAATTAGGTGAAATTTTGCCTAGAGGCCAATTAAGACATGTAGATTCTGATTATATAATTAGATTTTTCCTTTTGAAGACTTTTGATGCATTAATTAATAAAATCTTAGTTTCTCTTTCCTCGTACATTAATGATATTAACATTATCCAATTTTGGTGAAACTTCATCCACAAGTTATCTTAAGTGTGTTTATTATTAATTTTCCTTTATTTCCATCTTTTGAAGACATATATCATATTATTGAGCATTTATGTCTTTTACACCTTTTCTCTTTCCTGAACTTACCGTAATTATTTAAGGTTGTCTAAATTAGATGAAAATTGACATGGTGGCAAATTCTGACATGTAGATTTCGAATTTGAAGTTCATTTTCACTTTTAAGATTTCATTTTATGAGATATGTCATATGGCCCATTATTCAAATTGTTCATCCAATTAGGTTCCTTATCTTCATATCATCACCTAATGTATTATGTGACATATTTTATGTATCTATTATTATCCTAAGACCAAAAAGAAAACATTAGATTACACTAGCATGATACATTCATGAATTATCTCATTAGGATCATTCTTACCCCAACCTTGTTTGGCTAATTCCAAAGGGTCAAAGTTCCAAGGTAGGGTCCAAGTTCTAGTATGTTATAGAAAGGGTGGTGGAAGATAAATTTTAGAGATGAAAGTAAGGATTTTTTCTTTGGTTGTCTAATGGGCATGATGTCTTCATGGACATTGACAGGGAGGTAATCCCAATTGTATGCTAGTTTCTATATAATATTGTAGGTCCAAATGTGGGAAGGGAGGCCATATATGATGAGGTCATATATGGGGAAGTCAAGGGAAGTTGTGGTTGCAAGCACGGTATCCTAGTGGAAAGTTTGAGTTGCATTCTCATAGAGATCTATTCCACGAGGAAAGACCTTCCCACAACCTTTTCCACATTGTTAGTTGAGTTGACGATATACAAGATCTCATTGTTTGAAATAGGTTTTAGTTTGTCTATCCCAGTGTGCAAAAGGAGAATGATAAGTTTTGGGGAATGTAGAGGAAGGGGGCCAATGATTTTTTGTCCAACATTAATGTCCAAATGAATAAAAATGGCTCTTAATCTAGGGAAGTGTTCTTTTTATAGGCCTCCCAAGGGGAAATCGATGTGTAAGTCATGCTCCATTCCTAGTTCAAGGTAGTTTTTTGTTGTCATAGAGTTAGTATCTAGGAAGAGTTAGGCCGATAGATAGGGTTTACATTAATTCATTGTTGGATTTAGGAAGGAAGAGGATAGGAGGATAGAGTATCTAGTGGGCAGGTAGTAGAAGAATGATATAGGGTTTTAGCAGTTGTACAGTGGCTATTTTATCTTCTATGAGGGTTTCTTATAGAAGGTATGCCAATGGTATCATGGGGAAAGAGGGGGTGTAAGGTGGCATCTAGATGGGAGATAAGGATGGTGGAAGGGGTTATTGGGTGTGCTCTTTTCTTATCTGTTTATGGAAATTATGTTTTAATAGGATACAGAGGAGTGTAAGGAAGGGTATGTGTTAGGGTTTTTAGGGTGTGAGGAGGGAGAAGATGAGGAAGGTTGAAGTTTTGTATAACAAAATCAATGTTAAAGGATAAAAATTTTGTCAAGTCATTAGATATGAGGAGAAGATTTTGTATAGTGTTAGAGTAAGGGATTGTATTGGGAGGAAGGTTGTATGGGGAAAGATACTTTGTTAGATTAGATAGGAGGAATAAAGGGCTTTTGTGATGTATAGTAGGTCAGGTTTCATAATTTTTTTCATCCTTTTAGGGCATTTGTAAATAGTGTGATTATGCGGATGAAATTTGAAAAAGAATCTTTGGAAACCATAAATTTTATGACCAAAAATACTACAAAAAATACAAGTCAACATTTTGTGTTGTAACGCCCAAGCCCACCTCCTAAGGCTTGAGTAGAGTTTCAACAATTATGATTGGTCCCACATACCACCACTGACCTCAGCTGTATGCTTTATTCTCACTCATGTACATCCCAGGATTAACTTCCTGGCATGTCACCCATTCTAGTACTACTCTAGGTTGATCATGTTTAAATATAGAGTTATCGGTGATCTGCTTCCTAAAAAGGAGGTTCACCTTGGTGATGTGGGTAGTTCATCCTTGGGCTGTGATGGGGCAATGCCCTCATTTCTCCTAATGAGAAAAGTGGACCATTTTAAGTGCAGGTAATGAATTCAGAACAGCTCTAAAGGAGGTCTCATGGATGTAGGTTTTTGTGGCCAGGCATTCACGTTTAAGCAAGGTAATCTGTAAGAATGATTGAGTTGTGGCCAATCAAGATTGGTGTGATGTCCCTCATCAAATTATTTATTTTAAGATCATTATATTTAAACCTTGAATCATTGGGTGCTATAGAGTTTATGTGTCTAAAATTTATCTTTTTTGTTTGAAAGAAAGATCAACTAGATTAGTGGGAGAGTAAAGAATACGATGTTAGCTATTAGGCTACATAGAGGCATGATTGTCAATGAATATAGAGAATAAAGAGACTAGAGGATGATATAGAAAAAGAAGAGCAACATATAGATATCACAACATTGTGGAGTATACCACAATGAATACATTACACATTTTTTGTTATGGTTTTATGTGTCTAAAGATCTACATTTTGGTTGAACAAAAGATCTATGAGACTAGGGGGAGAGTGAAGAATATGATGTAAGTTATTAGACTTCATAGAACCAAGATTGACAACAAATCTAGATAATGAAGAAATTAGAGGAGGATGAAGAAAAAGAAGAGAGACATATAGATATCATACATTTGTGGTTTTATACATGTGTTTTCCTTTAAGGATGTCAGTGACGAATCGTGATCAAAAGAGGCAAGGCAAACTAGTCTAGACTGGGTCAGTAGGTTCAAAAAGGACATCAAGGATAGAATTGGAGCTAGTGATAACGGTAGTAACATGGGTTATGTGATGCTCTTAGTCTTGGCTTATAAAGGTTTCTAAATTGTTGGAATGGAAATAACATGAGAGGAACTTTGTTGTGGTTAAAAACTTGCAGGTGGGTTTGAGGATGGGCATTCATGCCACTCGAGATCAACCAAAATGAAATCATGTTCATTATCTGGGTAAGGATCCTTTACACCCTGCTCTTCACCTAAGGAATCATATACCATTCAAGGAGTGGGTTAACATGAAGTATTTCAAATAGACTAGGGGCTTGTAAATGCATAGGACATCCTTAGAATTGCACTGTTGGAAGGTGAGAAGTGCCCATCTTTGGTGCAGTAAACACCCTTTACATCGACCCATCTGTTGACATAGTGAGACAAACATTTTTGTCTTTCTCTAAAAGTATGTAGTAAGTTATTTCATCGTAGTGTAATCTATCTAGATGAAATTTGATTTGGGGACCATGTTGGACCATCTCTTAGGAAAAGCCAATGCTCTTTTGGTACAACAATGGATATACAAATACTGGTAAAATGACCTATGAAAGGGTAGTTGATGTCCCTCGTTAGCCATGATGGAGACTAGAGTTTTAGGATTTGCACACAATGAGGTTGGATAGGGATGTTGGGGGTCAGGTTAGGTAAGATTTGGAGTTTTAAACTTTCATTGTGAGTTATTATATATGGATATGTAAGATAGTTGCTTTTATGAAGAGAAAGAGTCTATTTTGATGTTGGATAGGTATGTGAGGTAACATTATTCCTATTGAGTGTGATATATTTATGGAAGTTGGGGTATTACTATAAGTTGTAGTATGAAAATAATGCCTTGAAGATTTGAGAAGAGGGGTGGAGAGAGAGAGAGAGATAGAGAGAGAGGAAAGCAAAACAAAATAGGGGCAAAGGTTGGGAGGGTTGGAGAAGGAGGAAGAACACGAGAACTTAGCATCCAACTTACCTTTTTACATACCAGTGTGCGAGGATGAGAAGGGTGGAGGATAGGAGAGGGGCACTAAGAATAGGAGAATAGAGGTGGAAGAAACCTAGGTAAGGCAAAGGAGAGGGAGAGGATGAGAATATAGGTGCGACTATTTTTTTAGGTACACAACCATTGTTAATTTGTGTACCTCCAAATTCTTCTTATCTTCTATTTGTGTAAGCAACATTTTTTATTTCTATAAACATTCAAACAAAATAGAATATCAAAAACATTACATCTATTGTAATTGTTCGCTTTTTGCTAGAAAATAAAGGTTTTCGATCCCATGATTTATACCCATACAAATAAGAAGATTTGTTGGGGGAAGATGGTGCCAACTTCTATTTTTGACAATCTAAATTAGCTATTGGGTTCATACAATTAAAATTAAAATTTGGGTCTAATTAGGTATCAAATTCTAATTTTCACAACCAAGATCGAAGTTCTTCTTTAGGACAAATCTGAATCTAGGACAATTATGTGATGCTTGTAAAAATATTATAGGTTAAGCAATACTAAACTTCTTACACTTTTTGAAACATCAACACCCACTTTTGGAGGAGGAGGTAGATGTCACATAACTTCCATTATAAAGAAAATCCAAATCTTTACTAATACTAGTGATTTTTAACTTTTCAATACATTGTATTCGATTTCATTTATGAGGCCTATTGTTATGGATGTGTCTCCCTCACTATTATCAACTTTGCTACTACTAAGTTTTTCGTACTTAATACTGACGGCACCCGTGGTCCTAATTATACTGTGATCAGCACATTTGTACTCTCTATTAGCTTGCAGTTTTGTATGCTATTACATCTATATATATATGTAATGTTTCATTAAAAAAAACTAAACTTCTATATAGATTCCAGTTTTGACAGTCCGGGGTAATTTTCGAGTTGAATAAAATAATTGAATACACATTCGAGCGGGATCCAGATCTAACTGATAGAAATTAGATTGGTCTTCCTCAACCAAAATCTATCCCAACCATTAACAGCTTAACACAAACAAGAATCCACCTGAGTCCTGACCCGTCTCTCTTTCTCTCCCCCGCCTGTCTAGAGATGGAGAGAGACTATCCGACTGCCAGGTCAAGCGGACGTGGAGAGCACATGGGTATGTGTGGGGGAAGCAGCGAATGCTCCGACAGCCACGGTAATTAACAAACCCAGGATTCCGCGTTGGGGAAGGCGATATCTGGTTTGGTAGCCCGACAAATATTGATAACGTTATCCTCTTCGCTTAATTGCACCTGCACAACCCCACCGGTGGTCGTCCTAGCTGCGACGCGGTGATCCGGAAGAAGCCCTGGTAGTAGTACCCGTGACCGTGGCCTCTCCGGGTCGCTTTGTCCTGGGGTGGTGGCGGCTCTTGCTGGAGTTGAGTGGGTCGGACTAATCTCTCCAATCTCCATCGCTAGGCCAGCTCTCCGGCAGCAAGGAGAACATGATCCGCCGGTCGTACTCCTTCATTGATGCTGGAGGATAAGAAGATAAACCCTCCACGATGGATTTTAGATCCGTCTGTCTTGTCTTTGGCTTCGTTTCTTTTTCTTTCCTGTATTCAATCTAGGGGTGAGCATTCGTTAATTCGGTCGGTTAAGATTAATTCGGTTCGGTTAAATGGTTAATTTGTGGTTTGAGATTTTAACCATTAACCTAACCGAATTGCGTCGGTTAATTTGGTTATTGTCCAATCGGTTAACGGTTAATTCGGTCGGTTAATTTGGTTAACCAAATAACACGTGTAATAATGTTATTTGAAATACTCATTGAATTTTGAACAATTGTTATATTATAGTGGTATTTCTGGAAATATAATGCTATATGGCTCGTAAAAACTTGATTACTATGTATATTGGGAAATTTTTTGAAATAAAAGTACAACTATATACGTATATATATGTGTAGGATATTATTTAAGAATAAATTATAACTATTCGGTTAATTTGGTTAACCATACCAAAAATATCTTTAACTACGAAATTAACCATTTAACCGATTAACCGAATTAAATTAACGAAATTAACCGAATTAACCAAATAGTCTAAAAAAAATTAACCATTCGGTTAATCGGTTATTAACCAAATTCTGCTCACCCCTAATTCCATCGTGTATTTATTTGCCGACTGCTCGACCGGGTCGATGATGTGAATGGGTGTGAAGAAATGGGCATCGCTGGCTTTACTTCATGTGCAACTAAAATCCCGTACACGTTATTTGCTTATATAGTTAGTACGAGTATAAAAAGAGGGCGTTCAAATCCTTTATAACAAATAAAGTGGGCCGATCTGATACGATGAGCCTATTCGGTTACATAAATAGAGAGACGAATATGTTGTATCCCGATTCCCGATATTGTTTGTTAGGTATACTTCAAAATTACCATGATTAGTTTTAGTCCAATGCTATTCGCCTTTTGAAGCAAGGGGCAATCATTTCGTTGTGAACGGAGACCAAAGGGTTGTGCCTTATAGGGGGTATGAGAATTTCACAACCGTTTTCGCTTAATTGTGCACTAGGTTTCTGTCACGAAACCATTTGTTACCCTAAGTCCACACTCCTAACGGCTACAAAGCCAAATACGAGTGGACTTGGGCGTCCGTCCCTAGAATGGACCACATAACATATTCATGAATAAACCACAAACAATAACAAGATAAGAGATAACAAGATATTAAACATGGAGATAAGAAACATTTATATGTTTCTAGATTTAAGTATACCCATGGTGTTTCAATTCAGAGCTTAGAAACTTGAGTGCAGCGAATCTTTATTTGACAACTACAAATTCGATAAATAAAATATATAGATACTAAAGCATTAAGTACGCTATGAAAAGGCATGTAAAGAGTTTAACAATACTGTAAAAGTTAGTTTGGCTAGAAACATCATATAAGTAAGAAGATGAAATAAGGCGAGAACAACTAACAACATTCTTTTATCCAAAGCATATTTTAAGTGTATTTCCATTATACTCAACAACATATTATGGTCATTGACTAACTTCCCATTGGAAGGGTCTGTGA
Source organism: Alisma plantago-aquatica (assembly GCA_963693085.1). Classification (NCBI taxonomy): domain Eukaryota; kingdom Viridiplantae; phylum Streptophyta; class Magnoliopsida; order Alismatales; family Alismataceae; genus Alisma; species Alisma plantago-aquatica. The sequence continues at coordinate 646,339,113 of OY856410.1, forward strand.
GGGTGCTCAAGATTAGCTGTCCTTTTATCGACATGGTCTGCCTTATCTTGACATCTCAAGTAAGACGTCCAACCTTGTGCCCTTACCCTGAGAATACAGGCAGGTACACTAGATTTGTATAATAGACAAGTTTAATTATCTTCAAGGTTTGTTCAATATATTTCAAACAATATGAACATACTAATCATAGGGAACAAGTAGCTCAAACAAGTAATTAACTAGCCAAGCATTTATACGAGCATACATACAAATAAGCCAATACCATAATAGGGTCAAGAGAGTAAGTGTACCTTGCGAGTAGAGTACACGATTAAGCATTGATTTGAGAGAACAATAACTAACACTTGATTAGATCTTAGCAATAGAGTAAACACAGAGATCCTAACATTTTAAAGGAAACATCAGCAAGACAAGGTATCATTAGTCATCATAATAATGGTTGGATGTGTCACCTAGATCTAGGTATCATTTCCTTCAACATTGTTTTCAATATCTCAGACTAGTCATGCATAGGCATTATCAAGCAACATAGTATATCATGGGTTTATTAGTACTTAGGATGACACATCAAAACTAGATCAAGGATAGATATGTGATTAGAGCGTCAAGATCCTAAATAGATCAATCATAAGATTTGAGCAAGCTTAGTCAACACTAGAATAAACATTGGCATAACAAGACATATTGAGTCATAATCATGCATTCTAAACATCATTAGAGTACATACGACTTCCATTTGGATTAGGTGTTAGAAACATTAATAAGCTACTAATTTCAAATCATAAGATAGCATGGATGATCATTAGGGTAAGATTCATGCAATATTGGAGATCTAGGTATCAACATGTCCATTAGATCACAATTAAGTCAAAGTTTGGACATTTAGCCATATTAAGGCACATGCATGATTATAAGGAAACTAGGGATACAAGTCATGAGAAGCTACTGGTTTCAAGGCCACACAACCATCTTTGAGAAACTTTAAATAAAATATGCTTAAGGTTCACCATACATCACAAAAAGGCATATAAAGACACATAAAGTATCACCAGACATTCATTAGGTTCTAAGAAAGGCCAAGGTAGAATAATGATTGCATTTGGGGGGTAAAATCTACTGATTCATGGCACTCATAAACATTTGAAGCAAGTTATAACATCCAAGAAGTGGTCTCAATCATGAAAGCCCATTTTAGGTCATATATGCAACATTAGACCATTCTAGGGTACACCAAGTTTGAATCATTATCCATCAAGATCTACAAGATACTCATATTAGGCTATAATCATGTCTTAGGGAAATAAAAGATTAAGAGCATGCATTCAATTAGGATAATCATCTTAAAAAGACATCAAAAGCATGTATTTTGGGATATCAATAGAAGAGAAACCAGATTTAGAAGATAGGAGTATTTTTATTAGATAGGGTTCGTTTTTTTTATCAAAATGACGTATAATTTGTCCATAATCGGATAAAGAATCCAAGGTACAATTTTTGGAAGTTTTACCTCTTTGGGGTCAATCTGGACCCTCTGATTTCAATCCAACAGCCATCATCATGGCTCCTGGGTGGCTTCTAGTCCTTAGTGGGCTTTCACCCCCACGGCCACTCATGGCCCACAAAGTCAAGCCCATCTAGCTCGCCTTCTGGAGTATAGGCCCCAGCGGTTGTGTGCCACCAAAGGGTGGTCGATGGCAATTGTGGGACGCCACCCACTGCTAGCTCCCAAACGCGGACTCTGAACATTGTTCGAATAGCAACTGCGCCCAATGCTTGCGTGAAGCTGCTCTAGCAGCAGGCTCACCGATGACCCATTTCTGGGGGTGAGGACATGGATGGCCCTGAGTTGGTGTTGCCTGGTCTTGCCTTGGCCATGCGAACTCGTTGGAATCCTTAGATTTGGTTCCCACAACCCGAAGAGGGGAGGCTCAAAAGGGCACCTCAGAGACACAGTCCTAGTGCTCGTTGGAGCAACTTTAGGGGGCGAGAAGATAGGATTGAATGGCACAAGAAACAAACTAGATGACTCTGGTAGGGTGTTGCAGAACCAAAGAAGGTTAGAGGGAGGGAGAAAGTGGCTAGAGTGGAGTTCCCCAAGGGCGCCACCATGGGTAGATCTAGGGTTTCAGAGGTTGAAGATGAAGGTGGTGTGGGAGCTATAGAGCATGAAATTGTGCAACCAAGGGTGTAAAAGAAATGGGAAGAAGACATAGGAAGAATGGAGGTGAAATGGGCCAATTTATAGGTGCAAAAAGGACCATACATGTGGTGGAGGTTTTCTCCAGCCACCTACTCCCATCCATGGGAGCAGGTAGGGAAGATGAGCCTGCGTCCGTCGAATCTTGGTCGGATCCACACCCATCAGATCCAAGGGTCGTGGTTGGTCATAGCAAGCAAAGGGGATATATGACATGGGCAATCCGTGGCTAGAAAAGGAAACATTTTGATTGGTCAGGAGCAACTTTCTCGGATTGATGATGTGGCACATTAATATATCAAAACCAAGGTTTTAAATTGAGTGTCTTAAGCAAACTTGTAAAATGCATATCTCCCAAACTGTAACTCCGATTGACATGAAATTTTCACATTTGGTTCACAAATTGCATCTACTTCTTATATTAAAAGTTTGGATCCAGAATTGTAATGTTTAAGGCATTTAATATTGGAAATTCATTTTCAAGTGTAATCATGCACTCAACTTTGGTAAATTAAGCATATTGGGACATTTATTAAATTGTGTCACATCAAATGAGTGTAAAGTGACTCCAAGTCATGTAATTCAAGGTAAAGGATGTTATCAAATATGATAGAGAATATAATGGGTTAGGACGTAAATTTACTTAATGAGAGTGAAATTCTAGGTTTTCACATCCTCCCCACCATAAAAGGAATTTTGTCCCCGAAATTAAAACAAGTCAGCAATCAAGATTGAATCTTTCCATTGAATATAAAAATTTTCATAGTACCCTTATAAGGTGATATCATTACTTATATTATCCATATTATTCTAGCATCAAATAATTGAGCATCATGGTGTTCATATAAATCATCAATTATGGAGTATCACAACATGAGTCACAATGTTGAAGAGTTTATCCCATAGAACCCAAATTTGGAGAGAGCACATTTTAGGTCAAACTAATAGAGATCAAGAGTAAGGTATGACCTTCGTTCCCAAAATTTAGGGTTCTAGTTTCTACATTGGCCTAGGTGGGGTTATACCTCCATGATTTAGAATTCATATTTCCACAATTCGAGACATACATCGTGTTTTAATATTGTAATTTCATGCTCAAAATCAATGGAAGGTCCCACCCTAGTCAACACAAAGCTCACCCTTGAGTCATAAATTGAGTGAATCAACATAGTCATAATTTCAAATTTTCAAGATTTGGGAACACGAAAGTCACTAGTTAGATATCAAGAGTGATCTCAAGATCCATATAGGATAAGCATGGGGGATCAAGTCAAACCAATATCAATAATCACGAGTCAAGATTTCATTATGCAATATCAGGAGTCAAGTTTGGACATAAAATTCATCGATCCAAACATCTCAAAACTTGGGTTTAGGTTCCTAATTAGACCTTAGGGGTGATCATTCATTTGTATACAACAAACGAGCAACACTCAAGCAAAATTTTGAGCATTATTCAACATTTCATGGCATCAATATCGAGTTGGTGTTTCATGGTGATCAAGGTTGATGAATAATCTATGCCTAGGTTCTTCTAGGAAACTAAACGCCAACTATGCACAACAACATCATATTTCAAGATCACCATCAAACCGAGATTCAAGATCGAGTATCATTATCATCATGGATTTGACCTATTAGAGAATTAGGTTAAGATATCAAAATAGTATGAAAGGGGTCATCTTTATAAACTCTAAATAATCAACAACATGAAAATTTAGAGGTGGTCATAATAGGGATGTGACCTAGGTTAGGGGAGTCACAAGTCAACTACCATCCTAATCTAGCAAATTATTCCATAATAATTGTGAGTCATCAATCATATCCAAATAGGGTGAGTATCAACTATCAAATCATATTTTACAAGGTCACAAGTCAAACATAGAGAAATCATATTTCAAGATTTTTCAAGATCAAGGCTGTAATAGAGAAATCATGTTTCAAGATTTTGCAATATTGAGGTCATATTCGTGTTCCCTTCCTTTCATGGTCAAGATAAGGGTATATTTGGAAATCTAGAAGTCAAATTGGGAAATTGAGAGTTTGAGAATAACAGTGTAAGAGTGATATCCATATCCATCTTGTTATTCAAAATAGAGATCACCACAATGCATAGGAATCAATAGAGAAGATGCCTCTTATATCAAAGTCCTTCATCATGTTTTCGAGAGTCCAAGAGCTTAGTCATTCCAAGGTGTAATCATCGTTCATGTTGACATAGGGGAGAAATTTTCTTATTTATGTTTGAGGTCTAGTCAACAATAGGGCATCATGGATTAAATCAAATAGGGACCTCATCCAAATGAGGTATAATGTACAACACCTCCTTATCTCATCATATCAAGATCATTATCATTTTACCTCAAACATAAAAGCATGTGGTCTAGATTTGGTAAGGCTGAGTTAACATGATCTGAGAGATCATATATGAGTATTTAACTACAAGAGTACTTTCATTAGTTGTAATCAAGTTTTTCAAATTAAGGTCAGATCATGGCATCATCATAATTTTACTCAATTATACCAATTCGTTCACATTTTAGTTTTCCCCATACATAAGCTACCCAAAATCAAGAAATCATGTGATTAATAGTCATGAATAGAAGTATAACATGAAGGGATGAGAAGCTAACTAATCATCAACTAATGGTAGGCTTATGGTAGTCCTTAGAGAAGAGGTGAGATGCTAGAAGACTCTCTAAGGTGGGTGGAATTAGGTAATTAAACATGCATAGAGGATATGTGATTGCTCTGATACCATTTGTCACAGAACTGTTTGTTACCCTAAGTCCACACTCTTAATGGCTACAAAGACAAAGGCGAGCGGACCTGGGTGCCCATCCTTAAAATGGATACATAAAATATGCATGAATAAAACCACAAATAAAAACAAGATAAGAGATAACAAGATATTAAACATGGAGATAAGAGACATGTACCCATTTCTAGATTTAAGTATAACCATGGTGTTTCAATTCATATCTTAAAGTATTGAGTGTAGTGAATCTTCCTTTGGAAACTACAAATTCGATAAACAAAATATATTAATGCTAAAGCATTAAGTATGCTATGAAAAGGCATGTAAATAGTTTAACAATACTATAAAAGTTTGCTTGGCTAGAAACATCATATAAGAAAGAAGATGAAATAAGGAGAGAACAACTAACGACATTATTTTATCCAAAGCATATTTTAGGTGTATTTCCATTATACTCAACAACATATTATGGCCATTAACCAACTTCCCATTGGAAGGGTCCGTAAGGCTGCTCAAGATTAGCTACCCTTTTATCAACATGGTCTGTCTTACCTTGACATCTCAAGTAAGCCACCCAACCGTGTGCCCTTACCCCGAGTGTTAGAACCTATTACAATAAATGAGATTACTCAAAACATAAAACACAATCAACCACCAATTAATCACATACCCAAAAATATGGGTAAATTAAAATTGATTTCAACGTCAGAACCCGCTCAGAAACATTTGCATAAGAGCCCAACATCTTTCTTATATCCATATTATGCCAAGGATTTGTTACAAATTGTTCTATCACCTTAGCCACAATATATATACACAGGAGAACAATATTTGTATATGCCATACAAAAAACATTAACATGCTAACAAAATATCGATTTGTTTGAAACACCATATACAAACTATTCCTGCCCAGACCTGAGAGTACAGGGATGACTCTAGGACACACTAGACATCTAATAAACTTTCTCAAAGATTCATTACTATAGCTCCTCCTTGCTACCACATGTTTGTTTTTGTCACTTTCGATTACCTAAAAAAATGTGGCAAACCACAAGGGTGACACCCATGTCCCACCAAGAGATATAACCTCCAACAATGATTATTGATTACAACATTTTTAAGTAATTAAACAGTGAAGTAGTTTAATCGGATATAACAAATATGCTCAGCAGCACTGATGATTAACAAAATATATAAAGGAGCAGATAATAACTATCATCATTAGCCAGACTATCATCCTTTATCTTGTTGACAATATAAGCAATTCAGTAGCATATGCATATCTAGCATCATGAGTAAGTCTAGTAACATAGAATCTCTATCATTATGAATAAGTCTAGCCACATAAGCATAGCTAACAACATTAGCAGGTCTAATAGGTTGAACATATCAACATCATAAAAATATCTAACAACATAAGCACAATTACCTGGATAAGCGTGATTAGCATTATATGTGTCTCTAGTTACAAAGGCATGGCTAGCATGCTAAACATAACTAACAACATGAGATAGCTAGCATCATGATTATAATCAGCAGTAGAAGTATAGTTATCAACATAATCATGGCTACTGTATGTACGCATCTATAATCCTAAGCATAACCACAACATAAGTATATCTACTATCTCTTAATTGTACTAAGCATCATCTTTATGTAAAGAGAACAAACAAGGGTTATCATCCAATGTGAAGCATCATGTATAACCCTACACAGATATGCTATACGGTTGTATTACATCTTTTATTATGCCCTGAGGAATTGAAGGATACCACTCAAAATCCAACTGACCACTGCTAAGTCAAAATCAGTTCCATACAAGATCCAGGAAGAGCCAGACTCCTAAGATCTTCTCTGCCCCCGGTCAGTATGGGTCCGACACAGTGACACATAAGATCAAGCTACTAACATCCTAGTCCATCCTTGGTATAGGTCATGACACTAGTGAAAGGAGGTGGGTATGCATACCCTACCATCCGAGGTACAACTGTAGTTGTCCTCCAATCTTGTCACATATATAATCACTAAGACACGACTGCAGCCATTCTTAATCACATCAGATGTATAAGGCATGACAATAGCCAACCTCCACAATCTACATTGTGGATGACAAGGAAATCCTCAACTTGCCACCCCCACATACTCAACCGTATGCGCTCTGAGTTTCCCTTAGGAATACTCATTTCACCATCTAGCAAATTCTAACACTCAAATGGGTCTATGGCACTACATGATTAGAGTTTCACTTGATCAGTTATGCCAATTGGATGAATTAAGGATGCATCAAACAAGTGGACATACAAACCGTAATTCACTTCTAGAAAGCATATATATATCACAACTACAAAAGATGTAAAATGTGTGAAACATAATTTCTCATATCATCATCACATGGTACTATTCGCTTGCCATTCATGAGACCACACTAGTCATCATACTATCACAAGATATAAATCCTTTTCACAATATCACAGGGTATCAAACCTTATCAACACAAGAGGATTACAGCTCATTCAGGGCTCAACCATGCCCAAAGGTCATTAAGACCATCATACTATTCCCTGCAAGATCATCATTATGTTTCCATGCCTTATAATAAGGCTCAACAACATCACTTACATATAATACACCAGATCAACATAATATTGCATTAATGAGCTAGAAGATATTCATAAACAATCATAGCAGGGTTATATTAACATTAAGTACATTCCTTTATTACATCAACATGCAAGGAATCTAGATATGATTAACACTCATCATATTCATAATGTACATGTTTAGCATAAGAAAGTATCAACCATGTGGCTATGATAACCACCAGTGAACACATTAAGGTTATGAACATGTTAAGGAGGTTATTCCACCTTCATTTCATCATATAAGAATGTTAAACATGAATACTCATCTTTATCTATTTGCATTAGAGTTAGGTTCAACATCATAAATTATATCAATGTTACTAATCAACACTTATATCCAAACCCTAACTTACGACATCCCCATTGGATCATGGATGCATAAGGTGAAGCATCACCATCACATTCCATACTATTCTCAAGTATGAACCCACACATAAATCAAGGTGTAACCATCAGGTTATAGCATACTAGGGTTTCAACAACAGTAACAGAGTACTCCATGATTGCATTAGCCATTCAAGGACTATTCATACCCAATTACCATCATTTAGTTATATTAAAGCTGGGTATAACAAGCTATACCTCTTTATGGTTACATATCAACATAATATGATTATCATACCTTTTATTAATATGAGTGAATAGGTAAGACTACCTTATTAAGTGTAACCCTCCATTTGTTCCATCATCATTCAACCCATATCACCATACCATAATGTCACCCAGAACCATTGGATGTTTAAAAGGTAAGACCATTGGTTGTTTACATAAGTAAACACCTTGGATAAACCACAAATGAAGTCCTTGATTGGTTCTCTAGAAAGAGTCACCATATTACCCTAGACATCCCTTGATTAACAACACAAAAAGTTCCATTGATAGTAGGGTAACCCACAATCGAGTGTTTAGTTAAAACAAGCCATCCATTGTCAACAATTAAGCTCCTTAAGTTGTTCATATAAAGGAAACCATCTAAATCACATTATTAGGACCAACATGTTACATTATCCATCATTCCACTTTATTGGAGGGATAAACATTAGATCTTGACCATTGGGTCAAGTTCATATGTTAAAACCATCAATTACAGTATAGGTTCGACCATTGCATCAAGTGACCCAAGAAACCATTGTTCTAAGGCTTAATTGATGCTATAACTATATGATTAACTTGCCATAGATTTTGGAGATCTGATACACCATCATTAGTGACCATTAAGTCACCATAGGTTGTTAGATCAGCACTATATTCATTAATCAGCATCAAATATTAAGCTAATGTCATCATTGATTGATAACAGTAGTAGGGTACTTAATGGTTGATCATTAAACTTCTAATTGATCCAAAACCTGACCTAAGGGGGTGACACCCCAGTAAAAACTCTACCCTCTAATCATGTGTGTAATACAAGGAAGATAGAAGTATTAGAGTTTCATTATCAAAGTATCAGTATAGAATAGAGATTACATGGTCTCTAAAATCACCCTTTGAATGTCAATTGTTGTCTTCCATCAAGTTCTTTAGCAAATCATGTTTTCACATCAAGCCATCAACTTTTATCTTTATATCTCTTCAATGATGGCCATGTTTCAATTGGGGTGTATGGAATATGATACCCTTCCTAAATGTTGCATGGTATTTTAATATCATCCTACAACAATTTGAGTCGACTGTCTAGATTTGCAGCACCGGAGATTTGGTCGATTATAGGACTAGTCATTTGATTGCAAGTTCTTAGTAAATATACATGTTCTGTATATAATAGAATTATGCTTCCCGTCAGCAAGGTTGTAGCTTGGGTGGTAAAGGCACGTGCTACCCTATGAAGGGATTCAGGTTTGAAACCCAAGTTATACACCTTGGAAACGAATTATCCTGTCATGTAGGTTGGCCCACTATGTGATTTAAAAGCCGCCTTTGTGTATAAGTAATTGAGGGGGTGGGTGTTTACATTGCCAGGATGGGGTCACCGGAGTGGATCCTCTTAGGGGTTGGTTCCTATGTCATCCAGAAAGCATTACACTTCCAACACATCTTGTATGGTACAATTCCAAGTTCATACGTGAAATATGGAGCCATTTTACTGACAATGTATACATTAATAATCCCCTCTCCATTTGTTGGGTTGTGGAGTAAGGAATTCATGTTTTTGGATATTTCTTTGGAATATCATAAAGGATTTATGACTTTTCTCTCTTCCTTGAACCAACCCACAAATTATGCATACAAATTAATTAAATACTATCTAAATTACATACACTTATAAAAAGCTAAAATAAGTGGAATCTCAAATGAAATGCAATTCAAAGATTCAAATAAAGTATAAAATGCAACTAAAAATACGATGAATACGTATTCATAAATGGGAATTTAAATTCATCATGCCAACCTCATTAACCTACCATGGAGAAATGCAATTATAAAGGGAATTATGAGACCAAACTACAATATGACCCTTTCTAAAATACTTACAACTTGGAGTGGAAGGACAACACAAATTTCTCCTATCACAACAAAAACATTTTGATCCCACAACATCGAACCCAACATCAATAGAAAATCAATAACCAATATTGAAATAGACCACCACTTGGATATAATAACAATGGGAACCCTATAGTTTACTATATCATAAAAAATTTGGATACTATACTATTATGAACTACAATTCATATTTCCCCTAATCTGATCTTATATACATTATCACTCTTCATTCCAAATCCAAGTTATTTATTTTCATTGAATCACCATTTCATTTGATACAAATTATTCCTCAACCGAATTCCCTTTGTAGAAGTGTAAGGTTTCTCCCCATTTGAGAAATATCTACCAATTTGTCCCTCATTTCAAGTTTCGTTTGTTTTCTTGTTCAACCATCATGTATCTTGACACTACTTGGTACCTTTTGTAAATTCCGTGTTACTGAGTAAGACTTTTCTCCTCATTTGAGAAACATTCTCAATATGGTACCTCAAGATACATTTATGAACCATTGTGGCATCACTTAATACAATTAAATAATTGAGTATAAAATATTGAATGGACCTTTAATGGATAAAATAATCATGATATTGGAACTGTTTCTTTGGGAAATCTAGTTAAAATGTTATTTAAAATATTATACAATAACTATGAAGTGGGTTGTGGTAGAAAATTTATTAGGATAATTTGGATTCATAAACTAAAAAACTAATAAATATAGGATTTAGAAAAATAAGATATAAACTAGTGGTAAAAATACAATATCATTTATATGTATCATTTATAAGATATAAAATTTTAGTAGATGGCAAATAGGGGTAGTCTTTGTTGACCTAGAGGTTATACATTTCCTATATTTTGATAATGATTTAACCATTCCATTCATATGTATCCAATATGTGTGTTTAGGTACATGAAAAGGATCCAAAATCCAAAGCCCTAGAATGGGTCAAGTTCAAGTCAAAATAGTTACAAGTGTGCATTTTGGGATTTCTATGTAAATGACCTTAGAACATATTTATAATCACTTGTAATGATTAATTGACTTGTAACTAAGGTGAGAAAATTGATTGGGACATAAAAAACCAATGTTAGATCACTTTTAGATGAAATTTAGAAAATTGATTTTAGGCACTTGGTCGGTCGAGTTTCCCAGCCTTAAAACTCGACCGATCATCCTTAAGTCAATTTTCTAAAGATAGCATCGGTCGAGTTGTGTTTACACAGAACTCGACCGATCAAGTGGATGACCAAGACGATCTTCAAGGATCGGTCGAGTTTCCCCAGGACAAACTCGACCGACCGTTTGAATATCGGTTTTGTCTTTTACTTGATCGGTCGAGTTACCTTTATTGAAACTCGACCAATTGCATTGTACGGAATTTGTAGAAAAAAGTGATGTGACCATTGGTGGGTTATTTGATCGCAAATAGAGACGTTTTCTTGAAGGAAAATTGCTATATTTCGGCCCAAGAGTTCACCTAACTCAAAGCAACACCCTCAGCTATATATAGGACACTTGGAGTTCATTATGAGGCTTCTCATTCATTGCAAACTTAGTTCTACCATAGCTGAGAGTGTTCTAAGCCTTTGAGCCCCTTTCTCTCTCTACCTTCAAGTCAAATTTGTGAGTATGAGTGAGATAGGTTCATGTGTAAGAGAGCTACTCCATGTGTTGAAGTAAAAGCTCTCCTCCTCCATCTTCCAACCTCCATTCCTTTAAAGATAGTTGAAGATACCTCTCCAAGTGAAGGAGAAGGTTGTGTTGTTCTTCAAGGTTGAAGAAGGCAAGCTGTTCCAGCTCTCCAAGTGAAGGTGATAGGTTCTCCAGATCTCCAAGTGAAGGAGAGAAGCAAGGCAATACTCAAGGAAGATAGGTAATCCCTTGAAGGCAGAAGACTTGAAGAAAGGAGTGGGTAAGTCCATGTTGATGGCTGAAGACTCCATGCTTCAAGTGGGTAAGCTCCTTCTATAGGTTGAAGATCTTTGCTTGAGGTACTAAGCCCTTGGATGTGTAGTTTTTGTATCTTATAATCTTATTGTGGAATATAAGAGTACCAAGATTACAAATCCTAGAGACTAACCCACTCTAGGTAGTGGACTGACATTGCTCCTAAGTTTAGGACATAGAACCACTCTAAACCACCTGTCCAAGTGCTTTCTCTTCCTTGTCTCTCATCCTTGATGTGCATGTTAGATTAAGTCATCAAATTGCTGCTTGTTTAAGTTTCTACAATTAATATAATTTGGTGGTCTAATCAATTTTGTGAGAATTGTGAAGCTCTATTCAACCCCCCCCCTTCTGGAGCCCATTGATCCAACAAGTGGTATCAGAGTAGGTCTTCTCCAAGCTACTTCAACAAGTAGAAGAAGATGGGCGATTCGGCACTTGGTTCGCTGAACCTAGAAGGAAGCTTCTCCATGATACATCTGATCTTCGACGGCACCAACTTCCTCTATTAGAAGAGAAGGATGCAGTTCTACCTTCAAGGTGTGAGCTATAAATGTGGAAGATAGTCCACCTCAAATATGAAGATCCAAAGGGGGACATCACCACATGGACTGAAGTTGAAATAAAGCATGCTCAACTCAAAGCCAAAGCTGTGAGCATCATCTATGCCACCCTCACTCCATCTGAGTTCAATCGGATCTCCTCATGGGACACCACACATGAGATATGGCACAAATTGTGTGTCACTTATGAAGGAACCAAGCAAGTGAAGGAAGCAAAGATCTACATGCTTGGTGGTCTTCTAGAGAACTTCAAGATGGGTAAGAATGATAGAGTGGTTGATATGTACACTAGGCTCAATGTCATCTTAAATGGTTTGGCAGCCCTTGGGAGTGTGATGGATAGAGGTACTATCAACTCCAAGATTTTGAGATCTCTTCCTAAGAGATGGGAGCCTAAGGTTACTTCAATTGAAGAGGTGTACAAGCTAAGTGAGTTGTCAACTGAGGAGCTGGTTGGTAACCTCCAAGCCCATGAACCTAGGCTTGACAAGTAAGAAGAGGAAGAGAGGAGAGAAGAAAAAGAGTCCAAGAAGATAAAGGACACAGCCTTCAAAGCACAAATTGAAGAAATGGTCTAACAACAACAACTCACCTTGAAGTCCCCCAGACCTTCCTCATGTGAAGATGAAGGTTCTAACGAGCATGAGGCAAACTACTCAAAGGGCAAACACTTTAAGAGCAAGCCCTCCTCTTCAACTCCAAGATGTTATGAGTGTGGTCAAAAAGGCCACTAAAAGAGTGACTACCCAAAGGCCAAGAAAATCCATCACATGAGAAGCCACAAGAAGGACAAGGAGTACAAGAGAGAAGGCAAGTATAAGAGGAAGGACAAGAAAGGAAGAAGATCAAGAGATGCAGCTCATGCAGCTTGGGAGGAGTCTTCTTCAAGCTCCTCAAACTCTGAAGATGGAGAATGTCATCTTGCTCTCATGGCCTCTACTAGTGAAGATTTATGTGAGGTAAGCAAGGTAAGCAAGGTAAGTGAAGTAAATTTGCTAGAGCTGCCTAAAAAAACTATCATTGATATGCTAAATGAATGCCAATCATCATTTACTAAATGCAAATATAAAAGGAAAAGATTAGGCAAGATAGTTGATGATCTTTATGCTAAAATTGATATCCTTGATAAAAATTAAAAAGTTCTCCTTGATAACATAGACTCCTCGTAAGGGCAATTTCTTGACCTTAAGCTTGAACACAATGGAGTAGAGGTTGAGAATGGTGTATATCTTAAAAACATTGAAGATCTTAAGATAGAAAACCAAAAGTGCCTAGATGAGCTTGATGTTCTTAAAACTAAAAATGTGGAACTCAAACTCATGGATGATGCTAGGAGAAATGAATTTTATGCTTATCAAAGAGAAATTGTTTTGCTTAAATCTAAAAATACCAAATTGCTTGCTCAAGTAAATGACTTATCTTCTAGACCTATTTTGCAAAGTAATGAAGTTGCTAGCATAGCTTTAGAAAGAGATTCCTTTCATACTAAAGCCCTCTGTCTTGAGGCCGACCTATTGCATGCTAGAGATGATCTTGCTAGTCTTTCTACTAGTGTCATTAACCTTAGTTATGATAATGCCAAGTTAATATCTTCTTTGCAAAAGTTTCTCTCGGGAAAGAAATCCCTCAATGATGTCCTAGAACACTCTACCAAACATGTTGGTACTAGTAGTTTGGAATATGATGGGACTGCTCCAAAAGGTAAGAAAAGAGCAAGAACAAAGGTAAGAAGAAGAGTGTAGAACCTCCTATTTTCCATGGAGAGACTTTCGGCTCTAAGAACCCTATGGTTTGTGTTCATTGTAAATGTGATGACCATTACTCCACTTATTGTCCTTACAAGCCCAAGGGGACCAACCCAAAGATGAAATGGGTCCCCAAGCTAACCCCAGATCCCAAAGTTTGAGTTGGGTTCTGACATCCTTCTTTCTTATAGGTTAAAAAGAGATGGATTGTTGATAGTGGCTGCTCTAAGCATATGACTGGAGAAATCAACCATTTCAACATGTTTTTTAAAAAGAAAGGAGGATCGGTAACCTTCGGGGACAACAAAAAGGGTAAGGACATAGGTGAGGGTGATGTGGGCAATGAGTTATGTATTAAAAATGTGTTTCTTGTTGATGGCCTACATCACAATTTGATTAGTGTTAGTCAACTTTGTGACAATGGATATCTTGTGTTGTTTACTTTATTAGAATGCTTGCTTGTAGATTCCCTCTCCTACAATGTTATATATAAGGGAACTAGAAATGGTAATCTTTATGTTATTGTTCTTGATTCTCTTAAGCGCATACTAAATAGATGCTTAGTAGTGGATACAAATGATATTTCTCTTTGGCATCACTGTTTGGGTCATGTGAATATGCATCAAATGAAGAAATTGAGCAAAAAGGACTTGGTTAAAGGACCAAATTGGATTTTGAAAAGGATGAGGAATGCCAACCTTGTACACAAGGGAAACAAACCAAATCCTGCTTCAAATCCAAAGGAGTCATGAGTACCAAGAGAGTTCTTGAACTTCTTCATATTGATCTATTCGGACCAATGAGAATGCAAACGCTTCATGGTTCCAAGTATTGTCTTGTTATTGTTGATAATTTCTCTATATATACTTGGACCTTCTTTCTCGTTTCTAAAAGTAATACTCTTGATGTTTTCTCGAGCTTTTGTAAACGGGCTAAAAATGAAGCTTCTTGTCGGATTGTTTCTATCCGTAGTGATCATGGGGGAGAATTTGAAAATGATCTTTTTGAGCATTTTTGTGAAAAATCTAGTTATTCGCACAATTTCTCTTCTCCTCGTACGCCTCAACAAAATGGGGTTGTAGAGAGAAAGAACAGGTCACTACAAGAGATGGCTAGGACCATACTTCTTGAGTATGACACTCCTAAGAAGTTTTGGGCTGAAGCCATTAGCACCTCATGCTTTGTGCAAAACCGAGTTTGTACACATCCTTCTTTAAAGAAAACCCCCTATGAATTATGGCGTGGTAGAAAGTTGTCTATTGATTTATTTCATGTTTTGGGATGTCCTTGTTTTGTTTTAAACACAAAGGATTCTCTTGACAAGTTTGATCTGAAATCTTATAAGTCTTTCTTTCTAGGCTATAACACTACTAGCATGGCATATAGAGTATTCAACATTGAATTGACTAAAATTGAAGAATCTATCAATGTTAAGTTTATTGAAACTAACCCTGTTGTTAGAAAGCATGTTGTTGATAATGATGTTGCAGATGATTTGATTCCTATATTAAAAGACCTCAACATCGAAAATAAAGGTAAGAAGGTGATAGAAGAAGAAAACAAGGATCCCACTCCCCGCTTTGCAAAGAATCATCCCAAGGAGTTGATCATTGGCAACCCATTCGAGAGAGTGAGGACACGAGCTGCTCACAACAAAGAACAAGCAGATAGTGCCTTCATCTCCCAACTAGAGCCAAAGAACATCAAAGAAGCCCTTGGTGATGATGAGTGGATCTTAGCCATGCAAGAAGAGTTAGAGCAATTCGAGAAGAATCGTGTGTGGACTCTAGTGCCAAGACCAAGTGATAGAAAAATCACTGGCACCAAATGGGTCTACCGCAACAAGCAAGATGAGCAAGGAAAAGTGGTAAGAAACAAAGCAAGGTTAGTAGCACAAGGTTACTACCAACATGAAGGTATTGACTTTGATGAAACTTATGCTCATGTTGCTAGATTAGAATCTATTCATATGTTACTTGCCTTTGCTAGTTACAAAAATTTCTTATTATATCAAATGGACGTTAAAAGTGTGTTTTTGAATGGTACAATCGAGGAGGAAGTATTTGTTGCTCAACCTCCGGGCTTTGAAAATGACAAGTTACCCAATCATGTTTATTTGTTGCAAAAAGCTCTCTATGGACTCAAACAAGCACCTCGAGCTTGGTATGAGAAATTAAAGAACTTTTTGTTAGATATCGGGTATGTCATGGAAAAAGTTGATTCTACCTTGTTCCTAAAACACACTTCTAACCATTTTCTTATAATTCAAATTTATGTTGATGATATCATTTTTGGCGGGACTGGTCTTGATCTTTGTAAGGAGTTTAGTTTTCTTATGCATAGTGAGTTTGAAATGAGCATGATGGGTGAGTTGACTTTCTTCCTCATCTTTCAAATCAAGCAAACAAAAGAAGGAAACTTCATCAACCAAGGCAAGTACACAAATGAACTGCTCAAGTGCTTTGGGATGGAGAACATGAAGCCGATGGATACACCCATGTCCAACACCGCCAAACTTGACAAAGATGAAGAAGGTGAGAAGGTAGATGAGAAGTTATATAGAGGTATGATTGGAAGTTCACTCTATTTAACTGCCTCTAGACCTAATATTATGTTTAGTGTTGGCTTGTGTGCTCACTTATTGCTGTTAAGAGGATTTTGAGGTACTTAGCCAAAACCCAAAATGTTGGACTATTGTATCCTAAATCAAGGGATTTTACTCTTAGAGCATATAGCGATGTGGATTATGCAGTGTGTTTGGTTGATAGAAAGTGCACAAGTGGCACTTTCTTCATTCTAGGAACATGCTTAGTATATTGGTTCTCCAAGAAACAAAGTACAGTGGCATTATCAACTACCGAGGATGAATATATTGTAGCCGGGAGTTGTTGTGCACAGGTTCTATGGATGAAGCAAATGCTCCAAGACTTCAACATATTTTTTTATGCTTCTCTTATCTTTTGTGACAATACTAGTGCAATTAATCTATCTTACAATCTTATATTGCATAGTAGAGCCAAGCATATAGAGGTTCGCCATCACTTTCTCCATGATCACATTGCCAAGAAGGATATTTATATCACGCATGTGGACACGAAAAATCAATTGGCAGATATCTTTACAAAACCTCTAGCTAGAGATCAATTTAACTTTATTCGATCTAAACTGCTTATTGTTGATTTGAATGATATTGCCATGTGATCTATCTAGTTGTCTCTTTCCTATATGTTTGCTCATTTCTTTCTTCACCTTGTTTTTTTTTCCTTATATATGCTTAAATGTGCCTAACCTGCTTGTAAACATGCTTAGTCTTTTCTTGTTTTTCGGTTTTTATCAAATTCCATGTTTTATCGCAAAATAGTGCCCAATGATGAGCTAAATGTGCCTAAGTATGTCAATGATACATAATAGAATGGAAAAATAAATTTAATTGGCATGTATATGGCTAGAAACTAAGAATGTGACTTTTAGGTCAGGTTGACCTTCGGTCGAGTTTTCACCCTGAGAAACTCGACCGATCATGAGCCGAGAGCAAGTCCTTAGTGGACCATTCAGTCGAGTTTTCCATACACAGAACTTGACCAGTCCACGGGCAGAGCCAACTTAAAAGTTAGGATCGGCCATCTTTTTTCCCTCTCAACTAGAAAATAGATGACTGATTCCTCACCTCTTAGCCCTAAGCTCTCAAACCTTGCACTAAACCTCCCGCTCCTAGCCCTAGATCGACCTAGAAACCTTGATCTTGACCTCCTCGGGCGTCACTGGTGGTGTTTGGTCGGCGTTTGAGGTTTGCCATTGCTTGTTTGCACATTTTTCATCTCGTTTTCATTTCTATGGCTTCTCGTAGATGAAAACGTCCTGCTCCAAGAAATGCTCCTGCTTCTTCATCTAATAATCATTTGATTCCATTTGATAATAACTCCTTTGTGTCGGTTGAAGCTGTAAATAGGTACAAGGACCTTCTTCCCTGAATCCCTTTTCCTTTTCGTGCTTTGATCGATCCTTCCCCTAGGTATCAAGCGATTATTGCCTTTGTTTCTCGCCTTCTCAACTCCCACCATTTTTCCGCCCTAGCGATCGAACGTGACTACTTTCACAACTCCATGTCAAGCACTAAAGATGTTCATGAGTTCTATGCCAACTTGCATTGGAACTATGATTTGCTCATCCCACCACCAAATACTCAAGTAATTCTTAATTCTATGATCGCCGGTCGTCATTTTCAACTCTCCGAGGATACCTTAAATGTCTTTTTTGTTGGAGATGAGGAAAATGACACATGGCGTAAGGATTATGGAGAGTACTTCGATCTTCTTGACCCGGAAGGTTTTTACAAACACCATGAATTGATGATGTCGGATGTTCATCGGTTTTTGAAGAAACCTAACGTGGCCTATAAGAAGACGTCCACCCTACCCTCCTCCTCTCTTGACCTAAAGAGGCGCATACTAGCTCTGGTGATTAATTGTAATGTCCATCCAAAGCAAAATCAAACGAACATTGTTGAAAACACCGCAGTCATTATGTATTATTTGTTAAACAATATCAGTGTCAAGTGGGCCAGGTATATCTTACATCACATGACCTACTTTGACACTGGAAAGAACACCAAAGGCACCCACCCACCCTACCCATATTTGATCTGTGGTTTTTTCAAGTTTGCCACTGACAAATGTCTCTTTTCTGACTTCCATTATCTGGTCACCAAAAAGGGTGTTTGTATTAGTGAAACCACCCTTCAAAAGTTTGTTCCTGTGTTTTCCTCTGCCTCTGGTGCTTCCGCCTCTGTAGCCGCTTAAGTTACCCCATTCTCCTCCACCCGAGATCCACCACCGCAGCCTCCTCCTAGACCCAGCCGTGTGTCTTTTTGTGTGTCAAATGAAACCATTATGGGTTATATGATGCATCAACAGGCATACAATCAATAGGTTCAGGACCACCTGCACCAAGATCTGTGTTCCATAATGTCTCACATGAACCTATCATGTGCATCACCCTACCCCACCTACCAGACATACCCTGGTAGTGCCTACGCTTCATATGCATATGAGCATTACTATCCTGCTGTCGAGCCTTCCGTTGTTGCTCTGCCTCCTTTTGATGCTGGTAGTTCCAATCCTGCTGTTCTGCCACCTGCTGGCCCCCTGGCCACTCTACTAGCTTCTTTGGGTGACTCTGCTCTATCCTTCCCACATGACAATGAGCTTCACGCTCTTGGTATGTCTTGGGCTGAGCAGAATGCCCGTTGGCCCGATCATTCTTTTGACCCTCCTGCTGATGAGGAGATGCCAGACCAGGCCGAGGATGATGATGCTGATGCTGATGATGATGACGACGAGGATGCTTCAGACAATGGTGATGGTGATGGTGATGGTGATGGTGATGGTGATGGTGATGGTGATGGTGATGGTGATGGTGATGGTGATGGTGATGGTGATGGTGATGGTGATGGTGATGGTGATGGTGATGGTGATGGTGATGGTGATGGTGATGGTGATGGTGATGGTGATGGTGATGGTGATGGTGATGGTGATGGTGATGATGCTGGCACTGCTGCTCCGCCTTCTGACGGGGATGAGGACTACACTCTTGGCGTTGAGGACGTTGTTGATATAGATAGCCTCGATGTTTAGGTGGTTTCTATTGGTATATATGCCCATAGAACCATCCCAAGCAATTGCATGGAGTCAGATATTAATTAATCAATTAATGTGATTATTTGGTTAATTAATGAATTCCAAAATATTCTAATCAATCCACGAGCATTTTAATTAACACAGTGTTTCTGTTTACCGATGGGTTTAGGAAACCCTACTTCCCTTCGTCTCCTAATTAAAGGAGTATTGACGGTCGATATCTATATAAGATATTGGGAGAGGCTTTTCAGTTTACACTCACATACGTAAACCCTAGCCATCACCATCCTTAGGAGAGAAAGGAGAGAAACGGGTCGCTAGCATGCCGCCGCACAAACATGACTCCTTCTCGTTGGCTTAGGAAGCGTGACGTGGAGTTCCAGTCCATCTGTGTGGACGAAGTAGAGAGGAAGACGCTGAGACGCCTATGTTTGGAGGACATCAACGACCATCTGTGCATGTTATGAGCAGCATATGTCACCGCACGAAAGGAGCGCCGTCGGATCTTCCTGCGACAGTGAACGGGAGAGAAGTTCCGTCCGTGTAGACAAGCGTCATTGCACACCTTTGTGTAGCGGGACATCTCCAGACTTGCTCTACAATAAGGTATATCCCGCAAACACTCCTTCCAGATACGCTGTTGTTGACGAGATCCTGTGTAGGGTTATGTGGATTTTTGTTGCTTCCTCCGCGCACGTTTTTCTCCACAAAACCCAACAGTTTCTTCATTTGTAGTCTAGCATGCTTATTATATACATCTTTCTAGACTCTTTTGTATCAGAAACATCTTGGTACATTCTTCTGAGCTGTACTATTTCTTATCTTTGTTTTATCACCTTTGTGTTTGTAGTTGATCATATGTGGATGTATATCTGAGTTGTAATATCTTTGATGTGCACTATGGCTATTTCCTATGGTTTATCCTATGTGTTGGTGCCATCTTGAGTTATATTTTGATCATGACTTGGATTGTATGTCATCTTTTATCTGTATGTGATATATGCTTTTAAATTGTTGTTTAATCCATTGCATACATGTTTGGTTGAGTTTTGGAGAAGACCTGGCTTTTGCTCTTCTAACCCCCCTACAATTTTGATAATGTTAAAAGGAGGAGAGATATTTCAAGTGATATCTCATGTCTTGAAACTCAATCATATTGGTTTTTCTTTGCTATAATATTGTTTTTTCTTGTGAGATCCTTTTCTTGTTCAATTCACTGTCCTTTATGTGAACTTGCAAAGGACTACACATTACATGTATATTGGTATTGCTATGTGTAGAGAAACTAACCATGCAAGTTAGAGGAATCATAGATTGAGGGGGAGCAATTCACATTGTTCGTATCATGAATCCCCCTAATTCACAAGGAAAAGGTATAACTTTCATATCCTTTTCAATATGGTTGAGGAATGGTTTGTCATTGTCAAAAAGGGGGAGAATGTTGACCTAGAGGTTATACATTGCCTATATTTTGATAATGACTTAACCATTTCATTCTTATGTATCTATTATGTGTGTTTAAGATTGTTTGTAGGCATTAGGTACATGAAAAGGATCCAAAATCCAAAACCCTAGAATGGGTCAAGTTCAAGTCAAAATAGCTACAAGTGTGCAATTTGGGATTTCTATGTAAATGACCTTAGAACATATTTGTAATCACTTGTAATGATGAATTGACTTGTAACTAAGGTGAGAAAATTGATTGGGACATAAAACACCAATGTTAGATCACTTTTCGATGCAATTTAGAAAATTGATTTCAGGCACTTGGTCGGTCAAGTTTCCCAGCCTTAAAACTCGACCGATCATCCTTAACTGAATTTTCTGAAGATAGCATCGGTCGAGTTGTGTTTACACAGAACTCGATCGATCAAGTGGATGACCAAAATGATCTTCAGGGATCGGTCAAGTTTCCCCAGGACAAACTCGATCGACTGTTTGAATATTGATTTTGTCTTTTACTTGATCGGTTGAGTTACCTTTATTGAAACTCGATCAATTTCACTATACGGAATTTGCATAAAAAAGTGATGTGACCGTTGGTGGGTTTTTTATTGCAAATAGAGACATTTTTTTGAAGGAAAACGGCTATATTTCGGCCCAAGAGTTCACCAAACTCAAAGCAATACCCTCATCTATATATAGGACACTTGGAGTTCATTCCAAGGTTTCTCATTCATTGCAAACTTAGTTCTACCATAGCTGAGAGTGTTCTAAGCCTTTGAGCCCCTTTCTCTCTCTACCTTCAAGTCAAATTTGTGAGTATGAGTGAGATAGGTTCCTATGTAAGAGAGCTACTCCATGTATTGAAGTAAAAGCTCTCCTCCTCCGTCTTCCAACCTCCATTCCTTTGAATATAGTTGAAGATCCCTCTCCAAGTGAAGGAGAAGGTTGTGATGTTCTTCAATGTTGAAGAAGGCAAGCTGCTCCAGGTCTCCAAGTGAAGGAGATAGGTGCTCCAGATCTCCAAGTGAAGGAGAGAAGCAAGGCAACGCTCAAGGAAGATAGGTAATCCCTTGAAGGCAGAATACTTGAATAAAGGAGTGGGTAAGTCCATGTTGATGGTTGAAGACTCCATGCTTCAAGTGGGTAAGCTCCTTCTATAGGTTGAAGATCTTTGCTTGAGGTACTAAGCCCTTGGATGTGTGGTTTTTGTATCTTGTAATCTTATTGTGGTAAGAGTACCAAGATTACAAATACTAGAAACTAACCCACTCTAGGTAGTGGACTGACATTGCTCCTAAGTTTGGACATGGAACCACTCTAAACCACCTGTCCAAGTGCTTGCTCTTCCTTGTCTCTCATCCTTGTTGTGCATGTTAGATTAAGTCATCAAATTGCTACTTGTTTAAGTTTCTGCAATTAATATAATTTGGTGGTCTAATCAATTTTGTGTGAATTGTGAAGCTCTATTCAACCCCCCACTTCTAGAGCCCATTGATCCAACAATATCCATGTTTGTCAGCAATTAATTACCTAGGTTTATGAGGATTTTTCTCCTCCTCAATAACTAGTCTAAGAATAGGGTTTCTCATCTTATGTCAGCCATGGCCTTTTTCTTTGAAGAAACACATGCCATTCTTCTTCCATATATATCACCATCCAGCACTAAAGGGAGCGTTGAAAACCTCTTGGTATCCTCTTCTTAATGAAAACCACATGTTTGTTTTAAAATCCTAAAACTTTGTCATTGTAGCTACTTCTTCTTTAGCCATAATGTGGAAAGGATAACCTTTAGAACTTGTCTTATAGATCTATAAACTAATTGTTCCCTATCTCCATAAAAGATCCCATACCAATCTATGTGTGCATTCCACACCTATGTGCAATATGCTTAGACCTTCCAGCCTTCAAGGATGCCTTCAAAACACCTGCCAACTAGGTCCACCAGCCTAAAGTTCATGGTCATGATCTGCCTCGACACCTTGAAGGAATCTTTTCATCCATTGAAACTTATACCACCTTCTTCAACCTCACCATCCACTTCAGACAAGGAAGAGAAATCACCACTAGTGATCCCTACTTCTCCCTTCCACCAAACACCACCATAACCCTATTGTTGGAAATCTTTAGGTCATCTAAAACTATAATCTGAACTCTAAAAGGCACCCCTTACATTCTAACATCCTCACCTATGTACAGAACCCAAGCGCCACCTATATTATAGACTTAAGAGGTAGACAAAGAGGATTATGAAAAACCACTAGAGGGGGGTGAATAGGGTTTTAAAGTTATTTTAATAATTATTTAACTCAAACAACCACAAATGAAAAAGTAAGAAGGAGACAAGGGATTTAGAGTGGTTCCTACCTTAGCAAATACTAAGGCAGGCAGTCCACTACCCGGTTGCTTACCCAACCGGGATTTGAAAGTATTAATTTTATTACCTTCACAAGGAATTACACAAAATACAATACTTTCTTATACCCCTTTGAATAGCCTTCACTTTGAAGTAGATGCACCAACTCAAGGTAGCCTTCTTGAAGTAACTCCAAGCTCCCCCTTGAAGTAGCCTTCCTCTTAGAAGTAACCTCCCGTTGCACCAGCCTTCTTGAAGTAGTCCAAAGTCTCCTTATTCACCAAGAAGATCACAACCCTCTCCAATCTGCAGCCTCCAACCTAGGAGTAGCAAGGAGAGTACAAATGATGAAAATGAACAAGAAAGGAAAACAGAAATTACAACTTATCCTTTGAAGCACAAGGCTTGATTTGCCTATATCAAATGTATAGATCTCCTAACCAAAGTATATGGAAATGTAATTGTTGTGGATAGGAGATATTAGCCTATAGGACACGAATTTAGAGCAAGGTGAAGAGTAGCCAATTGCAAGTATTGCTCAATTGCTCAAAACAGGTTGCTAATGCAAGTATAAGCTCAAAGATTGCTCAAGTATGGAATCAAGTATATTTAGGTGTCCTAAGGCATGTCCTATTTATAGGAATGACCTACAAGTGCTTAAGGACGTTCTAGACACTTTCTAGGGGTTTCTAAGTTCTTAACTAGCCGTTAGGTATAAGTTAGTTGGATTAACAACAGCTAGTGAATTTATTTTGCAGTTGTTGTCAGAGTCCATCTCGGTCGAGAAATGGTCGACCGAGACACCTACTCGGTCGAAGTTTTGTCGACCGACAGACTCTCTGGATCAAGTGTTTGCAACGTTTATCTCCAACTGCCAACTACCTTGTCAGCTGTGTCTAACGGCTACTTGGGTCTTTCTCGGTCGAGAAGTTTGTCGACCGAGAGTGTCTCGGTCGAGGATTTCGTCGACCGAGATTGTCCCTGTTTCAATGTTTCAATTTGAGTACTAAGTGTGTATTGTGAGTGTGCATATGTGACACTATTGAAGGGGATTGTGGGCTCTGATCTCCAAATCACGATATAAACACGATTCAAACTTAGCGGAAGCGATTCGATTAACAGAGGAAGACAAAAATCACGAATAATTAAAACTTTTCGAAACAAGAGCTTGAATCCATAAAAGCTTCTTTCATAACAAGAGATAAATTGTTTACATCTCATGATAATTACTTCTTGAGTAATTATATACATCAAGATATAAAATCTCAAGAACTCATAACAAAAGACTCCAAGACCTGAGAGTACAGAGGACACATAGGACTGACTCTAACTACACCACATGGCAGGCTAAATCTCCACTTGAGATTTACTGCTGCTCCTGGTGCTGCTGCTACTACTGCTGGGACTGGTCACCTGTAGACCGGTTCCTCCGTCTCCGATGTCCACCTAAAAAGTTGAAGTCTACGGGGTGAGACAATTTTACATAATTGTCCCAGCGAGAGTTATAACTCTCTTCCAGAAGCTTTATTATAACATCAAAGAATATCTTAAGCAGTAAAGCTTTCAAAGTATTCAATAGTAGTTGTAGCTATAAACAAGAGCTCAACATTTATGAGACATGAAGAATATAAGCACTATTACAGTGTATCATCAATCAACTAACTCGTAGTTATCTCTAACATGTATACTACGCGGTTGATTATGTTTTACAAACAATATTATGCCCTGTGGAGATGAGGCATACCACTCATACTCCAACTGATTACTAAGAAGTCACATCAGTATCATACATAGGTCATTAAGAGAGCCGGATTCTTATGACCTTCACCTTCCTCAGTCAGTAAGAGGATTACTTGTAGGACATCTTGTGTCTCTACTATTATAGCTCACCATGGTAAACTGGTCCTTCTCTATTCTAGAGTTACAGTGGCGTTCTGTACTCTCTTTGTCATCAGGAGATTTCATGTTTATCTCCACTGATACGGATATCTATGTTTTCTTTGTCATCAGGAGGTTTCATGTTTACCTACTACTGATACGGTATGGGATTGTAGTGAAGGATTGACGGATTACATATCTACATCAATTTCCTACACTAGGATGTAAGGTTCTACACATCCATATACCCCACATACTCACTAGTATGTGATCCAGGAGTTCCCTTAGAAAAACCTGTTTCACCATCATTTGATCTCTAACAATGATGGGTCTATGATCAGGGCTCTACATTAAACTTGATTAGTTAGGTACATTCAGTATTCATTCAACATCACACTTTGTTCTTCAAACAATAACAGTAGCATAACAGCTATAGAAGGAGAATACTAAATGTAACAAGCCTAACTCACATCAATCATCATTTCTCATTATACTCATCACAAGTCATCTCTAAAGCATGAATTTGATGGTATTCATGGCTCTCACAGCCCATTATTATCATAGAATGCCACTGACAAGGCATCAAGATACTTTACTTATTCTTAAAGCTATCAATATGCCTTTAATGAATATAGTATCATCATCCATACCGGGATATGATCACCTCCATATCAGAACCTGCATGGTTAATTCAACTAATAAAAGTTATTCAAAACAATGATTATACTTTCCACTCTTGTCATAAGAGCTAAGTTCTTTGATTCTTATCAACTAGAGTTTAATACTCATATAACATGTCATCACCTTTGAATTAGGGTTTACTATTCACATCACATGTCATTACCCTTGAATTAGGGTTTACTATTCACATCACATGGTGAATTGAACTCATAACATCATCATATATGAGGAACATCATCATTGATGCTCTCAGATTAGCTTAAGATTCATCATATATCATAATTAGGGTTTTCATGATCTCACATAGGTGGATCATACCCTAATCATGCACATTCATGTGTATTGAAGGTTCTTTACTTGAGTTTCCACTCTAAAATGGTACTTTCTCTCTCTTAAGGTACTTTCTCTCTCGTAAGATACTTTCTCTCTCCTCATACTAGTAGATGGTGATAACACCTCTCTAGATGAGGTTGGGTTAAGTCCTCATGGGCTAACATAAGCCAAAACATCATTAACATGTGATTAGGGTTTTATTAGAAACAGGTATTACTCAATTAAACCCCTCAAGGGTATTTTGGTAATTTACCTCATGATCACTATCATGGGTCAATTCATTAATCGCTTAGTCCCTTAATGTTCTAAGCAACCATTAGGGTTTAGATTAGATCACCATTGAACCAATTACAACTTCAAGTGATTATGTATAAATAACATTGAAAACCTCCAAACGATTTCAACCTTCAACCACCAAACGGTTTGAAACCGTTTGGGTGCGTTGACTATTTGCTAGGTTTGACTCCAAGACCGCATGACCTCAAGGTCATTTGCCCAAACCGTTTGGGTGCGTTGACCGTTTGGAAAGGTTGACTTTCCAAACCGTTTGAGCTTATGCGGTTTGAAACCGTTTGATCAACTTGTCTTGAGATCGATTGGTCCAAACGACCTTGAGATCGTTTGAGCCCAAACGGTCTTGAGACCGTTTGGACCCAAACGGTCTTGAGACCGTTTGGACCGTTTGGTCCAAATGGGCTCAAACCGTTTGGACCTCCAACATGG
The DNA here is from genome assembly GCA_963693085.1 of Alisma plantago-aquatica. Lineage (NCBI taxonomy): Eukaryota > Viridiplantae > Streptophyta > Magnoliopsida > Alismatales > Alismataceae > Alisma > Alisma plantago-aquatica. The sequence continues at coordinate 646,366,502 of OY856410.1, forward strand.
TTCAAAAGTTACAAATGTTTATGATTAAGTATGTTGAAGCCCTCAATTGGCCAAAGCCATGTTAACCACTTATAAATTGAGTCAATTAAGATGAGCCTCAATCAATTGGACACTAAAGTATCCCTCAATTGAAAGCCAATTAGGGTTAATTCTAATTCAATTAGGGTTTCAAATCGGATAGTCATCAATATTCAACAATGTGAATCAATTCAAGGTTGAACCTATCAATTGACCTCCAATTGGGCCCAAACTTGGCCCAAACGGTCTTGAGATCGTTTGGACATCATCCAAACGGTCTTGAGACCGTTTGCCCAAAGTTTGACCAAAAACCAAGTCAGTTGGATTAGGGTTGAACTCCAATTAGGTCTAAAATCAGCATTTTTATCAATTCATCAACTTATTGCAATTGGACCTTCAAACCATTAGATTATCTCAACCCTAGACCTCCAAACGGTCTTGGGTTGTGCTCAAACGGTCTTGAGACTGTTTGGAAGAACCCCCAAATGGTCTTGAGACCGTTTGGGTCCTTCAACCCAAAACTCATCAAGATCTATGCTTTAAAACAGTAATTTCAACCCGATTAGGGTTAGGATGTTGAAGTGCCTTCAACTCTCAATTGGTTAAGAATTAATCTTTGATTCTTTGCAGGAATGAAATTCAACATATTACCAACAGACCCTCAAACGGTCGTCCCTTGGTCAACCCTATCAAACAGTCTTGAGACCATTTCAATCCAAACGGTCTTGCAAGACCGTTTGAGAGCAAACGGTTTGAAACCGTTTGACCTTAAACGGTTTGCAACCGTTTGGACCAAAAGGGTCCAAGGTCGTTTGATAAAGTAGCATAGGAATTCACGCCCATCATCTTCAACCTCGGTTAAGGTCGGTTATTCCACCGTTTTGCTTGCAAAAGTGCAAGGAAGAAGGGAGGTAGAAGAAGAAGTATCATGCTAATTTGCAAGAACTAAGTATGCATATAAAGCAAAGAGTTTAAAGTTATAAAACCCGCCTAAAGGTCGTTCCTTGAGCTCCAAGCTTTAATGGCATCTTTGAGCTCCACAGGTTCGTCCAAGGTGAATTCTCCAAGGAAACGTTGGAAAGGAAAGGCTAGAAAGATAGAGCTAGGTGAGCTAGCCATGAATTTGACCTTGAATCCGAGTTTCATCCATGAGTTCAAGCAAAAGGGATGATCCAAACTTACCTTGAACTCCCTGGTCGTCCCTCTCTGCTCCAGAGCTAGCCTTGGTCGGTTGAGAAAGAAGAGAAGAAGTGAAGGAAATGAAAGGTTCGTTCACTTGTTACAAGGAAAGGGCTTATATACTTTAGGCCTTTTTACACCATAAGGACCTCTAAAGTATGGAATTTACATATAAGTCCCTCCTTGCTCAAGGCACGTCCAAACTCATCTAAACTTATGCAAAGCTCATGAAATCTCAAGATCTAAGGGTAAAGAAAGCCAACTTTCAACTAAGGTACATACATGAAAGGTTTCCATACCCATATTAGGTGATTTTTACCACAAGGATCATTTTTCTTATCTGATTATTCATTGATGTCCCCTTTTCATCATTTCTACTCTAAATGATGGCAAGAGTTATAAAAGATGTTCTAGAAGGTGAATTTTACAAATTACACCCCTCAATTTGGGTAAATTGCACTTTACTCCAAATTAGGGTTTTTAAGCACAAGGATCATTCCACAAGCTGCATCTTGATGCCCAAGCTTGGAAAATCCTTGATACTTCATCATATTTACTCATATGATGTCTTATTATCATAAGAACATCTTAACCTGTGAACATTGCAAATTAACCCCTTTAACTGGGTAATTTGCACATAGGTCCCTGCACTACAAAACAATGCTACAACTTCACATATAAAGGAGCAAAATTGAAAGTAAATGTTCCTGAGGAACTTAATTACATTCCAGGGAGTATTAACAAGTATATAATTACATATTTAGGCAAAACTTCTAGGGTTAGGTTATAACCCAGGTTAGGGATGTTACAAATTATCCACCCCTTCATAAGGATTTCGTCCCCGAAATCGATAAAATGCATTAGGAGAAAAGAGCAGGGTATTTCCTTCTCATCTCATCCTCTAGTTCCCAAGTGGCTTCTTCAACACCACGATGGTTCCAGAGGACTTTCACGAGGCTTATATCTTTCTTCTTTAACTTTTTAGTTCTGTTATCAAGGATTGACACTGGTCCCTCCTCATATGTTATATCATCATTTAATTCTACTTCCATTGGTTGTAGAACTGACTCGGTGTCTGGGTGACATTTCCTCAGCATGGAAATGTGAAACACAGGATGTAACTTCTACAACTCTTGAGGTAACTCTAGTCTATAGGCCACCTTTCCAACTCTCTCAACAATTGGATAAGGTCCCATAAATCTAGGAGCTAACTTTCCTTTTCTTCCAAAACGAAGGACTCCTTTCCAAGGTGAGACCTTGAGATACACTCTATCTCCAACCTGGAACTCTAGGGGTCTACGACGTTTATCAGCATACGACTTCTGCCTATCCTGTGTAGTCTTAAGCTGTTGCTGTATAACTTTAATCTTTTCTGTAGTCTGCTGCACAAGATCAGGACCTAACAACTGACGCTCACCAGTCTCGAACCAACACAGAGGTGACCTACAACATCTACCATACAAAGCTTCATAAGGTTCCATATCAATACTATGTTGATAGCTATTGTTATAGGCAAACTCTATCAAGCTTAGGTGTAGATCCCAACTCCCGGTAAATTGGAGAACACATGCTCTCAACAAGTCTTCTAAGGTCTGTATGGTCCTTTCTGACTGTCCATCAGTCTGTGGATGAAAGGCCGTACTAAACCTTAGCTTGGTGCCTAAGGCTCTGTGTAACTGTTCCTAAAAACGACTTGTAAACTGAGGACCTCTGTCAGAAACTATTATGACAGGAACTCCGTGCAAACGCACTATCTCTTGCACATACAACTGTGATAACCTTTCAGCAGAATAGGTTGTTTTGATAGGTAAGAAATGTGCTGTCTTAGTCAACCTATCTACAACTACCCAAATGGAATCATGTCCTTTGTTTGTCCTGGGTAGGCCAACAACAAAGTCCATGGTCACATGGTCCCACTTCCACTGTGGTATGGGTAAAGGTTGCATTGTTCCTGCAGGTTTCTGGTGTTCAGCTTTAACTTGCTGACACACAGGACATTTCAGAACAAATTCTGCAACATCCTTCTTCATTCCAGGCCACCAATAGAGATCTTTCAAATTTCAATACATCTTGGTGCTCCCTGGATGCATAGCATACATGGAAGAATGAGCTTCTTCCAGGACTAATTTCCTCAAGTCATCCACATTCGGCACTATCATCCTTTCATTATAAAAGACTACTTGGTCATCTGAGTCATGGAAACCATCTCGCTTCTCATTTCCATACTCAGATCTAATTTGCTGAACTACAGCATCAACATGTTGTGCCTCCTTAATCTGCTCTCTTAGGGTAGGTTTAATATGCATCTCAGCCATCAACCCGACTAACAATGACACCTTCAACTGTACATTGTCTTGCCTTAAAGAGATAATCATATCTCTCTTAGAGCATACTAAAGAGTTTAGTTGTGCTCTATCCATGGTTGATGTTGCTGATTTCCTACTCAAGGCATCTGCAACAACATTGGCCTTCCCTGGATGGTAATCAATTGTACAATCGTAGTCCTTGATTAATTCCATCCAGCGACGTTGCCTCATGTTGAGCTCATGCTGAGAGAAGATATACTTAAGGTTCTTATGGTCAGTGAAAATCTAAAATGTCTCTCCATAAAGATAATGTCTCCAGATCTTCAAGGCATGAACCACGGCAGCTAACTCTAGATCGTGTGTCGGATAATTCTCTTCGTGTTTCTTAAGCTGTCGGGAAGCAAAAGAAATCACTTGTTTATCCTGCATCAACACACATCCAAGTCCATTCTTAGAGGCATCACAGAAGACTACATATCCTTTTCCTTGCTCAGGTAGCACAAGTACAGGTACACTTGTCAACCTCTCCTTCAACAACTGGAAAGACTATTGACACTTATCACTCCAAGAAAAAGGAGCATCTTTCCCGGTTAACTTGGTCAAAGGTAAGGCTATAGAGATAAAGTTTTTAATAAACCTTCGATAGTAACCAGCTAACCCCAAGAAGCTTCGAATCTCCGTCGGTGTCTTCGGTCGTTCCCATTGTAGAACAGATTCTACCTTTGCAGGGTCAACACGAACTCCCGAGGCAGATATCACATGTCCAAGAAAAGATACCTCCGGCAGCCAGAACTCACACTTGCTAAACTTAGCATACAGCTTATGTACTCTTAGCAAGGTCAAAGCTTGGCGAAGATGCTGCTCATGCTACTGAGCATCCCTACTATAGATCAGAATGTCATCTATGAAGACGACAACATACTGATCAAGGAAGGGTCAAAAAATTCTATTCCTGAGTTCCATAAATGCAGCTGGTGCATTGGTTAGTCCAAACGACATAACCGTGAACTCATAGTGACCATATCTTATCCTAAAAGCAGAATTGGATATGTCACTATCCTTAATACGAAGTTGATGATATCCAGATCTCAAATCTATCTTTGAGAAGACTGTTGCACCACGCAACTGGTCAAAAAGATCATCAATCCTCGGCAAAGGGTACTTGTTCTTTATTGTTACTTTATTAAGTTGTCTGTACTCAATGCACAACCGCATTGACCCATCTTTCTTTCTAACAAACAAAACCGGAGCACCCCATTGTGAAGTGCTTGGTCGGATAAAGCCCTTCTCAAGTAACTCTTGAAGCTGTTTCTTGAGTTCTGCCATCTCGGTAGGCGCCATCCTATACGGAGTCTGGGCTATGGGTTTCGTATCTGGGATCAGATTGATTTCAAAATCAATCTCCCGAGGTGGAGGTATACCAGGAAGTTCTTCAGGAAACACATCCTCGAATTCCCTGACTATGGGAACTTCATCAGGATTGGAACTTTCATTGGTAACATCTACCACATGGGCCAAGAATGCATAACATCCTTGCCTCAACAGCTTATCAGCAACCATAGCTGATACAAGACAGGTGGGCAGCATCTTTCTTTCACCTTGAAAGATCCATGTGTCGCCTTCATCAGCAAACACAGCCAACTTGGATTCACAATCCAAGACAACTTTATACCTTTCTAAGGTATCCATCCCGAGGATTATATCAAATCCTTGCATATCAAGTGGTATAAGGTCCACTTGAATGCGATGATCAAAAAAGAAGAGGATGTAGGGAGAACATACCTCCTGCAAAACGGCAGACCCACTCAACAGAGTCTCCAACAAAAAACTATCTGCCTTATGACTAACCGTCATATTGCAGTTACGAATCACTCTCCGAGTGATAAAAGAGTGTGTAGCACCCGGGTCAATCAGAACAGATACTACACAAGGTTTAGACATATCAGAATATAAAAGTTCCATCTGACCTGTCACCACTTGTGGATCGACCACTGCCTCTGGTGGGTTCATAGCATAGAACCTCGTTGTCGCCTGGTGTTGAGGTGGTGCTGATGATCCATCTTGAGACGCTTGTCCACGTCCTCGAGCTGCTCCTTGAGATTGCATTCTCTGAGATCCTTGTTGATTCTATCTCGGAGGCTGTGTCACACTGACAGGCTTAGATCGGCAGTCCTTCATCAAGTGTCCCACTTTACCACAGTTGTAGCAACTTCTCTCCAGTTGTTGTGGTCTGGGTGGTCCAGTAACTGACATTGATGCAGAACTCTGAGTCTCCTGAGGTGGTTGTCTTCGTCCTCTACCTCTACTTGGAGACCACTGAGTCTGAGAACTAGATCTAGGTGGTGGAGGGTTAGGTGCAGAGGATCTAGGCTTCTTAAAGTCCCTAGATGAAGAACCCTGGAACTGTGGATATCTTTTCTGAGTTTGCCTCTTCTCAACCACAGATCTCTCTATCCTTCGGACTGACTCAACAAAGGTAGAGAATCTCTCTTGGTTTTCTAAGGCAGAGACAGGGGTAGTCATGTCAGCATTCAAACCCCTCTCGAATCTCCTAATTCTTTCTTCTTCTGTGGCAGCCATGTGCGGACAAAACCGCAACAACTCCATGAACTTAGCTTCATACTCACTAATATTCATCATGCCCTGCCTCAGTCTCTCAAGCTGAGAGATCTTCTCGTCTAGGAAGGTCTTTGGGAAATATCTATGAACAAATTCCCGCCGAAAGTCTTCCCACGAGATCTCTATTCCAGGTCTCTTCTACTCTTCCATTGTCCACCAATGACCAGCACTTCCTTTGAGAAGATAGACAGCGTGTCTAACCTTCTCAGCTTCAGGGATATTGAGAATCCTAAAAGCCTTCTCCAACTTTGTTAACCACAGATCAACATCTGCGGGGTCGGCAGTCCCAAAGTACTCGGTAGCTCCGACACGACGAAGTCGCTCGAACGTCTTACCGATACCTTGTCCTTCAGGCTGGGCAGGTGCCCTAGGTGCAGGCATAGGCATCCTATCGGTTATGTGTGTCATGGCAGTCATAAACTGCCCGAACATCGTCTGTACAGCTGGGTTACCCATGTCGGTTGGGTCAAACTGGGGTGGCTCTCTTAGTGACTCTGGTGCAGGTTGTTCTATTCTTGGAACCCTTGCACCGCCTTGAGGTGCACTAGCACTACTCTCTGCCACGTACACATCATGAGGCACAACCATCCTTATGTATCTTCTTCTCCTGAGGAGCAGAAGATTCTATTAGATAAGGAAGGAGTACTAAAGATAGACTTGATATCCTAAGTCCTATGCCTCTGTAGACTCAACTGACCTAGAGCTCTGATACCACTAATTGTGGGCTCTGATCTCCAAACCATGATATAAACACGATTCAAACTTAGCGGAAGCGATTCGATTAACAGCGGAAGATAAAAATCATGGAAAATTAAAACTTTTCGAAACAAGAGCTTGAATCCATAAAATCTTCTTTCATAACAAGAGATAAACTGTTTACATCTCATGATAATTACTTCTTGAGTAATTATATACATCAAGATATAAAATCTCAAGAACTCATAACAAAAGACTCCAAGACCTGAGAGTACAGAGGACACATAGGACTGACTCTAACTACACCACATGGCAGGCTAAATCTCCACTTGAGATTTACTGCTGCTCCTGGTGCTGCTGCTACTACTGCTGGGACTGGTCACCTGTAGACCGGTTCCTCCGTCTCCGACGTCCACCTAAAAAGTTGAAGTCTACGGGGTGAGACAATTTTACATAATTGTCCCAGCGAGAGTTATAACTCTCTGCCAGAAGCTTTATTATAACATCAAAGAATATCTTAAGCAGTAAAGCTTTCAAAGTATTCAATAGTAGTTGTAGCTATAAACAAGAGCTCAACATTTATGAGACATGAAGAATATAAGCACTATTACAGTGTATCATCAATCAATTAACTCGTAGTTATCTCTAACATGTATACTACGCGGTTGATTATGTTTTACAAACAATATTATGCCCTGTGGAGATGAGGCATACCACTCATACTCCAACTGATTACTAATAAGTCACATCAGTATCATACATAGGTCATTAAGAGAGCCGGATTCTTATGACCTTCACCTTCCTCAGTCAGTAAGAGGATTACTTGTAGGACATCTTGTGTCTCTACTATTATAGCTCACCAGGGTAAACTGGTCCTTCTCTATTCTAGAGTTACAGTGGCGTTCTGTACTCTCTTTGTCATCAGGAGATTTCATGTTTATCTCCACTGATACGGATATCTATGTTTTCTTTGTCATCAGGAGGTTTCATGTTTACCTACTACTGATACGGTATGGGATTGTAGTGAAGGATTGACGGATTACATATCTACATCAATTTCCTACACTAGGATGTAAGGTTCTACACATCCATATACCCCACATACTCACTAGTATGTGATCCAGGAGTTCCCTTAGAAAAACCTGTTTCACCATCATTTGATCTCTGACAATGATGGGTCTATGATCAGGGCTCTACATTAAACTTGATTAGTTAGGTACATTCAGTATTCATTCAACATCACACTTTGTTCTTCAAACAATAACAGTAGCATAACAGCTATAGAAGGAGAATACTAAATGTAACAAGCCTAACTCACATCAATCATCATTTCTCATTATACTCATCACAAGTCATCTCTAAAGCATGAATTTGATGGTATTCATGGCTCTCACAGCCCATTATTATCATAGAATGCCACTGACAAGGCATCAAGATACTTTATTTATTCTTATTGCTATCAATATGCCTTTAATGAATATAGTATCATCATCCATACCAGGATATGATCACCTCCATATCAGAACCTGCATGGTTAATTCAACTAATAAAAGTTATTCAAAACAATGATTATACTTTCCACTCTTGTCATAAGAGCTAAGTTCTTTGATTCTTATCAACTAGAGTTTAATACTCATATAACATGTCATCACCTTTGAATTAGGGTTTACTATTCACATCACATGTCATTACCCTTGAATTAGGGTTTACTATTCACATCACATGGTGAATTGAACTCATAACATCATCATGTATGAGGAACATCATCATTGATGCTCTCAGATTAGCTTAAGATTCATCATATATCATAATTAGGGTTTTCATGATCTCACATAGGTGGATCATACCCTAATCATGCACATTCATGTGTATTGAAGGTTCTTTACTTGAGTTTCCACTCTAAAATGGTACTTTCTCTCTCTTAAGGTACTTTCTCTCTCGTAAGATACTTTCTCTCTCCTCATACTAGTAGATGGTGATAACACCTCTCTAGATGAGGTTGGGTTAAGTCCTCATGGGCTAACATAAGCCAAAACATCATTAACATGTGATTAGGGTTTTATTAGAAACAGGTATTACTCAATTAAACCCCTCAAGGGTATTTTGGTAATTTACCTCATGATCACTATCATGGGTCAATTCATTAATCGCTTAGTCCCTTAATGTTCTAAGCAACCATTAGGGTTTAGATTAGATCACCATTGAACCAATTACAACTTCAAGTGATTATGTATAAATAACATTGAAAACCTCCAAACGGTTTCAACCTTCCACCACCAAACGGTTTGAAACCGTTTGGGTGCGTTGACTGTTTGCTAGGTTTGACTCCAAGACCGCATGACCTCAAGGTCATTTGCCCAAACCGTTTGGGTGTGTTGACCATTTGGAAAGGTTGACTTTCCAAACCGTTTGAGCTTATGCGGTTTGAAAACGTTTGATCAACTTGTCTTGAGATCGATTGGTCCAAACGACCTTGAGATCGTTTGAGCCCAAACGGTCTTGAGACCGTTTGGACCGTTTGGTCCAAATGGGCTCAAACCGTTTGGACCTCCAACATGGTTCAAAAGTTACAAATGTTTATGATTAAGTATGTTGAAGCCCTCAATTGGCCAAAGCCATGTTAACCACTTATAAATTGAGTCAATTAAGATGAGCCTCAATCAATTGGACACTAAAGTATCCCTCAATTGAAAGCCAATTAGGGTTAATTCTAATTCAATTAGGGTTTCAAATCGGATAGTCATCAATATTCAACAATGTGAATCAATTCAAGGTTGAACCTATCAATTTACCTCCAATTGGGCCCAAACTTGGCCCAAACGGTCTTGAGATCGTTTGGACATCATCCAAACGGTCTTGAGACCGTTTGCCCAAAGTTTGACCAAAAACCAAGTCAGTTGGATTAGGGTTGAACTCCAATTAGGTCTAAAATCAGCATTTTTATCAATTCATCAACTTATTGCAATTGGACCTTCAAACCATTAGATTATCTCAACCCTAGACCTCCAAACGGTCTTGGGTTGTGCTCAAACGGTCTTGAGACTGTTTGGAAGAACCCCCAAATGGTCTTGAGACCGTTTGGGTCCTTCAACCCAAAACTCATCAAGATCTATGCTTTAAAACAGTAATTTCAACCCGATTAGGGTTAGGATGTTGAAGTGCCTTCAACTCTCAATTGGTTAAGAATTAATCTTTGATTCTTTGCAGGAATGAAATTCAACATATTACCAACAGACCCTCAAACGGTCATCCCTTGGTCAACCCTATGAAACGGTCTTGAGACCATTTCAATCCAAACGGTCTTGCAAGACCGTTTGAGAGCAAACGGTTTGAAACCGTTTGACCTTAAACGGTTTGCAACCGTTTGGACCAAAAGGGTCCAAGGTCGTTTGATAAAGTAGCATAGGAATTCACGCCCATCATCTTCAACCTTGGTTAAGGTCGGTTATTCCACCGTTTTGCTTGCAAAAGTGCAAGGAAGAAGGGAGGTAGAAGAAGAAGTATCATGCTAATTTGCAAGAACTAAGTATGCATATAAAGCAAAGAGTTTAAAGTTATAAGACCCGCCTAAAGGTCGTTCCTTGAGCTCCAAGCTTTAATGGCATCTTTGAGCTCCATAGGTTCGGCCAAGGTGAATTCTCCAAGGAAACGTTGGAAAGGAAAGGCTAGAAAGATAGAGCTAGGTGAGCTAGCCATGAATTTGACCTTGAATCCGAGTTTCATCCATGAGTTCAAGCAAAAGGGATGATCCAAACTTACCTTGAACTCCCTGGTCGTCCCTCTCTGCTCCAGAGCTAGCCTTGGTCGGTTGAGAAAGAAGAGAAGAAGTGAAGGAAATGAAAGGTTCGTTCACTTGTTACAAGGAAAGGGCTTATATACTTTAGGCCTTTTTACACCATAAGGACCTCTAAAGTATGGAATTTACATATAAGTCCCTCCTTGCTCAAGGCACGTCCAAACTCATCTAAACTTATGCAAAGCTCATGAAATCTCAAGATCTAAGGGTAAAGAAAGCCAACTTTCAACTAAGGTACATACATGAAAGGTTTCCATACCCATATTAGGTGATTTTTACCACAAGGATCATTTTTCTCATCTGATTATTCATTGATGTCCCCTTTTCATCATTTCTACTCTAAATGATGGCAAGAGTTATAAAAGATGTTCTAGAAGGTGAATTTTACAAATTACACCCCTCAATTTGGGTAAATTGCACTTTACTCCAAATTAGGGTTTTTAAGCACAAGGATCATTCCACAAGCTGCATCTTGATGCCCAAGCTTGGAAAATCCTTGATACTTCATCATATTTACTCATATGATGTCTTATTATCATAAGAACATCTTAACCTGTGAACATTGCAAATTAACCCCTTTAACTGGGTAATTTGCACATAGGTCCCTGCACTACAAAACAATGCTACAACTTCACATATAAAGGAGCAAAATTGAAAGTAAATGTTCCTGAGGAACTTAATTACATTCCAGGGAGTATTAACAAGTATATAATTACATATTTAGGCAAAACTTCTAGGGTTAGGTTATAACCCAGGTTAGGGATGTTACAAATTATCCACCCCTTCACAAGGATTTCGTCCCCGAAATCGATAAAATGCATTAGGAGAAAAGAGCAGGGTATTTCCTTCTCATCTCATCCTCTAGTTCCCAAGTGGCTTCTTCAACACCACGATGGTTCCAGAGGACTTTCACGAGGCTTATATCTTTCTTCTTTAACTTTTTAGTTCTATTATCAAGGATTGACACTGGTCCCTCCTCATATGTTATATCATCATTTAATTCTACTTCCATTGGTTGTAGAACTGACTCGGTGTCTGGGTGACATTTCCTCAACATGGAAATGTGAAACACAGGATGTAACTTCTACAACTCTTGAGGTAACTCTAGTCTATAGGCCACCTTTCCAACTCTCTCAACAATTGGATAAGGTCCCATAAATCTAGGAGCTAACTTTCCTTTTCTTCCAAAACGAAGGACTCCTTTCCAAGGTGAGACCTTGAGATACACTCTGTCTCCAACCTGGAACTCTAGGGGTCTACGACGTTTATCAGCATACGACTTCTGCCTATCCTGTGTAGTCTTAAGCTGTTGCTGTATAACTTTAATCTTTTCTGTAGTCTGCTGCACAAGATCAGGACCTAACAACTAACGCTCACCAGTCTCGAACCAACACAGAGGTGACCTACAACATCTACCATACAAAGCTTCATAAGGTTCCATATCAATACTATGTTGATAGCTATTGTTATAGGCAAACTCTATCAAGCTTAGGTGTAGATCCCAACTCCCGGTAAATTGGAGAACACATGCTCTCAACAAGTCTTCTAAGGTCTGTATGGTCCTTTTTGACTGTCCATCAGTCTGTGGATGAAAGGCCGTACTAAACCTTAGCTTGGTGCCTAAGGCTCTATGTAACTGTTCCCAAAAATGACTTGTAAACTGAGGACCTCTGTCAGAAACTATTATGACAGGAACTCCGTGCAAACGCACTATCTCTTGCACATACAACTGTGATAACCTTTCAGCAGAATAGGTTGTTTTGACAGGTAAGAAATGTGTTGTCTTAGTCAACCTATCTACAACTACCCAAATGGAATCATGTCCTTTGTTTGTCCTGGGTAGGCCAACAACAAAGTCCATGGTCACATGGTCCCACTTCCACTGTGGTATGGGTAAAGGTTGCATTGTTCCTGCAGGTTTCTGGTGTTCAGCTTTAACTTGCTGACACACAGGACATTTCAGAATAAATTCTGCAACATCCTTCTTCATTCCAGGCCACCAATAGAGATCTTTCAAATTTCAATACATCTTGGTGCTCCCTGGATGCATAGCATACATGGAAGAATGAGCTTCTTCCAGGACTAATTTCCTCAAGTCATCCACATTCGGCACTATCATCCTTTCATTATAAAAGACTACTTGGTCATCTGAGTCATGGAAACCATCTCGCTTCTCATTTCCATACTCAGATCTAATTTGCTGAACTACAGAATCAACATGTTGTGCCTCCTTAATCTGCTCTCTTAGGGTAGGTTTAATATGCATCTCAGCCATCAACCCGGCTAACAATGACACCTTCAACTGTACATTGTCTTGCCTTAAAGAGATAATCATATCTCTCTTAGAGCATACTAAAGAGTTTAGTTGTGCTCTATCCATGGTTGATGTTGCTGATTTCCTACTCAAGGCATCTGCAACAACATTGGCCTTCCCTGGATGGTAATCAATTGTACAATCGTAGTCCTTGATTAATTCCATCCAGCGACGTTGCCTCATGTTGAGCTCATGCTGAGAGAAGATATACTTAAGGTTCTTATGGTCAGTGAAAATCTGAAATGTCTCTCCATAAAGATAATGTCTCCAGATCTTCAAGGCATGAACCACGGCAGCTAACTCTAGATCGTGTGTCGGATAATTCTCTTCGTGTTTCTTAAGCTGTCGGGAAGCAAAAGAAATCACTTGTTTATCCTGCATCAACACACATCCAAGTCCATTCTTAGAGGCATCACAGAAGACTACATATCCTTTTCCTTGCTCAAGTAGCACAAGTACAGGTACACTTGTCAACCTCTCCTTCAACAACTGGAAAGACTATTGACACTTATCACTCCAAGAAAAAGGAGCATCTTTCCCGGTTAACTTGGTCAAAGGTAAGGCTATAGAGATAAAGTTTTTAATAAACCTTCGATAGTAACCAGCTAACCCCAAGAAGCTTCGAATCTCCGTCGGTGTCTTCGGTTGTTCCCATTGTAGAACAGATTCTACCTTTGTAGGGTCAACACGAACTCCCGAGGCAGATATCACATGTCCAAGAAAAGATACCTCCGGCAGCCAGAACTCACACTTGCTAAACTTAGCATACAGCTTATGTACTCTTAGCAAGGTCAAAGCTTGGCGAAGATGCTGCTCATGCTGCTGAGCATCCCTACTATAGATCAGAATGTCATCTATGAAGACGACAACATACTGATCAAGGAAGGGTCAAAAAATTCTATTCTTGAGTTCCATAAATGCAGCTGGTGCATTGGTTAGTCCAAACGACATAACCGTGAACTCATAGTGACCATATCTTGTCCTAAAAGCAGACTTGGATATGTCACTATCCTTAATACGAAGTTGATGATATCCAGATCTCAAATCTATCTTTGAGAAGACTGTTGCACCACGCAACTGGTCAAAAAGATCATCAATCCTCGGCAAAGGGTACTTGTTCTTTATTGTTACTTTATTAAGTTGTCTGTACTCAATGCACAACCGCATTGACCCATCTTTCTTTCTAACAAACAAAACCGGAGCACCCCATTGTGAAGTTCTTGGTCGGATAAAGCTCTTCTCAAGTAACTCTTGAAGCTGTTTCTTGAGTTCTACCATCTCGGTAGGCGCCATCCTATACGGAGTCTGGGCTATGGGTTTCGTATCTGGGATCATATTGATTTCAAAATCAATCTCCCGAGGTGGAGGTATACCAGGAAGTTCTTCAGGAAACACATCCTCGAATTCCCTGACTATGGGAACTTCATCAGGATTGGAACTTTCATTGGTAACATCTACCACATGGGCCAAGAATGCATAACATCCTTGCCTCAACAGCTTATCAGCAACCATAGTTGATACAAGACAGGTGGGCAGCATCTTTCTTTCACCTTGAAAGATCCATGTGTCGCCTTCATCAGCAAACACAGCCAACTTGGATTCACAATCCAAGACAACTTTATACCTTTCTAAGGTATCCATCCCGAGGATTATATCAAATCCTTGCATATCAAGTGGTATAAGGTCCACTTGAATGCGATGATCAAAAAAGAAGAGGATGCAGGGAGAACATACCTCCTGCAAAACGGCAGACCCACTCAACGGAGTCTCCAACAAAAAACTATCTGCCTTATGACTAACCGTCATATTGCAGTTACGAATCACTCTCCGAGTGATAAAAGAGTGTGTAGCACCCGGGTCAATCAGAACAGATACTACACAAGGTTTAGACATATCAGAATATAAAAGTTCCATCTGACCTGTCACCACTTGTGGATCGACCACTGCCTCTGGTGGGTTCATAGCATAGAACCTCTTTGTCGCCTGGTGTTGAGGTGGTGTTGATGATCCATCTTGAGACGCTTGTCCACGTCCTCGAGCTGCTCCTTGAGATTGCATTCTCTGAGATCCTTGTTGATTCTATCTCGGAGGCTGTGTCACACTGACAGGCTTAGATCGGCAGTCCTTCATCAAGTGTCCCACTTTACCACAGTTGTAGCAACTTCTCTCCAGTTGTTGTGGTCTGGGTGGTCCAGTAACTGACATTGATGCAGAACTCTGAGTCTCCTGAGGTGGTTGTCTTCGTCCTCTACCTCTACTTGGAGACCACTGAGTCTGAGAACTAGATCTAGGTGGTGGAGGGTTAGGTGCAGAGGATCTAGGATTCTTAAAGTCCCTAGATGAAGAACCCTGGAACTGTGGATATCTTTTCTGAGTTTGCCTCTTCTCAACCACAGATCTCTCTATCCTTCGGACTGACTCAACGAAGGTAGAGAATCTCTCTTGGTTTTCGAAGGTAGAGACAGGGGTAGTCATGTCAGCATTCAAACCCCTCTCGAATCTCCTAATTCTTTCTTCTTCTGTGGCAGCCATGTGCGGACAAAACCGCAACAACTCCATGAACTTAGCTTCATACTCACTAATATTCATCATGCCCTGCCTCAGTCTCTCAAGCTGAGAGATCTTCTCGTCTAGGAAGGTCTTTGGGAAATATCTATGAACAAATTCCCGCCGAAAGTCTTCCCACGAGATCTCCATTCCAGGTCTCTTCTACTCTTCCATTGTCCACCAATGACCAGCACTTCCTTTGAGAAGATAGACAGCGTGTCTAACCTTCTCAGCTTCAGGGATATTGAGAATCCTAAAAGCCTTCTCCAACTTTGTTAACCACAGATCAGCATCTGCGGGGTCGGCAGTCCCACAGTACTCGGTAGCTCCGACACGACGAAGTCGCTCGAACGTCTTACCGATACCTTGTCCTTCAGGCTGGGCAGGTGCCCTAGGTGCAGGCATAGGCATCCTGTCGGTTATGTGTGTCATGGCAGTCATAAACTGCCCGAACATCGTCTGTACAGCTGGGTTACCCATGTCGGCTGGGTCAAACTGGGGTGGCTCTCTTAGTGACTCTGGTGTAGGTTGTTCTATTCTTGGAACCCTTGCACCGCCTTGAGGTGCACTAGCACTACTCTCTGCCACGTACACATCATGAGGCACAACCATCCTTATGTATCTTCTTCTCCTGAGGAGCAGAAGATTCTATTAGATAAGGAAGGAGTACTAAAGATAGACTTGATATCCTAAGTCCTATGCCTCTGTAGACTCAACTGACCTAGAGCTCTGATACCACTAATTGTGGGCTCTGATCTCCAAACCACGATATAAACACGATTCAAACTTAGCGGAAGCGATTCGATTAACAGCGGAAGATAAAAATCATGGAAAATTAAAACTTTTCGAAACAAGAGCTTGAATCCATAAAAGCTTCTTTCATAACAAGAGATAAACTGTTTACATCTCATGATAATTACTTCTTGAGTAATTATATACATCAAGATATAAAATCTCAAGAACTCATAACAAAAGACTCCAAGACCTGAGAGTACAGAGGACACATAGGACTGACTCTAACTACACCACATGGCAGGCTAAATCTCCACTTGAGATTTACTGCTGCTCCTGGTGCTGCTGCTACTACTGCTGGGACTGGTCACCTGTAGACCGGTTCCTCCGTCTCCGACGTCCACCTAAAAAGTTGAAGTCTACGGGGTGAGACAATTTTACATAATTGTCCCAGCGAGAGTTATAACTCTCTGCCAGAAGCTTTATTATAACATCAAAGAATATCTTAAGCAGTAAAGCTTTCAAAGTATTCAATAGTAGTTGTAGCTATAAACAAGAGCTCAACATTTATGAGACATGAAGAATATAAGCACTATTACAGTGTATCATCAATCAACTAACTCGTAGTTATCTCTAACATGTATACTACGTGGTTGATTATGTTTTACAAACAATATTATGCCCTGTGGAGATGAGGCATACCACTCATACTCCAACTGATTACTAAGAAGTCACATCAGTATCATACATAGGTCATTAAGAGAGCCGGATTCTTATGACCTTCACCTTCCTCAGTCAGTAAGAGGATTACTTGTAGGACATCTTGTGTCTCTACTATTATAGCTCACCAGGGTAAACTGGTCCTTCTCTATTCTAGAGTTACAGTGGCGTTCTGTACTCTCTTTGTCATCAGGAGATTTCATGTTTATCTCCACTGATACGGATATCTATGTTTTCTTTGTCATCAGGAGGTTTCATGTTTACCTACTACTGATACGGTATGGGATTGTAGTGAAGGATTGACGGATTACATATCTACATCAATTTCCTACACTAGGATGTAAGGTTCTACACATCCATATACCCCACATACTCACTAGTATGTGATCTAGGAGTTCCCTTAGAGAAACCTATTTCACCATCATTTGATCTCTAACAATGATGGGTCTATGATCAGGGCTCTACATTAAACTTGATTAGTTAGGTACATTCAGTATTCATTCAACATCACACTTTGTTCTTCAAACAATAATAGTAGCATAACAGCTATAGAAGGAGAATACTAAATGTAACAAGCCTAACTCACATCAATCATCATTTCTCATTATACTCATCACAAGTCATCTCTAAAGCATGAATTTGATGGTATTCATGGCTCTCACAGCCCATTATTATCATAGAATGCCACTGACAAGGCATCAAGATACTTTACTTATTCTTATTGCTATCAATATGCCTTTAATGAATATAGTATCATCATCCATACCGGGATATGATCACCTCCATATCAGACTCTGCATGGTTAATTCAACTAATAAAAGTTATTCAAAACAATGATTATACTTTCCACTCTTGTCATAAGAGCTAAGTTCTTTGATTCTTATCAACTAGAGTTTAATACTCATATAACATGTCATCACCTTTGAATTAGGGTTTACTATTCACATCACATGTCATTACCCTTGAATTAGGGTTTACTATTCACATCACATGGTGAATTGAACTCATAACATCATCATGTATGAGGAACATCATCATTGATGCTCTCAGATTAGCTTAAGATTCATCATATATAATAATTAGGGTTTTCATGATCTCACATAGGTGGATCATACCCTAATCATGCACATTCATGTGTATTGAAGGTTCTTTACTTGAGTTTCCACTCTAAAATGGTACTTTCTCTCTCTTAAGGTACTTTCTCTCTCTTAAGATACTTTCTCTCTCCTCATACTAGTAGATGGTGATAACACCTCTCTAGATGAGGTTGGGTTAAGTCCTCATGGGCTAACATAAGCCAAAACATCATTAACATGTGATTAGAGTTTTATTAGAAACAGGTATTACTCAATTAAACCCCTCAAGGGTATTTTGGTAATTTACCTCATGATCACTATCATGGGTCAATTCATTAATCGCTTAGTCCCTTAATGTTCTAAGCAACCATTAGGGTTTAGATTAGATCACCATTGAACCAATTACAACTTCAAGTGATTATGTATAAATAACATTGAAAACCTCCAAACGGTTTCAACCTTCAACCACCAAACGGTTTGAAACCGTTTGGGTGCGTTGACTGTTTGCTAGGTTTGACTCCAAGACCGCATGACCTCAAGGTCATTTTCCCAAACCGTTTGGGTGCGTTGACCATTTGGAAAGGTTGACTTTCCAAACCGTTTGAGCTTATGCGGTTTGAAACCGTTTGATCAACTTGTCTTGAGATCGATTGGTCCAAACGACCTTGAGATCGTTTGAGCCCAAACGGTCTTGAGACCATTTGGACCCAAACGGTCTTGAGACCGTTTGGACCGTTTGGTCCAAATGGGCTCAAACCGTTTGGACCTCCAACATGGTTCAAAAGTTACAAATGTTTATGATTAAGTATGTTGAAGCCCTCAATTGGCCAAAGCCATGTTAACCACTTATAAATTGAGTCAATTAAGATGAGCCTCAATCAATTGGACACTAAAGTATCCCTCAATTGAAAGCCAATTAGGGTTAATTCTAATTCAATTAGGGTTTCAAATCGGATAGTCATCAATATTCAACAATGTGAATCAATTCAAGGTTGAACCTATCAATTGACCTCCAATTGGGCCCAAACTTCGCCCAAACGGTCTTGAGATCGTTTGGACATCATCCAAATGGTCTTGAGACCGTTTGCCCAAAGTTTGACCAAAAACCAAGTCAGTTGGATTAGGGTTGAACTCCAATTAGGTCTAAAATCAGCATTTTTATCAATTCATCAACTTATTGCAATTGGACCTTCAAACCATTAGATTATCTCAACCCTAGACCTCCAAACGGTCTTGGGTTGTGCTCAAACGGTCTTGAGACTGTTTGGAAGAACCCCCAAATGGTCTTGAGACCGTTTGGGTCCTTCAACCCAAAACTCATCAAGATCTATGCTTTAAAACAGTAATTTCAACCCGATTAGGGTTAGGATGTTGAAGTGCCTTCAACTCTCAATTGGTTAAGAATTAATCTTTGATTCTTTGCAGGAATGAAATTCAACATATTACCAACATACCCTCAAACGGTCGTCCCTTGGTCAACCCTATCAAACGGTCTTGAGACCATTTCAATCCAAACGGTCTTGCAAGACCGTTTGAGAGCAAACGGTTTGAAACCGTTTGACCTTAAACGGTTTGCAACTGTTTGGACCAAAAGGGTCCAAGGTCGTTTGATAAAGTAGCATAGGAATTCACGCCCATCATCTTCAACCTTGGTTAAGGTCGGTTATTCCACTGTTTTGCTTGCAAAAGTGCAAGGAAGAAGGGAGGTAGAAGAAGAAGTATCATGCTAATTTGCAAGAACTAAGTATGCATATAAAGCAAAGAGTTTAAAGTTATAAAACCCGCCTAAAGGTCGTTCCTTGAGCTCCAAGCTTTAATGGCGTCTTTGAGCTCCACAGGTTCGGCCAAGGTGAATTCTCCAAGGAAACGTTGGAAAGGAAATGCTAGAAAGATAGAGCTAGGTGAGCTAGCCATGAATTTGACCTTGAATCAGAGTTTCATCCATGAGTTCAAGCAAAAGGGATGATCCAAACTTACCTTGAACTCCCTGGTCATCCCTCTCTGCTCCAGAGCTAGCCTTGGTCGGTTGAGAAAGAAGAGAAGAAGTGAAGGAAATGAAAGGTTCGTTCACTTGTTACAAGGAAATGGCTTATATACTTTAGGCCTTTTTACACCATAAGGACCTCTAAAGTATGGAATTTACATATAAGTCCCTCCTTGCTCAAGGCACGTCCAAACTCATCTAAACTTATGCAAAGCTCATGAAATCTCAAGATCTAAGGGTAAAGAAAGCCAACTTTCAACTAAGGTACATACATGAAAGGTTTCCATACCCATATTAGGTGATTTTTACCACAAGGATCATTTTTCTTATCTAATTATTCATTGATGTCCCCTTTTCATCATTTCTACTCTAAATGATGGCAAGAGTTATAAAAGATGTTCTAGAAGGTGAATTTTACAAATTACACCCCTCAATTTGGGTAAATTGCACTTTACTCCAAATTAGGGTTTTTAAGCACAAGGATCATTCCACAAGCTGCATCTTGATGCCCAAGCTTGGAAAATCCTTGATACTTCATCATATTTACTCATATGATGTCTTATTATCATAAGAACATCTTAACCTGTGAACATTGCAAATTAACCCCTTTAACTGGGTAATTTGCACATAGGTCCCTGCACTACAAAACAATGCTACAACTTCACATATAAAGGAGCAAAATTGAAAGTAAATGTTCTTGAGGAACTTAATTACATTCCAGGGAGTATTAACAAGTATATAATTACATATTTAGGCAAAACTTCTAGGGTTAGGTTATAACCCAGGTTAGGGATGTTACAAATTATCCACCCCTTCACAAGGATTTCATCCCCGAAATCGATAAAATGCATTAGGAGAAAAGAGCAGGGTATTTCCTTCTCATCTCATCCTCTAGTTCCCAAGTGGCTTCTTCAACACCACGATGGTTCCATAGGACTTTCACGAGGCTTATATCTTTCTTCTTTAACTTTTTAGTTCTGTTATCAAGGATTGACACTGGTCCCTCCTCATATGTTATATCATCATTTAATTCTACTTCCATTGGTTGTAGAACTGACTCGGTGTCTGGGTGACATTTCCTCAGCATGGAAATGTGAAACACAGGATGTAACTTCTACAACTCTTGAGGTAACTCTAGTCTATAGGCCACCTTTCCAACTCTCTCAACAATTGGATAAGGTCCCATAAATCTAGGAGCTAACTTTCCTTTTCTTCCAAAACGAAGGACTCCTTTCCAAGGTGAGACCTTGAGATACACTCTGTCTCCAACCTGGAACTCTAGGGGTCTACGACGTTTATCAGCATACGACTTCTGCCTATCCTGTGTAGTCTTAAGCTGTTGCTGTATAACTTTAATCTTTTTTGTAGTCTGCTGCACAAGATCAGGACCTAACAACTGACGCTCACCAGTCTCGAACCAACACAGAGGTGACCTACAACATCTACCATACAAAGCTTCATAAGGTTCCATATCAATACTATGTTGATAGCTATTGTTATAGGCAAACTCTATCAAGCTTAGGTGTAGATCCCAACTCCCGGTAAATTGGAGAACACATGCTCTCAACAAGTCTTCTAAGGTCTGTATGGTCCTTTCTGACTGTCCATCAGTCTGTGGATGAAAGGTCGTACTAAACCTTGGCTTGGTGCCTAAGGCTCTGTGTAACTGTTCCCAAAAATGACTTGTAAACTGAGGACCTCTGTCAGAAACTATTATGACAGGAACTCCGTGCAAACGCACTATCTCTTGCACATACAACTGTGATAACCTTTCAGCAGAATAGGTTGTTTTGACAGGTAAGAAATGTGCTGTCTTAGTCAACCTATCTACAACTACCCAAATGGAATCATGTCCTTTGTTTGTCCTGGGTAGGCCAACAACAAAGTCCATGGTCACATGGTCCCACTTCCACTGTGGTATGGGTAAAGGTTGCATTGTTCCTGCAGGTTTCTGGTGTTCAGCTTTAACTTGCTGACACACAGGACATTTCAGAACAAATTCTGCAACATCCTTCTTCATTCCAGGCCACCAATAGAGATCTTTCAAATTTCAATACATCTTGGTGCTCCCTGGATGCATAGCATACATGGAAGAATGAGCTTCTTCCAGGACTAATTTCCTCAAGTCATCCACATTCGGCACTATCATCCTTTCATTATAAAAGACTACTTGGTCATCTGAGTCATGGAAACCATCTCGCTTCTCATTTCCATACTCAGATCTAATTTTCTGAACTACAGCATCAACATGTTGTGCCTCCTTAATTTGCTCTCTTAGGGCAGGTTTAATATGCATCTCAGCCATCAACCCGGCTAACAATGACACCTTCAACTGTACATTGTCTTGCCTTAAAGAGATAATCATATCTCTCTTAGAGCATACTAAAGAGTTTAGTTGTGCTCTATCCATGGTTGATGTTGCTGATTTCCTACTCAAGGCATCTGCAACAACATTGGCCTTCCCTGGATGGTAATCAATTGTACAATCGTAGTCCTTGATTAATTCCATCCAGCGACGTTGCCTCATGTTGAGCTCATGCTGAGAGAAGATATACTTAAGGTTCTTATGGTCAGTGAAAATATGAAATGTCTCTCCATAAAGATAATGTCTCCAGATCTTCAAGGCATGAACCACGGCAGCTAACTCTAGATCGTGTGTCGGATAATTCTCTTCGTGTTTCTTAAGCTGTCGGGAAGCAAAAGAAATCACTTGTTTATCCTGCATCAACACACATCCAAGTCCATTCTTAGAGGCATCACAGAAGACTACATATCCTTTTCCTTGCTCAGGTAGCACAAGTACAGGTACACTTGTCAACCTCTCCTTCAACAACTGGAAAGACTATTGACACTTATCACTCCAAGAAAAAGGAGCGTCTTTCCCGGTTAACTTGGTCAAAGGTAAGGCTATAGAGATAAAGTTTTTAATAAACCTTCGATAGTAACCAGCTAACCCCAAGAAGCTTCGAATCTCCGTCGGTGTCTTCGGTTGTTCCCATTGTAGAACGGATTCTACCTTTGCAGGGTCAACACGAACTCCCGAGGCAGATATCACATGTCCAAGAAAAGATACCTCCGGCAGCCAGAACTCACACTTGCTAAACTTAGCATACAGCTTATGTACTCTTAGCAAGGTCAAAGCTTGGCGAAGATGCTGCTCATGCTGCTGAGCATCCCTACTATAGATCAGAATGTCATCTATGAAGACGACAACATACTGATCAAGGAAGGGTCAAAAAATTCTATTCTTGAGTTCCATAAATGCAGCTGGTGCATTGGTTAGTCCAAACGACATAACCGTGAACTCATAGTGACCATATCTTGTCCTAAAAGCAGACTTGGATATGTCACTATCCTTAATACGAAGTTGATGATATCCAGATCTCAAATCTATCTTTGAGAAGACTGTTGCACCACGCAACTGGTCAAAAAGATCATCAATCCTCGGCAAAGGGTACTTGTTCTTTATTGTTACTTTATTAAGTTGTCTGTAGTCAATGCACAACCGCATTGACCCATCTTTCTTTCTAACAAACAAAACCGGAGCACCCCATTGTGAAGTGCTTGGTCAGATAAAGCCCTTCTCAAGTAACTCTTGAAGCTGTTTCTTGAGTTCTGCCATCTCGGTAGGCGCCATCCTATACGGAGTCTGGGCTATGGGTTTCGTATCTGGGATCAGATTGATTTCAAAATCAATCTCCCGAGGTGGAGGTATACCAGGAAGTTCTTCCGGAAACACATCCTCGAATTCCCTGACTATGGGAACTTCATCAGGATTGGAACTTTCATTGGTAACATCTACCACATGGGCCAAGAATGCATAACATCCTTGCCTCAACAGCTTATCAGCAACCATAGCTGATACAAGACAGGTGGGCAGCATCTTTCTTTCACCTTGAAAGATCCATGTGTCGCCTTCATCAGCAAACACAGCCAACTTGGATTCACAATCCAAGACAACTTTATACCTTTCTAAGGTATCCATCCCAAGGATTATATCAAATCCTTGCATATCAAGTGGTATAAGGTCCACTTGAATGCGATGATAAAAAAAGAAGAGGATGCAGGGAGAACATACCTCCTGCAAAACGGCAGACCCACTCAACGGAGTCTCCAACAAAAAACTATCTGCCTTATGACTAACCGTCATATTGCAGTTACGAATCACTCTCCGAGTGATAAAAGAGTGTGTAGCACCCGGGTCAATCAGAACAAATACTACACAAGGTTTAGACATATCAGAATATAAAAGTTCCATCTGACCTGTCACCACTTGTGGATCGACCACTGCCTCTGGTGGGTTCATAGCATAGAACCTCGTTGTCGCCTGGTGTTGAGGTGGTGCTGATGATCCATTTTGAGACGCTTGTCCACGTCCTCGAGATGCTCCTTGAGATTGCATTCTCTGAGATCCTTGTTGATTCTATCTCGGAGGCTGTGTCACACTGACAGGCTTAGATCGGCAGTCCTTCATCAAGTGTCCCACTTTACCACAGTTGTAGCAACTTCTCTCCAGTTGTTGTGGTCTGGGTGGTCCAGTAACTGACATTGATGCAGAACTCTGAGTCTCCTGAGGTGGTTGTCTTCGTCCTCTACCTCTACTTGGAGACCACTGAGTCTGAGAACTAGATCTAGGTGGTGGAGGGTTAGGTGCAGAGGATCTAGGCTTCTTAAAGTCCCTAGATGAAGAACCCTGGAACTGTGGATATCTTTTCTGAGTTTGCCTCTTCTCAACCACAGATCTCTCTATCCTTCGGACTGACTCAACGAAGGTAGAGAATATCTATTGGTTTTCTAAGGCAGAGACAGGGATAGTCATGTCAGCATTCAAACCCCTCTCGAATCTCCTAATTCTTTCTTATTCTGTGGCAGCCATGTGCGGACAAAACCGCAACAACTCCATGAACTTAGCTTCATACTCACTAATATTCATCATGCCCTACCTCAGTCTCTCAAGCTGAGAGATCTTCTCGTCTAGGAAGGTCTTTGGGAAATATCTATGAACAAATTCCCGCCGAAAGTCTTCCCACGAGATCTCCATTCCAGGTCTCTTCTACTCTTCCATTGTCCACCAATGACCAGCACTTCCTTTGAGAAGATAGACAGCGTGTCTAACCTTCTCAGCTTCAGGGATATTGAGAATCCTAAAAGCCTTCTCCAACTTTGTTAACCACAGATCAGCATCTGCGGGGTCGGCAGTCCCAAAGTACTCGGTAGCTCCGACACGACGAAGTCGCTCGAACGTCTTACCGATACCTTGTCCTTCAGGCTGGGCAGGTGCCCTAGGTGCAGGCATAGGCATCCTGTCGGTTATGTGTGTCATGGCAGTCATAAACTGCCCGAACATCGTCTGTACAGCTGGGTTACCCATGTCGGCTGGGTCAAACTGGGGTGGCTCTCTTAGTGACTCTGGTGCAGGTTGTTCTATTCTTGGAACCCTTGCACCGCCTTGAGGTGCACTAGCACTACTCTCTGCCACGTACACATCATGAGGCACAGCCATCCTTATGTATCTTCTTCTCCTGAGGAGCAGAAGATTCTATTAGATAAGGAAGGAGTACTAAAGATAGACTTGATATCCTAAGTCCTATGCCTCTGTAGACTCAACTGACCTAGAGCTCTGATACCACTAATTGTGGGCTCTGATCTCCAAACCACGATATAAACACGATTCAAACTTAGCGGAAGCGATTCGATTAACAGCGGAAGATAAAAATCATGGAAAATTAAAACTTTTCGAAACAAGAGCTTGAATCCATAAAAGCTTCTTTCATAACAAGAGATAAACTGTTTACATCTCATGATAATTACTTCTTGAGTAATTATATACATCAAGATATAAAATCTCAAGAACTCATAACAAAAGACTCCAAGACCTGAGAGTACAGAGGACACATAGGACTGACTCTAACTACACCACATGGCAGGCTAAATCTCCACCTGAGATTTACTGCTGCTCCTGGTGCTGTTGCTGCTACTGCTGGGACTGGTCACCTGTAGACCGGTTCCTCCATCTCCGACGTCCACCTAAAAAGTTGAAGTCTACGGGGTGAGACAATTTTACATAATTGTCCCAGCGAGAGTTATAACTCTCCGCCAGAAGCTTTATTATAACAACAAAGAATATCTTAAGCAGTAAAGCTTTCAAAGTATTCAATAGTAGTTGTAGCTATAAACAAGAGCTCGACATTTATGAGACATGAAGAATATAAGCACTATTACAGTGTATCATCAATCAACTAACTCGTAGTTATCTCTAACATGTATACTACACGGTTGATTATGTTTTACAAACAATATTATGCCCTTTGGAGATGAGGCATACCACTCATACTCCAACTGATTACTAAGAAGTCACATCAGTATCATACATAGGTCATTAAGAGAGCCGGATTCTTATGACCTTCACCTTCCTCAGTCAGTAAGAGGATTACTTGTAGGACATCTTGTGTCTCTACTATTATAGCTCACCAGGGTAAACTGGTCCTTCGCTATTCTAGAGTTACAGTGGCGTTCTGTACTCTCTTCGTCATCAGGAGATTTCATGTTTATATCCAGTGATACAGATATCTATGTTTTCTTCGTCATCAGGAGGTTTCATGTTTACCTACTACTGATACGGTATGGGATTGTAGTGAAGGATTGACGGATTACATATCTACATCAATTTCCTACACTAGGATGTAAGGTTCTACACATCCATATACCCCACATACTCACTAGTATGTGATCCAGGAGTTCCCTTAGAAAAACCTGTTTCACCATCATTTGATCTCTGACAATGATGGGTCTATGATCAGGGCTCTACATTAAACTTGATTAGTTAGGTACATTCAATATTCATTTAACATCACACTTTGTTCTTCAAACAATAACAGTAGCATAACAGCTATAGAAGGAGAATACTAAATGTAACAAGCCTAACTCACATCAATCATCATTTCTCATTATACTCATCACAAGTCATCTCTAAAGCATGACTTTGATGGTATTCATGGCTCTCACAGCCCATTATTATCATAGAATTCCACTGACAAGGCATCAAGATACTTTACTTATTCTTAAAGCTATCAATATGCCTTTAATGAATATAGTATCATCATCCATACCTGGATATGATCACCTCCATATCAGAACCTGCATGGTTAATTCAACTAATAAAAGTAATTCAAAACAATGATTATAATTTCCACTCTTGTCATAAGAGCTAAGTTCTTTGATTCTTATCAACTAGAGTTTAATACTCATATAACATGTCATCACCTTTGAATTAGGATTTACTATTCACATCACATGTCATTACCCTTGAATTAGGGTTTACTATTCACATCACATGGTGAATTGAACTCATAACATCATCATGTATGAGGAACATCATCATTGATGCTCTCAGATTAGCTTAAGATTCATCATATATCATAATTAGGGTTTTCATGATCTCACATAGGTGGATCATACCCTAATCATGCACATTCATGTGTATTGAAGGTTCTTTACTTGAGTTTCCACTCTAAAAGGGTACTTTCTCTCTCTTAAGGTACTTTCTCTCTCTTAAGATACTTTCTCTCTCCTCATACTAGTATATGGTGATAACACCTCTCTAGATTAGGTTGGGTTAAGTCCTCATGGGCTAACATAAGCCAAAACATCATTAACATGTGATTAGGGTTTTATTAGAAACAGGTATTACTCAATTAAACCCCTCAAGGGTATTTTGGTAATTTACCTCATGATCACTATCATGGGTCAATTCATTAATCGCTTAGTCCCTTAATGTTCTAAGCTACCATTAGGGTTTAGATTAGATCACCATTGAACCAATTACAACTTCAAGTGATTATGTATAAATAACATTGAAAACCTCCAAACGGTTTCAACCTTCAACCACCAAACGGTTTGAAACCGTTTGGGTGTGTTGACCATTTTCTAGGTTTGACTCCAAGACCGCATGAGCTCAAGGTCATTTTCCCAAACCGTTTGGGTGCGTTGACCATTTGGAAAGGTTGAATTTCCAAACCGTTTGAGCTTATGCGGTTTGAAACCGTTTGATCAACTTGTCTTGAGATCGATTGGTCCAAACGACCTTGAGATCGTTTGAGCCCAAACGGTCTTGAGACAATTTGGACCCCAACGGTCTTGAGACCGTTTGGCCTCAAACGGTCTTGAGACCGTTTGGTCCAAATGGGCTCAAACCGTTTGGACCTCCAACATGGTTCAAAAGTTACAAATGTTTATGATTAAGTATGTTGAAGCCCTCAATTGGCCAAAGCCATGTTAACCACTTATAAATTGAGTCAATTAAGATGAGCCTCAATCAATTGGACACTAAAGTATCCCTCAATTGAAAGCCAATTAGGGTTAATTCTAATTCAATTAGGGTTTCAAATCGGATAGTCATCAATATTCAACAATGTGAATCAATTCAAGGTTGAACCTATCAATTGACCTCCAATTGGGCCCAAACGGTCTTGAGATCGTTTGGACATCATCCAAATGGTCTTGAGACCGTTTGCCCAAAGTTTGACCAAAAACCAAGTCGGTTGGATTAGGGTTGAACTCCAATTAGGTCTAAAATCAGCATTTTTATCAATTCATCAACTTATTGCAATTGGACCTTCAAACCATTAGATTATCTCAACCCTAGACCTCCAAACAGTCTTGGGTTGTGCTCAAACGGTCTTGAGACCGTTTGGAAGAACCCCCAAATGGTCTTGAGACCGTTTGGGTCCTTCAACCTAAAACTCATCAAGATCTATGCTTTAAAACAGTAATTTCAACCCGATTAGGGTTAGGATGTTGAAGTGCCTTCAACTCTCAATTGGTTAAGAATTAATCTTTGATTCTTTGCAGGAATGAAATTCAACATATTACCAACAGACCCTCAAATGGTCGTCCCTTAGTCAACCCTATCAAATGGTCTTGAGACCGTTTCAATCCAAACGGTCTTGCAAGACCGTTTGAGAGCAAACGGTTTGAAACCGTTTGACCTTAAACGGTTTGCAACCGTTTGGACCAAAAGGGTCCAAGGTCGTTTGATAAAGTAGCATAGGAATTCACGCCCATCATCTTCAACCTTGGTTAAGGTCGGTTATTCCACCGTTTTGCTTGCAAAAGTGCAAGGAAGAAGGGAGGTAGAAGAAGAAGTATCATGCTAATTTGCAAGAACTAAGTATGCATATAAAGCAAAGAGTTTAGAGTTATAAAACCCGCCTAAAGGTCGTTCCTTGAGCTCCAAGCTTTAATGGCGTCTTTGAGCTCCACATGTTTGGTCAAGGTGAATTCTCCAAGGAAACGTTGGAAAGGAAAGGCTAGAAAGATAGAGCTAGGTGAGCTAGCCATGAATTTGACCTTGAATCTGAGTTTCATCCATGAATTCAAGCAAAAGGGATGATCCAAACATACCTTGAACTCCCTGGTCGTCCCTCTCTTCTCTAGAGCTAGCCTTGGTCGGTTGAAAAAGAAGAGAAGAAGTGAAGGAAATGAAAGGTTCGTTCACTTGTTACAAGGAAAGGGCTTATATACTTTAGGCCTTTTTACACCATAAGGACCTCTAAAGTATGGAATTTACATCTAAGTCCCTCCTTGCTCAAGGCACGTCCAAACTCATCTAAACTTATGCAAAGCTCATGAAATCTCAAGATCTAAGGGTAAAGAAAGCCAACTTTCAACTAAGGTACATACATGAAAGGTTTCCATACCCATATTAGGTGATTTTTACCACAAGGATCATTTTTCTTATCTGATTATTCATTGATGTCCCCTTTTCATCATTTCTACTCTAAATGATGGCAAGAGTTATAAAAGATGTTATAGAAGGTGAATTTTACAAATTACACCCCTCAATTTGGGTAAATTGCACTTTACTCCAAATTAGGGTTCTTAAGCACAAGGATCATTCCACAAGCTGCATCTTGATGCCCAAGCTTGGAAAATCCTTCATACTTCATCATATTTACTCATATGATGCCTTATTATCATAAGAACATCTTAACCTGTGAACATTGCAAATTAACCCCTTTAACTGGGTAATTTGCACATAGGTCCCTGCACTACAAAATAATGCTACAACTTCACATATAAAGGAGCAAAATTGAAAGTAAATGTTCCTGAGGAACTTAGTTACATTCCAGGGAGTATTCATAAGTATATAATTACATATTTAGGCAAAACTTCTAGGGTTAGGTTATAACCCAGGTCAGGGATGTTACAGGGATGATCTATCTAAGTGTAGTGATTGGCTAGGGAAAATCTAACGCTTGATTTACATGAAGTCTAAGTACTTGTACATTATATATTTGTACAAGTTTACAATTGATTACATTTCATGAAATTTATAAGCATTTAAACATATGGATTCCCTAGTGCTTTTGTCATCCACCTTATTCCTGCAACACTCAGGTAGCACGTTAGATAAACAAAAATGAAATGTTTGTCATAATCAAAACAAAGGGATTTATCATAATGTCCAATTTAT
Source organism: Alisma plantago-aquatica (assembly GCA_963693085.1). Taxonomy (NCBI): domain Eukaryota; kingdom Viridiplantae; phylum Streptophyta; class Magnoliopsida; order Alismatales; family Alismataceae; genus Alisma; species Alisma plantago-aquatica. The sequence goes on from OY856410.1 coordinate 646,396,963, forward strand.
CCAACAATCTCCCCCTTTTTGAAGATGACAAACATTTCCAAAATATAAATTAAGGAAATATAAAACCTCATAGCTGAAGATTACCTTTGTGAATTTCTTCTCTTGTTTATAAAATGTGTGCTTATTATTCCCCATGAATGATAGAACATGAAATCCAATTCTTTAGGGAATATAGCAACTTTCAATGTAAAGCCAAGAGTTTATGAAACTCATTACATGTAACAATTATGAAGTTTTAGGATTTATGTTTATTTCTCCCCCTTTGTCATTTCAAAAAGATATTCGTTAAAAACAAGAAAACTCCCCCTTAATTAGATGTCCCATCAAATCCAATGAAAAAGATGTCCATTTAAGGACCAAAAATGATGCAAACAAGAGTATTTTTAAGAAGCACAAATATCAAAGAAAACATCTTCTAAAGGAGTGATGAACAGTTGTTTCCTTATTTTGTTGAATTGGTCTTGTGGAAGCGGTTTTGTAAAAATATTAGCCAATTGATCTTCCGTATCAACATGATGAAGGGAAACATGATTCTTAGAGATATGATCCCTTAAAAAGTGATGACGGATTTCAATATGTTTAGCTCGGCTGTGTAAAATGGGATTGTGTGCTAAGTTTATAGCGCTTGTGTTATCACAAAAAATAGGCGTAGATGAAAGAGTAAAGCCATAATCGTTTAACACTTGTTGCATATAAAGCACTTGAGCACAACAAGATCCGGCTGCCATATATTCAGCTTCAGTGGTAGATAGGGCAACCGTGTTTTGTTTCTTGCTAAACCAAGATACTAAATCTCTTCTTAACAAGAAACAACCACCACTAGTGCTCTTGCGGTCAAGTCGACAACCAGCATAATCAGCATCAGTATAATATTTAAAATCCAAGGATTGTCCTTTTGGGTACCATAAGACAAAACATGTGGTGCCGGCTAAGTATCGAAGAATTCGTTTAACTGCTTGAAAATGAGAATGCATGGGTTGTGATTGAAATCGAGCACAAAGACCAACGGAAAACATAATGTCCGGTCTAGAAGCGGTTAAGTAAAGCAAACTACCAATCATGGCTCTATATAAGGAATCATCAATAGGTTCCCCATTTTCATCCTTATCAATTTTAATAGAGGTAGCCATAGGAGTAGTAGCATGTTTGCACTTATCCATCCCAAAACGTTTTAAGAGTTCTTTAGTATACTTTTCTTGGCTTATAAAAATCCCGACAGGCGTTTGTTTAATTTGGAAACCAAGAAAGAAAGTTAGTTCACCCATGAGGCTCATTTCAAATTCTTTTTGCATAATGTCATTGAATTTTGTGCACAATGATTCATTTGAAGATCCAAAAATAATATCATCAACATATATTTGAACAACTAGAAAATTAGATGTATATGTTTTGAAGAATAAGGTAGAATCTGAATTTCCAATAGAAAAACCATTATCAAAAAGATATGTTTTGAGCCTTTCATACCATTTCCTAGGTGCTTGTTTTAACCCATAAAGTGCTTTCTTAAGTTTATAAACATGGTCATCTTTTTCCGGTATTTCAAAACCAGGTGGTTGGGCAACATATACTTCTTCTTGAATGATTCTGTTTAGAAATGCACTTTTTACATCCATTTGGTAGAGTTTGATGTTTTTATGTGCAGCAATAGCTAGTAACATTCTAATAGCTTCAAGTCTTGCTACTGGTGCATACGTTTCATCAAAGTCTATTCCTCTTGTTGATTATATCCTTGTGCTACTAGCCGAGCTTTATTCCTTATTACTTCCCCTGCCTCATTTAGCTTATTCCTAAAAACCCATTCAGTTCCAATGATGGTTTTATCTTGTGGTTTAGGAACTAAATCCCATACATCATTTTTAGTGAATTGATTTAATTCTTCTTGCATTGCTATTATTCAATAGTCATCTTTAAGAGCTTCAGAGACCTTCTTAGGTTCAATAATAGAAACAAAGGCCATGTTTGCAACATCCTTAAAAGAAGACCGAGTTTTGACTTTATCATTCGGATTTCCAATAATTAATTCTTGAGGATGATCCTTAATAAGTCTAGGTATAGGTTGTGTTTCAGCTTGGTTATTGTTTGTAGTATCTTTCTCACTATCATTTGATATGTTTAAGTTTTCGAATTGATGAGTGAGATCAATTATTTCAAGATTTTCTGATTTTGACTCTTCATGAAAAGAGACATGAATAGATTCCTCAACTTTTCTAGAAATAGTGTTGTAGACTCTAAATGCTTTGCTAGAGGTAGAATATCCCAAAAAGAATGCTTTATGTGATTTAGAATCAAACTTATCTCTATCCTCTTTGGTATATATTTAAGATATAGCATGTGGATCCAAAGGTATGAAAATAGTCAACTTTAGGTTTCTTAGAATGTATTAATTCATATGGTGTTTTCTTCAAATGGGAGTGAACAGTTACTCTATTTAACACATAGCATGCGGTGTTTACGGCTCCAGCCCAAAAGGTTTTAGGTGTGTTATGTTCAAGCATCATAGTTCTAGCCATTTCTTGTAGTGATCGATTTTTCCTTTCAACTATACCATTTTGTTGTGGAGTACGTGGAGCAGAAAAATTGTGAGTGTACCCTTGAGATGTGCAAAATTCTTCAAATACATGATTTTCAAATTCTCCACCATGATCACTTCTAATGGTACATATTTTGTTTTGTAATAGATTTTCAATCTTGGAACAAAATTTTATGAAAACATGAATAATGTCATCTTTGGTTGCAAGAAAATGTACCCATGTATATCTACTATAATCATCGACAATAACAAAACAATATCTTTTGCCACCAATAGATTGTGTCCTCATGGGTCCAAATAAATCCATGTGAATTAATTCTAAGGATCTACTAGTGCTAAGTACATGTTTAGGTTTAAAGGAGGTTTTTGTTTGCTTTCCCAAAGTACATGGTTCACAATTTTCAACTTGATCAAAAGATAAAGTAGGCAAGCCACGAACAAGATCATATTTTACTAGCTTTTTGATAACATGTGAACTAGCATGTCCTAACTTTTTATGCCATAGGTGTAAAGTATTTTCATTTGCAAGTAAGCATTTTCCTACTACAGATTTCATAGAATCAGGTCTAAGAATATAAAGGTTTCCAACTCTTTTTCCTTCATAAACAACATTTGTAGTGTTTTCTATTAATAATTTGCAGCAATTTTTGTTAAATAGAACATCATATCCACTGTCACATAATTGACTAACACTTATTAAATTATGGTGCAAACCATCAACAAGTAAAACATTCTTGATTTTAAGGTTTGTACCAATATTACCTATTCCAACGATTTTACCTTTACCATTGTCTCCAAAGGTGACTGTTCCACTTTTCTTTTCTTCAAAAGTTTGAAATGCATCCTTGTTTCCGATCATGTGTTTGGAACATCCACTGTCAACCACCCAATCCTGTATTTAAAATGTAGGTTTTGGTACCCATGTGATGGTCTGGTATGGTTAGAAGCATTTAATTACAGACTGAATAAAAAATCTGACTCAGAACTTCAGTCGGTCGACAACTGTTCGACTTACATCTCTCTCGGTCGACCAATCGTCAATCGAGAAAGTTTCTGTAGATTTAATTTGTTACAGGCGTCTGGTCGGTCGACAAAAGTTCGACCAATTTTATGTTCGGTCGACAATACTTCGACCAACCAAGTTTCTGTTTCAGTACAACATTTCAGAAAATTACCATAATGCATGAAACCTTTTATTAAGTTGAGATAAGACAATATAATTTGCAAAAATGAGCATTTGATCATATCTCAACTGTATTTTATTTGATTCTACTAAGTTTGGGGTTTTGGGACCCCAACTAAGTCGGAATCCTTGGTCTTATAAGGGCATGAAAATGAATAATGTCCAAGACGTAGACAAAAATGACAAGTAATAGAATCAACTTCATTTCTCTTTCTAGGAATTGTATTCTTAGGTACAAACATAATCTGAGTCTTAGATGCTTTAGTTCTGTTGGGTTGATTTTTCTTTGGAGCATATCCCAAACCTTTTCTTCCATTGAAACTAGAGGAAATTTTCAGAATGTTATTGAAGATATCTTTTCTTCTAAAATCATGTAGGTTTCTTTGTAGCTTAGCAATGTCATCCATCTTCTTGTGTAAATCTTTTCTTGCTTGATAAAAATCAGATAATAGGGAGTCTCTTTCTTTTACAACATTGTCGTAGTCTAGATGGTTACATAGAATTGGTTGAGTCTGAAAATCATTTAGTTTAGCTAACAATTCAGTCTTTTCTTGAGAGAGAAGATCAACATTTGTTTCTAGAGTGAGTAGCTTTCTAGTGCAGTCATTTAAAGATGTTTTTAAAGACAAATTCTCAAGATCAATGTTGTTCTTTTCAGAAGAGAGATCATTTAATCTAGCATATAGCTCATCATTTATTTTGGTAACCTTATTTAGTTTCTTCTTGACATCAACATACTTATCATGAGTTTCTTGTAGACTAGTAATTAACTCTTCTTTAGGAAGATCAAGAAGGCTTACCTCTTGAGAATCTTCATCATCTTCTCTTGCCATTAGGCATTCCACCTTTTCTTCTCCACTTTCACTCTCACTTGACTCGTCCCATGCAGCTTTATAAGCTTTTTCTCCCTTCTTTTTGTGTGAGCTTTTCTTTCCTTTCTTTGCTTTAGGGCATTCATTTTTGAGATGTCCTTTCTTTCCACACTCAAAACACCTAGGAGGAGATGAAGAGGAACTAGAAATTTTGTTAGATCTAAATCTTTTATATTTCTTACCATTGACAATCAAGGCTTCTTCTCCTTCTTCTTCACTTGACTCATCACTTTCCGGTGTAATGATTTTTCAAGCCTTTAGAGCCACATCCTTATTTTTCCCTTGTTGTAGTTCACATTCTCTTTTTTCTTCTTCTTCTAAGGTGGCTTCATGAGCTTCTAGGTTGCCAATGAGTTGTTCCATCCTCAGTCGAGTGAGGTCATTTGCTTCTTCAATGGTCGTCACCTTGGGCTTGTATTTGGGAGGAAGTGATCTAAGGATCTTTGACACCTGATCTTCCTCACTAATTACTTTACCTAGAGAATTCAAGCCATTTACAATAGAAGAGAATTTTGCATACATATCACTAATAGATTGATTCGGATCCATACGGAACTGTTCAAACTTTTGTTTAAGCATTCCAATTTTAGAGTTCTTAACTTGAACAGTCCCTTCATATGTTATAGAAAGTCTATGCCAAATTTCATAGGCTGTTTCACAATTTGATATCCTATTAAATTCTCCTACTGAAATTGAACAATAGAGAATACTTACAGCCTTTGCATTCATTTGAGCCGACTTTACCGTATTTGCATCCCATTCTTCATATTGTACTTGAGGAAGCTCGTATGGGGTTGACACCATTCTCCATAGATCCCAACTAATGCCTTGGAAGTAGAATTGCATCCTTCTCTTCCAGTATGTGTAGTTTGTTCCATCAAACGTCGGAGGTCTAGCCACAAGTGTTCCTTCAAGATTGAGGTTGTTGAGCAACCTGTCACCCATTCTTCAAGACTTGGTTAGAGTTCCTTGAAGCCTGCTCTGATACCAATTGAAAAACCACTAGAGGGGGGGGTGAATAGGGTTTTAAATTTATTTTAATAATTATTTAACTCAAACAACCACAAATGAAAAAGTAAGAAGGAGACAAGGGATTTAGAGTGGTTCCTACCTTAGAAAATACTAAGGCAGTCAGTCCACTACCCGGTTGCTTACCCAACCGGGATTTGAAAGTATTAATTTTATTACCTTCACAAGGAATTACACAAAATACAATACTTTCTTATACCCCTTTGAACAGCCTTCACTTTGAAATAGATGCACCAACTCGAGGTAGCCTTATTGAAGTAACTCCAAGCTCCCCCTTGAAGTAGCCTTCCTCTTAGAAGTAACCTCTCGTTGCACCAGCCTTCTTGAAGTAGTCCAAAGTCTCCTTCTTCACCAAGAAGATCACAACCCTCTCCAATCTGCAGCCTCCAACCTAGGAGTAGCAAGGAGAGTACAAACGATGAAAATGAACAAGAAAGGAAAACAGAAATTACAACTTATCCTTTGAAGCACAAGGCTTGATTTGCCTATATCAAGCGTATAGATCTCCTAACCAAATTATATGGAAATGTAATTGCTGTGGATAGGAGATATTAGCCTATAGGACACGAATTTAGAGCAAGGTGAAGAGTAGCCAATTGCAAGTATTGCTCAATTGCTCAAAACAGGTTGCTAATGCAAGTATAAGCTCAAAGATTGCTCAAGTATGGAATCAAGTATATTTAGGTGTCCTAAGGCATGTCCTATTTATAGGAATGACCTACAAGTGCTTAAGGACGTTCTAGACACTTTCTAGGGGTTTCTAAGTGCTTAACTAGCTGTTAGGTATAAGTTAGTTGGATTAACAATGACTAGTTAATTTATTCTGCAGTTGCTGTCAGAGTCCATCTCGGTCGAGAAATGGTCGACCGAGACACCTACTCGGTCGAAGTTTTGTCGACCGACAAACTCTCTGGATCAAGTGTTTGCAACGTTTATCTCCAACTGCCAACTACCTTGTCAGCTGTGTCTAACGGCTACTTGGGTCTTTCTCGGTCGAGAAGTTTGTCGACCGAGAGTGTCTCGGTCGAGGATTTAGTCGACCGAGATTGTCCCTGTTTCAATGTTTCAATTTGAGTACTAAGTGTGTATTGTGAGTGTGCATATGTGACACTATTGAAGGGGATGATCTATCTAAGTGTAGTGATTGGCTAGGGAAAATCTAACGCTTGATTTACATGAAGTCTAAGTACTTGTACATTATATATTTGTACAAGTTTACAATTGATTACATTTCATGAAATTTATAAGCATTTAAACATATGGATTCCCTAGTGCTTTTGTCATCCACCGTATTCCTGCAACACTCAGGTAGCACGTTAGATAAACAAAAATGAAATGTTTGTCATAATCAAAACAAAGGGATTTATCATAATGTCCAATTTAGCCAACAGATTAACCCTCCCATGTATCTACCATATGACCTTTTACACTCTGGTGCAACCAATGGCCTCTCCCTTTAGAACTTGGCATCGCTATTGCCAGCCTCCCAACACAATCTAGCCTTCTAAAACCTCTCTTACAACTCCATAGTTCCTTGCTAAATCCCAATATATTAGCATTTGTTTAAGAAAACCATGATTGAATGCACCTTCATCCTCTTTAGGAAGTCAATTATGAGGCCAACCAATGGGAATCCATGGTCTACAAAAACCACCCTCTGAATGGTAGTTGCAGTCTTTGATCACGTTCTCCAATGGATCATGTTTCTACATCAAGACATTGACTTTAATATTGAGGTTTCCCCAAGGAAGGGCATGGTTTGGATGGGGTGGATTGAATATGATGTCCTACTTGAATGTCCCCTTAGTATTTTAGTAGAATTACCTAGGGTTTCAAGTTGATCTAACATCCTCCAATGATTATGATGTATTTGTTTTAGATTTGTAGTGTGAAACAAATAGTCGATTTAAGGGCAATCATTTGATTGTAAGTCCTTAGTAAATATACATGTTCTTCAGGTAATTGAATAATGCTTCCAATGTATCTTTAGTTGTATTATTCCAAGTTAGAATTTGAAAAATGGATCCTTTTATTGACAAGTCATACTTGAATAATCCCCTCTTCAATTGCCGAAGTTGGGGAGTGGGGAATAATTTTTTTGGCATATTTCTATGGAATTTCATAAAGGATTTATGACTTTCCTATATTCCTTGAATCAACCTAAAAATTATGAATAATACTATTTAATTACTAGATGTATTGTATAAACTACTAAAAAGATAAAATTCAAGTGAAAATTCAAATGAAATACAATACAAATATGCAAAATTAAATATAAAATGCAACTTAAAAATGATGAATAGGCATTCATCAATGAAATGTAATGTCATCATGCCAATATCATGTCATTAATCTATCATCTATAAATGCAACTATGTAGGTAATTATGGGATAAACAACAATATCACCCCTTCTCAAACACTTACAACCTCAGGTGGAAGGACAACCCAAAATTATCCTATCACAACCAAAACATCTTGAACCCACAACATCAAGCCTAAAAGAGATAAGAAATGAATAAACAATATCGAAATGGAATACCTTTCAGATATAGTAGTAACAAGTATCCCAAATTTAACCTCCTACCACCAAAGTCTCAACTAAAGTATAAAACCAAATCCTTACTCAAGGTTTTTGTATCCAGTCAAGAAAAATAAAGAGTTCTATGCGGAAGCTATCCAACATAATTAATCCGATGGAAATCATTATAGAATTTTGGATAATCAAATTACATAAAAATCTACCTCATTTGTGTCAAAAAAATAAGTTGGACTAATAACAAGCCATCTAGAACACAATCTGAGGGAAGCTCATCCCTCCTCCACAACCACTTGTAGAAAATGATCAGTCTAGCTCCTGACTATAAACAAAGTGCCTTCATAGGAATCTTACCTACATTGTAGAATTACATTAAATTAGGAATATAAGAGTTTATTTCATTTAATATGATTTATATTTTGCAATAACCAATTCCATCTACTATGGCATGTGTGGTTTTTTTATTGTTGAATTTGCAAGAAGATAATTATACAATTGTATTCCTTGGTGCATGCCATGTAGTTTAGTTTTTTGGAAGTTGTAAAAGCAAAACTATAATTATCTTATAGTATACGACATGTATCATTTTAATTCAATTGAAGCTCTATGATAGTGACCTTACACATGGTGTGCACTTTCACATACACACCATTGAGAAGTACATGGCACACACTAAAAACTAAATGAGGTGTGCTATATATGTGAGAAAATATAGGAAAATTTTACACATTGTGTACTCTGATGCACACAAAATCTATTTTTGGGAATTGAGAAGAGATCTTCATAGACCAATACATGTTGTGCACTCTATGTGATTCATTGTTCAAGAAACAATGATCTTGGCAACAATTAACTACACCTCATGTACACCATGTAAACATTGTGTAACCTATTTAGCTTGAAGGTTTCAGTTAGCTATATATATCATATAAATTTAAGTATACTACTTGTACCTTGTCAAAAAAAAGGAGGTAAAACCCCAGTCTGACCCGTATATAACTAGTCATGTGACAACACAATGAGACGCGCTCATATCCTCTCAATTTGGAATGAAGAAGCAAGTCTTGTTTCCCATTTCTAGCTTGATCAAGCCCTTTTTCAACAATATCAGTGTCATTCCAAGATTTCCCAACCCCACTCTCGTGCAAGCTTCCCTTTGGCCTCATCTTCTTCCTTCTTTATCCTTCCAAGGAGAATCCTAACCACCATTGGTATTGGAGTTGATGAGATGACCAACATCTCCACAATATGCGATCCTCTATACATTGTACTTCTTGCTCATAGATCAAATTCAGTCTTACGTCTTCTCTTTGTGGTCATGCCCATCTGCACTTGTGTAGACGATAACTAATAGCACTATCAATTCTAACAACTAAACTCTATGTAAGATAGACTACACATTGTGCATTCATCTATTGTCCTTCTCCTTCTCTAAAACAAACAAACTACCTCCACATAACAAAATAGTGAAACGGCCTTACATAGAATTGTAAAGAAGTGAAACCACTTCCTTACTAAAAATTTGAACAATAGAACCTCCAGTCCAAACATACTCAAAAGGTATGATGGAGTGGGTGTAAAATTTTCAAATCTTCATATAATGGTAATCAAAACACCAATGTTTAGCAGCGGAAGAAAAACATGACTATATTCAATTATAAAACAAAGTGTTACAAGCTTACATCACTAGGATCCATGTAAAGGAAATCTAAACCACCTCAAGATTGTCTCCAAGCCTCAACTTCTCAATCTAAGTCCAGGTCAACATGTCCTTTCATCCAAGTCCTCCACCTAGGGTTGGAAGCATACCCCAGCAAAAGAGAAATAAAAGGAGACATCAGCAAAGGCTAGTATGTGCATACTAAAAAGCAAATTTGAGCAATATAAGGAAATAAAGGACAACAAATGTAAAAGGCTTCCCATGCAAGAAATAAGGACCACCCAAATGGGTATCAATAGAAAAGAATCATATCAAAAGGGATACTTTTCATAAAAAAACATATAAAAGGATTGTGCCATAAATAAATCCACTACCATGGTGGGAAACAAAGCACAAGTAGGGCACACACCCCACAATCAATATCATGCATGCATGTGAGATAAACATAGCCCTAGAACAATATAAACACAATTGGTGGCCAAATCCCATAAAGCTGAAGCCTGATAGAGAAAGGAATATTGCCAATCTCCCAAATATAAAATGGGTCAAGACACACATCTTGCCCTGGGTACGAGGTTCCTTGTCGTCCCAAAAGAGCAGAAAATATCACATCTTCTATAAACAAAACCAATGCACTTACACTACTCTAGTGCTACTGAATCACATAGCATGTTTATTGTAGAGGCAAGTAGAAAATTATAGTCAGAATTATACAATGTTGCCATCACACAATGGACAACACAAGCATATAAACAAATCCACTTCAAAGTGGGCATATATCAACAAGTAACTTCCACATCACAGTGGTCATATAATATCAAAAGTCCAACTTGCACCAAGGCAACAGGATAAGATTCTAAGAGAATATCCATGATCACAAGATCAAAAATAAATAAGATAGTTCACAAGAACCATATATCAAAAGATAAGAGCAATGTGTATAGGCTATTGTCCATAGGACCAAGAGAAAGAAGAAACATAGGCTAATTTCTCAAAAGAATAATCGAGGATGCAAACATACCTCAACTACAAAGTTAACGATCCAAAGTCACTTCTAGGTCCAAACCTAGGATTCCAAAGCACCTGTTAGAATATATGTGAAATTACGGTTAGGTTTTATATTGATTTCATAAACCCTAAAAACCACCTTTTTAGTTATATGTGAATCAGGTTTCCAAAACCATACTATATTATAGTATATGTTATTAGAAGTCCAAAACATACTTTATTGTATTTTTCTGACTTATAGATAATTAGTTATGATTTTTACAAGTTAATTCATTATTAATTAGATCCATTGAAAACACCTATTATTAATTTTTTAGATTTAGTTAGCAAAACATGTACCATTAGTTATATCTTATTTTTCTGAATCGAACGAATATTTATTTATATTTTTCTGATGAGTAGATAATTAGTTATGGATTTTTAATCCTCGACCAATCACAAAATTCCACATCAACAATTTGCAGTGAGAGAGAAGAGAGAGAGAGCGAGGGAGAGTGCCTTAGTTGGCCCGATCAAGGGAAGCTGACTCATCTGGCCCCACAACCAACCTGGCATCCTGCCTCATCGCTAGAACAAAACGATCAATTGTGAAAAGACTGAAATACCCCTTGTCTCAAAACTGAATCCAAAACTAAAACAGTGGCATTATAGTACAAATCGACAGTTCCTTCTTCTTCCTTAAACTCGCTGACAGAACACCACATAGCACTCCCGACTTGGCTCCTGGGAGAAAGCTAGAAGAAGCAAGGTGGTCGTCTGCCATCGCGCCTGAGCTCGCGAGGACTGCGCAGATCGTCGGAGAAGGAAAACCGAAAGCAAATCAACCGAGAACAGGGTTACAGACCCTAGGGATCAAAGAACAGAAATAGGGAAGGGGGAAAGATGGGATGGCATCTTACACTTGGTTAGGGGGAGATTGAAAGCATCTAACGCACAGCGAGTCACCAGGAACAACTCTACCAAACACAGAGCCTCGTAGCGACTAGATCCCTTTGGAGGGACTCCCGCCCAGTCCCAAGAGCTCGCCGTCAATGGCTAAGTTGTACAGGAAGACCGCCGGAGCACGTGACCCATAAACAGAGGCGACCGGGCCAAATCGAGGCTAGCAGATTGGAGTTGGGGTCTCAACGAAGGTGAAGAAGGGTCTTCTTAGTGGTCCGATGACCAGGGTTCGCGAGGAGATGAGGAGAAGAAAGAGAACAGGGGAAGAACAGGGGAAGGAAAGCGGCGAGTCATGAAGTGGATGATCATGCTCCAAACCCTAGTATATATAGGGTCAGCGGATTTGCAAAGAAACTAGGAAGATCGGGGAGAACAAATCGAACCCAAAGACGAAAAGGAAAGAGAGGGAATCAAGAAGGAAATCGGCCAGAACTAGTTTCCCAGTTTGTGGGGGAACCAGCGGAAATAGATGTAGGGGAAAAGGCAGCAGCCGCACGATCTAGATCCAACGCACACAAAAGCACCCGAATTTGGAAAGGAAAATCAAAACAGCGTGACAAATATAAATGTGGAAACCATAGTCGGATTTGAAAGTGATGCATATAATCAATACTCTTTTTCTCTCTCATCAATTAAGGGTTCATACATTATCCAAATTAAGCCAAATTTTGCATAGAGGCCAATAATGGTATGTAGATTTTGATTATGCACTTAGTTTTGCCTTTTGGAAACTTTTAATGATTTAAATAAATCAAATATCATTTTCTCTTTCCTTCTTCATTAATGGCTTTAGGATTATCCAAATTTTATGAAACTTGACCCACAAGTCATATTTAATGTATTAGATACGAATTTGCCACCAATTTTACATATTGGAGTTGTTTGAGTATTTATTTAATATTTTGAAGGTTCTACATATTTTCTCTCTCCTGATTTTACCTTTTAAGCAAACTTTCTCCAAATTGGATGAAAATTCACCCAAAGGCTATATTTATTATGTAGATTACGAATCTAAGATTATTTTCCTCTTTTGGAGTCAACTATTATATTTATTTATTAGTTACACCTTTTAGGAAATTTCTCTCACTTAACTTACCATATTATTTTGAGGTAGCCCAAATTAAATGAAAATTGACTTGTAGGCTTATTTTTATGTATAGATTACTAATTTGAAGTATATTCCTTATTTTGAGGATTTCTTATATGAGTTATTCACATGGCCCACTAATGGCCCATTAACTATATTACTCTTTCAATTAAGCTCTTTATTATCTTATTTTCATCAAATGAGTTATATGACATATTAGATTACATTATTCATGCATTTGATTATTAGGATCATTCTAACCTCAACCTTGTTTGGAAAAACCCAAAAGGTCAAAGCTCTAGGGTAGGGTCCAAGATCCGGAATGTTACAACACTCCACCCCTTAAAAAGGATTTCGTCCTCGAAATCAAAACATCTAATCATCATGAACCAACTACACTCCACCCCTTAAAGGGTTCAACCTAACCAGTCAAACTAAACATCTTTTTAGAGCTACCCACATCAATTAGTTATGAAAGTATTTAGAGATTAATATTTCTCATGTATCCAACTAAAAGCCACCATCTAGGGTTGAGATTTTAGGTCCTTGCATCTCTAACCTATCAACCCTACATGATCATCCAAAAGTCATAGGGTAGGTCAACTACACCATTATAACAATCCTAGTCACAAAACTAGGGTTAAATTCTACTCAAACTAGAGTTTCTCTTGATTGTGACTTATTTCGAGAAAACGTCGACAAACCAGAGAAAGTTTTGTACATATAGTAGTATAATGGAAATAATTTTGTGTTAATGAAAAACTTTGCGATGTAAAAGCAACATGCTAGCAAAAATCAATACGAAGACTAAGTCACAATATTTCCATATCAAGGTCTTCTCATAACCTAATCTTATCCTCAAAACAAACCTTATTGCACAAAAGATCATCATTGATCAACTCTAGGGTCAACATCACACTTATAGATATCTAGAAAAGTCAAGGGTTCTATTGGGAGACAAAATTGAAATAGTCGATTCCGACTACCATGGGCTCTGATACCATGGTGTAAAGAAGAGAAACCACTTCCTTACTAAAAATTTGAACAATAGAACCTCCAGTCCAAACATACTAAAAAGGTATGATGGAGTGGGTGTAAAATTTTCAAATCTTTATATAATGGTAATCAAAAGACCAATGTTTAGCAGCAGAAGAAAAACATGACTATATTCAATTATAAAACAAAGGGTTACAAACTTACATCACTAGGATCCATGTAGAGGAAATCGAAACCACCTCAAGATTGTCTCCAAGCCTCAACTTCTCCTTCTAAGTCTAGGTCAACATGTCCTTTCATCCAAGTCCTCCACCTAGGGTTGGAAGCATACCCCAGCAAAAGAGAAATAAAAGGAGACATCAGCAAAGGGTGGTATGTGCATACTAAAAAGCAAATTTGAGCAATATAAGGAAATAAAGGACATCAAATGTAAAAGGCTTCCCATGCAAGAAATAAGGACCACCCAAATGGGTATCAATAGAAAAGAATCATATCAAAAGGGATACTTTCCATAAAAAAACATATAAAAGGATTGTGCCATAAATAAATCCACTACCATGGTGGGAAACAAAGCACAAGTAGGGCACACACCCCACAATTAATATCATGCATGCATGTGAGATAAACATAGCCCTAGAACAATATAAACACAATTGGTGGCCAACCCCCATAAAGCTGAAGCCTGATAGAGAAAGGAATATTGCCAATCTCCCAAATATAAAATGGGTCAAGACACACATCTTGCCCTGGGTACGAGGTTCCTTGTCGTCCCAAAAGAGCAGAAAATATCACATCTGCTATAAACAAAACCAATGCACTTACACTACTCTAGTGCTACTGAATCACATAGCATGTTTATTGTAGAGGCAAGTAGAAAATTATAGTCAGAATTATACAATGTTGCCATCACACAATGGAAAACACAAGCATATAAACAAATCCACTTCAAAGTGGGCATATATCAACAAGTAACTTCCACATCACAGTGGTCATATAATATCAAAAGTCCAACTTGCACCAAGGCAACAGGATAAGATTCTAAGAGAATATCCATGATCACAAGATCAAAAATAAATAAGATAGTTCACAAGAACCATATATCAAAAGATAAGAGCAATGTGTATAGGCTATTGTCCATAGGACCAAGAGAAAGAAGAAACATAGGCTAATTTCTCAAAAGAATAATCGAGGATGCAAACATACCTCAACTATAGAGTTAACGATCCAAAGTCACTTCTAGGTCCAAACCTAGGATTCCAAAGCACCTATTAGAATATATGTGAAATTACGGTTAGGTTTTATATTGATTTCATAAACCCTAAAAACCACCTTTTTAGTTATATGTGAATCAGGTTTCCAAAACCATACTATATTATAGTATATGTTATTAGAAGTCCAAAACATATTTTATTGTATTTTTCTGACTTATAGATAATTAGTTATGATTTTTACAAGTTAATTCATTATTAATTAGATCCATTGAAAACACCTATTATTAATCTTTAGATTTAGTTAGAAAAACATGTACCATTAGTTATATCTTATTTTTCTGAATCGAACGAATATTTATTTATATTTTTCTGATGAGTAGATAATTAGTTATGGATTTTTAATCCTCGACCAATCACAAAATTCCACATCAACAATTTGCAGTGAGAGAGAAGAGAGAGAGAGAGCGAGGGAGAGTGCCTTAGTTGGCCCGATCAAGGGAAGCCGACTCATCTGGCCCCACAACCAACCTGGCATCCTGCCTCATCGCTAGAACAAAACGATCAATTGTGAAAAGACTGAAATATCCCTTATCTCAAAACTGAATCCAAAACCAAAACAGTGGCATTATAGTACAAATTGATAGTTCCTTCTTCTTCCTTAAACTCGCTGACAAAACACCACATAGCACTCCCGACTTGGTTCCTGGGAGAAAGCTAGAAGAAGAAAGGTGGTCGTCTGCCATCGCGCCTCAGCTCGCGAGGACTGCGCAGATCGTCGGAGAAGGAAAACAGAAAGCAAATCAACCGAAAACAGGGTTACAGACCCTAGGGATCAAAGAATAGAAATAGGGAAGGGGGAAAGAGGGGATGGCATCTTACACTTGGTTAGGGAGAGATTGAAAGCATCTGACGCACAGCGAGTCACCAGGAACAACTCTACCAAACACAGAGCCTCGCAGCGACTAGATCCCTTTGGAGGGACTCCCGCCCGGTCCCAAGAGCTCGCCGTCGATGGCTAAGTTGTACAGTAAGACCGCCGGAGCACGCGACCCATAAACAGAGGCGACCAGGCCAAACCGAGGCTAGCAGATTGGAGTTGGGGTCTCAATGTAGGTGAAGAAGGGTCTTCTTAGTGGTCCGATGACCAGGGTTCGTGAGGAGATGAGGAGAAGAAAGAGAACAGGGGAAGAACAGAGGAAGGAAAGTGGCGAGTCATGAAGTGGGTGATCATGCTACAAACCCTAGTATATATAGGGTCAATGGATTTGCAAAGAAACTCGGAAGATCGGGGAGAACAAATCGAACCCAAAGACGAAAAGGAAAGAGAGGGAATCAAGAAGGAAATCGGCCAGAACTGGTTTCCCAGTTCGTGGGGGAACCAACGGAAACGGATGTAGGGGAAAAGACGGCAGCCGCACGATCTAGATCCAACGAATACAAAAGCACCCGAATTTGGAAAGGAAAATCAAAACAGCATGACAAATATAAATGCGGAAACCATAGTCGGATTTGAAAGTGATGCATATAATCAATACTCTTTTTCTCTCTCATCAATTAAGGGTTCATACATTATCCAAATTAAACCAAATTTTGCACAGAGGCCAATAATGGCATGTAGATTCCGATTATGCACTTAGTTTTGCCTTTTGGAAACTTTTAATGATTTAAATAAATCAAATATCATTTTCTCTTTCCTTCTTCATTAATGGCTTTAGGATTATCCAAATTTTATGAAACTTGACCAACAAGTCATATTTAATGTATTAGATACGAATTTGCCACCAATTTTACTTATTCGAGTTGTTTGAGTATTTATTTAATATTTTGAAGGTTCTACATATTTTCTCTCTCCTAATTTTACCTTTTAAGCAAACTTTCTCCAAATTGGATGAAAATTCACCCAAAGGCTATATTTATTATGTAGATTACGAATCTAAGATTATTTTCCTCTTTTGGAGTCAATTATTATATTTATTTATTAGTTACACCTTTTAGGCAATTTCTCTCACTTAACTTACCATATTATTTTGAGGAGCCCAAATTAAATGAAAATTGACATGTAGGCTTATTTTTATGTATAGATTACGAATTTGAAGTCTATTCCTTATTTTGAGGCTTTCTTATATGAGTTATTCACATGGCCCACTAATGGCCCATTAACTATATTACTCTTTCAATTAAGTTCTTTATTATCTGATTTTCATCAAATGAGTTATATGACATACTAGATTACATTATTCATGCATTTGATTATTAGGATCATTCTAACCTCAACCTTGTTTGGAAAAACCCAAAAGGTCAAAGCTCTAGGGTAGGGTCCAAGATCTGGTATGTTACAAGAATCCTCCTCTAGTGAAAGAACACAAGGAAACTATAAATCTGTTGATGCATTCCACATTAAATCCAATGAATTCATGATTACACGCAACCTCCAGTGACCCCGAGACTCTCCAACAGTCAATTTACATTCCAAGACACCATGAAGATCTTGGGGGTCCTACATGGAACCACAAAAAATCTTGAAAACGTTAAAATTAGCAATATTGTATGAGCAACACCCACTCTTATTCAAGGTTGACCTATGAAGTTATCACTAGTATGAAAAAGAAGGAAGGTCCTGTCAAGAAGTTAGAACCTTTCATGTTCATCATTTGTTGTATGTTAAACATAGAGTACATGCTCGTATTCAAGAGGTTGTATGAGTACATAGTGATCACATACAATGGTCACACCCACATTCTATAATAATTTAAGAAATATGAGTTATGTTCATAGTTCATGGATGGAACCAAGTATACCACCCCATCTGCACTAGTTTCCCACATGCACAATCATACTCTAAATTACATGCATTGCCTTGATTGTACCACTTAGTTTGCTAAGGAAGAAACACAAGTAGTTCAAGGGTTTAATGATTTGTTATGTGGGTGATGTTGAATGGCTACAAATTTGTCTATTACTTGACATAATTGTTTATCAATATCTAGAAAGATGATTCATGTAACAATAGTATAGGAGGATTGATCATTTAAAATGCCTTAAATATGGAATTTTAGGTTAGAAAGTGTTATATGCTCACAGGTTCGATGATGGTTGACCCAAGACTTCTAACTTCATATAGGTTTATCATGTATATGTCCCAGTGATGATGTCAAATTCCATTAGTACTTCCACATACAAGTCAATGATTTCTCAGAACTCCCTATGACGTAATGTTATTACATTGACCAAGAAGAATTCTATAAGTATAATTTTATGATGATAGCGATGAGCAAAGACATCTACATAAGTCATCCACATATATAGGGAGCTCATTCACTGTCTAATGGGATAGCACCTTGACTACTGTCACCTTCAATAAAATACAATACTACATACAACATCACTTCAATCATCATGATACATAGATCACCCAACTCTAGCAATAGTAATCAGACATGCATAAGATGATATCTCACATGGACATGTGGCATTTCAACCAGGGTGTGTTCGAGGGAATATAGAAGATCTCAATCTTCAATATGTGGTGATGAGGACCAGCTAAGGTTTTAGATCTGTTGTCTTTGGCGAGATAAAATATTTTTATACGGTACATTTTAGACTTATAGGTTTCCAAAATCATAGTGGTGTGATGAAGGAAACTGACGTTTTTGTAATGAAGGTGGTCGTGGTGGTTAGCTAAACATATTGAAATAGGCATATGGTGTCATATATGGTTTTCTATGAAAGAAGAGCCATTGCGTTATGAGGTGGTTGGTTATTTGGTGTCCACCAGAAGCCATCAAATGTCACCACAACAAATGGCATCAAACACCCTACTGCAATGACATTTCACACATGGGGGAAAGGGAGATCAATGGTAGTTGTGGTTTACGGCTGAGGGAAAGAAGAGAGGAAAGGAGGAAATAGGAGAGGGGGATAAGGAGAAGAGGATACAACAAACATATGTTCCTCCATTATAGCTTGCTCCATAATACAGACTTGTGGTAATGTAGGTGTGTCAGGGGAGGAGGATGTTACACTATTAATAAGTGAGGACTTAGAAAATAAAATATTACCGATGAAATTAATGTAAATAAGGCAATATTTTATGTTCATTTATTTAATGGTCATTTTAAATTTCATACGAGATGAAATTTTGAAAAAGAGGTCTATTATGAAGTGTATTGCACTTGAAAAACTAGTATTTTGGAGAATTAAGAACACAAAAAAGGCCATGGGTATTTTAATCATTTTAGGGCCTTATATGGATATATGAGTTTATTCATTAATATTTATTTTTATTAAAGATAAAATATGTGATGTATAAACCATATAAAGTATTTTGATGAAATTTTAACACGTAATATGTTTAAATGTCATGATTTATAAAAAAAAGGGCAAAAAACATTTACTAATGTGTTGTCTACCAAATTTGATGAGAGAGTGTACTATATGTCATATGACATAAATAAAATAGTACATTGGAGTTTTAGGTCAGTTAGGGTGCCTAATCACATTAGGGAGAAAAAGGTTATTTGGATGGAAATAAAGGTGGTAAACAAGTCATATCTCCAAATTTAACTTAAATTTCAACTTTGTTGTTAAAATAAGCAATTTAACTATTTTGAAGTGATATAACTATTTCCGCATGATAGGAGATCATTTATTAAGATAATTTCTTAGAATAAATTTTACCTAATGTTATTTTAATAACTGCAATTAGGGTTTTCTAGGATACATTTCTAAATATTTTAGGCTTATTTCCATCAAATACTAAATATTTTAGCTTTTCTAATGACATCCATGTACAACTACCCAATTTAATTTAATATGTATGTAGTGGCATATATTATATACCATATGGTATCTAGCTTAAAAGTAAAACACACATCACCATCTAATTAAGGACAAAGGGGATTAGAACTAATCATGTAGGAAAAGGAATAAGAAATAAAGTGTTTGAAAAAAAAATTGTATGTGCATATCACAAAGAGAGGATTAAATTTAAAGCATTAGGAACTAAGATTGGGGTGGGAATAAGTTTAGATGTAATTTTTTTATATTTGATAGAGTTTGATTCTTTCCTCCTCAGGATGTTAATAGTTGAGTGAAATTTCTCCAAAACTTGACATAAACAATGCATGCAACATTTATACTTTAGGATCATATGTTATGTTTCAAGATCAAATGGAAGTGATTTTCAACATGTTTGAGTGATGTTGTCAAGACTATATCAACTTTATTCCATATATTTGTCACTAATGTTTGAGTGATGTTTATATTGTGTCATAATTTGTACCTTTTTTTTAAAGGTGTAACTACACAATTATAAAGGGAACTATACTTCAATGATTTTTTGTTTCAGATTGTCAATTTTTTTCCTTCAATATTCAAAATGAAATTTCATCACATGTGAAAATATTGACATAATGATTTTGGGACTTATGTTATCTATTCATTATTTTTTCCATAATTATTTGTGGATGTCCCAAACTAAGGAGATAATCTAGGACACTAGACCATATTTTTATACCTAGGGGTCAAAGTGATGTTATACTAGATCTCATTGAAAAAGTAGACACATATACCTCAAATATTTTTCCTTCCCATATCCCAATATAAGTCCATGCCTAGAGATATAGTTCAAAATATACCATATAATGGTATTATATTCTAAGTATTTTAGAACAAGGTACATTTATGACCACTTATGTTTTTATTTCTACCTTTTCTTGATAGTGCTAGTAAAATTGGGATTTTTTGTCAACTATTTTTCTAAATCCTTACTACTCTATCCTTATTCCTGACTAACCTAATTTCCATGAGACATGCATAAGTTCCAACCATTTATGGCTATGATACCATGTTGTAAAGACTCAATCTTTACGAACCAATATTTACAAAATTGTATCAAAAGTATAAATAAGTCTATATTACAATCATGCTTTTACATCAGAGTCGCAGAAGCTTACAAATATGATTACAAAGTTTAAGAATAAGAATTGATTCCTACTAGTCTTCAACAGAGGACTACCCATGCACGTATCTTCAAGCTCTTCAATCTACCACATGTCCATGAATTCTCAGAGGGAACAAAACCACACATGGACACCATATAGGGAAAATAAAGGTCAGCATGGCTAGTACTAAATTCTCATATCAAGTTATTTGTAAAATATAGGTACTATATATGATTCAAGGTAAGATAAAATATAGGTAAGGAATTTTTGGTGGACTAAATTTATCAAAGTAAGGATAGCAATATTCCAATATTTGTATTTCAAGATCAAATTTCCACAAGGCTATTCAATATAGTTTAAGATATCAAAATATTTGCAATGTCAAGTTTTGAATATTAATGTTGTAAATGCATTACACTAAATGAGATTACTCAAAACATAAAGCACAATCGATCACCAATTAATCACATACCCAAAAATATGGGTAAGTTAAGACCAATTTCAATGTCAGTTCCTACTCAGAAACATTTGCATAAGAGCCCAACATCTTTCTTTTATCCTTACTATACCAAGAATTTGATACAAATTTTTCTATCACCTTAGCCACAACATATATACACAGGAGAACAATATTTGTATATTCACACAAATAAGCATAAATATGCTAAAAAAAGTCTGATTCATTTGAAACACCATATACAAATTTTTCCTGCCCAGACCTGAGAGTACAGGGATAAATCTAGGACACACTAGAAATCTAATCAACTTTCTCATAGATTCATTACTATAGCTCCTCTTTGCTTCCACGGGTTTTTTTGTCACTTCAGATTACCTAAAAAGATGTGGCGAGCCACAAGGGTGGGACCTATGTCCCAACAAGAGATATAACCTCCAACAACATTTATTGATTACAACATTTTTAAGTAATTAAATAGTTAATCAGTTTAATCAAATTTAATGAATAAGCTCAGCAGCACTGATGATTAAAAAAATACATAAAGGAGAAGATAATAACTATCATCATTAGCCAGACTATCATCCTTTATCTTGTTGACAATATAAGCAATTCAGTAGCATATGCATATCTAGCATCATGAGCAAGTCTAGTAACATAGAATCAATATCATTATGAATAAGTCTAGCCACATAAGCATAGCTAACAACATTAGCATGTCTAATAGGTTGAACATATCAACATCATTAAAAGAGCTAACAACATAAGCACGACTATCTGGATAAGCATGATTAGCAGTATATTCATATCTAGTTACAAAGGCATGGCTAGCATGCTAAACATAACTAACAACATGAGATAGCTAGATCATGATTATAATCAGCAATAGCAGTATAGTTATCAACATAATCATGGATATTATATGTATGCATCTACAATCTTAAGCATATCCACAACATAAGTATATCTACTATCTCTTAATTGCACTAAGCAACATCTTTATGTAAAGATAACAAACAAGGGTTATCATCCAATGTGAATCATCGTGTATAACCCTAAAAAAATATGTTATACGGTTGTATTAAATCTTTTATTATGCCTTGGGAATTTGAATCATACCATTCAAAGTCTGACCAATCCCTGTGAAAGGCTATTCGGTTTCGTACAAGATCGAGGAGTTTTGGTTGCCTAAGATCTCTTCCCCTCAGTCAGTATGAGTAAAAAGGTAGTGACATATCAGTCAAAGTTGCCACCACAGTGACATATAGTCCAGTAACTAGCCCACCTTGGTACAGGTCACAATGCTAGCATCTAGGGTATTCAAACTCAATCACTGAGGTACAACTGTAGTTGTCCTCTAATCACATAATGTTATAATCATCGAGACACGACCACAAGCATTCTCAATCACATCAAATGTATGAGGAATGACCATATCCAACCTCCACAATCTGCATTGTGGATGACAAGGATATATCCTCAACCTTCCACCCCCACATTCTCAATAGTATGCGCTCCAAGATTCCCTTAGGAATACTCATTTCACCATTCTGCAAGTTCTGACACTGAAGATGGCTCTACGGCATAGAGCACTACATGATTAGAGTTGTACTTGATTAGTTATGCAATTGGATGAATTAAGGATGCATCAAACAAGTGGACATACAAACCCTAATTCACTTCTAGCAAGCATATATAAATCACAACTACAAAAGATGTAAAATGTGTGAAACATAATTTCTCATCTCATCATCACATGGTACTATTCACTTGTCATTCATGAGACCACACTAGTCACCATACTATCACCAGATATAAATCCTTTTCACAATATCACAGGGTATCAACCCTTATCAACATAAGAGGATTACACCTCTTTCAGGGCTCAACCATGCCCAAAGGTCATTAAGACCATCATATTATTCCCTACAACATCATTATTATGTTTCCATGCCTTATAGCAAGGCTCAACAACATCACTTACATATAATACACCAGATCAACACAATATTGCATTAATGAGCTAGAAGATATTCATTAACAATCATAGCAGGGTTATATTAACATTAAGAACATTCCTTTATTACATCAACATGCAAGGAATCTAGATATGATTAACACTCATCGTATTCATGATGCACATGTTTAGCATAAGAAAGTATCAACCATGTGGCTATGATAACCACCAATTAACACATTAAGGTTATAGTCATGTTAAGGAGGTTATTCCACCATCATTCCATCATATAAGAATGTTAAATATGAATACTCATCTTTATCTATTTGCATTAGAGTTAGGTTCAACATGATAAATTATATCAATGTTACTAATCTGCACTTATACCCCAAACCCTAACTCACAACATCCCCATTGGATCATGGATGCATAAGGTGAAGCATCATCATCACATTGCATACTATTCTCAAGTATGAACCCACACATAAATCAAGGTGTAACCACCAGGTTATAGCATACTAGGGTTTCAACAACAATAAGAGAGTACTCCATGATTATATTAATCATTCAAGGACTATTCATACCCAATTACCATCATTTAGTTATATTAAAGCTAGGTATAACAAGATATACCTCATTAGGGTTGCATATCAAAATAATATGGTTATCATCCCTTCTATTCATATGAGTGAATAGGTAAAACTACCTTATTAAGGGTAACCCTCCATTTGTTCCATCATCATTCAACGCATATCACCATACCACAATGTCACCCAGAACCATTGGATGTTTAAAAGGTAAGACCATTGGTTGTTTACATAAGTAAACACCTTGGATAAACCACCTATGAAGTCCTTGATTTGTGCTCTAGAAAGAGTCACCATCTAACCCAAGACATCCCTTGATTAACAACATAAAAAGTTCCATTAAGAGTAGGGTAAAACCCACAATCGACTGTTTAGTTAAAACAAGCCATCCATTGTCAACAAGTAAGATCATTAAGTTGATCATATAAAGGAAACCATCTAAATCGCATTATTAGGACCAACATATTACATTAGCAATCATTCCACTTTATTCGAGGAATAAACATTAGATCTTGACCATTGGGTCAAGTTCATATATTAAAACCATCAATTTTAGTATTGGTCTGACCATTGCATCAAGTGACCCAAGAAATCATTGGTATAAGGGTTAATTGATGCTACAATTATATGATTAACTCACCATAGGTTGTGGAGACCTGATCTACTATCATTAGTGACCATTAAGTCACCATATGTTGTTAGATTAGCACTATATTCATTAATCAACATCAAATATTAAGCTAATGTCATCATTGATTGATAACATCATTAGGGTACTTAATGGTTGATCATTAAACTTCTAATTGATCCAAAACCTAACCTAAGGGGGTGACCATAGGTTGTCACCATCATCTTACACATTTGATCTCGACTATCAGTTATCATGAAGACAACACCATAGGGTTGTTGTAATGGTACCATCATCGGGTCATGGATTTTTAGAAGAAATTAGCTTTAAACCCTAAATTGACCATTGGTTGATAGGTGCTTAGCACCATAGGTTGTCAAACCAACCTAATACAAGTCATATTATCCCTTAGAAATAATTTACACATGATTACAGGTTCATCTAGAATAGAAATCAGAACAGGGAACATTATAAAAATCAAAATCCAAGTCAAGCATAGCTTTTTAGTGCATGAATCATCATTTTCAAGCAAGAACATGAGCTTACAAGCTTATGGTAAGCAATAAACGTGGAGCAAGTTATAAAACTTGCCTCTAATGAGAAGATAAACTCCCACACATAAGCAAACATGACCAGGTAGGGTAGAAAATCTCAGCATAAGCTATGAACTCGTCCATCTAGCACATTTCTTCAGCAAATGAGTAAACCCTAAGCATAAGGAGCAAGAAAGGTATGGTTTTAGAGATTTATAGAAATTTCTACCATGGAACAGCAATGTTTTGACTTAGAGAAAGGTAGGAGGAAGGATAATAAAGAAATAAATGGAGGAAAGAAGGGGATTCTTACTCTTTTAGGTCAAGATCACTAGAAGGAAGATTTTTCAACCCTAAAAGGAAGTCAATTGCAACCCTAGATTCTTTTTCCAAGATGGTCCCCACTTTCTTCTTCCTTGGACAGGAAAATTCGTAGCAGAATAGAGGGAGAAAGAGGTTGGGAGAAGGAGGGAAGTGATGGAGAGAAAATGGCTCATTTTGGTGCTTGGGGATAAGTATATGAAACTTTAAGATAAAGGAAAAGAAAAGGTTGAAGTTCTAGTATCTATCCAAGTGTCCATGGCCTTAATTTATTAATAATATACAAGAACACACACAAGCAGCTCCCCCACCATCTGTATAGACCTACTTAGCTTTCCTTTGTCGAATTTCCCAGCCAATCAAATAATTCATTAGTTGATAGCTACTAAAGGTAGCTCATCCATGAAGGGGTAAACCCACGCCCCATGGCTCAACAAGCTCAATAATGATGAGAGAACATACAAGGAACATAATTCAAGTGATAAATGGAAAAGAAAACCTCTCAATTTGGTAAACTGCATAAAAGTCCAAAATGTGCATAAAATTGCATAACTTGCTCAACCAGTGTCCAAATTGGACCAAATTTGAAACTTAAGCTTGTCTTATGATTTAAAAGCATATCACAAGGTTATATTAGGGTTATAAGAATTCAATTATGGTAATTAAGCTTATTCAACTCATTAAGAAAGTTTAGGGGCCTTACAACTATAAACCCCTAATAGGGATTTTGCCCTCGAAATCTAAAGTAAACAAAGATGGGTACTTCCTTTGCACCTCATCTTATTACCTTCACATGATTACTTGAATACCATGGTGATGTTACATCATTCATACATATCTCATATTGGTTTAACACAAAAACCCCCACCTAAGAAGACATTCTC
The DNA here is from genome assembly GCA_963693085.1 of Alisma plantago-aquatica. NCBI lineage: Eukaryota > Viridiplantae > Streptophyta > Magnoliopsida > Alismatales > Alismataceae > Alisma > Alisma plantago-aquatica. The sequence goes on from OY856410.1 coordinate 646,423,325, forward strand.
GATATGGAATGTAGAAACTTATTGTGTCATTTGTACAACTCTAGTAGTAATGTTCAACTTTAAATTCTAGCTATCATCCTAAAATTATATCTATTGTATCAAAACATTACTCAAAATTCATACTTTTTATATTTTTACCAATCATGGCATGTGTCCCATACCATTCCTTGAAGCATAAAAAAGGCAATGTATCCATCCTTTTTTATATACTGACACTAAAACTCTTGTCAGTTCTTTTTAAGCATCAAAAGAAATGTTGACGCTGGCACCTATCATTCCATACAAGGAAACATCATTCCTAGTCATCCTTGTTAGGGGTGAACCAAAAACACTATCTTCACCTTACTAGGATTTACACAACCTATTTAGAATACATATCATGATACCATAAAGACATTTAATCAACCCCATCTCACTCTTGTTCAACTTGTCTCATAGCTATTGCTGCTTCGGCAACCCTAAAGTTTTTGAAGAAATATTGATCATATTTTTGACCATGTTTGAAATACTTTGACATGTCATCATTCAAATCTTGATATAACTTGTATGACATGATCGGAACACTCTGTTCCTCCTATTCATAAATTATATTTGTACATTGGTTAGACTAAAGGACATAACTCTAAACTCATCATGGCCATGTAAATTATGTCATCCAATCTAACTCGTGTGGATTGATATTTGATCATAGGTTTATCTTAAAGGAACACAATATCACATATCTATTGACCAACAATCATCTATCCTTGATAGTGGTCTTTCCCGACTATCATTGAACCATACACAACATTATAGAATCACTTTTGTTTTTCCTTCCAAACAACATTTATAGGATCATCATCAACTCTCTCTCTCTCTTTAAGGGGGAGAAATACTTGATATGTTCATTTAGTAAACATCTCCAACCTTCACATACTTCACATACTATTGACACATCTTGGATACTAGGATTCATTACCTTGGTATCCACCTCATGTGCTATAAGGAACTCACATCCTTATATCATCTACTTTTACCAAGATAACAAATATAAATACATATAAGAGGATTCTTCCTAATTATTGGATGGATCACAAGAAAAATCATCACAAACTTTATGATCTTAGAACCATAGTCCAAACAACCTTATGCTATAATAAGCTATCCACCCTCATGTTTACAACGAATCCACACATACCAAGTAGCAATGATCCATTTGAAAGTTGTGTCATGTAAAGGAAAGACACAAAGGGAAACACACTTCCCATACCATAGCAACATTGTTCAAGGGTCACTGGAAAAAAGGTAACCAATTCTATTTTCATTATGCAGGTTACATCTTCTAATGTATCATTTTACCATTTTCATTTTGGATTCATTTCCATTAGCATAGGAATCATCATGATTAACATATCTCATTACTCCTTCCTTGATTACTATTTATCACACTAGTGTATGTTCTCTTATTTTATTATGTTTTTCAACCACTTATCAATAGGTAAATCATCATATTATTCCTTTTTCTTCATTGAACAAGGATCATCTCCCTAAATTTCTTTCACATGCCATGCTGATTTTACATTAACACTTTCTTACACACATAGGTTGGTCTAAGATTAACTCAGGTTCCACCTTATTCCTTTGTCTCATTTATCTTCTCATTATATACTTATCATTCGAGTTCTCTCCATCTTATGTGGATTTCATACCTTTGATCACTTTATAAGCATAGACTTATTTGTCTTTTACTTTATTATCTTCTTGAATCACATCTCCAAGAACTCTTCTTTTTCTAATTTGTATTCAGAGTTAGATTTCATGGTGTTGTAACTTTCTCTTATAGTTACCAAACATTCAAGTTTGATCTATTATGATGCAATTCTCATCTTCTTTAAGGTAGGATTGAGATATTCATACCATGATTTCTTATTCATTATGCTCTTTAGATTGTCTCAAAATGACTACTTGATCAGAGTAATTAGAAAGATAACAATCTAAGAGTTCCATACTTCCTTTTCTTCAGTAATTGAATACTTGGCCAGGGCATCCAAGTATTGAGATTAGGCAGTATGCACCATGTTTTTGTGTCACGTTCCTAACTTAGACATCAACCTAGTCTTAAGTCCTAGTGTCCTTGTAGATGCATTGAACCTAAAGCTCTGATACCAACTTGTTGTAAACCTGTTACACTAAATGAGATTACTCAAAACATAAAGCACAATCGATCACTAATTAATCACATACCCAAAAATATGGGTAAATTAAGACCGATTTCAACATCAACACCTACTTAGAAACATTTGCATAAGAGCCCAACATCTTTCTTTTATCCATACTATGCCAAGAATTTGATACAAATTGTTCTATCACCTTAGCCACAACATATATGCATAGGAGAACAATATTTGTATATCCACGCAAACAGGCATAAATATGCTAACAAAAGTCTGATTCGTTTGAAACACCATATACAATCTTTTCCAACCCCGACCTAAGAGTACAGATACGACTCTAGGACACACTAGAAATCTAATCAACTTTCTCATAGATTCATTACTATAGATCCTCTTTTCTGCCACAGGTTTGTTTTTTTCACTTCATATTACCTAAAAAGATGTGGCGAACCACAAGGGTGAGACCCATGTCCCAGCAAGAGATATAACATCCAACAATATTTATTGATTACAACATTTTTAAGTAATTAAATAGTTAAGCACTTTAATCAGATATAACGAATAAGCTCAATAGCACTGATGATTAACAAAATACATAAAGGAGTAGATAATAACTATCATCCTTTATCTTGTTGACAATATAAGCAATTTAGTAGCATATGCATATCTAGCATCATGAGCAAGTCTAGTAAAATAGAGTCTCTATCATTATGAATAAATCTAGCCACATAAGCATATCTAACAACATTAGCATGTCTAATAGGTTGAACATATCAACATCATTAAAAGAGCCAACAACATAAGCACAACTTTCTGGATAAGCATGATTAGCAGTATATGCATCTCTAGTTACAAAGGCATGGCTAGCATGCTAAACATAACTAACAACATGAGATAGCTAGATCATGATTATAATCAGCAGTATCAGTATAGTTATCAACATAATCATGGCTATTGTACGTACACATATACAATCTTAAGCATATCCACAACATAAGTATATCTACTATCTCTTAATTGCACTAAGAATCATCTTTATGTAAAGATAACAAACAAGAGTTATCATCCAATGTAAATCATCATGTATAACCCTAAACAAATATGATGCACGAATGTATTACATCTTTTATTACGCCCTGGGGAATTTGAATCGTACCATTCAAAGTCCAACCGACCCCTGTGAAGGGCTATTCAGTTCCTTACAAGATCTAGGAGTGTCAGTATCCTAAGATCTCTTCCCCTCGGTCAATACGAGTAAAAAGGCAGTGACATATCAGTCAAAGTTGCCACTACAGCGACATATAGTCATGTAACTAGCCCACCTTGGTACAGGTCACAACGCTAGCATCTAGGGTATTCAAACCCAATCACTGAGGTACAACCACAGTTGTCCTTTAATCACATCATGTTATAATCACTGAGACACGACCGTAGTCATTCTCAATCACATCAGATGTATGAGGCATGGCCATAGACAACCTCCACAATCTGCATTGTGGATGACAAGGATATATCCTCAACCTACCACCCCCACATACTCAACAGTATGCGCTCCGAGTTTCCCTTAGGAATACTCGTTTCACTGTCTAGCAAGTTATGACACTGAAGATGGCTCTACGGTACAGGACCCTACATGATTAGAGTCGCACTTGATTAGTTATGCCAAGTGGGTGAATTAAGGCTACATCAAATAAGTGGACATACAAACCCTAATTCACTTTTAGCAAGCATATAAATATCACAACTACAAAAGATATAAAACGTGTGAAAAATAATTTCTCATCTCATCAACACATGGTACTATTCACTTTCCATTCATGAGACCACACTAGTCATCATACTATCACCAGATATAAATTCTTTTCACAATATTACATGGTATCAACCCTTATCAACACAAGAGGATTACACCTCATTCAGGGCTAAACCATGCCCAAAGGTCATTAAGACCATCATACTATTCTCTACAAGATCATCATTATATTTACATGCCTTATAGCAAGTCTCAACAACATCACTTACATATAATACACCAAATTAGCACAATATTGCATTAATGAGCTAGGAGATATTCATAAAAAATCATAGCAGGGTTATGTTAACATTAAGAACATTCCTTTATTACATCATCATGCATGGAATCTTGATATGATTAACACTCATCATATTCATGATGCACATGTTTAGCATAAGAAAGTATCAACCATGTGGCTATGATAACCACCAATTAACACATTAAGGTTATGGTCATGTTAAGGAGGTTATTCCACCATCATTCCACCATATAAGAATGTTAAATATGAATACTCATCTTTATCTATTTGCATTAGAGTTAGGTTCAACATGATAAATTATATCAATGTTACTAATCAAACTCACGACATCCCCATTGGATCATGGATGCATAAGGTGAAGCATCACCATCACATTCCATACTATTCTCAAGTGTGAAACCACACATAAATCAAGGTGTAACCACCAGGTTATAGCATACTAGGGTTTCAACAACAATAAGAGAGTACTCCATGATTGTATTAATCATTCAAGGACTATTTATACCCAATTAACATCATTTAGCTATATTAAAGCTAGGTATAACAAGCTATACCTCATTAGGGTTGCATATCAACACAATATGGTTATCATCCATTCTATTCATATGAGTGAATCGGTAAAACTACCTTATTAAGGGTAACCCTCCATTTGTCCCATCATCATTCAACCCATATCACCATACCACAATGTCACTCAAAACCATTGGATGTTTAAAAGGTAAGACCATTAGTTGTTTACAAAAGTAAATACCTTGGATAAACCACCTATTAAGTCATTGATTTGTTCTCTATAAATGGTCACCATCTAACCCTAGACATACCTTGATAAACAACACAAAAAGTTCCATTAAGAGTAGGGTAAAACCCACAATCGATTGTTCAGTTAAAACAAGCCATCCATTGTCAACAAGTAAGCTCCTTATGTTGATCATATAAACGAAACCATATAAATCACATTATTAGGACTAACATATTACATTATCCATCATTCCACTTTATTGGAGGAATAAACATTAGATTTTAACCATTGGGTCAAATTCATATGTTAAAACCATCAATTTTAGTATAGGGTCTGACCATTGCATCAAGTGACCCAAGAAACCATTGGTCTAAGGATTAATTGATGCTACAACTATATGATTAACTCACCATAGGTTGTGGATACCTGGTCCACTATCATTAGTGACCATTAAGTCACCATAGGTTGTTAGATTAGTACTATATTCATTAATCAACATCAAATATTAAGCTAATGTCATCACTGGTTGATAACATTATTAAGGTACTTAATGGTTGATCATTAAACTTATAATTGATCCAAAACCTAACCTATGGGGTGACCATAGGTTGTCACAATCATATTACACCTTTGATCTCGACCATCAGTTATCATGAAGACAACATCATGGGGTTGTTGCAATGGTACCATCATCAGATCATGGGTTTATAGAAGAAATCAGCTTTAAACCCTAAAATTGACCATTGGTTGATAGGTGCTTAGCACCATAGGTTGTCAAACCAACCAGATACAAGTCATATTATACCTTAGGAATAACGTACACATGATCACAATTTCATCTAGAACTGAAATAAGAATAGGTAACATTATAAAAATTGAAATCCAAGTCAAGCATAGCCTTTTAGTGCATGAATCATCATTTTCAATGAAGAACATGAGGTAGCGAGCTTATGGTAAGCAATAAATATGGAACAAGTTATGAAACTTGTCTCTAATGAGAAGATAAACTCTCACACATAAGAAAACACGAGAAGGTATGGTAGAAAATCCCAGCATAAGCTACAAACTTGTCCATCTAGCACCTTTCTTCAACAAATGAGCAAACACTAAGCATAAGGAGCAAGAAAGGTAGGGTTTTAGAGCTTTAGAGCAATTTCTACCATGGAACAGCAAGGTTCTGACTTGGAGAAAGGTAGGAGGAAGGATAAAAAAGAAATAAACAGAGGAAAGAAGGGGATTCTTACTCTTTTAGGTCTAGATCACTAGAAGGAAGCTTTTTCAACCCTAATAGGAAGTCAATTGCAACCCTAGATTCTTTTTCCAAGTAAGTCCCCACTTTCTTCTTCCTTGGATAGGAAAATTCACAGTAGAACAGAAGGAGAATGAGGTTGGGAGAAGGAGGGAAGTGGTGGAGAGAAAATATCTCTCTTTGATGCTTGGGGATAAGTATATGAAACTTTAAGATAAAGGAAAAGAAAAGGTTGAAGTTCTAGTATCTATCCAAGTGTCCATGGGATTAATTTATTAAGAATATACAAGCACACAAATAAGTAGCTCCCCCACCATTTGTATAGACCTGCTTAGCTTTCCTTTGTCGAATTTTCTAGCCAATCAAATAATTCATTAGTTGATAACTACTAAAGCTAGCTCATCCATGAAGGGGTAAACCCTAAAATACCCTTGGAGAAAACACCTTCAAACTAAGGTTTAAATGGGCGCCCCATGGCTCAACAAGATCAATAATGATGAGATAATATCTAAGGAACATAATGCAAGTGATAAATTGCAAAGAAAACCTCTCAATTGGGTAAGTTGTAGAAAAGTCCAAAATGTGCATAAAATTGCATAACTTATCCAACCAGTGTCCAAATTGAACCAAATTTGAAATTTAATCTTGTCTTATGATTTCAAAGTATATCAAAAGGTTAGATAGGGTTATAAGAATTCAATTATGGTAATTAAGCTTATTCAACTCATTAAGCAAGTTTAGGGGCATTACAATTAAGGTTGAGCACTATCATATCATTTCATTCAATGGAAACAGTGTATTATGTTCAATCATCTATGCAAGAACAACATTGATCATAAATACTATGTTAACCAATCGACTGGGGGTTGACTAAATCATTACAATATGTGCACAGGGTAGCGGGGCGTACCCTACCTCAAGCAAGCCAAAGCTCTAAGAGGCCAAATCCCAAAGGGACCAAAGTTCAGGGAGTCAAAACTCCAAATAGATCAAGTCAAGTGCTATTGTAATATTCAATGCAATCAAATAATAATCAATCTGAGGTCATGTAACTTTCAAAGAGGCAGGAAAGGCAAATAAAAGTATAAGGTTCACCACCAAACACTGTACATGGAATTCAAGAGGAAAATTAATAACTCAATATAAAAATAGAGAATCCAGTACCTCATTTTATCCAAGTCTCTATAGGTTGCACAATCACCAAGAATGGATCCAAGAGCAAGAAATCTACAAGGTATTGTATGTCATGACTTGGCTTGGAATCAACAACTTGTTCAATATTTTCCATTAGGGTTTCCATTCCCATCTAGGGTTGTTACAATTCCATGGTATTTTCATTCTCTATCTTTCTAGGGTTTCTAGTTGATTTGTGTATATAATCTATGTTACATCATGCTTAACTATTTTATCACCTTCCAGATTAAACCCTAAAATATTGTTCTCTATTTTGTGTAATATTGTTTTATATAGTTATAATGCTCAATTGTATTTATTCACCAATATATCCTTTCCAGGGAAATAAAAGGTTAAGTTTCAGTATGCCTTACTTTATATTAGTGATATAGTTAGATTTTGAATATGTAGGATATTAATAAACTAAAATAGGGTAATCTCGTGCAGATGGGTCATCTTAACTAAGTTTCTATTACTAAAAAGTCATCCATGAGTATATTTACAAGAGTAACCTACCTCTATGTATATATACTTATTATTTCCCTCATATACCCCATGCATCGAGATTGATCCATGTTCCTTCTCTATGAATTTAAATTGTTATCACTGTAGATAAGTACAAATATAACTATGTTCAAGTTACTCATTATACATGATAAGTTACATTCTCAACTTAGGTTTTCTAATCGCATATACCCTTGAACATTAATACATGTTATGGTTTAGGTCTTTTACATGTCTGAATACAATACACCATACGGATAATTGTAAACAAGATATGTTCATATATCGTCTGATTCAATATGTCATATAGAAGTATTCATATGTTACTCATGAGTATTAGAAGAAACCTTCTTTTGGTTTTCATCTTAATTGAGAAAGATCAATTAGATAGATATGGTCCTATACGCATTTGTGTTACAAAACAACGTTAGTTATACATACAAACATACATACGGGTTCGAATTCCAGTTGTCGTCTTGATTTACCACCCTCCCGTCTTGATTTACCACCCTCCCGGACATTCGGCCTCCGCCACAGGTGTGGGAGATGGGGAGAAATCTTTCTCTCTTAATCTCATACATACATACAGTCGACAAGGAGTAGCTCAGTAGTCAAGTATGGTGTCCCCTAACAAAGAGACTCGGATTCGAATCACAGTTGCCGCTTTAATTTACCACCCTCCCGCCAGTTGGTTGGAAAAGAGATAATGGCATGCCACTAATACATGGAGAGGTCTCTCTTCTATAATTGGTCAGGGTCTGAAAATTGCTAGTGCGATCAAGTTCCACATGGAAGCAGGATATATTACAGATGAAGGAACTGGCCTGCTCAGATCTCTTGATGTTTGATGATTTGTGAAACACCAAAGGAGATTGAGGTGTCTGGGTCGTCCGCTCTCTGTTGTCTTGGTCGGAGATGAATCGAAAGTGGTGGCGAGATTGGATGTGCAGGTGTGCGTTAATTAAGTGCAAGCTGGTCGGAGGAGAATCTGCAGATGACGACGCAACTCGGCAGATTCGAAGATGGCGTCGGGGACAGAACGTGGGGCGGCAACATGCGGCGGTGGTTCATGTAGGGTTGTCATGGTGTTGGATTAACAGACAATGTGAACAATGTTGGACGAGGAGGGTGAAAGGGAAGGAGTGCGGAGGAGCCCAGCAGGTAACGTAACGTTGTTGCTTGCGAGGAGAACAAAGTCTGTAGACGATCAAGGGTTCCATTGCGAGGAGACGCAGTTGCAGGTGGAGACCTGTGTTACAAATCTGTCAGCGTTGTCCCGCGGTCAGGCTGAAGGGCGCAAGAAGAGAAAAGAGTGAGCAGAGGGGAATCGTGTAGGGTAGGTAGAGTCCAGGGAGTGCAGAGCCGCTGTGTGCGCCTGGGACTCCTCCGATTTCTGCCTGTCGATTCTGCAGTTTGGGGACTTCTGAAAGTCGCTGCAAGTCGGTTGGTACTGCTGCTATCCTGGCACCGACGTGAAGGTGAGGAAGAGAGGAAGAGGAGTTCGCGAGGACCGTGATGGTCATCTCTGATTACTGGCAGAGCTTGAGGAGATCTGAAGCTAATCGTCGTGAGATTGGCGTTGGGGATTCATATAGGTTGAGAGGCTTTGCTGTTTCGACTTTTCCTGGGATGAGGGTGGTGTTAATAGTGGTCTGGTCGTCACGAGGACGAGGAGGCGGTGGTGAAGTAACGGATATTTGTTGTTTCCTGGTCTGGCAGTTTTTTTCTATGTAGTCAATGACTCAAATATCATTAAAAACGGAAAGAAGGAAATAAATAATTAGAAGATAATTGTCCATATAACTTCCATGTTATCTCCTTTAGTCGAGAAAGACTAGCCGCTCGTACTTGCCTATGTGCTAAGTAACATATATGCATTCAATCATGTTATGTTTGGTACGTGGTGAATGAAGGGGAGGAAAGGGGGAGGAGAGCGAGGGGAAGGGAGGAGACACTTATTTTAGTCTGTTTAGTTACCATTGAGAGGAAAAGGAGAGAGAACATAAAAAAACATGGCATTTTTTTAACAAATCATACTATCGCAAAAGGTTACGTACACCACACACATATTAATACATGAAAAATCAATACAAAATAAACTCACATAGTTCTCATCAAAACGAAACCATTCATATAATTGTTTTATTAACGAGGAAGATAAATATCTCCTTGTCTAACGTCATTGAGCACACTTTAGGAGTTTGGCAGTATATTCATTAACAATTCATAGCGGTCTTCTAACGGACCACAAAAAAAATCAATTTATTTATCTCAAACTTTTTTTGTGCTCTACCATTTTTCTATATTTTTGAAGACTCCTTTTAAATGTGCGCTACATTCTAATTTTATTCTAGTTTTTTCTTTTATTTATATTTTTTCCCTCTAAATTTTCCTTCTGGACTTTTTAAGATCCCTTTAAATTATGTGCTACATTCTAGTTTAATTCTAGTTTCCTTTTATTTTTATTTTTTTCCCTCTAAATTTTCCCTCTAAATTTCCTCCAACATTTTGTATATCCCTCTAATTCTTTATTCTCATTAGTTGCGAGCTATACAAGTATTTTCTGCCATATTATTTATATTTTTCCTTCACATTTGTTATTTCCCTCCAAACTTAGTAATAAATTTCCCGCCGAGTCTTTCTGCTTTCCCTTGTCTCCACTCTAATTCGGTAGGGAGAAAAGTGGTTGGAAATACACTTCCTCTTTCCTCTCCATTCCCCTCCATTCCCCTTCATTCCCTTCTCTTCCCCTTCATCATGTGCAACCAAATATCCTAAGCCCTTCCCCCTCCCCTCCATTTACCGCATACCAAACAGGCAGGTAGGGTCATACAATATTGGTTCACCATTATTCCAACAACTATTCTACTAGTGAATACTCTTCCTTTTGATTCTTTATTTAATAGGAACTCATGTGTTTCTATATGTTTTGTACATGCACCAACTCAATTATATTATTTGTAAAAACATTAGCCCCCGCTCAAATTTAATTCAAGCTAGTATACCTAATTATTCTCATAATTAATTCTAGTAATAACTTCTTTAATGTGATTAATATTTTCCATTGATTCCAAATCAATAGTGGTCAAATTGATAGCATTAGGTGGGTTTGAGGTATAATCAAGATATTTAGGCACAAAACATCAAATTGCACTAAGTGACTTCAAATATGGCAAGTGATACTAAAATAAGGGACTCGATTGCAAATATTGATCAAATGATAAGAATGACTTTATTAGAGATAAGATTTCAATTAGAGACTAACTAGTATCAAGAAATATGGTAGTTGATCAAAATAATTGAATTAAACTTCGAAGGGAGTGCCACTTAGCAATGAACTCAAATTAAGGGGAATATATGCTCAATGTACTTAGTACCCAAATTGTGGTATGTTACACTAACCTCGAACTAGATCCGCCACCCAAGTATATATAGGTGGTGGAGAAGCACTAGATTAAGTGGGGCAAAAAGGGGAAGTGCAGAGCAAAAGCTATGCTAGGTTTGTATGTAGTACGACCGTGTCGGGCAGTACGGCCGCAGTGAGGTGTGAGTGGAATGGCCATGGTGGATGGAAACGACAAAGGTGAAAATATGGTAAAAGTTACGGTAAGTTTGGGGCATTTTGAATTGATGGTGGCACGGACGTGGTGGTCACCACGGCCATGGTTAGGCAAGGATAGAATTACCATGGTAGTCAACATGGTCATGGTGGCTTGGAGGAGTGTTGTCGTTCTGAGTGCCACGGTTGTTCTGGCTGAGCTACAACTCGGTTGTGCTATGTTGCATGGTCATTCTGGGGCATGATGGCATGGCCGTTTTGTGTTGCACGGTCATGTCGCTGACTTTGGTTCTTCAATCTTTGACTCTGTTAATTTTCTTGGGCTAGCACGGTCGTTCTGTGGTACCACGGTCGTGCTGATCTCTGTATCAACACTTAGCTCTTGTACTTGGTTAGTCCTTGGACATCTTTGCTTCAATTGATCTTTGGCCACTAGGGGTAGGGTGAGGGAGCCTTGGACTTCACTCTAGGCTTCTCTTAAGGGTAGGGAAACCTTAGGATCATTCTTTATCTCTCTCTTCCATCCAAGTATGGTCCAAATACCTAAAATGCATTCAAATAACGTCCATAAGTGCATTTTCCATGAAATTGCATATTAGGAGAAATAACATGTAATCTAATAGGTATAGATGTGATTGAAGTGCGACATGACACAAGATGAAGCCCTAAAATAGGGTTGTATCACCCACAAATATTTGATTATTTGTACTGATAAATCTGAGGGATAATCATGAATTGTATCTCTCTCTCCACAATTTTCCATGATTTTCTTCATAACATTTTTGAAATTTCTATAAAACTAGGAAAAATATTGCATCGGTCCTGGTTATCCAATAAAAATAATGTCATCATCTTCATAAACTTTGTTTGACTTGCTAATGGAATACTTGGGTTTGGAGTCACTACTATACCATCAAACAAAATTCACATTCTGATCTCGTGGTGAACTTAAAGAGGTGAGATCACCTGCTACTAAAATGTAACGGAAAATACACAACATCCATCTCTTATGAGAAATTTAGATTATGAAGGATACATGCATAATAATTCCATTTAAATAAGCATGATCCAGATACAAAAATTTCAATAGTAGAAGTGGAAAGAAAAGATTAAGTTATTACATGGCTTTGATCCAAGTACACTACATGAGTTTCATGAAACATAAACTAGAAAAGAAAACTACAGGATCTAGCAGTATTAACCTAGACGTCTTAGCAAAGTCTCTTTAAATCTATCCTAGGTAGGTCCTCCTTGGTCTTATTCCACTCCTTGTCCTAGGCCTGGGTGGTTGGGATCACCCAGCAAGAGGGGAAAACAAGGTATGTGTTAAATAAGGAACAAGAACAAAGAATAAGAACAACAATGATGATAAAGGGTATAGAATAGCCAAGAAATAAGGAGGGTCAAAAGTGTGAGGCACATATCATATAAGATTCTTGCCATAACAAATAATAAGAAAATTCACATGAATGATAAAGTTAGACTAAATTAACTAAGTAAGGTTGAGGTACATATCAGATCCTAACCAATAGATGAGGGGAGAGTAAACACATTACTAGTCACCTACAAAATATTTATATATGGGGAGAGTAACGCATTCCCCTGGGTGAAATAACACATACCCAACTATGGGTGGTTGTACATAAGTACCACTACATTATCTAATAAGTCAAACATAGCATCATGCTCAAAGAAATCATATGGTAAGATTAAGCAACAAATAATAGTGATATGGAAGGTGGGTGAGATACCCAAGCAAGTAATGAAGTAATTGTGCCAAAAAGAGCAATAATAGGAATTATGGTTTTAGTCCATGCCTCACTGGGAAATCAGAGGTTTTGTTATAAAAAATTCCCAACTTAAGGGATAAGATGCACATACCTCAATTTAGAGTCGTAGTTATCACTTTTCACCAACTTAAAAGATTTGAAGATCACCTTTGCCTAATTTCAAGTTATTCACATGTATTAGGGTTTTATAATGCATATAATTATTAAAAAAATCCTAATTTTAGACCCTTTTGGAAAACCTTGAATTTTGGTCACAAAACCTAAACCAATCGATTCCTTATGTTTTTCTAATCAAGAAAATATATTTATTTGCCTTATTTGAAGACTATATGAATTAGTTACAATTTTAGGGCTTTTATATAATTTATTAGATTCTCAAAAATAACCATCAAAAACATGGAAATTAGACTCTCAAACCATTTTTATTAGATGTATCTCATTTTTCTGATTCCAAAACATATTTTTACTTAATTTTTAGATCAACAGATAATTAGATATGATTTTTACAAATTCGTATAATTTATTGATTTATTGGAGAAATTACGTTTCAAAAGACCAAAATGTCATTTTATGTATAATTGAAACTATATAATGGGATAGGGTATTATTTTATATTGATTATATTATTAATATTGCGGCAATTTTCAAAACATGAGGTGAATTTACCAAAATATCCTTGGCAATAAAAAAGAAAAGAAAGGACGGGCGAAGGACAATGTCGAGAAAGCATAAGGGATCATCCCTTCCTTCATTTTGGGACCATGATCACGCGGTAGAGAAGGAACAACAATGGTTGAAATTGGGAAAAACCACATCACGTCTTCTCACGTCAAAGAAACGTGTTGTGAGGGAAGAGAGGGTAACCAGGAGCCTTACCCTAGGTCGAATTGATCCATCACAAAGCAAGGGAGGAGCCTGGAGCACCGTCATCACGAAGTGGTTCTCGAGATCGTGACAACAATATGTGAGAGCAAGTAGGAAATGAAAGCAGCGGAAGAGTTGTACAATGTCAGACGAAATTTGAGGCAGGGTTATATATAGGCATGGCCTCGTTTTAGGGCTTCGAAGGACAATAGCTTCGAGAAGATAGGGGCAAGATTTGAGAAGATCTCTGATGATGAAAACCATGGCACTAGAAAAGGCTAGCCATATGCATAATCTTGTCATGAATTCAATGCAAAATGAATTTTGGGAAATAATCAAGAATCAAGGGAGTTATTAGTGAAATACCAGGTCATATCATTGTTCACACGAGTCCCTTCATACCCGAGGTAGGGGACAAGTTTTGTGCCATCCGATTCAGTGGGCATGGCCTAGGAGATTAATTCCAGCCATCCACTCGATGCATTTGCATGGACCGAAGAAAGAAATAAATCTCGTAACATTTGAATCGAGAAACTATATCCCAATCGAATTAGGTTAAAGTGTGATTTAGTAATTATGTCCTCTCTTTCTTAATCAAATTGGGTGAGAAAACAAAGTCCAAATTAAATAAATTTTATACCTAGCCTCATTAAGACGGGTAGAATCCAATTTTGGCATTAGTTTTTAGTTTTGGAGACTACAAATATTTCATTAAATTCTTTAAAAGTAAATCACATTTTATCTTTCCTATTACATTAGAGACATCTAGAAACCACCAATAAATTTGAAACGTCACCCTTAAGCAATCTTAAACATGTGAAAAATGGATTTGTCATTAATTCTCTTTCTTAGTATATGGTCTTTATTTATACTTTCTCTCTCCTAAACACATTAGAACATTAAACATTGTCCAAATTAGTTGAAAATTTACATAGAGGATCATTTTAACATGTAGATTACGAATTTTGCATTTTTTTCCACTTTTAGAGTCATTAAATGAGTTATTTGATATTTTCAAGAAAACTCACCTTTTCTTTTCTAAATAAAATAGATATAGTTATTATTACTCCAAACTTGTGAAACTTTCCCTCCAAGTCATATCCGATCCAAAGAATTCAAATCTGAAGTTATTTTTATTCAATGAGTCTTCCTTTTATGATTTTTATCTCCCTTACACATTATTTTCACTATTTGCTAAATTAAATTATTTAGTGCTACATTGTCATGTTTAAATCTTTATTATTTATTCCTCTTTCTCTTCCTTGCTCCATAAGGCTAAGGGAAGTTCTAGAACGAAATTATTTTTAAAATATGTCACTTAAGTGGTAATTTTGCATCTTAGACCCTGATTGAAACATTAACTGAGGTATTTGTGCATTAACTTGTATATTGACATGAATAGAGATCAAATATACTCCATATCACTAATAATTCCACAAATTCAACATCAAGGACAAAAAGGATAGGAGAACTTAGGAAAAAGGTCTACATTAAGAATATACCCAGATTTCAGCTCGTTATAGTGAATGATTTCCACCTTCTTCTTCACCTTTTGGGAACCAAAATCCCTTCATAGAACCAATTTTTTCTTGGTTACTTGGACTCCACAATCATTTTCAAGGGTTGTAGACTCATTAAATGGAACTTTCATGAACCCTTCCCCTAAAATCTATGAGATTAAGCAAAAAAATTGTAGACCACTTTTTATTTGATTATCCCTACGAGAATCAAGAAACAAACTTCCTCATACCTTCTCCCTACATTCACAATAGCCACACCCCATTCTTAGTCCTAGTTGCAATCAAACAAAACATTGACAAAAACTCTTAATCACCATTCACACACTCAAAATCTTTCAAAATTTCTTGTTCTTGACACCTCTGAAGTCTAGGGTAATACATCAATAGAATATTATGTGAGGGAAAAACTTTCCGCATACCAACCTATAAGAAACAAAATTCTTAGATCATACTTTGCCACTTTTTACATATTCTTGTCCACATCCTTACCAATCTAGATTCATGTTCCACTATTGTGCTTAAGAATATAAGTTTCTCCAAGGTTTGGAGATGAAATCAACCTCATAGAGCCCCACCTTCCATTAAAAAGGGTGTCAAGTTCCATGCCTTTCTAGTGTACAGACAAAATTTTGCCAAAAATGCAACAAAACATTAATGGATAATTGCTAGTAATTTTAAAATTTAGATATTATTAATTTAGGTTTCAATGTTCCTTTGTACATTCTCTTTACCTTGCCTTGTTTTGAGCCTTTTTTGCACTACAAACTCTATATCATAATTGCAAACTCTCCCAACTGGTTGATTGTTTGATCCCTAGAATGCCTTCTTTGGCTGCTAATTAGTTTCTTTTATAGAGTACTTTTAATTTGTGTAGTCACTGTATGTCATTAAAACTTCACATGTTCTTTTTAGAACTATGGTACACCTCATATATACCATAATTTAAGCTCGATATGATTAGTTGTGACAACTTGGATTTTCTCTCTCATCCAATTAATTCCCATCTAGATGGATAAGATGCTCTATTATGATCAATAACCTCTCTATTTTGAATGAGTTTGAGTCACTTTATGCTCAATTAAAGCTTTGGGTGTGATTAAATGTCACATTGTTATTAATTGACTAAAATTGAGTACATAATGAGACTTTCAAACGAAAATTTCCAATATTGAGTGCCCTCAACATTATCATCTTGGACCCAAACTTCTAATCCAAATTGGAGTTATTGTTTGAGACATGTGACTTTTACAAGTTTACTAAGGAAACACAATTAACACTTTGGTCTGCAATTTTAATACGCCGCGTCACAAATTTGAGAAAGCTCCCCTCGACCAATGAGAGGGCTCGCTTTTGGGGCTACAGATCGCCCATGTCAGGAATACTCATTATTTTCCCATAGGCTATTGTAGCCCTTGGATCAGATGGTCATGGATCCTTTCATGATCCAACACTGATGGGGTTGTCTTCCTGACCTGCTCCCAAGGATGGGAGTAGGTAGTTGGAGAAAAAGCTCCACCTACTTACTACACACCCCTTTTTAGCCTATATAACATATTCTTTCACTTCCTTTATTCCTCTTTCTTATTTTCATTTCATTTGCAACCTGAATCATGCATTTTCATGCACTCTATTTCCCACACCACGTTCTTCTTCTTCCTCTATCTCTCTAGAATCTATGGTGGCACTGTCACCATGGTGGCGTGGGCTACTAGCCAACACTAGGTGAGTTGTGGGTGATAGATATGAACCATTGGGAGGATGAGGTCTACACCAGTTGGGCTGCAGGCTGGGGAGCACTTGGTGTTGACCCATGGAGCCCAGTAGCAAGTGAAGCACCACTCAAGCTCTCTCACTAGACCCTCGAATCAGGATCTAACGATCCAAAATGACCCATTTGAGGTATTTCTTTGAAAAATCGCTAAAAACCATCCATTAGCCCAAAATGGACGTGTAATATATGATTTTTAAAAATAGATAATGAGATCCATCCAAGAACCTAGTTACAAGGATTAATTTTGTTATAGATCGTGTTATGACAAAAACTAGCTTCTTTTATTATATCTCTTCACATGATTAATGTGTATCTTGCTCTAACTTAATCATTTATACTTCCATTTTTTTGTTTGCCTAATATCAGTATGTTTTGACACATGATGATCCAATATCCAATTTGATGTTTTTACCTTGAATGTGACATATATGGACCAATTAATGATGGATATTAAACCTTATGCTAAAAGTGACTTCGAATGACTAAAATCATTCTTAGAACTCTAAATCAGTAAGATATGATGCATGTTAAGACAAGAATCAAATTTATTCACACTTCTACTCTTTTTGGACTTCATGATGTGAAATAATGCATAATAAATGATTAATGGGGACTCTATATGTTGAATCTTTAACGTTTCTCAAAGCCTCAAATGTTGACTTAATACCACTCAAATATATTATGTGACCTCAAAATCAATACCCTACATGTCGGGTAGCCCTATATTCCATGCCTATCACTCTTGTGCATTATTATAACTACTTAACATAATCTTGAGGTGAAATTTGGAATTTTATCCATATTGCAAATGTAAGATTTATTCTTGTTCAAATCTTTCTCAAATAATGAAGCATGCTACATTATGACTTCAAACAATATATTTATGCTAACTATGGAACCAAGTCTAATTGCATCTCTTTTATGATCTAATGACTACTATATTGCATGAACATAACAAGTTATTACAATGTTGATAACAAGGTTGAATAGCCCTAATCTATGACACCTACTATTAGAGATGTGTGTCACCCTAGGTTCTAAATAATTCCATGAAGAATGATACAACTTGATAATGACCTTGCTTGAATTAGTTGAGGAAATCAATGATGAAAGATATGATACCTATATTTAGGTGACACATCCAACCACCATTATTATGATTTATGAGACCTGATTTTTATGATGTTAATCAAATCATACTTTCTTGTGATCCCAGACTTACTCTATGAACTTAATTTCCAATATCTCATCAAGTTTGCTAAAATATGGTTTCTTATATCAAGTGGTTAATCTTGTTTTCTAATAAAGTTACACTTTGTCCTCCTATTGGCCAGACTAGTGGTATTGAACTTGCTTGTATTTTTGCATTTTTAAAATTTCTCTCTTTATATACATGTTCCCTATGATTAGTACGTTTGCTTTTCTTGAAATATGTCAAACAAACCTTTAAACATAATTAAACTTGTCCATTATACAAATTGTGTGCACCTTCTTGTCTTCTCAGGGTATGGATACAAAACTGGGTATCCCTCTAGGGTGGACCATGTCAATATATAGTGTGAACTCTTGACTTGGTCTTGTAGTACAATCACATTGAGACATGTGGCATTAGTATCTTTAGCTTCGATGGCCCTCGTGGACCCTTACTTCAGGGAAGTTGGTCAATGGCCATATGTTGTTGTTTAGTATAATGGAAATGAACATAAAATATGATCACATGTTAATAATAAGTCTATAACACTTTTTCTCTCTTTATTTTTATTATATTAAGTTTGTCCAATCATATATGTTCTCTTAACCATGTGAATTTATGTCTTTTACAGCCTCAAAACAATTGTGATGATGTGTACCCCTTTTATGATTGTAGGTAATAGGTACACTATGAATCTTTCTATGATCTTGCTTCCACTCTAATATGCTAATATATTGCTCTTACTCTAATGACATATAATGACATCAAAATGGAATTCACATGATTTTATATATGGGACTAAGATCTTATGCCAGGTACTGGTTTAGCATTCTTTTGATATTCCATGTTCTCTCATACCTTAATTCTTCGATGTTATTGATTCTAGTTTTATTCATGCACTGTTATGTGATGCATTCTAGGGACACATGCCCATGTCCTCTTTCCTTTGGATGTCTAGCATTAGGGGTTTGGATTTGGATAATAAGTGGTTATGTGACAAATGGTATTAGAGTAATCACATATCATCTATGTATGTTTAATAACCCAACTTCTCATATCTTGCAAAGACTTCTACCATCTCATCTCTTCTTTCAGGACTACCCTAAAACACTCATTAGATGATGATTAGTTTGTTTCTCGTCTCCTTGTGTGATCTTCTTTATGATAATTAATCACACGATCTATCAATTATGGGTAGCTTATGTATGGGTAAAACTAAAATGTGACTAAATTGGTAAAATTTGAGTAAGATAATAATGATGTCCTGATCTAGATTTAATTTTAAATAAATTATGATTAATGATGAGTACTCTTGAAGTTAGGTACTCATTTATGATCCCTCAGATCATGTAAACTCAATTTCACCAAATTCTATATGCTTTTTGTGTTTGAGGTAAAATGGTAATAATCTTGATATGATGAAATAATGAGGAATAATACCTCATACATCATGGTTGATGGGGTGCCTATTTGACCAACTCCATCTTGCCCTATTGTCCACTAAACCCTAAATATAATTAAGCAGACTTTCCTCCTATTTAATACATACCATGATGATACTTTGAAATGATTATGCTTTTGGACTCTACAAATCATGATGAAAAACTTTGATATAAGAGGCATTTTCCCATATTGATTACTATGCCTCTTTGTAATCTTGAGTTTGAATGATATGATGGATAAGGATATCAATATTGCATTGTTATGCTCCAACTCTTGGAGTTCCAAATTTTACTTCTTGATTTTAAAAATAATACCCTTAGTCGATCATGAATATATATATATAAAGGGAATGCAATTATGACCTTGATCTTGCAAAATTTGAAACACGGTTCCACTATTATGATCTCAATCTTAGATATCATGACCTTGTGAAATATGATTGGATCATTGATACTCTCCCTATTTTGATATGCTTGATTCATGACTAGGAGGACTAATGTACTAGATTTGGATAATACTTGACTCAAGATTCTCCTATAAGTCACATCCCTATTATGATTCCTCTAAATTTTCATCTTTTGAGTATTTAGAGATTGGAAAGGTAAACTCTTCTGCATGATTTTGATTTCTTGACTTAAGCCTCTAATGGGTCAGATCTATGATGATATTGACAATCAATTCTAGATCTCGATGTAGTGATGTTCTTGAAATACAATGATGTTGACTAATATCTTGTGGTTAAGTTCTTAGAAATACCTAGGTCTAGATCATCCATCAACCTTGTATGTATGAAAATGAACTCAAAATTGATATCTCACAATGTTGCTTAAATATTTCTAGAAATTTGCTAGATTATTGTATATGGATGAATGATCACCCATAAGGTTTGATAGGAATCTAAGCTATAGCTTCAAAATGTTTGGACCTATGACTTCTATGTCCAAATTTGACTCTAATATTTATTTATGAAATCTTGACTTGTGATTATTGATTTGACTCCAATGATCACCCTGTTTTGATCTTGAGATCACCCTAGATATATGATTGATGACTTTCATGTTCCCAAGTCTCAAAAAAAATTGAAATGATGATTATGTTGATTCTCTTAATCTATGACTTAGGATGAGTTCTCATGTAGTACAAAGTGGGACCTTTTGTTGATTTGAGCTTGAATATATGTATTGAAATATGATGTTTGCCTCTAGTCGTGAAATATGAAATCACAATCATGGAAGTATAACCCTACCTATGTCAATCTAGAATCTAGAACCCTAAATGTTGGGAATTAAATTCATGCTTTACTTTTGATTTTAAAGAGATCTATTCATTTGACCAAAATGTGATATCTATACATTTGTGATCTATATGATGATGTCTCCCAATTTGAACTGGTGTGATGATCTTTTTGATATAATGATCAATGTGAATACACTTTGACCTTGATGCTCTATTGCTTGATTTTGAAATAATGTAGATTTTGAAGGTATATCAAGATGATTGTGAATGTGGAAGCCCCAGTCTCAGTTGAAGGATTGGGTTCATTTTGGGACACAATTTCTTTTAAGGTGGGAGTATGTGAGAACCTAGATTTTCTCTATCATACAAATAATTCACATATAGACTCATAAGATACTCTATTATGACCAATAACCTCCCTCTCATTCTTTTGGATGATTTTGGGTCAATTTATCCTCCATTGAACTTTAGATTTGATTAAATATCACATTATGCTTAATTGACTAAAGTTGAGTGCATATTTAGACTTTGAAATGAATTACCAAAATGGAATACCCTCAACGTTATCATCTTGGACCCAAACATATAATATAATAAGTAGAAGAAATTTGTGAACCAATCATTAATATTTTATGCAAATTAAAGTTATGGTTTAGGAAATATGATTTTTATAAGTTTTCTAAGGAAACACAAGTTAAAATTGTGGTCTTTCATTTTAATACACCATGTCACTGATCTGTGAAAGATCCCCTTGACCAATGAGAGGGCTGACTTTTGGGGCCACATATTTCCCATGTCAACAATCCTCCTTGTTTCCCCTCAACCTATCATATCCCTTGGACTGGATGGCCATGGACCACGTGGTTGTCTTCCCACCTACTCCCAAGGATTGAGTAGGTGGCTGGAGAAAAAGTTGCATGCCACCTACACCCATTTTTGTGCCCATATAACTTCTTCTTTTACTTTCTTTCATCCAATTTTTTATTCCCCTTACATTTTGCAACCATAATCGTGCATTATCGTGAACTCTAGCTCCCAGACATCCTCCTCCTCCTTCCTCTATCTCACGAGAATCCATGGTGACACCACCACCATGGTGGGTTTGGGCTTTTGTCCCCGCTCACCCTCAACCATCAAAGAAACCACCCTTGAGCATGTGGAGTAGAGCCAAGGGAATTTGACACCCTCCTCAGGCCAACCACAGCCTCCTACCCCTACTATGCAACTGCCACCAGCCCCAGGCAGATGCTCACTACTAGAGCCGTGCAACTATGGCTCAACTTTCATGGTGGGCAGTCGTGGGCTACTGACCAACACTGGGTGGGCGGTGGGCAGTAGTTTTGAGCCATTGGGAGGCTGAGGCTCATACCAACTATGCTATGGGCTAGGGAGCCCTTGATCTCAGCCAATGGAACCCAACAGCATGTCAAGCATCACTCAAGATGAAAGGAGTGGGACCCCAAAGGGGATCCACTCCTTACTCAGTTTGAGGAATCAACCCATCTGATCCAAACACAATAACAAGCATGTTGGAATAGATGTATTATTTTTTAAAAAATGGATGGTAAATAAGGACAAAATATAACAGTGGAAAATAAACATGATGACTATATTCAATTTAATAGATTACATAATAATCTCCCAGTTGGAGTTTACATATAAGAAGCAACTTCTTCACTAGGTAGAGGGATGTCCAAGCTATTTCAAGTCTATCTGTCGAGAGTCAGCTCCACTAAGCCAACTTTAGGTCATCATGTCAACCCCTCCATGGCCTTCACCTAAAGGGTTACAAGCATACCCCATAGGAGAAGACAAGGTTAAAGTTGTCAACATCAAATCCAATATGTGGATATAATTATCAATTGAACAATATCAGGGGAAAAGGACATCAAAACTATTCAAGGCTTCCCAAATCAAGAGAGAAAAATAAGATCCAAATGGATATCCAGGAGAACATTCAAGAAGTTGAACAATAAGATATTTCTTGCCTTCTAAAATGTCACATTAATAATATCACAAAAGACAGAAAGTTGCATGGTGAGTAATAAATAGACCAACATAAACTAAAAAGTGGGATAAGAAACCATATACTCGATACTAAAGGGTAGGAGGACTAAAACCTTAGTGCCAAATAAATATAGATTTTCTAGGAGGACTAAAAACTCAATGCATGGTAAGGGAATAAAACTCATGCCTGATATCATGTGTGGTAGGGGAATTACCCAATGCCTAAAACATCATAAATGGAAGGCAATAAAAACCAAAGCTTATATGGTGTCACTTCTTCTAGTTATTGTAACATCCCTAACATGGGTTATGCCATAACCTAGAAGTTTTGATTAAGTTATTCATAAACTTATTTTAATATTTTTAAAAGTAATTAAGACTCTCCTTGAGTTTAATTTTCAAGTTTGAGCTTATTTGCAAACTGTTTGTGCATCATCTAATAGTTTTGGTGTAAAGTGCAATTTACCAAATATGAGGGGTTATATTGCAAAATGCCACATGTTTAATGTACCTCATGAGTTTTAGAATCATAAGAGAGAAAATGATGCTAAGGGGAAGCTTTTGGAAAGCCTAAATTTCAAATTGAAAATTGTTTGAATAATGTTAGTGCCTTGTGCACCAATTTTGGTACAAATTGCAATCCACCCAATATGTAAGGTTGATATGCAAATTACCACTTCTAGAGTGTCCCTAATCTCTTTTGGAATCATATAAAGGACATATAAAGAAGAAGGAACCATGTTTGAATCATCTTTGAGTTGTAGCATTCTTGGTGATGAAAAGACCAAGAAAAGATGTATGGTTGAAGCCTTTATATGAGTTGTATCGAGTTGTAGAACTTATATGGGGATGCCTATCGAACAAGGAGCCATAGAGGAGGTCCCATATCGTTTTATAAACTCTTGTCCTTTTCCATGATGGGATAAGCACCTCAAGGAGGATATGTGTATCGGTTTGCAACCTTCCTTAGAAAAAGTGTATCGATTTATGGATAAAGTGATGTTGAGTTGAAATATCTTGCTCAATAAGATAACTAAGGGCCAAAATCTTGTCCCTAGATATCTGCAAGAGTTTTTCATGTCAATATAAATATACATGCATGGACACATGTCAACCATGCATGGAGACGCGGCACCTAGTAGTGTAAAATGAAGACACCTCATATACACTCTTTTTCATGAACCACAACTATATATACCATTCGTTTCACATCCTATTGAAATTTTTCGAATGTTACCACCCTCTTTCTATTAGATATCATGAATAGGTGAAGGGGTATCATGTATAGAGCCTTGGTATCGGCCATATCAAAGAGATATCGGCCATAGCAAGGTGATATCGGCCATAGCAAGGTGATATCGGCCATAGTAAAGAGATATCGGCCATATCAAGGTGATATCGGCCACAAGTGAAGGAATATCGGCCACAAGTGAGGGGATATCATGCATGAGTGGTGAGGTATCGTACATGGTGCTAAGGATCAAGGAGGAGCTCAAATCTTAACCCTAAGGTGAATCCATGATCATCTTCAACCTTGGATTAAAGCATCGATCTAGGGTTGTGATCTTCCTTTCTTTTCTTCTTCACCAAATACTTATCCATGGTGATTCTTTGCATATAGAGGAGTTGTGAAGCTCATCTTCAACCTTAGGAATGTTAATATTTGGATCTTGGAGCTTTGAAGTTGTTCTTAAGGTGGGTTATATAACTTGAACCCAATTATGTTATTACTCACCATCAATCTTTCCATTCTTGATAATCTACTTTCAATTTCGAATTTTCTTGAATAATTGATGAATCCATGAGTTCTATTAGTGATATAGGACTGTTTTCCATGAACTAGAATAGTAAGGAAAGAAGTCTAGAGATTGATAATGATGACATCCTTATGGCTCAACCCGATATCGGGTTGAGATATCTCTAACGTGATATGAAAAACCCTAGATTATGAGTAACCCGATATGGTGAAGTGAACACACCACTAGCATGATACAGTGATGAATTTACACTTCATGGATGATATGAGTGACACATACACACACCTTATGCATGATATGGTGTCAAGTATATACCTCTAATCTGATATGGTGTTGAAACCCAACATGGTAGTGTGAAACCTGATATACATTGGAACCCCAAACCCTTATTGGTTTGTACATTTAATTTGTTCTAGTCTAACCAATTATCTAGCCTATCAATTATCATATGGTGAATGGTAGGCTAATACCATGAAGGTTTGAAGAGATATGAGCATAAGGTTCTAACCCGATATGCAAACCCTAATGTTGAGCAACCCAATATGGAAGCACGATATGGTGTTGAGGATACACCTCAAGCACGATATGGTGATGAGGATACACCTCAAGCACGATATGGTGATGAGGATACACCTCAAGTATGATATGGAATCATACATACACCTCTATGCCCGATATGATGGAACCACCTTAATCCAATACACTTGATTGAGTAACACATAAAGTGTGTTATGTCAAATGATACATTAAGATGTATAAATTTCAATGCATTTTGATAATTGTGGGCCAATGTACCTTGAGAGAAGGATTGAGACAACTTAATAAAGTATGATGTAATCATTATCCTAAAAATGATGAGAGAGAAACTCATACTCTATGTGTTAATTATTGTTTGAGCATACATTGATACCCCTATATGTGTAAAGCTATGCATTGGAGTTTTGATTCTTAATAAAATGAATTAGGGTTGGTTCTTGATAATATGATCTAAAACCCTAGTCGGTTTAAAAGGGAAACCCTAACCCTAATAATGGGTGATGGTATGCACTTGAAACTTTAATTGGTAAGGAAGGGAAACCCTAACCCTAATAATGGGAAGGTTGTATTTCTCTTGTATTGCATGGTGTTGATAAGTATTTAATATTGATTTTATCATGAAATACTAACCATGGAGGTATCACGAGATGATGTGCATAGCCAGGTATGAGTTATGATGTTCATATGATTCAGATCTCAATGGGCCTTGTGAGCCATGCGAAATAATTGTTCAACAAGTATTATGTATACCTGGGTCCGAGGACCTAGAGATAATAGTTACCTGATATGGGGTAACAGTTCTCAGTGATGAACTAAGGGTTTGAATACCCAGATCTAGCAATCATGATGATCATAATGCCAAGGGATGAGAATTCCCAGTAATGTGATAAGGGATTGAGATCATGAGTGTTATATGTGTTCCAAAGATCATGAAAGAACTTGATAAATATATTACATCTTTCTTTGTAGAATAGGTTATAATCCATGCTTGTAACTTGATTGATGATAAAAGATATTATAACACACCTAATTAATCAAGCAAAATCTTATCATGTAGTTGCCCTGACCATAGATCCATTCAGTGTCAAAATTTGTTGAATGGTGAAATGAGTTTAACTCGGCATACATATTGTTGAATATGTAATATTCTTTATTTCGGGGTTGCTCGATGAACTCCCCAAATAAACTGGGAAAGCTTAGTGACCATCCCGATGAAAATAAATTGGGAAAGATCAGTGACCATCCCAAAGAGAGTGCATGCTATGGTTGTAACTCTATAGCGAAGATACCAGTATACCCTGGTAAGCTAATTGCAGTTGACACAAGATGTCCTGCCAGTAGTCTCGTGCTAACCAAGATGGGTGAGGTCTTGGAAGCCGGCTCTTCCATTGACCTTGTATGGTACTGATGCTTTACGTAGCCATGGTCGATTGGAGCATGAGTGTCATACCTCATCTCCTCTGGGCATAAGTGTGGTTGTGAACATGTAATCAACTGAGTAGCGTATTTGCTTAAGGAATGAATATGGAAACATTGGTCGATGCTTCATTACTTTTATAAATCTTAGTTGATAGATGTTATACATGTTCTTCATATTCCTTATAAAGAAAATAGATGTTCTATAGCTCTGTTATGGATAGTTGCACTACTTAACATTTCTATTGCCTTTCATTGCAATTAAACAATTATTAAACATGCTTATTTACATAAAAGATCATCTGCTTAGTTTTATATTATTTACCAATCATAATAATATTGTTGGAGGAGAGTTCTATCTCTCGCTGGGACTTGTGTCTCACCCTATGGGTTCCACAATTTTTAGGTGGACGTATACAAGGAGGTAGAGATTGTACTACAGAGGAAGGACAACAACAACAGGAACAGTAGTAACAGCTTAGGTTGAGTGTATTGTCTGTTGTGTCTTGTAGATAGAAGTCTTATATGTTGTCTTTGTACTCTCAGGTCCTTGGGAGTTAGTATGTAATGGTTTTATGAATGGTCTGAGATTTTGGTTTGTTTGCCTCGAGGTATTATGTTGCTTATGTATATGTTTGGGCAAAGCAATTGGTAAATGATATCCTCGAGATGAAATGGTACAATGTATGTACACTGTAAATCATGATGTATATAAAGTTTTGGTTCTTTCTTAAAGAGTTTTCCTGATAATGGATCTCTTTCCAAAATGATTTTAATTTTTAGTGATTTTTGTTCATCCGCTGCTAATGGTTATTCCGTATAATTACTGGTGATGATTTGGTTGTCGGTTTGATGGTGAGTCATCACAAAGTTTTGGTATCAGAGCCTAAGGTTCACTGACTCTATAGAGACACAAGATCAAGGTTGTTGAGTCTATTATAGTGTCCTCCAATTTATCTTATAGTGACTTTTACTCATATAGGAGAAGAAGTAGAGCTGAAAGATGGCTGGAGCACATGAAGAATATGCTGCTGAGAGCAATGTTGTTGCACCAAGAGGAGGTGCAAGGGATCCGTCTAGAGAGGAATCAGTGCCTGAGAATCCCCAGATTGATCAAACTATGCTAGAAAACCCAGCCTTTCATGCTCTATTTGGACAGTTCATGACCACAATGACGCATATGGCAGATCGGATGCCAATACCAGCACCTAGCTAGGGCACCAGTTCCCAATGAAGGACATGGATTTGGTAAGACCTTTGAGTAGTTACGCCGGGTAGGAGCCACCAAATATGTCGATATAGTTGACCCAGTAGATGTGGATTCAAGGCTCACTGAGCTGGAGAAAGACTTTATAATCCTTAGCATTCTAGAGACTGATAAAGTTAGGCATGTTGTGTACCTTTTAAAAGAAGCGATGGCCATTTATGGGCCGTTGAAGAAGAGAAAAGACCTGGTGTTGAGGTCAGATGGTAGGAATTTCAGCATGATTTTGTCAGTAGATACTTTCCCAAGACTTATCTAGATGAGAAAATCTCACAATTTGAGTAGATTAGACAAGGACCGATAAATATTAGTGAGTATGAAGCTAAGTTTATGGAGATTTTGTGGTTTTGTCCATACATGGCTTCTATAGATGAGGACAGGATTCAACATTTTGAGAAGGGTCTGAATGTTGAGTTAACCACACATGTATCTTCTCTAGAGAATAGAGAGAGATTTGCCACCTTTGTGGAGTCAGTTAGGCGGATAGAAAGGTCAGTGACTGAGAAACATGAGGCGGATAGTAGGAAAGTACATGCCCAATTCCAGGGACAGAGGTCAGAAAGTTTCAAGAAACTGAGGTACCCTGCACCAGTCGCACCATAGAGATTCAGTGTTCAGATGCAGTGGACATCAAGCAAGAGTAGAGGCTGTAGTTTTTTGCCAAGTGGAGCCCATAGCACATCATCGATGTCAGTAACATGACCATCAAGACCAAAGTAGGACAAAGTCTGCTACAAGTGTAGGTAGATAGGGCATATGATAAAGGATTTTCTAGTTAGGGACATGGAGGTAACCCAACCACTGAGGTAGAGTCAACAAGGATCCCAGAGGCAATAGTTTAGCAGTAGAACATGAGGATGTGGACAGGCATCTCAAGTAGGTTCATCTGCACCAAACAACAGAGCACGGAGTCGGAAATAAGCAACGGAGAGATTCTATGCTATGAATCATCCAGAGGCAGTAGTCAATCCACGAGTCATGATAAGTTAGATGGAATTGTTTTATGCTAATATGTCTTCATCCTGATTCATATCTGTTTTGATTGATCCGGGTGCTACACATTCCTTTATCACTCGAGAATTGATTCATGACTTCAATATGACTGTCAGTCGTAGAATAGATAATCTATTATTAGAAACTCCATTAGTCGGATCTATAGTGTTGCAGGAGGTATGTTCTCCCTATGTTCTTTCTTTTTCAAAACACAGCATTCAGGTGGATCTTATACCACTTGAGATGCACAGGTTTGATGTAATTCTTGGGATGGATACCCTAGAAAAATATAAGGTTGTCTTGGATTTTGGTTCTAAGCAAGCTATGTTCACAGACAAGATGAGACATGGGTCTTTTAGGGGGATAGAAAGATTCTTCCAACCTATCTAGTGTCAGCAATGGTAGTTGAGAGACTGATGCGACAAGGATGTGAAGCATTTTTGGCACATGTGGTAGACACCAAAGTAGAAAGTCCTAGTCTTTTTTAAGTTCCTATTGTCAGGGAATTCAAAGATGTGTTTCCTGAAGAATTTCTAGATATTCCTCCACCTCGAGAGATTGATTTCGAGATTAATC
Source organism: Alisma plantago-aquatica (assembly GCA_963693085.1). Taxonomy (NCBI): domain Eukaryota; kingdom Viridiplantae; phylum Streptophyta; class Magnoliopsida; order Alismatales; family Alismataceae; genus Alisma; species Alisma plantago-aquatica. The sequence continues at coordinate 646,453,122 of OY856410.1, forward strand.
TAATTTTAGGTATGCAACCAATAGCACAAACACCTTATAGGATGGCACCTGTTGAGATGGCAGAACTCAAGAAACAATTACAGGAGTTTCTTGAGAAAGGTTTCATTCGATCGAGTACTTCACCATGGGGTTCTCCAGTTCTTTTTGTTAAAAAGAAGGATGGGTCTATGAGATTATTCATAGACTATAGACAGCTTAACACGGTGACTATAAAGAACAAATATTCATTGCCAAGGATAGATGATTTGTTTGACCAATTGTGTGGTGAAACAGTGTTCTCAAAGATAGATCTAAGGTCTGGATATCATCAGTTACGTATCAAGGAGGATAACATACCTAAGTCCTTCTTTAGGACAAGGTATGGTCATTATGAGTTTGTAGTTATGTTGTTTGGACTAACTAATGTACCAGCTGCATTCATGGAGCTGATGAATAGAATCTTTTGACCATTCCTTGATCAGTTCATAGTGGTCTTCATAGATGACATCCTGATATATAGCAGAGTTGGTCAACAACATGAACAACATCTTCGTCAAGCCTTGACTTTATTGAGACAACACAAGCTATATGCTAAGTTTATCAAGTGTGAGTTTTGGTTGTCAGAAGTGTCTTTTCTTGGAAATGTTATATCTGCTTCAGGTATTCGGGTTGATCGAAAGAAAGTGGAATCTGTTGTAGAGTGGGAACAACCCAAGACACCAACTGAGATTTGTAGTTTCCTAGGTTTGGTAGGTTACTACAAAAGGTTTATTAAAGACTTCAGTTCTATAGCATTACCCCTAACTAGGTTGACTAGGAAAGAGGTTCCTTTTTTCTGGAATGACAAGTGTCATCATTCTTTCCAGTTGTTGAAAGAAAGGTTGACTAATGCACCTGTGTTGGTTTTACCTGAGCAAGGAAAGGGATACATTGTTTTCTATGACGCCTCTAAGAATGGTCTAGGATGTGTGCTGATGCAGAATGATCATGTAGTTTCTTTTGCTTCCCATCATCTTAAGAAACACGAGGAGAACTATTCGACACATGATCTAGAATTAGTTGTAGTGGTCCACACGTTGAAGATTTGGAGACATTATCTCTATGGAAAAACATGCCAGATCTTCATAGACCATAAAAACTTAAAGTACATCTTCTCACAACATGAGTTGAATATGAGACAACGTTGTTGGATGGAATTAATCAAGGACTACAATTGTATAATTGATTATCATCCAGGGAAAGCTAATGTAGTGGCAGAAGCACTGAGTAGAAAATCTTCATCTCCACCTCTGGATAAAGCACAGTTGAATTCTTTAATGTGCTTGAAACGGTACATGTTTGTCTCTTTGAGACAAATGAATGTATAGCTAGAAGTATCTTTGTTATCCGGATTGCTGGCCGAGATGCATGTGAAACCCACTTTGAGACAACAAATTAAAGAGGCACAACAAGCTGATATTGTGATTCAGCAGATCAGGTTAGAGTATGGTAGTGAGAAATGGGACAGTTTCCATGAGTCAGAGGATGAGGTAGTATGTTACCATGGTAGGATGGTAGTACCTGATCCCAATGACTTAAGAAAGATAGTTATGGAGGAAGCTCATTCATCCATGTATGCAATGCATCCAGGGAGTACTAAAATGTATCATAACTTAAAAGATATGTATTAGTGGCCTGGTTTGAAGAAGGATGTAGCTGAGTTTGTTATGTGGTATCCAATGTGTCAGCAAGTTAAAGCAAAACACCAGAAGCCTACAGGAACATTGCAACCCTTACCTATACCATAGTGGAAATGGGATCACATGACAATGGACTTTGTAGTTGGTCTACCCAGAACAGCCAAAAGTCATGATTACATTTGGGTGATAGTTTATAGGTTGACTAAATCAGCACGTTTTCTTCCTATTAAAACAACCTATGTTGCTGAAAAACTTGCACATATCTACATAGATGAGATAGTGCGGTTACACAGAGTTCCAGCTACAAATGTGTCTGATAGAGGTCCCCAGTTTACAATTCATTTTTGGGAATGACTACATAAAGCCTTGGGTACGCAGTTAAAGTTTAGCACAACTTTTCACCCTCAGACAGATGGACAATCTAAAAGGAATATACAGACTTTCAAGGACTTGCTTAGGGCGTGTGTTCTTCAGTTTGTAGGAAGTTGGGACTTACACTTGAGCTTAATAGAATTTGCCTACTACAATAGTTATCAGACTAGTATTGATATGGCACCATATGAAGCATTATGTGGTAGACATTGTAGATATCTGTTATGTTGGTATGAAATAGGAGAATATCAACTTCTGGGTCCTGAATTAGTGCAATAGACAACTGAAAAGATTAAAATAATACAACAACAATTGAAGGTTTCACAAGATAGATAGAAATCTTATGCCGATAAATGTTGTAGACCTTTAGAATTCCAATTTGGAGATAGAGTGTATCTCAAGGTCTCTCCTTGGAAGGGTGTTCTCAGATTTGGGAAGAAGGGTAAGTTAGCTCCTAGATTTATGGGACCTTACCTAGTGACAACACAAATTGGAAAGGTAGCCTATAGGTTGGAATTTCCACTTGAGCTACATAGACTACATCCAGTGTTTCATATATCTATGCTGAGAAAGTATCATCCTGATACAGAGTTGGTATTGCAACCTGTAGAGGTAGAATTGAATGAAGATATAACCTATGTTGAAGGTCCAATGATGATTCTTGATAGAAGAATCAAGAAGTTGAAAAAGAAAGGAATAATTCTTGTGAAAGTTCTCTGGCATCACTGTGGCGTTGAAGAATCAACATGGGAATTGGAGGAAGAAATGAGGAGGAAGTACCATTGTCTTTTCTCTTGAGAATTTGGGGACAAAATCCCTTTAGGGGTTGATAACTGTAACATCCCTGACCTGGGTTATGCCCTAACCTGGAAGTTTTGCTTAAGTAAGTTAATAATAAACTTGTTTTAATAATTTGAAAAGTAATTAAGACTCTCCTTGATTTTCAAGTTTGAGCTTATTTGCAAACTATTTGTGCATTATATGATAGTTTGGGTGTAAAGTGCAATTTATCCAAGATGAGGGGTTATATTGAAAAATGCCACATGTTGAATGTACCTCATGAGTTTAGCATCATAAGAGAGATAATGATGCTAAGGGTCAGCTTGTGGACAGCCTAAATTTCAAATTAAAACTTGTTTGAATAATGTTAGTGCCTTGTGCACCAATTTTGGTACAAATTGCAATTCACCCAATACGTAAGGTTGATATGCAAATTACCACTTCTAGAGTGTCCCTACTCTCTCTTGGCATCATCTAGAGGATATAGAAATAATGAGGCACCATGTTTTAATCATCTTTAAGTGGTAGCATTCTTGGTGATGAATAGACCAAGAAAAGAAGTATAGTTGAAGCCTTTATATGAGTTGTATCGAGTTGTAGAACTTATATGGGGATGTCTATTAGCCAAGGAGCCATAGAGGAGGTCCCATATCATTTTATCAACTCTTATACTTTTCCATGATGGGCTAAGAACCTCAAGGAGGTGATGTGTATCAGTTTTCAACCTTCCTTAGAAAAAGTGTATCGGTTTATGGATAAAGTGATGTTGAGTTGAAATATCTTGCTCAACAAGATAACTAAGGGACGAAATCTTATCCCTAGATTATACTCAAGAGTTTTTCATGTCAAGATAAATATACATGCATGGACACATGTCAACCATGCATGGACACGTGGCACCTAGTAGTGTAAAATGAAGACACCTCATATACACTCTTTTTCATGAACCACAACTATATATATCATTCCTTTCACCTACTATTGAAATTTTTCGAATATTACCACCCTCTTTCTCTTAGATATCATGCATAGGTGAAGTGTTATTGAGCATAGAGCATTGGTATCGGCCATAGCAAATAGATATCAACGATATCAAGGTGATATCGACCATAGCAAGGTGATATCGGCCATAGCAAAATAGATATCGGCCATAACAAGGTGATATCGGCCACAAGTGAAGGGATATCAGCCACAAGTGAGGGGTTATCGTTCATGAGTGGTGAGGTATCATGCATGGTGCTAAGGAGTAAGGAGGAGCTCAAATATTAACCCTAAGGTGAAGCCATGATCATCTTTAACCTTGGATTAAAGCATAGATCTAGGGTTGTGATCTTCTTTTCTTTTCTTCTTCACCAAATACTTATCCATGGTAATTCCTTGCATTTAGAGTAGTTTTAGAGCTCATATTAAACCTTGAGAACATGAATCTTTGGAGCTTGGAGCTTTGAAGTTGTTCTTAAGGTGGGTGATAACCTCCCATTTTGGACGATTATCTTAGCCCTTTTCTTTAGTTTTCCATACCCTTTCTAAGTTAAAACTATACATAATCCTAAATTTACCCCTTTTTGTAAATATACTATCAGACTAACTTTTCCTTTATATATATGTAGAAGAAGCACAAAAAATCACAAAAGATCAACTCAACCTCAAGACCGCATGGAGTCAAACGGTCCCAAGACCGCATGAAGCCAACCGGTCCCGAGACCGCATGGAGTCAAACGGTCCCAAAAGACCGCATGAAGCCAAACGGTCTCAAGACCGCATGAAGCCAACCGGTCTCGAGACCGCATGAAGCCAACCGGTCTCGAGACCGCATGGAGTCAAACGGTCTCGAGACCGCATGAAACAACTGGTCTCAAGACCGCATGAAGCCAACCGGTCTCGAGACCGCATGAAGCCAACCGGTCTCGAGACCGCATGAAGCCAACCGGTCTCAAGACCGCATGAAGCCAACCGGTCTCAAGACCGCATGAAGCCAACCGGTCTCGAGATCGCATGAATCCAACTGGTCTCGAGACCGCATGGAGTCAAACGGTCTCAAGACCGCATGAAGCAACCGGTCTCAAGACCGCACGAAGCCAACCGGTCTCGAGACCGCATGAAGCCAACCGGTCTCGAGACCGCATGGAGTCAAACGGTCTCAATACCGCATGAAGCCAACTGGTTTCGAGACCGCATGAAGTCAACCGGTCTCGAGACCGCATGGAGTCAAACGGTCCCAAGACCGCATGAAGCCAAACGGTCCCGAGACCGCATGGAGATCAAATGGTCTCAAGACCGCATGAAGCCAACTGGTCCTGAGACCGCATGGAGTCCAAACGGTCTCAGGCCCAAACGGTCTTGAGGTCCAAACGGTCTCCAAACTGTTTGGACTTCACTTAAGGCCTATAAATAAGACCCCAAGGGTCCTCCACCTGGCATGAAGTTTCAGACGCCCAAAGGCTGCCTCAATCACTCTAGAGCTCTTGCGACTTCCATCCTCTGCCCTGGGGCTGCCAGTCTGAGACCCACACTCCATCTTGAAGCTGCTTTCTCTCTCTCTGCCAAAGAAGGTGGGAAGAGGGAGATCTCATCATCAAGCAACCTGTGAAGCTGGTGGATCATTTCTCTCTCTCCAAGGGGTTGACTTTCCTCCCTCCTTTGTGGGGATGACGCTCTCTCTCTCTCTTCGTGCCTCCTCCTTTGTCCTAGTTATGAGCGAGTAGTCTCTCTCACTAGGGTGCGGGGAGTAGCCCTGCTACCCATGTTTTCATATCATGTAAATGTAATCCATAACTTGTAATATAGATATCTTATCTTTTCAGTTCGACATCAAACGTTTAATGAATGCATGTTGCTTGATCTCCAACTTGTGTTATCCTTTATCTTTTAGTATGAATTGTCTACATTTGTACTATTAGATTCGAAACTCGTTTGTATGTTGGTTCTTGGTGCATGTATCCACCATGCACCTGTTTCGGTATCTAGAAGTGTATCTCAAGAAGTGGAGTAAACTCACTATCACACGTTGCACTTTCATATTATGAAATGGAATCAGTTGACGTATGAAAGTACAACCTTGGTAAGTCAAGGAACACACTTTGCGAGGGAAATGATGCAAAGTAAGTGACCATTTGTTCGGGAATGGCTGGCGTTGCAACATTCCCGCACTTCTCGTAGTTAGCTCTCCGAATGGAAGCTAAGTCTACTAGGATACTAACTGACTAGACTCTTTTGCAGGTTATGTTTTGCTTTGCATGTGTTGATCCATGTGTAGTGGCGGTGAAAAACCGATCACACCCTAGTGACCTTTATCATAGTTTAACTCCTTAGATTTACTTGCTTTCTTTACTTTACTTGCACTTAGCTTAAAAACAACAAAACCCAACTTTCGATCTAAATACCAACTATTGAGTGATTAAGTGAAATTCTAGTGTTTTCCATCTTGTTGCTTACAACAAGACCGTTGTCCCGTGGATTCAACCCTTAACTATACTGCGATAAGACTTCCACGTATCTTAGCATACGTGGGTGGAGTTTTCTATCTAGTATAAGCAAGGCTAAACCTAAAGACTTACCATCTTTAGGATTTTTAGTTGGTGCACGCAATTCTACGTAAGTGGGAGCTCCATCAAAAATTGGCGCCGTTGTCGGGGACAACGGAACGTTTTAATTTCATTTAGTACCTTCCTAGTTAGTTAGGATTTTACACTTTCTTTTAATCATTAGTTCATATCGACTTGAATTCATTATATCTCTACCATCATCTAAAAGGTGTTTTCTTCTCTCTACTCAGGTAGAAATCATGTATGCAACCAGTGCATAACCCCGGATTCTCCCCTGATCCAGAGTACGACTCCGAGGTAGAGAGAAGTTTTCATCGTCGCATTCGACTCAATCTCCAACGAGCTAGACAAATGGCTGAAGATCAATGCTAGGCTGCTTTGGTGATGGAAAGGGTCAACGTCGCCATCGCCTCTCAAAGGGCACAACTCATCGCTGAAACTCATGCTCAGATTCAAGCCAAGATTTGTGCGGAAGAACAGGCCCGCATTAAAGCTGAAAATGATGCAGCAATCCAAGCTACCCAGTTGGAGTTAAGAAACAAACAACTGAGGGACTACGCTGTCCCGAAGAACTATGGGGATAACCACCCGGTCCGACCTCCGATTATCAATATCCCCAACTTCGAGATTCGGACCCAGTGGATCCAGATCATGCAAGGCATCTCTTTCTCCGGAGGTTCTGGAGATGATTGCATGGATCATCTGAAAAGATTTAAGGCGTTGTGCCGCCTGGTTCCACAAGCCGGAGTCGCTTTTGATGCTATAATGCTTCACCTGTTTCATTTCACTCTAACTGGGAGAGCCCTGAGTTGGTATAACTCTCTTGACCGGGAACCTATAATAACTACCTGGGCTCCCCTTGAGGAAAAATTCTTAGAGAAGTTCTTTCCCCCCTCACTGACTTATGAGATCAGAGGGCAGATCAATCATTTCTCTCAGTTACCCAGTGAATCCCTGGCTGAAGCATGGGAAAGGTTTAAGGAACTTTTATGGAAATGCCCCCATCATGGAATCTCCCAGAATCAATTGATAGAAACCTTCTATCGGGGAGTAAGCGATGATATCAAGTAGTTTTTAGATTCCTCATCTGGAGGAAACTTCATGAGAAAGAATTATGAGGACGCTTGGAAGATTGTTACACTCAGAGCTGAAAACCAGTCCAACTGGGGACGGTCAGCTGGTAAAGGTGTCCTCAAGGTTTACAAAGCTGAAGAATCTATAGAAATGAAGGCTATAGCTGAAGCCTTGAAAACTATAGTTCACAAACAACAAGCTCTCGAGACTTCTCTCGAAGAGATTGATAAGAAGAAAACCCCTATAGTTCACCAAGTCAAGGCAGCCACAGGATCCTGTGAGGCTTATCATGCTTCTGACCATCCGACACTTTCCTACGGTATGCTATATAATGTGATGATGGATCTGCATCCACCACCACAACCATATGAACCTATCATTGATCAGTCAGAAGAGCAACTACCGGAACAAGTTAACTCTATCCACTCTATCCCTGGGCAAGTCTACTACAACCCTAATCAGCCAAGGAATCATCCAGGGTTTCAGTATGGAAACCCTGCTGGGACTGCCAATCCTCAGCATCAAACACAGGGGGGATCTACTAGTAGGCTACCACCTGGATTCCCAAACAAATTCAACCAAAATCAAGGGAATTCCAGGAGTAACTTCCCTAGGGCTAACTACCCCAGGAACCAATCAGCCTACTACTAGTACACTCATCCTCCACTCCATCCACAGCTGCATACTCGGCAACCTCAGTTGGCGTTACCACCCCAACAATCTCAACAAACCCAGCAACCAATTCCTCCAAAAAATGCTCCTGCCCAACCGAAAGATGAAATATCCTTGATCAAGCAGATGTTACAATCGCAGCAAACTATGCTTTCTAACCAGCAAGTTCAGCAGAAAGCAGTTGAAGCTCAGCTTGCTCAGATTGTTGCACAATTAAAGCCCCCAGCAGGTATGTTTGTTGGGCAGCCCGAATCAAATCCTAAGCATGGACATAATAGACATGAACAATTAAATGATGTCACCATGAGATCGGGACGCACTCTTCATGAGACCACCAAGATCACCCTGGATAATGATGATACCCCTGCTTTTATGATGAATGAGAGCCCGCAACAAGGAATGGAGAAGCCCCTAGAGGGCACGAAGGGCAAAGATAAAGTGTCCACAGAACCTGAAGTTTTGCAATATAAACCAAGAATCCCATGCCCAGGAAGACTACGAGAAACAAAGATGGACACCAGGTTCCAAAAGTTCAAAGAGGCAATGAAGAAACTATACATTGATATCCCGCTCCTTGATGCTCTTTCCGAGGTGCCAGCCTGGGCGAAATACCTCAAGACCTTATTATCAAGAAAGTACATCACCGAGGAGAAAGAAACTGTTAAGCTTGCTCAGACCACCTCTGACATCATCTTAAACAAAATGCCAAAAAAAGAAGAAGGACCCAGGTTCCTTCGGAATCCAATGTTGCATTGGCAACGCATCTGCTAAAAAAGGATTAGCTGACCTTGGGGCCAGCATATCTATTATGCCTTACTCAATGTGCAAACGTCTGGGTTTCACTGAATTGTTGCCTACACTAATGACTATCCAATTAGCTGATTCCACTATAACCGCACCTTTGGGGATCATTGAAGATATCCCGGTAAGGATAGGCAAGGATGCTTATGTACCGTGCGACTTCGTTGTCATGGATATTAAAGAAGACCTGAGGTATCCAATCATTTTTGGCAGACCATTCCCCGCTACTGCCAGAGCGCTAATCAACGTTGAAGCTGGTACCATCATTCTTAGGCTCGGAAAAGAAGCAATTCAATTCCGAGTCCTTAATAGTATGAAAGGCCCCAATATCCAAGAGGAGGTTTTCCTCCTTGATGCTATTCAACAAATGTCACAGTTGGAAATCTCCGAGCCAATTGACGAACTTGAAAATGTTCTAATCAATTCGGAGGTTGAATTCTCCGCGAATGAATTAGTTCAACAGTGCCTCCAACATCTAGAAAAGGCCGAAGAAGCGCCAAAGGCCACTTTTGAAGAACTTAAAGTTGTTACTGTTATAGAAGCAGCTGAGCCACCGAAAGCCCCTGAATTGAAGACTTTACCTACAGGGCTCAAACATGTTTTCTTAGATGAAGAAAAACTATGCCCAGTCATCATCAGCTCCACCCTTACAAGAGATCAAGAAGAAAAGCTTCTGAATGAGCTGAGGATGCATAAAAAGGTCATAGGATATAAGATAACTGACCTAACGGGCATAAATCCAGCCTTGTGTATGCATAGACTTCCTATGGTTGATGAATTCAAGCCCTCTCGATAACATCAAAGAAAACTAAATCCTAATATAAAGGAGGTAGTTTGTCTGGAGGTCCTTAAATTGCTCAAAGATGGCATGATCTATCCTATTTCTGACTCCCACTGGGTCAGCCCCGTTCAGGTTGTTCCAAAAAAAGGGGGCACTACTGTAGTGCTAAATGACAAAAATGAGCTAGTGCCTACCAGGACTGTAACTGGATGGCGAATGTGTATTGATTATAGAAAGTTGAACAAAGCCACAAGGAAAGACCACTACCATCTACCTTTCCTTGATGAAGTCCTGGAATGCCTAGCTCACCAAAAATATTTTTGTTACCTCGACGGTTACTCCGGGTTTTACCAAATACCTGGAGGACCAAGAAAAAACCACCTTCACATGTCCTTTTGGGACATATGCCTTTAGAAGAATGTCGTTCGGGTTATGTAACGCACCCGCCACTTTCCAATGATGTATGTCTGCTATCTTCGCCGGTTTAACAGAATCCGTCATGGAAGTGTTTATGGACGATTTCTCAGTGTACGGAGATTCTTTCGACAACTGTTTAATAAATCTTGGACAAGTTCTGCAACACTGTGAGGAAACGAACCTTATCTTGAATTGGGAGAAATGCCATTTCATGGTAATAGAAGGTGTCGTCCTCGGACACAAGGTAAGTGATAGGGGAATAGAGGTTGATAAAGCAAAAATCGATGTTATCTCAAAGTTGTCACCTCTAAAGGACATAAGAGGAGTTCGAGCTTTCCTGGGTCATGCAGGATTCTATAGGAGATTCATCAAGGATTTCTCAAAGATTTCCAAACCCATGACCCAACTCCTGACCAAAGATGCTGAGTTCATATTCAATAAGGAGTGTATGAAAAGTTTCTCTACCCTTAAGGATGTGTTAATCTCCGCACCTATTCTAAGAGCTCCAGATTGGTCGCAGCCCTTCGAAATCATGTGCGACGCAAGTGATTATGCCATAGGGGCCGTTCTAGGACAGCGGATTGATAAGAAACCATATGTTATCTACTATGCATCTAAAACACTAGATGAAGCGCAGAAAAACTACACCACCACAGAGAAAGAGTTTCTGGTTATCATCTATGCGTTTGAAAAATTCCACTCTTATCTGATTGTCTCTAAAGTTATCGTCTATACCGACCATTCTGCCATCTGAAACCTGATTCAAAAACAGGATGCCAAACCCAGGCTTATCCGTTGGGTGTTAATGCTTCAGGAATTCGACTTGGAAATCAAAGATAAAAGTGGCGTGGAGAATGTTGTGGCCGATCACCTCAGTAGGATCGAGGTTGAAGAAAAAGATAAAATCCCTATCCGGGATTCTCTTCCTGATGATCAGCTTATGAAGGCCACTCATGGTTTCCCTTGGTATGCTGATATCGTTAATTATCTAGCCACAGGGATTATCCACCCATCTGCTTCCTACCAGGATAAAAGGAAGTTTCTTCACGACATAAAACGCTATTACTGGGATGAACCTTACTTGTTCCACCTTTGCGCCGACGGACTTTTTCGTCGTTGCCTTCCAGAAGAAGAAACAACCCCGGTCCTAGAACATTGCCATTCCGGACCCACGGGGGGCATATGAGTGCCAAGAAAACCGCCATAAAAGTTTTACAATATGGGTTCTTCTGGCCCACCATATCAAAGGATTCTTACGATTTCGTGAAAGCCTGTAACAAATGCCAATTTTCTGGCAATATATCAAAAAAAGACGAAATGCCACTCACCATGTGGCAGGAAATTGAGCTTTTTGATGTATGGGGGGTAGATTACATGGGCCATTTCCCCTCATCCTATGGCTTATCTTACATTTTGGTCGCAGTGGACTACGTCTCTAAGTGGGTCGAAGTTGTACCCACAGTGTCCAGCGATTCCAAGCCTATTATCAAATTGTTCAAAGATATTATCTTCCCAAGATTTGGAGTTCTGAGAACTGTCATATCGGATGGTGGGACCCATTTCTTGGAACGAAGTTTTGAGGCCTTACTGAAAAGTTATGGAGTCAATCACAAAGTCACCACGCCTTACCATCCACAAACTAGTGGTCAGGTGGAGGTATCTAATAAACAATTAAAGGCGATCCTTGAAAAAACGGTGAACAAAAACCGCACTGATTGGTCCACCAAACTTCCTGATGCCCTTTGGGCATACCGAACTGCATACAAAACACCTATCGGAACAACCCCGCTCCGCTTGGTGTACGGGAAGTCATGTCATCTGCCAGTAGAGATGGAACATAAAGCTTGGTGGGCCATCAAACAATTAAACTTCGATCTCAAAAGTGCAGGAGAGAATAGACAGCTCCAGTTGCAGGAGCTAGAGGAGCTCCGCATGACGGCCTATCAGAGTGCCAGAATATATGAGGAGCAGACAAAAATGTAGCACGATGGTCACCTTAAGAGAAAAGATATTGTCGTTGGTGACAAAGTTCTCCTCTTTAACTCCAAGCTCAAGTTGTTTCCCGGAAAACTTAGGACAAAATGGTCCGGGCCTTTCACTATAAAGCATATCCACCCAACTGGAGCAGCCATTATTATTGACAACAACGGAGGAGAAAGAATGGTCAACGGTCACCGTTTAAAAAGATACTACACTCCGGAAGACAAAATACCAAGACAAACCATAGAAATTAAAGACGCCACACCATCAGCATAACAACCTCAGCTTTGTCGAGCCAGCGACGTAAAACCCATGCGCTACTTGGGAGGCAACCCAAGATTTCAATTTCTTTCTTTACTTCCCATTCTTTTATTTTACCTTAGGTTCATCTTATGAAAAAAAAAATTCATATAACTAAAACAAACATAAAAATTTAAAAATACGTTCGACCTTAACCCTCCCAAACGGTCCTCGAACCGTTTGGATCCAAACGGTCTTCAAACCGTTTGGAACCAAATGGTCTTGAAACCATTTGGGACCAAAAAGACATAAGAGCAAAGTCGATCGAGCGGCTGCGTGCAGGTTTAGCACGTCGGGCACGTTATCTGACCGTGCCTTTCCAAGTTTTGGACCACTGGCTTTTTATGATCGTGGATACCGAGGCTCGGGATTCCAAGGTATATAATTTTTGTGGCACCGAGCTACCAGCCGGCACAATAAACTTCGTCGGCGAAGCAGCAGGAGAAGCAAGGTGTATACCCTTCCGGCTGCTCAAGTTAATTTGGGCTGCACGCCCATCACTCCACCAAGATTGGTGTCAACCTTGGTTCAAAATCATAAACCCTCAAGTTCAAGCCGCCGAGGGATCTGGGGATTGCGCTTTCTGCACCATACGTCACATCCAAGCACTGAACCAAGAAATCCCATTTAACGATCTGGTTGCTGAAGATTTTCATTCCTTACATAGACATTATGCCATGGAGCTCATCTGTGATAGGTGGTTCTTTAAGGACCCAACTATGGCACCAGATGACGTGCCTCACTACCTCTTCTCAGCTATCCAGTGATTGCAGCGGCGACCCTTCCGAAAAACTCTGAAGGAGTCAGAAAAGACCAATATGACAGTCACTGATACCAAGCAAGCTACAAACACTATCGATCCTTTGTCTGCCATCGAACCAACCTTTCCTGATTTTGATCGCGATGCTTGCAAAGGTCTCTCTGACCTCGAATTGCGTCTCATTATGGCGCGGCTCTCAGCCGAAAAATATGGACTGGTATTCATGTCTCAGGACATTCTTGTAATGGCAGACACACTACGACAGACTTTACAAATCAAAGGATCGCCCTCTGTAAGCTTAATGGCCGCCTATCAGTTTCTACTTGGCCAAAACAACCCAACAACATACATGGCGTCCCCATATATGAAAGACGATCTTCTAAAGCTCAAGAACTTTGGCACAACTGACGCGCTGATATCCTATCTACAACACACAACGCCGACGTTCATCATGTTACCTTTCCTCTATCATGAGCACTGGATGCTCCTGGCAACAAATCTCCCAGAAGGAACAACCACAATATATAACAGTTCTGATAGCCAGTACAACGCACGACAGAGAAACTACATCGTGATACCAAAGACACCAACAGAAGTAGCGGAAAAGGAGTGTGCCGACAAGTTAATCGATTTTCTAAGTCAGCATACAAGGGCGTACGACAAAGAGCATTTTCACCGCCCTTCTTTCTGCCACAAATGCCCCCAGCAAATTCGCCAATCTAATGACTGCGGCTTCCACGTCCTCTACTGGATGTACACCATCATCCTTCTCCAAAGACCAGTAGAAGAGATGACTGACGTGGATTACCACGCTCTACGAGGACAGTTCGCATCCAATCTACTTCATTCCCCGGGGGCAAATGCAGATTTACCTTAGCCTGCAGCCCTTGTCCTAATTACTTTGACACTTTGACACTCTAAGGACAGAGTGAGTGATAAGTTAAGGGGGGGTACATTAGACAAGGGCAAGGTATCATTTTTACACCCCTCTTCCTTCTTTTCTTTTCTCTATTTATACATTTTCCCTTTTTAACTTTCTTTTTCATTGACCCTTTTCGAGTAAAATCACCCTCATTTAACTCTAGAATCATGTTAGTCCCCAAAAGTAAATAGCACTTAGACATTTAACGGCGATTTAATAAATGTCACTCCACTATTGATTTTCATGCTTTTGCTTCAATTCTTTATCTGACTCTCCACAGGTCAAAATCAAGGCAGAAATAAGCCAAGCTCTCAAGGATGAGAGGGGAATCAGGCAACTTCCAAATCAAGAAGTTCTGCAAGTGGACCACAAACCAAATAAGTGCATGTTGAAAAACCCTAAGAATAGCTTTCCTCTCTTCAAAATAAAAGAGGTTTGGCCGCCCAAAATAATTTTCCTAGCAAAACCCCAAAAACCCAAGCCTGTGAGTTATCGAATAAAAGCCAGAGAGATGAATAAAATTATGAGAGTTGTGCCATGAATAAGGATCTATATAAAGAACCGATGAAGGTTTCACCCGGCCGGCACATTCTGCTTCCCTCACAAAGGCAGATGTGTCGTGCCCGGTAGTGAAACCCTAAGGTATCTAAATATATGAAAGGCTCATAAAGGACTCACCCGGCCGGTACATTCAGCTGCCCTCACAAAGGCAGATGTGTCGTGCCCGGTAGTGAGATCCTAAAAGCATAGATAGCCCCTCCCCCACTTGAAGGGGGAGCTACACTTCAAGCCTTTAGCCAACCATCATACCCTCTCTAGCTTCCAGTAGGTCTTTTAGAGAGGTATAAAGCTGATTAGAGTCAACAACATGCACAAAATAAAGGTGGTCCCAATGTGAACTACGAGATACGGAAAGAACCCGAGACCCGAGCAACTCTCGAAATCTGAAAGAGTCAAGGCAAGCAATAAGACTTGATATGGAATTAGGGGAACTCAGGTTAAGAATTGAAACAAGAGTATGGAAATCCTAACTAAATAAAATCGCCTCGCCATTACATGTCTCAGCTCTATCTAACTTGAGGGCAAGCTAGACTCTAAGTTAGGGGGGTGATAACCTCCCATTTTGGACGATTATCTTAGCCCTTTTCTTTAGTTTTCCATACCCTTTCTAAGTTAAAACTATACACAATCCTAAATTTACCCCTTTTTGTAAATATACTATCAGACTAACTTTTCCTTTCTATATATGCAGAAAAAGCACAAAAAAATCACAAAAGATCAACTCAACCTCAAGACCGCATGGAGTCAAACGGTCCCAAGACTGCATGAAGCCAATCAGTCTCGAGACCGCATGGATTCAAACGGTCCCAAGACCGCATGAAGCCAACCGGTCCCGAGACCGCATGGAGTCAAACGGTCCCAAAAGACCGCATGAAGCCAAACGGTCTCAAGACCGCATGAAGCCAACCGGTCTCAAGATCGCATGAAGCCAATCGGTCTCAAGACCGCATGAAGCCAACCGGTCTCGAGACTGCATGAAGCCAACCGGTCTCGAGACCGCATGAAGCAACCGGTCTCAAGACCGCATGAAGCCAACCGGTCTCGAGACCGCATGAAGCCAACCGGTCTCGAGACCGCATGAAGCCAAACGGTCTCAAGACCGCATGAAGCCAATCGGTCTCAAGACCGCATGAAGCCAACCGGTCTCAAGACCGCATGAAGACAACCGGTCTCGAGACCGCATGGAGTCAAACGGTCTCAAGACCGCATCAAGCAACCGGTCTCAAGACCGCATGAAGCCAACCGGTCTCGAGACCGCATGAAGCCAACCAGTCTCGAGACCGCATGGAGTCAAATGGTCTCAAGACCGCATGAAGCCAACTAGTTTCGAGACCGCATGAAGTCAACCGGTCTCGAGACCGCATGGAGTCAAATGGTCCCAAGACCGCATAAAGCCAAACGGTCCCGAGACCGCATGGAGATCAAACGGTCTCAAGACTGCATGAAGCCAACCGGTCCTGAGACCGCATGGAGTCCAAACGGTCTCAGCCCCAAACGGTCTTGAGGTCCAAACAGTCTCCACACCGTTTGGACTTCACTTAAGGCCTATAAATAAGACCCCAAGGGTCCTCCACCTGGCATGAAGTTTCAGACACCCAAAGGCTGCCTCAATCACTCCATAGCTCTTGCGACTTCCATCCTCCACCTTGGGGCTGCCGGTCTGAGACCCACACTCCATCTTGAAGATGCTTTCTCTCTCTATGCCAAAGAAGGTGGGAAGAGGGAGATCTCGTCATCAAGCAACCTGTGAAGCTGGTGGATCATTTCTCTCTCTCCAAGGGGTTGACTTTCCTCCCTCCTTTGTGGGGATGACACACTCTCTCTCTCTTCTTGCCTCCTCCTTTGTCCTAGTTATGAGCGAGTAGTCTATCTCACTAGGGTGCGGGGAGTAGCCCTGCTACCCATGTTTTCATATCATGTAAATGTAATCCATAACTTGTAATATAGAGATCTTATCTTTTTAGTTCGACATCAAACGTTTAATGAATGCATGTTGCTTGGCTCCAACTTGTGTTATCCTTTATCTTTTAGTATGAATTGTCTACGTTTGTACTATTAGATTCGAAACTCATTTGTATGTTGGTTCTTGGTGCATGTATCCACCATGCACCTGTTTCGGTATCTAGAAGTGTATCTCAAGAAGTGGAGTAAACTCACTATCACACGTTGCACTTTCATATTATGAAATGGAATCAGTTGACGTATGAAAGTGCAACCTTGGTAAGTCGAGGAACACACTTTGCGAGGGGAATGATGTAAAGTAAGTGACCATTTGTTCGGGAATGGATGTCGTTGCAACATTCACGCACTTCTCGTAGTTAGCTCTCCGAAAGGAAGATAAGTCTACAAGGATACTAACTGACTAGACTCTTTTATAGGTTATGTTTTGCTTTGCATGTTATGATCCATGTGTAGTGGCGGTGAAAAACCGATCACACCCTAGTGACCTTTATCATAGTTTAACTCCTTAGATTTACTTGCTTTCTTTACTTTACTTGCACTTAGCTTAAAAACAATAAAACCCAACTTTCGATCTAAATACCAACTATTGAGTGATTAAGTGAAATTCTAGCATTTTCCATCTTGTTGCTTACAACAAGACCGTTGTCCCATGGATTTGACCCTTAACTATACAACGATAAGACTTCCACGTATCTTAGCATACGTGGGTGGAGTTTTCTATCTAGTATAAGCAAGGCTAAACCTAAAGACTTACCATCTTTAGGATTTTTAGTTGGTGCACGCAATTCCACGTAAGTGGGAGCTCCATCAGTGGGTTATATA
Organism: Alisma plantago-aquatica; assembly: GCA_963693085.1. NCBI lineage: Eukaryota > Viridiplantae > Streptophyta > Magnoliopsida > Alismatales > Alismataceae > Alisma > Alisma plantago-aquatica. Next base: position 646,470,529 of record OY856410.1, read on the forward strand.
ACTTGAACCCAATTATGTTATTACTCACCATCAATCTTGCCATATTTGATAATCTACTTTCAATTTCGAATTTTCTAGAATAATTGATGAATCCATGAGTTCTATTTGTGACATAGGACTATTTTCCATGAACTAGAATAGTAAGGAACGAAATCTAGAGCTTGATGATGATGACATCCTTATGGCTCAACCTGATATCGGGTTGAGATATCTCTAACCCAATATGACAAACCCTAGATTATAAGTAACCTGATATGGTGGTGTGAACACACCACTAGCATGATACAGTGATGATTTTACACTTCATGGACGATATGAGTGACATATACACATGCCTTATGCATGACATGGTATCAAGTATATACCTCTAACCCGATATGGTGTTCAAACCCAACATGGTAGTGTGAAACCCGATATACATTGGAACCCCAGACCCTTATTGGTTTGTACACTTAATTTGGTCTAGAATAACCTGTTATCTATCCTATCACGTATCATATGGTGAAGGGTAGGCCGATACCATGAAGGTTTGAAGAGATATGAGCATAAGAGTCTAACCTAATATGCAAACCCTAATGTTGAGCAACCCAATATGAAAGCACGATATGGTGTTGAGGATACACCTCAAGCACAATATGGTGATGAGGATACACCTCAAGCACAATATGAAAGCATGATATGGTGATGTGGATACACCTCAAGCACGATATGGAAGCATACATACACCTCTATGACCGATATGATGGAATCACCTCAATCCAATACACTTGATTAAGTAACACATGAAGTGTGCTATGTCAAATGATACATTAAGATGTATAAAGTTCAATGCATTTTAATAATTGTGGGCCAATGTACCTTGAGAGAAGGATTGAGCCAACTTAATAAAGTATGATGTAATCATTATCCTAAAAAGGATGAGAGAGAAACTCATACTCTGTGTGTTAATTATTCTTTGAGCATACATTGATACCCCTATATTTGTAAAATTATGCATTAGGGTTTTGATTCTTAATAAAATGAATTAGGGTTTGATTCTTGATAATATGATCTTGAAACCCTAATCGGTTTAAAAGGGGAAACTCTAACCCTAATAATGGGTGATGGTATGTGCTTGAAACTTTAATTGGTAAGGAAGGGAAACCCTAACCCTAATAATGGGAAGGTTGTATTTCTCTTGTATTGCATGGTGTTGATAAGTATTAAATATTGATGTTATCATGAAATACTAACCATGTAGGTATCATGAGATGATGTGCATAGCTAGGTATGAGCTATGATGTTCATATGATTCAGATCTAAATGGGCCTTGTGAGCCATGTGAAATAATTGTTCAACAAGTATTATGTATACCTGGGTTCGAGGACCTTGAGGTAATAGTTACCTGATAAGAGATAGCAGTGCTCAGTGATGAACTAAGGGTTTTAATACCCAGATCTAGAAATCATGATGATGATAATGCTAAGGGATGAGAATTCTGAGTAATGTGATAAGGGATTGAGATCTTGAGTGTTATATGTGTTCCAAAGATCATGAAAGAACTTAATAAATATATTACAGCTTTCTTTGTAGCATCTCTTATAATCCATGCTTGTAACTTGGTTGATGCTAAAAGATATTGTAATACACCTAATTAATCAAGTGAAATCTTATCATGTAGTTGCCCTGACCATAGATCCATTTAGTGTCAGAATTTGCTAAATGGTGAAATGAGTTTAACTCGGCATACATATTGTTGAATATGTAATCTTCTTTATTCTGGGGTTGCTCGGTGAACTCCCCAAATAAACCGAGAAAGCTTAGTGACCATCCCGATGAAAATAAACCAGGAAAGCTTAGTGACCATCCCGAAGAGAGTGCATGCTATGGCTGTAACTCTATAGAGAAGATACCAATATGCCCTGGTAAGCTAATTGCAGTGGACACAAGATGTCCTATCAGTAATCTCGTACTAACCGAGATAGGTAAGGTCTTGGAAGTTGTCTCTTACATTGACCTTGTATGCTACCGATGCTTTACGTAGCCATGGTCAGTTGGATCATGAGTGGTATACATCATCTCCTCTGGGCGTAAGTGTGATTGTGAACATGTAATCAGTCGTGTAGCATATTTTCTTAAGGAATGAATACGGAAACATTGGTTGATGCTTCATTACTTTTATACATCTTAGTTGATAGATGTTATACATGTTCTTCATATTCCTTATAAATAAAATAGATGATCTATAGCTCTATTACGGATAGTTGCACTACTTAACATTGCTATTGCCTTTCACTACAATTAAATAATGATTAAGCATGCTTATATACATAAAATATCCTTTGCTTAGTTTTAAATTGTTTACTTGTCATAATAATATTGTTGGAGGAGAGTTCTATCTCTCGTTGGGACTTATGTCTCACCCCATGGGTTCCACAATATTTAGGTGGATGTGCACGAGGAGGTGGAGATCGTACTGCAGAGGAAGGACAACAACAGTAGGAACATCAGTAACAGCTCAGGTTTAGTGTACTGTCTATTGTGTGTTGTAGATAGAAGTCATATATGTTGTCTCTGTACTCTCAGGTCCTTGGGAGTTAGTACGTAATGGTTTTATGAACGGTCTGAGATTTTGGATTATTTTCCTCGAGGTTTTATGTTTCTTATGTATATGTTTGGGCAAAGCAACTAGTAAATGATATCCTCGAGATGAAATGGTATAATGTATGTACAATGTGAATCATGATGTATATAAAGTTTTGGTTCTTTCTTAAAGAGTTTTCTTGATAATGGATTTCTTTGCAAAATGTTTTTAATTTTTAGTGATTTTCGTTAATCCACTGCTAATGGTTATTCCACGTAATTACCAGTGGCGATTTGGCTGTCGGTTTGATGGTGGTCATCGCAGTTATGACTAGTCAATTCACACATGCAAATAGGACGTGCAAGATATAGTATACTCAAGCTCTATTAAGGGATGAGAGCATCGAAACATCATCATATGGGGTTTGAGGACCCATAAACCACTATTCAACCATATCGGTAGTTAAGATGCATCATAAGACCACATAAGGTCATCACTTGAAATTTGTGGTTTAATTTAGTTCAAGTACTTAAAAATGGGTTTCCACATGGAATAAGATGAGCAAGATACAACTTAGCATCCTATAAGCATATCTAGTAAAATAAGAAAATCATATGATCTATTTCAATAATCTTGATCCAAACAAGCCAATCAAATATGAAAGAGGAATTTCAATATACCAATACCTCATCGAGGATTAAGAGAGATAAATAAAAGATTAATCACTCAATAACTCATATTGAATGCAATGTACCTCATATCCCAACGACCAAGATCCAAGTTAAGCCCTAGATCCACACCAGGGTCCCAAGCTAACTATTAAACACATACATGAATTCAAGGTTAAGTTCGTATTGATTACATAAACCCTATAGCAAAACCATGCCATCTTGTAGAATTTATTATCTTGATCCTATAGCATATTTTATTTTATTTTTATAACTTATATGTTATCATATACGAATTTTAGAAAATCTATCCAATTACATAAATCCTCAAAAATCACATATTTATTATATTGAAATTGGGTGATTAAGTACCATTGGATAGAGGAAATTCTCATGATTCCAAATTTTCTTTGACATGTGGGTTAATTATTATGAATTATCAAAGATAATGTTGTTTACTGATTTATTAAACAAAATTGTATTGACAATTATGGATACCCTCACATCAACCTTTTAAACCTTATAGTGTGACATGTTAGAAAAATAAAAATGTGACGATTAAAACTTGAGTGGCCAAGAACAAAGATACGAGAGAAAAGACAAAATTACCCTCAAATCAGGTGAAAAAAATAAATGACTGAAAGGCATATTGGAGATTCACCTACCCTAATTCTTATTCTCTTTGCAAAACACGATGAGAAGAAGAAGAAGCTTGGTCATTGAAGGGTGATCCATATTTGTAACTCCAGTCAAAATTGGAGGGTGTCCCAATGAAACCGCCACCCCTGCCAGATTAAATGCCCAGTTGGGGACCTCGAGGTGGTCGGAGGTAGGAGAGACAACTTCCACCATGAAAGTAGGAAAATAAGAGGAGAAGAATTAGATTGTGAAAATGAAACAAAAGGGAGTAGAAAAAAGACCACATGAAACTAGAACACAATTGTGAAGTCATATGTGAAGAAACAAAAAGAAAACAGCTTGACTGCACAAAAACAACTTTCAGAATAGATCAACCACACTTAGGAGGAAGGAGATTGTATATGAGGAACTAGTGGGAACAAGACCAAATTATAAATGCATAAAGTGTTCAAAACACTTTCAATCTCTAGGGATCCTACATTGCCCCTTGAGGGTGCCCAAAATACTAGACCATAAAAACCCCATCAAGCGTACAACTAGGAGTAGGTTGGAGTTGCTGAGGAAACTAGGATACCCAAGAAAGGTGCAGGGAGGACCCTATTGGTACCTAGAAGGTTTGGAGAATGATAATTGAATGATAACAAGGGTTGTAGGCAATACTTGGCTCAAGAACAGCCGGAAGAAGGTCAAGTTGGTTTGAAGGGTTGGATTGGTTATTGGTAAAATTGATCATGGGAAAAGAAATTTCTCAGGCCACTAGTACTTGAGAGTATGCATTGCATATATAGGGTTAAGTATCACAGCTTATGGTCCAATCATCTTAATAATAGAAATTAGAGCTTTCTTTAAGGGAAGGAAATCAATGGGTGAATTTATAATTATAAGGAAAGTAACAATGAAGAAATCTCAGCAAGACAATAGAATAGAGAGAGAAAATGTTGACAGAAGACAATCTTCACTTTGCGCACAAAAGAAGGGAACCAATCCAAGATATGATACAAACTTTCTACCTTTAGATCAAGATCTGACAGCTAGGAGAGCTAGGCATATACTTCAAATTTGTAAATCATATAATCATATTATGACTGTCAGATATATATGAGGATAAATTTGATTTAAATGTAATAAACTTATTTTCTCTCATTTTTTCTTCTATATTTTATTTAAGACAATAAACATCCTCCTAACAAAGTGAAATTTGACACTTATAATAAGTAGTACATGTAGAATCCAACACCTAGACTAATTAGTTTCCACTTTTAGAAATGTTTAATAGGTCATTTAATTTATTTGAGTCCTTTTAGCATTACTTTGTTAAATACACTTATGGCATCTACCATTATCCAATTGAAGTGGTATTTATCAACTAGGCTAATTAATACATAATAAGTCTGAATTTTGCATTAATTTCTTATTTGGAGATTGAATAGCGGTGTAACGCCCCTCCAAGTATATGTACGTCAACGGAAGTAAACCCTAGGCTTTCCATAACATGGGTCACTTGGCTTGGAGGAACGTTACAAAACATGATATACATAGCAACATGATAAATAATACACCATGCGTTAACTCAAAATGTAGATTCATAAATTGTTCTTGAAGGGGAAAACATAACGGTCACATCTTAATCTCAAACCTAATACATGTAGGCTAAGAAAATCTACAACATGAAATGATAAACTAGACTAATAATCTATATAGTGGTAGATGGCACCCCACCAAGATAAAGTCTTCCTTGAGATCAGCTACGTTGAAGAGGCTTGCTTCAACTCTCCTTTGCTCCTTAATATATGGACATCTCGTCCCATGCCATGCAAAAATAAAGATATGCATCAGTAGGTGACATAATACATTTGTAAGAACTAAAAAATAAGCATATATACTTGACTTGAGATAAAACTTTGACATGTATTTCACTTAAGCATTCTTAATTACATGAATCTTATAACATGAAGAATTGAGCAGTAAATATATGCATCTCTCTATGATGCCCACTTAAGAGCACATGATTGCTAGGAAAGCCCATTATTGGCATGAATGCCCATGATTTGGTTATAAAAGCCCATCAGAACCCCTTAAGGTCCATGATTGGCTATGAAAGACCATAATTTGCATAAATGCCCATAACAACCCATAGAGGTCCATGATTCGAGAAGTACATAAAATCGGTTCAATTCCATTTACCTTAACATTAACATTACCATAAACATGCATTTAATCTTGAACTTTAATCTTTAACATGATGGGATTTCTCCCTCTTGAAACTTGAACTTTAAATCCATTAATCATTAATCATTAATCATAATATCTGATCTTAATGATCATAATAACCATAAGATATATGATATAGATGTTGGTATATATGCCCATAGAGCCATCCCGAGCGATCGCATGGAGTCAGATATTAATTAATCAATTAATGCAATTATTTGGTTAATTAATTAATTTCAAAATATTCTAATTAATCCACGAGCGTTTTAATTAACATAGTGTTTCTGTTTATTGATGGGTTTAGGAAACCCTACTTCCCTTCATCTCCTATTTAAAGGATCTTGACGGCCGATATCTATATAAGATATTACAGAGGATTTTTCAGTTTACGCTCACGTACATAAACCCTAGTTGTCACCGTCCTTAGGAGAGAAAGGAGAGCACCGCGATGCTAGCACACCGCCACACAGAGATGACTCCTTCCCACCGGCTTAGGAAGCGTGGTGTGGAGTTCCAATCCATCCGCATGGACAAAGTAGAGACACAGACGATGAGACACCTGTGTTCGGAGGACATCTATGACCATCCATACGCGCTACGAGTGACGTACATCACCGCACAAAGAAACACAACCAAATCTTCCTCCGTCGCACTCAGTGAACGGGAGAGAAGTTCCGTCCATATAGATCAGCAGCATTGCACACAATTGTGTAGTGGGACATCGCCGTATTTTCTCCACAATAAGGTATATCCCGCAAACACTCCTTCTAAATACACTGTTGTCGACGAAATCCTATTTCGAGTTGCGTGGAATTTTTTTTGTTTCTTTTGTCGCGCATGTTTTCTCCATAAAACCCAACAATGGTATTAGAGCAGCGTCGATCTACGACGTATTTGGATTCGTTTCGATATGATTGAATCGCTATATACTGTTTTCTATATTGCATACAATGCGAATTAAAAATGCTAATGTGCAAATCTAAACCTAATTTTTTACAAGCCCAATTTTGGGTTCATCTGATGAGAAATGTAAACTCTCATATTGGACAAATAATGATATAATTTGGTTTGATTAAATGGATTTTGTTTACAATAGCCTTGATGTGTGTGTTGTGGGTTTTATTGGCTATTGGGCCCGAATAACAAGAAAAAAATCAATTAGTAAATGAATAATAGAATATTTGAGAAAAGAAAGATGTGGAAATCTCTAGAAGGCAAAAGAATGCAATCCAAGGATGGATTTCGTACCTTTAGGTTCCTTGGGTGTCAAAGAATCTAAGATTGCGAATAAAAGGCAATAATAAAAGAAAAGATCAAATAAGTATTTCTTTATTAAGAAAGAAATTGAAAACAATGTTAAAATATGGGAAACAAGTGAAAAGAGGTGCAATTGAGTTATCTTTAGTGGAATTTCGTATCCCAAGGATTTCTAACATTAAAAGGAATACCAATGAGGAAAATAAAATAGAAGTAAAGAGAAATCCACAAAAAGAGATATTTTAATAAAGAAATAAACAAGATAATGAGAAATAATGAAGAATAATGCATTTAGATGCATCTAGAAGGATAATGAGTATCCAATAAAAAGGATTTCGAAATAATAGAGTTTCTTGGGATCCAAGGAGTCCCGATAAAGAAAGAGGAAAGAGAAAATACCAATAAAATAAAATAAAAGGATAATGTGATGCTTAATGAATGAATTTCATGGTATTTTTAAAAAGGGTGATATTTTCCAATAAAGGAAAATAGAATTTCATGATTAATGACTTAAAAAGGGCAAGTATAAAGAAAATTAAAGAGGAATTTCGAATTCCTAATATCCATATAACAGGGAATATCAAAAGAATGTTTAAGAAAGAGAAGCTTGCTTTTTCATGAAGGAATCAAATTCCTAGTAGGAAAGGACCTTATTTCTTCGTGAGCAAGTGTCATAGGACGTGGTTACCCTTATCTATAAAAGGTGAGAGAGAGCATGGGTCGACTTCAGAGAAATCCCACGCACCCATCTCACCCTTCTTCTTGTTTCTTGCACATAAAACCCTAACAAGGGCGCAATTTAAACCATAGAGCAACGGAGGATGGTTTTGTAGTCTTGGTGGAGGTAGGGAGCTTCCATGACAACCTAAGAACGATCAAATATTAACCCGGCCCCGTTGTCTTAGCGCATCTCCCACCATATGTCTGCAAAATGTGGAGATGGTGGCAACAGTCAAGAATCGATCCCGCGCTTGAGTAGCTAGCTTGACGATGACCCAAACGACGTCCACACATGCGCAGAGGCACGGAGGAGGTAGAAGAACTATCCTGGAGGTCTACGGGGTCGAGGATGGGGAGCTAGAGCTTGCACCGACCGTTGCATGGTTGTAGGGCTGCTGCGTGTTGCAGGCCCGGCCAGCGTTGGCCATCCGCCATGGATGCGAGCTAGGAGCACCATCATGTGTGTGGGATCATGGCGGAGGGAGGCGAAGGCTGGGGGACCATCCACGACGCTCTGGAGTCCAAGGTTGGAGGAGGAAAGCTCCCCCGAGCCGCTGCAGGTCGCGGCAGCAGGTGGAACTCACAACGAAGAAGAAGGAGTGGCCATTGGATGTTTCTGCCCCCGAGTGCTAAAGAAACTGACCAACTTAACCATGGGCAATTTGGTCTTTTTGAAATGTTCCCAAGCAACCTAGCAACGTTGCATGGCAAAGCCTACGTGGCAGCTTCCTACTGGTCCAAAGTAAGTGATTCTTGTTAAATTCATATCTAATAATTGGTAGCTCGGATATATACGAATAATATCTGCGTTTTGCTCAGAAAGACGAGAGGAATCCAATAAAAATATGTTTTTTAGCCAATTCCTCTTGGAATTTGAAAAGTAGTGTAATTTATCAACTTTAACATAATGATGATTAAAGAAACCCTAATTGGGAATGATTAATGTGATTGATGGGATCCAATTTATGATTAAAGTTGGTAATAATCGGTTAATCATAAAGAGATGCATTAAGATCGAAAAAGATGAATTTTGCACATAATTAGTTTAATTGAAAGTTCATGTACATGAATATGGTTTTAATGGGCCTTGAAACCCTAATGTTGGTAATTAGGACTATTAATGGCTTTAATTATTTGATTTCATGTATAGAACTGAGTTTTCATGGTTATAATCTATTTCGAGCATTAAAGTTCCTAATTTGTGGATAAATACTCTAAAAGTAGTAATTAGGGTTTTCTCGTGAATAAAAGGTGGAATTAATGGCAAATCGAGTTCATATGTAAATTGGACCATAATGAACTTTGAGTTGATGATAAATTAGCACAATGATCTTGTCATGAATTAAAAGGATAAAAATAGTAGCTTTAAAGTAAAAGAGGTATGAGGGGCTTAATTAATGGATAATTATGCCTTTAATCCGAATCTGAGGATTAGATGTTGAGATAATTAGGGTTTGTAATCAATTGCGTTAAATTAGGATTTAAAATAGTAAAAGATGAAGGGAAACCCTAATTTCAATGGAAACCCTAAAAGTGGACTAGAAACCCTAAGAAGCAAACTAGATTTAATAGATCTTAATGACATACGTAATAAAAGGAAATTGTATAATTGTTTCAGGATCTTATTGAATGCTTGCATGCTCATTGTTGTTTGGATTATTCCTGCATCTAAATCTACATGTACAGGTATGTGGTTACGCTTATGACTACCCAAACTAGTTTTCCGGGATTTAATCGATGTTTCCATCGTGGCTTGAATTAAACTGTTGGATGTATTTAATTCATGCAAAAGTATAATGTGAATATGACTATCACATAAGAAATATGCCTACTAGCTTAGATCCTAGTCCCCTTTGTAGCTTAATGGGTTGACCTAGTAAATGGCTACCAATGGGGTAGGCCCATCAGGTCATTGAATGACTTAGTAAATGGCTACCAAGGAGGTAGGTCCATCAAGTCACATTGAGTTAGAGATTGGACTACCTATGGGTAGTGCCATGCGACTCAACCCTAGATATTGATCTACCTGTTACGTAGGATCTTGCGGGGTTTAATAAGGATCTACCTAGAGAAAGGTGGTATCTCAGTCCGCTACAGGGACAACACAGAGATAGGGGATAGGAAAGGATTGAGTAGTATGGTTTAAAATGTAATCTTGGTTGTTAAATGATAATTGGGTGATTACTTTGTTACTATAGTTGCACAATTATTGTTTCGCCCACATACCAACTTCTTGCTGACCGACGTTTTATTTGTCGGCGTTTTAGTTACAATGAAAAGAACAAACAGTAAAGTGGCATATGTGGAATTAAATGAGAAGTAACGTGCACAGGAGGATTAGTTAGATTAGTATCTTCATGGATAGAAGTTTAGAAATCCCATATTTTAAAAGGTAAACAAAGTTTTATTTTATACCAATTTTCAGTTTAGTTGGTAAAGTTTATTAATTATTATTGATTATTTGTTGAACCTTTGATCCTATTAGTTGAATAACGGCTCTGACCTTCGGGTCTCCCTTAATTGGGGGTTACCGAGAGACGGGGTTGTTACAATTGGTATCAGAACATAGGTTCCTCATTTAATCTTTAATAATTATTCAACTTTACAAATTCCATAGAACCAAGGGAGTTATTAGAGGATTATCCGAAAGACAAAGGTGTCTACAAAAGGATCACGACCGGGGGCTGGCAATTTTTTCCTCCGCACCGCTAGTCGGAATATGGGGACTCCCAGATTGTGTGACTGCCTGGCCGATGTCTTAGGATATGACTCGAAATAAGATACATTTAGGACTCTCTCATCTTGTTCATCCCTTCGCAACTCAAATTGTGATAAGGACCTTAAGGATTAGGGTTTTCTCTCTTTTCCTCACCCTCTTGAGGTATGGGTAAGGTTGATAAGGATTAAGGAATCCTCCACCAAATTAATAAAAAGCATGTAAATAAGATGTCACGGACATAAGCTTAATAGAGTAAGCGTAAAGGGATAGATACATGCTTAGGTCGTATGACACGAGTTGTCATTACCCTCAGAAGAAACCTGAGGATAGACCTCCTTGGTAGGAGGATGAGTAGAGAGAGTTAGTCTTGGAGGTAGAGACCTCCATTAAAAGTAGAGACCTAGCACATCCTTTGAAGATGATGTTAACCCTAACCCTAAGTGAAGGTTAGAGAGAGAGATGACATGATGAGTTAGATGTCATGGTTGACCGAGTGTTTGGTTGGTCATGCCTTTGGGATGCCATAAGAGGGTAGATGACCTAGTACCTTTGGCGACCCAACCCTAGAGAGGGTCATGCATGCCATAGAAAAGGGATAGCTCCTTCGTGGATGAGGTTAGAGGAAAACCTATAGTTACCCTATGGGCTTAGGCAAGTAGGGTATAGCTTGATGAAATCCTGGTCAAGGAATCATGATGGATGTCTTATGAGATAAACATAAAGAGCTAAGGATAATCTTAAGCCAAACATGAGTTGAGCAAAGGCTTCACCCAAGTAGGGATATGCTATTAAGCTTGATCCAACTTCATGAAGTGAGGATGGATGTGGAGTTAGATCTAGAGAGAGAAAGCAGGACCCAAGAAAGAAGGTTGGAAGCTTAGATTCTGAGACATGAGGAATAGTGGATGCTTCTAGTACCTATGGTATAAGTGATTACCTGCTGGATGAGATAAAGAGTGCTTTAGACCCTGAGAAGGTTTAAGTAACCAGTTGTGAGGCTTTATACCTAGTTGGTTGTCCTAGAAGAGGACTCAACTCTGAAGTGTTGCTCGAGTAGAGGGATCATGAAAGTACATGACTTACCTTGAACATGCTTGATTCATGATTAAGAGATTGAGCATGCAGTTGGATATCCAAAGGAGAACCTAGGGTTCCTAGGCCTAAGAGGGGAAGCAGTGTACCCAATGCTCATGATGAGATTTGAGTCTCTATAGTTTCGAGCATGGTACTCCTCATGTGTAGAGGTAAAAGAAACCCCTTAAGTTAAGAGTATGTTTGATGAACCCCCTCACAACTAAGTTGATCTAATATTGAGGAAAGAGAACAAGTATGACCTAGTATGGTTTAATAGGTGGTCTTCTTGTTCTTTAGTAGCTGCTAGGTTAGGCATGCTCATGTGAAGGTAAACCCTAAGGATGGTTGTGACCTTGTTGTCAAGAGTTGTAGTTTCCTCCCATCCTGGGAGAGGGAACCTTTGGTTGGGTGTATACCAGTTTTTTTGGTGTTGAGGTAACCTAAAGAGGTTTCATGGGATCTTGAGAAAGCTAAGTGAAAAGTACATGGTATAAGAATGAACCTATAGACCCATAGATAACCATCTCTATGTGCATGTGGATGTGTTACCATGGAGGTAACCGGTATGGGGCTTGACCAAGGTAGGCAGGTTGCCATGATCCCTATGAAAGGATGAAAGTTAGCCCATGAATGCAGGAAGAGAGATGATGAATTCTTGGGTAAGGTTCTAAGTTGGACATGTACTTCTATCCTAGGGTCAGGTAGGGGTAAGACCGATGGAAGTAGGAGTTGCCTAATTCCCTAGTTGCACATGACCATAGGGTCAGGAGGTAACAGTTATCATTGTCTGAGGGCCATGGGTTAGGAGATTGATCACCTTCATAAACTCATGGGACCCAAAGGGAAGATGAGTAAGGCACTCTCTGGATGCATAAGGGAAGAGGGATGACCCCAAAAGTGTCGGCACCCTATAGAACTAGAGGAGACGACCAAGGATTGTGTTTGGACCAAGTAGGTTCGAGACCAGTTTTCCATGGAAACATCTCCGATATCATGATGTTGGTGATGTGGAGACATAAGTTGCACGTTTCAACTAAGAATTAAAGGTGTAATGGCGATGTGGGATGTATCATCTCTACTCATGGAACAGGAAGAACTTTGTGTTTGGACGGCCGCCAAATGCTTATTTCCTCTTGTTATGGGAGGTAGAGATGGGACAGTACGCATGCCATACACCAAGGATAAAAGATGATGTGAATTGGAACGTTTCTACGAGGTATGAGGATAGAGATGATAACATACCTTGGTAGAGTGAATAGTACGTGGATGGTTTGCAAACAATAAAAGGAATAAGGTAATCTTTTTGTGAGAATGATGTATCATGAGCTATGTGGAATTTGCAAGTGATACAAGGTTAAGTTCGATAACTAAGAAGATGAGCTCAAAGTGTGCTTAATGAAGATAGACTTAGAGTTCGAGTTTGAGATGATACATGGAAGAGTATGTCTTCAACTTTACCTAACACCTAAGGATAAGAAGTGGTAATAAATGCTCTGGTTGAGATATAGATGCCTAGTGGGATGGAGGCTAGAAGAGGTTGTTAGGTTAACCCTCAGTTGGAAACAAGATAAGTTCGGCTAACACACAGATGTAACAATGTTGGTTGATAAAGTTAAAGGTTGTTTGGTTAGCCAGCCTAGTCCATGATATAATGAAAGGATGGTTGTAGAACCCCAGATGCACTCCTATGGAAAGAAAGTTGATGAAACCCTGATTAGAGTGGTGTAGGGTTTCTGAGGAATCATGACACACTGGAGATCATGATTTTAAGATCACCATATACCATGATATTACTGAGTTAGTAAGAGATAGTAGCACTTTGGATGCTTAAGACGAAGATGCATGTGGCTTGTGGCCATGCATGGTAGAGGTGAAGGACGAACACCAGTAACCCAGTGTATCGATATAGAGGATAAAAGAGTCCCTGAGAGGGAATGGGAGTTCATCACTATGGATGATGTGGAAAATCTCCCCTTAACCAAGGAAGATCAATGTGGGTTATGGTAGATCGCCTTACCTAGATGACAGGATGAAGAAGAGTTTTGTCAAGAGACAGATCAGGTTGAACTACTTATTATAGAGAGAGAAATGGTTCAACTACACCATGATGCGAGTTCAAAAGTTCTTGAGCATGGTTAGAAGGTTTACTTCCATGCGGTGGAAGTAGGTTCATGAAGAACTCATTTTAGTACCGCTTATCATCCCTAACTAATGGTTAGTATAATCTAGACTAGAAGGTGTGATGAGAGCAAGTGTGCTTGTTCAGGGTGATACCAAGAGATAGTTCTAAAGATGTGATGTTAACCACCATAGTCTTTATCGGGATGCAAGAAGTTCTATAAGGAGGTTGTGACGGTCGCCACTTCATTATGATGATGTTGGTGAAGAAGGTCTCGTGAAGGTCATAAAAGAACCACAATGTGTGCAGATGAAGTCACTTGATCGTGCAATGGCTGAGAGAGAGCCCAAGGGTGACATGAGTCACGAGCTGATGCAAAGAACACTGACATGCAGTTCATTGTGGGGGAATATAATGTGAAAATCCGACCCCTCTGAGCTACACCTGAGAAAGCTGAGTCCCCGATACATGGGTCCATTTGAGATGGTTGTGTTTAGCCTTGCCCCTCGGGATAAATTGATGAATAAATGTGTTCCATGAGTCTGATCTAGAGCACTATGTGAGGTACCCAAGCCATGTGATGAGCCCTGAACCTATTCAGCTTTTGAGAGGCTAAAATGTCCTGAGTCACCTATGAGGGTATGATATACCAAGGTAGGAAAGAACTCAGATGGAAGAATATGAGATGATGAAGGTACTTGGGAAGCACCATGGAAAGGGTGAAGCCACATGGGAGCCATGATGGACATATGAAAGGCTTATCCCGTTTTGTTTGTTTGCTTCATAGAATTTTGAGGACAAAATTCCTATAAGAGGGGAAGGATGTTACAAGCCCAATTTTGGGTTCATCTGATGAGAAATGTAAAATCTCATATTGGACAAATAATGATATAATTTGGTTTGATGAAATGGATTTCGTTTACAATAGCCTTGATGTGTGTGTTGTGGGCTTTATTGGCTATTGGGCCCGAATAACAAGAAAAAAATCAATTAGTAAATGAATAATGGAATATTTGAGAAAAGAAAGATGTGGAAATCTCTAGAAGGCAAAAGAATGCAATCCAAGGATGTATTTCGTACCTTTAGGTTCCTTGGGTGTCAAGGAATCCAAGATTGCGAATAAAAGGCAATACTAAAAGAAAATATCAAATAAGTATTTCTTTATTAAGAAAGAAATTGAAAACAATGTTAAAATATGGGAAACAAGTGAAAAGAGGTGCAATTGAGTTATCTTTAGTGGAATTTCGTATCCCAAGGATTTCTAACATTAAAAGGAATACCAATGAGGAAAATAAAAGAGAAGTAAAGAGAAATCCACAAAAAGAGATATTTTAATAAAGAAATAAACAAGATAATGAGAAATAATAAAGAATAATGCATTTAGATGCATCTAGAAGGATAATGAGTATCCAATAAAAAGGATTTCGAAATAATAGAGTTTCTTGGGATCCAAGGAGTCCCAATAAAGAAAGAGGAAAGAGAAAATACCAATAAAATAAAATAAAAGGATAATTTGATGCTTAATGAATGAATTTCATGGTATTTTTAAAAAGGGTGATATTTTCCAATAAAGGAAAATAGGATTTTTTGGTTAATGAATTAAAAAGGGCAAGTATAAAGAAAATGAAAGAGGAATTTTGAATTCCTAATATCCATATAATAGGGAATATCAAAAGAATGTTTAAGAAAGAGAAGCTTGCTTTTTCATGAAGGAATCAAATTCCTAGTAGGAAAGGACCTTATTTCTTCGTGAGCAAGCGTCATAGGACGTGGTTACCCTTATCTATAAAAGGTGAGAGAGAGCATGGGTTGACTTCAAAGAAATCACATGCACCCATCTCACCCTTCTTCTTATTTCTTGCATGTAAAACCCTAACAAGGGCACAGTTTAAACCATAGAGCAATGGAGGATGGTTTTGTAGTCTTGGTGGAGGTAGGGAGCTTCCATGACAATCTAAGAACGATCAAATATCAACCCAGCCCCGTTGTCTTAGCGCATCTCCCACCATATGTCTGCAAAACGTGGAGATGGTGGAAACAGTCAAGAATCGATCCCACGCTTGAGTAGCTAGCTTGACGACGACCCAAACGACGTCCACACGTGCGCAGAGGCACGGAGGAGGTAGAAGAACTATCCTGGAGGTCTACGGGGTCGAGGATGGGGAGCTAGAGCTTGCGCCGACCGTTGCATGGCTGTAGGGCTGTTGCGTGTTGCAGGCACGGCTAGCGTTGGCCACCTGCCATGGCTGCGAGCTAGGAGCACCATCGTGTGCGTGGGATCATGGCGGAGGGAGGCGAAGGCTGGGGGACCATCCCCGACGCTCTGGAGTCCAAGGCTAGAGGAGGAAAGCTTCCCTAAGCCGCTGCAGGTCACGGCAGCAGGTGGAACTCGCAAGGAAGAAGAAGGAGTGGCCATTAGACGTTTCTGCCCCTGAGTGCTAAAGAAACTGACCAACTTAACCATGGGCAATTCGGTCTTTTCAAAATGTTCCCAAGCAACCTAGCAACGTTGCATGGCAACGCCTACGTGGAAGCTTCCTACTGGTCCAAAGTAAGTGATTCTTGTTAAATTCTAATAATCGGTAGCTCGAATTATATATGAATAATATATGATTTTTGCTCAGAAAGACGAGAGGAATCCAATAAAAATATGTTTATTAGCCAATTCCTCTTGGAATTTGAAAAGTAGTGTAATTTATCAACTTTAACATAATGATGATTAAAGAAACCCTAATTGGGAATGATTAATGTGATTGATGGGATCCAATTTATGATTAAAGTTGGTAATAATCGGTTAATCGTAAAGAGATGCATTAAGATCGAAAAAGATGAATTTTGCACATAATTAGTTTAATTGAAAGTTCATGTACATGAATATGGTTTTAATGGGCCTTGAAACCCTAATGTTGGTAATTAGGACTATTAATGGCTTTAATTATTTGATTTCAAGTATAGAACTGAGTTTTCATGGTTATAATCTATTTTGAGCATTAAAGTTCCTAATTTGTGGATAAATACTCTAAAAGTAGTAATTAGGGTTTTCTCATTAATAAAATATGGAATTAATGGCAAATCGAGTTCATATGTAAATTGGACCATAATGAACTTTGAGTTGATGATAAATTAGCACAATGATCTTGTCATGAATTAAAAGGATAAAAATAGTATCTTTAATGTAAAAGAGGTATGAGGGGCTTAATTAATGGATAATTATGCCTTTAATCCGAATCTGAGGATTAGATGTTGAGATAATTAGGGTTTGTAATCAATTGCGTTAAATTAGGATTTAAAATAGTAAAAGATGAAGGGAAACCCTAATTTCAATGGAAACCCTAAAAGTGGACTAGAAACCCTAAGAAGCGAACTAGATTTAATAGATCTTAATGACATAAGTAATAAAAGGAAATTGTATAATTGTTTCAGGATCTTATTGAATGCTTGCATGCTCATTGTTGTTTGGATTATTCCTACATCTGAATCTACATGTACAGGTATGTGGTTACGCTTATGACTACCCGAATTAGTTTCTGGGATTTAATCGATGTTTCCATCGTGGCTTGAATTAAACTGTTGGATGTATTTAATTCATGCAAAAGTATAATGTGAATATGACTATCACATAAGAAATATGCGTACTAGCTCAGATCCTAGTCCCCTCTGTAGCTTAATGGGTTGACCTAGTAAATGGCTACCAATGGGGTAGGCCCATCAGGTCATTGAATGACTTAGTAAATGGCTACCAAGGAGGTAGGTCCATCAAGTCACATTGAGTTAGAGATTGGACTACCTATGGGTAGTGCCATGTGACTCAACCCTAGATATTGATATACCTATTAGGTAGGATCATGTGGGGTTTAATAAGGATCTACCTAGAGAAAGGTGGTATCTCAGTCCGCTGTAGGGACAGAACAGAGATAGGGGATAGGAAAGGATTGAGTAGTATGGTTTAAAACGTAATCTTGGCTGTTAAATGATAATTGGATGATTACTTTGTTACTATAGTTGCACAATTATTGTTTCCCCCACATACCAGCTTCTTGCTGACCGACGTTTTGTTTGTCGGCATTTTAGGTACAATGAAAAGAACAAACAGTAAAGTGGCATGTGGAATTAAATGAGAAGTAACGTGCACAGGAGGATTCAATAGATTAGTATCTTCATGGATAGAAGTTTAGAAATCTCAGATTTTAAAAGGTAAACAAAGTTTTATTTTATACCAATTTTCAGTTTAGTTGGTAAAGTTTATTAATTGTTATTGATTATTTGTCGAACATTTGATCCTGTTAGTTGAATAACGGCTCTGACCTTCGAGTCTCCCTTAATTGGGGGTTACCGGGAGACGGGGTCATTACATAATTCCACATACATCGCAGGATTCTATTTTTTGATGTTTTGGACGGGACCGACTATGGAAAATACTAATTTTCCTAAGTGAACAGAAGTAAAATTCTGTAGACCTTTCAGGGGCTCTGCCCCTGAGTCCCCACGAGGGGTGTCCTCCCCTCGACCCCCGCACAGGTTATTTAATGGGGAATGTCACGTATTAAAAGTACTACAATTTTAATATGTATATATGTATATGTAGATATACTTATGATATCATACACGTCACCATTAAAATTCTATTTTATGTGGTGGATGCACGCACGGTTATGGCCTAGTATCCCCTTTTGTGAATGTTGTGAATGAATGTGGTTGTGAATCTTGTGGGCATGTTTGTTTGAGAATTATATGGATGTATAATGTTTGTACATGGATCTTTTGTATAAAGTATTCGGCTTGCATGCCAAGCCTCATCTCTTATTTCAAAGTGTAATTAATTCTTTCCCTTTATATTTGTACTCATATGATGTAATGGAGATAGGATTAGTTTTAGTCTTTATAAACTTGATGTAAGGAGGCCACTTGAAGATCCAACTCCAAGGAGCGTCCATGGAGAAGCACCATGAAGATCCAATTCCAAGAAGCAACTTGAAGATTCAACTACAAGGAGTGTCCATGGAGAAGCAACATGAAGATCCAATTCCAAGAAGCAACTTGAAGTTCCAACCTCACGGAGCATCCATGAAGTTGTTCATTATAATGTTGATCCTTATAGGTTGAATCATATGTGTTGTTGCATGAGATGCATAAGACCATAGGTGGACTGTAATCCTTTGTTGCTCCAAAGGATTACAATAGTATGGCCGTAACTGATGTATTTGTGTTTTTGATTGCATGTCTATCGTTTGTGGTTGTGAATATAGTAGTATATGATATGTACTATAAGTATGTGGTGTTTGGATATGTATATGTATTAATTAAACCCCTTAATTAATAAGTTTTAGTTGCCTTCCATAAAACAACACATATGAAAATCTTGATCGACTATGTGTGGGCATGCCTCCGCGTGGTACACTATCTATCTCGTAGAAGTGTGATGGTGGGTGTGTGGGTCTGCCTCCACATGGTGCACACTCATCGTGTTGGCTTATGGGTTGGACTTAAATAGGGAACCTTGATAGGATCAAGTACCTAGAGGCACACAGATGCATCATGGCAAGGAGTTGTGCATGATCATCTATCTAAGAGTTTCATATGATGCAATTGGCAAAAGTTGCCTACCTTAGTATTTGGTCTTTGACGCCGACGTTGGCTGGGCATTGATCTAATTATTTTGGATCTTGGCTCACTAGAAGGTTGTATGATGCAATCTTATAAGTTGATAGTGAGGGCTATCAATTTGAATAAAATAGTGGGAGCGTAATTAATTAAATGCCTAATTAATCTCATTTATCAAATCTTTACAAGTCAAAATGTTTTGGACTAAATGCAAACTTTTTCTTTTGTAGAAATTAAATGGCAAACAACACTCACACTTTCTCGTTGCGATCGATCCTTGAGAAGGACGAACTTATCGAAACCAACTTTTAAAACTTGTTTAGGACCTGACAATTGTTCTCACACATGAGCGTAAGCTCTATGTCCTTGAAACACTAGATCCAGCGGAACCCACTGTAAATGCGCCCAAGGCTGAAAAGGATGCTTACAAGGAGCACCTTGAGGATGTCGTGGATGTCAGGTGCCTAATGTTGTGCTCAATGAACTATGAGTTGCAAGAGCAACATGAGAACATGAATTTCATGGAGATGGTAACACATCTCAAGAACATGTATCAACATCAAGCAAGACAGGAGATATATGATGTCTCCAAGGCCTTATTTAAGAGCAAGATGAAAGAGGGAGACTCAGTTAGCACCCATATACTTACTTTGATTGGGTACGTAGAAAGCCTATCCAATCTGGGATTTCCCCTAGGTCAAGAGTTGGCCACTGATGTGATTCTACAATCATTTCCTGAATCATATAGTCATATTTTCATGAACTACAACATGAACAATCTTGACAAGCCATTGTCAGAATTGTTAGGCATGTTGAGGAAAGTTGAAGCACGGATGAAGAAAGACAATCCCAAGTCAGTGATGATGATCAACAAGACAAAGGGAAAGTCAAAAGGCAAAGGCAAGGCTAAGAAAGGTTCTAAATCTGGGCAGAAGCCAACGTCATCCACACTCAAAGCTAAAGGTGGGATCTCCAAAGAAGGCAGTTGTCACCATTGTCACCAGGTTGGACATTGGAAAAGAAACTGTCCTCTCTACCTGGAGGAACTGAGGAAGAAGAAGCAGGGGATAGAGATATCCACTTTAGGTATATACGTTATTGAGATAAACTTAAACACTTCTTCATCATGGGTACTGGATACTAGATGTGGATCTCACATATGTTCTAATATGCAGGATCTGATAAGAAGTAAGCCTTTACAAAAGGGTCAAGTTGAGTTGTGGGTCGCCGATGGAGCAAGAGTTGCTGCCACCATAGTTGGAGTTATTAGTTTATATTTGCCTATGAGCCTTATAATAGAATTAGTGAATTGCTATTATGTATCTTCCATTAATAGAAATATTATTTCTGTATCTTGTATGGACAAGAGTGGATTTGAATTTTACATTAAGAATGGAATGATTTCTATTTCTAAAGATGAGATCTTTTATGGCAATGCCCCTATGTCATATGGTATCTACTTGTTAGAACTTGAGACTATCATATACAACATAAATACTAAAAGGCTAAAACTAGACAACTCAAACAAAACATACTTATGGCATTGTCATCTTGGGCACATAAACGAGAAGCGCATATCTAGACTCCATAAGGATGGTTATCTAGACTCTTTTGATTTTGAATCATTAGAGACATGTGAGGCATGTTCATTATGGAAGATGACCAAGACTCCTTTCACTGGACACAGTGAGAGAGTCAGTGATCTTCTAGGATGCATACATATTGATGTATGTAGACCTTTTAGATCAAATGCTAGAGGAGGCTATCAATACTTCATTACCTTCATTGATGACCTCAGTAGGTATGGCTATGTATATCTTATGAAACACAAGTCAAAAACTCTTGAAATGTTCAATACTTTCATGAATGAAGTAGAGAAGCAACTTAGTAAGAGTATTAAAGCACTCTGTTCAGATCGAGGTGGCAAATACTTAAGCCAAGAGTTTGAGGACCTTTTGAGAGACTGTGGTATTGTATCACAATGGACTCCACCTGGTACACCACAAAATAATGGTGCGTCAGAAAGAAGGAATCATACATTATTAGCTAAACTTCCAATATAGTTCTGGGGATATGCTCTTGAAACCACAATGTTTACACTTAACCGCGTACCTTCCAAATCGGTTCAAAAGACACCATATGAGATATGGAATGGGAATCGTCCCAAATTGTCTATGTTAAAGATTTGGGGATGTGAAGATTATGTTAGGAAACAATTTCCAGAAAAGCTTGGACCCAAATCTGAAAAATGCTATTTTGTTGGATACCCTAAGGAAACTTGCGGATACTAGTTCTACTCACCACTGACAACAAAGTGTTTGTTGCTAGGACTGTTGTATTTCTTGAAAAGGAATTTATTTCCAAAGGAATCAGTGGGAGGAATGTAGAGCTCGAAGAAGTTCGAGATCAACAAGAAAGCAGAGAACCTGAGGAGGTACATAAGGAACATGAAGACCCACAAACTATTGTGGAATTTCAAGTTCCAAATGTAACACAGGTGCCTCGTAGGTCTAGTAGGACACGACTTGAGCCTGAGAGATTTGGATTTCTCATGACTCAAGACAGTGATGAATTGGGCATATCAGATGAGCCAACTTCCTATCTAGAAGCTACTAAGGGACTAGAATCTGAGAAATGGCTTGAAGCCATGAGATCTGAGATGGAATCCATATACACCAACAAGGTATGGACCTTAGTGGATCCACCCGAAGGGGTAAAACCCATAGGGTGCAAGTGGGTCTTCAAGAAGAAGACCGACATGGATGGAAATGTTCAAACCTATAAAGGTAGATTGGTTGCAAGAGGATTCTGTCAAATTCAAGGTGTTGATTATGACAAGACCTTCTTAGTAGTTTCCATGGTTAAATCCATAAGGATCATGCTTGCCATTGCAGCTTATCATGACTATGAGATTTGGCAGATGGATGTTAAAACAACATTCCTTAATGGGAATTCACTCAAGGATGCGTACATGACACAACCTGAGGATTTTATCGATCTGAAGGAAGCTAATAAAGTATGTAAGATACACAGGTCAATCTATGGATTGAAGCAAGCATCTCGGAGATGGAATCTACGTTTTGACAAAGTAGTCAAAATTTTTGGCTTTAGTCAAAATGAAGATGAACCTCGTGTTTACAAAAGGGTTAGTGGGAGCACAATCGTATTTCTCATACTGTATGTGGATGACATACTATTGATGGGAAATGAAATCTCTACTCTTCAAACAATAAAAGGTTGGTTGGGGAAGACCTTCTCTATGAAGGATTTAGGTGAAGCATCCTATATACTAGGAATCAAGATCTATAGAGATAGATCTAGAAGGCTTCTAGGCCTAAGCCAGAGCACATACATTGACAAGGTTCTAAAGAGATTTAGCATGGAGGGTTCTAAGAGAGGTAACTTGCCCATGTCCCATGGGGTTATGATCTCTAAATCCCAATGTCTTAGTTCATGTGATGAATGGGCGCACATGAGTAAGATTCCATATGCATCAGCAATTAGATCTATCATGTACACGATGTTATGTACTCATCGTGATGTGTCATGCTTTGAGCATGATGAGCTGGTATCAGTCAGATCCATGTGAATGTCACTGGACAGCCATAAAGAACATCCTAAAGTACTTGAGAAGGACTAAGGATCAATTCTTGGTATACGGTGGTAAGGAAGAGCTCGTGGTAAAGGGTTACACCGATGCTTGCTTCCAAACTGTCAAAGATGACTATAGATCGCAATCTGGATTTGTCTTTTTCCTGAACAATAGAGCTGGAAGAGTTCCAAGCAAGAGACAGTTGCAAATTATACAATAGAGGCTGAATATATTGCCGCATCTAATGCTACAAATGAAGTTGTGGATCAAGAAGTTCATTTCCAAACTTGGAGTGGTTCCAAGCACTAGTGATCCAATTAGGTTGTTTTGTGACAACAATGGAGCAATTACACAAGCTAAAGAACTAAGATCGCACCAACATTTCAAACATATTCTACAGTAGTTCCATCACATACGAGAGATTGTACAGCGAGGAGATGTGAAGATTTGTAGAGTACCTACAGAAAGCAATGTGGCTGACCCGCTCACAAAAGCACTTTCACAACAGAAATATGACGGACATGTTCAATCACTTGGATTGAGATTCATGAGTGATTGGGTATAAGTGCAAGTGGGAATCTGTTGGTATGTATGCCCATAGAGACTATCATTTGATGATTTTAATGGGATACTATGTAAACAATTTGTAATACTACATTGATCATATCAATAAAGGAAAGTTTCCAATCTATATGTTTGTGTTTTATATTGTGAGATGACCATAAAACTTATAGATGTCTACAGAATAATATACTCAATGACATATGTCTTCGGGTTGATGATCTGAATAGTGACATCATATGTATGCTAAGAGTATGTATTCTTGTTTTGTCCCTATTCGGTTGTTATTGTGGAAATATACATAGAAATCAATAACACATAAGATTAGAATGTATGTTGGCTGATGGAAGAATCTCATTATCAATGATATGGAGATATCAAACTAAATACATAGATACTTGTTAGAGAACAGTGTATCAGATAGATCCATCTTGAGAGTGACACATGGATACCATGATTGGTAGTTAGAGTCACATCTCATAATGATGGTGGTGATTGTGGTTCTTAGACCTGAAGTCACTACACTTATCACATGTCGTTCGGTGTACTTTGACATCATCCACCATGGTTCTAAATAAGGATTGCCATAAAGATGGTGCTTGGGTGCACTGTGACACATGAGGATGATTGTGAGTGATGTAGAAGGAATTTGTCCTTCCTACGGGAGTTTGATAGTCTGGCCACTTGATAAGCGAGACTGAGAAATGCATGGCCATGCTGATGTGAGTCAATATGTGATATTGAGCTTACATATATCTCAGACAGTCTGCTCTAGTTCAAGGAACATGGATTGAATGTTGAAGAGGATAATAGTTTCATGACTCGAGTTCAATCTGGATATCAGTGACAAAGGAACTATACAATCACTGTAACACCAATCATGAATGATAGGTTAAGTTGTTCTCCAACTTCTCCAATTACTTGGGTGGCAATGAAGTCTTGATAGATACCAATCATTGCTTGTGAAATCATAATATGATTATGGGTTTCACTGCCAACGTAATTTGGATTCTACCGGGTCACAGACATAGTATGTGTTGGAATATGAGTATAATTGTGGATTTGATTGGAATTGCTCTGAATCACATTGATTACTAAAATGTTTATGTATTCAATTAGAGTAATATTGGAGTGACTGGCTCTAAGTGCAAGTGAGAGTCTGTAGGTATATATGCCCATAGAGCCATCCTGAGCGATTGAATAGAGTTGGATATTAATTAATCAATTAATGTAATTATTTGGTTAATTAATTAATTCTAGAATATTCTAATTAATCCACGAGCATTTTAATTAATGCAATGTTTCTATTTACTGATGGGTTTAGGAAACCCTACTTCCCTTCATCTCCTATTTAAAGGATCTTGAGGGCTGATATCTATATAAGATATTAGAGAGGCTTTTTGATTTACACTCATGTATGTAAACCCTAGCTGTCGCCGTCCTCAGGAGAGAAAGGAGAGCACTGCAACGCTAGCACGCCACCGCACAGAGACGACTCCTTCCCGCCAGCTTAGGAAGCATGACGTGGATTTCTAGTCCATTCGCGTGGACAAAGTAGAGACGCAGACGTTGAGACACCTGCATTCGGAGGACATCTACGACCATCCGTACGCGCTACGAGTGGCGTACATCACCACACAAAGAAATGCCGCCGGATCTTCCTACGACGTACTCAGTAAATGGGAGAGAAGGTTTGTCTATGTAGGTCAACAGTGTTGTACAAAATCGTGCAGCGGGACATCGCCAGACTTGCTCCGCGATAAGGTATATCCTGTAAACACTCCTTCTGAATACACTATTATCGACGAGATCTTGTTTCGGGTTGTGTGGAAATTTTTTTCTTGCTTCTGCTGCACATGTTTTCTCCACAAAACCCAACAATAGAAACCATCAAACAATTTAGAGGTGAACATGACTAGAGCATTGAACTTGAAATTGGAAGCATAATTCATAAACCATACATATTATACGATTCAACCAAGGTACTTATGTATAGTGGCATAACCCACTTGGAACAAAGTAGATCCTAAGTTGGTCTCTCTGACCTTGAGTCAAATCCTAAGTCTCTTGAGATTTGTAGAAACCCTAATGTCCTATAATTAATATACTTTATATCAATTACCATCTTAAATACTATATAAACCCTAAGTTTGGTAACAAATGAGTCCTTATTCCCAAATTCGATCCACGATTCTATTTTTATCCAAAAGGGTTAGACTTTTACTATTAAGATCATTTAAACAAGTTGTGGTCATCAATTTCATAAATCTTATAAGATTAGGGATTTTCACATATGAAATCACATTAAAGACAGAACTTTTATATACTTTTGGAATTAGAGATAGAACTAGGTCATGAAACTAATTTTATTGAACTCCTCATATTTTTTTTTATAAATTTTCATATATGCCATGTCATCATTGGATGTTCTTTTAACTATCTATGATTTTCACAAAATAAATTATCACTGACCAATAAGATGTCGCCAAGTCAACAAGGTGGATAAAATCTAAGCCAGTTGTGGGGCCAGGCCCAAGAAATGTCTATTGTCATCCTAGATCTCGCACCCGTGTGTCTTGGAAAAAGTAGGTGTGAAAAGGACCATTGTGTCCTTACTTTTCTTGTATAAGGCATGGGGTAAGACCATCATTTCAATGGCTATTATCATCAACCTTTTACACTTTTAATCAAGAGTAGGTCCCTTTCAAAAAGTCAACACAATAGTTGCCTTTGAGATCATGGGCCTCTAAGTAGTAGGAAAAAGTAGTGGATGCACCTCTTCATCTCGCCAGACTTGATTGTGGTTGCCATTTCATCTAAGAGCAGTCGTAGTAGTGAGAATAATGGGGGGTTTCTATTGACAGGGTCAGAGAAGGTAAGGGATGAAGGAGGGTTCTAGTGGAGGAATTGGAGGCAGAGGAGAGAAGTTTGGAGTCGAGTAGAACCTCATGAACAAATCCCAGGGTCTCTCATGAGATTGTTACCCCTTATATAGGTCTGCCTATGGAGAGGGGTAGTCGGCAAGGATATTAAGATACATGTTTCTTCAATGGACTTCCAAAGCATTCACATCTTAAGATGGTTAGGTGCGAAAACTCCTCCCAAATCCATTGGAGCAGTTTCTAGATTCACACATGTAATGATTTGGGAGGAAAACAGGTAGGTAAGAAGTTACTACTGTGATTCTATTTCCTTTTCCTCTTCGGGGTAGAAGATGATCCGAGTGTCATCAGATCATTATCCAACGGCCGCGAAACACACGCAAATTTAAGGGGTCGGATGTCTTATTTAAAAAAAAAAAGAATTAAATCGTGACATTTAATACCTTACCTAATAAACCCTTTCACTTTAGGAAAAAGTAAATAATTCATATCTTCCTCTCCTTTTAACCAATTAATCTCAATTTTTAAAAGAAGGTTTTTAATACTTAAATGTATGTGCGGGAAAGATTTGGGGAAAAATACAAAAGTTAGATACCCTTTTCTTGCCCCTTAAGAAATTTACTTATTTGATCCATTTAAGATATTAATTAACTTCTTTTTCCATTCAAACTTGGAAAGAAACCCTATTTAGGTGTATTCTTTATTTAAGTATAATATTGAACTGAATCCAATTTATGGTTGCCTTCAACACCACTTTTGTAGAAAATTCTACACTATTCTCATTTAGTCACCAATTATCCATTACCTTTGCAAATTCCTTTATTTCTTTAGTTAATACTTATTAAGAAGAAAAGAAAGTCATTTATTATTGGCCCCAATGAGTAACTCTTCGAATTTGGTGAAAAGGGACATTTTTATTATTATTTTTTAAAATCCAAAGAGGAGGAGAGAGTAAAGGAAAACCAACATTTATACTTTTGAATTAATTGTAACACTTAATGCCCATATGAGAGAAAAAGTATGTTTTTGAGTCTCACTTTTTTCTCACTTCATTATCTTTTAAGAAATTTTATTTCATGGTCTTTTTGCATTACGACCCTCAACTATTTTTATTTAAGAAAAACTACATTCTAAGGTTTAAATTATTCTCGAAAAAATTGGGATGTTACAAGCGGACTATTGATTATATGAGAGTGTTTTGATATTATTGAAACAAAAGTCATTATAATGTATTTTGAGTTTCTATATTTGGCATTCACAATTATTTACAAATTATCCATATAGGAGGGAGGTATCTAATACACTATCTTTCCTTATCTTCCTCAATCTCACACCTATTATCCTTAAGTCTATTTATTTCATATTTTCTCTAGATATTTACAACTCAATTTCCCATTATGTTAATTATTTCCATACTACAAAAATCAACTTTTAAAGGCAACCAAGAAAGGAAAATTTCAGATTTGTTCTCTAGCTTCTTCTTATGATTATTCTTAAGGATATATTTCACAACTTGTACCCCAAGTCTATAATTAATATAAGTAGCATTTCTTTAATGGATTAAGAGTAATATATTTTATTCACTTTCTACTCATCTAAAACTAGGAAGGTTGTAGAGTCCTTATTTAAAATATGATAGATAGTGAAATTGCACTCTAAACCCTTACTAAAAGTTCAAGTGAACCAATTACACCATGACCACCTAAGAAAGAACATTTAGCATAAGAACCATCTGTATAAACACATATTGTACCCTTTTATCATCTAATCCATGTATGAAATATTTAGAACCAATTATGAAAGAATATATATAAGAAGACCAAAGTTAGGGATTATGCTTAGGTTTTGGTATGTCGTACAAGCCCTCTCCGTTGAACCTAGGATCACATCATCTAAAGATCCAAAATGACATGTTTGAGTTATTTCTTTGAAAAATGAGTAAACATCATTCCTATGCCAAAAAATGGACATGTAATATATGATTTTTGATATAGAAATGATATATATCTAATGAACCTAGTTACAAGGCTTAATTCCATTCATAATCATGTTATGATAAAAATAACTTGATTGCTCTTTTGACTTGATTAATTATGTATCTTTCTCAAACTTAATTTTTCATGCTTTAAATCGTGATGTTTCCCTAAGATCAGTATGTTTTGAAATATGATGACCAAGACCCAATTGACTCCTCATATGTACTTGACTGATGCTTGTTACTTTTAATGTGACATATATGGACCACTTAATAATGGATCTTAAATCTTATGCTAAAAGTGTCTTTTAATGACTCAAATACTTCTTAGAACTTTAAATAAGATATGATGTATGTTGAGCCAAAAATCAAACTTATCTACAATTTTCTCTTTTTGAACTTCATGATGTGAAATGATGCATAAAAGGTGATTAATATGGACTCTATATGTTAAATCTTGAACATTGCTCAAATGTTGATTTAATACTACTCAAATATCTCTGTGTACTTTAAATTCATAAACTGTTACACCCCAATCTCACAATTTCCATTAATCATGAGATTAGAGCATAAATTGAGGATTTAACGTAATACAAAGATCACCCTTAACTTTTTCTTCTTTTTCAAACTCTTTCTTTTCACATATTGAACCAAATAAACTAACTTTACAAGGGAATCTAAACGTTGATTTCTCTAATCTGATTTCAACAGCAAATATGCATGTATGAACATTCATTATGTTTCTCATACTTTTAAGCACATAAGACTTGTTGATTCACATATATTGCTAAAAGAGGAATAATGTCATACAACATCATTTACAACTGTCTCTTATTTCTTTACAAGGACCTAGAGTGACAAGGACCGACTGAACTTAACTATACTCAGACTTAACTCTTGTGGCAGATCTACTCTGATGTAATGACCTTCTTCAAGTCCATGTGATATCCCTAAAAATTTGGAGTAGAGGGGTGAGCCTACTCGCTCAGTGAATGAGTAAAACAATAATGCAGTATAAAGTAATGAATAAGACATTTATCATTCTTGGATAGTTGAAATAAAATAAGATAGTAACTTCAAATTAAAAGACTAGATATTCAAAAACTTACTAATAACGTTGAAGCCTACATCATTAGAAATAAACAAGTATGGAAATATAATTCTCACTATATTTAATATTACATTTAAAGAACAACTACTGGGAAACTGTACTCGAACCTTTCTTAGCCTTTCTTACTTATAAGAAACTCTTTAAAACTTATATTATCATATTTTAGCCTATGCCCTGATTATATGCAGTGTACTCTACATATGAAGAATCGTAACAAAATATGACCTCACTGTACAAGACTTAGTTGACACACCCGGGATTCTAAGCCTGACTACATCGCTGGTCTGCAATAGGAAAATGGCTCTCTGGCCTCAGCACTCCTATGGGCCACAAAACTAGACTCCTCCTCTAACCTGAGTACACAGGCAGAGTGTCAAGCCACATATTGGCTTTTCTGTACTCTAGTGCCACTAGGATCTCTGGTTGATGTTGGACACTACATACTCTATTTTTAAGGAGACTTCCACTAGGGCTTTGTCCCCCGTATCACCTATTAGTACGATCTGACCCTCATATACTGGACACTGCCAGGGTTAGGTCATTTCATCCCTATGGCGCCGACTCTCATAGGGAATCTACAATGTTCAGGGATACTATTATTACTGTAACTTTGATTATATCTTTCTCTTAGACTGATCTCTTTTAACTCTATATATTAATGACTACTCGGACTATTGAATTGAAATCACTGATGATACTGGACTGAAGGCTTAATATATCATTTACCCCTTTCTTAGGGTTTCTCCTTACTCATGCACATATATCACTTCTCATGTATTCAAACATATATCATGTCTACTAATATAAATATTCTCATTCAACCTTTTTCACATTTATGCATGGCATTGATAACATACCTATCTAGGGCATGTCATATCTCCACTTGCAATAGCATAACAACATATGCATTTCATGATAAATATTTGAGTTAGAAAATCTGAATCTCATAAACAAAGCATATATGCATATAAGATAATATTCAGATAAAATCCCACAATATCACATGAATCATTTCAATCAGCCATTTACTACTAAATTAGATATGTATACTTGTAAAGGCATACTAGATTGGGTTTCCATCCTTGATTACTTTCTATTCACCGGATATGTATTGTAAAAATTAGAAACTCTATTTGTCCATATATCAGATCAAAGAGATCAAACATGTAGAATTATATGCACTAGGAACATAAGTAAGATCATATAAACATAAATCCAAATTTTAGCTATAATGTTGTTCAAGCACCTGAATAACTTTAAAATTCAGATCTTCAGAAGATTCTAAATAAACTTCTTAATTCTGTAGTATTCAAGATACATGAATATCCATATCTATGTCATCATATAAATGTTTTCATATCATAGTTGGAACATGAATTTAAGTATTCTATAAATTGAATTCAAGAACAATTCTTTTCATTTATTTTCATCTACGGAGAAATCAAGAATATAAATTAAAACCATCTAATTGAGTACAATTGACTAAAATATTCTTTTACCCACTCACCCTAAGCTATAAAATAGCTTAAAAACATATCCCATATCTGAAAATCCTAAATCCATATCAAAACCCTAGCAATCACCACTTTCTTCTTCCTTTCAACTTGAAAACCCTAGAATTGAAGATTAGGAGAGAAAGAGTGAGAAAAGGACTTGATTTGATATGATTTCAAATCCAATCAGGAGAGGGACGGAATTTTTACATCTGAGAGAAGATTCACCATGAAACTATATCCAAAGAAGCTAAACTTACATGATTTCATCATTCCTCATACCGCAAAACCCTAGGTCAGCATCTTTATCACTTTCTCCTCTCAAACCCTAACTCTCCCTCTCTCTCTAGGATCTCATTTCTCTGGATTGAATCATGAATTATGAGATATCCTTGTCTGTTAGGTTGACCATATAGAGCAATTGAGCTGCTCGGGTCAATTGTTCATTGACCCCTCACTATACTTTCTCTTATTTCAGCTGAATTTTCTATCATAAAAATATTACTGTAATTCGTATACTGATAAGGTCTAAACACATCCAAAAATTATGAAAATTTTATATGTTGTTTATGATTGAGTTTCAGATCTCCAGCTAAAATTGCAGATCATTTGGAGTTACCAATAAATAAATAAAAATAAAACACTACACTGCTGAAAAGCACTCTGTCAGCATTTTGGTTGAAGTATAGTTCGACCGAGAACCACATTCAAAGAACACTCAAATATTCTGAAATTTTTCTCCAATATGCATGATTGAGTTATCCATATCATATCCAAAATACATTAAATAAAAAAAAATTAGAAAATATGGAAAATCATTTACCACACTGCTATCCTGATCAAATTCCATATTCATGTACTATCAAAACCCTAATTTTTGCCGATTAGGGTTTACATTTATCAAACCCTAATTCTTCAAACTAAAATCATAGTCATAGTTTCTTATTAGGTTTGAAACATCACAATTGATCTACTATCATTAATCAAGTTTAAACGATGTTCAATCTAATCAAGCATGTAATCATTCAGGTAAACCCTAGTTTACCAATTAAGCACAAATGTGGTCATTACAATTCTCACCCGCTTAAAAAGT
This sequence comes from Alisma plantago-aquatica, assembly GCA_963693085.1. Lineage (NCBI taxonomy): Eukaryota > Viridiplantae > Streptophyta > Magnoliopsida > Alismatales > Alismataceae > Alisma > Alisma plantago-aquatica. The sequence goes on from OY856410.1 coordinate 646,502,807, forward strand.
TTCATCCCTGAAACATAAATACACAAACAAAGTATATTCAAAGTTTATTTTAAGCTTCTGAAATCTTACATGTCATTACATTCTTGTATTTTATACTTGAATGTAGTTTTCAACGTTAAGTCCTTTATTTCTTTTCTAATCACAACATGTTAAAATAGTTCTCAATGATAGCAAACAAATTCTCTATGCCACAATCAATCATAGGATAGAGATAGAAACAACCATTTCAATATTTTCATACTCTTGAGGTGTTACCTCAACATTGATAATCTGATCCAACTATTTCAATTCATACGGCTCAATATGTACTATTGTTATGTATTGCCTCTAAGTCACAAAAGAGAGTTCACCATGTTGTTTTGAATTTTACTATTATGCTACTCAAATAGCAAAACAATCTTGAGTTGGAAGACTAGATTCAACAGCAATTGTACAATACTACACGGCTTCCCCATTGTATCACATATGCATAAGGTGAAGTGTTACCATCACATTCCATACTATTCTCAAGTATGAACCCACACATAATTCAAGGTGTAACCATCGGGTTATAGCATACTAGGGTTTCAACAACAGTAACAGAGTACTCCATGATTGTATTAGTCATTCAAGGACTATTCATACCCAATTACCATCACTTAGTTATATTGAAGCTAGGTATAACAAGGTATACCTCATTAGGGTTACATATCAATACAATATGGTTATCATCCCTTCTATTCATATGAGTGAATAGGTAAGACTACCTTATTCAATTTGTTCCATCATTATTCAACCCATATCACCATACCACAAATGTACAATACTAAGATGGATTACTGGTATGAATGACTACAACTATTAGACACCTTTAATTAACATATTGCTTGCACATGTATACTAAAATCATATGTAGAACCAATTTACATCCCTTAATATACCTTCAACAAATTATACTTCTAAAAATAAATTCACATATCACTAAAAGCCATTATTTTCTCTTATATCTCTCCTCATTCACTACAACTTACTTTTTGCTACTTATCCTTCTCATTTTAATCATGTATATTAAACATTCCTAAAATTGAAACATACAAGGTACAAATAGATTATTCATCATTCTTGATATCACTGCAAGAATTTATCTCATATCGCACTTCACACATATTGTATTTTTCCTTTTGTTCAAAACACACTTGTTACATTTCAAATTTATATCTTACTCTTTTCTCCGAATCATTTCCATATTGTTTATCTACCTTTCAGATTAGCTATCTTTAAACCCTGGATTACTATCAATGCTAGTTTACTTCTCATAGTGTAAATCTCATGATCTTGTTTTATAGAAATGCTAGTATTCAAGGTCAAATCACTATTGACATCCCTTGAACTACTACAACTCTAAACATTCTAGGGTTTGGTCCTTATCAGAAGCATGATGTTATTGTGATGTGAATTTTCTCCCTTAATTTGAAATTCAAACTTTGGATCTCACAAGTTTTACTAAGGTCTTTCTTATCTTATCAATTGAATTTTCTTTCTCTTACTTGAACTATTCAGATAGATTACATTCTCAATTACCCTGCTAGGGTTTCATCATCATATTGTGTGTCATTATTACATTCACTATATGTCTCTACCATGGTGGTTATGCATCATATATGATTCATTTTCTTATCACTTCATTCCCACATTGCTCTCATTAAGGAATATATGAAAGAGAAGATGATTTTGATAGAATTCTTATCATCAAACATTCAATAATGCATTTCTCATATGTAGGTTTAATTAATTATCAACAAGGATACTTGACTAATTAGCACTTTCTTGAATCTCGCAACCTCTTTCTTTTATAATCTATATTACTCCATTATGTTTCAAACCCTTCTTTACTTTCCATAATCCCCTTGCCATATTCTACTATTCCACATGTCATCTTTAACTTCAAATTTTCTCTTATGATCATGTTACTTATTCATGTGTATGATCATGTGTACCATGTTGCACAAATTTCTTTTTATCCTTCTACTAATGTGAAGTTGAAATTCTAAATCAATAATCTCTCTACTAGTTTCAGCTCATGTTTAATACATTACATATCCTTCATTTTAAATCAAACGGCTCATGCATGGGTGAAACATAGTTTCTCTTTCAATCAAGTTTTTTCTTCCTAAATATAGTCTACCTTTGTATGACTTATTCATTTATTTAGATACACTTTTGTTCTTCTTTTAGAAACTAGTTTGTTGTTCTATAGAGACTTAGAATCCAAAGGTAGTAAGGATGAACATATTAAACTTATTAATAAAGATATACATTCCATGCTCTCAATTATATCATAACCCTCATTCCTTAATCAAACTCATCATTTCCAACATTTCTCTTTGTTTCAACTAAGTTTCTTGTCCTAGTCTTATGATTTACATGTTCATCTAATTCTCTTTACTTTAACTCTTCTGAAGACTTTTCATTTCTATGTACTTATTGTATACTTAACTCTTTTCTTCTATTTTCCCTTTTCTTTGGAGTACATAAAAACATTGTACTCAGTTATATAATCCATTCCTCATGATTGATTCTTACTATCTTGGCCCCTTACATACTTTTCTCATATCTTTTCCATATTTCATATTTTGAGTTCATATAATACTAATAATTAAACTTAATCTGAACCTTATGTCGTGTTCCTTTATTCCCAATGAAGGGTTTCTCATATGAGGCCCCAAAGTTGGATCTCAGATATCAGTTTCAACTGATTCTTAGTTATCCCAGTCTTTCCCTTATACTTCAAAATCTTAGAGTATATACATTCATACTAGAATTTGGATCTAATATATCCAGAATTTACTCTTGCTATGTTACTAATAGGAGTCATTAGATCCCAGTAATGCATCTTGCCATCCGGACCAGGCCGAACCTTCAGTCCTGAATCTAAGAGCTACTCAGGATTACTCAACTCCTATTCCTCTCAAATGTGTGGAAGAAAACTTATCCGCTTAGGAAAGCTCATTCAAAGATCATTTCTAGTCTACTTGATACAAAGAATGTAATCAATAAATGCTACAACTGCATAGTGTACAACAAATCTTAAAGACCCATATATATTTCAAAATACTGAATATCTGAATTCAAACATATAAGAGCTTTTCTATTCATCTCCAATAAAACAACAATACGAAATGAAAGTTCTATCTCATTTTATATTTATGCTCTTAATTCATGCTACTTATCTTGTTTCTGACCCTAATATTTCTAGGGTTCCTCTCTAGACCATCCTTCCACTGTATACCTGGCCAGGATATACATGAAAGAATAGACATAGTAGCTTGATACTGGTTGATCCAAGTACTCATATACCGGGCCAGGATATCCAAATACTCAAATCTCCAGAGCTAACATTATAACATCTCCTATCTGCCACACTTATGACTCTAACTTACTAACTTAATGGTCCTTGACAACTCAGCCTAAGCTTTGATACCAAGTTGTTACACCCCAATCTCACAATTTCCATTAATCATGAGATTAGGGCATAAATTGAGGATTTAACGTAATACAAAGATCACCCTTAACTTTTTCTTCTTTTTCAAACTCATTATTTTCTCACATTGAACCACATAAACTAACTTTACAAGGGAATCTAAACATTGATTTCTTTAATATGATTTTAATAGTAAAAATGCATGTATGAACATTCATTATGTTTCTCATACTTTTAAGCACACAAGACTTGCTGATTCGCATATATTGCTAAAAGAGGAATAATGTCATACATCATTATTTACAACTCTCTCTTATTTCTTTACAAGGACCTAGAGTGACAAGGACCGAATGAACTTAACTATACTGAGACTTAACTCTTGTGGCAGATCTACTTGTTGACTCAAGGTCAATTAGGTCAATGTTGACTCACGTCTAAATTGACTAAACCCGTGTTTTGAGGATGGCTAACCATTCCACATATTGGTGTCTAATGCTTCTACTTGAGTGATTTCAGATTAGGTATAGACACACTCCAAATGCCCTAACTTGCGCATATCAAATTGGAGAAAAGACAAGTCAAAGTCAATACAAGTGCAAGTTTTTGTAATATGATGTAAATCCATAAGAATCATGTTGTAAATCACTTGTAATGATTGTATGACTTGTAATTAAGCTTAGAAAAAATCAGGAGCACTTAGATCGAATGTTAGATCACTTTAGATGCAACTTTGAAAATTGATTACAGGCACTTTGTCGGTCAAGTTTCCCAGCCTAAAAACTCGACCGATCATCCTTGATCAATTTTCTACAGATTGCATCGGTCGAGTTGTGTTTACACAGAACTCGACTGATCAAGTAACTGACCATTTCAATTCCTAATGGTCAGTCGAGTTTTGTCAGAACAAACTCGACCGATCACTTGAGTATCGGCCTTGTCGTTTACGTGATCGGTCGAGTTACCCTTATAGAAACTCGACCGACTGCACTGTACGGAAAAGTGCAGAAAAGTGTTTCTAGTCGTTGTGGAGTTGCAACAAATAAAAATATATCCGTTGCAAGCCACAAAATGGCTAGTTTTCATTATCAAGTGTTCCCAAAGGCTAAAAGGCATCCCCATCTATAAATAGGACCCCTTGGGCTTCATTCCTAGGTTGAGCATTCAATGCAAACTCTATGTGAGGTTCCTATTCTATAGTTGAGTACTTCCTACAGCCTCCTCTGTCTCTCTAAGCTTAATCACTTGCTACATCCATTAGAGTGAGTAAGAAATCTGTAAGAGAGCTAGTCCTACATGTATATCTTGTGAGGCTCTCACTTCCACCACCTACCCCATCTCTCATTTCAATCATGAAGATGAAGGTTCTCTCTCTTAGCTAAGAGAGGTGAAGACGAACAAGGGAAGGCATCCCTTGGTGAAGATCAAGGTTGAAGACTTGGAGCTAGAGTGGGTAAGCCCTTGGTGAAGGCAGAAAACTCCTTGCTCAAGTAGGTAAGTCCTTGGTGGAAGCTTCTCCGAGTGAAGGTGAAGTCAAAGGCGGAAGATCCAAGAAGAGTGGGTAATTCCTACAAGGCTGAAGACTTGTGCAAGAGTAGATAAGTCCTTGGAAGAAGGCGGAAGACTCCTTGCAAAGTGGGTAAGTCCTTGGTAAGGTTGAAGACTCTTTGTATTGGATAGGTAAGTCCTTTGTTTGGTCATGTATTGTAAGTTTTATGAATGAATATAAGAATGCAATGGTTAGGAAATCCTAGAGGTTGACCTCTCTAGGTAAGTGGACTGACATACTTCTAGTTTGAAGTGTGGAACCACTCTAAATAGTGTGTCTAGTTGTGCTTGCTCAATCTCTCTCATCCTTGCTATGTATGATTTAATTGCACTCAAATTACCTATTTAGCAACCTTATCTTATCATATATCTTGAAGGTCTAATAAATTTTGTTTAAGTGCATTCAACTCTATTCACCCCCCCTCTAGAGAACCTAATCACCCTTATAGGATCCAACAATTGGTATTAGAGTGGGTCTTCTCCAAGCATACTTCTACAAGTAGGAGAAGATGGGTGACTACCAAGGAAGGAGATACTCGATCAGCCTTCCAATCTTTTATGGGAGCAATTTCCTCTATTGGAGAAAAAGGCTTCAATTCTATATCCAAGGATCAAGTCTTGAGATGTGGCAAATGGTGAACAGTCCATACATGCTACCAAAGACAAAGATTGAAGAATGGGATGAAGCTACCTTGAAGAAAGCAACCTTGAATGATAGAGCCATGCACATCCTATATGCCTCCATGATCCCCACCGAGTTCAACCGGATTTCTTCATGTGAAACAGCCTATGAGGTATAGAGAAAGCTTTGCATCACTTATGAAGGGACCGATCAAGTGAAGGAAAGCAAAGTCTACATGCTCAAAGGGCTACTTGAGAACTTCAAGATGGGAAAGGAGGAGAGCATAGCCAACATGTACTCAAGGCTCAACACCATCGTGAATGGTCTTGCTGTTCTAGGACATCCTATGTCTTGTGGAAAGATCAACTCAAAGATCCTTAGAACTTTCCCCAAGAGGTGGGAACCCAAGGTGACTTCTATTGAAGAAGTAAAGTCTCTTAAGGATATTCCTATTGAAGAGCTCATTGTAAATCTACAAACACAATAAGCCACACTTGACAAGAGGGAGGAAGTAGAAAGACAAGAGGAGAAAGAACTCAAGAGAATGAAGAAGGCTGAAATGAAGACTCAAATCAAAGCTATTGTTGATCAAGCCTCTCCATCATCTCAACTTGAAGAAGATGTCATGTACTCCAAGGGTAGATTCTACAAAGGCAAGTCCTCCTCCATCTGGTGCTTCACATGTGGAAAGAAGGGTCACTACAAGGAAGATTGCCCATAAGGCAAAAAGACCCATCTTCACAAGAAGAAGGAGAAATGGCACTCAAGCTCAAGTGGCTCCTCCAACTCAAGCTCAAGTGAAGATTTAAGTCAAGGATCAAGCTCAACCTCTAGTGATGAAGGAGAATGCCATTTTGCTCTTATAGCATCAACAAGTAAGGACTCAAGTGAGGTAAATCTAAACTCTTTAGATAAAGAATCTTTGATTGTTATTATTTATGATACTTGTGCCTCTCTTAAGTCTTGTAAAAGGAAAAGGAAAAAGTTTGTTAAAATTGTTGATAATTTTCATATAGAACTAGATGATCTTGAACATGCTAATTCTTGCTTGCTTGATGACAAAAATGCTTGTCTTAGCCAAGTAGACTCTCTCAAACTTGAAAATGCTAGTTTGCTTGATAAGATTAGATTTCTAGAAGCTCAACCTCTTATGCCTAGTTCTAATGAAGAGCATACTTTTATTATTGATTCTCTCATTCATGATATTGATGTTCTTAAATATGAAAACAAGGACAAAGATTTTGTTTTGCAAGAATTAGAAACAGAAAATGCCTCCTTGCTTGCTAAAATCAATGTGCATGAATCTTGTTCTAGTTGAGAGAATGATGTTTCTTCTCTTCATATTAATAGAGATTCTCATTTAACTAAAGATCTTTGCTTAGAAAATGACCTTTTGCATGCTAGAGATAATATTAATCAATTGTCTTCTACTATTACCTCTCTTATGCATGATAATGATAGCTTGAGATCCTCTTTGCAAAGATTCTTAGTTGGTAAAAAGATTCTTAATGATATCCTACACCATACTACTAAACAAATTGGTAGACATGGTTTAGGATATGATAGTATTCAAGGGAACAACAAAGATAAAGGACCTCCAATATTCCATGGAGAATCCTCTAGTTCCAAGACTATGGGCACATGCATCTATTGCAATAAAATTGGTCATTATTCTACTTGTTGTCCTTTTAGGAAAGCAACCAAGAGCAATAGGACTTGGGTTGCTAAACTAACTCCTCCGGACCCAAAAACATGATTGGGGACCATTTCATCTTTCTTCTTGTAGGTACTTGCAAATGGATTGACTTGAGGTATTGAATTGCAAATTGACTTGTCAATCCACATGAAAGAAGAAAGGTGAGATGTGTAGAGGGTGACAACAAGTGGAAAAAGAAATGGTAAGAACAAAGGTAATGTTTCTCTTGCTTATAACCTGTCCTAACTTATTTTTGTCAAGTTAGTGTGCACTATGCATGTGGTTTTTGAGTCAAAAGTGGTATTTTTGTGATTCTCTTCACAGTTGTGCTCAAAAAGCTATTTCTAATGCTTCTATAGTGCATTACTAACTTTCTTACACATGTTTGGATATGGTTTGTATTTTTAGCATGCCTTTAAATATGTTTTTATGAAATATATGTGCCTTTTGACAGCTGGTCTGTCGGTCGAGTTTGTCCTGATAGAAACTCGACCGATAGGCACCAATGGGTGTTGCCAGCAGCTGTCATCGGTTGAGCTATCAATGCACAGAACTCGACCGATAACACTGTGCACAGAATATACATTTGGCTTATTGAATGAGAATTTCTCTCTCAACTAGATTTTCTCAGCTAATAGCCTTATTATTTGGCACTCTCATTTGGTACCTTGATATATGCATATTTCCATGTTCTAAATTGCCTATCTTGCTTACAACTCTATCTCTCTAATTGATCCAAATTGGTATACCTATATCTTACAATTACTTGCTTTGAGTTGTTTTGCAGGTTTTGATGATGATCTCTTTGGATCTCTTGGTTGTGTCTAAATTGCTTTCGTTGTGCTCTAACTTGCTACATCAATCTAGGTGTATATCTTGTGTTGATAAAACCCTGAGGTTCTTAGGGGTAATCATCTTATGGTAAGGATGCATATTTAGTGAGTTATATCCTTTCATGCTTCTAAAATTGCATCTCTCTTTGTTTGGATATATATCTACATCTACTCATAGCTTGCTCTATCTTGTGTATCTTTTAATATCTTTTGCTATGATCTAGATCCTACTAGTAGTCCTAACTTGTGATATCATCTACTAGTAGTTCATATACATGTAGTTCTAACCTTGTTTATAATTGGAAGATTTGCTCATCTATATGCTATGCTTGTATCTTGTCTCATACATGCTCAAGTTTGTTCCTTGAATTGCATATCTACTATCTTGAGTTGCTTGCATAACATTGTGATGCAGGGTACATAAGATCTACATTATATGTAGAAATTGGAGTATTTTTGGATTTTATGCAGATTTTTCTCCAATTTCAGTTTTTGGTGCAAAACTAGTGTTTTTCATGCAGAAACAACCTTCTGAGGAAGACTCATTACTTTGCGATGAGCTCTGATGGTTTTTGGTCAAATTTCATCATCTTGAGGGTCAAAATTATGTTTTATTGTTTTTCGGCAACACTTCATCTTGCATTTTGGGTTATTCAAGTATATTATTTAACTTGTTTGATGAATCCTCCAGATTCACCCTCCCAATCGCCAATTCTAAGGATTTTGTGGTGCATATCGACTGATCTACCCTCGCTTTGGGTTTACTTTAAGTATTCTTTCAGTCTCGTGTAAATAGTGCATTACTAGCTCAAATAACCCTAGTTTCCAGCTTATTTGATTTCATTTTCACATTCTATCTCCTCTGCAGATCATCCTCAACTATCACCAACGGTCATAACCCCTACAACACTGACTCCATGCGGTCACAAGACCATTTGAGCCCATGCGGTCGCAAGACCGTTTGAGCCCATGCGGTCTCAAGACCGTTTGAGCCCATGCGGTCTCAAGACCGTTTGAGCCCATGCAGTCTCAAGACCGTTTGCGTCCATGCGGTCTCAAGACCGTTTGAGCCCATGCGGTCTCAAAACTGTTTGAACCCATGCGGTCTCAAGACTGTTTGAGCCCATGCGGTCTCAAGACCGCTTGAACGCCCGAGAAGTGATGACGGAATTAGCAATGAAGACCGTATGGTCGCATGCATTCCAAACCGTTTGGATTAGCATATGCATGAAGACCGTTTCGATGTTGTGAAGACCGTTTGGCTAGTGGAGAATCAAGATCGCAGCAGCACTAGCACTTCCGCCGGTGCTATGACCTGCTCGCTAACATCACCGGTGCCCATGACGGCTTGCTTGCCACAAGCGTCGGCGTCACCGTCAGCAACAACGATGGTGCCCACGACGGCTGGCTTGCCACAAGCGCCGACGTCATCTTCCTCACTGTCACCAACAACATCGGCGCCCACCTACACATGATCTTTGGCGTCGTCGTCTTCATCACCTGCTCTAGAAACCACGCCGCCCTCGCCAACCATGCTTGCAAACCATGACAAGTTGCTGTTGTACGAGCACCAGCAACGCCGACGGCTTTGAGAACGCATAGCCAGCAACTTTTTTGCCCACGAGAAGAACTGAGTGAAGACCGTTTGCCGGTTGCCATGCAAACCGCATGGAGCAACCACACCAGGAAGACCGCATGAGTATTTTGAGATTGTTTGCTGTGAAACCGCATGGTCCCACATGACTTGCAGCGTTGCATTTGAAACCATTTTGCCAGCAGCTATTATAGCTCACGTGAATGCATGAAGGATCGAATAGGATTGGCACTTTGTCAAAGATGGCAGCAGCATAAGAACGCACGCCCCATGCGGGCATGAAAAGCAAAACACGAGATCGTGAAAACAAAAGGACAAGACTGTGAGAATAAAAGATTGTATGGGAATACACTACCAAACCGTTTAGAACAAACAAAGCAGACCGCATGAAGCTTTTGCATGCAAACCGCATGAGCAAAATGAGCCGAAACCACATGAAGAAGTCTGAGAAATGAAGACCGCATGGCCCCATGCATGCATAGAGATCGCATGCGCAATTGAGAAACCAAACCCATGGCCTTTTGCCTTGAGAGGACCGAATGAAATAGCAGCTGAAATCAAGACCGGTTGCTCGTTGCACTTGCCACGTGAAGAACCAAGTGAAGACCACATGGGCAATTGTAAATCAAGACCGCATGCTCATTTGCGAAGCAGACCGCATGCACAGACCGCATGAGCAAAATGCACAAGCACAAGACCGCATGAGCAATTGAAAGCAAGACCGCATGCATAACTATAGAGAAAACCGCATAAGCAACCAAACTGTATGAATTAGAACCCGAATGGACAAAGGGCACACACAAAGTGTGACTCCTTGAGCCAAGATATTTTGAAAAACCTATAAATAAAAGGGTAGAGGCATGGTCTAAGCATCCCATCTCACTACGGCCCATGGCTGCCAGACTGGGACCAGTGCCAGGACGCCGCCAGACTGCCCGAGCACCGTTTCTGACCAAATTTCACCCACAGCCCCAGGATCCCGTCCTGAGTCCAGATCCGGTGTGCTGCTAGACTGGGGACAGATCTAGAAGGCTGTTCCATCACCATCTCACCTCTATCATCTCACTTCTACTATTGTCCTACCTCATTCTACCCGTGCAATCCCGGAGGTAGACACGACGATCGAGGCGGAGAGACAGGCGTCATCGACCACAACGGAGCAATCCCGGAGACTGCGATGATCTACACCGGGCTGTCACATATCTACTCGTATGCTCCGACGATGCTTTCTTTCTCTCTCTTCTCTTTCTTTGTTGCTCCCTCTATGAGGAGCAAATAGTTCCATTCACTGGGGTGCGGGGACTAGCCCCACTGCCCGTGTTTTGTAACTTGTACTAAAAAGATGTCATCATTCCGATTCAATACTAAATCGTTCCATACATGCTTGAATGTTGGCCGCGTTCTTGTATGCATCTATTGTCTTTCGTTGTGGTTTGTCTACGACCGCTCTTGAAGACTCGAATACCAGTTTAGTTTTGGTTTCTGGTGTGTGTATCCACCGCGCATCCGTTTCGATATCTAGGAATACTTTCTAAGGAGTGGAATAAACTCACCTCTATCGTTGTACTTTTGTACTATGAAATGGAATCAGTTGACGTACAAAAGTGCCACCTTGACAGGTCAAGGAACACACTCTGAGGAGAGAGTGGTGCAAAGTACTTGACCATTCGTTCAGGAATGGCTGACGTTGCAACATTCTCACGTTTCTCGTAGCTATATCCTCGAAAGAGGGATAGTCTATAAGGATACTAATCGATTTGGTAATCATCGCTCGCTTGCTAGTTTTCCGATGCACGTTTTATTTTAGGTCGCCCTTGACTACGACCATAGCGCCCCTTGGTCAATTTTAATTTTAACCAAGAGGCAAATTCTGCAGATTTCAAAGATAAACATATGTGAAGTATAATTTCTGCAGATAGCTATAAATATCAATTTGAAGCACATTAAGATATACCCATTATAAAAACTTCATATGAGCATCATTAGTGAAGTCTTTGTCCTAGATTTTTCTAGAATGCATGTTTTACATTCATTGTAAATGATGTTTCATATGCTTATGGGTACAGAAATATCAAATCCCATTTCTTCTTATACCCTTATCATAAGATTCTTTTAGAAACATATATTTTGAAAGCAAGATTAATGTCTTTAAAGTCAAGATATTTGCTTTTGATTTCTTAGAACAAGCAAATAGATAAAAATATTAATATTTTGTTCTAAGAGGCACCGTTTGGCTTGACATAGCAACATCTTCATCACAAGCTGTGTCCACAATTATTATCTATTATGTCACGATGCTTTTAAGCTAATGACATTTGCAATTATCCGAATCACAATGATCATTCATGATTTGTATATATGAATCAAAGCTTATTTTAAACCAATGAAACATAATGATCATGATGAAGCATGTTAAGTGATACTCAATATGAAAACATTTTCTTAACAATGAAAGCATGATTAATATCTCAAGTCTTTTTAAAGATATCAATTTGAGAAATTTTGTAACATTGTGTTCTTTGCAAGCATTTTTAATAGTCATATCACCAATAAATTATTTTTCTTGCTTATCATCAAGACTCACGCATGCAATTATCATTATCTATTTGTGTTAACACAACAGCATGCTTAATAATGAAATAGTGAAAGCATGTCCAATAGAATGATAATTTCATGAAATACAGTGATTGTAATCATTTAAACTGAATGTCATAACACATGATTTCTATCTAGATAGATGCTTTAAAGAAAATCATGTAAAACATTATAAAATAGGGATTTCTAAGCTTGATTTTCAACTTAGAGAATGATGTCATTTATATTCAAAAAGATCTTCAACTTGTTTTTTAAAACAGTCATTAACAACAGATAGATAGCCATTGATCAATCAGTTGTTTAGTAATTTCACTGCAGACTGAAATCAGTGACCAGTTCGGTCGACGATTTCTCGATCGACTGACTGCTCGGTCGACGATTTCTCGACCGACAAGGTTTCTGTTTTACCTACAGAACTATTTATTGATTTCGAGTAAAATGTAGACTATGTCTAATTCAATTATGCAGTTTAAGAATCAGTTTTAGTTGAGATAAAACATATGAATATCAAAGTAATATTTAGATCAAATCTCAACTAATCATATTAAAAAAAATTAAGTTTTGAGGACCTTAATTAAGATAAGTTTTCAAGTTATAAATTTTAGTTACTTGAATCATTTTGTTATCCCTTTATGTTAAGTTGAGATAGACATAAGGATGTGCAATTTAAAGTCTTCGGTCATATCTCAACTTAGTCTAATCAATTCAATTTGGGGGTTTCGGAACCCATACTAACTCAACATTCTTTTTCTTGTATGGGCATGAAAAAGAGTAATGTCCAATACGTGAGCAGTAATGGCAACATATAGAATCAACCTCAAGTCTTTTTCTATGGTTTTGTTCTAGGTTGTTCTTTGGTACAAATGTGGCTTGATGTGCTCGTGTCTTTCTCCAACTAGGTTGTTGATGAGATTTCCCTTTGGGCTTATAACCTAGTCCTCTTCTCCCAATTTGATGATAGGAATCATCCAAAATTCTATCAAGGATTCCATTGTTGCTTAACCTACTAACTTCTTGTTGCAACTTAGCAATCTCATCCATTCTTTTCTTAATATCTAGTTTTGCTTGATCTAGATTAGATGATAAAGAATTCTTTTCTTTTACTATATTATCATAATCTAGATGTGTACACAAAACAAGTTGTTTTTTAAAATCATTTAACTTTGCAAGTAATTCAACCTTTTCTTGATATAGAAGATCATAATTTGTTTCTGGAGTAAAAATCTTCACATCACTACTACTTAGAGATGATTTCAATGTACGGTTTTCAGAAACAATGCTATCTTTTTCAAAACCAAGAGTATTCAATTTAGCATATAAATCTTCATTTTCGGATGTAAGAGCAAGAAGTCTAGTATTTAACTCATCGTTTGCTTTACTAGATTTCTTTAATTTCTTCTTGCACTCAATATATTTATTGTGAGTTTCTTCAAGACTAGAAATTAGCTCTTCTTTTGATAAATCAAGAAGGCTTACCTCTTCTTCTTCTTCTTCATTGGTTGTAGCAATAAGACAATTTTTGTTTTCATCTTCCTTCTTTGATCTCCATGGACAGCTGGATGTTGTGTGACTTGTTCCTAAGCACCACTCGCATCTTGTTGAAGATTTGTCCATTCTTTTCTTTTGCTTGCGGTTGTAGACACCTCCACCCTTCATTCTTCAAGACCTGGTTAGGGTTCCTTGAAGCCTGCTCTGATACCAACTGAAAACTACTAGAGGGGGTGAATAGAGTTTTATACAATTTTAAACAATTATTTAACTCAAGCAACCAATCACATAAATATTGGACAAGGAGACAAGGGGTTTAGAGTGGTTCCTACCTTAGCAAATACTAAGGCAGTCACTCCACTACCCGGTTGCTTACCCAACCGGGATTTGAAAAGAAATTTATTTTATTACCTCGCAAGGTCTTTACATAAAATACAATTTCTTTTCCCAAACCCTTCAAGCAGCCTTCACCTAGAAGTAATCGCCCAACCTTGAAGCAGCCTTCCCTTGAAGTAGGTGCACCAACTCCCGTTGCACCAGCCTTCTGAAGTAGCTTCCCGTGCGATAGCCTTCTTGAAGTAGCTTGAAGTCCCCTTCTCCACCTGAGAAGTCAACCCTCTCCAATCCGCAGCCTCCAACCCTAGGAGTAGCAAGGAGAGTACAAAGGATAAAAAGGAACAAGAAGGAAAATAGAAATTACAATACCGTTGTAAGCACAAGGCTTGATTTGCCTATATCAAGCGTATAGATCTCCTAACCAATGTGTATGACAATGTGATTGTAGTGGATAGGAGATACTAGCCTATAGGACACGAAATGGGAGCAATAGGAATGAATGGCAAGTGTAGGAATTGCTCTATTGCTCTAAAACAGATTGCAAATGTGTATTCCAGCTCAAGTATAGCACAAGTATATCTTAGGTGTGTTTTGGTGTCCTAAGGCATGTCCTATTTATAGGAGTGGCCTATGGATACTTAAGGACGTTCTAGACAACTTCTAGGGGCTTCTAAGTGCTTAACTAGCCGTTAGATATAAGTTAGGTGCATTAGTAACGGCTAGTTACTTTATTCTGCAGTTGCTGTCAGAGACCATCTCGGTCGACAATTTGTCGACCGAGATACCTACTCGGTCGAAGTTTTGTCGACCGACAGGCTCTCTGGATCAACGTTCATTTGCAACTGCCAACTACCTTGTCAGCTGTGTCTAACGGCTACTTGGGTCATTCTCGGTCGAGAAGTTTGTCGACCGAGAGTGTCTCGGTCGAGGAGTTTGGTCGACCGAGATTGACCCTGTTTCAATCTTTCAATTTAGGCACTAAGTAAATGTATGAGTGTGCATTTGTGAACCTATTTGAAAGGGATGACCTGTCTAAGTGTGGTGATTGGCTAGGGAAGATCTAACGCTTGATTTACATGAGATCTAAGTACTTGTACATTATATATTTGTACAAGTTTACAATTGATTACATTGTATTACTTTTACAATCATTCAAGCGTATAGTTTCCCTAGAGCTTTGTCATCCACTTTATTCCTGCAACACTCAAGTAGCACGTTAGATCAACAAGAATGAAATGTTTGTCATCATCGAAACAAAGGGATTTATTATAATGTCCAATTTATCCAACATTTTATGAAAGCTAACCATGCAGGAGAAATAACATCAATTAAGGGGGAGTATGAGAACTCCATGCACATCAATTGAGGGGGAGCATATGAACTCCATTCTATTGAAAACCCTAGGTTTCTACAAAGGTATTATTTTACTTGAAAGATTTCAATACATTTATGGAATGGTTTTTCATCTTCAAAAAGGGGGAGAATGTTGACTCAAGGTCAATTAGGTCAATGTTGACTCACGTCTAAATTGACTAAACCCATATTTTGATGATGGCTAACCATTCCACATATTGGTGTCTAATGCTTCTACTTGAGTGATTTTAGATTAGGTATAGACACACTCCAAATGCCCTAACTTACGCATATCAAATTGGAGAAAAGACAAGTCAAAGTCAATACAAGTGCACATTTTTTTAATATGATGTAAATCCATAAGAATCATGGTGTAAATCACTTGTAATGATTGTATGACTTGTAATTAAGCTTAGAAAAAATCAGGAGCACTTAGATCGAATGTTAGATCACTTTAGATGCAATTTTGAAAATTGATTACATACACTTTGTCGGTCGAGTTTCCCAGCCTGAAAACTCGACCGATCATCCTTGATCAATTTTCTGCAGATTGCATCGGTCGAGTTGTATTTACACAGAACTCGACCGATCAAGTAATTGACCATTTCGATTCCTAATGGTCGGTCGAGTTTTATCAGGACAAACTCGACCGATCACTTGAGTATCAGCCTTGTCGTTTACTTGATCGGTCGAGTTACCCTTATAGAAACTCGACCGATTGCACTGTACGACTAATTTTTGTTCTCAAGTGTTCCCAAAGGCTAAGAGACATCCCCAGCTATAAATAGGACCCCTTGGGCTTCATTCCTAGGTTGAGCATTCAATGCAAACTCTATGTGAGGTTCCTATTCTATAGTTGAGTGCTTCCTACAGCCTCGTCTCTCTCTCTAAGCTTAATCACTTGCTACATCCATTAGAGTGAGTAGGAAATCTGTAAGAGAGCTAGTCCTACATGTATATCTTGTGAGGCTCTCACTTCCACCACCTACCCCATCTCTCATTTCAATTGTGAAGATGAAGGTTCTCTCTCTTAGCTAAGAGAGGTGAAGAAGAACAAGGGAAGGCATCCCTTGGTGAAGATCAAGGCTGAAGACTTGGAGCTAGAGTGGGTAAGCCCTTGGTGAAGGCAGAAGACTCCTTGCTCAAGTAGGTAATTCCTTGGTGGAAGCTTCTCCGAGTAAAGGTGAAGTCAAAGGCGGGAGATCCAAGAAGAGTGGGTAATTCCTGCAAGGCTGAAGACTTGTGCAAGAGTAGGTAACTCCTTGGAAGAAGGTGGAAGACTCCTTGCAAAGTGGGTAAGTTATTGGTAAGGTTGAAGACTCTTTGTATTGGATAGGCAAGTCATTTGTTTGGTCATGTATTGTAAGTCTTATGAATGAATATAAGAATGGAATGGTTAGGAAATCCTAGAGGCTGACCTCTCTAGGTAAGTGGACTGACATACTTCTAGTTTGAAGTGTGGAACCACTCTAAATAGCTTGTCTACTTGTGTTTGCTCAATCTCTCTCATCCTTGCTATGTATGATTTAGTTGCACTCAAATTACCTATTTAGCAACCTTATCTTATCATATATCTTGAAGGTTTAATGAATTTTGTTTAAGTGCATTCAGCTCTATTCCCCCCCCCCTCTAGAGCACCTAATCACCCTTCTAGGATCTAATAATTGATATTAGAGCGGGTCTTCTCCAAGCATACTTCTACAAGTAGGAGAATATGGGTGACTACCAAGGAGGGAGATACTCGATCAGCCTTCCAATCTTTTATGGGAGCAATTTCCTCTATTGGAGAAAAAGGCTTCAATTATACATCCAAGGATCAAATCTTGAGATGTGGCAAATGGTGAACAACCCATACATGCAACCAAAGACAAAGATTGAAGAATGGGATGAAGCTACCTTGAAGAAAGCAACCTTGAATGCTAGAGCCATGCACATCCTATATGCCTCCATGACCCCCATCGAGTTCAACCGGATTTCTTCATTTGAAACAGCCTATGAGGTATAGAGAAATCTTTGCATCACTTATGAAGGGAGAGATCAAGTGAAGGAAAGCAAAGTCTACATGCTCAAAGGGCTGCTTGAGAACTTCAAGATAGGAAAGGAGGAGAGCATAGACAACATGTACTCAAGGCTCAACACCATCATGAATGGTCTTGTTGTTCTAGGACATCCTATGTCTTGTGGAAAGATCAACTCAAAGATCCTTATAACTCTCACCAAGATGTGGGAACCCTAGGTGACTTCTATTGAAGAAGCAAGGTCTCTTAAAGATATTCCTATTGAAGACCTCATTGGAAATCTACAAACACATGAAGCCACACTTGACAAGAGGGAGGAAGTAGAAAGATAAGAGGAGAAAGAACTCAAGAGAATGAAGAAGGCTAAAATGAAGACTCAAATCAAGGCTATTGTTGATCAAGCCTCTCCATCCTCTCAACTTGAAGAAGATGTCATGTACTCCAAGGGTAGATTCTACAAAGGCAAGTCCTCCTCCATCTGGTGCTTCACATGTGGAAAGAAGGGTCACTACAAGAAAGATTGCCCATAAGGCAAAAAGACCCATCTTCATAAGAAGAAGGAGAAATGGCACTCAAGCTCAAGTGGCTCCTCCAACTCAAGCTCAAGTGAAGATTTAAGTGAAGGATCAAGCTCAACCTCTAGTGATGAAGGAGAATGCCATTTTGCTCTTATAGCATCAACAAGTAAGGACTCAAGTGAGGTAAATCTAAACTCTTTAGATAAAGAATCTTTGATTGTTATTATTTATGATACTTGTGCCTCTCTTAAGTCTTGTAAAAGAAAAATGAAAAAGTTTGCTAAAATTGTTGATAATTTGCATATAGAACTATATGATCTTGAACATGCTAATTCTTGCTTGCTTGATGACAAAAATGCTTGTCTTAGCCAAGTAGACTCTCTCAAACTTGAAAATGCTAGTTTTCTTGATAAGATTAGATTTCTAGAAGCTCAACCTCTTATGCCTTGTTCTAATGAAAAGCATACTTTAATTATTGATTCTCTCATTCATGATATTGATGTTCTTAAATCTGAAAACAAGGACAAAGATTTTGTTTTGTAAGAATTAGAAATAGAAAATGCCTCCTTGCTTGCTAAAATCAATGTGTGTGAATCTTGTTCTAGTTGATAGAATGGTGTTGCTGCTCTTCATATTAATAGAGATTCTCATTTAACTAAAGATCTTTACTTAGAAAATAACCTTTTGCATGCTAGAGATAATATTAATCAATTGTCTTCTACTATTACCTCTCTTATGCATGATAATGATAGCTTGAGATCCTCTTTGCAAAGATTCTTAGTTGGTAAAAAGAGTCTTAATGATATCCTACATCATACTACTAAACAAATTGGTAGACATAGTTTAGGGTATGATAGTAGTCAAGGGAACAACAAAGATAAAGGACCTCCAATATTCCATGGAGAATCCTCTAGTTCCAAGACTATGGGCACATGCAACTATTGCAATAAAATTGGTCATTATTCTACTTGTTGTCCTTTTAGGAAAGCAACCAAGAGAAATAGGACTTGGGTTGCTAAACTAACTCCTCCGGACCCAAAAACATGATTGGGGACCATTTCATCTTTCTTCTTGTAGGTACTTGCAAATGGATTGACTTGAGGTATTGAATTGCAAATTGACTTGTCAATCCACATGAAAGAAGAAAGGTGAGATGTGTAGAGGGTGACAATAAGTGGAAAAAGAAATGGTAAGAGCAAAGGTAATGTTTCTCTTGCTTATAACCTGTCCTAAATCATTTTTGTCAAGTTATTGTGCACTATGCATGTGGTTTTTGAGTCAAAAGTGGTATTTTTGTGATTCTCTTCACACTCTTGCTCAAAAAATTGTTTCTAATGCTTCTATAGTGCATTACTAACTTTCTTACACATGTTTGGATATGATTTGTATTTTTAGCATGCCTTTAAATATGTTTTTATGAAATATATGTGCCTTTTGATAGCTGGTCTATCGGTCGAGTTTGTCCTGATAGAAACTCGACCGATAGGCACTAATGGGTGTTGCCAGCAGCTGTCATCGATCGAGCTATCAATGCACAGAACTCGACCGATAATATTATGCACATAATATACATTTGGCTTATTGAATGAGAATTTCCCTCTCAACTAGATTTTCTCAGCTAATAGCCTTATTATTTGGCACTCTCATTTGGTACCTTGATATATGCATATTTCCATGTTCTAAATTGCCTATATTGCTTACAACTCTATCTCTCTAATTGATCCAAATTGGTATACCTATATCTTGCAATTACTTGCTTTGAGTTGTTTTGCAGGTTTTGATGATGATCTCTTTGGATCTCTTGGTTGTGTCTAAATTGCTTTCGTTGTGCTCTAACTTGCTACATCAATCTAGGTGTATATCTTGTGTTGATACAACCCTGAGGTTCTTAGGGGTAATCATCTTATGGTAAGGATGCATATTTAGTGAGTTATATCCTTTCATGCTTCTAAAATTGCTTATCTCTTTGTTTGGATATATATATCTACATCTACTCATAGCTTGCTCTATCTTGTGTATCTTTTGGTATCTTTTGCTATGATCTAGATCCTACTAGTAGTCCTAACTTATGATATCATCTACTAGTAGTTCATATACATGTAGTTCTAACCTTGTTTATAATTGGCAGCTTTGCTCATCTATATGCTATGCTTGTATCTTGTCTCATACATGCTCAAGTTTGTTCCTTGAATTGCATATCTACTATCTTGAATTGCTTGCATAACATTGTGATGCAGGGTACATAAGATCTACATTATATGTAGAAATTGGAGTATTTTTGGATTTTATACAGATTTTTCTCTAGTTTCAGTTTTTGGTGCAAAACTAGTGTTTTTCATGCAGAAACAACCTTCTGAGGAAGACTCATTACTTTGCGATGAGCTCTGATGGTTTTTGGTCAAATTTCGTCATCTTGAGGGTTAAAATTATGTTTTATTATTTTTCTGCAACACTTCATCTTGCATTTTGGGTTGTTCAAGTATATGCTTTAACTTGCTTTTCTTTCTATGCTTGGACAAGCCCCTATCTGTGCTCTTCTACTCTCCTTATATAACTTTGTGCTCTTATCTCCTTTCTCTTTAATAAGTGATGTTTCTTATTTCTTCATAACCCCACTTTTTGAACTGACAAAGGGGGAGAAAGGTATGCCTTCTTTTAAAAGAGGAAAAAGGCATGTCTTACATGAAGAGGAGAAGTATGTCCATGTAAAGGGGAGAAGATAAATGGGAGAAGACATATATGTGTAGAACATATATGAGTAGAAGACATAGTATTCTATAAATGTTATGAAAGCTAACCATGCAGGAGAAATAGCATCAATTGAGGGGGAGTATGAGAACTCCATGCACATCAATTGAGGGGGAGCATATGAACTCCATTCTATTGAAAACCCTAGGTTTCTCCAAAGGTATGATTTTACTTGAAAGCTTTCAATACATTTATGGAATTGCTTGCCATCTTAAAAAAGGGGGAGAATGTTGACTCAAGGTCAATTAGGTCAATGTTGACTCACGTCTAAATTGACAAAACCCATATTTTGATTATGGCTAACCATTCCACATATTGGTGTCTAATGCTTCTACTTGAGTGATTTCAGATTAGGTATAGACACACTCCAAATGCCCTAACTTGCGCATATCAAATTAGAGAAAAGACAAGTCAAAGTCAATACAAGTGCACATTTTTGTAATATGATGTAAATCCATAAGAATCATGTTGTAAATCACTTGTAATGATTGTATGACTTGTAATTAAGCTTAGAAAAAATCAGGAGCACTTAGATCGAATGTTAGATCACTTTAGATGCAACTTTGAAAATTGATTACATGCACTTTGTCGGTCGAGTTTCCCAGCCTGAAAACTCGACCGATCATCCTTGATCAATTTTTTGCAGATTGCATCGGTCGAGTTGTATTTACATAGAACTCGACCGATCAAGTAATTGACCATTTCGATTCCTAATGGTCGGTCGAGTTTTGTTAGGACAAACTCGACCGATCACTTGAGTATCAGCCTTGTCGTTTACTTGATCGGTCGAGTTACCCTTATAGAAACTCGACCGATTGCACTGTACGAAAAAGTGTAGAAAAGTGTTTCTGGCCGTTGTGGAGTTGCAACAAATAAAAATATATCTGTTGCAAGCCACAAAACGGCTAGTTTTTGTTCCCAAGTGTTCCCAATGGCTAAGAGGCATCCCTAGCTATAAATAGGACCCCTTGGGCTTCATTCCAAGGTTGAGCATTCAATGCAAACTCTATGTGAGGTTCCTATTCTATAGTTGAGTGCTTCCTACAGCCTCCTCTCTCTCTCTAAGCTTAATCACTTGCTACATCCATTAGAGTGAGTAGGAAATCTGTAAGAGAGCTAGTCCTACATGTATATCTTGTGAGGCTCTCACTTCCACCACCTACCCCATCTCTCATTTCAGTCGTGAAGATGAAGGTTCTCTCTCTTAGCTAAGAGAGGTGAAGAAGAATAAAGGAAGGCGTCCCTTGGTGAAGATCAAGGTTGAAGACTTGGAGCTAGAGTGGGTAAGCCCTTGGTGAAGGCAGAAGACCCCTTGCTCAAGTAGGTAAGTCCTTGGTGGAAGCTTCTCCGAGTGAAGGTGAAGTCAAAGGCGGAAGATCCAAGAAGAGTGGGTAATTCCTGCATGGCTGAAGACTTGAGCAAGAGTAGGTAAGTCCTTGGAAGAAGGCGGAAGACTCCTTACAAAGTGGGTAAGTCCTTGGTAAGGTTGAAGACTCTTTGTATTGGATAGTTAAGTCCTTTGTTTGGTCATGTATTGTTAGTCTTATGAATGAATATAAGAATGCAATGGTTAGGAAATCCTAGAGGTTGACCTCTCTAGGTAAGTGGACTAACATACTTCTAGTTTGAAGTGTGGAACCACTCTAAATAGCTTGTCTACTTGTGTTTGCTCAATCTCTCTCATCCTTGCTATGTATGATTTAGTTGCACTCAAATTACCTATTTAGCAACCTTATCTTATCATATATCTTGAAGGTCTAATGAATTTTGTTTAAGTGCATTCAGCTCTACTCCCCCCCCCCCTCTAGAGCACCTAATCACCTTTCTAGGATCCAACAATTGGTATTAGAGAGGGTCTTCTCCAAACATACTTCTACAAGTAGGAGAAGATGGGTGACTACCAAGGAGGGAGATACTCGATCAGCCTTCCAATCTTTTATGGGAGCAATTTCCTCTATTGGAGAAAAAGGCTTCAATTCTACATCCAAGGATCAAATCTTGAGATGTGGCAAATGGTGAACACCCATACATGCTACCAAAGACAAAGATTGAAGAATGGGATGAAGCTACCTTGAAGAAAGCAACCTTGAATGCTAGAGCCATGCACATCCTATATGCCTCCATGACCCCCACTGAGTTCAACCAGATTTCTTCATTTGAAACAGCCTATGAGGTATAGAGAAAGCTTTGCATCACTTATGAAGGGACCGATCAAGTGAAGGAAAGCAAAGTCTACATGCTCAAAGGGCTGCTTCAGAACTTCAAGATGGGAAAGGAGGAGAGCATAGCCAACATGTACTCAAGGCTCAATACCATCGTGAATGGTCTTGCTGTTCTAGGACATCCTATGTCTTGTGGAGAGATCAACTCAAAGATCTTTAGAACTCTCTCCTAGAGGTGGGAACCCAAAGTGACTTCTATTGAAGACGCAAGGTCTCTTAAAGATATTCCTATTGAAGAGCTCATTGGAAATCTACAAACACATGAAGCCACATTTGACAAGAGGGAGGAAGTAGAAAGACAAGAGTAGAAAGAACTCAAGAGAATGAAGAAGGCTGAAATGAAGACTCAAATCAAGGCTATTGTTGATCAAGCCTCTCCATCCTCTCAACTTGAAGAAGATGTCATGTACTCCAAGGGTAGATTCTACAAAGGCAAGTCCTCCTCCATCTGGTGCTTCACATGTGGAAAGAAGGGTCACTACAAGGAAGATTGCCCATAAGGCAAAAAGACCCATCTTTACAAGAAGAAGGAGAAATGGCACTCAAGCTCAAGTGGTTCCTCCAACTCAAGCTCAAGTGAAGATTTAAGTGAAGGATCAAGCTCAACCTCTAGTGATGAAGGAGAATGCCATTTTGCTCTTATAGCATCAACAAGTAAGGACTCAAGTGAGGTAAATCTAAACTCTTTAGATAAAGAATCTTTGATTGTTATTATTTATGATATTTGTGCCTCTCTTAAGTCTTGTAAAAGGAAAAGGAAAAAGTTTGCCAAAATTGTTGATAATTTGCATATAGAACTAGATGATCTTGAACATGCTAATTCTTGCTTGCTTGATAACAAAAATGCTACTCTTAGCCAAGTAGACTCTCTCAAACTTGAAAATGCTAGTTTTCTTGATAAAATTAGATTTTAGAAGCTCAACCTCTTATGCCTAGTTCTAATGAAGAGTGTACTTTAATTATTGATTCTCTCAAGAATGATATTGATGTTCTTAAATCTGAAAACAAGAACAATGATTTTGTTTTAGAAGAATTAGAAACAGAAAATGCCTCCTTGCTTGCTAAAATCAATGTGCATGAATCTTGTTCTAGTTGAGAGAATGATGTTGTTGCTCTTCATATTAATAGAGATTCTCATTTAACTAAAGATGTTTACTTAGAAAATGACCTTTTGCATGCTAGAGATAATATTAATCAATTGTCTTCTACTATTACCTCTCTTATGCATGATAATGATAGCTTGAGATCCTCTTTGCAAAGATTCTTAGTTGGTAAAAATAGTCTTAACGATATCCTACACCATACTACTAAACAAATTGGTAGACATAGTTTCGGGTATGATAGTAGTCAAGGGAACAACAAAGATAAAGAACCTCCAATATTCCATGGAGAATCCTCTAGTTCCAAGACTATGGGCACATTCAACTATTGCAATAAAATCGGTCATTATTCTACTTGTTGTCCTTTTAGGAAAGCAACCAAGAGCAATAGGACTTGGGTTGCTAAACTAACTCCTCCGGACCCAAAAACATGATTGGGGACCATTTCATCTTTCTTCTTATAGGTACTTGCAAATGGATTGACTTGAGGTATTGAATTGCAAATTGACTTGTCAATACACATGAAAGAAGAAAGGTGAGATGTGTATAGGGTGACAACAAGTGGAAAAAGAAATGGTAAGAACAAAGGTAATGTTTCTCTTGCTTATAACCTGTCCTAACTTATTTTTGTCAAGTTAGTGTGCACTATGCATGTGGTTTTTGAGTCAAAAGTGGTATTTTTGTGATTCTCTTCACAGTCATGCTCAAAAAGCTATTTCTAATGCTTCTATAGTGCATTACTAACTTTCTTACACATGTTTGGATATGGTTTGTATTTTTAGCATGCCTTTAAATATGTTTTTATGAAATATATGTGCCTTTTGATAGCTGGTCTGTCGGTCGAGTTTGTCCTGATATAAACTCGACCGATAGGCACCAATGGGTGTTGCCAGCAGCTGTCATCAGTCGAGCTGTCAATGCATAGAACTCGACTGATAACACTGTGCACAGAATACACATTTGGCTTATTGAATGAGAATTTCCCTCTCAACTAGATTTTCTCAGCTAATAGTCTTATTCTTTGGCACTCTCATTTGGTACCTTGATATATGCATATTGCCATGTTCTAAATTGCCTATCTTTCTTACACCTCTATCTCTCTAATTGATCCAAATTGGTATACCTATATCTTGCAATTACTTTCTTTGAGTTGTTTTGCAGGTTTTGATGATGATCTCTTTGGATCTCTTGGTTGTGTCTAAATTGCTTCCGTTGTGCTCTAACTTGCTACATCAATCTAGGTGTATATCTTGTGTTGATACAACCCTGAGGTTCTTAGGGGTAATCATCTTATGGTAAGGATGCATATTTAGTGAGTTATATCCTTTCATGCTTCTAAAATTGCTTATCTCTTTGTTTGGATATATATCTACATCTACTCATAGCTTGCTCTATCTTATGTATCTTTTGGTATCTCTTGCTATGATCTAGATCCTACTAGTAGTCCTAACTTGTGATATCATCTACTAGTAGTTCATATACATGTAGTTCTAACCTTGTTTATAATTGGTAGCTTTGCTCATCTATATGCTATGCTTGTATCTTGTCTCGTACATGCTCAAGTTTGTTCCTTGAATTGCATATCTACTATCTTGAGTTGCTTGCATAACATTGTGATACAGGGTATATAAGATCTACATTATATGTAGAAATTGGAGTATTTTTGGATTTTATGCAGATTTTGCTCTAGTTTCAGTCTTTGGTGCAAGACTAGTGTTTTTCATGCAGAAACAACCTTCTGAGCAAGACTCATTACTTTGCAAAGAGCTCTAATGGTTTTTGGTCAAATTCCATCATCTTGAGGGTCAAAATTATGTTTTATTGTTTATCTGCATCACTTCATCTTGCATTTTGGGTTGTTCAAGTATATGCTTTAACTTGATTTTCTTTCTATGCTTGGACAAGCCCCTATCTGTTCTCTTCTACTCTCCTTATATAACTTTGTTCTCTTATCTTCTTTCTCTTTAACAAGTGATGTTTCTTATTTCTTCATAACCCCACTTTTTGAAATGACAAAGGGGGAGAAAGGTATGCCTTCTTTTAAAAGAGGAAAAAGGCATGTCTTACCTGAAGAGGAGAAGTATGTCCATGTAAAGGGGAGAAGGTAAATGGGAGAAGACATATATGTGTATAACATATATGAGTAGAAGACATAGTATTCTATAAATGTTATGAAAGCTAACCATGCAGGAGAAATAACATCAATTGAGGGGGAGTATGAGAACTCCATGTGCATCAATTGAGGGGGAGCATATGAACTCCATTCTATTGAAAACCCTAGGTTTCTCCAAAGGTATGATTTTACTTGAAAGCTTTCAATACATTTATGGAATGGTTTGTCATCTTCAAAAAGGGGGACAATGTTGACTCAAGGTCAATTAGGTCAATGTTGACTCACGTCTAAATTGACTAAACCCGTATTTTGATGATGGCTAACCATTCCACATATTAGTGTCTAATGCTTCTACTTGAGTGATTTCAGATTAGGTATAGACACACTCCAAATGCCCTATCTTACGCATATCAAATTGGAGAAAAGACAAGTCAAAGTCAATACAAGCGCATGTTTTTGTAATATGATGTAAATCCATAAGAATCATGTTGTAAATCACTTGTAATGATTGTATGACTTGTAATTAAGCTTAGAAAAAATCAGGAGCACTTAGATCGAATGTTAGATCACTTTAGATGCAACTTTGAAAATTGAATACAGGCACTTCGTCGGTCGAGTTTCCCAGCCTGAAAACTCGACCGATCATCCTTGATCAATTTGCTGCAGATTGCATCGGTCAAGTTGTGTTTACACAGAACTTGACCGATCAAGTAACTGACCATTTTGATTCCTAATGGTCAGTCGAGTTTTGTCAGGACAAACTCGACCAATCACTTGAGTATCGACCTTGTCGTTTATTTAATCGGTCGAGTTAGTCTTATAGAAACTCGACCGATTGCACTGTACGGAAAAGTGCTGAAAAGTGTTTCTAGCCGTTGCATGTGGAGTTGCAATAAGTAAAAATATATCCGTTGCAAGCCACAAAATGTCTAGTTTTTGTTCTCAAGTGTTCCCAAAGGCTAAGAGGCATCCCCAGCTATAAATAGGACCCCTTGTGCTTCATTCCAAGGTTGAGCATTCAATGCAAACTCTATGTGAGGTTCCTATTCTATAGTTGAGTGATTCCTACAACCTCCTCTCTCTCTCTCTAAGCTTAATCACTTGCTACATCCATTAGAGTGAGTAGGAAATATGTAAGAGAGCTAGTCCTACATGTATATCTTGTGAGGCTCTCACTTCCACCACCTACCCCATCTCTCATTTCAATCATGAAGATGAAGGTTCTCTCTCTTAGCTAAGAGAGGTGAAGAAGAACAAGGGAAGGCGTCCCTTGGTGAAGATCAAGGCTGAAGACTTGGATCTAGAGTGGGTAAGCCCTTGGTGAAGGCAGAAGACTCCTTGCTCAAGTAGGTAAGTCCTTGGTGGAAGCTTCTCTGAGTGAAGGTGAAGTCAAAGTCGGAAGATCCAAGAAGAGTGGGTAATTCCTACAAGGCTGAAGACTTGTGCAAGAGTAGGTAAGTCCTTAGAAGAAGGTAGAAGACTCCTTGCAAAGTGGGTAAGTCCTTGGTAAGGTTGAAGACTCTTTGTATTGGATAGGTAAGTCCTTTGTTTGGTCATGTATTGTAAGTCTTATGAATGAATATAAGAATGCAATGGTTAGGAAATCCTAGAGGTTGACCTCTCTAGGTAAGTGGACTGACATACTTCTAGTTTGAAGTATGGAACCACTCTAAATAGCTTGTCTACTTGTGTTTGCTCAATCTCTCTCATCCTTGCTATGTATGATTTAGTTGCACTCAAATTACCTATTTAGCAACCTTATCTTATCATATATCTTTAAGGTCTAATGAATTTTGTTTAAGTGCATTTATCTCTATTCACCCCCCTCTAGAGCACCTAATCACCCTTCTAGGATCCAACACTACTCTGATGCAATGACCTTCTTCAAGTCCATGTGATATCCCTAAAATTTTTGAGTGAAGGGGTGAGCCTACTCGCTCAGTGAATGAGTAAAACAATAATGCAGTCTAAAATATTGAATCAGACATTTATCATTCTTGGATAATTGAAATAAAACAAGATAGTAATTTCAAATTAAAAGACTAGATATTCAAAAACTTACTAATAACATTGAAGCCTACATCATTAGAAATAAACAAGTATGGAAATATAATCCTCACTATATTCAATATTACATTTAAAGAACAACTGCTATGAAACTATACTCGAATCTTTCTTAGCCTTTCTTACTTATAAGAAACTCTTTAAAACTTATATTATCATATTTTAGCTTATGCCCTGATCATATGAAGTGTACTCTATATATGAAGAATCGTAATGAAATACGATCTCACCGTACAAGACTTAGCTGACACACCCAGGATGCTAAGCATGACTACATCGCTAGTCTGCAACATGAAAATGGCTCTCTGGCCTCGGTACACCTATGGGCCAGAAAACTAGACTCCTCCTCTAACCTAAGTACACAGGCAGAGAGTCAAGCCACCTATTGGCATTTCTGTACTCTAGTGCCACCAGGATCTCTGGTTGATGTTGGACACTACATACTGTATTTTTAAGGAGATTTCCACTAGGGCTTCATCCCTCGTACCACCTGTTAGTACGATCCGACCCCCGTATACTGGACACTGCCAGGGTTAGGTCATTTCATCCCTACATCGCATACCTCTCATAGGGAATCTATGGTGTTCAGGGCTACTATTATTACTATAACTTTGATTATATCTTTCTCTTAGACTGATCTCTTTTAATTCTATATATTAATGACTACTCAGACTATTGAATTGAAATCACTGGTGATACTGGACTGAATGCTTAACATATTATTTACCCATTTCTTAGGGTTTCTCCTTACTCGTGCACATATAGCACTTCTCATGTATTCAAACATATATCATGTCTACTAATATAAATATTCTCATTCAACCTTTCTCACATTTATGCATGGCATCGATAACATACCTATCTAGGGCATGTCATATCTCCACTTGCAATAGCATAACAACATATGCATTTCATGACAAGTATTTGAGTTAGAAAATCTGAATCTCATAAACAAAGCATATATGCATATAAGATAATATTCAGAAAAAATCCCACAATATCACATGAATCATTTCAATCAACCATTTACTACTAAATTAGATATGTATGCTTGTAAAAGCATACTAGATTGGATTTCCATCCTTGATTACTTGCTATTCACAGGATATGTATTGTAAAAATCAGAAACTATATTTGTCCATATATCAAATCAAAGAGATCAAACATGTAGAATTATATGCACTAGGAACATAAGTAAGATCATATAAACATAAATCCAAATTTCAGCTATAATGTTGTTGAAGCACTCGAATAACTTGAAAATTCAGATCTTCATAAGATTCTCAATAAACTTCTTAATTTTGTAGTATTCAAGATACATGGATATATATATATCCATGTCATCATATAAACATTTTCATATCATAGTTGGAACATGAATTTAAGTATTCTATAAACTGAATTCAAGAACAATTCTTTGCATTTATTGTCATCTAGGAAAAAATCGAGAATATAAATTAAAACCATCTAATTGAGTACAATTGACTGAAATATTCTTTTATCCACTCACCCTAAGTTGTAAAATAGCTTAAAAACATATCCCATATCTGAAAATCTCAAATCCATACCAAAACCCTAGCAATCACCACTTTCTTCTTCCTTTCAACTCAGAAACCCTAGAATTGAAGATTAGGAGAGAAAGAATGAGAAAAGGACTTGATTTGATATGATTTAGAATCCAATCAGGGTAGGGACAGAATTTTGATATCTGAGAGAAGATTCACCATGAAACTATATCCAAAGATGCTAAACTTACATGATTTCATCATTCCTCAGACTGCAAAATCCTAGGCCAGCATCTCCATCACTTTCTCCTCTCAAACCCTAACTCTCCCTCTCTCTAGGATTTCATTTCTTTGGATTGAATCACGAATTATGAGAGCTCCTTGTGTGTTAGGTTGACCATATAGAGCAATTGAGCTGCTTGGGTCAATTGCACATTGACCCCTCACTATACTTTCTCTTATTTCAACTAAATTTTCTGTCATAAAAATATTACTGTAATTCATCTACTGATAAGGTATAAACACATCCAAAAATTATGAAAATTTTGCATGTTATTTATGATTGAGCTTTAGATCTCTATTTAAAATTTTAGATTATTTGGAGTTACCAATAAATAAATAAAAATAAAACACTACACTGCTAAAAAGCACTCTGTCAGCATTTTGGTCGAAGTATAATTTGACCGAGAACCACATTCAAAGAACACTCAAATATTCTGAAATTTTTCTCTAATATTCATGATTGAGTTATCCATATCATATAAAAATTTAATTAAATACAAAATTTGTAGAAAATATGAAAAATCATTTACCACACTGCTATCTTGATCAAATTCCATATTCATGTACTATCAAAACCCTAATTTTTGCCGATTAGGGTTTACATTTCTCAAACCCTAATTCTTAAAACTAAAATCATAGTTAGAGTTTCTTCTTAGGTTTGAAACATCACAATTGATCTACTATCATTAATCAAGTTTAAATGATGTTTAATCTAATCAAGCATGTAATCATTCAGGTAAACCCTAGTTTACCAATTAAGCACAAATGTGGTCATTACATAAACCTACATGCTCGATACCCCTAGATTCCATGTCTATCACTCTGGTACACTATTATAACTACGTGACCTAATCTTGAGGTAAATATCGACTTTTATGCATATTTCTAATGTGAGATTTAATCTTGTTCAAATCTTGATTGAATAATTATGCATGATACATTAGGACTTCAAGTCAATATCTTGATGATAATTGTGAAACCAAATATTGTTGGATCCCTTTCATCCTCTAGTGACTACTGTCTTGCATGACCATGACTCAATATGACAATATTAATGACTAAGTTGAATAACCTTGCTTGAATCTCATCATCACTCTAGTGAAGATCTTGTAACCCTAATCTATGACTCCTAATCTTAGTTGTGATGTGTCTCCTAAGTTATAAATAACTCCATGAAGAATGATACAACTTGGTAGTGACCTTCCTTGAATTAGTCAAGACAATGAAATCATTGATGAGAGATATGATACCTAAACTTATGTTATACATACAACTACTATGATTATGATTTATGAGACCAAGTTTTGCTGATGTTAATCAAATCCTACTTGTTTTTTATCCTAGGATCATTCTATGCACTTAATTTCCAAGATCTAGTCAAGTTTGCTAAAATATGGTTTTCTATGTCAAGTGGTTAATCTTATGTTCTAATCAAGTTAAAATTTATCCTCCTATTGGCTAGACTAGTGTTATTGAAGTTACGTGTATGTATATATGCTTAAAATTCTTAGCTTTATATACTTGTTTGAGATACTTATTTCCTATGATTATTACTTTCATTTTTCTTGAAATAGGTTGAAAAAATCTTGAAACATATTCAAATTTGTCCATTATACAAACATTGTGTACATGTTTGTATTCTCGAGATAAGGACACAAGTATGGGCATCTTACTTGAGTTGTCAATCAAGGGCGGACCGTGTCAATAAAAAGGTTTAACTCTTGACTTTGTTATGTAGTCCCTCACGTTGAAATAGATGCTATTAGTAGCTTTGGCTTTAATGACCCTCACGAACCCTTCCTTTAGGGAAGCTGGTCAATGTCCATATGTTGTTATGTAGTATAATAAAAATGCATCTAAAATATACTTGCATGTTAACAATAAAGTATTTGACATTAACTTTCTCTTTCCTATTAACATATTAAGTTTTTCCAAGCATACACACTACTACAAAAAATGCTTTTTACAACAGTTCCTTTTCTCAATTTACAACAGGTGTTAACCGTTGTATTAGATCGCGTGGTCTTATGGGGGGGTGCTTTACACAACATGTGATCGCATGTTGTAATAGATGTATTTTATACAACAGTTGAAACATGTTGTCTTTTAAGGAATGGCATGTTGTAGTATGGGTATTTTACACAACATGTGGTGCACCTGTTGTAATATATATTATACAACAGTTGAACGACGGTGTCTTTCGCGAAACACACCCGTTGTAATAGGGGTATTTTTTACAACATGTGGTTCACCCGTTGTAATATATATTATACAACTGTCGAAGCATGTTGTCTTTCACTAAACACACCTGTTGTAATAGGTAGGTCTATTACAACATGCAGTGCACCTGTTGTAATATACATGTTTATACAACAGTTGGAGTATGTTGTCTTTCCATACATTTAACCGTTGTCGTAAGATTGTTTAGACAACATGGTGTGTGTCTGTTGTAATATACACAATTTATACAACACGTTATGCATGTTGTAGTTCACTAGAAACACCTGTTGTAATAGGTGTATTTTTTCCTGACAAACCTGTTGTAATAGGTGTGGATAACACAACATGTGTTGTTTGTTGTAGAATCATACATTTTACAACATATTATTAACTGTTGTCTTTGATTAGTGTTTGAAAGGTCATATATCGCACCAATTGTATTGATCAAATTAACCATATTATTAATAAATTATAATAAATAAGCCATTATACTTTTTCATTTCACAAACAAACACATAGTTGAACAAAATTTCCATCAAACCTTGAAAGAAACTCGTACTAAATTTAATTAATATTAAATCATCCATACAACGATTCAATAATACAAAGTATTAAGTATCCACTCTAGAATCGAACTGAAAACTAACTTAAAAAGTTTCACACATTGATCTATGGTAAAGAACAAATGTCTCCCCCACGTCACATAATCTTATGTGTGCTCAAGAACACATGTCGCCCACTCGTTTCAGACCTCATCGATTTCCTCTTGGTTGAAGCAACGACCAACATACTTCGAATAATACTGCAATCATATGACAAATATATCAACATATTGTGATTTTTTCAATTTATTTAGAAATTTGAACAAACTAAAAGAATATAATGTTAAGTAGCTTACACATTCAGGAATATTTCTATTTCTCGCATCAAAGATGTCTTTCATATACTTCAGCACATAATACCCGCAATCTGTATTGTTCGGCTGCTTTGGACACTATAAAAAATAAATATTAATTTGTTATCCAAATAATTGTGAGAACTTGTTAGGTAAACAGAATCAAAATTATTCAAATCTTTGTGCAAAAAGAATCAAAAATGCTATTCCTGGAACATTTGCAAAGATTCAAACCCATGAAGAAGTCAAGCTTACAGCAATTCCAACAGCGACTAGAAAAGGTTTATCATGGGATGATTAAAACTAGTACATGCCCTCTCCTTATATAGAATAGCAGAGGACAGTGAATACAAAACTCACCAGTATTGGATAAAAGACAAGATAATAAAAACACAAAGTAATAATAGAATACTAAATATATTAACATATACCATACATGTATATATAACAATTTGAACAAGAAAAAGCAATTTTCCAGAGATATGCTTATGTGCATTGTGTTCAAACCCTTATAGATAGAAAACATCCAAGATGGGTTCTCCTATTGACAACGGAAGTGTGCCTTAAGACTTAAAAAATCCTTGGGCATAAATAGATAAACCATATGGTGCTAATACATGGCACCATATTGTTAAATATCCACAAGAGAAACTATAGATCCCATTCCGACCATCGCTGCAAGTTTATATATTACTTCCATAAACCACATCTTTTTACCAGAGAGTGATCAATGAGATAAGTCGAGAATAAATAGGAAAATTCTGGCAGTCTGATTTATAGACATTAGTGAACTTCAGTTGTAGAAGCAATAATTGAAGACATCATTCAAGAGCAGGCAAATGCTAGAGTTCAGGTATGTAGTCAGAGCAAGCAGTCTATCACAAGCAATCATAGGCAAGTAGGCAACCACAGGCAGTTAGAAGTAATCTTCAATACGTAGAGATAGGCATAACTCACAAGTAGATAGACCCTAACGGCATGTTTGGTTTGCAAGAAAGGACATGAACCGGATGAAGAGAGGGAAAGTATAAATAGGTATAGGTGACAGAGGGGATACTAAAAATCCTATCTCACGTTTGGATGTGATATGTTGCTCCAATGGGATTGTATTGAAAAGTTGCCGATCGACTAATAAATTAGTTGTGGTTAAACTCCCCCACCGGGTAGATGATCACTACATATGTGCGTGACTGTCAAAAGATGAAAGGGGAAGCAGTGTACATATGACGGTGATGCAGCAGACAAACAAAGGGATAGAAATAGTTGGTTGTTCTAGTGCCTTAGCTGAAATAGCAAAATCAGCAACGACACCAACAACCACCATCCACACGACGAAAAAAAAGAACAGAAAACGATGAAGAAGAACACGATTTTCTAATTAATGTGCGGATGCAGTGGCAACATCATTCCCATGATGGATGCTGCAACAATTCTTCCTATCTCAGAACAGTCACGGGCAAAAGAAAAATAAAGGAAGAAGGTAACGTGAAGGAGTATGTACAGATGTGAAGATATAAGAAGGGGTTTTGCCGTCAGAACCATACTCTAATTTGCATAAATGTCTATCTCTGAGCATCTAGTATGACTTGAACACTTATAGGCTGAGGTCAAGAATACATCCAGTCCGTGAAAAGACAGCTCTGCGTACACATTAAATGTTTTCATGGATTGCAAGATGGTTCCAATTATGTATCCACCTCTGAAACAATATGCAACTACAAGTAATGCAGAATTATAGGTGAGAACTAAACACAATTCTGCATATGCAGGAGCAACACTGTTGCCTTTTTCATCAAGTGAGTATCCATCTATGTTGTCTCTGATCTCAAGGAACTAACATGGTCAACAAACCCAGCCTTTGGCTTCTCAGTGGTAAGATCAATGGGATATAGTCAAACCGGTGGATGTAGATTTCTAAAAGCAAACTTTACATGTCTGAGCTACAAGTTACCTTACTTTCCTTACTAATTAATTTTTTTTTGGCAAAGTGGATGAATGGTAGAGTATATGAAGGTGAAGATGGTATACCTCATAAAGTTCATTCTAAATATGTTTGCTACTACTCGTATAATGTAGAAAAAAATGGAAGCTAATCTATAACAACTTGAATTTAAATCCAAAATGGGTAACTGAGTGTCTGCAAAATGATTCTCTACAACATAAAAGATCAATTATTGTATGTTTTTTATTAGGTGTAAAGTTTGGGCATACATCTAGAAGATATCTTCTGTTAAGGGGATAATAGTAAGGTGACACTTCTACTTGTGTTTGCATAATGAATTTATACTTCCCAATTTTTCTGGTGCAACTGGTTCTGAGGCTCAACTCTATAAACATTTTCAGTCACAGCTTAATAGTTAAATCCAATTTCTGCAGGTTAGCTCGATAGGGAAGCCCACAAATTTGTAATACCATAAGGAAGGAGGATAATAAAGAAACGAGTAAGTGTTTACTAGTGCTTGACAATAAGCTGATATGAATAATGATATCAGAACTGTACAATGATCCCCTTTTCTGGCACTTTAATTTTCATCTCTGTAAGCTGATATCTCTTGATTCAAGTGCACAGAACTGTCTTTTTGTCCACTACTTATTATAGAGTTTCTGTTGCTTGTAGTTACTTGAAAAAATCATCCTTGGATGGTTGTCCTGCTGTCAGAATCTGAGAATAGAAACAAGTCATTCTTCATTATATTAGGTAGTTACAATGGGAAGTTATATGCCAGATTGGTCTTCTTAAATATTTAAAGTTGGATGAAGATGTGAGTACCTCTACCTCTTCTAGTTACATGCAAAGTTCTATTGGCAGTTCATGATGTGGTTTCTTAACTTCACTGTTTCCCCCTATTGTAACATAAGATTTGATGGTTCTCTAGAGTAGAAGAGCTCACTTTGGTGCCTCTACATTGGTTATTCTTAATTTCATTGTTTCCCACTATTATCTTACTTCATTGTTTTGATGTTACCAATTGGGATAAGAGAAAATTCTTCATAGCAATTGCTAATTGTCTAGCAACTTGTATGCTAAAAGGATCACTCTCCCTTGAAAGAAGACCGCAGTTCATCTCCACTTTTTTCATCGGACAGGAAAATTGAAGGGCAGAACAGAGGACGATGTCGGACGAAGAGCATCATTTTGAGTCCAAGGCCGATGCTGGGGCCTCCAAGACCTACCCCCAGCAGGCTGGCACAATCAGGAAGAACGGATACATCGTGATCAAGGGCAGGCCCTGCAAGGTTGTTGAGGTGTCTACTTCCAAAACAGGAAAGCATGGGCATGCCAAGTGCCACTTTGTGGCAATTGATATTTTCAAAGGTAAAAAGTTGGAAGATATTGTTCCTTCCTCTCATAACTGTGATGTCCCCCATGTTAATCGTACTGACTACCAACTGATTGACATATCAGAAGATGGCTTTGTCAGTCTCTTAACTGAAAATGGTAACACCAAGGATGACTTGAAGCTCCCAACTGATGATAATCTCCTTAGCCAGATCAAAGATGGATTTGCCGAGGGGAAGGACCTTGTGGTTAGCGTGATGTCTGCAATGGGTGAAGAGCAGATCAGCTGATGCGATGATTTTGAGTCGCATTTATAGACATGTTTGATATGTGTTTTGTGCTTTTATTAGTCATTTCTATGGTTAATATCGCATAATTCATCCATTTTGGTCTTTGCCATTATTTTATGTCAAATTTCCTTTATTTCATTGTTTTGAGCATTAATTATCACATTATTATTATTTGTGTGGATTTATGTGATCTTGTCTTTGAATTTCAGGAAAAACGAGTATTTGCTTCCGTCGATACCATCGACGGAAGTCGATACCATCGACATGGTCACAGGTTGCCAGCCGAAAGGAGCAGCAAAGAGTCGATACCATCAACGCTGATGTCGATGGTATCGAGACACCTTCAGGTTGCTGGCGAAGAAGCAGTCGATAGTATCGACACCAAGTCGATACCATCGACACATGGAGGCTACAGCGTCGCAAAATGATAAAACCGACGCCAAAAGGAAGTCGATACCATCGACCCGAGTCGATGGTATTGAGATGATGTCAGGCGCGACAAAGGAAGGGTTTGCAGCCAGCCGCAACTGTAGCGGGTCGATACCATCGACTCGCGTCGATGGTATCGACACCGTAGGATATGAGTTTGCTTTCTAATGATCTCAATCGGATGGCTGGAGTTAATTAGCGACCTAATTAGGGACTTATACCTAATGACGGCCGCCCAGACAACGGAGAGGATCGGATTAGCCATTGCACAAGTGCCGAGGAGCGAGAGAAAGGAGAACAGAGGCCAGAAGTTCATACCAGTCGATTTGGACGCTGCCGAAGATGGATTTCACCACTGAGAGGCGGGAAAGCACGTGTTCTACACAAAGGATCAATCGGTTCTTCTCTGTTCATTGGTTTTCCCTCTCTATATATATTTTTCATATGATTTCCCCTATTTCTACCATGTACTTGTGTGAGATGAACATGCGGGGCTAATCCCCTCAATCTTTAGGACCGGGAGTAGCCCGGGAATTCATTGTATGACAAGTTTATAATAGTAATTCATATTTTCTCTCTTAAATCCGTGGTATAGCTTCGTTTTCTCCATATATTGTTATGCTTGATCACCATAATAATAACCTAACACCCTCAATCACTTCGAGAGAAGGATTAACAACTGAAAAGAGACGAAACCTACATTAATCGATAAATCCCTTGAACAAGGTGGTGTAAAATTAATGGTGGATACTGAGAGATTGTTCGTAATGCACTTAGTTTAGGGGATAGGTTACTATGACGGTGGAACCGACCTAAACCTAAGTAGTGAATTGTACCACGACAGTGGGCAATTCTGTTTTCAGGCCACTACCCGGATAGAGAGAGAAGATTGAGGCATTATATAAAATCTAAACCAATGAAAACCCGCGGTGAAACCGCAATCCTAAAGATTCCTTTTTGAATTGATTAAATTAACCTTTAATCGATTGTTTGCTTTGTTTTATTTTTATTTTCTTTTAATTTTGACAACAAACCCCAATTTGTTATTCGGCTTAGCTGATCGCAAATAGTTAGTAGGAGTCTCTGACAATTCTGAGTATCCCTGTGTTCGACTCGGGCCTCACAAGGCTTGTACTACTCGACGCGTATACTTGCGTTTTTAGCACGTAGTAAAATACACGTCAAGTTTTTGGCGCCGTTGCCGGGGATACGGCGAAATTGTTGGCACTTCGAGTGCTACGAGCGGCCACTCTAGGCCACATTTTTTTTTATAATTTTCATTCAACTTCAAATATTTTCTTTCTTTTTTTCGTTCATTTTTATACTCGTCAAAGCACTGTACTGAACTGAATTTTCTTATTTCAGGTGTTGTGTATGGTGCAAATGCGCAGTACTGACTACGCGAATCCCACACCCGAGGTTCCGCTATCGGGACCTGAGGACGAAGATTTTAACGAGCAAGAATACCAAGAAGAGATAGATTCTGAATTTGAACAGGAAGAGATGGCCGACGCACAGACCATATGGGAAAAGATCAAGGCTTCTTCCGCATCATCTTCCAAGGGGCCTATAAAGAAGCAGGCAATCAACATACCAACATATAAGATTGATCCGGCTTTGATAAATCCGGTCAAGTCGAATGCTTTTCATGGGCTCAAGAATGAGGACCCCGTCGCGCATATCAGCCAGTTTGTTGAAAACTGTGACATGGTAAAAATCGATCGGTTTCCACAGGATGCACTATATCTCAAGCTCTTCCCGAGTTCTTTAGCGGGAGCCGCGCGAGAGTGGCTGCATAATTTGGACGATGAGTTCGTGGAGTCCTGGAACCATATGGTGGAGGTCTTCTTTGAGAGGTTCTTCCCTCATGAGAAGACTAATGACATGATCCGGAAGATTCATAATTTCACCCAACATGCCGGTGAAACATATTCTGAGACCTGGGAGAGATTCCAAGTCATGCTGAGGAGGTGCCTGCATCACGGGCTTGATAAAGAGACGCAGGTGAAGATCTTCTATTTTGCTCTCTCCGAGCACGATAGGAGTAATTTGGATTCAGCCAGGTCAGGATTCTTTTTGAACAACACAGGTGATAGGTGCTGGGAGATATTAAAGAACATGGCTAGGAAACAGTCATGGGGTGACAGAGGTGCTGTGGAGTAGGTTAGAGTCGCAGGTGAATCCAAAGTAGTTAAAGAACTGAACGATAAGTTAGATCTTCTAGCCAAGAAGCTGCTATCTAAGGAAGATGCATCTGAGGATAAGGAAGCCCAAGTGAAATTCATGCAACAACAGGGTTACAGAAACAATGACTACGCATGGAGGAAGGATAAAAAATTCTCATGGAAGGATCCAAATAACTTTCTGCAGGATCCGGATGCCAAGCCACAACCAAGAGCTGAGGATAAGAACACTGAACTACTGAGTCAAATGGTACAGCAGAACCAGGAGATGATGGCCATGTTTGGTAAGCAATTGCAATCTCAAGGTGATATTCTTACCAAGTTTGGACAGACGTTGCAAAGCCATGGAGCACAAATGCGGGCATTAGAAACCATCGTGGCACATATTTCTAGTGAAGTGGCGGCCATCAAGCACGCCAATCAACAGAAACCGGCCGAGAATGCAAATGTGGCCCAAGCACACCATCAGGTCAAGTATATGTCTGTGGTAAGCAATGAGGAGGAATCTCAGGTGCAAGAAGCTAAAGAAGAAAGCAAACTGATTTTTAATACGGAGGCGACACCAGCAATACCGTACCCTTGCACTTACTATGGACTACCCGGCGGAAACACTTTTTCTTTTTGGAAACGCCGCCAAGAGCCCATGGTGGTCACGTCTCCTCCTAGGCAAGAAGAACAATTGAAGGCTGTTTGTGCACGTGTGAAAACATCTAATGCGAGAGAGGAACCACAACAAGAAATTACTATTGATAATGTCTCGACAAAGTCCACGTCGGAGAGAGTAATTGAAGCAAGATTAGGGGAGTTGGCCCCGAAAAGCTCGTATGTGCCACCTCACAGGCGTGTCAATGCAGCAGATGTGTCAAGTCAGGACAAGCTGAAGCCAAAGAAAGAGCACCGTCATTTTAGGAAGTTCTTGGAAATGTTTAGAAAACTCCACATCAATATTCCACTAGTGGAGATGATCGAGAAGGTTCCCGCCTATGGGAGGTTCATCAAAGAAATCATCAATAAGAAGCGGCGGATAAAAGATGATGATATTTGTCGGATGAATGAGACGGTGAGCTCTAGGATTCACGGGAGTTCGCCAAAGAAGAGAAAAGACCCAGGAGGTTTCTACATTCCATGCTCTATAGGTGATCGACATTTTCCTAAAGCGCAATGTGATTCAGGCGCCAGCATAAATCTCATGCCTCTGGCGACATTTCAGAAACTTGGGTTAAAAGAAATCAAGAAGTCGGCCGCGACAATTGAATTGGTGGATGGGTCTTTAGTGAGACCATATGGAGTATGTGAAGATGTTCTCGTCAAAGTGGATCGATTTATATTCCCAGTGGATTTTGTTGTCATGGATATGCCACCGCTCCAAAGCTGTGAAATTCTTCTAGGAAGACCTTTTCAAGCAACGGCGGATGTCGTGACTGCCTTAGGGAGAGGTACATTGTCCTTGGGAATTGGAGGAGATCGAGTTGAATTCAAATTACCGCACGACCCTCTAAGCACATGCCCCAAAGTGCCAAGATGATGAGCTTCAAGTCGTCTAGCCTAAGACGTTAAATAAGGGCGCTTGTTGGGAGGCAACCCAACCATCGGTACAGTAGGATAGTTTATTTACATTCGTAGTTTAGTTTGTTTTTACTAAGTTTTTAGTATAAAAAAGATACCGTGATCGGTTTGTTTGATGTGCAGGCTGAGGCAGAGTCGATACCATTGACACACTGGTCGATGATATCGACCGGGTTACAGGTTGATGATTGTAGATTTTGCTTTGCGTCGATACCATCGACGGCCTCGTCGATGGTATCGACCTACCTACAAGCAGGTCGCGAAGAAAAAGTCGATGATATCGACACGGGCGTCGATACCATCGAGATCTCTGGAGATTTACAGACAAAATCGACTCAGGAAAGTCGATATCATCGACGTCCATGTCGATGGTATTGACACAGCTACAGGTTGAGACGCAAAGCGGCGGTGTTGCAACAAAAACAAGTCGATACCATCGACCCATGTCGATGGTATCGACACTCTACGTCACCGATCCACACAAATGAATCAACGGCGATCGCTGCTTCCACGTCATCGATCCGGGTGCAGCGTCGATACCATCGACCCATGTCGATGGTATCGACAC
This sequence comes from Alisma plantago-aquatica, assembly GCA_963693085.1. Lineage (NCBI taxonomy): Eukaryota > Viridiplantae > Streptophyta > Magnoliopsida > Alismatales > Alismataceae > Alisma > Alisma plantago-aquatica. The sequence continues at coordinate 646,544,330 of OY856410.1, forward strand.
GTCAGCGATCTGGGTTTCAAGATCCAGCCATCGACGACCGTCGATACTCGCGAGGGAGGCGGATAGCATCGACAGGTGTCGATACCATCGACTCGCGTCGATGGTATCGACGGACCAACAGTGGCGCCGGCCAAGTCTATATAAGGAGATTCATGACGTCATTTAACGTCACACCTTCAGAGCTCTCTTCTTCCTTTGTGCCGAGCACTCCCCCGAGCCATCCAAGCCCGAAGAACAGCAGCACCGAGCGACGATCTTCACCGAGCGGAGATTCAATTCTCCATCTTCACCGAGCGGAGATTCAATTCTCCATCTTCACCGAGCTCTTCTTCTAATCCTTTTCTCGTCGCAACAATGGTGCATACAACCAGAGCTTCTTCCTCACGCACTCATATGATTGACATCCCCGAGTTCGTGCCACCACCGCCATCATCGGTCGCACGTCCTTGACTTGTCCACCCATCCGCGGATGTGAAGAAGGTTTACGAAGAAATCCTGAAGCGCAAGATCGAGCCCACCCGTTACGTGGATCCGGAGATGATCAATGATCTTGGCTTCAAGGCAAATCTAGATTATGTACTGAAGGGGCAGGCCCACTAAACTGGCCGTGGACACGATGAGCTTGAGTACCATGAAGACGGCCAGCCATTTTTCGGCGAGTGGCCAACGTACACAGAGCTGGTGGCGGAATTCATGGCGTCACTAGACGTCTGTGTTGTGCCCAATGAGATATCAGCAAGCGACCGCGAGTGGGAAAAGGGCAGGTTGTCTTTTCGGCTGTACAACCGCGACTACACCATCACCCTCGAGCAGTTCAACAACATCTTCAACTGGAATCACTCGTGGTACGACTACAGGCGGCCGGATAACCGCACCAACTACGACGCTCTCTTCTCCGAGTTGGTGACGGTGCCACAAGGGAAGTCGGTTAGCTACCACAACGCCGCGATAGCCGACTTCGAGCACCCATTTGTCCGGGTATTGCACCGGATGTTGAGCTCCACCTTGTTTGCTCGGGGTGACCTAGCCCTTAGCAAGTTTCAGGAGCCTGACCTTTTCTTTCTCTACAAGCTCCTGACGCAACAAGAGTGCAACTGGGGCGCCTTCTTTCTGCAACGAGTTTTGGCGGTGAAGCGGAGTACGAGGAAACCGTCGATTCACTTCGGCGGGCTAATCACCAAGCTGGCTTCATACCTTGGCTTGAATTTCTAGACCCTCACTCCTCTGTCTACTAAGAGCAAGGTGAACTTGCAACATTTACACCGGTCCAATCTCATTCGTCTCCGAGATGGCGTGGCGTTCGCACACTGCCAGGTAAATCAAGCATATCAGGAGTGTTCTCTACCCGACCCCGTCTTCAACATCGACGGCGCACAGCATTTCCGGTGGCCAATCATAGCCATCGATTCCGATGAAGAAGACGGCGACAACAACGGTGGCAATGACGACGAGGCGGTGGGAGAGGAGGAAGAGGCATTTACACCTCTTCGAGCACGCGTAGCACCCCGGAAGCGCCCTAGGATGCATCCAGGTGTATCCTCATCTTCTCCGCATCAGGCTCCACCACCGCAGCCCTCGCAGCAGAGCGAGGTTGTTTATTCTATGCAGGGCATGTACATCATGCTCCAAGATATTCAACAGACGCAGCACAGCCACACCGCTGCGTACGTCGGTATTCAAGATACAACTAACCGGCTTTTTGTCAACCAACAGGCGATCTTCAAGAATGAGCGCCTTCTTTTCACTAATCAAGAGAACATCCACGATCGGCTGCATAGGATGGAGCAGTAGCAGCAGCCGTTTTATGATCATTACTGGAGCCAGAATTACTTTGGGGGGTACCCACAACCTCCTCCGATGCCCCAGTATGATCCGACCTTTCAGGGGCAATACCCGTCTTGGGACCCCACGGCGCCGCAATACCCGCCTCCACCACCACAGGACTGATCTGGTATCACTGTTCCAATCTTAAGTTTGTTTTTGACTATGAGGCCATAGTCGAATTCAAGCTTAGGGGGGTAGTTGGAACAGCTCTATCTTTTCTTGTTTTTGGTTTTTAGCATTATTGCTTTTCTTCTCTTGTTATTTGTTTCTTGCAATTTTAGTTTCTGTAGGATCCACGTGCTATCTAGTGTAATTGTGGATGTCATAAAAGTGTGTCATCTTGTTGTTAGTGCATGGGAAATTCAAGGGAAATTTGAAAATTTTTGGTGTGTTTGGATAGCTTGTTCTGTTTGACCTTGGGTACACATCCTACGAAAATGATTGGTTATGTCAACTTTAAAACAACATTTCATACCTGTACTCCTAATGATTCATGAAAGTGGACAGTAATGGTTGTTTGAGCCTAACCTAACCAAATGGTAATGAGACCTTAATTGGATGTAAGAGAGAGAACCCTCTAAACTACTACACAGGTCAGTAAGGAGGGACGCGTAATATCTTTCTAAGGTTCAGTCATCTAGTCTTGTGATCGTTCCACTTCATTTTTCCATAATCCACCTAAGAATTGGAAGTAAAGTGCAGTTTTAATTCCTTTTGTGTGCATATCATTTAGATAGGACTTGCATTGGTATTTTCCATATGTTTGCATAAAAAGAAAAAAATATAGTGATTCATGCACATTACCTTTAGGTGCATGCCATGTAGTCGCATTCATGATTTTCATGCATAAAGTATATCATGTATCTCAATTTTTCCCAAATGGTGAATTAAATTGTTCCATACCTTCTAAATAGTGAAAAAAAATTCTGAGTATGAAGAAAATAGCCCAATAAAATTATCTTTAAGCAATTATGGATATGTGGGCTGAAAAAAAAAGAAGCTAAAAATTTGCAATATAAAAAAAAAAGAATTTAGAAGAAAGTGAAATAAGAAGGAGAAAGGAACATAATATCACTTGCATTTCAGGATAATTGAGTACATGATGTAGCTTGACTAGATATCCATCTCATTTTGAGGCGGATGGTTGGTGCATGCATCATTCCACCCAATTTTAGGCATTAGGGCATTTCTAATGTGCATTTGCATCATATAGGACATTTTTGTATTATGCATGTTGAAACTGTACAATACTTCCACTTTCTTCCATGAGCTACCCATTTTCATCCACCCGTTGCTCGGATTGGTAGGCCACCGTGAATTTCTCCTCACTAATGAATATCAAGAGAACTGCTTCCATGTAGATGGTAGTTAGGGCGAGCAGCGTAGTATAGGCGATCACAAGATGCACCAATGCTGAATCGGCGAATTTTATTATGTTAACTGCCTTATGTGATAGTGTTCATCGGTTAGGAGGTTAATTTCTTTTATTGATGATTACTGTCGCCTGTAGGGTAATTACCGTTCTGTGGTTAGAGAAGGTCGGTTTGTGAATGATCAGTGGGAGTCATATGGGATGTTGGGTTGGTTTTTGTTTTTTAGTTGACATTTGCAATTCTATTCTAAGGATTAGTTGCTTGAGGGCGAGAAATGTTCAAGCTTAGGGGAGTTTGATGTGATGATTTTGAGTCGCATTTATAGACCTGTTTGATATGTGTTTTGTGCTTTTATTAGTCATTTCTATGGTTAATATCGCATAATTCATCCATTTTGGTCTTTGCCATTATTTTATGTCAAATTTCCTTTATTTCATTGTTTTGAGCATTAATTATCACATTATTATTATTTGTGTGGATTTATATGATCTTGTCTTTAGATTTCAGGAAAAACGAGTATTTGCTTCCGTCGATACCATCGACGGAAGTCGATACCATCGACATGGTCACAGGTTGCCAGCCGAAAGGAGCAGCAAAGAGTCGATACCATCGACGCTGATGTCGATAGTATTGAGACACCTTCAGGTTGCTGGCGAAGAAGCAGTCGATAGTATCGACACCAAGTCGATACCATCGACACATGGAGGCTACAACATCGCAAAATGATAAAACCGATGCCAAAAGGAAGTCGATACCTGACGTATATTTTACTACGCGCTAAAACGCAAGTATACGCGTCGAGTAATATAGGCCTTGTGAGGCCCGAGTCGAACTCAGGGATACGTGAATTATTGGAGACTTCTACTAACTAATCGCAATCAGCTAGACTGATTAACAAAGTAGGGTTTTGTGTTCAAATTAAAAAGAAAATAAAAATCAAACAAAGAAAACAATCGATTATAGGTTAATTTAATCAATTCAAAGGGATATCTTTAGGATGGCGGTTTCACCGCGGGTCAACATTGTATTAGGTTTTATATAATTCCTCACACTTCTCTCTCTATCCGGGTAGTGGCCTGAAAACAGAATTACCCACTGTCGTGGTGTAATTCACTACTTAGATTTAGGTTGATTCCACCGTCGTAGTAATCATTCCCCTAAACTAAGTGCAGTATAAACGGTCTCTCAGTTCCCACCATTAATTTTACAACTCCTTTGTCAAGGGTTTTATTGATTAATGTAGAATTCGTCTCTTTTCAACCGTTAATCCTTCTGTCGAAGTGATTAAGGGTGTTAAATTATTATTATGGTGATCAAGCATAACAATAGAAATGGAGAAAACGAATCTATACCACAGATTTGAGAGAAAAATATGAATTATTGATATAAAAATGTCATACAATGCATTCCCGGGCTACTCCCGGTCCTAAAGATTGAGGGTTTTAGCCTCTCATGTTCATCTCACACGAATACATGGTAGAAATTGGGGAATTCATAAGAAAAACGGGAAATAAATGGGAAAACCCCTGAACGGAGAAGAACCGGTGGATCCTTGGCGTAGAACATGAGCTTCCCCCGCCTGTCGGTGGTGGAAATCGTCTTCGGCAGCGTCCGAATCACCCGGGATGAGCTTCTCTGCCTCCGTTCTCCTTTCTCTCCTCCTCGGCACTCGTGCAATCAAAAATGAGATCCTTCTCTCTCTGGGCGGCCGTCATTAGGTATAAGTCCCTAATTAGGTCGTCAAATAACAACAGCCGTCCGATCGAGATCAAAACAGATCCAACGCATATCTGCCGGTGTCGATACCATCGACGCGGGTCGATGGTATCGACCCGGCGGATTAGCGGCAGCTTTCCTTTCTTTTATTCTGAGCGCCTGTGGTGATCTCGATACCATCGACTTGGGTGTCGATGGTATCGACTCCTTTAGCGTCGGTTGTTGTCGTTTAGCGACGCTGTAGCTCCCCTTGTGTCGATGGCATCGACTTGGGTCGATGGTATCGACAGTTTCCTCGCCAGCAACTTGAAGGGGTCTCGATACCATCGACTTAGGTGTCGATGGTATCGACTCTGTATTGCTCTTCTCGGCTGACAACCTGTGGCTTGGTCGATGGTATCGACTTCCGTCGATGGTATCGACGGAAGCAGATACTTGTTTTTCCTGAAATTTCACAACAAGCCCAAGTAAATCCACACAATTTATAATAAGATGATAAATAATGCTCAAAATAGTAAAACAAAGGGGATTTGATATAAAATGATGGCAAAGACCAAATAAAGTGAATTATGCAATAATATCCATGAAAATGAGTAATTAAAGCACAAAACACATATGAAATAGGTCTCTAAATGCGACTCAAAATCATCGCATCAAACTCCCCTAAGCTTAAACATTGCTCGCCCTCGAGCAACTAATCCTTAGAATAGAATTACAGATGTCAACTAACAATCAACACATCACCCCACATCCCACATGACTCCCACTGGACATTCTCAAACCGGCCTTTCCTAATCACAGAACAGTAATTACCCTACAGGCGACAATAATCATCAATAAAAGAAATTATCCTTCAAACCGATGAACACTATCACATAAGGCAGTTAACATAATAAAATTTGCCGATTCAGCATTAGTGCATCTTGTGATCGCCTACACTACGTTGCTCGCCCTAACTACCATCTACATGGAAGCAGTTCTCCTGATAAACATGAGTGAGGAGAAAATCACGGTGGCCTACCAATCCGAGCAACGGGTGGATGGAATGGGTGGTTCATGGAAGAATTTGGAAGTATTACACAGTTTCAAAATGCATACAACAAAATGTCCTAAATGATGCAAATGCACATTGAAAATGCCCTAATGCTTAAAATTGGGTGGAATGATGCATGCACTAACCTTCCACCTCAAAATGAGATGGAAATCTAATTAAGCCACATCATGTACTCAATTTCCCTGGTATGCAAGTGATATCATGTTCCTTTCTCCCTCTTATTCCATTTCCTTCTAAATTCTCTTTTTTTCAAATATTTTTTCAGATTTTCAGATTTTTTTTCTTTTAGCCTCTTAGCCAACATATCCATAATTGCTTAGAGATACATGTGTTAGGCTATTTTCTTCATAATTGGAAATCTTTGTACTATTTCGAGGGTATGGGACAATTTAGATCACTTTTCAAGACAAACTGAGGTACATGGTGTACTTATGCTTGAAAATCATGAAAGTTATGAGTGCAAGACATGCACCTAAAGGTAATGTGCATGAATCACTATACATTTTTTTTTCATTTTATGCAAAAATATGAAAATAACAATGCAAATCCTATCTACATGCTATGCACGCAAGAAGGAATTAAAATTGTACTTTACTTCCAATTCTTTGGTGGATTATGGAAAAATATGAAGTGGAATGATCACAAGATTAAGTTACTGAACCTTAGAAAAATATCATGTGTCCCTCCTTACTGACATGTGTGGTAGTTCAAAGGGTTCTTTCTCGTATATCCAATTAAGGTCTCATTACCATTTGATTAGGTTAGGCTCAAACAACCGTTACTATCCACTTTTCATGAGTCAATGGGGGTGTGGGTGTGACATATTGCTTCAAAGTTGACATAATCAATCATTTTCATAGGACAAGTTTCCCAAGGACAACCAAGTTAAGCTATCCAAAAGACCCAGAAATTTTGAAATTCCCTTAAATTTCCCATGAAAAAGCGAGATGACAATTTTTTAAGACATCCACGATTACACTAGATAGATGTGGATCCTAAACAAACACTAAAATTGCAAGAACAAATAACAAAGCAGAAACTAAAAACAACTAAAGAAAAGATAAAAGATAGAGTTGTTCCAGCCACCCCCCCTAAGCTTGAATTCGACTATGGCCTCATAGTCAAAAACTAACTTAAGGGTGGAACAGTGATACCCTGATCAATCTTGCGGAGGCGGTGGTGGATATTGCGGTGCTGTAGGATCCCAAGACGGGTACTCCCCCTGGAAGCTTGGATCATATTGGGTCCTCGGCGGAGGTTGTGGATAGCCTCCAAAGTAGTCTTGACTCCAGTAATGGACAAAGAAGGGCTCCTGTTGCGTCTCTATCCGCTGCAACCGGGTGTGCATTTGCTCTTGGTTGGCGAGGATGAGCCGCTCGTTCTTGAACATAGCCCGTTGGTTGTCAAGTACCCGGCTCGTAGTCTCATGAATGCCGGTATACATACCCATGCGCTGCTGCTGAGTCTGCTGGATGTCCTGCAGCATGGTGTACATCCCCTGCATGGAATAGGGATCCACGGATGGCTGCTCGTACTGTGGTGATGGCGGCGGGGGCTGAGATGATGAAGATGCACCCGGATGCATCCTAGGACGCTTCCGTGGTGCCACACGTGCTCGAAGAGGTGTGTAAGCCTCCTCTTCCTCTGCAGCCTCACCTTCTTGCTCGTCACCACCGCCGTCTTCCTCGGAGGACTCGATGGCTATGATTGGCCACCGGAAGTGCTGCTTGCCCTCTATGTTGAAGACGTCGTCCGGTAGGGAGCTCTCCTGATAAGCTTGGTTGACGTGGCAATGAGCGTATGCCAACCCGTCCCGAAAAAGAATAAGGTTTGAACGGTGCAAGTGTTGCACGTTCACCTTGCTCCTTGTAGAAATCGGAGTCATGGACTGAAGGTTCAGCCCCAAGTAAAGCGCCAACTTGGTGACAAGACCACCAAAATGAATTGGAGCCCTCCTTGTACTCCTTTTCACCGCCAGGACGCGTTGTAGCCAGAACGCCCCCCAGTTGCACTCTTGACGTTTCAGGAGTGCGTAGAGAAAGAACAGGTCACTCTCCTGAAACTTGCTCAAAGCAAGATTGCTTCGAGCGAACAAAGTCAAGCTCAACATCCTATGCAGGACCCGGACGAACGTGTGCTCAAAATCCGCTACCGCTGCATTATGGTAGCTCACAGTCTTTCCTGCCGGCACTGTAACTAGCTCGGCGAAGATTTGGTCGTAGTCGGTGCGGGCGTCGGGGCGTCGGTGATCGTTGCGGCTGTGGTTCCAGTTGAAGATGTCGTTGAACTGCTTCAACATGATGTTGTAATTGTTGTTGAAGAGTCAGAAGGACACCCTTCCCCTGATCCACGTCTGGTCCGATGGTACCACGTCATTTGGTACGACGCAGATATCAAGAGACGCCATGAACTCAGCCACCAGTTCCTTGTATGTGGGCCATTCACCGAAAAACGGCTGCCCATCCGCGTGACAGTCGATCTCATAAAGGCGATTGGTGTGCCGCGCTTGCCCGGCCAACACATAGGCCAAGTTGGCCTCGAACCCCAGCTCCTGGATCATGCCCCGGTCCACATACCGGGTGGGCTCGAACTTTCGCTTCATAATATCCTCGTAGACCTTCCTCACATCCATGTTGGCATGAATTAGGCGTGGACGAGGGATGGAAGCGGGTGGGGGAGGAACAAACTCCTCGATATCCATAGGGTGAGCGCTTGAGGACGACGCTCTGGCGGTGTGCACCATGGTTGCGAGAAAAGATGGGATTAGAAGAAAAGAGCTCGGTGAAGATGGAGAAGAAATTCTCCACTCGATGAAGATCTCCGCTCGATGACGCTTCTCTGCAGTCTTGGAGGGCTCGGGGGAGTGCTCGGCGCAAAGGAGGATACTTGCTCTAAAGGTGTGACGTCAAGTGACGTTGCAAGTCCCCTTAAATAGGCTTGATCGGCACCCCTATTGACCCGTCGATACCATCGACGCGGGTCGATGGTATCGACACATCTCGCGGGTATCCGCCTCCCTCGCGAGTATCGACGGCTGACGTTTGCTGGATCGAGAAACCCGGATTGCTGACGTGTCGATACCATCGACGGAAGTCGATGGTATCGACGCAGCACCCGGATCGCTGACATGGCTGTTGCGATCGTCGTCGATGTCTGTATGCGGATCGGTGACATGTCCGTCGATACCATCGACAGATGTCGATGGTATCGACTTGCTTTTATTGCGACACCGCCGTTGTGTTGCATTCAACCTGTGATGAAGTCGATACCATCGACGAGGCCATCGATGGTATCGAGTTGACTGAGCAAAATTCGTCTGAATATCTCCAGAGATCTCGATGGTATCGACTGGGGTGTCGATACCATCGACACTTTTATTGCGACCTGTCTGTGACCATGTCGATACCATCGACGGGGGTTTCGATAGTATCGACGCAGTGCGATTTTTGCTGGTGTCAACCGGAACCCATGTCGATACCATCGACGGGTGTGTCGATGGTATCGACCCTGCCTGTGCCTGCACATTCAACAAACGGATCAAGGTATCATTTTTAAACTAAAATTTAAACGAAATAAAAGCAATCTATGACTAAAATTAAACTATCCTAATGTACCGATGGTTGGGTTGCCTCCCAACAAGCGCCCTTGTTTAGCATCTTAGGCTGGACGTCTTCCCTTCATCTCATTCATGCACAAGTGAAATGAGTTTAACCTCATTCACTTTCCTCTTGTAATTCTCACCAAAATACAACTTCAAGCATTGCCCGTTCACCAAGAACGTGGCATCTCCATCACGCACGAGAATCGCTCCGTGCGGTTTCACCTCTTCCACAATGAAGGGTCCACTCCACCAGGATTTCAGCTTCCCGGGATGCAGTTTGAGACGGGAGTTAAACAATAGAACGTTGTCTCCCTTCTTGAACGTGCACATCTCAATATGGCGATCGTGTATCAGCTTTGTGCGCTCTTTGTAGATGCGGGCATTCTCATATGTCGTCATGCGTAGCTCATCCAATTCATTCAATTCAAACATCCGTTTTCTCCCGGCCTCATCATAGCACAAGTTCAGCCTTCTTAGCACCCAATGGGCCTTGTGCTCTAATTCCACCGGAAGATGGCAAGCCCGGCCGTACGCCAACCTAAAAGGCGTGGTGCCTATAGGTGTTTTTTACGCCGTTCGATAAGCCCAAAGTGCGTCCGGTAGCAATACACTCCAATTCTTCCTTGTGGATGCTACGGTCCTTTCTAAAATCTTCTTGATTTCTCTATTTGATACCTCCACTTGTCCTTGCGTCTGTGGATGATATGGGGTGTCGATGTTGTGCTTGACCCCATATTTCTTCAAAAGTGTCACGAATTTCTGATTTCGAAAATGTGTGCCTCCGTCACTTATGATCATTCGGGGAATCCCGAACCTGCAGAAAATGTTCTCTTTGACAAACCTGCACACTACGTTCAAATCATTAGTCCTTGTGGGGATTGCCTCCACCCACTTCGACACATAATCTACAGCAAGTAAGATATAAAGATTTGAATTTGAGGACACAAAGGGTCCCATGAAGTCAATGCCCCATAAATCAAATACCTCAACTTCCTGAAATACATTCAGGGGCATTTCCTGTCTCCTTGAGATATTACCTGCGCGCTGGCACGGGTCACATTGCCTAACAAAATTATAGGCATCCCGGAACAAAGTGGGCCAATAAAGGCCGCTCTCCAGCACCTTAGCTGCTGTCCGTGAGCTAGCATGGTGTCCTCCTGTAGGCGATGCATGACAGTGGTGGAGAACACTCTCGTACTCCACCTCTGGCACGCACCTGCGAAGAATACCATCCCTGCACTGCTTCAAGAGAATCGGGTCATCCCAAAAATAATATCTCAATGAATGAAAGAATTTCTTTTTCTCTTGATAGGACCAATCCTCCGGGATGATCCCGCAAGCCAAATAATTCACAATTTCCGCAAACCATGGTTCTTTAGAATCAATTTTTAAAAGTTGCTCATCGGGAAAGGTCTCGGTAATGGGTATGTGCAAACCTTGTTCATCAACCCTCTCTAACCTAGACAAGTGGTCGACTACCACATTTTCACTTCCCGACTTGTCCTTGATTTCAATATCGAATTCTTGTAGGAGCAAAATCCACCTAATTAGTCTAGGCTTCGCATCCTTCTTCTCCATCAAATACTTTATTGCAGCGTGATCAGTCCACACAACCACCTTAGAACCCACTAAGTACTGCCGAAATTTTTCAAAGGCGAACACGAAGGCCAGTAACTCCTTTTCCGTAGTTGTGTAGTTCAATTGAGCATCATTAAGCGTTTTTGAGGCGTAGAAAATCACAGCAGGCTTGTTATCTACCCTTTGCCCCAAAACAGCTCCCACAGCATAATCGGACGCATCACACATCAACTCGAATGGCTTTGGCCAATCCGGCGTTTGAACAACCGGAGCTGAAATCAACTTCTCCTTCAAAACCTCGAATGCGTGAAGACATTTCTCATTGAAATCAAAAACTGTGTCTTTTTCCAACAATTCCGATAATGGCTTTGCGATTTTCGAAAAATCCTTAATAAATCGCCGATAAAACCCGGCGTGTCCTAAAAAACTTCTCACCCCTTTTACAGAATTTGGTGGGGGTAACTTAGAAATCACCTCAATTTTTACGGGGTCTACTTCAAGACCTTTGCTAGACACCTTGTGTCCTAGCACAATTCCTTCCGTCACCATCATGTGACATTTCTCCCAATTGAGGACCAAGTGTGTGTCCTCGCACCGCTGCAACACCTTATCTAAGTTATAAAGGCATTCATCAAAAGACGCTCCATATAGCGAGAAGTCGTCCATGAAAACTTCAAGACACCGCTCTACCATGTCAGAGAATATGGCGAGCATGCAGCGTTGAAAAGTCGTCGGCGCATTGCATAAACCGAACGGCATACGGCGGTAAGCAAATGTCCCATAGGGACATGTAAACGTAGACTTCTCTTGATCCAAAGGATCAATATAAATCTGGTTGTACCCCGAATAGCCATCTAGAAAACAAAAATGCGACCGACCAGCTAGACGTTCCAAAATCTGATCGATAAATGGCAATGGAAAATGATCTTTAAGAGTTGCGGTATTCAATCGGCGGTAGTCAATGCAAACACGCCACCCGGTTACCAATCGGGTGGTGACAGGTTCATTCAAAAGATTTGTAGTGACAGTGATTCCCCCCTTTTTAGGGACTACCTGTGTGGGACTCACCCACGTTGAATCGGATATGGCATAAATGATCCCTACAGCAAGAAGCTTTATGACTTCCTTCTTGACAACCTCCATCATGCTTGGATTTAGACGTCTTTGAGGCTGTATGACTGGCTTGGCTCCCTCCTCGAGCCGAATCTTGTGTTGGCAAAGTGTAGGGGAGATCCCCTTGATGTCCGCCACAGACCACCCAAAAGCTCCACGGTGGTTCTTGAGCACTATCAGTAGTTGCTCCTCCTGATCCGCACTCAAGTATGCAGAAAGAATCACTGGTAACTTGTCCTCCTCAGCTAGAAAGATGTACTTCAGATGCGGGGGCAATGGCTTCAATTCCAGATCAGGTGGGCAAATAAGAGATGATTGTAGCGGTGGGGGAAGTGTACCCAAATCTTCATAGTGCCTCGTGTAGAAACATGGAAGCATTTGCAGCATTTTGGCGCACTCCTTGAGTGAAGTACTCCGCATCCAATCATAAGTGACATTTAACAAACACGCCTCCAAAGGCAATTCCGGATATGCATCAAAGACGGAAGTAACAATCACATCATCCTCCCATGAAGATGGAATGTCCTCATTCTCATCATTTGGAAACCCAACAGCCTTGCATAAAGAGACAACTTTAGTTTGCTCCATAAGGTCCACTGCTAGGGTCCCATTATCTATCCTGCTCATAACATGAGCCATATCCAAAAATGGCTTCCCAAGACAAAGTGAGATATTTTGTTCCACATGCTTAACCATGTTGCAATGTGCTTTTGTTTTATTAGATGCATTACCATTGGGCATGACCATCTCAAAGCGATCATCCGCAATGCCCAAGGTCAAGCGACCTCTCCCCATCTCCAAGATCATATCAGCTGTAGCTTGGAATGGGCGACCAAGTAGTAACTCATTTCCGTGCTCATCCTGCATTTCCATAATGACGAAATCAGCCGGAAAAACAAAGCGGTCTACCTTTACCAAAACATCCTCACAGATTCCATACGGTTTCACCACAGAATTATCGGCCAATTGGATGGTCATGTTACTTGGTCTCGACTCCTTCAATCCAAGTTTCTTGAACGTAGAAAGGGGCATCAGATTGATGCTTGCCCCAGAATCACAAAGTGCTTCGCCAAATTTGAACTTCCTGATAAAGCAAGAAATATTGAAACAACCGAGATCCTGTCTCTTTGGCGGAAAAGTGCCCATAATAAAAGCACTCACTTGCTCCTTCAATACCACGACCTCAGTGTCGGGTATCTTTCTCTTCTTGGTGATTACATCTTTGAGAAACTTCCCATAAGACGGGATTTGTTCAATCACCTCTAGCAAAGGAATATTCACTGATAACTTCCTAAAGCTGTCCAGAAATTTCTTAAACTGTGCATCCACCTTTCTTGCTTTTGCACTATTGGGATAGGGGACCGGAACGGTATGTGCCCTTTGATGAGGTGGTACATAGGGAGTTAATTTCTGTGGTTCCTCCTGTGTGGCTTGTTCTTCCTTACCATCTTCAGCTATGTCCTCAGTTTGCTCTATGACAGGTGCGGGATGCTCTTTGACTGTTGCTTCTTCAACCGTGTCATGTGGTGTGCTTGTGTCATCCGCCCTTGGATTTAACACTTTCTTACCGCTCCTCAATAAGATGGCCTTGGCCTGTTGGTTTCCCCCGGGAACATTGGTGTTCCCCGGAAAACCCGGATGTGCCGGCTTCTTCAAGCTTGCAATCTCGGCTGCCATCTGCGCCATGGAAGTCTCTATAGTTCTCATTTGAGCCCCGTGGCTCTGCAAAGTCTGCCCAAACTGGTTCATAAATTCACCCTGCTGCTTTATTTGCTGCCCAAAAGTGTTCATCAACTCTTGATTTTGCTTTATGACTTGATTTAGCAACTCCGTGCTCTTGTCCTCCGTGACCGGTGTAGGTTTGGTGTCCGGATCCTGCAGAAAGTTATTTGGATCCTTCCATGAAAATTTCTTGTCCTTCCGCCATGAATAATCGTTATTCCTATACCCCTGCTGTTGCCTCATGTACTTGACTTGAGCCTCATCCTCGGACTCATTGTCTTCCTTCTGCAGCAACTTCTTTGCGAGAAGGTCCATCTTCTCGTTCAGCTCTCTCATTGCCTTTGACTCACTGGCAACTCTTGCTTGCTCAACTGGGCCTCTTTCTCTTTCCCCCCAAGATTGCTTTCGTGCCATATTCTTCAGTATTTCCCAGCATCTTGTATCAGTGTTATTTAAGAAAAATCTTGAGCCAGCCGAGTCCAAATTGCTTCTATCATGCTCGGAGAGAGCAAAGTAGAAGATCTTCACTTGGGTTTCCTTGTCCAGTCCATGGTGTGGACATCTCCTCAACATGACTTGGAATCGCTCCCAAGTCTCAGAATAAGTTTCACCCGCCTGTTGGGTGAAATTGTGGATCTTCCGGATCATATCATTGGTCTTCTCAGGAGGGAAGAACCTCTCGAAGAAAACCTCCACCATGTGATCCCATGATTCAACAAACTCGTCGTCGAGGTTATGAAGCCACTCTCTTGCCACTCCAGCCAAGGAACTCGGGAATAACTTGAGGTAGAGCACATCCTGCGGAAATCAATCTATCTTCACCATATCGCAGTTCTCCACGAACTGGCTGATGTGGGCCACTGGATCTTCATTTTTTAATCTGTGAAATGCGTTTGATTTAACCAGGTTAATCAATGCTGGATCGATCTTGTAGGTTGGAATGTTTAGCCCTTGTTTCTTTATAGGCCCCTTTGATGCCGAGGAAGAAGACGCCTTGATCTTCTCCCATATTGTCTGTGCTTCAGCCATTACTTCTTCTTGTTCTTGCTCAGATTCAGAATTTATATCACTGTGGTGTTCCTCCTCATAGTAGTCCTCGTCCTCTGATCCCGCAGATGGAACCTCAGGTGTGCGATTCACGTAGTCTCGACTACGTGTGTGCACCATGCAAAGTATCTGAAAAATGGAAATAGGGGTTCAGTACAATGCTTTGAACGAGTCAACACAATTATAGAGAAATAAAGGAATTTTTTTTGAAATTGTTTTAAAATAAATAAAAAAATGTGGCCTAGAGTGGCCGCTCTTAGCACTCAAAGTGCCAATAATTCGCCGTCTCCCCGGCAACGGTGCCAAAAACTTGACGTATATTTTACTACGTGCTAAAACGCAAGTATACGCGTCGAGTAATATAGGCCTTGTGAGGCCCGAGTCGAACTCAGGGATACGTGAATTATTGGAGACTTCTACTAACTAATCGCAATCAGCTAGACCGATTAACAAAGTAGGGTTTTGTGTTCAAATTAAAAAGAAAATAAAAATCAAACAAAGAAAACAATCGATTATAGGTTAATTTAATCAATTCAAAGGGATATCTTTAGGATGGCGGTTTCACCGCGGGTCAACATTGTATTAGGTTTTATATAATTCCTCACACTTCTCTCTCTATCCGGGTAGTGGCCTGAAAATAGAATTACCCACTGTCGTGGTGTAATTCACTACTTAGATTTAGGTTGATTCCACCGTCGTAGTAATCATTCCCCTAAACTAAGTGCAGTATAAACGGTCTCTCAGTTCCCACCATTAATTTTACAACTCCTTTGTCAAGGGTTTTATTGATTAATGTAGAATTCGTCTCTTTTCAACCGTTAATCCTTCTGTCGAAGTGATTAAGGGTGTTAAATTATTATTATGGTGATCAAGCATAACAATAGAAATGGAGAAAACGAATCTATACCACAGATTTGAGAGAAAAATATGAATTATTGATATAAAAATGTCATACAATGCATTCCCGGGCTACTCCCGGTCCTAAAGATTGAGGGTTTTAGCCTCTCATGTTCATCTCACACGAATACATGGTAGAAATTGGGGAATTCATAAGAAAAACGGGAAATAAATGGGAAAACCCCTGAATGGAGAAGAACCGGTGGATCCTTGGCGTAGAACATGAGCTTCCCCCGCCTGTCGGTGGTGGAAATCGTCTTCGGCAGCGTCCGAATCACCCGGGATGAGCTTCTCGGCTTCCGTTCTCCTTTCTCTCCTCCTCGGCACTTGTGCAATCAAAAATGAGATCCTTCTCTCTCTGGGCGGCCGTCATTAGGTATAAGTCCCTAATTAGGTCATCAAATAACAACAGCCGTCCGATCGAGATCAAAACAGATCCAACGCATATCTACCGGCGTCGATACCATCGACGCGGGTCGATGGTATCGACCCGGCGGATTAGCGGCAGCTTTCCTTTCTTTTATTCTGAGCGCCTGTGGTGATCTCGATACCATCGACTTGGGTGTCGATGGTATCGACTCCTTTAGCGTCGGTTGTTGTCGTTTAGCGACGCTGTAGCTCCCCTTGTGTCGATGGCATCGACTTGGGTCGATGGTATCGACAGTTTCCTCGCCAGCAACTTGAAGGGATCTCGATACCATCGACTTAGGTGTCGATGGTATCGACTCTGTATTGCTCTTCTCGGCTGACAACCTGTGGCTTGGTCGATGGTATCGACTTCCGTCGATGGTATCGACGGAAGCAGATACTTGTTTTTCCTGAAATTTCACAACAAGCCCAAGTAAATCCACACAATTTATAATAAGATGATAAATAATGCTCAAAATAGTAAAACAAAGGGGATTTGATATAAAATGATGGCAAAGACCAAATAAAGTGAATTATTCAATAATATCCATGAAAATGAGTAATTAAAGCACAAAACACATATGAAATAGGTCTCTAAATGCGACTCAAAATCATCGCATCAATACCATCGACCCGAGTCGATGGTATCGAGATGATGTCGGGCGCGACAAAGGAAGGGTTTGCAGCCAGCCGCTACTGTAGCGGGTCGATACCATCGAATCGCGTCGATGGTATCGACACCGTAGGATATGAGTTTGCTTTCTAATGATCTCAATCGGACGGCTGGAGTTAATTAGCGACCTAATTAGGGACTTATACCTAATGACGGCTGCCCAGACAACGGGGAGGATCGGATTAGCCATTCCACAAGTGCCGAGGAGCGAGAGAAAGGAGAACGGAGGCCAGAAGTTCATACCAGTCGATCCGGACGCTGCCGAAGACGGATTTCACCACCGAGAGGCGGGAAAGCACGTGTTCTACGCAAAGGATCAATCGGTTCTTCTCCGTTCAGGGGTTTTCCCTCTCTATACATGTTTTACATATGATTTCCCCTATTTCTACCATGTACTTGTGTGAGATGAACATGCGGGGCTAATCCCCTCAATCTTTAGGACCGGGAGTAGCCCGGGATTTCATTGTATGACAAGTTTTTAAT
The DNA here is from genome assembly GCA_963693085.1 of Alisma plantago-aquatica. Lineage (NCBI taxonomy): Eukaryota > Viridiplantae > Streptophyta > Magnoliopsida > Alismatales > Alismataceae > Alisma > Alisma plantago-aquatica. The sequence continues at coordinate 646,561,819 of OY856410.1, forward strand.
AGTAATTCATATTTTCTCTCTTAAATCCGTGGTATAGCTTCGTTTTCTCCATATATTGTTATGCTTGATCACCATAATAATAACCTAACACCCTCAATCACTTCGACAGAAGGATTAACAACTGAAAAGAGACGAAACCTACATTAATCGATAAATCCCTTGAACAAGGTGGTGTAAAATTAATGGTGGATACTGAGAGATTGTTCGTAATGCACTTAGTTTAGGGGATAGGTTACTACGACGGTGGAACTGACCTAAACCTAAGTAGTGAATTGTACCACGACAGTGGGCAATTCTGTTTTCAGGCCACTACCCGGATAGAGAGAGAAGATTGAGGCATTATATAAAATCTAAACCAATGAAAACCCGCGGTGAAACCGCAATCCTAAAGATTCCTTTTTGAATTGATTAAATTAACCTTTAATCGATTGTTTGCTTTGTTTTATTTTTATTTTCTTTTAATTTTGACAACAAACCCCAATTTGTTATTCGGCTTAGCTGATCGCAAATAGTTAGTAGGAGTCTCCGACAATTTTGAGTATCCTTGTGTTCGACTCGGGCCTCACAAGGCCTGTACTACTCGACGCGTATACTTGTGTTTTTAGTGCGTAGTAAAATACACGTCAAGTTTTTGGCGCCGTTGCCGGGGATACGGCGAAATTGTTGGCACTTCGAGTGCTACGAGCGGCCACTCTAGGCCACATTTTTTTTATAATTTTCATTCAACTTCAAATATTTTCTTTCTTTTGTTCGTTCATTTTTATACTCGTCAAAGCACTGTACTGAACTGAATTTTCTTATTTCAGGTGTTGTGTATGGTGCAAACGCGCAGTACTGACTACGCGAATCCCACACCCGAGGTTCCGCTGTCGGGACCTGAGGATGAAGATTTTAACGAGCAAGAATACCAAGAAGAGATAGATTCTGAATTTGAACAGGAAGAGATGGCCGACACACAGACCATATGGGAAAAGATCAAGGCTTCTTCCGCATCATCTTCCAAGGGGCCTATAAAGAAGCAGGCAATCAACATACCAACATATAAGATTGATCTGGCTTTGATAAATCTGGTCAAGTCGAATGTGTTTCATGGGCTCAAGAATGAGGACCCCATCGCGCATATCAGCCAGTTTGTTGAAAACTGTGACATGGTAAAAAGCGATCGGTTTCCACAGGATGCACTATATCTCAAGCTCTTCCCGAGTTCTTTAGCGGGAGCCACGCGAGAGTGGCTACATAATTTGGACAATGAGTTCGTGGAGTCCTGGAACCATATGGTGGAGGTCTTCTTTGAGAGGTTCTTCCCTCCTGAGAAGACTAACGACATGATCTGGAAGATTCATAATTTCACCCAACAGGCCGGTGGAACATATTCTGAGACCTGGGAGAGATTCCAAGTCATGCTGAGGAGGTGCCCGCATCACGGGCTTGATAAAGAGACGCAGGTGAAGATCTTCTATTTTGCTCTCTCCGAGCACGATGGGAGTAATTTGGATTCAGCCGGGTCAGGATTCTTTTTGAACAACACAGATGATAGGTGCTGGGAGATATTAAAGAACATGGCTAGGAAACAGTCATGGGGTGACAGAGGTGATGTGGAGCAGGTTAGAGTCGCAGGTGAATCCAAAGTAGTTAAAGAACTGAACGATAAGTTAGATCTGCTAGCCAAGAAGCTGCTATCTAAGGAAGATGCATCTGAGGATAAGGAAGCCCAAGTGAAATTCATGCAACAACAGGGTTACAGGAACAATGACTACGCATGGAGGAAGGATAAAAAATTCTCATGGAAGGATCCAAATAACTTTCTGCGGGATCCGGATGCCAAGCCACAACCAAGAGCCGAGGATAAGAACACTGAACTACTGAGTCAAATGGTACAGCAGAACCAGGAGATGATGGCCATGTTTGGTAAGCAATTGCAATCTCAAGGTGATATTCTTACCAAGTTTGGACAGACGCTGCAAAGCCATGGAGCACAAATGCGGGCATTAGAAACCACCGTGGCACATATTTCTAGTGAAGTGGCAGCCATCAAGCACGCCAATCAACAGAAACCGGCCGAGAATGCAAACGTGGCCCAAGCACACCATCAGGTGAAGTATATGTCTGTGGTAAGCAATGAGGAGGAATCTCAGGTGCAAGAAGCTAAAGAAGAAAGCAAACTGATTTTTAATACGGAGGCGACACCGGAAATACCGTACCCTCACACTTACTATGGACTACCAGGCGGAAGCACTTTTTCTTTTTGGAAACGCCGCCAAGAGCCCATGGTGGTCACGTCTCCTCCTAGGCAAGAAGAACAATTGAAGGCTGTTTGTGCGCATGTGAAAACATCTAATGCGAGAGAGGAACCACAACAAGCAATTACTATTGATAATGTCTCGACAAAGTCCACGTCGGAGAGAGTAATTGAAGCAAGATTAGGGGAGTTGGCCCCGAAAAGCTCATATGTGCCACCTCACAGGCGTGTCAATGCAGCAGATGTGTCAAGTCAGGACAAGCTGAAGCCAAAGAAAGAGCACCGTCATTTTAGGAAGTTCTTGGAAATGTTTAGAAAAATCCACATCAATATTCCACTAGTGGAGATGATCGAGAAGGTTCCCCCCTATGGGAGGTTCATCAAAGAAATCATCAATAAGAAGCGGCGGATAAAAGACGATGATTTTTGTCGGATGAATGAGACAGTGAGCTCTATGATTCACGGGAGTTCGCCAAAGAAGAGAAAAGACCCAGGAGGTTTCTACATTCCATGCTCTATAGGTGATCGACATTTTCCTAAAGCGCAATGTGATTCAGGCGCCAGCATAAATCTCATGCCTCTGGCGACATTTCAGAAACTTGGGTTAAAAGAAATCAAGAAGTCGACCGCGACAATTGAATTGGCGGATGGGTCTTTAGTGAGACCATATGGAGTATGTGAAGATGTTCTCGTCAAAGTGGATCGATTTATATTCCCGGTGTATTTTGTTGTCATGGATATGCCACCGCTCCAAAGCTGTGAAATTCTTCTAGGAAGACCTTTTCAAGCAACGGCGGATGTCGTGACTGCCTTAGGGAGAGGTACATTGTCCTTGGGAATTGGAGGAGATCGAGTTGAATTCAAATTACTGCACGACCCTCTAAGCACATGCCCCAAAGTGCCAAGATGATGAGCTTCAAGTCGTCTAGCCTAAGATGTTAAATAAGGGTGCTTGTTGGGAGGCAACCCAACCATCGGTACAGTAGGATAGTTTGTTTACATTCGTAGTTTAGTTTGTTTTTACTTAGTTTTTAGTATAAAAAAGATACCGTGATCGGTTTGTTTGATGTGCAGGCTGAGGCAGAGTCGATACCATCGACACATTGGTCGATGGTATCGACCGGGTTACAAGTTGATGATTGCAGATTTTGCTCTGCGTCGATACCATCGACGGCCTCGTCGATGGTATCGACCTACCTACAGGCAGGTCGTGAAGAAAAAGTCGATGATATCGACACGGGCGTCGATACCATCGAGATCTCTGGAGATTTACAGACAAAATCGACTCAGGTCGATGGTATCGACACAGCTACAGGTTGAGACGCAAAGCGGCGGTGTTGCAACAAAAACAAGTCGATACCATCGACCCATGTCGATTGTATCGACACTCTACGTCACCGATCCACGCAAATGAATCAACGGCGATCGCGGCTTCCACGTCATCGATCCGGGTGCAGCGTCGATACCATCGACCCATGTCGATGGTATCGACACGTCAGCGATCCGGGTTTCAAGATCCAGCCATCGACGACCGTCGATACTCGCGAGGGAGGCGGATAGCAGCGACAGGTGTCGATACCATTGACTCGCGTCGATGGTATCGACAGACCAACAGTGGCACCGGCCAAGTCTATATAAGGAGATTCATGACGTCATTTAACGTCACACCTTCAGAGCTCTCTTCTTCCTTTGTGCCGAGCACTCCCCCGAGCCATCCAAGCCCGAAGAATAGCAGCACCGAGCGACGATCTTCACCGAGCGGAGATTCAATTCTCCATCTTCACCGAGCTCTTCTTCTAATCCTTTTCTCGTCGCAACAATGGTGCATACAACCAGAGCTTCTTCCTCGCACACTCATATGATTGACATCCCTGAGTTTGTGCCACCACCGCCATCATCGGTCGCACGTCCTCGACTTGTCCACCCATCCGTGGATGTGCAGAAGGTTTACGAAGAAATCCTGAAGCGCAAGATCGAGCCCACCCGTTACGTGGATCCGGAGATGATCAATGATCTTGGCTTCAAGGCAAATCTGGATTACGTACCGAAGGGGCAGGCCCACCAAACGGGCCGTGGACATGATGAGCTTGAGTACCATGAAGACGGCCAACCATTTTTCGGCGAGTGGCGAACATACACAGAACTGGTGGCAGAATTCATGGCGTCACTGGACGTCTGTGTTGTGCCCAATGAGATATCAGCAAGCGACCACGAGTGGGAAAAGGGCAGGGTGTCTTTTCGGCTGTACAACCACGACTACACCATCACCCTCGAGCAGTTCAACGACATCTTCAATTGGAATCACTCGCAGTACGACTACAGGCGGCCGGATAACCGCACCAACTACGACGCTCTCTTCTCCGAGTTGGTGACGGTGCCACAAGGGAAGTCGGTTAGCTACCACAACGCCGCGGTAGCCGACTTCGAGCACCCATTTGTCCGGGTAATGCACCGGATGTTGAGCTCCACCTTGTTTGCTCGGGGCGACCTAGCCCTTAGCAAGTTTCAGGAGCCTGAACTTTTCTTTCTCTACAAGCTCCTGACGCAACAAGAGTGCAACTGGGGCGTTTTCTTTCTGCAACGAGTTTTGGCGGTGAAGCGGAGTACGAGGAAAGTGCCAATTCACTTCGGCGGGCTAATCACCAAGCTGGCTTCATACCTTGGCTTGAATTTCTAGACCCTCACTCCTCTATCTACTAAGAGCAAGGTGAACTTGCAACATTTACACCGGTCCAATCTCATTCTTCTCCGAGATGGCATGGCGTTCGCACACTGCCACGTAAATCAAGCATATCAGGAGTGTTCTCTACCCGACCCTGTCTTCAACATCGACGGTGCGTAGCATTTCCGGTGGCCAATCATAGCCATCAATTCTGATGAAGAAGACGGCGGCAACAATGGTGGCGATGACGACGAGGCGGCGGAAGAGGAGGAAGAGGCATTTACACCTCTTCGAGCACGCGTAGCACCCCGGAAGCGCCCTAGGATGCATCCAGGTGTATCCTCATCTTCTCCGCATCAGGCTCCACCACCGCAGCCCTCGCAGCAGAGCGAGGATGTTTATTCTATGCAGGGCATGTACATCATGCTCCAAGATATTCAGCAGACGCAGCACAGCCACACCGTTGCGTACGCCGGTATTCAAGATACAACCAACCAGCTTTTTGTCAACCAGCAGGCGATCTTCGAGAATGAGCGCCTTATTTTTGCTAATCAAGAGAACATCCACGATCGGCTACACAGGATGGAGCAGCAGCAGCCGTTTTATGATCATTACTGGAGCCAGAATTACTTTGGGGGGTACCCACAACCTCCTCCGATGCCCCAGTATGATTCGACCTTTCAGGGGCAATACCCGTCTTGGGACCCCACGACGCCGCAATACCCGCCTCCACCACCACAGGACTGATCTGGTATCACTGTTCCAATCTTAAGTTTGTTTTTGACTATGAGGCCATAGTCAAATTCAAGCTTAGGGGGTAGTTGGAACATCTCTATCTTTTCTTGTTTTTGGTTTTTAGCATTATTGCTTTTCTTCTCTTGTTATTTGTTTCTTGCAATTTTAGTTTCTGTAGGATCCACGTGCTATCTAGTGTAATTGTGGATGTCATAAAAGTGTGTCATCTTGTTGTTAGTGCATGGGAAATTCAAGGGAAATTTGAAATTTTTGGTGTGTTTGGATAGCTTGTTCTGTTTGACCTTGGGTACACATCCTACGAAAATGATTGGTTATGTCAACTTTAAAACAACATTTCATACCTGTACTCCTAATGATTCATGAAAGTGGACAGTAATGGTTGTTTGAGCCTAACCTAACCAAATGGTAATGAGACCTTAATTGGATGTAAGAGAGAGAACCCTCTAAACTACTACACAGGTCAGTAAGGAGGGACGCATAATATCTTTCTAAGGTTCAGTCATCTAGTCTTGTGATCGTTCCACTTCATTTTTCCATAATCCACCTAAGAATTGGAAGTAAAGTGCAGTTTTAATTCCTTTTGTGTGCATAGCATTTAGATAGGACTTGCATTGGTATTTTCCATATGTTTGCATAAAAAGAAAAAAATATAGTGATTCATGCACATTACCTTTAGGTGCATGCCATGTAGTCGCATTCATGATTTTCATGCATAAAGTATATCATGTATCTCAATTTTTCCCAAATGGTGAATTAAATTGTTCCATACCTTCTAAATAGTGAAAAAAATTTCTGAGTATGAAGAAAATAGCCCAATAAAATTATCTTTAAGCAATTATGGATATGTGGGCTGGAAAAAAAAAGAAGCTGAAAATCTGCAATATAAAAAAAAAGAATTTAGAAGAAAGTGAAATAAGAAGGAGAAAGGAACGTAATATCACTTGCATTTCAGGATAATTGAGTACATGATGTAGCTTGACTAGATATCCATCTCATTTTGAGGCGGATGGTTGGTGCATGCATCATTCCACCCAATTTTAGGCATTAGGGCATTTCTAATGTGCATTTGCATCATATAGGACATTTTTGTATTATGCATGTTGAAACTGTACAATACTTCCACTTTCTTCCATGAGCTACCCATTTTCATCCACCCGTTGCTCGGATTGGTAGGCCACCATGAATTTCTCCTCACTAATGAATATCAGGAGAACTGCTTCCATGTAGATGGTAGTTAGGGCGAGCAACGTAGTATAGGCGATCACAAGATGCACCAATGCTGAATCGGCGAATTTTATTATGTTAACTGCCTTATGTGATAGTGTTCATCGGTTAGGAGGTTAATTTCTTTTATTGATGATTACTGTCTCCTGTAGGGTAATTACCGTTCTGTGGTTAGAGAAGGTCGGTTTGTGAATGATCAGTGGGAGTCATATGGGATGTTGGGTTGGTGTGTTGTTTTTCAGTTGACATTTGCAATTCTATTCTAAGGATTAGTTGCTCGAGGGTGAGAAATGTTCAAGCTTAGGGGAGTTTGATGCGATGATTTTGAGTCACATTTATAGACTTGTTTGATATGTGTTTTGTGCTTTTATTAGTCATTTCTATGGTTAATATCACATAATTCATCCATTTTGGTCTTTGCCATTATTTTATGTCAAATTTCCTTTATTTCATTGTTTTGAGCATTAATTATCACATTATTATTATTTTTGTGGATTTATGTGATCTTGTCTTTGAATTTCAGGAAAAACGAGTATTTGCTTCCGTCGATACCATCGACGGAAGTCGATACCATCGACATGGTCACAGGTTGCCAGCCGAAAGGAGCAACAAAGAGTCGATACCATCGACGCTGATGTCGATGGTATCGAGACACCTTCAGGTTGCTGGCGAAGAAGCAGTCGATAGTATCGACACCAAGTCGATACCATCGACACATGGAGGCTACATCGTCGCAAAATGATAAAACTGACGCCAAAAGGAAGTCGATACCATCCACCCGAGTCGATGGTATCGAGATGATGTCGGGCGCGACAAAGGAAGGGTTTGCAGCCAGCCGCTACTGTAGTGGGTCGATACCATCGGCTCGCGTCGATGGTATCGACACCGTAGGATATGAGTTTTCTTTCTAATGATCTCAATCGGATGGCTGGAGTTAATTAGCGACCTAATTAGGGACTTATACCTAATGACGGCTGCCCAGACAACGGGGAGGATCGGATTAGCCATTGCACAAGAGCTGAGGAGCGAGAGAAAGGAGAACGGAGGCCAGAAGTTCATACCAGTCGATCCGGACGCTGCCGAAGATGGATTTCACCACCGAGAGGCGGGAAAGCACGTGTTCTACGCAAAGGATCAATCGGTTCTTCTCCATTCAGGGGTTTTCCCTCTCTATACACGTTTTTCATATGATTTCCCCTATTTCTACCATGTACTTGTGTGAGATGAACATGCGGGGCTAATCCCCTCAATCTTTAGGACCGGGAGTAGCCCGGGAATTCATTGTATGACAAGTTTTTAATAGTAATTCATATTTTCTCTCTTAAATCCGTGGTATAGCTTCGTTTTCTCCATATATTGTTATGCTTGGTCACCATAATAATAACCTAACGCCCTCAATCACTTCGACAGAAGGATTAACGGCTGAAAAGAGACGAAACCTACATTAATCGATAAATCCCTTAAACAAGGTGGTGTAAAATTAATGGTGGATACTGAGAGATTGTTCGTAATGCACTTAGTTTAGGGGATAGGCTACTACGACGGTGGAACCGACCTAAACCTAAGTAGTGAATTGTACCACGACAGTGGGCAATTCTGTTTTCAGGCCACTACCCGGATAGAGAGAGAAGATTGAGGCATTATATAAAATCTAAACCAATGAAAACCCACGGTGAAACCGCAATCCTAAAGATTCCTTTTTGAATTGATTAAATTAACCTTTAATTGATTGTTTGCTTTGTTTTATTTTTATTTTCTTTTAATTTTGACAACAAACCCCAATTTTTTATTCGGCTTAGCTGATCGCAAATAGTTAGTAGGAGTCTCCGACAATTCTGAGTATCCCTGTGTTCGACTCGGGCCTCACAAGGCCTGTACTACTCGACGCGTATACTTGCGTTTTTAGCGCGTAGTAAAATACACGTCATCAGCTCTCTGAAGGACATTGGCCCTAAGTAGTCCTGTCCAATTTTATTATCACTTCGCTTTACTGCCCCACGATTATGATCTAGTTATGGGTTAGTCTTGGAGACACTGACGTGCTCTGTACATTCATACTGTTGTAGCTAATGAGTGCAGATGGTCTGTTTTGTACTTTTCTCTTACAGTTGTCCTCAAATCTAATTTTCCTAAAGTTTGCGATCTGACCATATGTATTTTACATATTTCGTTCTCATAAATTTCCCCGTTGGTATGGCTATTTCAAAAAAAAAACTTGTATGCTAAAAAAAATTTAAGTACCAGGTCATAGATGGTGTAGCTGCTGATAAGAGTTTGTTGCTTATGGTGTTAGGCTTCTGAACCCGAAACTTAACAATATCCTAGTTGAGTAAACTTAACAATATGCCTTCTAACTTATAATGTTTTACATCAGATTCTTATTGCTTTTCTCATGCATGACTTCCTTGATCACTATATGTGGATAAGGAAGAATGATACAAATAGAATCATAATTCATGCTAAGGAAGTATCTAAGACATGGTAAGGACAATCCTAGGACTGTTACTATCCAATTTGTCTCCAATAAGGGTACAAGGACTATTTTGATGTATCTTTGCTAGTAAATCGATGGTACATTATATCCTTTTGCAAAATACAAAGTTGTGTGCATATCCTTTATGACTGTCTTAGATGCACTGTAGTCATATCCATATCAGATTCAGGCTGATGATTGGAGATTAATTCCAGACTCTATTGTTACTGTAAATTCTCTCCCTGACCTCATTCATATATCTAGGCAAATGGTGGTTGTAGGGTTCCCACATGGATCAAACATGAATATTAGAATACATTCTATCACCTTCACTTTATGTAGGGTTCCATTGATAGATTGAGATTCCATGTCCATGAAATATACAAGAATTCAGTAGCAACTGAGTTCTCGTGCTTGTGTTTTTTGTTTACTTAGTTGACAATATCCTGGATTAGTAATTCCACATAGATTGGAAAGGTATGTATTGATATCCTTAGCAAGAATGTTCTCATGCATGTCACATTATTAATCAAGCTAATGTTAAAATATTATGTTAATACTTTTATTCTTGGATATCATTATATCTTCAACTTACCTGTCATTGACATAATCCAGGGATGTTACTTATATGTTGATTACTTGCCTAAGGAGCCACATATGCAGTTGTTGGATTTCCACATGGTCTTATTGGTTAAGGGATTTTCGATGTGATCATGATTGCCATAAGGTACATGTTCTTTGACTTACCAGTGGGAACCATTTCTTTTATGGTTAAATGCAACAAATCATTTGTTCAGTAAATGTTTGAAAATCTGAAAATGTTTGCATTCGAGATAAAATCTTCTAAACTATCTATTTAGACTCTATATATATTTGTGCTTATTCCCAACTTAAATATTGGTGTAATTGTAATAGACATTCAGGTTTTGATACTGTAATTGACTCAAATGAAAAGTGGAGTATACGTTTCATATGCAATTCAACATATGTACCAACCTACAATTTTTATCATCTCTTGGTTGAATAATGAGGTTGTCAATCATTTGAATGTTTACATCTTGTTGAGTATATGTCAAATCTCAGTCCGATCAAGTCACAGTCTATGATCACTTCCCACCCTTTCCACCTCCCTTTTCTAGGGCTTCACATGACTTCCCCCACCCCCTTTTCTCATGCTACATGTTCTGAAAATGAGGTAGAACTTCCACGTTATTACTAGCTAATAAGGAATACGGAAGCGACTTCCTCATTTTGCATGATACTAGTGTATGGGTGAGCAACCTTCTAACTAGAGGATCCTGGAGTGTCAATTTGTGTTGTAATTGTCCCTAGCTTCTATACATCAATTTGTTGTTCTGCATGTATCCAATACGCTCCCAATATTTCTCGCTAACAAGTTTTAGGTCCGATTTAAGCCACTTAGAGGTTAAATTAGCATGAATTACGTATGGATTTAATAAAGTCAGATCAACCTGAGTCATTTTAGGGCTGAAATAGGTCTGATTTAGGCTAAATCAGATCTGATTTTACGTAAATCAGACATTTAACCCATAAAATGGTCCAGGTTGATCTGATTTAGCCAAATTAATACATAATTCATGCCAATTTGGCTTCTAATTTGCTTGAATTGAGCCTAAAACGCCATTGGTGCCCACTCATGTCACCTAAAATTAAGGGAAGTTGAGAGTGATACGTCATACGATCACGCTATGCCATATAAGGTCTGATTCAAGCAAAATTAGGGCAAGTTAGGTCATATTTAGGCCAAATCGGGTCTAACATAGAGCAAGTCAGTTCAAATTAGTCCAATTGAGTCTAATTTAGGTAATGTTAGGTGTAGTTTAGGCCAAGCTATGATTCACAAGTGGGTTGTGAGGTTACTCCATCTGCAGTTATAAAATTGAGAATGTGGGTGAAGGACGTGGGGTGTTGATCGTGATGAGTGGCAGATGTGGAGTTGTAGAAGTGGCATGACCTCGTTTTCCAAACTGACCACGATTGCAAAATGGACCACGATCTGCAACAACTACAATGTGTGTGTATACTCTTAAAAATAGCTGCAACCATTTTTATCATTTGAAAATTGAAGAAAACCTGTAAAAAATATGTGAAAAGAGAGAAACGCTCTAGCCAGCCACACCCGAACCCATGATCACCCATTGCCACCTCCTTCTAGTAGGTAACAGCCCATTGACATTCCAACATGTGAGTTTATGTAATAGCTATTTTGAAAGGTGGCACAGATGTGAGTTTATGTTTGTTGCTCCAACAGTTTATGTAAAAGCACCACCTTATGTAATAGCTGTTTCCAACAAACATGAATGAAAGAGGACACCTGAGTTTATGTAATTGCATCTGTTTATGCAATTGTGATACCAGAAAAAAACATAAAGAAGTGACAGGACACTTGATAATTTACTGGTCGTCCTATGAAGTGAAGGAAGAAACACTTAGGAATATCACATACAACAATTAACAATTACCCTTGGATGCCCTTGATGATATTGACCCGAAGAAGATCTAATCGATATATGTAAAAATAAGAGCATTTGTAAAAATAACACAATATCAAATCAAGTAGCAGAATATGAAGAAACTAGAACAACACTTCTATTGGTGAATCAGAAAGTAGTATCTTTCTGGATCAAAATGGTAAATTACCTTGATAATTTCCCATTTCAAATTCTTCCTATATTGGACATCTCTCTTTTGATAAACTTTATGAGTCCTATTCAAATTCATATCAAGAATTCTATGCATTAGTAACTATATATGGAACTTTCAATACATGTATTATGTAATTGAAATTGTTTTATGAAGTACTTACAACTCCATGAGTTTTTCCACATTCCCACATAATTTTCCTCGTAGCGGATCAAGATAGTGGCACTTACCCCACATAGGGTCGAAGACGCAAAGTATCCAATGTCCCCTACGCATACATGAGTATTACATTTTAAGATTAATGTATTTTTAAGCAACATTTAAAGTAAACAAATAACAGACAATCGACAAAATGTATGCGTACCCCACATTATAAGGTATAAAGAACAATTCTAATCTTTGTTTCTTCCCTCTAATGAACTGATCTGCTATGTACTGTGCCCGAGTCTCCACTTTATCATTGTATAGCGGATCTATAAAATGTGGACATATAAATCCAAATATATTAAATATATTTCCTGAGGTCACTTTGTTGAACAAATGCCTACAAAAAAACGCATATTTAGTCTTTGTACTTGTATAGAAACACATAATTAGTCTTTGTACTTGTATAGAAACACATAATTAGTCTTTGTACTTGTATAGAAACTTGTATAGAAACACATATTACTCGTATAGAAACTTACTTTATGTACACTGATATGTGCGAGGCTTCTAGTTGGTCTTTATCATGGCATATTTTAACCAATTCCAGTGTGATAATTAGCTCATGTGTGTAACCTACTACATCTTCAGACATCTGAAGAGAGATGTTACGATTCTCATCATCTTCCACATACACCATCAACAGTTTCAGCTTCGTTGGAGGCTTTTTGCATGTTGGCTTGGCGGGACTTGAAACTTCATCACAATTTTTTCTAGTTTTTGAATTTCTTGTTTGTGTGCTTATTGATTCCCTCACTTTTCTTTGAGACAATGAGTCTTGGGATTCCTTGCATATGATTATAAAAATAAAAATTAAAGTTTATTAATATACATGATTCATTTCAATAAATTAATAAAAACACTGTCAAGTTATCGCATATACCTTCATATTTATTTTGATCAATTCTGCAGGCCAAGGAAGGTAGGTGCCTATGCCTTGACAAACTTGATAAACTTCAGCCATATCTAAAGGTATTGGCACACTTTCTTCAGGCATCAACGGGGTATCAATTATCACTTTTTTGTGTTTTGGATCCAATGCCACATTGTGAAGGATAATTGGCTCATTTGTATGAGATATACACACCCTTCCATCAACTACTGAACGTAATGGATTATCCAACATCAAAATACACTTGTGATAGCCCTACAAAAATCAAATATAGATATTGTCAACATGAGAAATGACTGTCTCTAACATTTACTACATAACAGACTAGTTGATTACCTCAGGTAGATGTGAGAATTGTGCAAGTGGACAATTAGATTTGGAAGTAGGGTATTGGTCTGTATCCCCAACATTGTCGAGATCCTTTCCCGTATTCTTCCCTTCAAGATACTTAATCTTCATGGCCAAAGCTTTAATGGTATGTTGCATTTGTAACAGCATATGGGATGGTTGATCATCTGTTCGAGCCACACTTTGACAATATTTTGTAATTGTTATTCCTGGTCTGGTTGCTCTCGCATGTCCTGGGTGATCTTTTTTTCCCAATGCCATTGTTAACACATCATTACATCCCTTCTCAGTAATGAGTCCCTCAGAAACTTCCTGAGATAGAGCATCCTTGCAAAATATAAAACATACATATGTAAAAATAATAAAAACTATATATTGTGATGAAAAATCAACGAGATAAAAAATTAAACTTACAATCTTGTACACCACTTCGTTGACCTTGTCACTAGTAACAGCACCGGTTTTGTCCATTCTAGCTCTTTTCCATAATTCTGCTCTAGAAATCTTTGAAATAACTTGATCTAAACTATTCTCACTGATCTGTTTATAATATGATAAAACCACAATACTTTTATACCTCTATATGAAATTTCACAAATTGCTTTAAAATGAATCAAATCTTACAATTTCTTGCTCTAGGCCAACATATCCCTTACGAGAAATTCTAGGTCGATACTCATTCTTTGACGATAATTCTCTTCCAGCCTTACTTCTTCTCTGGTTATTTTTACGAATAATAAATATGAAAATATATTTAAATGTCTTACAAGCAAAACAACAAAAGTACACTAGTTTATATTATCACCTTAAATTCTTCAGTCAATCGACTCATGACAAAATCCTCCCATTGATCTGCAGATATAAAATCATATTCTTTGGGTGGGTGTTTGCATATGTTTCCATCTTCGTACCTCATGAATTTTCTTGATAACCGAGATTTGAATTCCCTCCATCTATCATTGGCTCTTTGTAATACCCACTGCTTTCGGACAGATCCAATCGAAAAAACACCCTACAAATAACAAAATCACATACACATAAAATATAATATAATATTTTCATACAAAAATATACAAACAATATTAACGTCTACATACTCACCTCAATCTCTTCCCAAATAAGGTCCTTGAGACCTTCTCCCACATCATTCCAAGTATCGATGTTGATTGGAACTCGCTCTCGGGATGCGACTCCAATATAGCTGCTGAAAATGTTTCGGGTTTTCCCAATTGGTTGTCCTTCTGAATTCCATTCCAATTGAATTTTTTGTCCTTTATGTCTCTTTCTCGAAACTTTAGGCATTGTGGTACGGCCCCTACTAATCGTTGTGGTCATTGAGTCGTCTTCATTGGAAGACATCTATAACAAAATTTGGTACAAAAAAATATTAGCAAACTGCATATAAAACAACATAATAAAATCTTACAAAATTTAAGACATATTTACATTCATTACAGAAAGATATTAGTGCACATCAAGAAAATGCCAATACTTACTCTCACTTATGCGTACATTGTTTTTTATTTTTATGCACACTAACATCATCAACAAATGTCCCGTCATTATGATCTTCTCGAGCACATATCTCTTCTTCTTCAACAACAAGATCATCATTTACAGACATAGATGGAATGATTGAAGACAAAGAAGTTTCTTCTTCTAAAATGATGTCATCGTCATCATCATCTCCTTCATGGGGCCTTCGTCTGTGAGATAAGACTACAAACCAGCCCTTGTTAGCTGTGTCTATCACATAGAAAACTTGTTTTGCCTGTAATGCCATTATAAATGGATCGCGTTTACATCCCTCCCTATCTAGGTTCACTAAGATCAATCCATCTTCTGTGCGTACACCCTTATCATTTTCAGCCCACTTGCAACGAAAAATAGGAATCTGAAACGTGTTGTAGTCCAACTCATATATATCTTGGATCACACCATAATAGGACATGTCACACCAGACTGGATTTTTGTCTTTAGCACTAGCAATGTGCAAAGCTTCGGATACCAAAGACACCCCACTGTTTTGTATCGTGCTTTTGTCATCTTGACATTTTGTATAGAAAGTGTATCCATTTATAAAATAACTAGCAAATGACAACACGGTTGATTTAGGCCCGACAGATAACCATTTCAAGGTCTTTGAAACAGAATTTGGTGAATGCTCAATCTGTTCACTAATACGATTCTTTAACCATTCGGTGAAACAACGGATGTGTAAGTTCATTATATCCTTCGCATTCTTAGATCGGTAACGAGTTTGTAAATAATCAATGTGTTCTTTAACATATGGTTCAACCTCGGATGTATTACGAAGGACATACACATGCGCTGTGTGTAATTCATCAGTGGAAAGTCGTACAAACTTGCATCCTGTACTGCCTTGTCCATCAATTTTTCTGACATGCCGTGATTTAGGAAGACCAATGGCTTCAACATTGGATAAATGTTGGACACAAAATTCAATAGCCTCTTCTACTATGTAGCTTTCCACCATACAACCCTCGGGTCGATATCTATTCTTCACATACCCCTTCAATACCTTCATATATTGCTCGAACGAATACATCCAACGTAAAAATACCGGACCACATAGTTTGACCTCTCTAACCAAGTGCACAGTCAAATGAACCATTACATCAAAGAATGAAGGAGGGAAGTACATCTTAAGCTGACACAAAGTGATGATGATATGATTTTGCAATGAGTCCAACGTCTCAGGGTCAATGACTTTTGAGCATAAAGCATTGAAGAACATACAAAGTTTAGTGATTGCATTTCTAACCCGCTTAGGCAAAATGGAACGGATAGCCAACGGCAAAAACTGTTGCATTAAGATGTGGCAATCATGTGATTTCAAGCCCAACAGTTTCAAATCTTTCATATCCACAAATCTACTCATGTTTGAAGAATATCCCTCTGGAACCTTAACTCCTTTTAGGAACCCACAAAAGATAGCTTTCTCAAACTTTGAAAGTGTGTAACATGCTGGGGGCAAGTAGGTCCGACTTCCCCTCATTTGTGGAGCCAATCTATCTCGGATACCCATGTCAACCATGTCCAATCTTGCCTTGAGGCCATCTTTTGTCTTCCATGGGATATTAAGTAATGTTCCAATCAGACTATCACATATGTTCTTCTCTATGTGCATCACATCTAAACAATGCCTCACATATAAAGACTTCCAATAAGGAAGATCAAAGAATATAGACCTCTTCTTGTAGAGACCTTTGAGAATTGGAGATTTATGCTTTTTCCAAATTTTACTTTCAACTGTTTCACCTTAGTGAAGATTTCTTGTCCGGTTAATGGTCGTGGAGCTCTTCGTAGTTCTACTTTTCCATTAAAATCTTTCTTCACTCTACGATAATGATGATCCTTAGGCAAGAACATGCGATGGCCGAGATAAACAGTTTTCTTCCCATGTTTCAGTTGGCAGAAAGAGGTCTCGTCTTCACAGATAGGGCAACCAAGATGTCCTTTGATACTGTACCCAGATAGATTTCCATATGCCGGGTAATCATTAATCGTACAAAATAGCATTGCCCTCATATTAAAATTCTCTTTGTGGTATGCATCATACAACTCAACACCCTTGTCCCACAGCTTCAACAAGTGGAGCCAAGTAAACGTCAATATCGTTTCCAGGCTGCTTTGGTCCTGAAATCAGTAAAGTCAAAAGCATATACTTGTGTTTCATGCATACATCTGGATTAAGATTATATATAACCAAAATTACAGGCCATGTACTATGACTTTCGGAATTATGGGGATTCATTCCATCTGCAGAAAGTGCCAATCTTAAGTTTCTAGGATTACCACCAAATTCTGGAAATATATTATCGATTGTCATCCATTGCGGAGAATCTGCAGGGTGTCTAAGAAAACCATCTCTTTTTCTATCCTCAGCATGCCAAACCAACTTCTTCGCATCATCAACATTATTGAACAAGCGCCTAAATCTCTGTATTATTGGTAAATACCACAACACCTTACTAGGGCTTCCATCCTTCTTGTATCGTGGTTCTCCACAGACTGGACAACTGTCCTTCAAAGCATGATCATTTCGATACAAAATGCAATCATTGGAGCTTGCATGTATCTTTTCATAATTAAGGCCCATGGATGAAAGAACTTTCTTTGCCTCGTAAGTGCGACGAGGAAGCACATTATCCTCGGGAAGCATATCTTTCAAGAGATGTAGCAAGGTCGTAAAACTTTTATCAGACCAACCATTGCTCGCCTTCAGGTGATATAACTTTAAAACATCAGATAATTTGGTGAACTTGAGACAGACATTGTATAATGGTGTTTCAGAGTCAGTCATAAACCTTTCAAACATTTTAGGACAGTCTCGTATCTTTTCTTCTACATTGTAAGCCATGTCCTGCAATGTGTCTCCTTCACTCCCTCAAATTGTTCACTCTGATCTACAATATGAAAATCTTCCCTCTCGCCATGATGTATATGTAACATCCCTGACCTGGGTTATGAACTAACCCTAGGTGTTTTGCTTAAATATGTGATTTGATGCTTGTGGTTAACTTTTGAAATGTAATTAAGGCTCTTGAGGAACTTATATTTCAATTTCAGTCCTTTTTGAATAATGTTGAAACATTGTTTTGTTGATTTTGGACTAAAGTGCAAATTACCCAAGTTGAGGGGTTAGATTGCAAATTGTGTATGATAATGAGTTCCTCATGTGTTGATGCATCATAAGAATGAAGATGATGCAGAGGTATGGCTTGTGATAGCCTGAATACCAAGAAAGTGTTGATAAAGCAAAGTTTGTACATTAAAACCTAGTTTTGGTGTAAAGTGCAATTTACCCAAAACCTAGGGTTCAATATGCAAATTACCACTTCAATAAGGTCCCTAATAATCTTTGGCATCAAGTAGAGCAAAGAAAATGAGATGGGCACCTCATTTGAATTATCTTGGAGGAGAGAGAATCTTGACATTAAAATAATCAAGATTTAATCCTAATTGAAACCCTAATTCAATTTAGGGCAAAAATGAATAAAAATAATTGAAGGGCTTTCAACCAAAATGTTTTGGGTTGATTTTGAATAAGGATGGACGTTACTTTGCCAAGATAAGGAACGAAAATATCCTAAGTAGGTGAAATTCCACTCACCATTATTATAAGGAAAAGAAAACCCACTCACATATGGATATTAATATAATAAGGATTAAGGTGCTTAATTTCTTTTCCATTAATTCTTGGATAATGAAGAGCTTTTACGAAAGTTTGAAGGTGGTTTCTTGATCAAGTAATGTAGGAGGATTAGGGGGAAATTAGTATGGAATTCATTTAAGGAAAATGATTCATTTTCTCTTTCATCAAAGACCCATATACATATTCTTTATATATACCTTATTTCAATAACACATAAGGAACGTTTCCCTTAGCCTTTTCCTTATTCCTTTTGCTTTGGCCGACCTAAGGAGAGCTCAGGAGCAGGAGAAGGACGAACACCACCTGTAGGTAAGGTTTGATCATCTTCTACCTTGGATTCATGGTGAAAACCCTAAATCAATGATTGATTCTAGGTTTTCTTCACTCGATTTCCATTTCTAGCCATCCATTTCATCCAAAAGCTCAAGAACGAACCTTGGATAGTTGCTGGAGCTCCATCCACCATTAAAGCCACGTATCTTGGATCTTGGAGATCAAATTTGAGGCGGGTTTTATAACTTAAACCCTCAAACATTGCTATTGCATCAATCTTCTATGCTTTGTTGATTGATTTCTTCAATTTGATAAACTTTTGCTTCTTTGCTGCAAATTCCATCAAGAACGGTTGCTGTTCTTGGGTGCACGAAGGAAGATGATGATGACATCATCATAAGAAAGCACCTCACCAAATATCTTGGGAGCAAATGATCTCATTGGTTGGGACCAAACGGTTTCACCAAAACCGTTTGGTGACCAAACGGTTTGCAGACCGTTTGGTGGCAAACGGTCTCAAGACCCTTTGAGATGGTTGACCAAGCGTTGACCGTTTGGGAATCTCGTTCCTAATTATGTAGGATAATGACCCTCCAAATTTGAGGGGTTAACTCCAAAGGAATCATAGGTTGAAGGCCAATCAATTAGGAAAATCGAACTGCATTAAGTGCTGATTTTCAACCTGATTAACTTGACCTGGTTGAGCAAACGGTCTCAAGACCGTTTGAGATGGTTGACCAAGCGTTGACCGTTTGGTATTCCTGTTCATAATTATGTTTATTAATAACCCTCCAAATTTGAGGGATTAACTCCAAAGTAATCGTGAGTTGAAGCCTAATCAATTAGGGAAACCTAATTGGATTAAGTGCTGATTTTCAATCTGATTTAATTGAACGTTTTGGGCAAATGGTCTCAAGACCGTTTGAGTGCGTTGACCAAGCGTTGACCGTTTGGGATTACTGTTCCTTATGATGTGATATAATGACTCACCAAATTTGATGGATTAATTCCAAACGAGTCATGAGTTGAAGGCCAATCAATTAGGCAAACCCTAATTGAAAACAGTGCTGAAATTCCAATGAGTTAAGTTGAGATTTTGGGTTGATTAGCCCAAACGGTCTCAAGACCGTTTGGGGATCACCCAAACGGTCTCAAGACCGTTTGGGGATCACCCCAAGACCGTTTGGAGGTCTGGGTTCAAGTATAGTTGACCAATTTAAGGTCCAAAGGTACTAATCATATTGCAAGGTAGTGCTGATTTGTTGATCAACTTGATAGACCAATCCATGATGATTTTTCACTAAAGTCCAAAGGTTGGATGGGCAAACGGTCTCAAGACCGTTTGGAGGTCATCCAAACGACCTCAAGACCGTTTGGTGGTCACCCAAGACCGTTTGGAGGTCTAGGGTTGGGTATAGTTCAGTGGTTGAAGGTCTAAAGATATCAAGTTGATCAGCAATAAATTGCTGATTTGGTGAGCACTTCAATGAACCAAACCCTAATTGGATTGCTTGGTTTTGAGTGATATGATGGGAAAACGGTCTCAAGACCGTTTGGAGGTCATCCAAACGACCTCAAGACCGTTTGGTGGTCACCCAAGACCGTTTGGAGGTCTAGGGTTGGGTATAGTTCAGTGGTTGAAGGTCTAAAGATATCAAGTTGATCTGCAATAAATTGCTGATTTGGTGAGCACTTCAATGAACCAAACCCTAATTGGATTGCTTGGTTTTAACTGATATGATGGGAAAACGGTCTCAAGACCGTTTGGAGGTCATCCAAACGACCTCAAGACCGTTTGGGGTCAGGTCATACCCCATTTGAATGGTGGTTCAATAGTTATGAAGTAACTAGTCACACATTGATGAATATTGAAGGTTCATTGATTCTAAACCCTAATTCAATTGATTCCAACCCTAATTGAGGATCAATTGAGGGTCAATTGAGTATCAAATCAGTTGAGGGTTGATCTAATTAACTCAATTGATTAGTGTCTAACATGTGCAGGATCGATTGAAGGGTTCAACATTGAAAACCCTAATTCAATGTGATTGATGGAAACCATATTTGGTCCTTTCAGTTTTGAGGTGGTTTGGACCAAACGGTCTCAGGACCGTTTGAGTCCAAACGGTCTCAAGACCGTTTGGGACCAAACGGTCTCAAGACCGTTTGGGACCAAACGATCCCAAATCAGTTGAGGCTTAAACAGTTTCAGAAGTTCAATTTTGTTAAGTGGTTTCAATTACTAACCTACTAAATGGTTTCACCTATTCCAAGATCACTTGGAAGGTAATCAACCAAAGAGTATGAACTCTCAAATTGGATGAAGGTCAGTGGTTTATGTAATCAATCACATGATGTAATCCAAGGGAGATTGAGTTCTTAATGATCTTGATATAATGACATATCCTATGATGTCAATTCTTCTTTCAAGATTGAGTTGACTTAGATTAATCAAGGTTGAAGTAACTTCATCTTATAGAAGATGAGGGATAAGTTATTAACCCTAATTGAGCTAAGGGAATGGTTACCCTAATTGAATTAAAAAGGAAACCCTAACCCTAGTAAGGGCATAGTGGGGTAATCCTTGAATAGTGATGTTATCATTATTTTGCATTGTACTGATATAAAATTGATGTGTTGTTATCATCTGTACTAATCATGTAGGTTTCATGAGGTATTGAACATAGTCAGGTATGAGCTATGATGCCTTGTGTATTGAAAACACTTTATAAGTTCTATAAGCAATGATATGCCATGTTGCCTAGTGAAAGGTAACAAAAGAGTTTGATAGGCTTTAAGAGCCATGTGAAATACCTGCATTACATTTATCATGTTTACACTGTTAGATGACTTGATGGCATTAAGTTACCTGTTAAAGTGGTAACATGTCTCTTGATGATTTAAGGGTTTGAACACCCATATTCTTGAATCATGATGATGAGATGATAAGGGATTGAGATCCCAATGTTAGCAAAGTTGTGAAATGAACTTGATAGAAATAGTACTCATTCTTTATAGCAAATGTTATAATGTTATATGATTGACAACATGCCTGATGCTAAAAGAATGCTGTAATGTACTTAAATAATCAAGTGAAATGATATCATGTAGAGCCCTGACCATAGATCCATCATCGTCAGTAGTCAGGTGATGGTGAAACAGGTTTTCCTAAGGGAACTCCTGGAGAGCATACTTTTGAGTATGTGGGGGTTATGGGCACGAATATCCTTACGCCCTAATGAAGGAATTGATGTGAGATAAACACTAAATCTCTCAATTCTTCATTATATGTATATGCCGGGATGATGTATCACTAATCTCCCGATAATGTTGTTAATGCCGCATCGATGAGAGATAAACAAGAAATCCCTCGATGGCGAAGAGAGTACAGAATGCCACTGTAACTCTAATAGCGAAGTTGCCAGAATACCCTGGAAAGCTATTATAGCAGAGACACGAGATGTCCTGTATGTTGTTCCTCACACTGACTGAGGAGGATGAGGTCATAGAAATCCGGCTCTTCTGATGACCTATGTATGGTACCGATTTCGACTTCGCAGTGGTCGGTTGGAGTATGAGCGGTATATCTCATCTCCTCAGGGCATAAGTATGTTTGTAATATGTAATCAGCCGTGTAGCATATTTGCTTAAGGTTGAACTACGAGAATCAATGGTTGAGAATACATTGATTAACATGTTCTAGTTGGATAAATGATTTACATTATCTTTATATTTCTTCCTAAATGGATAACTTGCTACTTATTCAAGTTACAACTGAAATGATTGCATAGAGAATGCTGCTCTATTTAGTTTATCTAATGCATTACCTGCTGATAAATGTTTATATTTCTACTGCTCAGTGTTATTCTATCATTTGCAATAACAATGTTACTGGCGGAGAGTTATATCTCTCGCTGGGACAATTTTTATAATTGTCTCACCCCCGTGGGATTAAATTTTTAGGTAACCGCCGACGAAAAGGCAAGGAACCTATTACAGAGGAAGAGCAGTAGCAGCAATAGCAGGGACAACAGTAAATCCCAGGTGGGGATATGAGCTGTCAAGTTGTATATAGAAAGTCCTATGAGTCGTCTCTGTACTCTCAGGTCCTAGGAGTCAGTAGAGTGTTTGATGTTGATCTGAGATTTTGGCTTGAAGCCTCGAGATTTTTGTATCCTGCTCATGCATAGTTTAACAGGGCTGACAATGTTATGACTCTCGAGATGAAATGATACAAAGATGTAATGATGAATCAGTTTGTAAATAACTTACTTTGGTTCTTTATGTCAAAGTTTCACAGTGTGTGGATCTTCTTGCAAAAAGTTTTAATTTTTAGTGATTTTCAGTAATCCGCTGCAAATAATTCGCTTCCGCATTAGTTAATCCTGTTTTCGCGAGACGGTCGTCACAGTATCCATCGTGTGTAAATCGTATCAATGCCGTCTCAAAATAAGTGATGACGCAATGCGTCTTTGTTAATCCGCTTACCGAAATCACACTTTGTGCAAGGACAAAGAAGTCTAGTATCGTTTCCTGCATGTTCAATTGCACACCTTACAAATTCATCCACTCCTTTTTCATACTCTTCAGATAAGCGATTTGAAGACATCCACTTTCGATCCATTGATGCACAACGATAAAAGGGGTGAGTACAAATATGTTGATAGTTCTTGTAGGGAAGGCATAGTTGCAAACAAGGCATAGTTGCAAACAACCCTCCAATAAAGGGAGCCCTACACCATACTTAGGTAAAACCAGATAAGAATCATAGACCATACTAGGGGGGGGAGTCAAATTCCTACCAATAATGAACAACATCGATTTGGTTGTTGGAGCAACATGCTCAGTTTTCTGTCTTATAGCTCCTTAATGTCCTTTTGTACAATGGGCAGTGAGACCAAAGGCCATATCTGCTCTAAAACTGTATTTTAGCAATTTAAACGCAGAAAGACCTGCATTTGATAATCATCTTTTTTGTATATCTACAAATTATTATCGAAAAAGGATAGATATGAGCACATCCGATAATCACTTATATGTAAACCAATTAAACTTCGATGGATGACAATCAAAGCATTATTAGCTCACAAGGAAAAAAGTGAGTTCGTTCATGTATTTATTGCAATACAGAAATCTAATTGTGATCAAAGCAGACTCCAGGTGCATTGTGGACTGCAAATTTGCAAGACACAATATCTTTAGCAATACCCAAGATAAGTTTATCAAATCACTGGTTGTTAAACAAACTACATGGCAGGCAACCAGACAGTACAACTGACTATACAGGATAGACAAATAACCAGCCAATTCCCTTAAATCGTACAGTGGTGACTTATTACCTCAGGACCATTCAACACATAGAACAGGCCATAAACCAGAATTGAGAGTACATGCAGGACAATAACAGACGACATTTATTATAATCTGCCAGAAAGGGACGAAGTAGACATGTAAAAAAAATTGCCATACAGATGTTCTAGCAGTAGCACTGAGAAGGTTCTCTTCTGCATCATTCGAGTTAAATATCAGGTTACGAAATTTAAAGGAAGACCCCAATGTTCATGCCAATTGGATCAATGAGTTTCCGAGATCAAATGTAAGACCTTTTTCATGGTAAGACTTGAGGCAATAGAAACTTGAAATTATATAGACCTTTAATTTATACTGCGTGAACTAAGTGGTTTCGACCCTTATGGTATTGCAATCCTAGTCGAATCATTGACTATTATGAAATGAGGGATTTGTATCTCCTTGTTTACTGATTTAGGAAATATTTGGGGGACTAAATTAGGGATTTCCACCACGGTCCCATAGGAGAAAATTTTGATTTTGTGACCCTATAAGAGATACATGATATAACTTTTGTAGCAACATATGGAGGATATTTTTCATTAAACGCAAGTTTAGGGTCTTCTTCATTAGTGTTTTCAATGATAGGAGGATGCATATAGTCCAAAACTTGAATTGGAGTAGAAGGAACTGGTCTGATAGATAAGACCATTGACTCATGGATCATAGGCATATTACCAAAAAATTAACCTACATTGCAAGTTCACCAACAAAAGAAACTATCTCTTCATTTTAGCATCAGGCCTTATCGAGGATGAGATTGATATAGGACAAGTATTTTCATTCCCGAAAATCATGTACTTTTGACATGTACATGGAATCCACTCATAAACAATAGAGATTCGTGAGTATCACCATCATCACTCTACAGACACACAAAAATAGGGAAGACTGAAGTAGAATACATCAAGACTTGAATCTGAAAAAATTTTAGTTGAGTACATTCTTTTGTAAGTCTATTAAAATACATCAAAATTCCTATATAGGAACTGATACAATCAGACATCTTGATATCCCACAATTTAAGAGGTATCTCATACAATCCAATCCAGAGTGGAACATTCTTCAAGCTAAGATTAGACAGAGGAAGACTAGGACACCATCTTAATAGGATAATGGGGTTTTGCATAACAAACCATGGACCTCTCTCAAGTTCTTACTACATGTATATAGGATTCAAAAAATTTAGACAAATAAGCCATGGCCCTTATGTAAAACCTCTATTGTTCCATTGGGTTAATAGATCTTGAGTAGATGTTGATGCAGTAGATGCATATCAGGAACGAAATTGACAATATAGCCAGCTAAGTAGTACCTCCATCGTGCAACATTCTTAGTGAGTTTGGATTTAGGGAAGATAATATGACCTTCCTTAATAGTAATCTCCATTTGACTGAGAGGCGATGCATACTTACTTGGTTTCACTCGATTAATGTCAAACCAGATCTTATGGATCTCTAGGAGATGCGATTGGACTCCATTCTTCTTGATCTTATAGATTTGATTCTTCTCAGAAAGATGGCGATGATGATAATTCACCCCATCAGTCACCTCTCCAGAGGGAGCCTGTGCAGCCTCATCCAATCTTATCAGTCCCATTTCATGCCTACTTAATACATGCATAAATCTAATCTTGTTCTAGAAATCTTTAATATGAGAATATATGGTCTTTTGTGCACTATTTGGCATGAGTATGGTAATAATGCAAATCCTTAAGTTTCTCTCTTACTTTTCTTTGAAGAAACATATACTGAAATTCATAATACAAGTGCAAAAGTTCTTAAAATTGCCATTTTTATGGTGTTTAGCAACCTAATGATGGGAAATTCAACACATATGTTGAGCCTTGTTGAATGGTGGATATCCTATGGAGTTCAAAATATTTTGTTTCACTATTTTGCTGCTGAAATGACTATGGGAAAATATTTGTTAAAGAAGGTTGCTCATCCATGCAAGGTTTGAGCACATATTTTCTTAATTCTTAGAAACAGCATAACCTTTACATCACTTGAATTTAAGCTAAGAATTTGGATGCTATTTTTTATGACTTGTTAAGTTCTTTGCCAAATTTTGGATCCTAATGAAATTCGTACAAAGATTTATCACTGGTTTAACCTAAAGGTCAATTGGGTTTCTATCCCTAATTTGGAGTTTGCCCCCTCCTAGTATGGCCAAAGATGGTGGAATATGTCATGAATGAGTAATAAGGAAATTATTCTTAAATTTTATATTTTATAAAGTCAGAATTAGGGATTTCCCTAATTTAGACATGAATCATTTAGACATGAGTCCTTCTATATGTCATAGGATGGTGGAAAGGTATGTATTTATCTCTTGGTGAGAACAGAGCCCAAATCTACTAAACATCAGAAATTAGAAAATTCATGTAATCAACATGCAGTAGCAAAAGCTTCCAGTTTGTTACTCTAAGACTAGTGTGATACATAAACATAGCTTGTTACTGTTAGACTAGTGTGATACGTTAATAATACATGTTAAAATGCATCAATTTCTAAATGATGACGAACTGTGATTAAAAATAGTAATTTGTTTATGGGATTATATTCATAGATAATGACATTGGAATGAGATGTTAGTTTTACTAGCACATTCCAATTTGGAATCTAACATCAATTCCATAATGAAGGTAACACAATATACATGGAAATAGCTTAACGGCATAAACTGAACATCAAAAGGCAAATAAGTAGGGTTCATGGTGAGACTAATAATTGGTATATGATCCTATCTTAGAAAGGGTTGACCAAATTAATCTAATCTAAAATAATGCTAAGTAAGAGTTTACCTTGGATTGAAGGGAGCTCAAAGCAGCGGGGTCGTCGTCCGTCCGTCATCCGTCCGTGGGGCAGCGACGCTTTCCGGAGAAGTAGGGGGAGGGCCGTCGTCCGTCTGGCGAAGAGCACAGGGCAGCGGCAATTTCCGTGGGGTCGTCGTCCGTGGGGTCGTCGTCCGTCTGACGAAGAGCTGAGGGCAGCGGCTGCGGCGCTCTGGGACGGCTGCTCGGCACTGTGAGACAGGTGGGCGTTGTGAGCCGTCGTCCGTCGTCCGTCCGTGGGGGGGTGTGAGACGGGCGGGGGGGTGGGGGTGGGCAGTTTGTGCGGCCGCAAAAAAAAAATTGGGGGGAAACCAGGCCCGCAGAGGAAAAGAGGAAGCCCGGGAATTTTTTCCCCTCTCATATACATGTGTCATATTTTTTTTTATGACGAGGAACTCTTTCGCACAAGTGCCACTTTTGTGACTCCCGCAGACAAAGTAAACCCCAGAACTAGCCGCGTACATGGGCACTGTGGCACGCTTAATAACATGGGGCCTTAACTGCACCCCGGGGATTTTCACCGAGGGTCGAACCCGGGTCCCAATCTAAAATTCAATTTTGGATTGGGTCTGAGATTAACTGGGTCGGTTCATTTTTTTTATACAGAACTAATAATTATTTAACACCCTTATGTGATATTATTATAGAATAATTATTAACCTACATGAATCATATACATTGCATATATAAATATGTATCCATTAATTTAAAATACTTCTATTAATATTGTATCCATTAATTTTAAATACTTCTATCTGCATTTATAAATATTATGTATATATATGTATATGTTTTATTTCTATAGTTGTAAACATCATTATATAATTTTAATATTGTATCCATTAATTTTAAATACTTCTATCTGCATTTATAAATATTATGTATTAATGAAATATAAATGCAGATAGAAGTATTTAAAATTAATGGATACAATATCAAAATTATATAGTGATGTTTAAAACTATAGAACTAATATATATATATATATATATATATATATATATATATATATATATATGTTTTATTTCTATAGTTTTAAACATCACTATATAATTTTGATATTGTATCCATTAATTTTAAATACTTCTATCTGCATTTATAAATATTATGTATTAATGAAATATAAATACAGATAGAAGTATTTAAAATTAATGGATACAATATCAAAATTATATAGTGATGTTTAAAACTATAGAATTAATATATATATATATATATATATATATATATATATATATATATGTATATGTTTTATTTCTATAGTTATAAACAACATCACTATATAATTTTAATATTGTATCCATTAATTTTAAATACTTCTATCTGCATTTATAAATATTATGTATATATATGTATATGTTTTATTTCTATAGTTTTAAACATCACTATATAATTTTAATATTGTATCCATTAATTTTAAATACTTCTATCTGCATTTATAAATATTATGTATTAATGAAATATAAATGCAGATAGAAGTATTTAAAATTAATGGATACAATATCAAAATTATATAGTGATGTTTAAAACTATAGAATTAATATAGATATATATATACATATATGTATATGTTTTATTTCTATAGTTTTAAACATCACTATATAATTTTAATATTGTATCCATTAGTTTTAAATACTTCTATTTGCATTTATAAATATTATGAATTAATGAAATATAAATGCAGATGGAAGTATTTAAAATTAATGGATACAATATCAAAATTATATAGTGATGTTTAAAATTATAGAATTAATATATATATATATATGTTTTATTTCTATAGTTTTAAACATCACTATATAATTTTAATATTGTATCCATTAATTTTAAATACTTCTATCTGCATTTATAAATATTATGTATTAATGAAATATAAATACAGATAGAAGTATTTAAAATTAATGGATACAATATCAAAATTATATAGTGATGTTTAAAACTATAGAATTAATATATATATATATATATATGTGTGTGTTTTATTTTCATAGTTTTAAACATCACTATATAATTTTAATATTGTATCCATTAATTTTAAATACTTCTATCTGCATTTATAAATATTATGTATTAATGAAATATAAATGCAGATAGAAGTATTTAAAATTAATGAATACAATATCAAAATTATATAGTGATGTTTAAAACAATATAATTAATATATATATATATATATATGTTTTATTTTTATAGTTTTAAACATCACTATATAATTTTAATATTGTATCCATTAATTTTAAATACTTCTATCTACATTTATAAATATTATATATTAATGAAATATAAATGCAGATAGAAGTATTTAAAATTAATGGATACAATATCAAAATTATATAATGATGTTTAAAACTATATAATTAATATATATATATATGTATATGTTTTATTTCTATAGTTTTAAACATCACTATATAATTTTAATATTGTATCCATTAATTTTAAATACTTCTATCTGCATTTATAAATATTATGTATTAATGAAATATAAATGTAGATACAAGTATTTAAAATTAATGGATACAATATCAAAATGATATAGTTATGTTTAAAACTATAGAATTAATATATATATATATATATATATATTATTTTCATAGTTGTAAACATCACTATATAATTTTAATATTGTATCCATTAATTTTAAATACTTCTATCTGTATTTATAAATATTATGTATTAATGAAATATACATGCAGATAGAAGTATTTAAAATTAATGGATACAATATCTATATAGTGATGTTTAAAACAATATAATTAATATATATATATATGTTTTATCTCTATAGTTTTAAACATCACTATATAATTTTAATATTGTATCCATAAATTTTAAATACTTCTATCTACATTTATAAATATTATATATTAATGAAATATAAATGTAGATAGAAGTATTTAAAATTAATGGATACACTATCAAAATTATATAATGATGTTTAAAACTATAGAATTAATATATATATATATGTTTTATTTCTATAGTTTTAAACATCACTATATAATTTTAATATTGTATCCATTAATTTTAAATACTTCTATCTGCATTTATAAATATTATGTATTAATGAAATATAAATGCAGATATAAGTATTTAAAATTAATGGATACAATATCAAAATTATATAGTGATGTTTAAAACTATAGAATTAATATATATATATATATATAGAATATATATATATATGTATATGTTTTATTTCTATAGTTTTAAACATCACTATATAATTTTAATATTGTATCCATTAGTTTTAAATACTTCTATTTGCATTTATAAATATTATGAATTAATGAAATATAAATGCACATAGAAGTATTTAAAATTAATGGATACAATATCAAAATTATATAGTGATGTTTAAAACTATAGAATTAATATATATATATATATGTTTTATTTCTATAGTTTTAAACATCACTATATAATTTTAATATTGTATATATTAATTTTAACTACTTCTTTCTGCATTTATAAATATTATGTATTAATGAAATATAAATGCAGATAGAAATATTTAAAATTAATGGATACAATATCAAAATTATATAGTGCTGTTTAAAACTATAGAATATATATATATATATATATATATATATATATATATATATATATATATATATATATATATATAAGCGAATATTATACGCGAATATTATAATGGATACACACACACATATATATATTATACACGAATAATTGAAAAATTCAGAGAATTATGTGAATATGATGTGTTGTTAAACTATGGTCTTTTACAATATGTAGCTATTACAACAAGTTATATAATGTTGTGTAATTATATTATATTACAATGGTTTAGTTTACATTGTATAATGGAGGTCTATTACAACGCTATTTTATGTGTGGATATTACAACATGTTACAACATGTTGTGTAATTATAATATATAACAACAGGTTGGAGTCTATTGTCTCATGTTGGGATATAACAATGAGTTTTAATATGTTGTATTATGGCGGTCTATTACAACATGTACCAAATACAACATGTAAAGGCCTATTGTATAATTAATACATACTACAACGGGTGAGTCTGCGTTGTGTAATGATGGTCTATTACAACATGTGACTATTACAACGGGTCAAAATATGTTGTGTAATTAAATAACATCTTTTACAACAATTTTGAATATGTTGTGATACTACAACCTATTACAACACTTTAGCAGTTGTTGTAGTATCCTCCTATATTACAACAGGTTTGACATGTTGTAAATGACTTGCGTTGTATAAAATATACAATATACAACACAAAAATGGGATTGTTGTGATAAGTATGCTAACTACAACACAATCATCAGAAATGTTGTCTATCTCCCGTTGTAAAAAGCATTTTCTGTAGTAGTGACATTTTCTCTTAAATATGCAAATTTATGTTTTTTATAGTTCACTAAGTACATTTGTACTGATGTGTATCCGTTTCATGATTTTAGATAACATGTACATTATGACTCATTCTGTAAATATACTTCAACTCTAATATACTAACCTAATGCTCTTACATTGATAACATCTAATAACATGCAAATGAAATTCACACAATTTGATACATGGGACTAAGATCCTATGTCAGATACTAGTTTATCATTCTTTTGATATGCCATATTATTGTATACCTTAGTTCTTCTATGTTTTTGCTTGTAGTATTATTCATGTTTATGTTATGTAATCCGATTCTAGGGACATACATCTGAGTCCTCTTGCCTTTGCGTGTCTAGCCATTAGGGAATTGGATTTGGATAATAAACGATTCCATGACACTAGCGTAGATGCATGATTGTACCCTATGATCACATCTTCAATACTGACTAGATCTTCAATGTATTTCTTATCTCTTATCAACCTTTTTCTCTCCCCCAGTTGTACTTCCTATGTTCTTCGTACATTCATGATGCAAAATTGTTTATTCCTCTCCCATTGAATGTAACACTTCAAGAAAAATGGACCTATCAACCATGTTAATTTCCCTATGAGTACCCGTGGCTCAACCTATTACATCTGGTTTTAGGTGACGAAATCAACCACCCATGATGTGTGACATGGACCCAAACCAACCCTGTTATGATGAATGTTTAGCGGGTGGACGCACATGACCACCATGCTACTCAATGTTAAAAAAAATAAGATGAACTGATCCATCTCAATAGAAAGATGGAGTTGGGTCCTTTCCACCTAATTCGAAAATAACACATATTTACTAACAATAATAAATACTAGTCAATAATTATTATTTATCCATAAGAAATAGATATATACAATATTCACCTTCTCTTTTATTTATTTATGACAACTTACATTAATGTCTGAAAATTTCATCAGAGTAATACACTTTCAATCATGATATTATTAACATTCTCAATCCTATATTTGCGTTATCTTTATACCATGATTAAGAATTCTACTATATTTTTTTGAAAAGATTAAGAATTCTACTATATCATAATGGTGCAATGTATATTTTATGAATAATGGTGTTTCTCAATTTGTTCTTCTTATAATTTGTCCATTCATTCATCCTGTGGCCGAGGGACTTCAAACATGTTACCTGTCAGCCATAAATCAATACTTTTACCAATTGGACGCCACCTTTAGTTTAGATTTTTTTAATTATGCAATAAATAATCATGTAAAGAATGCAATATTAAAATTGCTTTGCATTAATTGTAACCAATCTACTTGGTAGGGGTGGCTATCTTGGTCATCAGAGTAATACACTTTCAATCATGATATTATTAACATTCTCAATCCTATATTTGCATTATCTTTATACCATGATTAAGAATTCTACTATATCATAATGGTGTAATGTATATTTTATGCATAGTGGTGTTTCTCAATTTTTTTCTCTTACAATTTGTCCATTCATTCATCCTGTGGCCGAGGGATTTCAAACATGTTACCTCTCGGTCATAAATCAATACTTTTACCAATTGGATGCCACTTTTAGTTTATATTTTTTAAATTATACAATAAATAATCATGTAAAGAATGCAATATCAAAGTTGCTATGCATTAATTGTAACCAATCTACTTGGTAGGGGGTGGCTATCTTGGTCACCCATTTGAAACAAAGTACTTTATAGCCTAATTCTTGTGAACCACATCCCACATCGATCCAAGCAAAACCAAATATTGGACAAATTTGCCTATCAAAATCATGTAAATTCCATGATTGACTAAATCTAACAAAATTTGTCCAGGTAAGGAAAGTTATAACACGTAAGGATCAATGCCCATTGAAAAGAGTGCGATGAGCACAAGTTAGATGTTACCCTCTCACAATTCTAAGACAATAAAACAACACGACAAATATAAAAGTGGTTGCAAATTGCCTTTTGACTAATGAAATCCTGTTTCCTTTTATATATTATTAGACCACTCCTTAGAGTAAGAAGACATGACAATTAAATATAAAAGTAGTTACAAATTGCCTTTTGACTATTGCCTTTGATTTATTAGAAGACGACATCGCCATTTGCTTATTTTATTTAAGTCCGTTTCCCGTGTACCATATATTTTAAGTTCCACTCTCGATGTATCCGCAAGGAATATCCCCCTGGCCCCATGGTAGCTCTGTTCTACCGGACCCATCAGGACCGTCCGGGCGTCACATCTGCTCAGTCTTCTGTGGGCCAAAGCCGCCCTGCCCTGCCACCGATAAAACAACTCGGATAAGCCACGGGCGATAAACAATACCGAGACAAAAAAACAAAAGGAAAAACCGGAGCAAAACAGCGGCTGCTTCTTAACCTCCTGGCGCTGCTCGTTCGGCTCGTCTCGTCTCGCCATCTTCCCAATCCGGCAACCCCGTCGTCACCGCCTCAAATCGCGCGAACCTGGTCTGCTATCGTGCTCCTTCCGCCTGCTCTCTCAATCATTCTCCTTCCCGGCACTGCTTTCCGAAATCTACCACCGCCAGCTGCGGCTGCTTTCATTTGTCAGTGTTGGTCGCTGTGGTTCGTTCGGTTGATGGGGATGGAGGACGCCGAGAGCTGCAGTAGCACGGGGCCGGTGGCGACACCCCGCAGGGACCGGCTCAAGTACGACGTGTACACCAAAGTCCTCCGCCGCGTCCGCGACCAACCTGAGGCACTCCTCCCGGGCTTCGCTGAGGACCTCTGGGCGCACTTCAGCCGTCTCCCGCCACGGTACCCCCTGGCTCTGTCCATTTGTTTCTCTGCTCCATGGCTTTCTCCCGCCACCTCTCCCTCCTTTGCCCCTCTTTCTGCTCCCACTGCCTACGGCCATGTCCGATCCGAATGATACTGAATTCCGCTTCCCGTCCCTCCACTGGTCGATTGGACATAAAACAGGCGACGCCGGACTGCCGGATCGCGATGGGAGGGAACTCATTTTGGTTAATCTGGGCCGTTGTTTGCCTTTCTGAAGGCGACATCTTCACTTCCACGTCAACGGTTCGGGCTTGCCAGTTTTGAACTGGCAGACAAACTGCACATGACATTCCGGATGGTATATGCAACAGAGAATCTGGTGCAGTCGGATACCAAGAATCTCCTCGTCTCAAATCTTGATGTGGAGTTGATTTTTTTGCGGTTGTGGTTCTTCTTTTACGGCTTCCACTGCTGAATGGAATTGACGTGGGGAATATTTTGCCGCTGTTACAGGTATTCCATCGATTTCAACGTGGACAGAGCGGAAGACGTCTTCACCCACATGAAGCTGCTCAAGCTTGCGGTTGATCCAGCGAACCGACCCGTGTTTCATATCAAGGTTGTTCAGGTACGGATCAGAACAATGATACCGCGGTCCTTCTTCTGTCCTTCATCCTTCCTTGTTGCTCTTCTTAGCATTCGCCCGGTCTAACCAAGGCGTTGTCAGTCAAAGAGAATAGTTGAAATTCCGCAGCTAACAGCTAGATCGGGTTTGCTGCACATGCGAACCTACAAATAAAGGGTCAACTGTAAACGGAAATGATAAGTGGCAACAATTGGTATATTGGGATTCTTGGAGCAGCGCGTACCCCATATAACTACACAAATCGTCAGGCTCTTCTCCTTTCACGGTTTCATTTTTTTTTATTTAGATTTTTTTTGTAGGATCATGTGTTTTCAATCCCTTATTCTTCATAATGTCTCTGCGATGACACTTTAAAGTGATCCCTCAATAGTTAGTCATCACAGGAATGAACAACCATTTAGAAAAAAAACTCCCATCAAGCTTTGCATTGCAACTGAAACTATCCGCTATGTACATTGATGGAGTTTGCATCCTGCTTTTTTTGCGCAAAAGCTGGACCTTATTATGGGCATCTCTATGTAGGCATCTTCTGTGCAAGAGGGGGTTACATCTGATTCTGCTAGTTCTAACCCACCAGGTGAAGAGCATCCTACAAACAAAACCAGGTAGGTTCCTTGCATTAGTTCTTTCCTCACGCCCATGACACTTAGACATGTCTACCAAGGCTTTAAGACCTTGATCTATTATGCAGTATCTGTCATCTACTAGTGATCAAATTTTAAAATAACCATGTTGTCTTTCCAGTGTGCATCCAATGCCCATGTTTGGCTCATCCTCTAACCTTGAGGCACTTGCATTAGAGTCCCGTGAACCAGAAGATAATGATGGACTCAGTGTTTCTAATGGTAATCTATGGTCCCCCAGGTAATCCTTCATTCAACTTAAACCCCTGCTATTTTTCTTTACAGATGGGTAGTTTCAAATCTTGAGCCGACCCTAGCATGATGGGATTGAGGATTAGACACCGACTGAATCTGAAATGATAATAAACAATATAAACACCACAGTATGAGTAAACTGTCAATTTGACAGGAATTGCAGATGCCTATCTGTACTTATTTCTTTTGAAATATGTGTATTAAATGCCTATGGATGAGATTTACTTCAATCGTGGAAATGTTGGCAATTGATGTGATTATAAATTGTGTTTCGTAAATATTCTCAACATGACACAAACATTCTAAATCGATTACATATTATTCTATTTAACTGCGAATAATGCTGATAAATGTTTGGACAGTCTTGCTTTAGAGTTCTAATGTTGAGTTTTTTTTTTTCTTTTTCGTTTGTCATTTTTGAAGGCCCATGCATGAAATAACCTTTTCAGCAGATGATAGGCCCAAAATGTTGAGTCAGGTGATGCTTCTCTATAAATTTGTAAATGTTTCCTTGATGTTACTATCTGTTTTTTTTTCTAAGTTATGGAGTTATCCAAGATGCCCCCCCTCTCCAACACACACACAATTGTTCCTGATAGCAAACATAAAGACACCATAACCCCACCCAACACGCACACACACACACGAAAGTGACACAACTGTTCCTCATAGCAAACATAGAGACACCATAACCCACCCAAGATAATCTAAATTTTGCTGATCATCCAAGTTTCACTCTCCCATCGTGGCCTATCTATATGTATAAGGCTAGGATCAGCATCTGTGTACGTATACACAGCCTTGTATTTTGTGATTCCAGATGGTACTGGTTTTGTTATTGAATTTCAAACCATGGATCTACATTATCATCACAGATGCTCTACTTACCATTTTTGCACTTTTTTGATACCATATGCTCATGCAAAAAGCAAACACGACTCAGAGCTGAAGTTATAAAAAAAAATTGATATATGGATCAAGGGGTCATGAGAGCATAAAATGTTCAGTAAGTGTTTAGAGGATTTTTATGATGGCGGTGAACAGTATGTTGGAACTAAATTATATTTTATTATTTGAAAAAGAAAAAACCGTAAACTCTTATCTATCTTATCATAGACAAGCATTTACCTTGTTCTTACCCTGTATATATATGACAAGTTTTATTTTCAATATCAAAATTGCGATCTCTACCTCCATCACATACCTGCTCTACTTTTGACTTGATTTTGATACCGTCTTCATGCAAGAAACGCTGTATTAAAGGGCCACAATGATTTTACAAAAATGCATGTTCTTTGGATACGAGCTCAAAATTCACACAGTATTTATGTTATGAGAAAAGAAAATACAAATCGTTGGATTTTGAAATGAAAGGTGTAACCTCAAAAACAAACAAACACAATGTTGTCTACCATAGTGCTTCTGTATATTCCTGTGCATTCTAAGTACCCTATGTTGCCAAAAGTTTCAACCTGTTTTCTTCTTTGAGTGAAGCATTATGCAGATGTTGATGTGATGTGGGGGTGTCTAGATTGTGTCAAATATATTGCCTGCATTAATGATTCCTTAAGAAATCATTCCTTAAGAAATCTTTAAATATGTTTTTTTTTCAAGTTTTAAATTTTTTCTCATAGAGTTGCTCAATGTTCTCATGTTTTCAGTTGACATCTCTTCTTGGGGAGCTTGGCCTCAACATTCAAGAAGCACATGCCTTTTCTACTAATGATGGTTATTCGTTGGATGCATTTGTGGTGCAAGGCTGGCGATATGAGGTGATTCTATGGCATTATTCTGTTATCTGATGCTGAAGCCATATAAGTTGAAAGCCTTTATAGTTTAGTACATTGTTTCACCTTTGCGGGCAAGTGACCATAGCTAAATTCTAAATGTCACAATTCTGTGTCTAGGTTTTGTTGGCTCTTGAATAAATGGCATTTATCTGTATTGTTTTGAACTTCACCTGGAGATTGAGTTTTATATGTGTTCTTGTATGTAGTGTATAGTCAAGCTAGAAAAAGACAAGGAAACATGTTAAAGAATAGAATATTGTTTTTTTTTTTATATTTACATTAAATACCTCACTAATCAACTAGGCTGTTAGATACTGGTAGATCGTTTTGCCCAGAAGTCAAAGAAAACTGCATCCTAAAAGGTGTCAGGTAAGTGAGTACTTTTATGCAGCTGAAATAGATTCAAACTGTGCCCAATCCCAGGTAGAGCTGTGTACCAAGACAATACAAATATACTGAAAGAACGATGTAGAATAGAAAGACCAGATGCCAGGTCAATTGTCTTTACCCTTGATGTTTAATGGTGTTAAATCTGGCATGTGGAAGATAAGATGTCTTCCCTAAAGGGGAGGTTGTGATGTTAATATGACTGGATTGCGACCCCAGGGATGTTAATGTGACTCTATACACCAGGTGAGTGGCTATTGTGATTGGCCTATAAGTGGGGCTTCCCTTGCTTTGGGTAGGATGCTGTCTAGGCTAGCCTGCCTTCTTGGGGGTTTGATTCGCTTACTCTTGAAAGTATCCCTGCAGTTGGGCTTATTCTTGGCTGATCTGTGGCCGCATTGTCTTGCGGGTGGGTCAGTCTGGTTCGACGAGTCAAAGAACTAACAGCAGTAGCTAAGGAGGGTGTGTCTCTTGTCATAGAGAAAGTTAGGCAGTGATTCCTTGTGGGCGACAAATTTTTTTCCCATGTTTTTTTTTGGACAAACCTGCATCTTGGTCAAGTGCCATGTCCACGGATAGTAATTGAGAGTTTCATGTGCTTGGTTTTAGATCAATCGTCATTCGGGATTCAGAGGTATGTGTGATGTAAGACAAAATATTGTTTAATTACACTTGTGTTGTATGTCATAACAGTGATAATTGGGATGTACAATCTTTTATTTTAATCGATGATCAAGTTATTTTAAAAGTAAATTCTATTGAACAGCTATAGAGCCAGCCATGCTATATGGGAGTGAACATTGGGCGATGAAGAAACAAGGTCTCAACAATACAAATGAGATGGATGTGTGGGGAGACAAGAAAAAATCGCTTGAAAAATGACTATATTTGGAACAAAGTGAGGGTGGCGAGTATTGAGGACGAGTTGTGTGATGGCCGTCTGAGATGGTAAGGACATGCAACGCAGATTGACTGACGAGCCTATACGGAGCAATGTTATCGAGTCAAGCAGAATTGATAGAAGATGAGGCAGGTCTAAATGAACCTAGGAAGAGCTTGTAAAGAAAGATTTTGAATCTCTACATCTTGATCAGAAAATGACCCATAACAGAGCTGATTGGAAAAGAAGGATGCATGTACCGGACCCAATATGGTTGGGATTAAGGCGTAGATGATGATGATGATATTGATGATGATGATGAGTTGAATTAGGGTTTGGTTGCAGTATTGGACTATATTACTCCTCTTAGCTTGCACCCATCCATGCAAACTTAGATGTAGACACTGTCGTGTGAGTTGCTGTGAGCATATATTAACGACGGCTTCAAGTACTCTCTCACGGCATGCTGACATCACCAGTGAGAGCATTCGTTTTTCAGTGCATTAGTGGTGGTAAAATTCATTTAGTTGAAAACATGCAGTCCAAAAAGTGATGATGGAGTGGGTTTAACCGTGCTGAATGTTGTGATGTAATTGTGCAATTGAAATCTTTGTCGAGGCTAAAAAACATGCCTAGCTTTTGGTCAAGAATCATTACACTGTAGTATCACAATGTCTCATCATGGGAAACCCATGTGGCTACAATCTGCAATTTTCCCCCTTGCTGGAAACAGATTCTACATAGACAGGATATTTAGGATTAATCCCAAATGGGGTTAGGAAGGGGTTACATAATCCGCTTCTGGGAGGACAGGGGGCTCAGGAAAACTATAAAAAGAGGACTGCAGTAGTTGTTTAGAGCCATATACACAACAAGACCAGCATTAGGAAAGGTATGTGGAATAGAACAACCCAAAGCTTCAGGCTAGGAGCTTAGGTCTTGAAAGGAGCAATCAAGGAGCTTATTGACTGTTGGTAGGTTGCGATGGGTAAAAGACAATGGGACGTAACAAAAATTCCTTAATGAGAGATAGTAATCCAACATTATTCAGTATGAAAAAAGATCATAATTCAACAAAACAATTTGCGGGCCAATCAGCAGGTGGCTACAAATTGGTGGTGTCTCATCAAGAGGAAGGAAAACTGAGCTCCAATTTTGCCAGAATTCAAAACATTTCCATGAAGAATCTGAAACAGAATAGAATGGCAAACCTGGATAGTATCAGTGCCTCTGTGGTCTTGTACTATTCAATATATCCTAGTTTCATATCTTCTTTTCCAAATTCAGTGAGGATTGCACTCCTTGTCCAGTAGCTGTAGTACATTGAGGACCATCTGTATGCTGTTATGAGAAAGGGCGGTTTCATCCTTCAGCTGGAGTTTTACAAGATGCATTGAATTTTCTGTGCCATTAGATTGGAACTTGAACAGTGAGGTCTGACCTGGCTTCATGTGTGGCAACGGCATTGGATAATCCGGAAGGAGAGTAATAATAGGGGAATCAACAGTAGATACAGAGCAACCAAAGAAATAGCTGTAGAGATTGTAGTTAGAAATGAAAATTGTTTGGGGAGAGGATGGGCGGTTGTGAGTAATAGAAAAAGAAATAAAAACTTGCTTGTGCTGGTGTTTTTTCTGAAGGGGTCTTTGAGTTGGGGAGAAGAATGAACTAGCAGTCGATATGAGTGAATTAGCAATAACAGTCATAATGACATGCTCGATGTCCTCTTTATATGTTGAGCTATCACGACAAGAGTCCCACGTGTCAACTTGGATGTTAGGTTAACATAATTTAGGATGTGTTGCTTAAAGAAAAAAAAATAGCATCCGACGAGCAAATTATTTTTGTCAATCTTAACTTAAATTCAGTCTCTTCAATGTTTTTCTTTTTAAACGGTCGACTTCTTTGATGTTTTGGGTGATTTCTTGTTTGTAGTTCTCTGATATTTATGCCTGTTTGTCTGGATATGTAGTTTCTAAAAGGATTTTATACTATTAGTTTTATTATTTCAAAGTTATGAAATAACATTTCATAAACAATATGGCATTTATCATTTGGCTGTTTATTTTTTACACAGTTGCAATTACATGTCCTATGCTTTCTACTTCTCTTGATTTCATAACACTTTTTGTTTTTTGCGAAATGCAGGAAACTGAACAATTGGAGAAAGAACTACAACTGCAAATTCAGAAGACCATGGTAATGTCTTTTTTGTGAATTGAAAAAAACATGTGCAGTCTGCAATTATATTCTAGAACTCTGGATAAGAATCATATGTAAAAACTGCATGGTTAAACATATTGGAATCAGTATTCAGTAATTTGAT
Source organism: Alisma plantago-aquatica (assembly GCA_963693085.1). Taxonomy (NCBI): domain Eukaryota; kingdom Viridiplantae; phylum Streptophyta; class Magnoliopsida; order Alismatales; family Alismataceae; genus Alisma; species Alisma plantago-aquatica. Next base: position 646,602,954 of record OY856410.1, read on the forward strand.
TATATCCCTTGTTTTTAGGACTTGTTCCTTGCTGCGATTGACTTCATTATAAATAATATTTTGAAGAGAAGCAATCCTTTTCATGTAAATTGTCCTGTGCATTTGCTTTTCATTTCAACCTTAGTAACTTACAACAATGCCCATCGAATTTGATCTCTTCTTTCTTAGTTGTTTAAATTTACAGTTGTCTAGGAATATAAACCTGAGATTTGTACATGTAGTTTCAAATTCGTCCATCCTTCTGCAACGTAGTCAAATATGATCCTCTTCCAGACACCCTTTGATACTCTCTGCAGTCTGCCGCCTGCTGCATGCCATAGTGGGCTATCAGCTGGCCTGTTTTTGGCTTTTGTCCTACACTGGCGCTCAAAGGCCACAAAAGTTTGCAATACAAGAGTCAAAACGATGCCCCGACTTGTGCAACATCACTTCTCAGCTCTCATCATCCTCATACAGACTTCCCTTTCTTGTCACTGCAAACATATCATAACTTTCCGGCAAGTTTTGCCTTATTTATGTCGTCCAGTATATGGAAATCTTGTTGCGAGTAATAGGCCACAGTGCTTATTGCCTAGTGTCGGGATGGCTGTACATAACGCTTGGATTAAAATATTTCATGTTTTACGGATTTGGTAGGCAGGCAATTTCTAGTTAAAATTGAACATATATGATTTTTCTTTGTTGCTGCAAGTGTTGTTGTCTGGGTTAAAATCCCCCAAGTTGCATTTGGTACATGGTGACAAAATGGATACGGCCAAGGGAAAGGGGAAATCATTAAAAATTGTTGTTTAGTAACACTTGCATGGGGAAAGGTAAAGGGACGTGGAAATACTTTAAAAGTGTTGTTTGTTATATGGGTATCTGACGGGGATAGGGATTTTTTTTATAAAAACGCCCCATATAAGTATAAACTATATTTATTAAATTTGAGACAAACTCAAAGAAAACTCTTTTTGACATTTGACATTTGACATAAACAATGAGAACATTCTCTCATCAAATTTTGTTATGAATATAAAATAACTAATTAATATAAATTATAAGGAGAATCTTTGACATATTTAGATTCTGTTAACTAACAGTTGTTGAAAATAAACACTTCATTGTAAAAAACCGGCATTTAAAAACCTTTTCATCATAAATACTTTCTTGATGAATACAACATCATTGATCTTTCACAATTATATTAATTATGCAATCTATTGATCATGACTTGACTTGACGTCGATCGTGCTGTGGACAACAAAAGAAGGCCGTTATCATTTTTGGATGCTGAACTAAATAGAGATTAGCCTTAATGCAGATATGATTTTCATTCCCATGACACCAAATCAGGAAATATATCAGCTTCAGAGAATTGCTATTGAATACTTTTTTGTACAAATTGCTTTTCCTGCTCTAATAGCTTCGACAACATTGTCTATGGTCTCCTTAATTATTATAATTTCCTCATCATCCATCATCTTTCTTTTCTTGCGCTTCACAAATGAAGATTTAGTTGTGAATTGTGGTGTGTCATCATCACGCTTCAGTTTTGGTGGAAAATTGTATATGTTAGGATTAGCTATTTTTTTGGTATTTAATTAGTTATTGAATGAGATATCATTTACACACGATGAGTTTCACTAATTGAGGTCAAGAATGCTTTGAAAAAGATGAAAATGAGAGGCATGCGGACCGGACGGTATTCTCATTGATGTATGGAAGAGTATGGGGGATGAACGAGTTATGTGGTTAACAAACTTCTTTAACAACATCATGAAGACCAAGAAGATGCCGGATGAGTGGAGAAATAGTACTATAATCCCCATCTACAAGAACAAAGGTGATGTTCAGACCTGCACAAACTACAGAGGTATCAAGTTGATGAGTCACACAATGAAGCCTTGGGAGAGGATTATTGAGCTGAGGCTAAGATCTATAACACAAATATCTAACAACCAATTTGGTTTCATGCCTGGAAGATCAACAACAAATGCTATTTTTCTATTAAGGAGGCTTATGGAGAAGTATAGAGAAAGAAAAAGAGATCTTCATATAGTTTTTATTGATTTTAGAAAGGCTTATGATCGAGTACCCAAGGAAGTGTTGTGGATGGTTTTGAAGAAAAAGGGTGTGCCAATCCAATCGTTGACTTGATTAAAGACATGTATGATAGCTCTACTGCATCTGCAAGTATGAAGACTCCTGGAGGAGAGACACCAATTTTTCCTATCACAGTTGGGGTACACCAAGGATCCATACTCAACCCATGTGTGTTCGTTCTTGTTATGGATGAGTTGACAAAGAATGTTCAGGATGATATTCCTTGGTGTATGTTATTTGCTGATGATATTGTATTGATTGATGAAACTAAAGATGGATTGAATGATAAAGTTGAACTTTGGAGAAAGGCATTGGAATCAAATGGATTGATGATTAGTAGGAGCAAAACTGAGTATATGCATTGTAATTTCAGCCAATCTCGCAATATGATTGGTGGAGCCAAGTTGGACGGAGTAGACATACTAACATGTGATAAATTTCGTTACTTGGGTTCTATTATTCAAACAGATGGGGATGTCCAAAATGACATTTGTCACAAGATCACTACAAGATGGTTGAAATGGAGGACTGCAACTGAAGTATTATGTGATCGGAAGATTTCTCTCAGATTAAAAAACAAGTTTTATAGAACTACTATACCTCCAACCATGCTCTATGGGAGTGAATGTTGGGCGGTGAAAAATCAAGGTCTCAACAAGATGAATGTGGTTGAAATGCGTATGCTGAAATGGAGTGTGGGGAAGACAAGAAAAGATCGCTTTAGAAATGACCATATCAGGAATAAAGTGGGGGTGGCGAGCATTGAGGACAACTTGCGCGAGGGCTGACTCAGATGGTATGGACATGTCAGCGCTGACCGACTAATGCGCATATACGAAGTAATGCTATTGAGTCAGGCACAATTAATAGAAGAAGAGGAAGGCCTGAATTAACATGGGAAGAGCTTATAAAGATAGATGTTGAATCTCTACATCTGAACCAGAATATGACCCATGATAGAGCTGAATGGAAACAAAGGATCCATGTAGCCGACCCCAACATAGTTGGAACCAATGTTTTAAAAAACGTTAAGCGGTAACCGTGCAGACAACACCTCGTAACTGGTTAAGCGGTAAGCGGCCGATTAAACGGCCGATTTTTGAAAAAACAGATTTTAATTTCCTATATAATTTTATACAAAATTACATATATATGTATATAAATACTAATACTCTTTGGAACTTTTATATATATCTAAGATTCTAAACACTCTACCCAACAATACAAAACACCCAAATAGTTTATAAGATAGCTATAAGACAATAATTATAGCCATAATATAATAAACAATGGATTTGACATAGATAAAATACTCTACATACATGATTAAGAAATATTTTTGTATCACGTGTTTACATAGTTAAGCAGTAAACAATAGACTAATTATTTTCTAACTTATTGTTATATGTGCATATCATCAATTAGTCATACATTACAGCAGTACAATTAACTAAAGTATGCATTTTAAAATTAGATAAGAGTTACATATATTTTACTTGTATAAATTACACTTTACAACAGTACCCTATTATCCCAACTTGCATACAAGTATGCATTCTATTAGAACTAGGCTTATCATAGGATATTTAATGTATATAAGTTTAATATATTATAGTCAGTAATACTTGGGACCATATAGTTTATATAAAGTTACAGGTGTACAGCAAAATAAAAAAAAGCACAAAAAAGGGCCAAAAAGCGGGGAAAAAAGGGCAAAAAAACAGAAAAAACGGGTGAAAAGCGGGAAAAAACGGCCGATTAATTACAAAAACGTTAACCGGCGATTTTGGCAAAAATCGAACGGCCTGGGCATTGGGCCGATTAAGCGGCCGTTTAATCAGGCGCTCAACCCGTTTTTCATTTCACTGGTTGGAACTGAGGCTTAGATGATGATGATGAATTAGTTCTTGAAGGGAACATAATTGTAGAGCAAAATTTTTGTTTGGATGGAAATAAAAGTTAGGTAGAAATCAAATTTTTGGCAAAAATTTATTTGAAGAGGTTCTTTACTTGGAGGGAGTGACATCCATGGAGGGAATCTTAATTCTTGAAAAAAATCTTTAATTGTAGTGAACTTTTATTCTTTGAGGGATATTTTTTAATACCGAGGAAATATTTTTAGTTGAGAATGGTTTCCTTAACAAAATGAATAAAATTGTAGAGGGCAATATTTTACTTTGAGGAAGTAAGATAGAGAAATAGTATTTAAAAGGAAATATTTTTCGGTGGGAATTTGAAATTTATTTGCGAAAAATCTTGGAGGGAAGCATGTTTGCCTACAGAAGAAAAATATTAGAATTTTTGTTGGGAATGTTTCCAAATAATTAGCAAAGAGTTAACTTTCTTGAAAGAAATTCTTTCCACCATCATTCACCATGCGTTTCCATGGAGACAAAAACATTCCAAATTTCTCCATGAAACTTTTTCCCTTCCCCATCACCATGCTAACCAAATAGTCTTTTTTATTTTCCCACCATTCTCCTCCTCGTGATCCACCATGTATCAAATGCAGCCCTAGTTATTTCAAGATTAGTACTAATGTAGGTTATGTATTTCTACTGGCTTCTTTCAATGTTTTAAAAAAGGGAAGTGGGAGATGTGCGGACAACACCTTGTAACTGGTTAAGCGGCAGGCGGGCGATTTTTGAAAAAGCGGGTTCCTAAATTTATATGTAATTTTATACAAAATTACACATATTTGTATCTAAAAGTACATTTCTAAGGAACACTTTTACATATCTAAACATCATACACAACAAAATAAAACACCAAAGCAGTTTATGACACAACTTGAAAACAGTAATTCTAAGTTATGAAGAAAGAACAAATACAAATAAATTGCATAAATGATAAATTGAACACAAAGAAATAAATGTAAATTAGTATTGTACTTGTACATATAGATGGAGCGGATTCAACATCAAAAACGTTCATCCAATTGAAGAAACACCAAGATACAACAACATGAAAATATGGAAACAAGAAATAGTTAGCACAGTGCTACCAAATATTTAGACATTAAATTTCTTAAGCAAACTAAATGTAACACAAGTAATATTAGTGAAAATGTAAATATCAAACAAGTAGCGGGGGTAGCTATATGATATAAGAAAGGATGTGTCCACAAATCCATAAGGACAATAACATTAGCCTTATCCCAAAGGCATCAAAAGTGCATGATTGTATACCCACTATCCCAAAAAGGCAAAAAGAGTATATGCCTAACCATCCCCAAAACATCAAAAAAAGTGTATACCCAAGTAACATGTATACCCAAGTAACATCAAAAAGTGTGTATGCCCAAGTAACATCAACAATGTGTATGTCTAACTACCCCAAAATAGCAAAAGTATGCCCAAGTGTGTATGCCCAACTATCCCCCAAACATCAAAAAAATATTCCCAAGTCATTATTCCAGAAAAATCCCTAGTCGTCTCCCTCTTCCTCCATCTCTTCTGCACTTGAGTAATCTTCATTGTTAGGAGCTTGACCAGCAAGAACCTCTGGGACTTCATCCAATCTCTCAAACTCTGGCTCAGAATCTTCCTAGTAAGCACGTTTCTTTGCCCTATCTCTTTCGGCATCAAAAGGAGTGGGATGAGAAGGAGGAGTGGCCTGAGCAGTAGTGGAATGAGTAGGAGTAGTGGACTGTGTGTTTCTTCTAGTTCTAGTATAGACTCTCTCTGCAACCCCTGATGCTTCAGCTTCTTGATCCCATGTGACCCCAACACCTGGATAGATCTCATCTTCCTCAATATTGAGATCGACAAACCAATCTTTTGCCTTGTCTCTATATTCAGACTCCAATGGATCCTTTAAAGCTACCTGTCTTTCCTTTTTGTCTTTAAGCTTTGCATTAAATTGGACATACACCAAGTCATTCAGTCGTTGCACATCAAGCCTATTCCTCTTTTTGGTGTGTATCTATCAGGCACATTCCAAAACAGAAAAAAGAATTAAATCATTATTAGTATTTTAGTAGCAAGGGATTAGTAATTGATTAGTAATGTTTTAGTTAATTAAATCATTATTAGTATTTTAGTAGCAAGGGATTAGTAATTGATTAGTAATGTTTTAGTTACCATCTCAAATGCACTCCAATTTCTTTCACACCCTGAAGATGTGCTTGTCAAATTTAGGATCCTCAAGGCCATTCTTTGCAAATGTGGGGTTTCATATCCATGATTTGTCCACCACTCTACTGTTTCATGTAAGTAAGAAACTATTAGGAAATCACAAGTTAGAGAACATATTCTATAGAAATTAACACAAGTGATAATTTACTAGGATCTAAATCAGAACTTGATCTTTGTCTGATGGAACTTGCTTTCCCAAAGGCCCCTGTAGCTTCCCTATAGGCTGGTAGCTCTACCTCCATGACAATTTTATCTTGGATTTCACTTTCCGAGAAAAAAGTGTCTATGCACAGCATGAGTCCTTGCATGATGACACTTGTTGTGTTTATCTCAGGATCAGACCAATAGTAATAGGGATTCAGATAGTAACCTAGATTAATATATATATATATACATATATATATATGTATATATATAGAGAGTCAGGCTAGTGTACACTCGAGTGTACCGGAGGCACCGTACACCTCAGTCATTTTTGAAGATGCAATTAATTTTTGAAAAATCTAAACCGTTGATATTCTTAATTATCATAAGAACATACTATATAATAAATTTTAGCTCATTTGGACACTTATAGGTCGTGCATCTAAAGGAGGCAAAAATCATGTATTTCAAATTAGTTTTGTACGTCGATTTTGTTTTCCTTGGATGAGTGACTTACACTCATCCAAATGAGTTCAAATTTTGTATGTGGCCTATTATTATTGTAACCATGAAGATCAATAGATTAGATTTTGGAAAAACATGGTATAGATAGGCAAACACCATTGGGGTGTACGGCGTGATCTGTACACTCGAATGCAATGTATTAGAAAGCGGGAAGCGGGAGGCGTGCGGACGGCACCCTGTAACCGATTAAGCGGTAGGCGGGCGATTAAGCGGGCGATTTTTGAAAAAGCGGGTGTCTAAATTTTATATATTTTTATACAAAATTACATGTATGTGTATATAAAAAATATATTTATAAGGAACTTCTATACATATCTAATCAGCAAATCAGTAATTAACTAAGTATTCATCAATACTTACTATTAATCAACATCTCTAATCACTAAAATCAGCAAGCAGATCAGTAATTGTATATAACAAACTATGAATTATTGAATTAAAGTAATCACTAAAGTAATACTAACCAGCAGTACCAATCATTAATCACTGAAAGCAGCAAGGAAATCAGTAAAACTAATCATGCATTACTAGTATAATAGAGCAATAGGATATTTACTTAGATGCATTACAGCAGTACCCAATTATTACAGCTTACACACAAAGTAAGCATTCTAAATTAGGAATAACTATATCATAGAACATTTAATGTATACAAGTTTTGTATATTATAGTCAATACTACTTGGCTATGTAATTACTTAATGTTAGATGCTTACATTAGGATTTTTAAACAAAAGCGGGAAAAAGCGGGAAAAAAGCGGGCAAAAAAGCGGGAAAAAAGCGGGAAAAAGCGGGTGAGGCGGGCAAAAAGCGGGCGATTTTGTTCAAAATGATTAAGCGGGCGATTAATGGCAAAATTAAGCGGCTGGGGGTCATGGGCGCTTAAGCGGCCCGCCTGGCCGTTTTTTATTTCACTGCTCGAATGTATTCTAGCCTGACTCTCTCTCTCTCTCTCTATATATATATATATATATATATATATCATATATTAGCAAAAGGCATAGATCTAAATATAACTCAACAATTTAAGTATAACAATTATTTTTTATTGTTTACAGTTTACCTGCCACATGCAAGGGTCGATGTAGCCTCTTATCCCATTTTGCATCAACAATGTCCAGGACTTTCTTCAAAAGCAAAGGTTCAACAGTCAAACTCACTTCTAAGTCCTTCTTGACATTAAGCGCCCCGCCTGGCCGTTTTTTATTTCACTGCTCGAATGTATTCTAGCCTGACTCTCTCTCTCTCTCTCTCTATATATATATATATATATATATCATATATTAGCAAAAGGCATAGATCTAAATATAACTCAACAATTTAAGTATAACAATTATTTTTTATTGTTTACAGTTTACCTGCCACATGCAAGGGTCGATGTAGCCTCTTATCCCATTTTGCATCAACAATGTCCAGGACTTTCTTCAAAAGCAAAGGTTCAACAGTCAAACTCACTTCTAAGTCCTTCTTGACATTAAGCATAGCATCATAGATAAATCCCATAGCTGGTTTCTTCTCACTATCAACCAGTCGTAATACATACACAAGCGGCTTAAAAATCTTCAAAACAAGCACCACTCCAACCCAAAACTGTGATGTTGTTACCATGATAGCATAGCGTTCCCCCTCTCCCGTGTTGGAGTACCTACATTGTTCCCACTCAGCTGAACAAAACATTGTTCGCATATCATTTCTCTTCTCAAACAAGCTTTGTAAACTTAAAAATGCAGTGGCAAATCGGGTGACACCAGGCCTAACTAAGTCACCGTTGGTGAACTTTCTCAGCAGATTAAGAGTTCCATGATGACTATAGATAAATATAGTCAACTTTCTACACTTTTGGATGACATTCTTTATCCTAGGAAGTTCACCAATGCCCTCCAACATAAGATCCACACAGTGGGATGCACACGGTGTCCAGAAGATCCCCGGTCTCTTGTCCTTCAAAAGTCTCCCTGCTGCAATATTACAAGGTGCATTATCAGTCACAATCTGCACAACATTGGCTTCTCCAACCTCCTCAATGCAGCCATCCACCAATTTGAAGATGTATTCAGCATTATGGATCTCAGCAGATGCATCCAAGGCCCTCAAGAAGCTAGTGCCCCTTATGCAATTGATGCACAAATTCATGATGCTTCTATCTCTTCTATCGGTCCATCCATCAGTCATGATTGTGCATCCACTTCTCCTCCATTCATTCGTGTGCGTCTCCGATGCACTTTTTGTGAGTGCCACCTCATTCTTCAGAAGAGGCTCACGAAGCTCATACACTGAAGGACCCTGCAGACCAGGACCGAATTGACCCACCGCCTCTAACATGACATTGAAAATCGTCAACTTTGCGGTGTTCATTGGTATATCTAAAACATTCACAAATAGAAGCATTTAAATAATGTACATGAATAAAATGAACCATTAAATGAATGTACATGAAGATGTTGAAGCATATTGAGTTACCGGCTTGATAAAACTAACGTGCAATGAACTGCAAGGTCTTCCTCCTCTCTTCCTTCTTCAGCTTATTGTTGATACTTTGTTGCTTTGCCGATTTCCGCTCCTTAACAACATCTTCTGGATCCCTCTTGTAAAACATATCTATCTGACCCACCACCTTGGGCTTTTTCGCCCTAGAACCGGCTACTACTGCCAACTCATCATCATCAGAACGATCTCTAATGTTCACTTCATCCCTGGCTTCATCCATTTCTTGCTTTTTCTTAGCTTTCTTTGCAGCTGTTTTGTCTTGATAATCAATAATCTCCCTCTTGACCTCTGGAGGTATGCTCTTACATGCATCAACATCCTCCCTTATACAAGCAAGGTGCTTCTTGAACCTATAGATCCCACCAGTGGAGGTGTGTTTACAAAAAGTACATCTCAACTTGTCTTTTCGAGAGGGGTCGGGAATCTGACAGTACTTACAACCCGGGTCATTTGACCTGATGTTGTGAGTGACATTTTGCGGGTTTTCAGGAACTGAAGGTGGATGTGCATCATCATCCATCTACAAACCAGTTACTAAAATCGGTAAAATAATTTTAGACAAGTATTAACAGCTAATCAGTAACATAAGAAAGCAAATCAGTAACATAAACAAGCAATAGTACTATAGTACAAATTTGTATATAAGCAAATCAGTAACATAAGCAAATGAAATCAGTAACATAATCAGTAACATCAGCAAATATAATTAGCAAATTGAATCAGTAACAAATCAGCCTTCTACTGATCAGCAACATAAGCAAGCAATCAGTAAATGAAATCACAAATTCGTAATATGATAAGACTGAGTAGTGTGGGAGGGGGGATGCTTAAAGGACCAGAAAATAGTGTGGGAATGAGTTGAACTGATGCATAACTAATCAATAGTAGTGTAATACGAATTAGTACTTAGTAGTAAAGATTTGAAAACAAAATTAAATCAGCAGCATTACTCTACAGAATACCAAAGTCTCATAGAAGAAGGGAGAAAGGAGTAGAAACATGATAAGATAGCAAAATTGAAGAAGGAATGACTTTACCTTTGATGAAGAGCTTTCGTGCTTGACTGGAAGAGGCCTTTGGAGAAGAAAGGAAGCAGCAACTGATCACTGGGTGGCCTCCTTCCACGGCAGCAGCAAATGGATCAGGCACACCTTCGGTTTTCCGACCACTGGAGGGAGGAAGCACGTCGGTAGCCCTTGAGACGTGTTCCTGCTGGGGCGTCGGAGGCCTAGGATAGGATTCTCAGAGGAATCACTCACCAAGAAGGAGTGTGGAGAGCGTTGGGGGGCGGAAGAGTCGTCGGAAGAGCAGCGGAAGTTTTCCTCCCGCACACGGCTTTCGCGAAGTAGCGGGGTCACGCGGGGTCTGAATGAGTAGGGCTATGTTTTTTTTCTAAGAAATAGTGGGTCGGGTTTGATTTGGGCCCAGCAATTGAGTCTGCTGGAGCCGCTTTTCAATAAGCGGGTGTAGGCGGGCGTTCCAAAGGACTAGATAAGGTGGGCCAGGTGGGTGAAAAGCGGGCGCTCAGCTGCCAAACGTCTAACAGCCGCCTTTCCATAAAATCTTTTAAAAATAGAAGTATTGTTATAATAGTTTACTTTGAAACGTTAAAGATTCATTTACAAAGTAGGATATTTTACCTCACATGATTATAGATGCTTGCTTGTCTTTGAGAGTTCTGAAGTCTCATCTTCTTGTCAATGTGATGCCATATAAAAAGTTAAGTGTCATGTCTTCAATTCGCTTTTAAGACTCAGAATAATAGACGTCTTGGTAGTTGTTATATCTCCATACCATCTGATCTCACAATCTTTGTTTCTATTTTACTAGCTCTTATTTTGTCCGATTTCATTGATTGATGCTAGTTTGATTGGTTTAGACCCTTTTTCTTTCATCCACTTGTTTGTAATGCCCCTAAAATATCATTAATACAGCCTTTGACAAAACCTTGTTCGTTGCCTAACCTGATGGAGCAAGTGATACCTGGAGCAAAACCTGTTAATGGGCATGTCAAGATACCGACAGATGGATCAGATGTCTGGGAAATTAATTTTCGGCTTCTGAAAATAGAAAACAAAGTAGCATCTGGATCTTACAGCGACCTGTGAGTAAAAGTCAAGATTAAGTTAGCTGTCTTGTTTCGGAATTGAGTCATTTCTCCAAAATTTCTTTCTTTCAGTTATAAAGGGACATACTTGAATCAGGATGTTGCGATAAAAGTACTGGCGCCTGAGCGCGTTAATGCAGAAATGCAGCGGGAGTTCTGCCAGGAAGTTTTCATTATGAGGTTTGTTTTGTTGCACTTTGTTCTACATGTGATTCGCCACAACTCATGAATATCACGATTGCATGATATGGACACTTATATTATGCTTAGAAAAGCTTTTGTACTGAGAAATCGAATGAAAGACTGTGAAGAGTTTTTTTATTTTATATTACTCCTGATTGTCCTCTCAACTAAATAATCTTACTTGCGCTTCAGAGCTCAATGTTTTTAAAATGTCCTCGAATCCCTAATTTCTTATACTTGAAGTGATAATTTCTTATGGTTAATCAAGAAACAGTATTCATATTTGTCAAATAGAGCTTACAAGCAGAGTGTATTAAGCGGGCTTCATCATGGTTCCTATTATATATGTTACACATAATTAGTGTGGTTTTTTTAACAGAATTACCTAAGAAATTGTACAAATTTAGTTTCTTATTATGAGTTATGATTTTTTATTTGTTTATAATTTATACTCTCATAGGTCAAGTCATGTTTTACATCATAAGTTCTTACAATTTGATTATTAATGAGCGATAATTGTGGTTGCATTACTTTGTTACTTACTCTTGGTGGATCAATTATCATGTGTGATATTGATTCCTAAACAAACAAAGTCACCATTTCCCCTAGTATTTGTCCCAAAGACAAATATTGCTGCCCCAATGATATAAGATTCCAGGAGTCAAACGAACCTAGAGGTACCATCCAGTGATTGATATTACTGAATCATTAGAAGGGCTAAAGGTTGGAATTAGTTTATGCCTAGATTTCAAGGGATTCATTGGGTATCTCCAAGCTAGCCATCTGCTGTACCAGTCTACCAAGTACCTTTATAACTATGATGTTAAGGTATATGATATATGGTATATCCGTGTCATTGGATTGATTAGCAAAACTTGATTTTAAGTCGAAACATGCAAAACAACAGTTATTACAAACAAACATCAAGTATACATTCTAATATTAATGTGTATTCATGTTAGTTTTGGCATGGAGTTGTTTTTCATTGCCTGCAGGGGTGTACCAAAACAATGATCAGGCTAGCCCTCAAGAAGGTCATAGGTTCACTCCCGCTAAAACGGGTTAAATTCATGAAGTACAGTAGGTTGCGCCTGAGCGTGGCTAGCGTGCTGGGGTGGGTGATGGCTCCTGGGGGTTCTTGAGTTTGAGAAACTGGCACTGTATGAATCCACTGTGATTGCCTTTGATTTACCCGCCTCATCTATGACGGGCCTCTTTGGTTTGGGAGTACCTTGGGGAAAAGGATTCCTTCCTTTGGAAATCAATTCGAAATGTTTGCATCCATTTTGTTTTGTCATTTCAATTGGATACTTGTTATTCAAGGAACTTTTAGTTTTCAGTTTCTTATGCTTACCATTGACATGTAGGAAGGTAAGACACAAGAACGTCGTACAGTTCATCGGTGCATGCACAAAACCACCACTCTTCTGCATTGTTACTGGTGTGTTATCTTCCAATATATTCTGCATCTTTTTAAATTTCATAACTGTATCATTTATATATCAATTTCTTTTTTTGTCAGAATTCATGGCTGGCGGAAGTGTATATGATTTTCTTCACAAAAATAAAGGAGTTTTAAACCTGTCTTCTTTAATTAGAATAGCAACTGATATTTCCAGGGGAATGAACTATCTTCACCAGAATAATATAATCCATCGAGATTTGAAAGCGGCCAATCTTTTGATAGATGAACACCAGGTAGCTGTTTTGAGCAAAATATACGTTTGATTTCTATAGCAGTTTTTTTCTCCAAAATGTACAATTTATTTCTGTCTGATATGTACTTCTAATCATGTGATATATAATCTAATAATTTTAATTATGACACACATGACACAAGTTAGATGACCCCAACATTGTTGGGATTGCGGTTTAATGACGATGAATCATCGCGCACCATTACACCAGTAATTTGTGTGTCTATTTTAGGACAGATGATTTTCTCTTATGTAAAAGTGAGGGTTACTAAGCTGTTTTTATTTTATATAACCTGGAACTAATGCTCTATCTGAGAACACGATACCAACAGCTTGTAGGAGAGCAAAGCGAAGAATTTCAAGTAGGTACTTAGGCAGCCTGCAACGTCCAATCTAGAATTGCTAGCCTATCATATATATATATTAGCAATTTGAATTAATAAATTTGATCCATGAGATTTCCTGGTAGCTGAATTTCCTTTTTTTAGTTATTGGACGACATCTAAAAATGCCCTTTCTTACTATATTAGTGTTTTTTAGGGGTTAAGGTGAATGACTTTTACGTATTAGGTCATAGTTTTTAGTTTTTGTGATCTTGTAATTTCTCTCTACCATAGATTGGGTTTGATCTTTCTTAGTGATACCTTGAATTATTGTCTTTTAGGTAAATTTCATAATAATACACTACACCCCTTTATTTTCATAAACATGCCATCTTGTTAGAAAAAAAGCAATCATATACATGGATCACTAATTATTTTAACGAACATGCCATCAAACCATAGAATGTTTACTTGCCATGATTATTTACATTTTTTAGAACCCTCATACACGTGATGAGGAACACAACAACCTAACATGAATAGATAATGGTATATGATTCAGTAACATCAAATTTGTACGTCATGCACAATTTTGTAGAACTTGACTAATAAAGTTGTGGTTACATGGCTTCATATATGTGCAATGTATGCGTGCTAATGGAAAAGGTTGGTCCATTTCTTCGTAGAAGTTGCATTTCCCTCTGGATGTCAGACGTACCTCCCTGCCACACGTCCTTGGGTTTGTGCGGTTATTGGGGCAGCAGTAGCCTCTGCTATTGTTCCAAAAGACATTATGACATGTTTGTGAAAACCAGGACACTTTGAATTTTAATGAAATTTACCCTACTTTCTATCATATTTAGCTGATATTTTTAGATATTCAAAACTAGAGCCACAACGAAATCCATAATGAAGATGCCAATTGGAAGTCATCATCTTAGAGTTGGCTAACTATGGGCGTTTCAAGTGTCCTTTTCCTCCCTCTTCTTTATGCCACGACACGACACACCTAATTCTTAGTCCCTTCGTGCTCCCAAGAAGAAGCCAATAGTTGTAATTATTATGGTCTTAAAAGCAGTATGCAGTATGCAGTGTACGGGTGGAGAGGGCGTCAAGTAAAGTTTATGCTGTATGCTGGAGTATATGCGGTTTTGGAGTTTTTTTAGTTATCTATATATAGCATAAAAGTATAAACTAAGTTATAAGTATATAAGATATATATTGAATTGTAAAATCTACAATTGTGTATATTTAAAAGTGTCCATATCAATATCAATGTATGATACATTAAGTTATTTATATATGTATACATATATGTAGCATATTTGAACAGTATTGGAAAAAGAAGTCTGCAAAATCTTCATTCAAAAAGCGGCCACATATGTCCCACATATACGCCGGTGCGCCCAGTGGGTCGAACCGCATAAGCGGCAGCACGGGCCGCTTTTTGAAACACTAGTAATTATGACACCCACTGTATTTAAAAGCGTTCTGAGCGCCGCTTAATCGGTCAGTCCTCCAGCCGCTTAATTTTGCTGTTGAGCGCCTGCTTAGCGTTTCTACAAAAAGGGCCGCTTTTTGGCCGCTTAGCCCGCCTTTTCCCCGCCTTTTCCCGCTTTTTGCCCTTTTTTTGAATACTGTTGTACAGCTATAACCTGAAATAAATTTTATGGTCCAAGTATTATTGGCTATACAAATTAAACTTATATGCATTAAATATAATATGATAATTGTGATAATAGGATATGCATTAAATATAATATGATAATTGTGATAATAGGGTATTGCTGTTATGTATACAAGTAAATTCCATGTAATTATTATCTACTTTAGAATGCATACTTCAATTGAATGTACTGCTCTAATGTATGACTAATTAATGATATGCACATATAACAATAAGTTAGTAACGTATCCATGACAAGTCTATTGTTTGCCGTTTAGCTATGTAAACATGTGATGCATTTTTTTTGTTGTGTCATGTATGTAGAGTGTTTAATCCATGTCAAGTCTATTGTTTACTATATTATAGCTATAATCATTGTTTTATAGTTGTCTTATAGACTATTTGGCTGTTTTATATTGTTGGGTAGTGTGTTTAGATATATATACAAATTCCAAACAGTATAGTATTTATATAAAATTATAAATATGTGTGTAATTTTGTATAAAATATATAGGCAACTAAAACATGTTTTTTCAAAAATCGCCCTCTTAATCGCCCGCTTACCTCTTAACCTGTTACAAGCTGCTGTTCGCACGCTTACTGCTTAACGTTTTTTAAAACATTGATGACACCACACTAACTCCTTACCAGGCAAAATTGGACTACCATTTCGAATGTGGTGACCATCTCTGCTCCTGTTCTTGACTAGTGGTCATCTTTAATATCCATCTCCTAAGAGATTCAAATTGCAAATAGACCTTTGCTTCCTCCAGCTTCTGCTTGGCGGCAGTGAGTCAGTACATATTTAGTCACTAGCACCTAGCCAACCTGATTTCTCGCTATGACTTGGTTGCTTCTTCTCCAGGCAAGTAGACGTTGTTGATCCTCATCCCTTATTCATCCTTTCTACGTAGTATTGTGTATTTCCTATGCTGACAGTGAACACAATCTCTATTATGTCCATCATTCATTTCTTTTCAACCAGGAGCTGACTAAGGGGAGATACATTGCAAGAAGTTCTTATTTATATATCTGTTCAGCTCTCCTAGTCTCCTATAATACTTATGCACTCTTATTATTTATCAACTTATATCATGCATACGCTGCACATTGCGGATCTCTATGAATCCTACTCCAACTACCATTTTCTCCAGTTATCAATACTAGGTGACTCTGATACATCAATTTGTTTTTTCATGGGTTGAATTATAACACAATGATTTCAGCGCTACACCTTTCTCAGTCGCAGTAACAATGGTGATGCCAACATCCTTCTGTGATGGCATGCATCTATAGTGAATATAAATAGCTGTTGCAATACATTTGTGAGTGTAGTGTTGAGGTCACGTTGATAC
Organism: Alisma plantago-aquatica; assembly: GCA_963693085.1. Classification (NCBI taxonomy): domain Eukaryota; kingdom Viridiplantae; phylum Streptophyta; class Magnoliopsida; order Alismatales; family Alismataceae; genus Alisma; species Alisma plantago-aquatica. Next base: position 646,619,661 of record OY856410.1, read on the forward strand.
TTGTACTTGTATATGAATAATGGGAGTTAATTGGAATATTCTACTATCTTTCAACTTGAGGGCGCGACAATATTTGCAGAATATGTTTGTATATATGTCGTTATTTTCTCATCGAGTGAAATCATTGTAGAATCATTATTAATTAGTTATTTTCTTTCCCTCCACTCTTAATCAACTTAATTAACTCATGTATAATTCGCTAATGCTCTTTTAAGATACAAGTCGATAGAGTAATTCAGAAATTATCATCTAGAACCAATGACTTGACATGTCATTGAGATGATATCTTTGTAGACGAACTGGGTTGTGCTCCTTTAATCACAATCACCCTCTTTCTATTAGATATTTGGACCTATCACAAGGCACTCTGAAGTTTATCATTTCTAGTCGAACCGTCTTGTCTCCCTTAAAGGACAATGCATCTTCCAACACATTTTCTTGGAGTAAATTGATCATCTATGTAGTTTTTAACAATCCACATACTGTTATGTTCCGCTCTACAACTCCAATTTAGATTAGTGTGCTTCTAGTGGATTAGGGAATATCTAAGACTCCTTAAGTGATAGAAACTTGAGTTCTCTGTATTATTGATAATTATAAAAGAAGGATCCATGCACGACGTCAACCACTGGATTATTTAGATGATGAGGATCATAAGGCCATAGCTATCAACACTCCAGCCTAGGTGGGCTAGGCTCTAGAGCTGTCCAGGTTAGGGATGCCTAGCAGCCTAGGTCATCGAGTGGTTCGGAACTTGGGTGTGAACCTGGGCCATTTCCACCCGATTTAGGTCATTTTGAGTTAAATCTAGGTTAGTTCAGTTCTGAGCTAGCTGTTAGGTTATTTTTCTATGTTTAATTCAAATCAAATTAAGTTAAATCAAGTCGAAATTGGTAGATATTGCATGATTAGGGTCAAATTAGGGCAGTTTATGTGTCATTTAGGTCATGCTAGACATGATATTATTGTAGACTAGGCGTTTAGTGTAAACGATGCATATATATAAATATTTATGTTAAGATGAATGTGTGGAAAGAAAAGGAAACAAAACTTGAGAAATAACAATATAAGGAATAAAATGGGGGTGGTGAGTTTCAAACACAAGCTTTGTGAGAGTCAGTTGAGATGGTATGGACACATGCAATATTGACCGACAAATGCACCAATTCCAAGCAATGCCATTGAGTCTAGAACAGTAAAAAGGAAGAGAGGCTAGGCAAAATTGTATTTGGAGACACTGTTGGCGTGTTGATGAGAATATGACCCATAACAAAGTTGTATGTGTTAATATATGTCTTTACTTACTGTCCTGTTATTTTACTTTTCTATTTGGACCTACATGTAATTGTTCCACTAATATATTTATATATATATATATATATATATATATCAGGGTACACACATTGTGTAACCCTATGCTTCCTCAATTTGTTTTGTCTCATGGTACCAGAGCATGTTTAGATCCGGAGAGCCGCCGCTCCTCTCCCTCTCTCCCTCCCTTTCTCTCCCCCGTCCCCCAACCCACCCCTCCGGCCGGCCCCAACGACAATAGCAGCAGCGCCGGGCGCCGCCGGCTGCAGCCGCACCTGTGTCGGGCAGCAGCGCGGGCGCCGACCGTTGGGCCAGCCCCTGCCCGGGCGCTGCTCAACGCAACTCGCTCCCGTGGCGTGATCTACTCATAGCCACCCTCCGATCCGCTGGTTCCCGGACACTGGTCTGAAGGTTCGTCTTCGGATCCGCTTCTGCCCGTGTAGGCCTTTGAGGCACCACATTTTTTGCTGCGCCTCGGCGTAGCCCGTATGTAACTGGTCCGTCCAGTCTTTCCACTGTGCCTACTGCCGCCTAGCTGAGGAACTAGGCGGTCGTGTTTCTGCCTGTGCCTGCTTGTTCTTCTCACCGTCGGTGATTGGTGCTCTGCCTGTTATGGCATCTTCACATGAGGAGCTCCGTCGTCAGGTTACTACTGTTAAGCTGGATGGGCGAAAATACCAACACTGGGTCTGTTCTATGAAGATTTATGTTAAATCTCAAGGGAAACTGTCGCATTTGACGCGTGATCCACCTCCTGTGTCTACTGCTAATGTCGACTCCAAGGATGTCAAAGCGTATGATGACTGGGTCAAGGATGATTCTACTGTGATGACCTGGATTCTCAATAGCAGTGAGACAAAAATCAGTCTCACGTTACTATATCTGCCTACAACAAAGCAGATGTGGGATCAACTTGCTAGTACTTACTCTCACAGCCAGAATCCGAAGAAAGTCTTTGATATCAACAAGCAACTGAGCCGTCTACACTTCTCGGGATCTGATCTTATTGACTATTTTTCTGCCTTCAAGGGACATTGGGGAGAATTTGAGGCCTACCATCCCTTGTCTACTGACTTGGCTACCATGCAACGTCAACGCCAGGAGTTGCAGGTAGTTCAGTTCCTTTGTGGGTTACCTGAATCATATGCTGGGGTTGTGGATCAGATCCTTGCCAGTGATCCACTACCTACTCTACAGAGTGCCTTTCAGCGGCTATAGCGACTACCGTCTTCCTCATCTGAGTCGCCTTCTGATACTGGCGATACTACTGCTTCTTGCTGCTATGTCAGGCCGTGGTCGTTCTCACGAAACTCGTCCTCCTCTTAGTGCTGGGAGGGGGAGGAGTTTTTCTGGACATGGAGCACCCTCTAGTCCTCCCAATGCTACTCGCCCTCAGACTGGTCAACGGTTCTGCAGCTTTTGTGGCCGATCTAATCATATTGAAGAAAAATGCTGGGAGAAATATGGAAAGCCTGCCTGGGCTAATGCAGCTTCTGATGCCCATGCTACCTCTGAGGTAGTGTCACAACCTACTGCCATTGATGCATCCAATTCTACTACTGCTAACTTCATTCGTTCTGAGGTGGAACGTCTATTGCTCGAGCGTACTAGATCATCCTCTGGAGCTGCCACTGGAGCTCATGCTGCTACATATTCTGGTTGTGATACTGCTTTCATCAGTGCCCCCTCGCCTAGTACTGGTAATTAAAAATGGGTGATTGATTCGGGTGCATCGTCTCATATATCTAGAAATCGGTCTTTGTTTAAAACCTTATCTAGACCGGTCTCTAATTCTTCTGTTATGCTTGCGGATGGCTCCAAGACTGTTGTAGCTGGGATTGGAGGCAATCTCTCAATTTTTGTTAAAATCTGCTCTATATGTGCCTCGATTTCCACTGAACTTATTATAAGTTAGAAAAATTGTACGTAGCTTGAACTGCAGTCTCACATTCATTCATGGTACTTGTACTTTTAAGGACCTTCGCACGAGGATGAAGATTGGTGGGGGGCATGAAGGACCTGATGGCCTATATTATCTGGATGAATTGAAAAAGACTGACAACTTGGCACTAGCTTCAGCTCTATCTTCATCAGTTTTAGCTTTGCAGTGGCACTACAGACTTCGACACCCATCTTCTGAAAAATTAAAGAATGTTTCCTCTGGTGTAGGAACGCACGGTTTTCAGTGCGAGTCCTGTCAGTTAGGGAAACAGTCTAGAACTGTCTTTCCTAAACGGTCCCAGATTAGCAGTAAAAACTTTTTTGATCTTGTTCATTCAGATGTATGGGGTCCGTGTTCCAAGTTTGTCTGGCAATAAATACTTTATTCTGTTTATTGATGATTTCTCTCGTGCCACTTGGTTGTTTATGTTGAAAAATCGGTCTCAAGTGCTATCTACAATAAAATTCTTTTTTGTTGAAATAAAAACTCAATATTTTGTGCCTATTAAAATTCTGAGAACCTACAATGCTTTGGAGTTTGTTCAGAAAGAAGTTGGATTGTTTTGTCAATCTGTGGGTACTATTCATCAAACATCGTGTGCCTATACGCCTCAACAAAATGGAGTTGCAGAAAGGAAAAATAGGCATTTACTTGAGGTTGCTAGAACTATAATATTGCATTCTAATGTGCCTAGGCTTTTTTGGCCAGAAGCTATCTTATCTGTCTGTTTTCTGATTAATAGAATGCCGTCTTCTGTTATTGGCAACAAGATTCCTGTTTAAGTTCTACAACCTAATGTAACTCTGTTTTCTGTACCTCCACGGATATTTGGCTCTACTTGTTTTGTGCGACTACTTGGACCTAACTATGATAAATTATCTCCTAGAGAAGAAAAATGTATTTTCTTGGGTTATTCTCGTACTCAAAAAGGGTATCGGTGCTATAGTCCTATTGCGAAAAAATGGTTCATGAGTAGTGATGTTTTTTTTGAGGATACACCTTTTTATTCTGCTAAAGGAGATACCCTGGATTCTGATATAATTACAACACCATTGCCTGTCATAACTGATTGCACTTCTGATACTTCATTTGCTGAAACTACTACTCCTTCACTTATTGTGTATAAACGAAGGAACAAGTCCCAACCTGCTTAAGACCACCCCCCCAATACAACACCAATCTTCTCCTCACGAAGGTCCTACTCCTGCTGACGTACATTCTGACTTAGATTTGCCTATTGCTCTCAGAAAAGGCACTCATTCTTGTACTTCTCATAATATTGTTAATCATGTTTCTACTACACACCTGGGTATTCATGCTAGTAACTTTGGGGTTGCTCTATCTGCTATTGCTATTCCCAAGACTGTCCATGATGCCTTACAAAGCTCAGCCTGGATGACTGCCATGAAAGAGGAGATGACTGCTTTTACTGATAGAGGAACTTGGGAGCTGGTGGATCCACCTCCTGAGTGCAAACCTGTAGGATGCAGATGGGTCTATGCTGTCAAGTATCAACTTGATGGAACAGTGGAACATATGAAGGCACGACTAGTTGCAAAAGGGTATACTCAAACTTATGCAATTGACTATTTTGAGACGTTTATACATGTTGCCAGACTTAAACTCTGTCAGAGTTCTTCAATCTGTTGCTATTAACTTAGATTGGCCTCTTATTCAACTGGATGTTAAAAATGCCTTCCTCTATGGGGATCTTCAAGAAGAGGTTTATATGGAGCAACCTCCTGGGTTTGTTGCTCAGGGGGAGTCACATAAAGTCTACATGTTAAAAAAATCTATTTATGGGCTCAAACAGAGTCCTCGGGCATGGTTTGATAAGCTGAGTAAAATCCTGACTGCTTTTGGTTTTCTGAGGTCACAGGTTGATCATTTAGTCTTTACGAAAAAGACTTCTTTTGGTATTGTGATTTTGATTGTTTATGTTGATGATATTGTTTTATCTGGCAGTGATCATTCTGAGATTCAGGCTACTAAAACACACCTGTGCAAACATTTTGCTACTAAAGATATGGGGAGGCTAAGATTTTTTCTGGGCATTGAGGTATCTAGGACTTCTAATGCTCGTCTTATCTCAGAGGAAGTATGTTCTAAACCTGTTACAAGAGACTGGGATGCTTGGTGCATGTCCTATTGATACTCCTATGGATCCTAATATTAATTGGGATGATGATTCTTCTCCTATGTTTCCAGACAGTAAAAAATATAGGAGACTGATTGACAAGATGATTCATCTGACTGTTACTAGAGCTGATATATCTACTGCTGTTGGTCTTCGTAGCAGGTACCTGGATAAGCCTAGACAGTGTCACTGGGATGCTCTATGTAATATTCTGCGATATCTTAAGAAATCACCTAGCAAAGGCCTCTATTATAGAAAGCATGGACACTGTTCTCTGGAAGGATATTCTGATTCTGATTATGCTGAGAGTAAGATTGACAGAAAATCTACTTCAGGCTACTATACTTATGTTGGAGGTAATCTGGTCACTTGGAGAAGTAAAAAGTAAAATGTTGTTGCCGGATCCAGTGCTGAAGCTGAATACAGGGCGATGGCCCACACTGCTTGTGAGCTCCTAGGGGTACAATCTCTTTTGAAAGACTTCGGGGTTGAGTCTTCTACTGCTATCCCTATGCACTGTGACAATAAAGCTGCTATCTTCATTGCTAATAATCCTATATATCATGAGCGCACAAAGCATATTGAAGTTGATTGTCACTTCATTCGAGAGACTATCTTATCTGGCAAGATCTGCACTCCTTTCACTCGCTCAGAAGATCAAGTTGCTGATATGTTTACAAAGCTGCTAGCCAAAAAACATTTCAACTCGCTTGTTGACAAGTTGGGTATGATTGATATCTATGCTCCAACTTAAGGGGGAGTGTTAATATATGTCTTTACTTACTGTCCTGTTATTTTACTTTTCTATTTGGACCTACATGTAATTGTTCCACTAATATATATATATATATATATATATATATATATATATATATATATATATATATATATATATATATATATATATATATATATATATCAGGGTACACACATTGTGTAACCCTACGCTTCCTCAATTTGTTTTGTCTCAGTATGGAAAAGAAGGAACCATGTAGCCAACCCCAAAATGGTTTGGGTTTCATGCTTAGATGATGATAATGATAGTAAAGCATACATATAAAATATATCTAATACATTTATAAAAATTCTAAAGTGTGTAAAAATAGGTCAATAATAGATTGCTTAGGCCACCTAAGTGGTGGCCCCTAGGCAGTATTAGAGGCCACTGCCTTGCCGCCTGGACAACTGTTGATAAAACTGACAATCAACGTTTTCTCCATTTTTTATGGAACTTTAAATCTAAAAAACGTTCAAACATTTTATATGGATTTATTTTGTATTATTCATCAATAATTATTATCTAATCTTTTGATTTTGTCCTTAACCCTATGTTTTAGCCTAAAACCTACTATGTCTTTTGACAATTCAAATGCAATTATTTTTCTTGTGAAAGTTCTCTGACATGTTTGTCCTATCCTTGCTGACAGTATCTTTAATCTCACTCCAGTAATAGTTAGTTTGGTTGATACTATGAAGCTTATTATACAACATACTAATTACATTTGCATAAACATAAAAATAATGAATATTTAATGTAATAAATGTGAAAGTAAGTAACATGTGAGTAATTCCGCATATCAGTAGTGCATTTAACTTATTTTATTCAACATTTTAATATTAGATGTTTTTCATGATATTTGGGTGGAGAATGTGGGTCGCTTCGCTTTTGTCCAATATTTGGCCATTCACGCTCGCATAAAGATTTCTGCCATTTAATTTAGGTTAGGGCATTCCTCTTTTTAATTATGTATTTGCTCCCTGTTGTGACTCATTATGGGTACATGCTATTAAGATCCTAGTAAAACCAATTATGTCGCTCAAACTTCCAATGGGAGATTTTCTTAGCTCTTGATTACGCATGTATATGCTACCACTGTACAAGTCAAAACAGATATTCAATTTTTTTCCGTCATCTTTCTTTATTCCTACTGTGCGACTAGCTGGACTAGGACTCTAGGTATATTAGTATAAGCAGATTTCAGTTCCTGTTGATGGTTTTTCTAGAAATCTTTTGAATGTGGGTGATGTGGAACACATCTTGAAGAAGAAGAATGAAGAAGATAAACGACAAATTCTCACAATTCAATTCATATTCAACTGCCTAGACAATGGCCCCAAGGCTGGCTTTTATAACAACTACATGACTTGACCCTCAAGTATCATCATCATCATCATCTAAGCCTCAGTCCCAACTATGTTTGGGTTGGCTAAACTTGACCCTCAAGTAATGGAAATAAAATCCTATTTAACAAAATTCAAAATTGAATAAAACCTAAAATAAAAGAAAGCATAAAACATTTACGACTAAGTACAATAACTAGATAATTTGCACTTAGGTCCCTAAATATACAAATAAAGCAAAAATAAATAAAATAAAGCCTAACACGTCCTACATCAGTGGGTCATTCTATCTGTTGGGATTTCTTTCTGACAGTCTGATGCATGGTGAAATATGTACACTTGGAGTTTCTTTGTTAGAATACTTGATTCTCACTTGTTTCATGATAATTGGAACCAGAGCAAAATGCTATTCTATTGTATGCCCTGACAACCTTGGACTCTATGACATTAAAACGAACTGCTACCTTTGCTATGCCTTTCATTCCAGAAAATGCCCGAAACCTCTAATTTGGCTGGTGCTGGCATGGTATTGGCTGCATGGACTCTAAACAGTGAATTTTGTCTTCAAGAAATAATATTTACTGACTACCCCAAAAACAAGGATATTTGTCCGAATGACTTGAGTACAAACTTGAATCAATTCTCTATTGAGATTCATGTATAGTTTTACCATTGATTGATAAACGCGAATGCCATGCTTGTTTGTTATTCCATTTTCAGAACATGACTTTGCTGTTCATATCTCATTGAAAACATGTTTGTATATGCATAGTTCAGTATGCTTTTTGCTGATGATTTTGTGCTGTATAGCTAACAAAACCTAAACGCTTACTTTCCATCTCTGGCCGTCCTGTCTTGGATTTTAATTCGTGAAATGTTAATGTAGTTGGTCAAGGTTGCTGACTTTGGAGTTGCAAGAGTTAAGTCTCGGTCAGGAATTATGACTGCAGAAACCGGAACGTATAGGTGGATGGCTCCTGAGGTATGAAATTCTTTCTATGGATTTTTGTCATAGTGATTGAATCTTCAAGCGGAAACACCTTGTCTCATATTGAATGCGATTTTTTTCCCCATCATTGTCGAGTCTCCCAATAAAGCCTTTCATTATGTTTGGAGAATATGTTGGTTCCCCAGCGTTATTTTGGTTGAAAGTGTATTCGTTATAGTAAATCTAAATTGATAGATGCTAGGATTTTGGCCTTACCTCTAGCTATAAGCCTACAACAAAAAAAGTAAAAATATAAACACGATTATGTGCCTGATCAATCTAATTAAGAGTTAAGCATGTATTTCCCTACTTTTGTTGTTATCCCTAAAATCACATTGAATATAAAATTTAATACGTGTTCATATAATTCTAGCACATGTTTATCATCTCACTTGTGGTTCAGCTTTCGTTTAAAGATAGTTGGTTCAAGCGGAAACACCTTGTCTCATATTGAATGCGATTTTTTTCCCCATCATTGTCGAGTCTCCCAATAAAGCCTTTCATTATGTTTGGAGAATATGTTGGTTCCCCAGCGTTATTTTGGTTGAAAGTGTATTCGTTATAGTAAATCTAAATTGATAGATGCTAGGATTTTGGCCTTACCTCTAGCTATAAGCCTATAACAAAAAAAGTAAAAATATAAACACGATTATGTGCCTGATCAATCTAATTAAGAGTTAAGCATGTATTTCCCTACTTTTGTTGTTATCCCTAAAATCACATTGAATATAAAATTTAATACGTGTTCATATAATTCTAGCACATGTTTATCATCTCACTTGTGGTTCAGCTTTCGTTTAAAGATAGTTGGTTCCAGTAGTGAAGCATGAACTCTCTCTGTACTAGTTGTCTTCAGTGTTGAAACTTAAAGAGCACAAATTTAATTCCAGTGACAAGCTGTAAAACACCTGGCTGGAAGGAGGATTAGTCGCATTCTCATTAATAATGGGTTAAAAACTTGAAATCCATGGGAAAGAAAGTAAATATAGTTTATATTTCAAAACTCACATATAATGACCAACCTATAGCAGGTTGTCTTTTGCTCTTGTGTTTTAAAATCATGAAGACACTTATTTTTAGTTCACTCTCTTCCCCATTTTCAACGCTCTCTTCCCCATTTCCTTCTAGCCTCTTCTTTCAACACCCAACACATGTATTGCTCCTTCCACCAAAATGCTCAGGTACCTGATACCCATCTCTCCACCTCTGCCTTCCCCCTCCACGCCACTTCCAATCCCATCTCATTCCAGCAAGCAGACACGACTGCTTGTTCCAATGGGATAGGAGGGGGACTGGTGTAACCGATTTGGTGCACGGTGGATTGATGTGAGGGGTGTGCAGTTGCCATGTCACCCCATTTTACAACCACCATAGACCTATCAACCTTTGCCTCCATCTCCCTCTTTGTTTTTCACTAGCAACTAGCTCTGCATCATGTTTCAGTGGCCACTCGGTGGCGGATACTGCTAAGGCAAACCCTCATCCATATCCATTCAAACTCCGCTTTTTCTCTTCTGAACCAGACATCGTCCCATTTTCAGCTAGCATCAATTGCTGCATGCTAGACCAGGGAGGAAATGTGGTAAGGCAAGTGCTAGAGCAGGGGAGGATGGACTTGTGTCAGGGGAAGAGACAGTCACAAATTCGAATTTGGGCTTCATTCGGCAGGGTTGAGAAATTCGGCATTTGGAAATTATGTAGAAAATTCGGATAAAATGCGACAAAGATTCGGTCAAAGTTCGGTCAAATATTCGAGAAAAAAGAGAGATAAAATTCGGACAATACAATGTGTGTATATATACATAAAACACACACACACACACACACACACACACACATATATATATATATATATAGTCAGGCTAGAATATACTCGAGTGTATTCAGAGCTGAATACACTCAAGTAGTTTTTCATGATGCAATATTTTTTTTCAAAAATCTAATCCGTTGATCTTCTTAAACATCTTGTGAATAGCTCATACGCAAAATTTGAGCACATTTGGACATTTATAGGTCATGTTATAGAGACCGCAAAAATTATGCATTTCAAATTAGTTTTGCGCGTCGATTTTGTTGCTCTTGGATGAGTGACTTACACTCATCCAAATGGGCTCAAAATTTGTATGTAGCCTAGTTATAGTATGGCGGTGAACATCCATGGTTTGCATTTTGCAAAAAATAATCTTGATATGCAAACACACTTGAGTGTATTCGTGCAATCTGTACACTCTAGTGTATTCTAGCCTGACTTTCTCTCTCTCTCTCTCTCTATATATATATATATATATATATATATATTCAGACTAGAATACACTCGAGCGTGCAGATCACACTGTACATCTCCATCATCTTTGCCTATATAGACCATGTTTTTACAAAATCTAATCCATTGTTCTTCATGGTTACAATAACAGGCCATATACAAAATTTGAGCCCATTTGAATAGGCGTAAGTCATTCATCCAAGGACAACAAAATCGACGCACAAAACTAATTTAGAATGCATGATTTTTTCCTCCTTTAGATGCACGACCTATAAGTGCCCAAATGAGCTGATTATTATGTAATATGTTCTTAACAAGGTTGTCAGAACCGAACTGATGAGGCCTCTGGTTCTCGGTTCATTGGCTGAACCAGTGGTCTGATCGGTTCAACTGGTGACGTCAGCATGACGTCACTAATAGTTTAAAATATATAAATGTCTTTGATACTAATGGAAAATATTTCTGCAAAAGTTATGAAACATGAATAATAGCACAACTGCTCACAATAACTTCATAAACAGACCAAATAACAAATATTATTCTATCATGGGCATAAATATACCAATATTTATATAGTATTCAAAATTAATTAACAAAAATCACGTCGACAATATATTTATTTGCTAAGTGAGAGAACCGACTGGTTGGACTAAAATCGAACCAGTTCACCGGTCCAACCGGTCGGTTCACCATTTTGATGCCGGGCATACTTCATTTCCACCTTTTGGAGGGGACCAAACCAATAGAGTGGCTGGTTCCCGGTTAATCGATCGGTTCAGTTCAGTTCTGATAACCATTATTAAGATAATTAAGAAGATCAATGGTTTAGATTCCAAAAATAATTGCTCCATGATGGAAAATGACTGAGGTGTATAGCGTCTCCGGTACACTCGAGTGTATTCCAACTTTACTCTCTCTCTCTCTATATATATCTATATATAGGGTATATACATATAGGGTATATATTCACTGCCCGCCAGGTAACTAACTTTTATTACCCGTGGATCTGTTTTGTAACAGAAAGGCACATAATGGTAATTGACTAATGAGACAGCCAACATTGTAATCGAAAAACTCATTTTGTAAATACGTGAAATTTTTATTGTCCCTCTGAAAACAGTAAAAATGATATTTATGCCAAAACAGTAAACAAATTACGTTGTGTAAAACGAGTCTTTCTATTACAATTTTGGTCATCCTATTACAATTTTTGATTGTCTCATTACAAATGTGTCTCCCTATTACAAAGCATATGCACGAGTAACTAACTTTAGTTATCCGCACAGGTAGTGAATGAATGACCATATATATATATATATATATATATATATATATATATATATATATATATATATATATATATAGGACAATGATCCAGTGAGAAACAAATCTTGGTGAGAGCATGAGAGGTATTTGAATAACTCTCCACATAGATCGATTTTTCATAATCCAACCGTATAGATTACAAGTATACCTTAATATTTACCTTCCAACAAAATATTATCATCATCCGATTTGTAGATCATTCACAACAACAAAATACTTTTCCACGCTCTATATTGAATTTCAGGCTGACCGTTGGATGTAAAATTTGTATATTGTATATATGGACATGCAAACAATGTCTGATTGAAATGATTTTTTGTGAGAAGACAAATAAAATGATGCTTTTTCCATCTATACGGTTGGATTTTAAAAAACAGTTCCGAATTTGTAGTTATTCAAATGTCTCTCATGCTCTCATCGTAGGATGTTTCTCACTGGATCGCTACCCTATATATATATATATATATATATATATATATATATATATATATATATATATATATATATATATATATATATATATATATATATAGTCAGGCTAGAATACACTCGAGTGTATTTGGAGCAGAATACACTCAAGTAGTTTTCATGATGCAATATTTTTTTCAAAAATCTAATCCGTTGATCTTCTTCAAAATCTTGTGAATAGATTATATACAAAATTTAAGCACATTTGGACATTTATAGGTCATTTTATACAGACCGTAAAAATTATGCATTTCAAATTAGTTTCGTGCGTCGATTTTGTTGCCGTTTACACTCATCCAAATGGGCTCAAATTTTATAGTACAATGAAGATCAATCGTGAAATTCGGGATAATTTGTAAGATGCGTGAACAATTGGTGGGAATAGTACGGGTTTCTTGTGAAATTCGGATATTACATTCATCACATGAGAAATTTGTGAATAATTCAAAAATTCAGAGAATATTGTGACTAGGGGAAGAGAGATGGAGGGATGATAGAGTGCTGATGTGGCAGCACGTGCATATGGTCGTGTTGTAGAGGAGTTCGGCCAAGGGAGTAGATGACAGTAAGAATAGATGACAAAGAAGGAAAAAAGCATTTTTGGGTATAACATAATTCCTAGGTTCAGAAAGCAACTAACAGGTAAGGCAATGTGAGAAAGTGGTGTATGTTTGAAATTTTTATGTAAAGCTTCTCAGCTAGCCATCCATGTATGTCAAACATCTTCCTAGGAGCGATAGCATACTATTGAGGCTAGAAAGGCATTAGAGTATCTTTAGACAATGAAAACGTCTCGCATACCACATGGTTGTATAACAAACACAGGAAATAATAATATTTACTTCTGTCAACTGTCAAGCTTGTAGTTCGGTATCGTATTCAGATTTTCTGATCTCAAGAATCTTTCAATGTAGGTAATAGAACACAAACCTTATGATCATAAGGCTGATGTATTTAGCTTCGCAATTGTTCTATGGGAATTGCTAACAAGACAGGTATGCAGTTTATAAGATGCTTATGCTAGTTCATGGTTCATTTACTGTCCCCCTTCATGTCCTTCCACAAAACTTTTTCCCCCTTATACCATGACTCTCACTTGTTATTATGTTTCAGATACCATACGAACAATATACACCGCTACAAGCAGCAGTTGGTGTCGTGCAAAAGGTATATGCATCATGATTGCACCTCAGTTTATTGGGCAAAATGTTGAAAACCACCCTAAAGGTTGGGACGAGAGTCGAGACCATAGAGTCATGTGGTCGTTCAGCCAGACATTGCCCCCTCCACACAAGAAAAGGAAAACACGAAATGGTTCCGTTTTGGGACTGTTCTATTGTTACTTCAAATATGAGTTTGAAGTTTTAAATTTTAGAGGTTCTAGTCTCAAATTGGGTTGTGGTACTGTGTCCTTTTGCCATTTAGGTTGTGGTATAAATAAGAACATATTTAAGTTTGTCTTTTTGATAGCGCAGTTCGTCTCAGAAGTCTTTGCTTTCTGTATATTTGTGCAGTAGCTTTTCCTTCCATAGACCCTTTTCTATGGGCATGATCTCCATGCTATTTCTTTTATAAAGCTAGATGCTTGGTGTAGCTTTCACTGTTACAAATTAATGGGTTGCTCTTTAGGTCCTAGTGGACATTCTACGACCTTGGCTTTTTTTCTTTCGGTACTGCTTTTTACTTTCTACTTCGTCTACATTCTTACCTTTAAAACACAACAATTTGCGTGCATACCAGGGTTTGAGGCCGACGATCCCAGAGAAAACACATCCGAAGCTGTCGCAATTGCTACAGAGATGCTGGGAACAAGATCCTAGCAAAAGACCGGATTTCTCAGAGATAATCAAGATTCTACAACAACTTGCAAAAGAGGTGCCTTGTAACTGTCTCTGTTCCTTCTTGCCTAATGCACATTTTTCTTGCTTTTGTCCTTTTTTGACATTCACATTCTCAGGTAAAGGATGAACCAGATTCAGAAGGGCGCCTTAAAGAAAAATCTTCCGGGAGGTTCCTTGCGGCTCTCAGACGCAGCCACTGACAGACATGGTTCTGCCTGCAATTTTGTTTCCTCTGCTGTATAATTGCTGACAACCCTGATGTATACTGTACAGGTCTAATGTCCTAGTTGTCTGTTTTCACTGTTCTTTATAGAAAATTACACTTCAATTGATTTATTTCTGAATGCATGCTGATTTTTTTTCCAAGTCATTGCATGTGATGTGTAGTACTCACCTTCTGTAACATTCGTAGTGTTGATTTTGTATACGACTGATGCATTGTGGGGATTGTGTCTTGATCATTTCCAAAGCTTTTGCGGCTTTTGTAACAAATCATTTGAGTTTCTGGAAACTTCATCCTAATATCTTTGAGTAGTAGGCCTTCAGGTACCTCTTCTGTGTTGACTATTTGGAAAGTGCTTAGTTTATTGCTGCAGATGTTTTGAAAGGATGGGTTCTTTTATGAACGTTGCTTGGTTGGTTGTGAGCTATTTGTATTGCTTTTACAGATTTGGCTAATATGATGTGTTAATCTTCCCGTGAAAAACATGTAATAATTGTAGCGCGCTTTTATCCTTCACCCCTAGGTGGGCTGAAGAAAAGGTGCCAATTACAAGCAAATGTTACAACTTACGAAATTCAATGAGTACGCGATGCGAAATGATTTTTTTTTCCTTATAGGTCACTCTTTATGAGGCTTGTTATAGTTTACATCAATTTTGATGGATACATAGTTAGAATCCATGTAAAGGAGTCTATAAGCCTCTGTATGATTCGAGACTCGGTCCGGGTTTGGGCGCGTCGTTTTGCGCCACCTCAGCAAAATCTGGTCCAGGTTGATGTAGATTGCAGTTTGGTTCGCGAACCTTAAACATCTCTATTTTGGGATTTTGTTATTCCCAAATCCAGACTTAACTCAGTCCCGATAGATGCAGGATTATGAATTCTGGTCCAGGTTAGGTTACGATTCACGACTCTTCCCTCGACTCCTCGACTCTCACTCCTCTCCCTCTTCCCTCTGCCTCTCTCCCTTTTGCCTCTCCCTCTCCCTTGTGATTTTTGCCCCTCCCTCCTCCGTCTTCTCCCTCTGTCGTCTTCTCCTGTCGGAGAAGTTGCCATTGTGCCTCCGTGATAAATTCACAACTCTCCCCGAAGAATGGAAGCTATCTCTTCTAGCTCACGGACAAGGGAATCAATTCCCTCTGCCACCGCCGGGCTACAAGTGGCAGCTATTCTTCGAAAAGTTAGGTTCATATTCTACGTCTTGTTGTGCTTTCCTTTTGCATGCCTAAGCCATTGACCCCCCTCTTTCCCTCCATTGTCCTGTCTGCTCCCTCTACAATGTGCTATCTTTTTGATGAACAGGTGCAACAGAAACCCTAGGTACGACAAGGGATGCCCACGACCTTTATATTGGTGCATTTGTTGCTTGAGCTCGTCCCGCTCCAGTTGCACATCTTCCACCAAGTTTTCGCACAAGCTTCTACAGGCGATCCCTGTTATTGAGAGATGTATCCATTTTTGAAGAGGTAAACAATCCGCTCGTTTCATTGTTATTTTCATCCGACTGTTATACTAAGCATTTTCCCCTTTCATTCAAATGTTATACTAATCATTTTCCTATGTTATTCTTTTTTCTTCTTTGATATTTGTGGTAGGATCGCGGGCTTTGGATGTTGGTGGTTCTTCTCCAATCTTTGTGCTACCTTGTCCACTACTAGGTATTTCTAATCCGTCAACATCTTTCCTCAAATTCCTACCCGACCTTGTAGTTCCTTTTCACGGTTTGTTATTGTGATTTTAAAGAAATCAATGTCTGTCGTATAAGTACAAATGTTGTCTGCACTTTCTGCTCTATTTCAATTGGGTATGTGATGATTGTATTACACAATATCAGGGAAGCACATATGCATTTTTCATCCTCCTTTGGTCATTACAAGAATGTGCATGCAGACTAGTAAAAATAATATTATGTTTCTACGCTTCCTCATAATTGAGACTTTGATGGCTTTGTTAGCAATTACCTCATTGACTTGACTGTCATCAACATTCATAAATCATTATATATACACATCTCTCCTAAAGATGTATTAGAATTAACTTTGGTACAAAGGGGAAAGAAGAATGTTAAACTATATCCTTATAGATTCAATATAACCAAGAAACACATGAAAATGATTGTGGCTATAGTTTATGATGGTCCGTGTCTCTAAAATATTCTCCAAGATGAATAATCGAGATCCTTATTCATTATGGGAGACATGTTGATAGTTAGCTTTGTAGATTATCTATTTATTAGAAAGTACACATATGGGGAAGCTTCAACCCAAAGGCACACTAGAAATAATCACCATACCTAGTGCAAATTCAACCACGTCTATGCTTTCTTTCTACTCTCCCATTTTATCATGTGCACATGGATGACTAACTTGATGTGTGATCCCTTTCTCTTGACAAAACCCTTTCAAATTGTGATTATAAATTGTCGACCACAACTATACTATAAAAATTTAGTTATGCTATATCACATATCAATCGTTTTATAGAAATGAAGAAATCTATTAACAAAAATAAAAATTTCAAAAAATGGATATAACCACACACATATTATTATCATCTACAAGCAAAGGTAATTGGTGTATCTGTTTACATACATTATTGGAGACATTACTAAGAACAATATATACTAGATCAATGATACTAATCTTCTCCCATGAGAATTATTTAAAGGTAGTCTATGACTTTTACTCATCAAACAATTATTGTAGAAAACAATTTCTTATTAGGAAAGCATAATTTTCCTTTATTATGTTGCATCTTACAACATATATACTCCATCTATAAGTCGCCCCCCTAGACAATGTGGAATGTGTCTATAGATGCTTACATTGAATGTATCATTTATAGAAAAAATGACATGGATATTGATTTGGAAGTTTCAAAATAGTTTGAAGATTCCTCTTAATCACAAGTATTAGTAGAAGAAATTACTTCAAAGGAATAACAACGTTTTGAATTCTATATAAAAGATCCTTCAATATGACATTGGGAGGAATTGACCATTGCCTACCAATAATGAAATCATTTTCTTTATAAGAAACAACTTTCGTAAGAATATCTAAATAATGTGTGATGTATTCCATAGCTCCTGTGCCAACATGCCAATTTCTAGCATTGTTAGGCTTGATCAATAATCCTTGTTATTATAAAATATGTAATAATAGTGGTGGCCTGGTAGATGTTGTCAAAATGACGATGGAACCATAGTGCATCATGTCTACATACACCAGTGTGTTCCTGGTTTCGACTATTGACTGTTCACGTGTTTGTAACCAGTGTGTGGTTGTTGTATACATATAAATGTTGTCTGCACTTTCATCAACAGAGAAATTACATGGTTGTGTTACAAATTTTATGTTACCATTCTCATAGATGACACTGTTCTATTTCGATATTTATCCCTAAAATAAAAACATGCTTCTTTCCATAAATTTTGTAATTATGTAGTAACAATAGTGCTATGTTTGTATCCTTCTTAATGGGGTATGACTTGAAATATATAAACTGCAAACCATGATCAGGTTTGAAATAACCCATACAAATATAGATCAGACCTAATGTTGTCATGAAACATTTAATTGATAGTTATATCAGGCCTACATGTGAGGAGGGAGTAAAAACATGGCCTGATCCGAGCATGTCTAATTTGGTGAGTGAATAGCCACATGCCCATAATTTGATGAACCATAATTTGAACAAATTGTAATCCACATCTGTTGGTGAGGTAATAACCACATGCCCTAATCTTATTAGGCCTAAGTTGGACAAACCATAATCCAAAGGGCAATAATATTTACATATCTATAAAGTAAGAACTGCACAATAAATATGAATAAGTCATGATATTTTTTTCTATAAAATTAACTGACCTCGATACCATACCATAGTTAGGTTTTTGTAATGACATTATATTGCCATGTAAATGGATAATTAGCTCATTGATTATTATTTCTTGATTATTAGAAAATCAATTAAGGTATTTGATTGTAGTTGCTTCCTCAACATCACATCTCATTCATCTAGAAACAAATTTAGACAACTATATTGCTCCATAAAAGGTGTTGTATATTTTTGGTGTGTGGATTATCATGACATGGTTAGCATCTTTTGGCACATTGTATGCAACAATGTCTGAATATCTTGCCCCATCGTCTATATTTGTATCATTAGATTTAGTTATTCATGGTTTTGACTGTTGATTGTTGGCGTAGTTGTACCCAACTTCCCCTATATTTAGCATACACACATAATTTTAACATGGTTGATTGGATTTAAACTTATTTTTAAACTTAT
The DNA here is from genome assembly GCA_963693085.1 of Alisma plantago-aquatica. Lineage (NCBI taxonomy): Eukaryota > Viridiplantae > Streptophyta > Magnoliopsida > Alismatales > Alismataceae > Alisma > Alisma plantago-aquatica. Next base: position 646,638,570 of record OY856410.1, read on the forward strand.
GATGCACACCTATATTTGCATTAACACCTAGGTTGAAAAAGGTTTCATTTAAACACCCTCACTATTGTGTTCTATTGCAGCACCTATGCTAGTATGTCTTCTGCAGACCCCAAGTTCTGTATTGTATGGTCAAGGGAGTCTGATGAGGCTCTAGTTATAGCATTGAAGAGGCAGTATGACATAGGTAGGAGTATAGATGGACAGTTTACTAGGGAGACTTGGAGGGAGAGACTCCGTGATTGGAAGAATAGGATGGGGAGGCCATATTGCACATTAGAATAGGTCAAAACTCGGTGGAAGAACCTCAAGAAGGAATTTACAACGTTGAAGCTTGTGACAAACAAGAGTGGTGTTGGATGGGATGAGACCAAGAACAAGTCGATAGTGCTTGACACCCCAGAGTGGAGGGAGACGCTTATGGTACGTAGAATAATACACTGACATAACATTCATGTTTAGCATTTAAATTGAACCTCCTAATTGAAACTGTTTGACAATAGGGAAACAAGGATCTAGCAAGATTGATTAACTGACCCTTCTACCAGTACCACGACATTGAGTTGATGGGGGGAAACATTGCTAAAGGCCACCACGCAATATCTTCAGCGGATAGAAATTTTTCGTTTGACGTCACCTCTGAGGTTGATGTTGTTGTCGACTTAGATGCATCTGATACTCCTGTCAATATAGATATCACCGAACTAGCAGCAAACACAGGCTATTTTGGCACCCAGAGTGAGGGAGACAACGCCAAAATAGATAACCAAGGTGTTGGGGCAAGGACTCCTCCTAGCCACAGGTGCAGGGAGCGAGCATCAATGACACCTGAGTGATGTACGCTAACTAGTGATGTAGTATCTGAATTCACAAAGGTGTATGCAAAGGTGCACGAGTTAGGCACCGATGTAGCCACCCGATCCATTGAAAAAGAAGTGTTTGCAATGATTTTACAACGTTTCCATGAAACTTTCCAGACGCCCCTATCCAGGTTTTTATAACTCTTGTTAATGCCATGAAGGAGTCAACCAACTGCAGTACCTACCTCAACCTCCGACATATCCCATAGAAAGTTACGATATGGTTGCAAGACCTGTGGGAAAGGTCCCACAGAGCTAATGCAATGCCGCCACCTTCCGTGCCCCGCTCTTTTGTGCTGTCTCAATAGGGATTAGCTTTTGGTATGTATGCCCATATAGCCACCCCGAGCGATTGCATGGACTCATATATTAATTAATCTATTAATGCGATTAATTGATTAATTAATTAGTTTCAAAATATTCTAATTAATCTATGAGTCATTTTAATTAATGTAGTTTTTCTATTTACCGAAGGGTTTAGAAAATGCTGCTTCCTTTCGTATCCTATTTAAAGAGGCTTGACGGCCGATGTCTTCACAAGAGACACTGAGAGAGGCTTTTCAGTTTATACTCACGTACATAAACCCTAGCCGTCACCATCTTCAAGAGAGAAAGGAGAGCACCACAACGCTAGCACGTCATTATACAGAGGCTACTCCTTCCTTTCGGTTTAGGAAGTGCGACGTGGACTTCCAATCCATACACGTGGATGAAGTAGAGACGTAGACGCTGAGACGCCTACGTTCGAAGGACGTTAATACCGTCCATACGCGCTACGAGCGGCGTACATCACCGTAGGAAAGGAGCGCCATCGGATCTTCCCACGATGCATTTGGAGGACGAGAGAGAAGTATCGTCTGTGTAAGCCAGGAGCATTGCACACCATCGTGCAGCGGGACGTCGTCAGACTTGTTCCGCGACAAGGTATATCTCACGAACGCTCTTTCTGAATATGCTGTTGTTGACGAGATACTATTGCGGGTTGCACAAAAATATATTTATTTTGTTGCTTCCGCCGCACATATTTCCTCCACAAAATCCAACAATGGTATCAGAGCAACGTCGATCTACGGTGTATTTGGATTCATTTCGATATGATCAAATTATTGTATACTGTTTTCAGTGGATGCATACGATGCGAACTTAAAACTATAAATGTGCATATCTAAACCTAATTCCACATACGCCATAGGCTTCTATTTTTGACGTTTCGGACGAGGTCGACTATAGAAAATACTAATTTTCCTAAGTGCACAGAAGTAAAATTCTGTAGCCCTTTCAGGGGCTTTGTCCTTGAGACCCCACGAGGGGCGGCCTCCCCTTGACCCCCGCCCACTGGCCGAGAAGTGGGATCCCCGCACAGGGGCGCTACCCTTGTGTACCCCTCATAGTCTGAGTGGGAATCGAAAATATATTTAATGGTGAATGTCCCGCATTAAAAGGACTGTAATTTTAATTGTATATATGTATATGCAGATATACCTATGATATCATACATGTCACCTTTAAAATATATTTTATGTGGTGAATGCATGCACATTTATGGCCTAGTATCCCCTTTTGTGAATGTTGTGAATGAATATGGTTGTGAATGTTGTGGATATGGTTGTTTGTAAATGCCATGGATGTATAATGGTTTTACGTGGATCCTTTTTATAAAGGATTCAGCTTGCATGCCGAGCCTCATCTCTTATTTCAAAGTGTAATTAATTCATTCTCTTTATATTTATACTCATATGATGTAATAGAGATAGGATTAGTTTTAGTCTTTGTAAACTTGATGTAAGACGACCACTTGAAGATCAACTCCAAGGAGTGTCCATGGAGAAGCAACCTGAAGATCCAATTCTAACAAGCAACCTGAAGATCCAACTCCAAGGAGCATCCATGGAGAAGCAACTTGAAGTTCCAACCTCACAGAGCATCCATGAAGTTGTTCATTGTAATGTCGATCCTTACAGGTTGATTCACATGTGTTGTTGCATGAGATGCATAAGACCTTAGGTGGACCGTAATCCTTTGTGGCTCCAAAAGATTACAATAGTATGGCCATAACCGATGTTTTTGTGTTTGTGATTGTATGTCTATCATTTGTGGTTGTGGATATAGTAGTATATAATACATACTATAAGTATGTGATGTTTGGATATGTATATGTATTAATAAAATCCCTCAATCAATAATATTAATTTTTAGTTGCCTTCCATAAAACAACAAAGATGATAAGCTTGATCGACTGTGTGTGGGCACGCCTCCGCATGGTACACTATCTATCTCGTAGAAGTGTGATTGTGGGTGTGTGGGTCTGCCTCCGCAGGGTGCACACTTATCGTGTTGGCTTATGGGTTGAACTTAACTAGGGAACCTTGATAGGATCAAGTACCTAGAGGCACACATATGCATCATGATAAGGAGTTGTGCAAGATCATCTATCTAAGAGTTGTATATGATGCAATTGGCAAAAGTTTCCTACCTTAGTATTTGGTCTTTGACGTCGACGTTGGCTGGGCATTGATCCAATTATTTTGGATCTTGGCTCACTAGAAGGTTTTATACTGCAATCTTCCGATTTGAGAGTGAGGCCTATCAATTTGAATAAAATAGTGAGAGCGTAATTAATTAAAGACTTAATTAATCTCATTTATCAAATCTTTACAAGTCAAAATGTTTTGGACTAAATGCAAACTTTTTCTTTTGTAGCAATCAAATAGCAAACAACGCTCACACATTCTTGTTGCGACCGGTCCTTGAGAAGGACAAACTTACCGAAATCAACTTTCAAAATTGGTTTAGGACGCTGAGAATTATTCTCACACAGGAGCGTAAGCTTTATGTCTTTGAAACACCAGAGCCAACGGAACCCGCCTCAAATGAGCCCAAGGTTGAAAAGGATGCTTACAAGAAGCACCTTGATGATGCTGTGGATGTCAAGTGCCTGATGTTGTGCTTAATGAACTATGAGTTGTAAGAGCAGCATGAGAACATGAATGTCATGGAGATGGTAACACATCTCAAGAACATGTATTAACATCAAGCAAGACATGAGAGATATGATGTCTCTAAGGCTTTGTTCAGAAGTAAGATGAAAGAGGGAGAGTCAGTTGGCACCCATATGCTCACTTTGATTGGGTACGTGGAAAGCCTATCCAAGTTGGGATTTACCCTAGGTCAAGAGTTGGCCACTGACGTGATTCTACAATCGTTGCCTGAATCATATAGTCATTTTGTCATGAACTACAACATGAACAATCTTGACAAACTGTTGTCATAGTTGTTGAGCATGTCAAGGACAGCTGAAGAACAGATGAAGAAAGACAAGCCCAAGTCTGTGATGATGATCAACATGATAAAGGGAAAGTCAAAAGGTAAAGGTAAGGCTAAGAAAGGCTCTAAAGCTGGACATAAGCCAAAGTCATCCACGCTCAAAGATAAAGGTGAGATCCCCAAAGAAGGCAATTGTCACCATTGTCACCAGACTGGACATTAGAAAAGAAACTGTCCTTTCTACCTGGAGGAACTAAGGAAGAAGAAGCAGGGGATAAATATCTCCACTTTAGGTATATATGTTATCGAGATAAACTTAAATACTTCTCCATCATGGGTATCGGATAACGGATGTGGATCTAACATATGTTCAAATATGCAAGATCTGATTTGAAGTAAGCCTTTATGAAAGGGCCAAGTCGAGTTGCGGGTTTCTAATGGAGCAAGAGTTTCTGCCACCACAGTTGGAGTTATTAGTTTATCTTTGCCTACGAGTTTTATAATAGAATCAGAGAATTGTTATTATGTACCTACCATTAATAGAAATATTATTTCTATATCTTGTATGGACAAGAGTGGATTTGAATTTCACATTAAGAATGGAATGATTTCTATTTCTAAAGATGAAATCTTTTATGACAATGCTCCTATGTCTTATGATATCTACTTGTTAGAACTTGAGACTATCATAAACAACGTAAATACTAAAAGGCTAAAACTTGACAACTCAAACAAATCATACTTATGGCATTGTCGTCTTGGGAACGTAAATGAGAAGCACATATCTAAACTCCATAAGGATGGTTATCTAGACCAGGGGTGGAACTAGGTGGAGGGTTGGGGGGGCTCTAGCCCCCCCTCCCCTAAGAAAAATGATGAAATGTACTTACAAAAATATAAAAATAATAACACTATGTATATATATACACATTTCAAAGTATCCTCTATAGAAAAAGTGATTAGCTGAAGTTGTATTTTGCACCTTTAGTTTTGTAAGTGGTGCAAGTTCGAATCTTAGTGTCTCCATATCTTATTTTTCAGCCCCCCTTTGTGAACTCAACCCCCCTTATTGTGTATTTCTGGTTTCGCCCCTGATCTAGACTCTTTTGATTTTGAATCATTAGAGACATGTGAGGCTTGTTTATTAGGCAAGATGACCAAGACTCCTTTCACTGGACACAATGTTAGAGCTAGTGATCTGCTAGGGCTCATACATACTGATGTATGTGGACCTTTTAGATCAAATTCTAGATGAGGCTATCAATACTACATTACCTTCACTGATGACCTCAGTAGGTATGGCTATGTATATCTTATGAAACAAAAGTCAGAAACTCTTGAAATGTTCAAAACTTTCATGAATGAAGTAGAGAAGCAACTTGGTAAGAGTATTAACACACTCCATTCAGATCAAGGTGGTGAATACTTAAGCCAAGAGTTTAAGGACCTTCTGAGAGACCATGGTATTGCATCACAACAGACTCCACTTGGTACACCACAACAGAATGGTGTGTCAGAAAGAAGGAATCATACATTGTTAGACATGGTACAATCAATGACGAGTTCAGTCGAACTTCTAATATTGTTTTGGGGATATGCTCTTGAAACTACAACGTTTACACTTAACCATGTACCTTCCAAATCGATTCAAAAGACATCATATGAGATATGGAATGGGAATCATCCCAATTTGTCTGTGTTAAAGATTTGAGGATGTGAAGATTATGTTAGGAAATAATTTCCTGAAAAGTTTGGACCCAAATATGACAAATGCTATTTTGTTTGATACCCCAAGGAAACTCGGGGATATTACTTTTACACACCAACTAACAACAAAGTGTTTGTTGCTAGGACTGCTGTATTTCTTGAAAAGGAATATATTTCCATAGGAATCAGTGGGAGGAATGTAAAACTCAAAGAAGTTTGAGATCAACAAGAAAGTAGAGAACCCAATGAGGTACATAAGGAACATGAAGACTCATAAACTATTGTGGAATTTCAAGTTCTAAATGTAACACAAGAACCTCATAGGTCTAGTAGGACACAACTTGAGCCTGAGAGATTTGGATTTCTCATGACTCAAGATAGTGACAAATTGGGCATAGAAGATGAGCCAACCTCCTATCTAGAAGCTACTAAGGGATCAGAATCTGAGAAATGGCTCGAAGCCATGAGATCTGAGATGAAATCCATGTACACCAACAAGGTATGGACCCTGGTGGATCCACCCGAAGGGGTAAAACCCATAGGGTGCAAGTGGGTCTTCAAGAAGAAGACCGACATGGATGGAAATGTTCAAACCAATAAAGGCAGATTGGTTGCAAAAGGTTCTTTCAAATTCAAGGTGTTGACTATGACGAGACCTTCTCACCAGTTTCCATGGTTAAATCCATGAGGATGATGCTTGCCATTGTAGCTTATCATGAATATGAGATTTGGCAGATGGATGTTAAAACAACATTCCTTAATGGGAATTTACTCGAGGATGTGTACATGACACAACCTGAGGGTTTTATCAATCCGAAGGAAGCCAATAAAGTATGTAAGCTACAAAGGTCAATCTATAGATTGAAGCAAGCATCTCAGAGCTGGAATCTACATTTTGAGGAAGTAGTCAAAAAGTTTGGCTTTAGTCAAAATGATGACGAGCCTTGTGTTTACAAAAAGGTTAGTGGGAGCAGAGTCGTATATCTCATATTGTATGTGGATGCCATACTATTGATGGAAAATGACATCCCTATTCTTCAGACAGTAAAGGGTTGGCTAGGGAAGACCTTCTCTATGAAGGATTTAGGCGAAACATCCTATATACTAGGTATGAAGATCTATAGAGATAGATCTAGAAGGCTTCTAGGCCTAAGCCAGAGCACATACATTGACAAGGTGCTAAAGAGGTTTAGCATGGAATGTTCTAAGAGAGGTAACTTGCCAATGTCCCATGGGGTTACAATCTCTAAAGCTCAGTGTTCTAGTTCATGTGATGAACATGCACACATGATTAAGATTCTATATGCATCAATGATTGGATATATCATGTATGTAATTCTATGTACTCGTCCTGATGTGTCGTATGGTTTGAGCATGATGAGTCGATATTAGTCAGATCCTAGTGAATGTCACTGGACAGTCGTAAAGAACATCGTAAAGTACTTGAGAAGGACTAATGATCAATTCTTGGTATATGGTGGTGAGGAAGAGCTCGTGGTAAAGGGTTACACTGATGCTAGCTTCCAAATTGACAAAGATGACTATAGATCGCAATCTGGATTTGTGTTTTGCCTAAACAACGAAGCAGTGAGATGGAAGAGTTCCAAGCAAGAGACGATTACAGATTCTACAACAGAGGCCAAATATATTGTCGCATCTAATGCTGCTAAGGAAGGTGTGTGGATCAAGAAGTTCATTTCTGAACTTGGAGTGGTTCCAAGCACCAGTGATGAAATTGAGTTGTTTTGCGACAACAATAGATAAATTGCATAAGCTAAAGAACCAATATTGCACTAATGTTCCAAACATATTCTATGTGATTCCATCTCATATGAGATATCGTATATCGAGGAGATGTAAAGATTTGCAGAGTACCTATAGAAAGCAATGTGGCTGACCCGCTCATAAAAGCACTTTCACAACAGAAACATGATAGACATGTTCGATCACTTGGATTGAGATTCATTCGTGATTGGGTATAAGTGCAAGTGGGAGTCTGTTGGTTTGTATACCCATAGAGACTATCATTTGATGATTGTAATTGGATACCATGTAAACATTTTGTAATACTATATTGATCATATCAATAAAGGCAAGTTTTCAATATATATGTTTGTGTTTTATATTGTGAGATGACCACAAAACTTATAGATGTCTACAGAGTAATATACTCAATGACATATGTGTTTGGGTTGATGACCAGAATAGTGAGATCACATTAAGAGTAAGTATTCTTATTCTGTCCCTAATCGGTTGTTATGGTGGAAATATCCATAAACATCAATAACACATAAGATTAGAATATATTTGGTTGATGGAAGAATCTCATTAGCCATGATATGGAGATATCAAACCAAATACATAGATACTTGTTAGAGAACAGTGTATCGGACAGACCCACCTTGAGAGTGACACATGGATACCATGATTGGTAGTTAGAGTCACATCTCATAGTGATGGTGGTGATTATGGTTCTTAGGCCTTAAGTCACTACACTTATCACATGTCGTTCGGTTTACTTTGACATCATCCACCGTGGTCCTGAATAAGGATTGCCATAAAGATGGTGCTTGGGTGCACTGTGACACATGGAGATAACTGTGAGTAATGTAGATGAAATTTGTCCTTCCTACGGGAGTTTGATATTCCGACCACTTGATAAGCGAGATTGAGAAATTCATGGCCATGTTGATGTAAGTCAATATGTGATATTGAGCATACATATAAATCAGACAGTTTGCTCTAGTTCAAGCAACATGGATTGAACGTTAAAGAGGATGACAATTCCATGACTTGAGTTCAATCTGGATATCAACGACAAAAGAACTATACAATCACTGTAACACCAGTCATGAATGATAAGTTAAGTTGTTCTCCAACTTCTCTAATTACTTGGGTGGAAATGAAGTCTTTCTAGATACCATTCATTGCTTGTGAAATCATAATGTGATTATGGATATCACTGTCAACATAATTTGGAGCCTACCGGGTCACACACATAGGATGTGTTGGAATAGGAGTATAATTGTGGGTTTGATTGGAATTGTTCCAAATTACATTTATTACTAAAATGTTTATGTAATCCATTAGAATAATATTGGAATATGTTAAAATGTTTGAGCCAATTGATTGGAGTGACCGACTCTAAGTGCAAGTGGGAGTCTATTGGTATGTATGCCCATAGAGCCATCCCGAGCGATTGCATGGAGTCAGATATTAATTAATAAAATAATGTAATTAATTGGTTAATTAATTAATTCTTAAATATTCTAATTAATATATGAGCATTTTAATTAGCACAGTCTTTCTATTTACTGAAGGGTTTAGGAAACCATGCGTCCTTTGATCTCCTATTTAAAGGGGCTTGATGGCCGATGTCTTTACAAGAGATATTGAGAGAGACTTTTCAGTTTACGCTCACATACGTAAACCCTAGCCACCACCATCCTCAGGAGAGAAAGGAGAGCACTGTGATGCTAGCACGCCATCTTATAGAGGCTACTCCTTCCTGTCAGCTTAAGAAGCGCGACGTGGAGTTCCAGTCCATCCGCGTAAACGAAGTAGAGACGTAGTTGCTGAGACACCTGCGTTCGAAGGACGTTAATACCATCCATACATGCTACGAGCAGTGTACATCACCGCACTAAAGGATTGCCACCAGATCTTCCCGCGACACGCTCAGAGGATGGGAGAGAAGTACCGTCTGTGTAAGCCAGGAGCGTTGCACACCATCATGCAATGGGATGTCGCCGGACTTGCTCCGCGAAAAGTATATCTCGTGAACATTCTTTTTGAATATGCTGTTGTCGACGGGACACTGTTGCGGGTTGCGTGGATATATATTTTATTTTGTTACTTCCACCGCACATGTTTCCTATACAGTCCCCCCCGCCTTTCAGCAACACATCAAGTATGCCATCCATGAGTCATACTGCCAATGATGATGTTGGCACAAGCGGGACTAGTAGAGGTCACACACCATAGTCATACTCTGTAGCAAATAATTCAATAATTATCAGTATCAGATTAGCTATTTGTTGTATTATTTGATAGGTTTGGGAACATTGGGTACATTTGATTATTGTTGTAACATTTACTTCCATAAGGAACACTTGAATTTGATATTTATATATACTTTAGATGCAATTTTGTTTACTCACAACTTTCATGTTAACTTATTTTTGTTATAAATACCATATCTTACTCTTGTCATTGTTATAATTATAGGAAAAATGGATGGTAGCGACCACACACGCACACCAGACCTAGTTACAGAAATTTTAGATATCGTCTCCGGGCCAGCAAATTGTATTGCTGAAGAAATAGCTGACTCAACAACGACCACCATCCTAGACAATCCCAATGACGATGACATACGACATCCATTACCTAGGTCATTTAGTATTAGGAGTGGGCACCAAAAGGTTTTAGAAATCATATCTAGACATGAACAGAGGACATATGACCTATACCGAATGTATCCACATACTGTTCTAGCCCTTGTGGACAAACTTGAGACTCGTGGGTTATTACGCAGTAGTAAAGGTGTCTCATCAGTTGAGGTTGTATGCTACTTCCTACAGATGGTTGGCCATGTCCATACCAATCGTGTTTTAGTTGAGGACTAGATTCACTCTGGAGAGACCATAAGAAGAAAGTTTAACAAAGTACTGGACGAGGTGTGTGGCTCGTGTCAATAGTATATTGTGATGAAAACCACAACCACAACATCGTGTCGTTTCATCTTGGAGAGCCCAAGTTTCTATCCTTACATCAAGGTATTAGTTATAACAAAAAATGGTGATTCATGCCAACATTATTTTATAAGATGAACCCTTTACTATCTTGTTTTAGGATGCCATTGGGGCAATTGAGGGGACACACATCCCAATTTTGGTTATAAACGATAAGTAAAACCACTATCAAAATAAAAAAGGGCACGTCTCACTGAATGTCATGGCTGTTGACCTAGAGGTTATACATTGTCCATATTTTGATAATGACTTAACCATTCCACTAATATGTATCTAATATGTGTATTCAAGATTGATTTGAGGTATTAGGTACATGAAAAGGATCAAATTACACAAGCCCTAGTTTGCTAAAGTTCAAGTCAAAAGCAGTGCAAGTGTGCTAATTAGGAAATCCATGTAAAAGACCTTAGAAGAATTTTGTAATCACTTGTATTGATGATATGATTTGTAACTAAGATGAGAAAATTATGTGGGACACTCAGTACCAAGTTTTAATCACTTTTTAAGCACTTTAGAAAATTGATCACATGCTGTTGATCGGTCGAGTTACAATCTCGACCGATTCACTGGATCAATTCTCTGAAGAGTGCATCAGTCGAGTTGTGCATTCACAGAACTCGACCGACTGGGTTACTGACCAAATGCTATTTTCATTGGTCGGTCGAGTTTCCTCAGGACAAACTCGACCGATGGTTTGAATATTGGGTTTGTCTTTTACCTGATCGGCCGAGTTACCTTTATTGAATCTCGATTGAATGTACTGTACAGAAAATGCAGAAAAAGTGATTCTAACCGTTGGTGACTTGTTTGGACGAAAATAGATCCGTTGCCTTGTGCAAAAATGGCTATAATTCGACCCTAAGTGTTCCCTAACTCAAAGGGGCACCCCTAGCTATAAATAGGACCACTTTGAGTTCATTCCAAGGTTGCTCATTCATTGCATAGCTTGGTTCTTGCTTAGTTGAGAGTGTTGCACCTTTAAGCCCCTTTCTCTCTCTACTTACAATTCAAATCCGCGAATATGCATGAGTTAGGATCTGTTGTAAGAGAGCTATCCCTTGTATCCATGTAAAGATCTCCACCTCCATATTCCTACCCCCTTTCTTTATTGAAGAAAAGGCTTGAAGATCTTCTCCAAGTGAAGGAGAAGGAGTTGCTATTCTTCAAGGTTGAAGAAAGCATGGTGATCGAGATCTCCGAGTGAAGGAGATAGGCAAGGCGGACATTCAAGAAGGATAGGTAATCCCTAGAAGGCCAAAGACTTGAAGATGGAGTGGGTAAGTCTTTGTTGAAGGCTAAAGACTCCTTTGTTCAAGTGGGTAAGCTCCTTCGGTAGGTGGAAGATTCTTGCTTGAGGTATTAAGTCCTTGGATGAATGTGGTTTTGTCTTGTAATCTTATGAATGAATATAAGAGCATCAAGATTGCAAAGTCCTAGAGACTAACCACCTCTAGATAGTGGACTGACCCACTTCTAGTTTGAACTGTGGAACCACTCTAAACCACTTTATCCAAGTGTATGCTATCCTGGTCTCTCACCCTTTCTATGCTTGTTAGTTAGGACTTCAAATTGGTTGTATGCTTAAGATTTTTCACTTAATATAATTTGAAGGTCTAATCTATTTTGTGAGATTTGTGAAGCTCTATTCACCCCCCTTAGAGCCCTTGATCCAACAAGTGGTATCAGAGCAGATCTTCTCCAAGCTACTTCCACAAGTAGGAGAAGATGAGCAATTTAGTACTTGGATCACTCAACTTAGAGAGAAACTTCTCCATATGACCTCTGGTCTTTGACGACACCAACCTCCTCTATTGGAAGAGGAGAATGCAGTTGTACCTCCAAGGAGTAAGCTACGAGATGTGGAAGGTGGTGCAACTAAAGTATGAAGATACAAAGGGGGAAATCTCCACATGGACGGAAGCTCAAATGAAGTAAGCTCATCTCGATGCCAATGTTGTGAGCATCATCTATGCATCCCTCACCCCATCCAAGTTCAACTGAATCTCCTCATGGGACACCACACATGAGATTTGGAACAAGCTATGTGTCACCTATGAGGGAACAGAGCAAGTGAAAAAAGCAAAGATCTACATGCTTGGTTGTCTCCTTGAGAAATTCAAGATGGGCAAGAATGAAAGAGTGGCAGACATGTATACAAGGCTTAATGTCATCATCAATGGATTGGCAGCCCTTGGTAGTGTGATGGACAAAGGTACAATCAACTCAAAGATCTTGAGATCTCTTCCAAATAGATGGGAGCCCAAGGTAACATCCATTGAATAAGTGTACAAGATTAGTGAATTGTCAACCGAGGAGCTGGTCAGCAACCTTCAAGCTCATGAGCCAAGGCTTGACAAGCAAGAAGAAGAAGAAAAGAGAGAAGAGAAGGAGTCCAAGAAGATCAATGTCACAACCTTCAAAGCTCAAATTGAAGAGATTGTTCGACAACAACAACTTTCTCTCAAGTCCCCTACTCCTTCCTCAAGTGAAGATGAAAGCCCAAATGAGCATGAAGCTAACTAATCCAAGGACAAACACTTCAAAGGGAAGTCTTCATCATCTACTCCTAGGTGCTATGAATGTAGCCAAAAAGGCCATTACAAAAGTGACTGCCCCAAGGCCAAGAAGAGACACCACAAGAGAAGCCACAAGAAGGAAAATGAGTATAAGAAGGAAGGCAAATACAAGAGAAAGGAGAAGAAAGAAAGAAGCAAAGATGCAGCTCATGCAGCTTGGGAGGAGTCCTGCTCAAGTTCTTCTAACTCCGAATATGGAGAATGCCACCATGCTCTCATGGCCTCTACAAGTGATGATGTAGGTGAGGTAAGTGAGGTAGGTGAAGTCAATTTGCATGAGTTGTCTAAAGAAACTCTTATTGATATGCTTAATGCTTTTCAGTCATCTTTTACTAAATGCAAAGCTAAAAAAAAGGTTAGGAAAAATTATAGATGATTTTATGCTAAGATTGAGATTCTTGATCAAAATAAAAAGTTGCACCTTGATAGTATTGATACTTTGCAAGGGCAATTTCTTGATCTTGAGCTCTAATACAATGGAGTTAAAGTTGAGAATGGTGTCTACCTTAAGACCATTGCTACTCTTAAGGAAGAAAACCAAAAATGCTAAGATGAGATTGATATTCTTAAAATTGAAAATGTAGAACTTAACCTCATTGATGAAGCTAGGAAGCAAGAAACTCATGCTTATCAAAAAGAAATTCTTTTTCTTAAATATGAAAATACTAAGTTGGTTGCTCAAGTTAATGATCTATCCTCTAGACCTATTTTGCAAAGTAATGAGGTAGCTAGCACTTCTCTAGAACGTGATTCTTTTTATACTAAAGCCCTCTGCTTAGAGGCCGACCTATTGCATGCTAGAGATGATCTTGCTAGCTTATCTTCTACTGTCATTAATCTTAGTGATGATAATGCTAAATTAAGAGATTCTTTGTAAAAGTTTCTTACAGGAAAGAAATCCCTTAATGCTGTCCTAGAACACTCTACCAAATAAATTGGTACTAGTGGTTTAGGATATGATGGGACTACTCCTAAGGGTAAGAACAAGAGTAAGGGTAAGAAGAAGAGTGTGAAACCTCCTTTCTTCCATGGAGAGACTTCCGGCTCTAAGAACCCAATGGTATGTCCTCATTGTAAATGTGATGATAATTACTCTACTTATTGTCCTTACAAGCCAAAGGGGACCAACCCAAAGATGAAACGGGTCCCCAAGCTAACCCCAAATCCCAAAGTTTGAGTTGGGCACCGACATCCTTCTTTCATGCAGGTCAAAAGAAGATGGATTGTTGATAGTGGCTGCTCAAAGCATATGACAGGTGAAATCATCCATTTCAACAAATTCATAAAGAAGAAAGGAGGATCGGTGACCTTCGGGGACAACAAAAAGGGTAAGGTAATAGGTGAGGGTGATGTAGGCAACACACTTTGTATTAAAATGTTTTGCTTGTTGATGGTCTACATCACAATTTGATAAATGCAAGCCAACTTTGTGATAATGGATATCTTGTTCTATTTACTTCTTTAGAATGTTTGCTTCTAGATTCCCTCACTTACAATGTTATATATAAGGGAACTAGAAATGGTAATCTATATGTTATTGTGCATGACGCTCTAAAGCCCATACTTGATAGATGCTTAGTCATGGATAAAAAGGATATTTCTCTTTGGCATCGCTGGTTGGGTCATGTGAATATGCATCAAATAAAAAAATTGAGCAAAAAGGAATTGGTTAGGGGACTTCCTAAATTGGATTTTAAAAAGGACGAGGAATGCCAACCTTGCACACAAGGCAAGCAAACCAAGTCCTACTTCAAATACAAAGGAGTCCTTAGTACCAAAAGAGCTTTTGAGCTTCTTCATATTAATCTATTCGAACCTATGAGAAGTCAAACACTTTGTAGTTCCAAGTATTGTCTTGTGATTGTCGATGATTTCTCTCGCTATACTTAGACATTCTTTCTCATCTCTAAAAGTGACACTCTAGATATTTTCTCGAGCTTTTGTAAACGAGTTGAAAATGAAGCTTCTTGCCGGATTGTTTCTATCCGCAGTGACCATGGGGGAGAGTTTGAAAATGATTTTTTTAAACATTTTTGTGAAAAATCTGGTTACTCATACAATTTCTCTTCTCCTCATACACCTCAACAAAATAGGGTAGTAGAGAGAAAGAATAGGTCGCTATAGGAGATGGCTAGGACCATGCTTCTACAATATGATATTCTAAAGAAGTTTTGGGCTGAAGCCGTTAGCACTTCATGATTTGTACAGAACTGAGTTTTTATGCATCCATCTTTGAAGAAAACCCCCTATGAGTTATGGTTTGGTAGAAAGCCATCCATCGATTTCTTTCAAATTTTCAGATTTCCTTGTTTTGTTTTGAACATGAAGGATTCTCTCGACAAGTTTGATTTGAAATCGTACAAGACTTTCTTCCTAGGCTATAGCACTACAAGCATGGCTTATAGAGTTTTCAATATTGAACTGTCTAAAATTGAAGAATCCATTAATGTCAAGTTTATTGAATCTAATCCTGCTATTGGAAAGAATGTTGTTGATAATGATGTTGCATATGACTTGATTCCAATCTTAAAAGACCTCAACATCGACAACAAAGATAAGTAGGTGGTTGAAGCAGAAGATGAAGAGAAGAAGGATCCCACTCCTTGCTTCACAAAGAATCATCCCAAAAAACTAGTCATTGGTAACCCATTCGAGAGAGTGAAGACATGAGCTGTCTACAACAAAGAACAAACAGACAATGCCTTCATCTCATAGCTTGAGCCAAAGAACATCAAGGAAGCTCTTGGAGATGACGAGTGGATCCTATCCATGCAGGAGGAACTAGAGAAGTTCGAGAAGAACCGAGTGTGGACTCTAGTGCCAAGACTAAGTGACAGAAAAATCATTGGCACCAAATGGGTCTACCACAACAAGCTTGACGAAAATGGCAAGGTGGTAAGGAACAAAGTAAGGTTAGTGGCTCAAGGCTACAATCACCATGAATGTATTGATTTTGATGAAACTTATGCTCCTATTGCTAGACTTGAATCTATTAGAATGCTACTTGCTTTTTCTAGTCATAAGAATTTCTTACTATATCAAATGGATGTTAAAAGTGTGTTTTTGAATGGTACAATCGAGGAGGAAGTATTTGTTGCTCAACCTCCAGGCTTTGAAAATAACAAACTACCTAACCATGTTTATTTGCTACAAAAATCTCTCTATGGACTCAAACAAACACCTCAAGCTTGGTATGAGAATTTAAAGAACTTTTTATTAGATAATGGCTATGTCATGGGTAAAGTTGATTCTACTTTATTTCTAAAAGACACTTCTAGAAATTTCCTGATCATTCAAATTTATGTTGATGATATCATATTTGGCAGAACTAATCTTGATCTTTGCAAGGAGTTTAGTTCTCTTATGCAAAGTGAGTTCGAGATAAACATGATGGGTGAGCTTACTTTCTTCCTCGGCCTCCAAATCAAGCAAACCAAAGATGAAAACTTCATCAACCAAGACAAGTACACCAATGAGCTACTCAAACGCTTTGGAATGGAGAACATGAAGCCGATGGACACACCCATGTCCAACACTGCCAAAATTGATAGAGATGAAGAATGTGAGAAGGTATATGAGAAGATCTACAGAGGTATGATTGGAAGTTTACTTTACTTAACTGCCTCTAGACCTAACATAATGTTTAGTGTTGGCTTGTGTGCTCGCTTTCAATCAAGTCCTAGGAAATCACATCTTATTGTTGTTGAGAGGATTTTGAGGTACTTAGCCAAAACTCAAAACTTTGGTCTATGGTACCCTAAGTCAAGGGACTTTACTCTTGTGGCATATAGTGATGCTGATTACACGGGTTCTTTGGTTGATAGAAAGTACACAAGTGGCACTTGCTTCCTTCTAGGACCATGCTTGGTGTCTTGGTTTTCCAAGAAATAGAGCACCATGGCATTACCAACTACCGAAGCTGAGTATATTGCAGCCGGAAGTTGCTGTGCCCATGTCCTATGGATGAAGCAAATGCTCCAAGACTTTAACATACATTTTAATGCTTCTCCTATCTGTTGTGATAATACTAGTGCAATCAATATTTCTTATTATCCTATATTGCATAGTAGAGCTAAACATATAGAGGTTTGTCATCACTTTCTTCATGATCACATTGCCAAAAAGGATATTTATATCACACATGTGGACACAAAAAATCAGTTGGCAGACATTTTCACCAAACCTCTAGCTTGAGAGAAATTTAACTTCATTAGATCTAAACTGCTCATAATTGCTTCAGATGATATTGACATGTTATCTAGCTAGTTTCTTTCATTCTATATGTCTTGCTCATAAATATATATCACCTTGCTTGCCTAAAATTGCTAAAATGTTCTTGTTGACATGCTCAGTTTCACTTGTTTTTGGGTATTTCTCGAATTTTGGATTTTTATCACTAAATAGTGCCCAATGATGAGTGATATGTGCCTAAGTATGTTCAATATACATAATAGACTTGAAAAATGAATTTAATTAGCACTCATATGGTTAGAAATTAAGTTTGATGGTTTTAGGTCAGGTTGACCATCGGTCGAGTTTCCCCCAGGACAAACTCGACCGATCCATGGTCGAGAGCTGTTCTAAAATGGACCAATCAGTCAATTTTCTGACTTTCAAAACTCGATCGATCAACGGGCTAAAACAAACTTAAGTTGGGTTTGGCCAACTATTCTCCCTCTCAACTAGAGAATACCCAACTGATTCCCCCTTCTTCTAGCCCTAAACTCTCAACCCCAACCCTTACCTTCCCTATCCTAGCCCTTTTTCGACCTAGATAGGCTGCCCTAGACCTTCCCTCTTGCTCTTCCTTGGTGTTTGGACAGTTTTGGTGGTTTGTTTTGTGCGTTTGCTCTCTTCTTCTCCTTATTTTCACCTCCATGGCTTCTCATAGAAGAAAGAGACCCGCCCATAGCAATGCTCCATCATCCTCTTTGTCATCTCGCTTGATTCCTTTTGATGATACCTCCTTTGTCTCAGTAGAGGCTTTAAATAGGTATAATGACCTTCTTCCTAGGAGTCCTTTTCCATTTAGAGCATTGTTTGAACCTAGCCCTAAGTGTCAAGCGGTCATAAACCAAGTGGTGAGGTTGCCATTCATCACCTTTCAACCCTGGTTGTCGAGCGTGACTGCTTTCATAACTCTATGACAAGAACAAAAGCATTTCACAAATTCTATGCTAACTTGTATTGGAATTACAACACCCTTACACCCCCTCCAAATACTCAAGTGATCCTTACATCCATGATCGCCGAGAAGAAATTCCAGATCTCTGAAGATATCCTGAATAATTTCTTTTTAGGAGATGATGAAAATGACACCTGACACAAGGATTACGAGGAGTATTTTGACCTTTTGGATCCTGAGGGTTTCTACAAGCAGAATGAGATCACTCTTCCTGATATACATTGCTACTTGAAGAAAATCGATGTTCCTTATAAGAATAAGAGCACCCTACCCTCCTCCTCCCTAGATCCTAGAAAGCGTATATTAACCCTAGTGGTCAACTGCAACATCCATCTGAAGAAAAATCAAACGGATATTGCAGAGAACACTGCAGTCATAATGTATTGCATTCTAGAGAATGTCAGAGTCAAATGGTCAAGATACATTCTCCAGCATATGACCTATTTTGACTCTGGGAAGAACACCCGCGACACCCATCCACCTTATCTAGCCCTAATCTTTGGTTTATTTCAATTTGCCACTGAGAAATCACTCTTTTCTGACTTCCATTACAAGCTTGTCAGGAAATGTGTGTGTATCAGTGAGACCACAATTCAAAAGTCCGTGCCTGTCTTTGCCTCCACCACACCCAGTGCTTCACCCTCAGCCTCAGCCTCTATAGCCCCTGCTTTTGCCTCTACTTGAGATCCACCTCCTCAGCCACCCCGCCCTAGCCGTGCATCTAGTGGTGATTCCGGTGATGAAGCCACTGTTGCTGCACCTTCAGATGGAGACAAGGACTACGAGCCTGGAGCTGATGATGATGATGATGTTGTGGACATAGATAGTCTAGATGTCTAGTTGTTTCTTAGTTTTTAGTCTAGTTTGCTAATCATATATATCTTTCTAGGCTATTTTGTATTAGAAACATCTGGGCACATTATCTGAGATGTACTATTTTATCTTCAGTTTTTCATCGCTTCTTGTTTGTAGCTGCTTTTATGAGAACATGCTTCTGATTTGTAATCTATGTTTTGTGCACACTTGCTCCTTGATCAGTGATATCCTATGAGTTGGTGCCATATTTCACCATATTTTGATTATGACTTAGCTTGTGTATTTCTTTCGTCTCTGGTTGGTATATGATATGTGATTGTATGTTTGAATATCAGCTTGATTGTGTTTGGAGAAGACCTGATTGTATGCTCTTCTACCCCCTTGACTTTTTGATAATGTAAAAAGGAG
The DNA here is from genome assembly GCA_963693085.1 of Alisma plantago-aquatica. NCBI lineage: Eukaryota > Viridiplantae > Streptophyta > Magnoliopsida > Alismatales > Alismataceae > Alisma > Alisma plantago-aquatica. The sequence goes on from OY856410.1 coordinate 646,658,137, forward strand.
GAGAGAACTTCAATGTCTTGAAACTCAAACATATTGCTATTCTTTATTATACTGCTACTTATTGCTTATGAGATCATTTTCTTGTTCATTTTATATTTTATCACGTGACTTGCAAAGGACCATAGAGTACATGTATGCTATAATTTCTTTGTGTAGATAGACTAACTATGCATGTTAAAGTAAGCATAGATTGAGGGGGAACAAATTCACATTGTTCAAATCTGGAATCCCCCTAATTCACAAGGCAAATGTATAATTTCTATATCCTTTTCAATATGTTTGAGGAATGGTTTGTCATTGTCAAAAGGGGGGAGAATGTTTACCTTGAGGTTATACATTGTCCATATTTTGATAATGACTTAACCATTCCACTCATATGTATCTAATATGTGTATTCAAGATTGATTTCAGGTATTAGGTACATGAAAAAGATCAAATTACACAAGCCCTAGTTTGCTAAAGTTCAAGTCAAAAGTAATGCAAGTGTGCTAATTAGGAAATCCATGTAAATGACCTTAGAAGAATTTTGTAATCACTTGTATTGATGATATGACTTGTAACTAAGATGAGAAAATTATGTGGGACACTTAGTAGAAAGTTTTAATCACTTTTTAAGCACTTTCGAAATTTGATCACATGTTGTTGATCGGTCGAGTTACAATCTCAACCGATCCACTGGATCAATTCTCTGAAGAGTGCATCGGCCGAGTTGTGCATTCACAGAACTCAACCGATTGGGTTATTGACCAAATGCTATTTTCATTGGTCGGTCGAGTTTCCTCATGACAGACTCGATCGATGGTTTGAAAATTGGGTTTGTCTTTTACCTGATCAGTCAAGTTACCTTTATTGAATCTCGACTGAATGTACTATATGCAAAACACAGAAAAAGTGATTCTAACCATTGGTGACTTGTTTGGACAAAAATAGACCCGTTCCCTTGTGCAAAAAGGCTATAATTCGGCCCTAAGTGTTACCCAACTCAAAGGGACACCCCCAGCTATAAATAGGACCACTTGGAGTTCATTCCAAAGTTTCTCATTCATTGCATAGCTTGGTTCTTGCTTAGTTGAGAGTGCTGCACACCTTTGAGCCCCTTTCTCTCTCTACTTACAATTCAAATATGTGAATATGAGTGAGTTAGGATCCATTGTAAGAGAGCTATCCCTTGTATCCATATAAATCTCTCCACCTCCATCTTCCTACCCCTTTCCTTATTGAAGAAAAGGCTTGAAGATCTTCTCCGAGTGAAGGAGAAGGAGTTGATGGATGAATTTGTAGAAGACATTTCACCAACTGACCTCCCAGGAACTGGGGTCAACTTGAATTCCCTCTAGCAAACAACTCAAGCCGATGCTCAAGAGGGTGATTTATTGTGTGAAAACATTTCTGGTTTAATTTGGGAAACTCGATGACCTTGCTTTGTACTTGGCATCATTTTTGTAGTACTGTTAAACTCATCTGTCACTTGACATGTGCTAAAATCTTATTCCATACTATCGTTAGGTTTGTTTTGTACAATCTTTTTATGCCTCCTAATTAAAAATGTCACATTATGCTTCATTAGGTTTTCTTACAATGGAGAATGTAGTGCCCTCGTGTCCATGTGGCCTCCAATACACCATACAAGTCTACATTTATTCCACAAATGCGACTAATGGACGGTTAAAAAACAACCCCCACAAGCTGTATTTTACAAGTGGTAGGGGTCTTATTCAAACCAGATGTCGTATGATGTTGCCCACACAACAAGTAGAACATACAATGACCACCCTTTATGCAATTAGGGATGCACTGGTAACACAACTTACTTAAGCACACAACAAACACAAGCACTGGTCTGAACATTATGACTTTGTATGTTCCACGAGAGCAGACACCGATAGGTTACTAACTAAAATTTCAACTCTCAAGAGGAGGCACCAATATCTTCGTGAATGACTTAACCTACCGACAGATAGTGGCTCTTCAATAGAGGATGAGGGGTACAATACATCGTAGTTGTAATATACTTTGTCCAATAAAAATAGACTTTAGTTTTATGTCAGTTATGTACTATCTCCTATCAAAATAGACTTCAATTTTGATTTTAAATATATGGTGTGAACCCCACATTATGTTACTAATGCATAATAAAATTGTAGATGCCAATGGATGCATCTGAAGTTTGGAGGTGTCTCTGTGGTCTGAATGCATCATTATGGATTAACACAGAAGATGATGGGTTATATGACTTTGACATTCTCAGTGAAAGTTCAGGCCAAATGTATTACATATGTTCTACCAGACAGGTGTGGTAGTACAACCATAAACACTAGGTTGCGCCACTAAGAAGATTGCATGTTCATTGTCATTAACTCAAAATTCAGATACATTTTAAGGAAAAGATTGGTGCAACTACTTTCACTGGGTAGTCGATCCCCCCCCCCCCCACAACAACTGCTTCTATGGATGCTGAAATTAAGTTGCTGACTTATGAGTGCAAGTCATTGTGGGTCTAGGCAATGAACTTGAAGGACTTTGTTAAAATCAATCACAACACTGAAGATGTTTACACCTCCAAAAAGTATGAGCATTTCTACAAACCGCTTCAATAAGTTGGAGGAAACTTGTAGTCTTCTTTTGGACATTCCTTCACCTATAATGACTCAATAAGATTTGAATGACAATGTTAGATATATATGGATGATATTTAATTCATGCACTCAGACCCCTGAGATTAAATGTTGTTAGAGTTGCATTATAAGCTTGCTGATTTTTATCGTAATGTTGTCTAATGTTTTATGTCTGGACCAGATAGGAAAAAGTATGTTATTTAAATTTGAATCATCATATTACATTTGCATAATTGTGATATACACCTTTACATTTGAAATGTATTACATACAAAGTTTATAATATGGCTGGGCAAGACATGAGTCTATATGGTATATGGTGAACTACAACATGATCAGATCCTACTTGATGCGATGAGAAACCAATATGAGATGGGGAGATGTGTTAATGAAGTATATACTGGAGAGGATTGGGGGGAGAGAGTGTGTGACTTTTGAAACATAACGGGGGTGCTTTACATATCTTTGAGCGAGGTGAAAACCCATTGGAAGAACCTAAGGAGAGAGTTTATCAGAACAAATCATTTCCTTTTGACATACTTATTGCCTACTCATCCCTTAGGCATGAAATAAATGATTCCACACAACTTTGTGAAGACTCGTTGTACTTACCCCCCATGAGTTGCAGAACACTTGAGTAATGTTGAAAACAACAACAATGCAGTTGTAGGAGCAGGTGATGAAGGCAACGAATGAAGTTGCAAGAAATAGCTCACAAACTTTGGGGCATACTTATTATGTTTATTTATGCATTTCAAACCATACCTGGTCCAATGATTATGAACACTACACGTTGAAGTTGATGTCAAATACACTACCTATGTATTTAAATTTTTGTTAACTTTTTCATGATTTGTGTTAATTATTGTCATCGTAAGTTTGTTACTGTCATTATTTTCTCAAATTGTCATCATAATTATTGTCATCTTAAGTTTGCTCGCCAAATTGTATATTTTTTATGCATTTCAAATCAGACTTGGTCCAATGATTGTGAACTAGTACATGTTGAAGTTGATGCCAAATACACTAACTATGTATTTAAATATCTCATAACTTTTTGTTCGTTTGTGTAAATTATTGTCATCATTAGTTTGTTGTTATCATTATTTGCTAAAACTTGTATTTATTTAATATGTCTAGATGTCGATGTCATGTTCTAAATTGCGTTCAAATTTTGAAAAGATGTTGATGTCACGTTCAAATATCGAAAAATATGTAATAGAAAAACTTTTGTGTAAGTGTTGTGAGCCTGCACAGTCTCGTTCTCCATCTTCGCATGAAGATGCCACACACACACCCTGGATAAAGAAATGAAAAGGTTACTCACCTTGTTCTTCATATGCCGTTGTTGTTTGATTGGCCGAAAGATGAAGAGGACAAGGTAGCAATGCAAGAAGACTATGTCATGTCATGGGATGAGTACGATGAGGCCATAAAGTGGGCCGAGTGGGGTAGTCCTACCTGCGATCAGCATAAACCTTCCTCCACACTGAAGAATGGGAACCACAGTGGTTGGTCACCATCTTAGACTATTTGGGGTGTCTAGGTTTAGGCATCCACCATGACCTTTTTCTCAGGGCACACTGCTCCTTTTTTGTCTTCTCTCCCTTGGACCATGCTGCATTTTCCCAATATGTAGACAAACTATTATTGTATATTTGTGCATAGTTTAACTTTAGATCTAATCTATGTAATCTGCTTTTGTATAGAACAAATACTTCTAATCCAATTTTAAAGCTAACTCAAATCATATAGTGTTTAGTTTAATTTCGATACCGTTGGTTGAAGAAGTACTTCTACGCATTTTTGAATTAGTATAATAATGTTTTATCACCAAATTTGTTTTCATTACTCTTTAATTTTCATCATGTTGTAGATGTCACTGTACAATAAGTGGAAGGTGAAGTCGATAGAGGAAGTAGTTGACTGGTCTAAAATTAGATGTGATGGTGATGGGACCCCCCTCGTCTCCACTAGTTCATCTTCATCTTCTCAAAATAAACGTAGCGTTGTTGATCATGCCCCTGTTGTTCGAATGGCCAAAGGAACATGCTATGGAAAAGGTCAAGAAAGCTCATAAACAAGCCTTTGCCAAAAAAATAAAAGAGGAAGGACACTGCTTGGGCCCCAAAGTAGGGTGGATGTCGATATATGGATCTAGACATCCACCATGAGCTGTTGCATGATGCGGAAGGCGTAAAAGGATGCTTTTGGTAGAAGAGTCTCACCTTTCTTCCACGATGAAGTTAAGGCAGACTTCGACTGATAGGAGTCATATGGTTCACCTTGAACTAACCAGGAAGAAACTTTACCACTTGTAAATATAGCTGAGATAGCCATAGGATGCAACCTGATTTAGTTTGGAAATCTGTCCATAATTGATATTACCAAACACAATGAGACTGTATCTTGTTACTATCTAAGCTAAATTTAGTATCCGGTACTATCTTTCATTATGAGCCCTTGGTGAACCGTATGAATTCTATCTCTCAAAGTATGCCTTATCTTTTTTGTTGAAGAAAGACATACTTATCTAGAAGAAGAATCACTACTACAGAAATGGCTTATAATGTCACATTTAGAGACATTAGTTGTATACTAGAAACTGATGCCTAAACCCTACAACGTCGGTTGAATACAAAAACTAACATCTATATGTGAAGAGCGGACAGATACGAATATCACTTTTTATTTAGCGTCGGTTCCTCAATAAGCAATCGACGCCTAAAATCGCCCGCCAAATCCGAATTTTCCAGTGAAAAAAATTACCTCCAAAATTTAACATACGGCGTCGGTTGTTGACAAATTAACTAACGACTAAAAGTTTTTCACAAGATAGAAATTGGACCATTTTTATCATCAAGTTTCTTGCAATAACCGATGCTGATGTGTTTTCGTGCGCTGTCCCTATAAAAATTTTCACCCCCTTTGGCGTCGATTTGCTACGGAAACCGACGATTGTGGTCATAATTTGAGAACATTTTTTTTGTCGAAATATGTAGATAGATGTCAGTTTTTCTAGTTGAAACCGATGACTATCATTGAACATAGGTGTCGGTTTTTGTGTGATAACCGACGCCTATTATTTTAAGTGTCGATTGTTTTTAATAACCGATGTCTAATGTTAACTTAATAGTACCCACGCGAACCAGGCTCTTCCCCTTTCTCTGTTTCATTCCTAATTGAGGTTAGGTCTGGTGATTCTCTACTCACCGCCGCTCGCTGCTCCTCTACTCACTGCCGCCACTACCGCTCTCTGCTCCGTTCTCCATTCACTACTCCTTTGCTCACCACCAGTGCTCGCTGCTTAGGCCGCCTACTCGCCTATTCACTGCTCCGTCTGCCTACTCGCCTGCTCGCTGCTCCGGCCGCTGCTCCTGTTCTCCTACTCACCGCCACCACTCGAAGCTACGAAGATACCCTTCTTCCTCCACCTAGTATCGAACTAGCATTGGAAATCCACATCAAATTCCTTAGAGTCATTGGTTGATGTCAGTTGACTTGAAACAAAAGGAAGGGACATCCTAAGAGAGAATATCATTCTATCTAGATCCATCCAGAACCCTAGAAATCATTGGGGAGAGTTGGAGACAACCATTGGCGGGTTGATGTGGAGTAATGAGACACTGAAGAATGTGATTAGAGATTATAACTGTTGTTTAAAGGGTGGTTTTGTGAGGCCATGGAGTCTCTCTTATACATCACTATATTATCAATGAGCTTCATCTTACTCTTACCTAAGAAAAGCTTCTTCTTAATCTCTTATACATCATTATATTTAATGTTAGTTTGTCTACTAGAGTGTGGGGATTAACCATGTTGCCTGTAGTTTATAACATTGCATTGTGAATTATTGCATGTTTGAAACTATTGAATTCTTGATTTATTATTTAATAATGCTCTATATATTAGGTACTTATCATGTATATTAAAATCCTATAGTAGAGACATATGTATATGAAATTAGAGCATCAATAAATCATCAATGAAACCTAGATGTGAGATTAAAATGACATTCTTTGGGGTGATGGGTTCATGATATATAAGTAATGAGACCTCTATTCAATGGGGAACTTTGTCCTTGTGATTTACATACTCTAACAAGATCTGGAATGTGTTTGACCCTTGATCTAATATCCAAATTGTGAGTGATGCAATGTAAGTGAGAAAATATATGTAGTGGTGGTGAAATCTTATGTCTATGTTCTTTTATAATTCTTTTATCTTATTTTTAATTTTTGCTTTTATTTCATTTACTTCCTTACATAACTTAGTTATATAAAAAGATAGTCAACTCGATCCAACCTTGTTAATTACTTTTTCTTAATTGGACTAAAATCTAAATTGGCCTTAAGAAAAATTGTCCTTAGGTTCGATCCTAAAAATTTAATGTAATTAGACCCACCTACTTATGAGTGGTGTTATATTTTGTTGGCCTAGAAACCCGTCCAAGATTTACTCATTAGGAGTAAATCTTGGATAGTCCCCGATTTGGGACTATTTTTGAACACCTAATCTCACTTAGGATGTAAGTGTATAATGTGTATTTAGTTTTCAAGAAAATTTCGATAGCATTTCCCCATTTGTTCTCTAAGTACATATGTACTTGGAGAACATCGGGGAAATGCTGCCGAAATTTTCTTGAAAATCCAATACACATTATACACTTACTAGTGAGGTTAAATGTTCAAGAATGGGATAGGCGGTACACATTTATTATATATAAGACCTTAAACCCTAAATTTTAACCATAAACCCTAATCTTTTAACCCTAGACCCTAATCTTGTTCTAATATATACTTGTTTTCTCTTTGATCATAGAATGGATAGATCATGGATGCCCATTCCAAATCGCTACACCTCAAATTTTATTTCTGGTTTTGATTAGTTTATTAGATTTGCCAAGGAACATAGGAAACAACCTGGAGATAGGTTCTACTATCCATGTAGGCATTACGGTAACAACTTAAAAGGCAACACTGGTGACGAAATCAAAAGTCATGTCATGTACAACGGGATTGTACAAGACTATACAAAATGACACTGGCATGGAGAGATTTCAAACCTGAAATTAGTGGATGTCGATAGCAGTGCTTGTGTGGAAGAAGAAATTGCCTCCGATGACATAGATGTGAACGAACCAGTTCCAGTAGACATCGTTGATGTGATGCTGGATAGTTGTGGGGTAGAGCACACCGATCCACCTCCCATGTTTAGAAACATTGTGTATGATGCTGAGATACCGTTATACATAGGTTGTAAGTTTACAAAGCTTAGCGCCGTGTTGAGATTGTATAAGCTGAAAGCTAACAATAGATGGAGCGACAAAAGCTTCACGTCATTGTTGTCTTTGTTGAAAGAAATTCTTCCCAAAGAAAACGAGCTGCCAATCTCAACATACCAGTTAAAGAAATTATTGTGCCCAAAGGGAATGGAGGCCAAGAAGATACACACATGCCCGAATGATTGTGTATTATTTCAAAAGGACTATGTGGATTTGAAAGATTGTCCCAAATGTGGTGCGTCAAGGTATAAATTGACGACTTTAGGGGAGTCCAAAATTGGTTGTCCTGCCAAGGTGATGTGGTATCTACCTATAATACCACAATTTCAATGCTTGTTTACTAATCCGATAGATGCAAAGAATTTGAGGTGGCATGCAGATATTAAGAAAAATAATGATGGGATCCTACGACATACGTCTGATTCCCCACAGTGGAAGAAGATTGATTTATTGTACCCTAAATTCAGTGAAGAAGTCAGGAATCTAAGACTTGGGCTTTGTATAGATGGGATGAATCCGTACAGGACATTGAGCATCCAACATAGCACTTGGCCAGTTATGCTTGTTATATACAATCTTCCTCCCTGGTTGTGTATGAAAAATAAGTATGTTATGCTGTCGTTGTTGATGTCAGGCCCTAAACAACCTGGAAATGATATCAACATTTATCTTGAATCTATGATTGATGACTTGAAGAAACTCTGGGGTGAAGGTGTGATGACCTATGGTGCTTCACGAAGAGAGACATTTCGTTTGCACACTATGTTGTTTTGCTCTGTGAATGACTTTCCAACATATGGGAATTTGTCTGGATATAATGTCAAAGGATCTAAAGCGTGTCCTATATGTGAAGAGAAAACTGATTCAATATGACTAAAACACGACAACAAGATTGTATATCTTGGTCATCGAAGGTTTCTTCCAAAATTCTATCCATATCATAGGCTGCACAAAGCATTTAATGGACGGAATGAGGAACAGAGTGCACCTAAACCTATACCAGGGGAGGATGTTTATGAAAGAGTAAAAGACTTTTCCAATGAATTTGGTAAGAGATCACAATGTACGATGGCACTAGTACATTTTCGGCCTCTAACGTCGCTTCCACTAGCGTCACTTATATTAGAAAAACTGACTGAATAAGCTAAAACCGAAGCAACAAGTCATTAGAAAAAATCCGAGTACCGCTTTTAGCTATTGGGTCAGTTTTTTAAGGATAATCAACGCTAGAAAAGACCCGCGAAATCATCAAATTCGCGGAACACATAAACATAACATCGGTTTTATTTGAAAACCGACCCAACATGCGTCCCGCAGAGAAAATTTGTTTTATTTTGCCTTTCACACGTAGATCTATAGGGTCAGTTTATTAAAATAAGTGACCTAGTTACTTGCCGTCTGCGCAGAGACCCTCTCGGGCCGGTTTATCAATGTGACCATCCCTAGAAGTCTTCCGTACAGAGACCCTCTTGGGTCAGTTTTTCTCTTTAGCCGTCCCTAGAAGTCTTCCTCTTCTTCACGCAGAGGTCTTCCGAGCACTCTCTCGGGTCGGTTTTTCAGATCGACCGTCTCTAGAAGTGTTCCACGCAGAGACCCTCTCGGGTCGGTTTTCCTATTTAGCCGTCCCTAGAAGTCTCCGCGCAGAGACCCTCTCGGGTCGGTTTTCCAATATAGCCGTCCCTAGAAGTCTTCTTCTCGAGACCCTCTCGGGTCAGTTTTTTGATTTAGCCGTCCCTAGAAGTCTTCTTCTCGAGACCCTCTCGGGTCAGTTTTATTACTTAACTGTCCGCATAGACGCCGGAGCGTGGGCTCCATAGGGACCTCTTGGGTCAGTTTCCTTGCATAACCGACCCGAGTAGTATTATATTTTTTCGAAACCCTTTTCTCTGTCTCTCGTACTCTCATCACTCACTCGCACTCTCACTCACTCGCACTCTCACACTCCTCACTCTCACACTCCCTCTCCTCACTGTCGTCTCTCTCGTTCTCTCATGGTCGCCCTCACTCTCGCCGACGCCAAGGTCCCGCGCCGCCAAAGTCTCGCCACCAGCTCGCCGCTCACCAACTTGCCATTCGCCGCCAAGGTACCTCTCCGCCATTGCCGTAGCTCACTAGCTCGCCGCCAAGGTCTCGCCGCCGTTTCCGTATCTCACCAACTCGGCGCTGTTGCCGTAGCTCACCAGCTCACCGCCAAGGTCTTGCCGCCATTGCCGTAGCTCACCAGCTCGCCGCCAAGGTCACTACTATTTCTTCTCCAAAAGCCACCCGCCGCCGACGCACCTTCTTCTCTCGCGCGGCCCGACCCTGTTGATAACGGCAAATGACATTCCAAAGCTTTTCCTCCACGCCCGCTCCCGACAGGTAAGATTTTCCATTTCCCATTTCAAGCTTTGTGTTGTCCTTTGCACGGATATGTTGGTGCTCTTCCTTATGTTGGGGTGTAGCACGGTAGTGTTGGTGTCTTTTGCATGGTCGTGTTGGTGTCTTTTGCATGACTAAGTTGAAATGCTAGTGTTGTACCACAACCGTGCTAGGTACACTGGTCGTGTTGGCTGTCTTTTGCATTTGAGTCTTGATTTACTGTTATCTATTATGAAAGATCTTACATGATGTTTAATTTATGCCTTTCTATTTATATCTATCAAGAGAACCTAATTGATTATTCAATTCAGTACATATAAATGAATGTTTATCTAGTAAACCAACCAATAATAAAAACATGTATTCTTTTATATCTACATTTTATTATCAATCACATATGTAATCATTGTATACAATCTAAAAATACAAGGGTAGACATTGTTTAGTTTTAGATTGACACTTTAGGGTTTATAGATGAGACCACCTATGCATAACTATGACAAATACATTTATATATAAACTTAGAAACCCGTTCAAAATTTATTCATTAGGAGTAAATTTTGGATAGTCCCCGATATGGGACTATTTTTGGATATTTAATCTCACTTAGGATGTAGTTGTATAATGTATGTTTAGTTTTGAAGAAAATTTTAGTAGTATTTCCTCATTTGTTCTCTGGGTACATATGTGAGTGGTTATTTGCCATTTACATTGATGTACTTGGAGAACTAAGGGGAAATGCTGCTGAAATTTTCTTGAAAACTAAACATACATTATACAATTACTAGTGAGGTTAAATATTCAAAAATGGGATAGGTGGTACACTTTCGTATAAAAGTAATTTATTTCCTATCAAAAAAACCTTACAACTTATAGTATCAATATTAAATGCTCAGTTTGATAAATAATTTTAATGTGATCTAGAAAATGGATCAAAGTTGGATGTCTATCAAGAACCGTTGCAGTCCAGAGTTTACCTAAGGTGTTGATGAATTTATCAGATTTGCTGAGGAACATAGGAAACTACCTACAGATAGGTTCTATTGTCCATGTAGAAATTGTGGTAACAATTTGAAAGTTGATACTGTTGAGGAAATTAAGAATCATGTCATATGCAATGGTATCATACAAGGTTATAATGAATGGTATTGGCATGGAGAGAAACTTAATTATGGATCAGAAAATGTCGATACTAATAGTGGTGACATAGAAGATATAGATAATGATGTTAATGTCAATGATGAACCGATTCAGGATGACCCGATTCAGGATGATATGGTTGATGAGATGCTACGTAGCTGTCAGGACAATGTCATTGATCCACCTTCTTTATTTGCAAACATTGTCCATGATGCTGAAAAACCATTATATAAGGGTTGTACTAAGTTCACGAGGTTGAATGCTGTGATGCGATTATATACTCTTAAAGCTCAAAACCGGTGGAGCGATAAGAGTTTCACTTCATTGTTGTCTTTGTTAAAGGAAATTCTTCCTGAAGGCAACGAGCTTCCAATTTCTACATATCAAGCAAAGAAAATAATGTGCCCAATGGGAATGGAGGCTAAGAAGATTCAGGCATGTCCAAATGATTGTGTGTTATTTTAGAAGGACTATAGTGATTTTATAAATTGTCCAAAATGTGGTGTGTCAAGGTACAAGACTACAAATTCAGCTAAGGCTAAAAATGGCTCTCCTGCCAAGGTGATGTGGTATCTACCAATAATACCACGATTTCAACGCTTATTTGCTAATACAGAAGATGCACAAAATTTGTCTTGGCATGGGGAGTTAAAGGTCAATGATGATGTCATCCTACGACATGCATCTGATTCACCACAATGGAAGAAAATTGATTTATATACCCTCAATTTGGTAAAGAAACAAGGAACTTAAGACTTGGACTCTATACAGATGGAATGAATCCCTATGGTACATTAAGCAGCCAACATAGCACGTGGCCTGTTATAATTATTATATACAATCTTCCTCCTTGGTTGTGTATGAAAAATAAGTATGTCATGTTGTCAATATTGATATCAGGGCCCAAGCAACCTGGAAATGATATTGATGTTTACCTTCAACCTCTAATTGATGACCTAACAAAATTATGGGAGGAAGGTGTTATGACATATGATGCTTCACGTAAAGAGATCTTTACTTTGCGTGCTATGTTGTTTTGCACGATTAATGACTTCCCAGCTTATGGAAATTTGTCTGTATATAGCATAAAAGGATACAAAGCATGTCCTGTTTGTGAGGAAAATACTGATTCAATTCGACTGAAACATGGTGGTAAAATCGTATATCTTGGTCATCGGAGGTTTCTCCCACCAGTACATCCTTATCGAAGGCAACACAAAACCTTTAATGGGTCAACTGAGGAACGAAGTGCTCCTAAACCTATACCAGGAAATGTTGTATATGATAGGGTGAAACATATTGTTAATGAATTTGGAAAGAGTTCAAGTAGTCGTACGCTCGCATATGACAAATCTCTATACAAGAAGAGGTCAATATTCTGGGATCTTCCTTATTGGAGATTTTTGGCAATTAGACACTGCATTGATGTCATGGATGTTGAAAAAATGTTTGTGATAGCATCATTGGTACGCTATTGAACATACCAGGAAAGACTAAATACGACATCAAATCTAGAAAAGATTTAGAATTAATGGGTATAAGAAAATAATTATCAGTTGAGATCAGAGATCGCCGCACATATTTACCACCAACTTGTTACACTTTGTCCAAGAAGGAGAAAAAGACTTTCTGTGAGTGCTTGTATAATATTAAGGTTCCACAAAAATACTCTTCTAATATTCGTAGATTGGTATCAAAGAAGGATCTGAAGTTGATAGGTCTCAAATCTCATGATTGTCACACCTTAATGCAACAAATTTTACCTGTGGCTATTCGATCTATATTTCTGAAGCATGTAAGGTTTGCAATCACAAGACTCTATTTCTTCTTCAATGAAATATGCAAAAAAGTGATACATCCTGATACTCTCGATAAATTACAAAATGATGTAATTGTTACCATGTGTCAGCTTGAAATGTACTTTCCTCCTTCATTTTTTGATATCATGGTTCATCTTGTAGTACATATTACAAGGGAGGTGAAGATGTTGGGTCCAATTTTTTTACATTGGATGTATCCATTTGAACGCTACATGAGTGTTTTTAAAGGTGATGTTAGGAATCATTATCGTCCTGAAGGGAGTATTATTGAGGGTTATGTGGCTAGGGAGGTGATGGACTTTTGCAATGATTTTTTGAATTCCAATGAAACTTCTAGCGATCTAAAAAATGATTTTATTACTGAGTCTTATTGTGGAAAAGGAACTCTGGGAGCATGAGTGAAAGGAATTAGTCGTGAGTTGTGGGAACAAGCACATTTGTATATTTTACACAACATCAATGAAGTTAGTAGCTACATCACAGAACACAATGATCTTATCAAGAAAAATCATCCGCGATCGAGTTCAATGTGGCTTCAAGAGAGCATAATCGAACATTTATTAGGTGGTTTGAAGAGAAAGTCTTTCAGCAGCTATCTGAATCACCAAATAATGTTGCTGAGAACATAAAATGGCTCGCCTTTAAGCCAAAAATGGATGTCATGTCATATGAAGGTTATGACATAAACAGATTTTTATATTACACTAAACGTCAATACGAAAGTAGTGTAGTCCAAAATAGTGGGGTCACTGTTAAAGCTTGTTCGTTGTATTTTGCTAGTGCCAAAGATAAAAGACCACGCGAAGCTGAGATGTCGTATTTGGGCATCATTGAGGACATATGGGAAATGGACTATACAAATTTCAGAGTTCCTATCTTTAGATATAATTGGGTTGATAACAACAAAGGGATTTTAGTAGATGAGTTGGGTTTCACATTAGTGAAATTTGAAAAAATTGGAGAGAAAGATGAACCATTCATCATGGCAGACCAAGAAAAACAAGTGTTCTATATTGATGACCCAGCAAATAAAAATTGGTCTGTCGTTCTTCATGGAAAAAGACAGTTTACTTTGGATCCTATAAATGAAGAAGAATACTACGAAAAGTATGATGATTCCAGCCCATTTTCAGTTGGTTTGCTAAGTGTCAATGTTGAAGTTAACACTGATGACTTACATACATGTCAAGACCATGCAGAAGGAATGTTACTTGACTAACAACTCAACCAAAACTAGAGGCATGTATTATCATTCAAGCACACATTTTCTTTTATCATGTATACATTTTATTATATATCACCACTTGTTCTTTTATTATCATTTATGTTTTCTTTTATCATGTATATTTGTAGGTTGTTCTAAAATGGCAAGTGAAGATGAACATTTTGATCATGAGCATGAGGATGCTAGTGGTGATGTTAAGAAGAGTAGAGGTCCCACAGTGATGTGTCGGCTGCAAGAGCTTAGGGCAAAAGGGGAGAAATTGCCAATCCAGTTTGTAAGGGGAGGAGCACCTATTGGAGAACACGCTAGTGCTTTTAAGCATTATGTAGGGGCAACCACATGCAGTAAGGTGCCAATAGATATAGAAAATTGACATGATGTTCCTATTGGCTTGAAAGACCTCCTTTGGAAAGATATATTTGTGAGTTGAATTTTGATACTATATTATCTTGTTTTTTGTTTATTGATTCCAGTTTTTTGTTTTGACATATACTTTTTGAAATAAGATTATTGCTTCATTTGTATATAGGGCGTTTTTCATTTAAATGAAAAAGACCACAGGAAAAGACTGTTGCAACATTGTGGTGTACGATGGAGGGCATTTAAGACATATCTCAAAAGGGATTATATAGATAATCCTCATCAAAAGAAGAAAGAAACAGACGTATATATTTTTATAGATCTTGAGGTGTGGGACAGATTTGTTGCACAAAGGAAATCAGAAGAGTTTCAGGTAATAAATATTGTGCATATATATGAATGTTTTTATACAATTAATGTTTTTATATATGTATATGTTTTTCAAGTTGTAAATTGCAATACCTCATTTTAAATGATCAGGCTATTCACGAGGCCCAAAAGGAAAGACGGTCCAAAAATGTGCATAACCATCACATGGGATCCCTTGGTTATGCCCAATGCCGAGAATAACTGGAGAAGCAAATCTCTTCTGGAGAAGGGTCTAGCACAACTCAAGTTGAGCGTCCACCCCGTTATAAATTTGGCTTGATGCTAGAAAAAATAAAGCAGGTGAAATTACCAACCCTGCAACTAAGGAGGTGGCACAAAAGATGGTAAGTTCATCACAATTAAGTAATTAAAGAGTAAATCACACAAACTTTGATTTAATAATATCTAATTGTTTGTGATTTAATATTTTCATTAAATATGAATAGGATGATCTCTATGAGCAAAGAAAACAAGGAAAGTTCATACCAATTGGACGCATGGATGAACTATCAGTTGCTCTTGGTACGAAAGAGCATCCTAGCCGTGTTAGGGGATTAGGAGCTGGCATAGGATTCAAGACTTATTATGGAACTTCAGAATCTAGAAGAGGTCGTACAGTTACACATGATGAGGTTGAAGCATTAGTATCACAAAAAGTGCAACAAATATTGTCTTCATTTCAGCCTATTCAACCTTCTAAACCTCCTCAAACCATGCGTCTTTCAGATGATGAGGTAGAAGCTCATACTCTAATTGTAGAAGGTCGTGGGAGCACTCCCAATGAACCACCACAACAATCAGCAGTAAGTTTGTTATATATGTTAATTGATATGATATATATAATATAGTAGGTATCTGGTTTACCACTTTGTATATAAATTATATTATTTCAACTAGGTTGGTATGAACTATAAACTTGCAGTTGAGGTTCCAGAGTACAATGTTGTGGCAGCGGGTAAGGTATACAACATCGGTGGTACATTGCATTGTCAATCAGTTTCTGATGACATTTGTCGTGTGTCCATCCATCTTGTGTATGACAGAATGGGGGACAAACCACTACCCATACCTTCTTCTGAATATGGTACAGTTGATGAAGCAGAGGGTGCTATGGTGGGATGGCCTTTGACACTTGGTTATCATTGACAAGGTTTATCTACATGTTTTTCATATTTGACTAGATATAAGTATGTATTTAATTAACAGATTTGTAAACCAAAAAGTAAAAATCCTACTAGTCGTCCTCCTATGCCCAAGCCTTCTTTCATTCCAGAAGCCACATTCGATGAATTGGGAAATAGAAGTAAATGTTTGGCTCGATACTTAGCCAACCAAAGCCCATGATCACATATGTTGGTCAATTTAACAGAAGATGCAGTTGGGAGGGACTTTGAGAATATTATTTTTCTTGATGATATTATAGATTTGTTCCGGTATGATTGGCTAAATACTTCGATATTAGAAGTATGGATAAGGTAAGAATTAATCAATATAGATTACTTGAATATATACATTTTTAGCTTATTTGTAACATATCAAATTTTTACAAATGTTTTACAACCATTTATATACTGAGATGACAAACTTTGATATAAAGAATGTTTGATTCTTAGTTCCTTCAGTCACTAGTCAAGTGCAGACACAAATGGATGATGTGAATGAGTACTTCAATACTGCATTCAAATATTTTGGTAGTGTGGGAAAGGAAATTATTCTAATTCCTTTTAACGTCCAGTAAGTATTATAATTCAATAGAATTCTAATATTGAATAAATTATAATTCTAATTTTTGTTTTCAATATAAATTTACTCAGATCTAGACATTGGGAACTAGTGGTGGTTGTCCCAAAATTGATGACTTTCTATTATCTTGACCCAATGGGAAAAACAACAAGGGGTCACAAACTGAGATTGTCAACTATGGAGTAAGCATAAATTTAGTTTCTATAACATCAATTGTTATGCTTCAACATGATATTTATACTTAGAATTTATATTTTGACAACTATCGTAATCAAATTGATTGATAGGGGTATAAAGGCTTATCGTGAAGGTGGAGGAATAATACCCACAAAATTAAAGGCACTGACTTTGAAAAATGTCAAGGTAACTACTTTGACTGCTTAGTCGTATATGTACAACTCTTACAGTAATGTATTAATGTCAAATTTTATATGTTAACTCTCTTATAGTCTTATTTCAACTCTATTTGTAGAAGTTTACTAATATTAAGTATAATACTTTATTTGTAGTGTCCTATACAAAATAATGACCGGGCTTGTGGCTACTACGTAATGAAGTATATGCAAACTATTTTCAAAGAAGCATCACTAGACATTCAGAGTATATATAAGGTAATTAATAAAGAATAACATCATAAATTTACAAGTGAGATTTGCATCATTTTATAAAATATATATGAGCATGTGCTTTTTTTTGCAGATCTTTACAACTCATCCTTACACACTTGATGGGTTAAATGAATTCCGAGAAGAATGGTCAGATGCTTTTCTTAATGAAGTCACTATAGCATTGGATTGAATTCATAACTTCATTTGCGTATGTAGATTTGAAACTCTATCAAAATTTACTTTTTGTATATGACATTAAATTTAATATCACTTTTAAACTTGCAATCTATCATTGTTGTTAGTATGTGCTATGTGTTTGAATGTTAGTATGTGCTATATGTCTCATTTGAATGAATCTATCTTAGACTTGCAAGAATGTTAGTAAGTGTTGTGTATGAAGATGTCTCAACTCAATATATGTGAATAATTGTTGTTATGAATGTGTGTGGTTTGGAGATTGAAACATCAATTCAAAAAGGATTGGACATAAAAGTTAGCAAATGGCTTTGGAATGCATTTTTGGCTTGCATCATTGCATTTGCAAGTCTATTTCTATTGCAAGTTTTGAATTGCGTAAAGCAAATTCTATTTTACAAGTTGTTGGACTGAAGATTTCTGGTTCTGTAGAATTTTTCTTTAAAAAAAACCTTCTCGGGTCGGTTATTTAAGAAAACCGTCCCTATAGACTTCTTGGGTCGGTTATACACAAAAATAGACCCAGTAGGTTCATCCCAAAATTCTACAGCTATTTGAAGACTTCTAGGGTCGCTCATGGAGAAAACTGACCATATAGATACTTCTTGGGTTGGCTATATACAAAAACCGATCCAGTAGGTTCATCCCAAAATTCTACAGCTATTTGAAGACTTCTAGGGTCGCTTATGAAGAAAAACTGACCCAATAGATACTTCTTGGGTCGGTTATATATAAAAACCGACCCAGTAGGTTCATCCCAAAATTCTACAGCTATTTGAAAACTTCTAGGGTCTCTTATGGAGAAAAACCGACCCAATAGGCACTTCTTGGGTCGGTGATACACAAAAACTGACCCAGTAAGTTCATGCCAAAATTCTACAGCTATTTGAAGACTTCTAGGGTCGCTTTTGGAGAAAAACCGACCCAATAGATACTTCTTGGGTCGGTTATATTAAAAAACTGACCCAATAGGTTCATCCCAGAATTCTACAGCTATTTAAAGACTTCTAGGGTCGCTTATGGAGAAAAATCGACCCAATAGATACTTCTTAGGTCAGTTATATACAAAAACCAACCCAGTAGGTTCATCCTAAAATTCTACAGCTTGAAGACTTTTAGGTTTGGTTATAAAAACCCGACCCAGCAGGTTCTCCTTGGTCGATTTTTGTACTTCTATTGAGTCGGTTTTTGTACCTCTCTTGGGTCAATTTTTTACCTCTTTTGGGTCGGTTTTTTACCTCTCTTGGATTAGTTTTTTTACCTCTCTTGGGTCGGTTTTTGTTCCCTCTAGGGTCAGTTTTTGTACCTCTCTAGAGTCGGTTTTTCTACCTCTATAGCGTCGCAATACTGTAGCGACGCCCACCTAGGCGTCGCTTGAAAAGTGACGATGCAGGCTTCAAAAAACCGACGCTGCAGACCAATACTGTACTAGTGTGGCCACACAGAGTGACAAATCTTTATTCAAGAAGAAGTCAATATTTTGAGATTTTCCTTATTGGAGTTCTTTGGCATTCAGGCATTGTATCGATGTCATGCATGTTGAAAAAAATGTTTGTGATAGCGTCATCGGTACTCTGTTGAATATACCAGGTAAGACTAAAGATGGGATAAAATCCAGAATGGACCTACGTGAAATGGGAACAAGGACAAAATTAATAGAAGTAGTTAGTAGAGATCGGAGAACATACTTATCTCCCACTTGTTACACGTTATCGAGAAAGGAGAAGAAAGATTTTTGTGAATGCTTGGTAAATGTTAAGGTGCCACAGGGTTACTCATCCAACATCTGTACATTGGTATCAATGAAAGATATGAAGTCGATAGGTCTTAAATCTCATGATTGTCACACTCTAATGCAACAAATATTGCCTGTGGCAATTCGATCTATATTACTGAAGCATGTAAGGTTTGCAATCACCAGACTTTGTTTCTTTTTCAATAGTCTGTGCAACAAAGTTATTAACCCTAATACTCTCGATAAATTGCAAAGAGAAGTGGTTGTTACTATGTGTCATCTTGAGATGTATTTTTCTCCTTCATTCTTTGATATCATGGTACATCTTATTGTCCACTTGAATAGGGAAGTGAAAATGTTGGGACCAATTTTCTTGCATTGGATGTATCCCTTTGAACGATACATGAACGTTTTTAAAGGTGATATTTGAAACCATTATCGGCCTGAAGGGAGTATTATTGAGGGTTATGTGGCGAGAGAGGTTATGGATTTTTGCAATGACTTTCTGAGTGGTAATGACACTCCTATTAATGACAAGAATATTGAGGAGAATTTTGGCAAAGGAATTTTGGGATCACGGATGAAAGTAATCAACTGTGAGAAGTTGGAACAAGGTCACTTGTATATTTTACACAACATCAAAGAAGTGAGTGTTTATATCGAGGAATATACCAATTTCATAAGAGACAATATCCTCGAGCCAATTCAATGTGGCTTGCTAGAGAGCATAGCAAGACATTTATTAAGTGGTTTGAAGATAAAGTCTTACATCAACTATCTCAAACACCAGATAATCTTACTGAAACTATCAAATGCCTCGCCTTTAAACCAAAATTGAATGTTATGTCTTATGAAGGGTTTGACATAAATGGATTATCATATTACACAAAGCGTCAAGATGATAAGAGTGTCATCCAAAATAGTGGGGTCACCCTTCAAGCGTATTCATGGTTTTTTACAAGTGCAAAGGATAAGAGTCCACGTGAAGCTAAAATGTCATATTACGGTGTCATTGAAGACATATGGGAGTTTGACTATGTAGATTTCAAAACTCCTCTCTTTAAATGTAATTGGGTTGATAACACCAAAGGAGTTATAGTGGATGAATTGGGTTTCACATTAGTGAACTTCGAAAATATTGGCGAGAAGGGTAAGCCATTCATATTGGCATCACAGGAGAAACAAGTATTTTATATCGATGATCCTACAAATGATAAATGGTCAGTTGTTCTTCATGGTAAAAGACAGTTCATTGAAGATCCTATAGATGAATAATAGTACTATGATAAGTATGATGACTCAAGTCCATTTTTAGTTGGGTTGCCAACACCACCAAATATTGAAGCTAATGATGCCTTGTATGTGCGTGGAGATCACAATGAAGGATTGTTAATTGATAAAAGATCACAATATTTGAGGCATGCATGTTTATATGTTTTATTATTATGAATGTGAACTTTACAATATGAACTTTAAAATGTGAATGTGAACTTTACAATGTGAATTACTTTACAATGTGAATATGAACTTTACAATGTGAACTTTACAATGTGAATTACTTTACAATGTGAATGTGAACTTTTAGATAGCTGAGCATTCTCTTGATGACCGTACTGATGATTAACGTGAGGGTGAGGATGTCAATGCGCCACCTCACAATGTAAGTTTTAAAAATATATCCCTGAGATTTCTATCTATATGTTCATTTATAGTTATATCTTGTAAGTGTGTTTTTTTTGTCAAATTTTAGGTTGGTGATGTACCCCCTGAAGACATTTGGGGCACTTGATGAGCAGCAATTTTTTTTTTGAGAAAGTGAGGGACATCACAATGATGAACAAGTTACTATAGCAAAGGGGCAATGGACTCAAACTGGTTGTGGATTTCGATCATATAGGAAATCCAGTTGGAGTGAACCACAACTCATTTATTTCATATCTTGGGGTTCTTACTCGCAACCATTGTAGTCCTAATGTAGAATCCTGGCATAAAGTTCCTAAGGGGAAGAAAGACTTTGTATAGAAGGAAATATGCACGAGTTATCATTATTTGCAAATCTATTTTTGTAGATTACTAATTTTTAGGATACTAGTTAATAGCAATTCTATTTTGCAGAGTATATTTGATCTGGATGAAAAGCTGCATCGTAAATGCATGATGCAATGCTGTGGGAGGATCCTAAGGAACTATAGGACAAATCTCACCTGAGATTACATACACGATGCTGAGAAGAGGTTCTTGATTGATTTCCAATTCTAGACATTGATCACTTTTTGACTAACTCTACACTAATAATTTTTGTTTGTATTCTCTTTAAAAAATAAATTTAGGTAGAAGGTAGTCACTGAGAAATGGAACTACCTAGACCCCAAAGACTGGGAGGAATTTGTTACCCAAAGAAAAATGGATGAATTCAAGGTATTAAGCGTCACTCCCAATTTAATTAATATACGTTCTTATGTATTCACCTATTCAAGATTAACCTTTAGTGTTACTAACCAAATCAATGTGCTTACTAATAAGGCTATCAGCGATGCTCAAAGAGCAAGGCGTGCACTAAATGTGCATGACCACACAATGGGTCTAAGAGGCTATGCATGCATTCACTAAAGACTACAGACTGAGTCTACTGCTCAGTCTGCTGCTACCCAGGAGACTGTAGAGTCCTCTACTATTGGTCCCGCACCTCTGCCTCGCCATGCTATGTGGATAGCTGGGAGGCAAAACAAGAAGGGAGATATAATGAAGCTCGCAACTATTGAGGTGGCTGCAAAAATGGTAAAATTCAACTCTTAGAGCAATCGATCGATATTGATTATTGTTATGTTTACTTACTAAATTCTATTGATGGTGATTGGAGGGAGTTGCACGAGAAGATGAAGGAAGGCAAGTTCATCCCTGAGGGCATAAGGGATGAATTGACAGTTGCTCTGGGTAACCCGGAGCATCCTGGATGTGTTAGGGGTGCATGCACTGGTGTGGGCATCAAAGCATTCTTTGGGCCATCACAGTGCAAACCAGTCCCAAAAGCGGGACTTTCACAAGCTGAGGTAACATATTTTTTTAATAATATTATTACGAAAGAGAATTCAATAATCAGAAGCTAGCATTTCTTTTGTCCATGTATATGTAGATCAGTTAATTGATAGGAGAGTCGAGGAAGCACTTGATATGAGAGTCGAGGAAACACTTGATAAGAGACTCAATGAAGCAATTAACAAGTGGCAGACGTCTCAGACTGCCACTCAGATAGTACATGTGGCGGGCCGCTCTTCTCCTACTGCAGAGGTTGGGAGTAATCCTATAGACCCACCACCTAGTACGTCCGCTGTAAGTATTTTTATGACATATATAGTAGCTAGTCTTTTCAAGATGATATGTTTATGTATATATGTATATAACATTCTTTATGTAAATTTGTAGGGGTTGAAGTCATGCCGTCTAAAAAGTCAAGAATATATCGTTGCAGAGACACAGTCTTACTCAGCCCTTGCAGGGGACATATGTCATGGGACTCCAGTACCAACTGGTGCGGTTCGTGTGAGCCCGATACATGTACTCTCCGATTGGAGGGATCTTCTACTGCCATATGCCCACCCAGATTCTGAAACACTTAGTGAGACAGAAGGCGGAGTGATAATGTGGCCCAAAAGCGGATGTCATCTATACTAATATTGTATGGTAAATTTACATTACGTTAATTTGTTAGTGTGTATATATGAGTCAATTGATCTGAAATTATATATACAGGTCTAAAGGAAGACACCCGCTACATCTCGGCCTCCACCTCCACCTCCTAAAGTACCAAGTTGCTTCCAAGGGACCTACACGCCTCGTTAGGTCCTAATTGTAGGGGTATGCCAGTATGGATAGGCGAACATGATTCAAATTGCCCTATAAATGTTACTATTCTAGAGGATGCTGTAGGTCAATCATACGATAACAATATATTTATACAAGTTTTGTATATGTATTAATGCATATTTAATACAAGTTTTGCATACACATTAATGCATACATATTAATGCACATCAATCATACGATAACAAGCCATTTATACAAGATATTTTGGAGTTGTTTTGTTATGATTGGCTGAACACATCTATGATAGAGCTATGTATGTGGTAATATCTTGTTTATACATCCATATACCTTATTTTATATACGGTGGTCTGGTTTCTTATATATTAATGCATACGTAATACATGTTTTGCAACCACTTACACACGATATGTATAGATTTTGCAATTTCCCATGTGAGATTTTTGGTTCCATCTTTGATTAGTCTTGTAGATACAGACCCTTCTTCAGTTACTTCATATTGCTGTGCTGCTTTTGAATATTTTGGTAAAAATAAGAAGACAGTGATAATAGCTCCATTCAATGTCGAATAAGTTTACTTTGCTTATAATTTAGACTTAAGAAAATTACATTTTTATTGTGAATTTTGAGTTATTAATTTTTAACTTTCTTACCTATAGTGGTTGTGACGTCCCCGGATTTTCTAAAACTTAATCTGATGTGTGATGTCCAAATTGAAACCTCACCTCAGCGAGAATCCCAATTTAAACACCCCACACTAGGCTAAGAAGAAGAAAATTAGAGGAAGTCAGAAGGAAACAATCAATAGCACATGTACATGAACAATAATAAAACCATACACACATGTTCACCATTCAACATATAATTACAACATGAATTTTTACAACATTTGATATTACATATTGAACATCAAACTATACATATACATGTACTACCACTAAACTACAGGATCTTAAGACAACATGTCCACATGTACATCAACTCGTCATACAACTCTCACTATCCTGGATCTTCAAGAGCATAACCACAACCTAAACAAAAGATTATATGCGGTACACGTCAGCACAATATTCAAGAATATTGTACTGAGTACGCCTACGTGTCTTTTATTTACCTCTCATCATATCTTGGCAATAAGATAAAACTAATATACTTGTCCGTAACAGAAGAATATAAGAAAAGCATATACTTGCACAAGGGTATTCATTAACAAAAGAGAACACATATTTTAAGCACATTTTCCATTATATCATCCATGCATTTACTACCTGAGAGTTGAATGCATTAAGGCCTTTATGATCTACTACCAAAGAGTTGGATCATTTCACAATGTGATCTACTACCAAAGAGTTGGATCACTTATTTCTAGTACTTTACTACCAAAGAGTTGAAGTGCTTAGATATAATGGAACAGATATATTATGTTTCATGTGTTCATAGAAATAAGTATGGAAAATCATGAAACATATCATACAAGAACAATCATTTCATCTAATATCATATGCCAAGTATTTTACTACACATATAACACAAGCATATTGTATAATAAGCCAAGTAAAAGGTAATAGCGTACCTTCCAAAGAGACATCCTAATCACATATATACTCCTGATGTCAACTATAACTTGGTCAAACCTGATCAAGACAAGATCATATACTACCATCAGATTCTCATCCTATTATATCTCATCTTAACCCTAATCGTGTTCATATTAGAGTTTCTCTTATCTCATTAGGATATGTGTATCATTACTTGTATTCTTATCTTATGATTATCGCACTGATGTCATTTTCTAGATTATGGTTCATATCTGAATCATTAACTTCCATGTCATTTTGTGCACATATATATTAACCCTAAGTTACATCATTAACCTAGATTAGGGTTTTATAACATGTATTAATATTCATCTTCATATAACATGGATTTTTCTCGTCATTATGATCTCATAATTAAAACTGAGGTTCAAGATACTGATATGAGATTACTCTGTAAATTTCACCATTTATTGAGCATGTATGCATTAATTGCATCGTATTTAGGATTAAGAGCCCTAATTAGACATATTAAGCCAATTACATGATTTCTTACATCAACATGATCATCCTTGACATCAGGTGCATTATAAACATTATTGTGGAGTTACTGACATTTTTCTGTAATTTTATGTCATCATTTGCTATTTATTATCCACTAAACAAGCATTACACATGTTTCATGATATCACTGAGATTTGAGCGTCAAAATCCTGATATTAACATTCCACTTTGTTCTTCTCATTTTTCTGAACATTTTGATATATTGTTTGTATTTTTCTGACAACGGAGCTAATTACTAGGAATTTTGGAAGATTTGCACATTATTTGAAGAAATTACCTTTTTAGGCCAATCGGCCGCTGACACATGTCCAGTGGGGACTGGCGCTGCCCTTTGCTGGCTACGAGCTGGTTCAGGGTTGGTTCTGTGCTATTGGACCAGGTTTGTCTAACCTTCTTTTCTCTTCACTCACGGTCTGGGGGTCCAGCGCTCCGTCTCCCGTTCTGCGCGAGACTCCCGCTCAGCACCGCCATCGACTCTCCTTCGGCAAGAGAACCCAATAGCTTCAAGGCCGCCGACTATCCCTCTCCTCTTCGTCGCAGTCCATCATGGCCAGGAGCTTCGACCCTTCCTCCTCTAAGCCTCTGGCTACTTCGTGATTCTCCCGTCCGCATGATGTACCTGCAACCGTCAATCTCTGTTGGATCAGCCACCGCCGTGGCCTTCTTAGGGATCAGCCGAATAGCTCCAGTCATTGGCATGGAGACCACTTCTTCTGCTCCCTGGTCTCTACTTCTCTTTCTCTCCCGTTGGACGTCCGACGTAGGATGCTAGCGTGTGTGAACACACGACCGTCGGGGCTGAGGTTGACGCTGGATCCACCCGACTCCCTCTCGGGTCTGCCTGAAGTCGTCATCTTCTAGGTCTCTATCTAGATCGACTTGCTGCCATGACACCTCACAATCATGACCATGAATCCTCCATCGTGGTGCTTGAGAAGATCACCGCCACCGACTTCTGTTGTACCATGGATAAGCGTTATCTCCGGCCTGCTACTCCGGCATGGGTTAGGCTGGCGGAAATTTATCGTCTGACTTCTAGCACCATCATCATCTCCGTGGAGGCTCATCGTGGCCTGAGTTCCACACCAGTCGACTACCATCTGTGAACTTCACCCGAAAACTGGGTTGGCTACTCCAGTCTCAAGGTCGTTTCCCCACAACTAGATCTCTCTGTTGTCTTCCCTCTACCTCCTATCACCTCAAACGAGGGCTCAAACTGCGGCCTGGGAAGTCAAGGAAAACAACCCCTTTAGTTTCCTCCATAAGGTCACGATGCAGACGTGGTCTACTACTGCACTTGGCATTGCCATTCACTCAAAACTACCGCATAGCCACGATCCCTCACAACTCGGCACCTCCAGATGGGATTTCCAGTCTGCCCACTACCTTGACTAACTTATCTTGCAAACAAGGTTTTGGTCGTCAAATACAACCCATCCAAAGGTCACCACATGGCCACGTCAGTGATCTGTGGCTCCTCAAGCCAAGGAAGCGTGACACAGCCTGATCTAGGCTTATGGTATTAAACTTAGGTCTAATAAATCCTCAATCAAGCACATTATTTCACCACTATCAAACCTAAATAACTTCCTCTAGGGACATCCAATTGCCACCAAATTTTACCCATATCTTCCTCGCTACAAAAGGTACCTTGTACATGAATTTGGTGCCAAAACTGAATTGTTAGACTATCCAATTAAATTCCTCAAGAAGGCATAAAAAGAGAGATCTTAATCATTATATAAATCTCAATCAACATTCCAACTCAAGATATAGATTCTAATATGTTATTGGAGATTTATGGATTTCAAAAATCCACTCCATCACATCCTACACACCTTAAAAGAAATTCCATCCTCAAAATTAAGACAAAATCCACTTTGTCACATCATATGCATCTTAAAAGAACTTTCGTCCTCGAAAGTCAACCATACTTGTACTCCAAGGAAAACTACCATGTCTTCATCCACATGTAGCAAACCACTCTATGTGAAACGTATCCACAAAGGTTACCTAGATCCATGTATCCAAAGCACTATCAGGGGGTTTACAACCATCTTGGGTGCACAAACACTCCATAGAAGGCTCAAACAAGGGTTTAGAAGCTTAGGTTATGTCATTACATATCTCATATGTTAGGATCGCATTCTTATCGTTACCCATGCATTAGGGTTCCCACACCATATTACCATGTTCTAAAGGAGTTAACTAAGATTAACTCATACATCAAGGTGTCATCAACATTTTATCTAGCTCATTGTTAGAACATGTTCATCATTAACATATGCCTTTTAGGGGGGTGTTAATTATCATTAACTCACTTTATCCAACTAGGCCATATCAAGGTGTCATCATCATTATATTATGCTAACTATCAAACTATATTTTTCATATTTATTAAGCATTAATATTAACACCTCATGTAGCATATTTCATTCATATGATCTTATTTCATTGTTCATAATCAATTAAAACATTTACTAGTGATTTCATCACAAGATTAACCAACGATATCACATTATCATCATTATTTATGTATGTGGTTAACCATTTATGCATCGATATGTATTTAACAATCTCTAGGTTTACACTATATCATATTTATGTATCACATCTTGAGATTAGATCACATGCTTACCTATATTTAATCATGGTTGTGCGACATAAACTTATGTGAGTGGCTTATTAAACATATATCAAAACTTTATCTAGTCCAATTGAGGTTCTCCTAACCCACACCACGAGGGTAGTTCCATGCTCAGTCTCTCTGAGCTAACTCAACTCTATGAGTATCTCATATGCACATACTTTATCTTTTCTCTCTTAGCTTAGGGTTCTCAGATTACCTCATTGGCACTAGTGATAGCTTTACAAGCTCTCGCCACATAAGCACAAACCAAAACATGCTATGACATACTCTTCATAGGTCTCTAACCATGAAACATCATACCCATAGCTCTCTTATATACACCACTAGATTCCTATGTGGGAAACCACCAACCCGAGCATGAGGCTTCACAAAACTAACATAGCTACCTCCTCCAGGGTCTTGGGCTCTCTCCCTCACCCAGATGGCAGGCACTCATATTCATGTTCACATATGCATATGTAACCAGCCTCTCTCTATCTCTAGGGTTTTATCCTCCCAAGGACATCTAGGGTTCAACAAGACTATAGGAATCATGCATTAAACAACTCAACTCAATCACTCAGGAGTATTCTAGTTTAGGACATATCATATCACATATCTCATAATTCTCATATCTTGGAGTTTAGGTTCTCTGACCTTCTCCCTGTGGGTCTCGCTCTCTCTTGAGATAACCCCAAAACTGGTCCTAACACTAGAGGTCCTCCTTTATAAAAGAGCTTGAGGCTCATGCCGACTCACAACTTTGTCTTAACTTAACAAGTCTTATCTCATAAAAGCCTAGTTACTTGCATCATCAACACTTATCTCAAATCCTCAAACTGAACTTAAGTCCTCAAAGACAAACATATATCATCATAAACTATCTTATATCATCTATATAAGACTTACATCACATCATCAAAACTTATTTCATCTATTCCATCTATCATATATTCCAAACAAGGCTCTAGACATCTAATCTAGAACTACTCTCTCTTCTAGACTAATGTCATTCTATTTCACTTAGGTTGCATGATCACCTCCTACTCGTACATGTGTGGGGACACATTTTTGTAATACATATATATAATAAAATATTATATAGTTTTTCTCCGATAAATCAAGCGTCAGAGAAAACTATCGAGGTTCGATCCGTTTGGAATCAAAAACCAAATCCAGAAACGAGTGTCCCACACATAGTAGAGAGTTCAGTGTCATGAAAACTAGTGAAAAGGGTGAGAACATAGTGTAAACTAGTGTAGCTACTCTAGACAACATGCGCAATATGTCTAGGATTTCTCTTCCTTTGATGCACGCCATTTCCAAATAGTGCAACGTCCCATACCGCTGCACTACAAGGAAAGAACGACATCTAAGGACTTGCTACTCAACAAGCACTAGTCTAGACCTAGTTCTCAGACATCTAGGTTCTAACCTAGAGGCTAGGTTAGATCTAGTCTCTCAAAGATGACTAATCTAACCCTAAAAGATTATTAAGGTTCAAGGTTCTTTAGTTTTAAGTTGCATAATGAGCAAATGTCAGGTTTTGCAATTGTTCATGCTCTGATACCACCTGTGACGTCCCCGGATTTCCTAAAACTTAATCTGATGTGTGATGTCCAAATTGAAACCTCACCTCAGTGAGAATCCCAATTTAAACACCCCACACTAGGCTAAGAAGAAGAAAATTAGAGGAAGTTAGAAGGAAACAATCAGTAGCACATGTACATGAACAATAATAAAACCATACACACATGTTCACCATTCAACATATAATTACAACATGAATTTTTACAACATTTGATATTACATATTGAACATCAAACTTATACATATACATGTACTACCACTAAACTACATGATCTTAAGACAACAGGTCCACCTGTACATCAACTCGCCATACAACTCTCACTATCCTGGATCTTCAAGAGCATAACCACAACCTAAACAAAAGATTATATGCGGTACACGTCAGCACAATATTCAAGAATATTGTACTGAGTACGCCTACGTGTCTTTTATTTACCTCTCATCATATCTTGGCAATAAGATAAAACTAATATACTTGGCCGTAACAGAAGAATATAAGAAAAGCATATACTTGCACAAGGGTATTCATTAACAAAAGAGAACACATATTTTAAGCACATTTTCCATTATATCATCCATGCATTTACTACCTGAGAGTTGAATGCATTAAGGCCTTTATGATCTACTACCAAAGAGTTGGATCATTTCACAATGTGATTTACTACCAAAGAGTTGGATCACTTATTTCCAACACTTTACTACCAAAGAGTTGAAGTGCTTAGATATAATGGAACAGATATATTATGCTTCATGTGTTAATAGCAATAAGTATGGAAAATCATGCAACATATCATACAAGAACAATCAATTCATCTAATATCATATGCCAAGTATTTTACTACACATATAACACAAGCATATTGTATAATAAGCCAAGTAAGAGGTAATAGCGTACCTTCCAAAGAGACATCCTAATCACATATATACTCCTGATGTCAACTATAACTTGGTCAAACCTGATCAAGACAAGATCATATACTACCATCAAATTCTCATCCTATTATATCTCATCTTAACCCTAATCGTGTTCATATTAGAGTTTCTCTTATCTCATTAGGATATGTGTATCATTACTTGTATTCTTATCTTATGATTATCTCACTGATGTCATTTTCTAGATTATGGTTCATATCTGAATCATTAACTTCCATGTCATTTTGTGCACATATATATTAACCCTAAGTTACATCATTAACCTAGATTAGGGTTTTATAACATGTATTAATATTCATCTTCATATAACATGGATTTTTCTCGTCATTATGATCTCATAATTAAAACTGAGGTTCAAGATACTGATATGAGATTACTCTGTAAATTTCACCATTTATTGAGCATGTATGCATTAATTGCATCGTATTTAGGATTAAGAGCCCTAATTAGACATATTAAGCAAATTACAATATTTCTTACATCAACATGATCATCCTTGACATCAGGTGCATTATAAACATTATTGTGGAGTTACTGACATTTTTCCATAATTTTATGTCATCATTTTCTATTTATTATCCACTAAACAAGCATTACACATGTTTCATGATATCACTAAGATTTGAGCGTTAAAAGCCTGATATTAACATTCCACTTTGTTCTTCTCATTTTTTTGAACATTTTGATATATTGTTTGTATTTTTCTGACAACGGAGCTAATTACTAGGAATTTTGGAAGATCTGCACATTATTTGAAGAAATTACCTTTTTAGGCCAATCGGCCGCTGACACATGTCCAATGGGGACTGGCGCTGCCCTTTGCTGGCTACGAGCCGGTTCAGGGTTGGTTCTATGCTATTGGACCGGGTTTGTCTAACCTTCTTTTCTCTTCACTTACGGTCTGGGGGTCCAGCGCTCCGTCTCCCGTTCTGCGTGAGACTCCCGCTCAGCGCCGCCGTCGACTCTCCTTCGGCAAGAAAACCCAATAGCTTCAAGGCCGCCGGCTATCCCTCTCCTCTTCGTCGCAGTCCATCATGGCCAGGAGCTTCGACCCTTCCTTCTCTAAGCCTCTGGCTACTTCGTGATTCTCCCGTCCGCATGCTGTACCTGCAACCGTCAATCTCTGTTGGATCAGCCACCGCCATGGCCTTCTTAGGGATCAGCCGCATAGCTCCAGTCACTGGCCTAGAGACCACTTCTTCTGCTCCCTGGTCTCTACTTCTCTTTCTCTCCCGTTGGACGTCCGACGCAGGACGCCATCGTGTGTGAACACACGACCGTCGGGGCTGAGGTTGATCCTGGATCCGCCCGACTCCCTCTCGGGTCTGCCTGAAGTCGTCATCTTCTAGGTCTCTATCTAGATCGACTTGCTGCCATGACACCTCGCAATTACGACCATGAATCCTCCATCGTGGTGCTTGAGAAGATCACCGCCACTGGCTTCTTTTGTACCATGGATAAGCGTTATCTCCGGCCTACTACTCCGGCATGGGTTAGGCTGACGGCAATTTATTGTCTGACTGCTAGCACCATCATCATCTCCGTGGAGGCTCATCCTGGCCTGAGTTCCACACCAGTTGACTACCATCTGTGAACTTCACCCGAAAACTGGGTTGGCTATGCCAGTCTCAAGGTCGTTTCCCCACAACTAGATCTCTCTGTTGTCTTCCCTCTACCTCCTATCACCTCAAACGAGGGCTCAAACTGCAGCCTGGGAAGTCAAGGAAAACTACCCCTTTAGTTTCCTCCATAAGGTCACGATGCAGACGTGGTCTACTACTGCACTTGGCATTGCCATTCACTCAAAACTACCGCATAGCCACGATCCCTCACAACTCGGCACCTCCAGATGGGATTTCCAATCTGCCCACTACCTTGACTAACTTATCTTGCAAACAAGGTTCAGGTCGTCAAATACAACCCATCCAAAGGTCACCACATGGCCACGTCAGTGATCTGTGGCTCCTCAAGCCAAGGAAGCGTGACACAGCCTGATCTAGGCTTATGGTATTAAACTTAGGTCTAATAAATCCTCAATCAAGCACATTATTTCACCACTATCAAACCTAAATAACTTCCTCTAGGGACATCCAATTGCCACCAAATTTTACCCATAGCTTCCTCTCTACAAAAGGTACCTTGTACATGAATTTGGTGCCAAAACTGAATTGTTAGACCATCCAATTAAATTCCTCAAGAAGGCATAAAAAGAGAGATCTTAATCATTATATAAATCTCAATCAACATTCCAACTCAAGATATGGATTCTAATATGTTATTGGAGATTTATGGATTTCAAAAATCCACTCCATCACATCCTACACACCTTAAAAGAAATTCTATCCTCGAAATTAAGCCAAAATCCACTTTGTCACAGTGGTAGACATTGAGAGCTACTAGTTATTGTCCCCAAGACGTTCACTGTCTATTATCTAGATCATGTGGGGAAGGAATTAAATATATTATATGGAGACACAATAAAAAGGCCATTATTCCCATGAGAAATATTTCATGTTTTTATATCTGTTAACATCAGTTATTACATTACTATTTAATTATGCAATTCGATGTGTTACATTAACATGTAGGGCTTTACAAGAGTTCAAAAAAGCTAGAGGAAAGGTCTCTAGGAAAAAGAATCAACCACTAATTTGGAAGAATGTGAAAGTAATTTCCCGACTCCAATGTATTTATTATTTATGTGAACTATGCTTATTTATATTTTTGAATATTTTTTATGTTTCAATTTATAGTGTGCTACACAAGACAATGACTGGGCATGTGCCTACTATGTGATGCGATTTATGGACCTAATCATCAAACATGCCGCAATGGAAATTGATACTATACATAAGGTATTATATATAGTCTCATTAGATAATATGAAATATATCAATCTTATTATATATTATTAATTATATATATATGTCATTCTCTTTACAGATGTTTAAAACTGAGTTCAGTATAGACAAAAAGTTATTAGATGTACATACTCCCTATACGAGGGAGGAATTAGATGTTGTAAGAGAAGAATGGGCAAAAGCCCTACAAGTAGTGGGAATTTTTAAATATAATTGGGACTCTGATGACAATGATGACGATGATGAATAAAGAATGATATTTCTAAACTTTGTTCTCATAATTATTTTTGTGTGAATGTGAATGACTTTTTCTGAATTGTCATATGTGTGAATGTGAATGACTTTTTCTGATCAATTACATGAATGTTTCTACATGTGTCTGAATGTGAAAAGAAATGAAATGAATGTGAATGTAAATGACTTTGTAGGTTTCTACATGTATCTGATCAATACATGTGTCTGAATGTGAATGACTTTGTAGGTTTGTGGCCTGTTGTTGGCTGATATCAATGGATGATGTAAACCTGCAGTTCAGAACTGAACTGCAAGTTCTGCATCCTGTTGACCAGCCATACAACAGACCTGCAAATTGATAAAAAAAATCAGAATATATGTGTCGATAATTTGTATAAAACCGACACCAAAGACATACAACGTCGATTATTAGTAAAAAACTGACGTCTGTGGTGGGGGAAGGGTAATCTCGTCAGTTTATATTTAATATCCGACATCTTTAACCATGATATAGTGTCGGTTTTCTTTACTAACCGACGCTTATAGTTCCCTTTCTGGCGCGTTTTTGTTGGCGGGAAGGGTTATGACGTCGATTTTTGTTTAATAACTGACGTCTTTGATCATGATATAGTGTTGGTTTTTGTTAAGAACCGATGCTTATAGTTCCCTTACTGGTGCGTTTTCGGTGGCGAGAAGGGTTATGGCATCAGTTAGAAATCGACGCTGAACGTGTCGACTTTTAGCGGCACCCAGTTGGGTGTTTCTTAGAAACCGACGCTAAAGCCTCTAAATAACTGGCGCTAAATGCCTTTTCTATAGTAGTGAATCCTTTGACCCCTTTGGTCCCATGCAACAACTCATGGAGAATGCCCAGATTTTGTCTTTTCTATTTGGAGTCACCTTGTATTTGTCCAATACGCAATCGGGCTATGTTAGTTTTGCAGTTTTTAATCTATGTTTGTGGAGCAAGTTTCTTGTACCTTACATCTAATTAAAATCTATTACCGTCCCTGGTTGGACATTGACTATTAAATTTTATTGTATCCCTTGATGCGCATGTATCAACTATCTATATTTTGTTAATGCCATTTTTGTCAATTACTTTGTTATCAAATAAATTAGTTTTGATAGTCATTAAACTACTATAGATGCTCTCGCACACATGAAATCATTTTAAACGGGATGACGAGTTAGATGTTGCACTCGGCATAATGTTGGGTCGTCAATACTACTTGCGTCACTTGCGTGGCCCTCATGTACGTCAATGTTGGAGTGATGTCCTCGTTGAATCCATACATTAACTGGGCAGACTGACAAAAATATGGATATGTTTAAGACAAGGTGGAAAGTGTTAAAAATCATAGATGCAGTTCCACACACATTGTGGACCAGTCCCCCTACTTACCCACTGATAATACAACAACAACTTAATCAAGTGGGAAGCTCTCAATCATGTTTAACAACCAATAACGTCAGAGACAAACAAACAAAATAATGTTGTTGGAGCCAATAATGATGCAAAATGCAGGCAACGAGTGAAATGAATGTATATTACTGCCTTTTTTTAAACTTTTGTACTGAAGCTTTCAGTTTGTAGTTGACACATTTTAGTTATTTGTGAGTGATCTAATATTATGTAACAGATATAATAAGCTTGAAGACTAGTACCTAACATCATATGAACTGTTTATATTTCAAATTGTGATGGTACATGTGTTTAACTTATATTGATTTAACTTATACTATATTATTCCTGCTACTTCTTCAACAACAATGTATTATGAAAATTTCAATTATTTTGTTAATTACCATTTATACAAAAGTGTACAAGTATACATAGATAAAACAAGACATATGCCATGTATTATCACAGTAGTGGGTAAGTAATATTTATTTTAAGTTGTACATATAAAAGTAATCATACTCAACCAATATTCGTAACATAAAAGTAATAATTTTACACATTTATTGTAAAAAATGTATTCTGTATTGCAGTGTCGTCATTGTTTTGTAATTTTCAAACTGTTCTGTATTAAGAGAATCACCCAGATCCCGACTTGGTTGCCAAACAAGATCCGACTGAATCCTGACTGGTTATCAAATATAATGAGACAGAATCATGACTCAATCCTGACCAGTTGACCATAATCAAACTGGGTTACCAAATAGAATTAGACTGGATCCTGACTAACCCAATCCAAATCTACTGACTAATCCTGACTAACCCAATTTTGACTACAAAATCCCAGTCCCAAACCAAATAGGGGCTAACCGTTACAAAGTTGTTTGGATGAGTTTTTAGTAATAACATTAAGATCAAATCCCACAAAAGGGAATTATGAAGCCCGTTCAATACAAAGATGAGTGGCAATTTTATCTTCTTCGTAGTAGGTCCTTTGAAAATGTGACGATAGCTATCATCTATCAGTTGATTTCAATTGGTGCGACCTAGTCAACTTAGAGGCTAATGAGCTATACCAACCAATTTAGTTGCTCTATTGGCCTCTATTTAAACGTGTTTGAAACGCAGAATGCGGCCGATGTTTAATTCTTCTTTGACCGTGTTAAGTGCCAAAAAAAAGTGCCAACGTTAAGTTACACCTTGAAGTATGACTCTCGTAAAGCCTTTGTTCGTTGCTTGTATGCCTTTATGATTATAGTAAATTTTGAACGATACGCTGATGTTCTGCTCGACACCCAATATGGAACTGCTTTATCTCGCAAAAGGTTCTGGACACATGCCCTTTGTGGAATTCTATCCTAAGCACTTTGTTAAAATTAACATATACCTAAGCCCCTGTTTGGTTCGCGATGTCATCCACATTCTGGGCTGTCTTTTAACGACACGTCAGCTTAACCCGGTTCGGGTTGGGCAAGAATCGTATTTTGGTTCGTAATCGCTATCCACCTCAGTTTTGAGATAACGAAATCCCATAATCTGGACCAACCCGGTCCCGGTAGAGGTGAGATTTTGTTTCTCAGTCCGGGTTAGGGTAGCATCCTGACCCCCCGACTCCCGACTCCCTTGCCCCCTATTCTCTCCCCGATACTCCACCCTCACCCCTCTTCTTTGACCCTCTCCCCTCCCTCTACGTGCTACTGCCATGTCACTGTGCGTCTTTGAATTAAAGTGAGGGCCGATTCCAATGTCTGCTACCTCGAACAGTTCACGGATGGAGTCCAACAGGCGTTGGGAGGGGCGTAGGCGGAGGGAACCAATGCGGTCTTCTGCGACCGCCAAGCTACAAGGGCTAGCCAGGGCAATGACTGTCCGGTAAGCCATGTCCTATCTGTCTGAGCATCGTCCATTGCCACCGTCCAATTGACACCCCTTCTGTTGTCTGAGAGCATCGCCCCATCTTGTCGACGAACAGTTCAAACCCTAGCCAGGGCAACAATTGTCTATCTTGCTACATATTGCTTGCATTGTGCATTGACCTCATTCCCATCTAGCTCCACAT
The DNA here is from genome assembly GCA_963693085.1 of Alisma plantago-aquatica. Classification (NCBI taxonomy): domain Eukaryota; kingdom Viridiplantae; phylum Streptophyta; class Magnoliopsida; order Alismatales; family Alismataceae; genus Alisma; species Alisma plantago-aquatica. The sequence goes on from OY856410.1 coordinate 646,695,221, forward strand.
CCTCGACCAGGTGTTCTCCGAAGCTGCTGCTCATCCCTGTTATTCTGAAGTGTTTTTATTTGTGAAGAGGTGGGTGAGCTTGATTCATGTTTTCTTCATTTTTATACTGATGCCCTACATATTTCTCATTTTGATACTAATGCAATATTTTTTCCCTGTGCTCATCCCTGTTGCTCATCCCTGTGCTGCTTGATTCGTGATTCGGGTCGGTTTGACGTTTTCTCTTCTCCAAATCTTCCTTCCATCTCAGGTATTTTCCTTATTTGCAGTGCCTATTTGTATGCTTTTCATCCGCTAGATTTAATGATGCGAGGTTCCTATATTTAATCCTATATGCATTGTTTTGCATCAGTATTATGTCCTACTCAATTGAGTTAGACTTAACTTTGTGAAACATTGATAACAATGACTACTATGTCGACAAAATATATGTTCAATCAACTGCAAGGGTTGAAGTATGTTTCTAGGTTTCCTATTATTATCTGGCTGCTTTCCTTATTCTAGGTTTCGAAATGCATGATTTTATTTTCTCGTTCCATGTCTATTACCAACCATAGGTATCCCCAACATACTTAATAATGCTTTCTTTATTCTGGATTAGTAACTAATTCTAGATGGATGGATTTGTAATAGAAAATTTAGGATGTCTGCATTGAAGGAGCAAGAGAAGAAGGGAAATTAATGGTAAATCGATCTCAAAGTATTGATTAACTGTGATATTTTTTCTCCCAACATTTGAGGGAATAATAAAGTAGGCATAACAAATAACACTAAACAATCTCAACACTAATAAAGTCCCAAATATTTTTTGAGAAGGAACATGGAAAAAGAATATGATTTGTGTCTTCATATGCACAATACTCACAATACTGGTAGAGAATGAGATAATTACACATGGTACTAGTATTGCTCATGTTTATTCATTACTGATTTTTGTGGCATGTATCTTGTATCCTAGTTTGTTGAGTGTGCACTGCATAAATTTAGAAAGTATTGGTAATAATATTTACTGACCAGACAAATGTATGATTAGTCAACTATAGAGGTGCTAGTATGTTTCTAGGTTTCCTACAATTGTCTGCTTGGGTTCCTTTTTAAATGTGGGTTTATTTTTCAGAAGTGGGGGCTATCGACCCTTTTATAGACATATGCAACCTTTTCATTAGGGACATCATCATGTATAAAGACTATATAGTGACCATTGTAGTAGTTGGATGGTTGGCCTTATGTAGAACATTGCTTTTTTATCGATCATGCATGTAACTTATGCAATATATACTTTTTGTGGTAGAACAACACCTCTTCTGATGTCATGACATGAATAAGATGAGTCATAACATATTTTCTATATACAATACAAAACCCATTCATTATCTTAAAATAAAAAATGTTTCTCATGACATGAATAACACGAATCCTTAACATAATTTCTGAAGTTTACTTAGAATTCTATGCACACACAAGCCGTCAAAATGGAATCTCGATCATTTTTTCCTAAGAACCTAAGTTTATGCATATCTACCCCTTCCCATTCTTTATCTTCTTCTCTTTCTATGCTGATGCTTTTAGACATCAAATAATTGATCTCTCTACTATTATTGCCACCAAAAGCAAACACAATAGTTACACTCTACATTAGCATCTTATGCCATGAAGATGCCCCTTCTTGGTCGTCGTGTTGGGTGATGATATGGCATGATAAAATAACCTTATGTGCAAAATGGTGTAGAAATGATGGGAGCTCTTATGCTTTCAAAATACCCTAACATTGTAATTACCACCTTTCTTGCTTAATTTATAGGGTGACATGATTTAGAAATAATTTGTAATTACGCTTCAATTAGTTAATAGGATCTAGTCATATAAAACCAATTTATTGTGATTTCCTAACATCTTAGGACAATGAACCTAATCCTGTCAACCAATGATACGTAGTTATAGAAACAAATATCACCATACCCTAAGTAAAAGTTTACCAATATATGAATTTTGCATGTTCCTAGACTTTGGTCGTATTTCTAGTTTTTCCTCCATGTACCAAAGGACATCTTATATCCACCCATTTGCTCCAACTAACTCATTAAGGGTGAACAATCTTGAAAATAGTTGGTGAATCCATAATGGCCTTTTTAAGCTCATGACCTGTAAACTCAGTAGAAATCTACACTAAATTGTCATTTTAAACTTTTGTATTAATGTATTCTTCTCCTTACACGTGAGGCATTCTCCTTCTCCTGCTTACCTTTGTGAATGGTGGTTTAACTATAGAAAATTGAAGTTTGATCCTATCAGGGGGCCCTAAACACAAATTATTAGATAATATGAAATATTTCTACAAATTTATCTTTGATGTACCCCTTACCTAGGGGGTTGGTATGGTAATAATGAACCTTTGATTCATGTAACTATTTTCATGTAAATGATAAGTGTATTTACATTACCTCTTCTTGGTCTCAAGTAGTGTCTAAGTGCATCATAACAGTTACTAGCTGTAAATAATTTAAAATTTAGGAACCCAAAATTAGGACCTAACCTCAACCATGCCACAATCAGACTTTACATAAAATTACGTGTTACTTATGGTGTTACATGATTATCTATCATTGAATTATTGATGATATAATTATGTGGCTTTAATGCATTTGAACATTTTTCATATATTCTCATGAGCTCATATCCTTTACCTTGAAAGTTGTCTTTAGTTATGTGTCCCTCCTAAAAATGAATTAATATATACAATAAATGGTAATAAGGGTCTATTTCACTCAAGTATATAGCAAGACTAATTAACCTTTTTTAATTCTCTCTACACAACATCACTGGTAAGATTGTCCTCATCAGATAAAATTTTGTTATAATGATACTTTGATCATGCTCAGATTTTGAAACTTCATTTACACTAGTGTTGAATGACTCAAATTGAAAAATTAGGCTCACAGGACCCTCCACTCCCTTATTAGTGAATTTAGAAGTAGGCCCTTACCACTAAGATATGTATAAGATAGGGTGATCAAGTACTTAGTCCGACTTATGAGAAGTACATGATGAATATATTGGTTTATTTCCCTATAAGATATACATCAATGCAATTTAAATTATGGAATATCAATGTGATTTAAATTGGGGAATATCCGTGTAATTTAAATTGGGGAATATCACTGTCATTTAAATTGGGGAATATCAATGTGATTTAAATTGGGGAATATTACTGTGATTAAATTAGGTAATATCAGTGTCATTTATATTGGGGAATATCAATGTCATTTAAATTGGGGAATATCAATGTCATTTAATTTGGGGAATATCACTGTGATTTAAATTGGGGAATATCTATGTGATTTTAATTAGGGAATATCAGTGTCATTTAAATTGGGAAACAATTTTGCAACATTTCAATGAAACTTCCCCCGATGCCCCTACCCCTGTATTTACAACTGTTGTGAATGCCATAAAGGAGTCAACAAACCGCATCATCTACCTCATCCTTATACATACCCCACACAAAATAACAATATGGTTGCAAGACCTTTGGGAAAGGTCCCAAGGCGGTAGTGCAACACCATGACCTTTAATACCATCCTATTTTGTGCCATCTCAGCATGGATTTGCTTCATAGTACCCATCATCAAACTTCAATAGCACATCAAGTATGCCATCCGTGTGGTATACTGGAACCAATGATGCTGGAACAAGTGGGAATAATAGAGGCCCTTCAACATCATAAGTTAGAGGCTGGTGATAGTTATGGTTTGTTTTCCAATTTCATTTTGGTTTAGAACTTCCAAAATTTCTTTTGCCATTATGTTTTCTATGTTTGGGAACATCAACACCAATTTGCTTATTGTTGTGGTTGTCATAATTACTTTTTGGACAAACATTTGTTGCTCATAGCATTTAATTCGTATGTAATGTTGATGTAGTTATTTTTCTATCACATCTTTCATATTATGTTCAGGTTGTTATTCTTTTTATTTTAGGCATTATGTCAAGGTTGTTATCCTTTTAATTGTAGGCATCATGTCTTCTAGTGATCATACATAAACAATAGACCTCATTACAAAGATTTTAGATATCCTGTCTGGTCCAACAAATCACATTGTAGCCTACTCAATAGCGAACTTTATCATGGAAAACATTTCCGATGATGACGAGATACCACCTACAATACCTAGGTCAGTTAGTATTAGGAGTGGCCACCAAAAGGTGCTAGAAATCATAACCAGCCATGAATATATGGCTTATGACCTATACTAAATGTGACCACATACTATCATAGCCCTCATGGACAAGCTTGAGAGTCGTTTCTTATTACAAAGTAGTAGAGGCATCTCATCAGTTGAGGTTGTATGCTACTTCCTACAGATGGTTGGCCATGTACATACAAATCGTGTTTTAGCTGAGGACTACATTCACTCTGGTGAAACCATTAGTAGAATTTCAACAAAGTATTGGATGGGGTGTGTGTGTTGTGTCATGACTATGTTGTCATGCAAACCACAACCACAACAACACATCATCCTATATTGGAGAGCCCAAGGTTCTACCCTTTCTTCAAGGTAATAGGTATCCCCTACAATTTATAATCATTTTCAATTATTATATGTTGAAACTCGATTTTGGTGTTCTATAATGCCATCGAGGCAATTGACGGGACACACATCCCAGTCTTGGTGAAACACGACAAGCAAAATCATTACCGAGATAGAAAAGGGAATGTCTCTCTGAATGTCATGGCTGTTGTAGACTTCTCAATGGAGTTTACATATTTCATGACTAGGTGGGAGGGATTGACAACTGACCAAAGGATCCTACAAGTAGCAATGACCTCATGCAGTTTCAAACGCAGGATACGCCAACACTCGTCAAATTCTTGCACCTTATCACAACACATCTTACCATATATCTGAGTACCAGGGAAATAGACATTCATACAACAACAAGAAGGGGATGTTCAACCACCACCATGCTCAATTACATAATTTTGTAGAAAGAGCATTCAATGTGTTGAAGAGGAGGTTTGCCTACCTTAAAAAAGGGGCGACGTATCCTATACATCTGCAGTGGCACCTCGTAATGGCTTGTTGTATCCTTCATAATTTTATACGTTGCTAGAAGAATCCTCCTCCGGTGCAATCTGGGTTGAAAATTCTGGGACGTGAACTCCATCCAGTGGAGAAAGAATGGAAGGTCTTCTTTTGAAGCATATCTATGAAATTGGAAGCTTAAAGAGAATGCCCGTAGCGGGTGATGCGTTTGCTTATGATTTCTTGAGTTGGAAGACATACAAGGAGCTTGGTTGTACTATAAATCTATTTGACAAAGAAGGTTTCGAGTTCAAAATCATTCTACCCTTCCTCTTGACATTAGCTGCTTCTCTCAATGGTAGATTTGTTGGGTCCAGATCCGTTGTTGATATAATAAAAAAATAAAAATTCAGATTTAGTAGAAATGAACGAACATGTTTCAATAAAAAATATTTCTTTTTTCTTTCCCTATTTTTTCTTAGAACACAAGAATAAAATATGTATTGCATCCTTGTCCAGTACACCTCTGATTTAGCATTAGAGGGGCCCAATACTTGACCCCGAGGAGCGACCCGTTGGTTCACCAAACCCCGTATTTTAGGGAGCTCGACAGAAAGAGAGGGTGATCCACGATCAGAGAGAGGTACGAAGTGACTCAAGCGTACGGGAGAGGAATAGGGGCATTATGATAATTAGTTTGAAGTGCCGTTATAGTAGTGTTGTGTGGTCAGTCACTCTTTCTCCGTTGGGAGTGATAAACTTCGGTGGTCTCTGTCCTTCTTGCAAATCAAAGTCTCAATCTACCACTCCAAGTGCACCTCTGTATCGACTGAATCACTCTATGTTCGGTCGGTGGAACTGGCGAACCATGCGAGCAGTTTCGATGCATGGGGGAAGAGGCGGAATCAGTGGCTTCGTGCCACACTGGAGTGATCCAATATGAAAGGAACGAGTGTAAGAGAGAAATAGGCCATCTCTCACTATGAATCAAAGGGTACCTATCATGAGATTTATGGACATAATCTAATGAATCAAGAAATTTCCTCTTACAAATAGGAAAGGAATCAATGTCAAGCAACTAGAGCTGATTCAATAGATAAGGTTACTGATATGCCATCCCACCCTTTTTTGTGGGGGGGACTTCAAACTAGTTGGACGAGTCCGGGGAAAGGGGAAGATCAGAGTGGCTCACTTCACTTGGCTTAGCAGACATAGAATGAGACATCCCAACAAGGGAATATGGATTGGCCAGTTGATAAAATCTTCAGAATTCTGATGAAATCGATCTGTCGTAGACTGAAGATCGAAGCAGTGAAAGACCTACCCTCCCTTCAATCGATCAAAAGAAAATGTCTTTCCTGACGTCCCATCCATTGATTGGAATCTGACTTAGTACCTTACCCCTCATCATGGTGAACCTCTCCTTTTGATCAGGATGAGGTAGAAGCCTCCCAATCGGGGGGCAGATCGAATCGAGGTTTTCTTAGGTGATGGTGATACTATGATGGAGGAAATCCTAGAACACAGTTCAACATTTTCCTTCTAGTCAATGGGGTCGACCTGAGTTCGCTACAACAAACAACTCCAGATGATGCAAGGGTGGGTGATGTATTACGTGAAATAATTTCTAATTTCATTTGGGATACTCGTTGAACTTACTTTGTACTTGTCATAATTTTTGTAGTGTGTGAGAACTCATCTACCACATGACATGTTCTCTAAAATGTTTGTTTCATAAATGTTTTAATGGTCCTAATTAAAAATGTTACATTATGTTTCATTAGGTTGTCTTAAAATGGAGAATGGAATACCATCGTGTCCATGTGGCCACCAATGCACCATACGAGTGTCAATGGATGCCACAGATGTAGCAAATGGACGTTTTGAAGACAACAACCCCCATAGGCCATATTTTACATGTGGTAGGGGTCTTGTTCCAAACAGATGTTGTATGATGTTGCCCACACAGTGAGTAAAACCTATCGTGGCCACCCTTACTGTAGTTAGGGATGTGATGCTAACACAACTTACTTATGAATGCAATGAATGCAAGCACTGGTCTGCACGATGCGACTTTGTCTATTTGATAAGGGTATACACCGATAAGCTAGTAGTGGAAATTTCAACTCTAAGGAAGAGGCACCTATATCTTTGTGAACTACTTAACCTATTGACCGATAGTGACTCTTCAACAGAGGAAGAGGGATAAAATACATCATAGTTGTAAAACAATATGATCTATCCAAATAAACTTCACTTGTATGTTAGAACAATCAACTTGTCCTATCGAAATACCCTTCAAATTAGATTTGAAATCTATGTTCTGAACCTGACATTATGTTACTAATCAACAATCATGTTTTAGATGTTGATGAATCCATCTAAACTTCTGATATGTCATTGTGGTCTAGTTACATCTTTGCGGATTAACACAGAGGATGTAGGGTTATATGACTTTGGCATTCTGAGTGAAAGGCTAGGTGAAATATATTACATATGTCCTACTAGTCAGGTGTGATAATAAATCCATAAACAATCGGTTGCCCTTGTGTATGTTGCGCATTCGTTGTCATTAACTTGAACTTGGAAATACATTTTAGGGAAAAGACTGATGCAGATACTTCCATTGGGAAGTCGATCTCCCCCCAACAACTGATTCTTTGAAGGTTGAAATTATGTTACTAACCGAAGAGTGTAAGTCAGTGTGGGGCCAGACGATGAACATGAAGGACTTTGTTGAAATCCATCACAACTCTGAAGATATATACACCTCTAAAAAGTACGAGTATGAGGTTCTACAAACCTTCATTGACAAGATGGAGGAAACTTGTAGTCATCGTTTGTACATTCCTTCAACTTCGATGACGCCATAATGTTGAATGATAGAGTTAAATTTAGATTGTCTATCGTTGGATGTTATTAACATTATTAACTTTCTTAATTCATCTGCTGATATAAACGTTGAAATACATAATAAGGTTGTTGATTTTTATCGTAATGTTGCTGAATGTTTTATGTCTAGACCATATAGGAGGGTGCATGCTATTTAAATCTGAATAATCATATTATATCCACATAATTGTGATATACACCCTTACATTTGAAATATATTACATACATAATCTGTAATATGGCTAGGCAACCAATGAGCGTGTTTGCTTTATGGCATCCAGAGCATGATCAGAGCCTACTTGATGCCATGAGAAGTTAGTATGACATGGGGAGATGTGTCCATAGATTTTATAATTGAGAGGCTTGGTTGCAGACATTACGTGACATTAGAAACATAATAGGGATGCATTTTATAACTTTGGACCAGTTGAAAACCATTTGGAAGAACCTAAAGAAAGACTTTATTAGACAATATCATTTCCTTTTGGCACATTTATTGCCTCCTCATAGAGCAATATGTGATCCCCCAGGAGTTGTAGAACACTTAAACAATGTTGAAAACAACAACAATGGAGTTGCAGGAGTAGGTCATGATGACAACAAATGAAGTTCCAAGAATACCTCCTTTTACTACTTTGTGTATGCTCTATTTTTACTTTCTACAATTGGACCCATGAGTTTGGTTGTTGTTAAAGCAACATCATAAGCTTGCTACTTTATGTATGATGTTTTTAATCATAATGTTGGTTTTTTATGGCTTCATCAAATATATGCACATTAAAACTTTATATTTTAATTATGATATTATGTATGTACCGTTATAAATAAACCATTATCATTGCAATATATTACATACATGATTTGTAATTATGGTCGGGCAAGGTACGACGCCGTATGTCATATGGTGTACAAAGAATGATATGGTCCTCAAAGGTTTGATGAGAAACAAATATGACCTGGGGAGATGTGTGAATGGAGTATATATTGTACAAGCTTGGAGGGAGGTCTGGCGTGACTTTTAAAACATAACGGGGGTGCGTTACATATCTCTCAGTGAGGTGCAAATTCGATGACAATACCTCAGGAGAGAGTTCATTAGAGAAAATCGTTTCATTTTGGGAGCTTTTGTACCTCCTCAACCATTGGTCATCCAACACGTCATTTCATACAATTTTGTGATGACTCAGCACACTTACCCCCCAGGAGTTGCAAAAATACCTAAACAGTGTTGAAAACAACAATGACGCAGCTATGAGATTAAGTGGTAAGGCAACGAATGAAGTTGCAAGAAATTATTCACCACCTTAGGGACATTCATTTTTTTGTATGCATTTAGAAATGTACCTGATCCGATGATTATGAACACTAATTGTAAATCATTGTGACTGTTAGTTTTTACTATTAGTATTTGGTCAAATGAGTATTTATTTATATTTGTTCGCCAACTTTTATTTTTATATTAATTATGAACCATTACATGTTGAAGTTTATGTCAAATACACTAACTATTTATTTCAATTTCTCTTAACTATTTTTCTAGTTTGTGTAACTTATTGTCAGCCTTACTTTTTTGTTATCATAATTTGCTCGGACTTGTAATTATTTATTATGTTTATATGTATAAATCATTTTCAAAGTCACATTCAAAGTTCGAGAAAATGTTGATGTCATGTGCAAGGATAGAGAAATATGTGAACGAAAAACTCATGTGCAAGAAGAAGTGTTCTGAGCCTTCTTAGTATCATTCTCTAAATGCGATCCCAGAACAAAGTAACGACGGTGTCACTCACCTAGTTTGTCATCCGCTGCTGTTGTTTGATTGGTCAAAAGACAACATCAAAGAACATGACAAGGCAGCACTGCAGGAAGAGTGTCCTGTTTCATGAGACGAGTATGACGAGGCCCTAAGCTGGGGCAACTGAGACGAAATTTAAGTTGTGATGTAAGATATGCCATCTCAATTTCTGTGAACAATTACTTTTATTTTTAACAATTACTTTTATAGAATATGTTTGGTTTACTTTAATATCGTTAGTTGAACAAAGTTTCTTGTACCTTACATCTAATTATATTTTATTTTATCCTTTGTTGTGCATGTATCAAATATCTATATTATTTTAAATCCATTTCTCTCACCTACTTTTTTGTTATCGAATACATTGGCTGCACTTATATCACCTATTTTATCATCAAATACATTATTTTGATAGTTATTAATCTATGCTATAGTCGCTCTTGCACAGAATGAATCATTTTCAATGGGATGATGAGTCAGATGCTGCACTCATCACAGTGTTGTGTCGTCAGTACTACTTGCGGTGCTTGCGTAGGCCTCGTGTACGTCAAGTTTGGCGTGATGCCCTTGCAGAATTTCATACATCAACTGGGAGGACTGACATAAACATGGATGCCTTTAAGGAAAGTTGGAAAGTGCTAAAAATTGTAGATGCAGTTCCACGCACATTCTGGACAAGTCCCCGTACTTACCTATCGATAATACAACATCAACTTGATCAAGTGAGAAGCTCTCAACCATGCAAAACAACCGATAATCAGAGAGACAAATAAATGACCTAATGATGTTCGAGCCAATAATGATGCATAAAATAAGTGTAGTGAATGCATATTAGTACCTAACGTCATTTGACCTTTTTATATTTCAAATTGTGATGACACTTGTGTGCAGTTTATGTTGTATCGTGTAACAGAATATTGTATATTATGACAATTTTAAGTTGTCTGTCACCAATTATTTTGTTACTTACCTATTTATAGAAAAATGCACAAGTATACATATATACAGCAAGACATGCGCCATGCATTCACACAGTGGTGGTTAAAGTACTATTTACTTTAAATATACATATAAAAGTAATAATACTTAACTCATATTCATAAACGAAAAACAACAAACAGAATCAATCATGTATGAAATTATATATTTATTGTAAATTTCAATCTTGTATTACACAGTCAACATGGTTCTGCAGTCATTATTTTTAAAAATGATCTGTAAGAATAGGACAAATTGTTCTGTAAGAACATGACATGATAGCTAGATCCTGACTAGGTTGTCAAACAGAATCAGACTGAATCCTGACTGGTAGCCAAACTTAATCAGACTGAAGCCTGACTCAATCTTGACCAGTTGACCAGAATCAGACTGAGTTGTCAAACAAAATTAGCTTGGATCCAGACTACCCCAATCCAGATCTACTGACTAACCCCGACTAATCCAATCCAGACTACAAAATCTCAGTCCCGAACTAAACATGGATTAAGACTCTAAGAGGAGGGTAGTGGAGATCATCTGATCCATTCGTCATATCTTCTATACTGACTAGGTGGATATTGACTATATTTCATGATATATTTAGCTCTGCAGTAGTGCTATTTGCAAGGATGTATTCTTGTTGAAATGTCGGCATGTTGTAATTTTCCTCCTAGATTCAAACAGCAGCACCAGCGATCGTTTTCCAGTCAATCCTCTTGGTAGAAATATTCAATTTGATCCAGATTTTAAAACGAATAATGAAGAAAGTCACTGCATACTCTTCAATATTGAACTTTTGTATGTGCTAGGTTTTTTGAGGTTAGTAGGAGCATAAATTAGTTTTTAAGCTCTCTCGACAAAAGCTGTGGTTACATTATCAGTAACATCTCATCAAATAAAAGATAGTGTCTCGCCGGGTTACGCAATCTGACATGTAAGGAATGACTGCTTTATAGAGAAGTTCAACGTGATTAGAGCTACAGTTATGTGGGCTCCCTAAAAAAAAAAAAGCTACAGTTATGTGGGTTGCATATTGTTCAGTTTAGGACGGAACTTGACTGAAGGCTTATAAACAATGGTTTTCTTGAGGATTCCTTGCGAGTCAGTATAAAAAAAAATGACATTATGCTGCAGAGTTTCCTTGTGGCGTCGTGCTTTACAATAAACCACAACATTTTACTAGTAAAATTCTATTGATTTTTGAGCATGTTCTAGTGTAACCATCGCAATGAACTTTGTGAAGGAAAATAAACAAGTTACATTCCTTCCGCATGGTCAACCCCGTTAACAGGCAGGAATACTTCAACTACAAAGTGACACAAAGATATGAATAGATCACGAAGCAAGTGTGCTCAACTTAGAACGGACATAGATTCTATTTCTATTCAATATAGATGAGTAATTATTATTTTTAACACTTGCATCAAAGTTAGTACCAATCAGGATCATCTTGTCCGAAAATCACTACCGAGACAATAATATCAAGAGCTCCAAATGTTTATTAGAGATATATTTTTTAGGGATCATGCGGTTCTTTGGAGGGAAACTCTTGGAGAGTTTCAAACCCTCCCCGCTTTGCCCCCTCTGGGTAGTCACCCTTGCTCTTGTGGTTGTTCTCCTCCATACTCTCTTCCCGCTTCCTCCATTCCTTGCTCTATCACCCCATCTCCCGTTGTCGACCTCTCTGGCAAGGACTGGAACGCCTGTGCCCACTGCCCTAGGCTCTAGTAGAGTTTCAGGAATGACGACTGGCTTCACAGACCACCACTAGCCTTAACTACACACTTTGTCCTCACTGACGCGCAAGCCATGATCAACTTCCTGACTGGTCACCCATCCTAGTACTACTCCAAGCTGAGCAATGATCAACTTCCTGACTGGTCACCCATCCTAGTACTACTCCAAGCTGAGCACACTTAACTATGAAGTTCTTTAGTGATGGGCTCCCAGAAAAGGAGGTGCACCTTGGTGATATGAGTAGTCCAATCATTCCTTTTAAGATCATGTTATCTGAGGCCTCAAATCCTAGGATGTTACAATCTCCCCCACTTAAACTCTTGACATCCTCGTCAAGGCTCAACTATAAGGCCTCATAATCTCTTCCCCATTTCAGTGAAGGCTCACAATGGCCCATGGACACCCAGCTCCCGATCACAGAATACCAGCACAAGGGTGTCTACGTCAACCATGGACAACCCTTTCCTACATGCCTGGACCGCACGACTCAAGACTGGCATGCCATGCCCATGTGGGCCCCACCTACTGGAGGAGTTATGGCTCTGATACAATTTGTAACGCCCGGACCACTGCTCTAGGCTCTAGTAGAGTTTTAGGAATGACAACTGGCCCCATAGACCACCACCACTACTACAGAAACAACATTCAGTGTCGCTTTTATGGGCGTCGGTTATTTAGGAAAACCGACGCCTATAACATTCAACGTCGGTCATCTAGGTCATCCGACGTCTGTATCCAAGACACGGGTACCGCTTGTATTAAGCGTCGGTTTTTTTGGTAAAAAACCGACGCCTAAAACTGCCCGCCAAAACCAATTTTCGAGCAAAAAAATATGTCACATACGGCATCGGTTATTTACCTCAAACCCGACGCCTATTTAAGATGAAAATTTGCGCGAAAATTTATAGCTTAGGTGTCGGTTATCCTTAGATAACCGACGCCGATAGTGGTTCCCGCCAATTTATTTAGGGCAAATTTTTTCTAATTGGACGTCGGTTTGTTATTAGGAACCGACGCTGAAGACCTTAGGCGTCGGCGTTTTAGATAACCGACGCCCTTTGTGCACTTATTAGCCGCACGATCGATCGACTTTAGGTCCCCTTTCCTGTTTCATTGTCTTCTCCGCCGACTTCCTGCCCCTGCTCACCGACGACGCCGACGACGCCGCTGCTCACCGACGACGCCGCTGCTCACCGACGACGACGCTGCCCGACCCTCCGCTGTGCGCCGCCGCCGCTTCCTCTCCTGGTCCTTCTCCGCCTGCCTGCTTCCTGCTCCTTCTCCGCCTGCTTCCTGCTCCTTCTCCTTCTGCCGCCGCCGCTTCCTGTTCCTTCTCCGCCGCCTTCCTGCCCGCCGCCTCCTGCCGCTCCCTGCTGCTCACCGGCCATTGCTGCTCACCGGCCACTGCTGGGAGCTCGCCTGGAGCTTGCCGGTCACTGCCACCACTGCTGCCCTGCCGCCTGGAGCTTGCCGGTCACTGCCACCACTGCTGGGAGCTCGCCTACTGGTTAGTATTACTTTAGTGATTACTTTAATTCAACAATTCGTAGTTTGTTATTTACAATTACTCATCTGCTTGCCGATTTTAATGATTAGAGATACTGATTAATAGTAGGTATTGATGAATACTTAGTTAATTACTGATTTGTTGATTAGTGTTGAAATGAATGTATTGATTAGTGTTGAAATGAATGTGTTGATTAGTGTTGATTAATAGTAGGTATTGATGAATACTTAGTTAATTACTGATTAATAGTAGGTATTGATGGACCCTAATGATACAAATTTTTTATGTTGTAAATGAATGTATGTTTCAAGTGTTGAACCTAATGTTGGACAATGAACAATGAATTTATGTCCCATATAATCCACATTGTTCTTTATATTACTTGTACATTGGTATAAATTAGAATGAACAATCACTAAATTATATATTGTTTGTATGGAGTATGGCTTCATTGTAGATATCTATTATTGTATTTGTTGGCCTAGAAACCCGTCCAAGATTGACTCATTAGGAGTAAATCTTGGATAGTCCCCGGTTTGGGACTGTTCTTGAACACCTAATCTCACTTAGGATGTAAGTGTATAATGTGTATTGGGTTTTCGAGAAAATTTTGGTAGCATTTCCCCGTTTGTTCTCTAAGTACATATGTACTTAGAGAACAGCGGGGAAATGCTGCCGAAATTTTCTTGAAAACCCAATGCACATTATACACTTACTAGTGAGATTAGGTGTTCAAGGATGGGATAGGTGATACACATTTATTATATATAAGAATGACATCAAATGTGTTTGTTGGCCTAGAAACCCGTCCAAGATTGACTCATTAGGAGTAAATCTTGGATAGTCCCCGGTTTGGGACTGTTCTTGAACACCTAATCTCACTTAGGATGTAAGTGTATAATGTGTTTTGGGTTTTCGAGAAAATTTTGGTAGCATTTCCCCGTTTGTTCTCTAAGTACATATGTACTTAGAGAACAGCGGGGAAATGCTGCCGAAATTTTCTTGAAAACCCAATACCCATTATACACTTACTAGTGAGATTAGGTGTTCAAGGATGGGATAGGTGGTACACATTTATTATATATAAGAATGACATCAAATGTGTTTGTTGGCCTAGAAACCCGTCCAAGATTGACTCATTAGGAGTAAATCTTGGATAGTCCCCGGTTTGGGACTGTTCTTGAACACCTAATCTCACTTAGGATGTAAGTGTATAATGTGTTTTGGGTTTTCGAGAAAATTTTGGTAGCATTTCCCCGTTTGTTCTCTAAGTACATATGTACTTAGAGAACAGCGGGGAAATGCTGCCGAAATTTTCTTGAAAACCCAATACCCATTATACACTTACTAGTGAGATTAGGTGTTCAAGGATGGGATAGGTGGTACACATTTATTATATATAAGAATGACATCAAATGTGTTTGTTGGCCTAGAAACCCGTCCAAGATTGACTCATTAGGAGTAAATCTTGGATAGTCCCCGGTTTGGGACTGTTCTTGAACACCTAATCTCACTTAGGATGTAAGTGTATAATGTGTTTTGGGTTTTCGAGAAAATTTTGGTAGCATTTCCCCGTTTGTTCTCTAAGTACATATGTACTTAGAGAACAGCGGGGAAATGCTGCCGAAATTTTCTTGAAAACCCAATACCCATTATACACTTACTAGTGAGATTAGGTGTTCAAGGATGGGATAGGTGGTACACATTTATTATATATAAGAATGACATCACATGTGTTTGTTGGCATTTCCCCGTTTCTTCTCTAAGTATATATGTACTTAGAGAACAGCGGGGAAATGTTGCCTAATCTTTTCCTAATATATACTTGTTTCCTAATATATACTTGTTTTCTCTGATCATAGAATGGATAGATCATGGATGTCGATTCGTAATCGTTGTACCCCAGAGTTTATATCTGGTCTTGATCAGTTTATTAGATTTGCCGAGGACAAATGCTAAATGTTTGCCTTTTTAATGACATTTTCAGATGGCTGACCATGATGAGCATGATGTCCATGATGAGCATGAAGTCCATGATGAGCATGGCGAGGATACTAATGTAAGTTCTAAAAACATATCCTGTATTTCTATAAAATTCATTATCTTCTAGTTATGTCATATATCCTATATTTCTATATTGGGCTAAATTAGTGTGTTTTATTTTTGTCAAATTTTAGGTTGATGCACCTGTACCCACTGAAGCACTGGAGCAACTTGATGCGCAACACCAGACACTTAACAAGAAAAGGGGCATCACTCTGTTGAAGAAGTTATTAGCGCTAAGTGGTAGTGGATCTAAATTGGCGGTGGAGTTTGATAATGGAGGAAATCCAATTGGAGTGAACCGCAATAATTTTGTGAACTATCTTGGGTGTACCACTCGGAGCCATTGTGGTGTTAAGTATGACAATTGGCATAAAGTTCCTCAAGCGAAAAAAGACTCGATATGGAAGGATTTATGCGTGAGTTATTATTATTTGCAATTCTATTTTGTAGATTACAAATTCTATTATTTGCAATTCTATTTTGGATACTAGTTAATAACATTTCTATTTTACAGAATCTGTTTGCATTGGATGAGAAGTTGCATCGTAAAAATGTGATGCAACGCGCTGGAAAGATGCTTAGGAATTATAGGACAAATCTGAATAGAGAATACATAAAAGAGGGTGATAAGAAGAAGAAGTCAGCCCTTGAACAATGGAACTTCTTGGACAAAGAAGATTGGGACAATTTTGTTGCTTCAAGAAAATCTGAAGAATTCAAGGTATTAGGCGTCACTCCTAATTTAATTAATATACATTGTATTCACCTATTCAAGATTAGCATTTAGTGCTACTAACCAAATCATTAATGTGCATACTAACTAGGCCCTCAGTGACGCACAAAAAGCAAGGCGTGCACTGAATGTGCATGACCACACTATGGGTCCAAAAGGCTATGCAAGCGTTCGCCAAAGACTACAGGCGGAGTCTGCGGCTACTCAGGAGTCTGCTCCTACTCAGGAGTCTACCACACCCATTCCTCGCCATGATATCTGGATAGCTGGCAGGCAAAACAAGAAGGGTGAAATAAAGAAGCCTGTAACTGCTGAGGCGGCTGAAAAAATGGTAAAATACAACTCTTACAGAAATCGTTTGAATATTGATTATTTGTGGTGTTAACTTACCAATTTCTGTTTATGGTGATTAGCGGGAGCTGCACGAGCAGAGGAAACAAGGCACGTTCATCCCTCAGGGCACAAGGGATGAATTGACAGTTGCTCTGGGTAACCCAGAGCATCCTGGACGTGTTAGAGGTGCCGGCGCTGGTGTTGGCATCAAAGCATTCTTTGGGCCATCCCAGCACAAACCCAGAGCGGGACTTTCTCAAGAAGAGGTAACCTATTCTTTTTTTAGAATGTTACTGCAAAAGGAAATTCATTAATAAGAATCTAATGTTTCTTTTATCCATGTATAGGAGAATAAGAGAGTTGAGGATTTAGTTGCTAAGAAGGTCAACGATGTAGTTGCTGAGAAGGTCAAGGAAGAATTGATGCGGTGGCAGGCATCTCAGGCTTCCAATACGCCTATGGCGACCCACTCTTCTCCTGATGCACACACTGCGAGTAATCCTGGAGACCCATCGCCTAGCACGTCTGCTGTAAGTATTGTTTATGACATTGTAGTTAGTCTTTTCAAGTTGTTATGTTTTCAAGATGATATGTATATATGTATAATATTCTTTACGTAAATTTGTAGGCATTGAAGCCATGCCGCTTAAGAATGCAAAACTACGTTGTCGCAGAGGCGCAGGCTTACCCGTCCCTTCCTGGGGCAATGTTTCACGGGACTCCAATGCCACAGGGCTACGTTCGTGTGAGCCCGATACGTGTGTTACCCGATTGGAGAGAAGCTACATTGCCATATGCCCACCCGGATATTGATACACTTGGTGAGGCAGAAGGCGGGGTCATATTGTGGCCCAAAGCAGATGTCATCTACACGACTGAAATTGTAAGATAAATTTACATTGATTTAGACTGTTAATGTGTATATATGATGTCAACTGATCTGAAATTATATGTACAGGTTAAAAAGAAGACACCAGGAGCACCTAGGCCTCCACTTCCAGTTCCCACATTACCCGATTGGGTTCCAACTGACCTAACATACCCGTTAGGTCCTGCTTGTAGGGGAATGGCATGTTGGCTACGGGCACATAATGTACATTGCCCTATAATTATTTCTTTAGATGCAGATTATGCAGGTCAATCATACGATAGCTCTTTATTGATAGAAGATATTATTGAGCTGTTTAAGTATGATTGGCTGAATACATCAATGATAGAGACATGGATAAGGTGAGATCTTGTTTATACATCCATATACCTTGTGTAAGCTCCGGTGATCTGGTTTCTTATATATTAATGCATACGCCTATATGTTTTGCAGCTACCTAGTCGAAGATCATTGCAAACAATTTGCATTTGATCATGTGGGATTTTTGATTCCATCATTGATTAGTTTGGTAGCTAAAGACCCTGATAATGTTCAACAATACTGTATAGATGCTTTTACAATTTTTGGTCAGCAAAAGAAGAAGATAATAATAGCTCCATTCAATGTCAAGTATGTTTACTTTATTTATAATTTGGACTTTAGAAAATTCCATTTTTATTTTGCATTTTGAGTTATTAATTGTTAACTTCTACTTGTAGCGGTAGACATTGGGAGTTACTAGTTATTGCCCCCGAGACATTCACTGTTTATTATCTAGATCCTGCGGGGAGTACATTGAACACTAAAATTGGACACGTAATGAGAATGCCACTATTCTGGTGAGAAATATTTCATTTTTATATCCGTTAACATCTTTTATTACATTACTATTTACTTATGCAATTTATTGTGTTATATTAACATGTAGGGGTTTAGATGCATTCAAAAAGGCTGGAGGAACGGTCCCAACGAAAAAGAACCAGCCAATAAATTGGCAGAACGTAAAAGTAAGTTCCCGACTCGAATATATATATTATTGATGTGAATTGTGCTTAGTTGTATTATTTTGTATGTTTCAATTTATAGTGTGCTACACAAGACAATGGCTGGGCATGCGCATACTATGTGATGCGATTTATGCATATGATTATCAAATATGCCGCATTGGACATCGATACCATACATGAGGTATTATATATAGTCTCATTAGTTAGTATGCAATATATCAATCTTATATTATTTTTATATTATTACTTATATATATACATCATTCTCTTTGCAGGTGTTTAAAACTGACCACACTACAGGTAAACGTTTAAAAAAAATAAATGCTCCATATACGATGGAAGCATTAAATGAAGTAAGAGAAGAATGGGCAATAGCTGTACAAACAGTGGCAACTGTAAGATATAATTGGGATGTTGATAGTGATAATGAATGATACTTTGTAAATGAATGTTTGTAAATGAATGTTTGTGAATGTTAATGCATGTATTTGAATGTTTCTATATGTGTGAATGTGAGAATTGAATTGATGTCTGAATGAATGTACTTGTGTAGAATTTTGCTTGTGACTTTTGCAGGTTTGCGGCCTGTTTGTAGGCTGATATCAATGGATGTCGTAAACCTGCAGTTCAGAAAACTGAACTGCAGGTTCTCATCCTGCTGACCAGCCACAGCAGGCCTGCAAACTGATATGAAAAAAAAAAAAATATAAATAGGCGTCGGTTATTTATCGAAAACCGTCAGCAAAGACCTACAGCGTCGGTTTTTTTAATATAACCGACGCCTTATGTGGCCAAAGCAGTCCTGGAATTGGCGTCGGATATTCATATCAAACCGACGCCTATTTAAACTGTAGGCGTCAGTCGTTTAGTAGATAGCCGACGCCAAACAGGGTCCGCGCCACAGAAAATGGCGTCAGCTAGGGCACTTTCTGCGTCGGTTTTGAGATGAATAACCGACGCAGAAAGTGCCCTAGCTGACGCCATTTTCTGTGGCGCGGACCCTGTTTGGCGTCGGATATCTACTAAACGACCGACGCCTATAGGCTAAATAGGCGTCGGTTAAAAAACCGACGCCGAAGTGTTCGACCTTTAGCGGCGCCCACATAGGCGTCGGTTGGAAACCGACGCCAAATGGGGTTAAACGACCGACGCCAAAGGCCGTTTCTGTAGTAGTGCACTAGCCTTAACTGCCTACTTTGTCCTCACTGAGGTGCAAGTCAGGATCAACTTCCCGACTGGTCACCCATCCTAGTACTACTCCAAGCTGAGCACACTTAACTATGGAGTTCTTTAGTGATGGGCTCCCGGAAAAGGAGGTGCACCTCAGTGATATGGGTAGTCCAATCATTTCTTTTAAGATCATGTTATCCGAGACCTCAATTCCTGGGATGTTACAATGACCCTTTAAGGGCTGTAACGGAGGGAGGCCCTCATCTTGGCTGGACTGCTCCTTACCTGGTCAAGCCCTATTGACTGGGAGCTGATGCACCATAGCTTATGGGAGCTTTGGCCGGATGCCTCCCAGATCTTTGATGGATAGGTTCTGCTTTTATGATTGTTCTCCCTGACGAGAAGCGGGTGGATACAATCATTTTGGGAGGGGAGTTCTCTATGGGTAACTTTCGAATTTCTCTAGGAAGATGGTCGAGGGATGCCCCGACTTTGCTTTGTGAGTGGCGGTGACTCTTCGTGGAGGACCTCCCCCTTCACCATTGATCTTCTCTGGTTATGCGGTAGATGACCAAACCTTTCGGTTCCTTTGAAGGTGTTTCTGGTTGGAGGCAACGTGGCGTTGACACTCCCAGGATCTTTTTCCTTGTTCAGGTTGTGAAACGCGTGATATCCTATTTTTGTTTTGGTATTTGTTGACAGATGAGTTTATAAGATAACATATATAAGGTGGGTTCTATTTCTTCTACTTCGGATGATTTCTGGTTCTCTAAGCTAGCCAGGCAGACCGATGCTCCCCTATCGTCCCTTTGCACTGGCTTAGTGACCCTCTCGATGGAATCAAAAGTGATGGATTGTACAGAGGGCCTTGTTCGAGGGCACCATGCACACATAAACCCGATGTATGCACCCCCAGTGGTACCCCTGCATTATCCCATGAGGATCATCAGCAAGCCTTGGTCCCCTCTGGTGACTCGTGCACCAGCCTTGATCTGGCCCCGACTAGCTCGGGAGGCCATGGAGATGATGGGTGTCACGGAACCATTTGTTACCCAAATCCTCTCTCCTAATGGCTAGAAAGCCAAAAGTGAGAGGACCTGAGCGTCCATCCGTAGGATAGATCACATAATATATGCATGAATAAAACTACAAATAAAAACTAAGGTATGAGGCAAGAAAGCATAAAAGAATGCTAAACTAATACCTGATAAGATCTTAGGTCCCATATATCAACCGTGTGTATTCCATTGACATGTCATTATATATCATCATAGTACAAGCAGATTCTCATAAGTGCATAAGCATTGATCATCATTAGAGATTCATAGGGTACCTGTTACCTAAAATCATAAAATGGGTACACATAAGCAATACTGTGCTGAGTACACTGTGCAAACATATAAAATCACAAGTTTAAGAACATATATTGCTTGGAATAAACATACAGTAGATAACAAGAATGAAGAAACAATATGATTAAAGACTTTCTTATTAACATGCAAGCGTATTTTATGTTCATTTTCATTATACCAACAATATCATAAGGCCTTTGACCAACTTCTCAAAGGAAGGGGTCTGTGAGTGTGCTCAAGATTAGCTACCCTATTTCAACGTGAGGGACCACAAGACTAAACATAAAGAGTTAACCCTATTCGTAAGACCTCAAGGCCATCACCAAGAGCTAACCCTTGTATCAACATGGTCTTCCCTATCATGACAACGCAAATAGGACACCCAGACTTGTGTCCTTACCCCGAGAATACAACCAAGTATACAAGGTTGTATAATGGACATCTATCATTATGTTTTCAAGTTTGTTCAACATATATAATCAAGACCAAAACATAGTTGTCATAGGGACAATAGCTCAAACTAGTATTATAATCCAAGCATCTTATATTTCATACATACAAGCAATTTCAGTACCACTAGTCTGGCCAATAGGAGGATGAAGTGTACCTTGATACGAGCAAACTAGCATTAAGAACAAGATTAGATCTTTGTAAAGAGTCCATCAAGGGATCCTGACATTACAAGCAAGTGTGGCTATATTAACATCACAACACTTAGGTCATCTTAAACATATCACCAAGGGTGGATGTTTCACCTAATCTAAGTTCCACATATCATGATGATTGATTTCGACATCTCTAATATTCATGCAATATTCATCATCAAGCTACATACTAGATCATATATCATTTTACATAGGGTGAAACATCCTTAGCAAGATCACGGATTTTAAACATAAGATTTCATTGATCATAATAGGGAAATCATAAGATTACAAGGTTGCATGACTTAATCATCAAAACATCCTTTTAAGTCATATTGAGTCATTTTCATGCAAGATAGTCAACACTAGAGTATAAGATAGATCAAGATAGATTTCTTATCATAGAGATCAATATATTACTGATTTGAGTACATCGAATAGCACATATGACCATTAGGGTGACATTTGTACAAGATAAGATTTCAAATATAACAACATGCACATTAGGTCACATTCAATGTCATGTTTAGGTCACTTGATCATAATAGTGAGTAAGATTGGTCCATAAATCATGTATGTGATCAAAGCATGTAGAGTTACTGATCTATATCAAACATGATGATTTGTATTTCATATAATCAAGTTGATATTGATCCTTATCATTAGAGTTCAAATGATACACATATTGTGGTCCATATCATGAACTAGAGTCATTCAAAGGGATAATCATGTTCAATTTTGATTACAATAGTACAAGATAGTATATTTAACTGATCAGGGTCACAAAAGTTAGGTGGAGTCATGATATGATCATGGTTGAGCATCAATCAACATTAAACATATAACATAGATGCATTTGATGCCATTTTCAACATATAAAGATCTATTAATCTCATTATACTATGAAATTAGGTTCATTGGATAGATCTCATCGAGTAGATCAATTTTTATATACAATATGTCATTTTTGTCCATAGGAATAATTTTCTATGATTTTTACAAGATTTAGCTTAAAATGCATGAGAGAGGGAGATATATACCACAATGGTGAGTGAGGTGGTGCCTCACAATTGGTTGTAGGGGTGTAAACGGTGCGGGTCTGGCCATACCCATATCTATACCCATCTAATTTTATGGGTCTGGTTCTGGTTCTAGACCCGCATAATACAAAGCCTAGACCAGCACCATACCTGTACCCGTAATAATAGAGGGTATGCGGTGCGGGTATGCGGGTAAGCGGTTCTAAAAACCATCATAGTGTTTATGTACGAGAAATTACTTTGTTCTATATATTTTAATACAACAAGATATTGTTATTATATAGTATATTAACATACAATAGTTATATTAGATAATGCTATATTTTATACATTATTAACTGAGTTAATTGTTTACATATTTGTAGTTATCATCATAACGTTAACTTATGTAGAAAGTAATGTAAATTAGTAGACATTTGGATTTTAAGTTTACATATGATGTTCGTTATTGTAACTAGAATAGTTAATTCTTAACTATATGACTAGTCTCAACCTTATTGTGGTTAGAGTAAGATATAATCTCAAAATTTATATTAGTTAGACTTAATTCTTAACTATATGACTAGTCTCAACCTTATTGTGGTTAGAGTAAGATATAATCTCAAAATTTATATTAGTTAGACTAGTAAAGTATGATATATATAACATATTATTTATGTAGTTACTTATGTATAGCGGGTACACGGGTCTAGCGGGTACACGGGTCTAGCGGGTCTGGGTCCAAGCATACCCATTATTGGACCCGCTTATATGCGGGTCCAAGGGTATACGGGTGCAAGGGTAAGCAGGTATAAAAAATTAGACCCGTGAAAAATTTTTTATGGGTCCGGATTTGTGAGTCCATGGGTCTACCCGTACCCATTTACAACCCTAATTGGTTGGGCTGGCTACCCTGACACTAGCATGGCGCGGGTCTGTGGTTCACCTCTGGGTCTGGTTAAACGTGAGAATGGGTCAACATTGACATGTGGCAGGCCTCCATTGGGCTCGCGGTCAAGTTGACCCACTTGACCAGCCGAGAGAGGGAGGACATCAAGGCTTGGATCCAACTCTAGGATCAAGATTGTGTGGCCGAGGCTTCATCTCCCTCGTGGAGACAACCTCACGCCTAGGTTTTTGTGGCACGACAATGCTGGATGGCTGGCGTAGGGGAAAATGAGGAGGAGGGCGGAGCCAGAGCCAGGGGAAAGGCCGTATGGGTCCAGCGGACTGTGGCCAAGGTGTTGGTGGTTCCAAGAGATGCTACTTGATGTCGTAATTCAGCTTTCAAACCTCGTCAAAGATCGATCTCAGCAAGGAGTACCAGAAGCTCAGAAACATGCTTGGGTTGCAATTTTGAGGGAAAAGACAATAGGAAAACAAAGGGTGAGATCTTGTAGAGCTCCAGGGCTTAAAAAGGAGGCGAGAGGAGGGGTGGACATCCCCAATCCATTGTGGTCATGGCTCTCATCTCCGGTCATGGTGGGAGGGTGCCCCATATTCCTCCCAGGCCCTAAAAGCCTAGGGAAACATAGAGAAATGGTTGGGGAGACTGAGTAGACAAGATTAGTGATGATAAAAGTAAAAAACGAGGACAAGAGGGGGAGTAGGCTGATGTCGAAGCATGGTCAGCACCTAGCTACTTGACTTTGGCACAAGATGGGGGGACAACTCCCCAACCGAACAACCGAAAAATGCAGTTGGGTAGTTGGTAGTCGCTCCCAGCTGCTGCACCAGTCTGGTGTGGTTGGGTGCATGGGAAATAATAGGTTGGGGCTGGATTTAAGGGGTGTCCCATGAGAGGAGCAAATGGTCTAGGCCCAACAAGGAGAAAAAGAAGAAAAACAAGTTGAAAATGCTAGAAAATAGGCAAGAATGCAATAGCCATAATTTTTTGCTCGGTTATCAGATTTGGGAAAAATATTCACCGTTGGATCCAAAATTCCATTCTCTTTCTCATAGATCGGGATTTAGATCAAGATAATTATGTTTGGTAGTCTTACAAAATTCAAATTCTTCCTTAAAGTTAATTTATGCACACAACATTATACAAAGGTTTTGAAATTGCTATTAGTCATCAACACTCATCAATTGAACAACATGTCATTTATAAACATCAAATTGGTTACAAGGGAGATAGATGAATCAAATTGAGTGTACAATGACTCAAGGTGTGCTTAGGTGGAGAGAGAAAAATTAGGTTGTTACAATGGATGATCACATGCGATGGAGCCAGCGTCCCTCTTCCATCCCTACTCTTTGGTGAATTTGTCCCCAAGCCTGTATTGTATCAATGAACTTCAAGGGATGATGGGGTCAATAGACCCCTTGATTTCTTCTTTAGCTGCAAGCATGATGACAAGGTCTTCCTCTCGGGGGAGGATGCAGTGGATGGCCAACCTACTGACAAGGAAGCTCTCCTTCTTTTCTATTTGGGGAGACAACTTCAATTTTAGGGGTGTTTCCCAACTTGTGCATTCCTCCTTCTTTGGATGTCGAAGATCCTTGTCTAGAATGCTTGTGGGGTGGAAGATCCAGTCACCTGGCTCAGGTTGAAGGATCTTATGTGGATTCACATGCTCGATTTCCTGGGGATCCTTGAACTGATGATCCCTTCATCTCAGAGTGGCCTCTTGTAGATGTCCCTGGGATTTGATTAGGCCCTTTCTAGTGAGAAAGGCTTGGCCAAGATATGGATTTTTAGACACAACCAATCCTCCCACCAGGTAGTTAGCTCTAGTCTAAGCAGTTATCTGTTATCTGATACACCAGATAAATGTCATTCTCACATGTTATTTACTATTGATTTCTGTGTACTATTTGTTCATTTCATATTGATTAGTGCAATATTTACTCTCATTAGCCTATGATAATCAATTGCATCAAATAAATGTAATTTTAGTGTTAACAAATGATTTAACAAATTTCAAGAGCATATCTTAGGTTTTTGTGTATTTCAAGAAAATCCACACAAATATACACATCTTGGTACTACCAACTTTGGATTCGGTGGTATAGACACTTGCTCAGTTTGGAACATAGAGAAACTGAGAAGACTCGATAGTACTGACACAGAAGTTGATACTACTGACGAAATCACATCGATGGATTTAATATTAATCGAGATATCTCGGTACTACCGACACTCAACTTAATAGTATTGATAGGTGCCCAGATGGCCACAACTATTAAAGGTGTCGGTAGTACCAACACCCAGTCGGTAGTACCGACACTGAGAGATCAGGTAGATATGAAATTAGAGTCTAATCTAATGGTTGACTTTAAGTATGCCCCAAGTCACTTATATGACTTAAGAGGGATTTCAGTCAAACCGGTCAATCTCATTCTATTCTGTTAGAGGACAACCAATAGCCGAGAGCAAGGAGAGGAGAAAATGGGAGAAGAAGACCACATTTTGGACGATCTGGGAACTTCTAGTGGATGGATTTGCAGCCGAAAGATAGAAAATTGGTACGTGTGTGAGAGGGGACCATTTGGACCATCTTCTTCAAGGGTTCTTTTATTTTCAAAATATTCTTCACATTTTTTTATTCTCTCCCTTGTTTTTGACAATGGAAACCATGCGGGGCTAAACCACTATTTTCTTAGGACCCGTTAGTAGCCCGATTATGCATTATAATTGATTTCCATGCATTAATATATCAATTTATCTTAATGTCTGGACTTATTTCTATGAGATTGTCATGAACTATCCATTCTTGATCACCACAGATAGTTAATTAAACCTTTAATTACTTTGAAAAAGGAAACTAATAGTTGGAAAATCATAGAAATACATGTTTTATATCGCCCTTTGATAAAGGTGTCTTAGGAACGTGAAGAGATTACCCAGAGTTTTTAATAAAACATCTAACTAATAACACAATTGATACGATAGTGGGATTGATATTAGATTAGGTAGTGAATTACATCATGAGAGTGGGTAATTCTTGTTGTAGGCTCTTAGTGCAGGGTTAGGAGAGATAATTATAAATGTTATGGTTCTTAATTACAATGTTAACTCTGGAAAAACCATAATCCTATATAATTCACTTCAATTGAGATTAAGAACTAGTAATTTAGATTTACTTTCTGCTTTAGATAATTAAACCATTCAACCAAGTTTTTATCGGTCTAACTGATCGCATTATAGTTAGTAATAGTCTCTAGATTTACATTTCCCCATGTTCAATATGCGGGCCTCATTGGCTTATATTACTCTGATAGCGTGCACTTGTGTTTTAGGGTGTATAGTAAATCTCTATGAATTTTTTGGTGTCATTTCTAGTGAATGGCAAATCCAACACTATGGATACTGTAATTGGCCACTCTAGGCCACACCTTTTATTTTCTTTTCATTCTTTTATTGGTTGAATTTCATATATCATTTACTCAAACATAATTACCCGTTCTAACATTGTCTTCAATAATTTTAGGTACTAGTGTATGGTGCAAACAAGAAGCACCAACTATGGAGCCTTATTGCCACAAGGTACTTTTTCGAAGAAGTTCTTGTGCAGATCATAAGAATACAGTGGGTCTGCACCATGACTGATTCAGACTCCACCACCTGAGATTCTGACAGCTCTGCAAGAGGAAGCGAAAGGGCCTATTGAGATGGGAAAACCCAAAGAAGAGGAGACAATATGGGAGAAGATCAAGGCTTCATATGCAACAATGAAATTGGGCCCAATTAAGAGACATGCAATAAATGTAGGCAACTACAAGATTGATATGGGCATGGTAGGATTAGTAAATTCACAAAAATTCATGGTTATACTACAGAGGATCCGATGGCACACATAAATAATTTCATCAAATGTTGTGATATGGTTAAAATTGACAACGTTCCAGCCATGGTCATATATTTGAAGTTGTTTCCTTCATCTCTAGCAGACAATGCCAAGTCTTGATTTCTTGACTTACCACTTGAGTCAATAGAAACATGGGAGGGGATGATTGACATGTTCTTTGAGAGTTACTTTCCGTCTCAGAGCACAAATGAGTTAGTCAGGAAAATATACAACTTCAAACAACAGGAAGACGAATCCTACTCTAAAGCATGGGAGAGGTTCCAAAACATGCTTAGGAAGGTCCCACATCATGGAATAGATCTATATGTCCAGGCAAAGACTTTTTACTACAGGCTGCACAAGGGAGATAGAACAATGCTTGATAGTTTCGGTGCATGATTTTTTCTCAACAATAAGCTATCTAGGTGCCATGAGATTATGAAGAACATGACCAAGAATCAGTCCTGAGGTGAAGAAAGAAAGCATCCAACAACCCTTAAAAGTTTTAGATAATCAAAGGTCATCAATGCACTAAATTAGAAACTTGACCTGATCACCAGGAAGTTATGTCAGAAGGATGGAAGCACTTTTGGAGGAAAGGACGAGGAGTGCATGTTTGCATGACTACAAAACTATAGGGGAAATGACTATTCTTGGAAGAAAGATCCCAAGTTCTCATGGAAGGACCCAAATAACTTTTAGTAGGACCCATCAAAAGCACAACATCAATCAAATCCACAACATCATGAAAGGGGCCCTAGCAAGATTGACCGCATTGAGGACATGCTTGGTAAGCTGGTCAGCCAGAGTGAAGTACTCATTGGCCAGACTTAGAGGGAACTCCAGAATCAAGGAGCACAAATTCACAGCATTGAGACTCCGATTTCTCATATTGCGTCTGAGGTTGCATCCTTGAAGAAATTATGACAACAAAGATTTTTAGGAAACACAAATATACCAACAAACAACCAATAGGTGAAGGCCATGTTGTTACAAAATGGGAAAAAGTTGTTGAATGAGCAGAAAACAATTCTAGAGGCAAAGGACAAAGGGGATGATATAGGATCATAGGTGACCACTACTGTAATCGATCTAGTTGAGCCCAATACTGTTGTATAAGACAAAGAAGCTAATGAAGAAATTGAGAAACCAATGGAGAAATGGAAGGAGACATATATTCACCACATCAAAGGAAGTAGGTGAAGCCAATTCCCTTTCCAAACAGCTTGAAGGCAACCAAGGCTGAGCAACAATTTTAGAGATTTCTTGACAGTTTTAGAAAATTTCATGTCAACATTCCTCTTATAGAAGCAATTGAAAAGATTCCTTCTTATGGCAAATTTTTAAAGGATGCAATCAATGAAAATAGGAGAATAGATGACAATGATGTAGTGGTATTTAAGGAGCATGTCAATACTTTTATCTTGGGACGTTTGTCACCAAAAAGGTAAGATCTGAGATGCTTCAACATATCATGTTACATCGAGAAAACAAGGTTTGGAAGCTTTATGCGATTCATGGGCAAGCATCAATCTAATGCCCTTGAGTACCTTCAATAAGATGGGTCTTAGAGAATCTAGAAGAAGCAACATGACCATACAATTAGAAGATAACTCAATGGTTAGGCCATATGGTATCTATGAGGATGTTCTTGTCAAGGTGGACAGATCTATATTTTTGACAGACTTTGTGGCCATGGAGATGCAAGATGGTCAATGAAGTGAATTACTACCCAAGTGGCCATTCCAGGACACAGTGGATATGATTTTAGAGATGGGAAAAGGAAGATTGACATTGGGGATCAAAGAAGATAGATTTGAAATCATTATGCCCAAGTCTGCATAATGAACTAAGAAGAACGGATAGTGTCGCAAGCTACAACAGGTCTAGGGACAGCTGTCTTTATTCCTGGGAAGACCATTCCAAGACATGGCCCATGCAATGAAATAGGTTCACAAAGGCACACTGGCTGTTGACATCTTGGAGAACACAAAGGAAGTTTCATTAGACAAGGAAGTTCAATATCCAAATGATGAAGATGAGGAGTATTGGCCACCAACAATTGAGGAGGCAACTTTTTCCACTCCTACTCATGCATATCAATAACTTCCTCTAGAGGCATGTCTCATGAATCTGATGGATGACTGCATTCAATCTTGTTCCTTGGAGGAACATGTCTTGTTTCTCAAGGAATTACCATGTTACTACACCAATAACTTTGAGGATCTAGGACCACCTCCACCACCATTGATCCCATCTCTCTAGAGCTCACTGGATATAGAGCTGAATCCATTGTCTCCACATCTTAAGTATGCTTTCTTGGCAGCAGAAGAAAAGCTTCTGGTCATCATATAAGCTTCATTGAGCATTCAAGAAGAGGAGCAGATCCTTGTGGTTTTGAAAAACCATTGTGCAACATTTGGATGGTCTGTGGTAGACATAAATGGATTTCCCCTTGTTTCTGCCAGCACAAGATCATACTGGAAGAATGAGCCAAGCCAATTGTGCAACCTCAGTGGTGACTCAACCCCATCATGACTGAGTTAGTAAAGAAAGAGGTATTGAAAATTATATCTATATGTATAACATATGTCATCTCTGACTCTAATTGGGTTAGTCCAACCCAGGTGGTTCCTAAGAAAGGAAGTATAACAGTCACAATGAATTCAAATGATGAGTTGATTTATACTAGGTTAGTGGTTGGGTGGTGAGTTTGTATTGATTATCGAAGTTTGAATTCTACCACTTTGAAGGATCATTTCCCCCTCCCCTTTATCAATCAAATTCTTGAGTGGCTCGTCAGATTCTCAATTTTGTTTTCTTGACAGTTATTCTGAATACAACCAGATTTCTATCGAGCCACAAGATCAAGAGAAGTCAACCTTTACTTGCCCTTATGGCACTTTTGCGTATTGCTAGATGCCATCCGGTCTTTGCTATGCACTGACTACTTTCAGCGATGCATGCTCACCATTTTTTTTGATATGGTAGAGTGATGTCTGGAAGTATTCATGGATGATTTTTTGATGTATGGTGCATCGTTTGGTGATTGCCTTGACAATCTGGATAAAGTTTTGCAAAGATGGGAGGACACTCACCTAGTTTTGAACTGGGAAAAATGTCACATGTTGGTGAGTGAGGGTATTTGTTTGGGACACAAGGTGTCCAGTAAAGGAATGGATGTCAATTCGATAAAAATAGAAGTCATCTCCAAGATACCTCCACCATCGTTGGTGAAGCGAGTAGGGAGCTTTTTAGGATGTAGGATTTTATCGATGATTTATAAAATATTTTTCAAAATTTTCCAAACCACTCCCCGAATTGTTGGAAAAGGATGCTGATTTTAATTTTGATGAGCGATGTTTGAAGGTGTTTGAGGTGTTGAAGGAGAAGCAAGACTCTACACCTGTTGTCCAGGCTCTAGATTGGATCCAACCCTTTGAGCTGATGTGTGATGCATCAGATTATACTATGGGGTCTGTTCTAGGCCAACACCGAGATAAGATTCCCGTAGTTATCTATTATGCATCTAAAACTCTTAATGATGCCAATTGAATTACACTACAATAGAAAAATAATCATTGGTGGTTGTTTTTTCTTTTGAGGAATTTTGCCAATATTTGATAGGGGCTAAGGTTATTGTATGGACAGATCATGAGACAATTAAGTATTTGGTACAGAAGAAGGATGCAAAGCCTAGGTTGATTAGATGGATCTTGTTGCTATAGGAATTTGATATTGAAATCAAAGACAAAGTAGGTACTGAGAATGTAGTGGTAGATCACTTGTCTAGGCTTGAAAGAGTGGATGAAAAGGACATAGGTATACCTATAGTGGAAGAATTCCCAGATGAGCAACTCTTTGCTATGAAAAGAAAAGATCCATGGTTTGCAAATATTGGGAACTACTTGGAATGTGGAGAGTTGCCATAGGATTGGGGATATCAAGAGAAGAAGAAATTCTTCCACTCTTTGAGGTATTACATTTGGGATGATCCTATTTTTCTCAAGATGGTATTTTGAGGAAATGTATGCCAGATTGTGAGTTTGAGAGTATTTTGGCACAGTGTCATTCCTTACATACTGGGGGTCATCATGCTAGTTCTAGGATGGCGACCAAGGTTCTAGAATGTGGTTTCTATTGGCCTACGCTGTTTAAAGATGCATATAACTTTGTTCTTCTTTGTGACTCATGTGAACATGCATGTAATATTTCAAAAAGACATGAAATGCCCTTAAATGTTTTCAAGAGGTTGAAGTGTTCGACTTATGGGAAATCGATTTTATGGGTCCCTTTTGTCTTCAAATTCAAATTTATACATATTACATTTATGTTGACTATGTTTCTAAGTGGGGGGAAGCAATTCAAACCCACACCAATGATGCTCAAGTTGTATGCAGGTTTGTGAAGGAACACATCGTTTGTAGGTTTGGGGTGCCCAAGTTGATAATTAGTGATGGTGGATCTTATTTCACCAATAGGAAATTTTGGGAACTTCTGAGCAAATATGGAGTGAGAAATAGGGTAGGTACTCCATATCACTCCCAAACCCAAGGTCAAGTTGAGGTGCCTAATAGAGAGATCAAGAATAATTCAGAAAAGACAGTCTCAACTAATAGGACAAATTGGAGCATGTTGCTCAATGATGCTCTTTGTGCATACAGGACATCGTATAAGATACCTACAGGAACCACTTCTTTTAGGTTGGTTTTATGGGAGAGCTTGTCATTTACCCATTGAGTTAGAGCATAAGGCTATGTGGACCCTGAGAACATTGAACTACAATTTAGACAATGTAGGGACAAAGAGGATGTTGGATGCTTATGATTTGATGCCTATGAAATCTCAAGGATCTACAAGGACAGGACCAAAAAGTTTCATGATCTCCATATCCTACATAGAGTCATCACTCCAGGATAGGAGGTTCTTCTGTTCAATTCTAGGTTAAAATTACATCCTCATAAAATTGAGGTCTAGATTGAGTGGGCCTTTTGAGGTAGTTAAAGCTTTTCCCCATGGGGCGGTAGAGATAAGCAATGGGGCTGAGCCATTCCTTGTTAATGTCTAGCAACTTAAACACTACTTTGGGGAAGATGTGGTAAGGAAAGAAGAGGAGTTGAAGCTCATTGAGCTTCAATGATCTTTTGTGCTTGATCGTCGAGCCTAGGACATAAAACAAGGGTGATTGTTGGGAGGAAACCCAACCATCACTTTTGTTCCTTACATTTGAAATTTCAATTTCATAGTTTTAATTTTCATTTTATTAATTTTTATGTAAAAAAGGTGACTTGATGAATTTTGTGTGGTGTGCAGGCTGAGTACCAGTTGGTACTACTGACTCGGAGTCGATACTATAGATGGAGTCATAGGGAAAGGATCAAATTTGATAGAACAATTTGGTACCAACGACCACCTAGTCGGTAGTGCCGACGAAATCATAGGGAGGTCAGGAAAAAATTCAAAGCAACTCAGTACTACCGACCATTGATTTGGTAGTACCAACTTTTTGTAGAAAGGGAGCCAAGTTTACCGATAAGGACTCAGTACTATCGACTAAAAGTTAGTACTACTGATGAAATTAAAGCTCCAATTTCAAAACATCGAGTTCCCGCTTGGAAGCACCGACCAATTTGAATGACTCGGTATGACCAACCCCAAGTCAGTACTACCGACACCATAAAAGTTGGAATCTAAGGGACCACCATCGACGATCAAGAATATTCAAATCTGACAGTCAGTACTATCGATCCGTAGCACGGGTGGGTACTATCGAACCGTGGTGATCCACATCAACTAACTTCAACACACGAGGGTCGTCGATGATATTGAGTCAAACAAATAGTGGAGGAAAAGTTGGTACTACCAACTTGCCGTCGATAGTACTGACGCTCGGGAAACCAATGGTTGGGGCTTATATAAGGAGGTTTTATTTTCATTTTCTCTTCACACATTCTTCACATCTCCTCCGAGCAATTGCAAGAAATCATCCCCAGGCGTTCAAAGTCTACTCTGAGCATCTTTTCTCTCCATCTCTTTCTTGTACCATCGACATGGCATTTAGAAGGAATGCTTCTTCATTGGTAGGGTGAACTGAGATGATCCCAAAGCTGAGCAATATCGCCCATCCCAACGCCGGCATGAGGAAGATTTATGAAGATTTACAAAAGAGGGAGATGGTGATGACATAGTATGGAAACCATGCCTTCATCACCTCCATGGGATTCACCAGTAGTATGCGTCAAGTCTGTGAGCCTCAAGGGATATTGGGCAACCACCCATTCTTTGATGATTGGCCCACTTTCTCAAACATTGTCTGTGAATTCCTAGCATTTCTAGAGATTTGCATCATCCCCGAGCTTGCATATGGATGGATGGATGGATGACCATGTCACCTTTTGCCTTTACAACACTGACTTCAACTTGACACTATGACAGTTCAACTCCATATATGGATGGCCGAATGGCGAAGAACATTTCTTCCATGATAACTTTAATTTCAAGGCAGCATGGGAGCTTTTGGTGGAGGTGCTAGAAGGCTATGATCTTAGCTGGAATGTAAATTCCATCACCGATGTCAAGCACCCTTTTGCTTATATTATTCATCACCTCCTCAACAACACCCTTTTTGCTAAATCAAGTCAAGGGTAGGGGAAGACACAGAGGGTTTATCTCTACTTTCTCTACAAGCTGTTGGAATTAGAAGGAAGGAATTTGAACTTTGGTGCGTTCTTTCTCCAGTATATGATGGGAGTGAAGCGACTGGTGTAGCAGACTCCTCCTATCCATTTCAGAGGATTGATCACACCGATAGCAGTGCACCTTAATCTTGATCTATCCAACTCTAGATCCTTAAAGGTTGTGCCAAAGCTAGACTTAAAGCATCTTAAGAGATCTAGCCTCCTCAAACCATGTCAGGGCACAATGTAAGCATGTTGTACAACGAGCGACATTTATAAGGAGAGGGTGCTTCCAGATGCAGTCTTTGACTTTCAAGGAATCCACCTCATGAGATAATCTGTACATAGCTCTTCAGAGGAGGAAGAGGAAGAAGACAATGCTGAGGATGAGTAGGAGGAGCAAGAAGTGGAGGAACCCACCATTCCCATCATGAGGAGGCAGGTTCCACGCAAGCACCCTCACCCATATGGAGCCTCCAGTTCTTCTGCTCCACTTCCTACACAAGAGGAAGATCCATATTCCATGATAGGAATGTATCGAATACTATAGGAGATAAAGAAAAGGCAGCATCAACAGACGGTTACCTTGGCGGGCATCCATGATGTCCTAGGATGGCTCTACCACAACCAACATGCGATATTTGAGAATGAGAAACTTCTCTTGGTCAATGAAGAGAACATGCACACATGCCTACAGTGGATGGAGGGTTACCAGTAGCCATTCTTCGACCACTATTTGAACCAAGGACACTTCAGTGGTTATCCACAACCTCCACCAATGCCACAACAGCCGCCAAATTTTCATGGGACATTCTACCCCTTTGATCCTACCGTGCCGCAACCACCACCATTACCCTTTTGATTGGTACCACTGTTCCACCTCTTAAGTTAGAATTTGACTGTGCGGTCATAGTCAAGTTCAAGCTTTGGGGGGGGGGAGTTGGAACAATCTCTATCGTTAGTTCTTATTTTTCTTTAGTCTTTTGTTTCTTTATTTTCTTTTTAGTTTTATTTTGCCAAGTTGTAGGATCCACAATCTATCTAGTGTAAAAGTGGAGCTTAGTCATGATTCTTGTCATTAATTAGTGCTCTCATTTGTTTGTAATGGAAACATAGAAAAATTCTTGCTTAGTTGCAAAATTCTTGAGTTGCACCACCTAGAGGAAGTGTATCGGCTAGTTATCTTAAGGATAGTTAATATGAATGGACATCTTAATTATTCATGTAATGTGGATGAATATGGGGTCTGAGCCTAAATTGATCAAATGATTATGAGATCTTAAATTGAAGTTTAGGAAAGAAACCCTAAGGTTACCTTGTTCTTAGGTTATTAGAGAGGACATATCATAATTCATGAAAGGATGCCCTAGTCTCTTTACAAAAAGATGGAAATATACACATGACGTAATCTTTTCTTAGTTCATTCTCATTCATTTGATGAGATTTTTGATACATGCATCATTTCAACCAATAATATTAGGCATTATGATTCATGCATTTTTCATTCTCTTCACCATATAGGTTTCATCATGTTTTATTTTTGCATAAATAATTCGGATGCTACTTGTGAATCTTCACAACCACCTAATTTGTTCCATCCATTGATCTTATTGGTAGGCCACTTAAATTATTGTTCTCCTCATTCACTCTTATCAGGAGAAATTCTTCCAATTAGTTGGTAGTTAGGGAAGAGAAATGCATAATAGGGAATCACATGATGCACCAAATAAATGCCAGATTGACTATAATGTTAACTACTCTCTTGATAGTGTTCATTCATCTAAGGATGTACAACTTTTATGGAAATTTTTGATCGCTATAGATCTTCTAATTGTTCAGTGGTCAGTAAAGGCTGGTTTGGGACTGCCAGGTGGGGATGGTTGAGAATGAAATTCATAGTTATTGTCCTTTTGCTGACTTCTATCAAATAGATCGGAGGGTGTGTTTGTCAAGGATGAGAAACATTCAATCTTAGGGAAGTTTGATGCATCATATAGATGTCATTCTCACAGGCTATTTATTATTGATTTCTATGCACTATTTATTCATTTTCATATTGATTAGTGCAATATTTACTCTCATTAGCTTGTGATACTCGATTGCATCAAATAAATGTAATTTTAATGTTAATGAAAGATATAAAAAATTTCAAGATCTTATGTTTGGTTTTTGCGTATTTCAAGAAAATCTACACAAATCTACGAAACGTGGTCCTACCAACTTTGAAGTTGGTGGTAGGGACACTTGCTCAGTTTGGAACATAGAGAAATTGAAAAGACTCTGTAGTACCGAACCAGAAGTTGATACTACTGATGACAACACAGTGATGGATTCAAGATTAATTGAGATATCTCGATACTACTAACACTCAACTCGGTAGTACCAATGGATGCCTAGATGGCCGCAACTATCAAAGGTGTCAGTAGTACCGATATGACGAGATCAGGAAAATTTGAAATTAGAGTCTAATCCAACGGTTGGAAATTAAGTACGCCCTAAGTCACTTATATGACTTAGAGGGATTTTGGCCAACCGGATCAATCTCATTCTATTCCCTTGGATGGTAGCCGAGAGTAAGGAGAGGAGAAAGCAGAGAAGAAGGCCACATTCTAGATGATCTGGGCACTTGCACCAGACAAATTTGCAGCCAGAAGGTAGCAAATTGGCATGTGCACAAGAGGGGATCATTTGGACCATCTTCTTTAGGGTTTCTTTTCTAAATTTTCATCACATTTTTCTTCTTCTTTCCCATGTTTTTGACAATGCAAACCATGTGGGGCTAAACCCCTCTTTCCTTAGGACTCAAGAGTAGCCCAATTATGCATTGTAATTGATTTCCATGCACTAATATATCAATTTCGCCTAATTTCTGGACTTATTTCTATGAGATTGTCATGAAATATCCATTCTTGATCACTAGAGCTAGTTAATTGGACCTTTAATTGATTTGAAAAAGGAAATTAATGGTTTGAAAATCATAGAAATACACATTTTATATCACCCATTGAGAAAGGTGGCTTACGAGCATGAAGAGATTACCCAAAATTTTTGATAAAGCACCTAACTAATAACACAATTGATATGAGAGTGGGATTGGTATTAGATTAGGTAGTGAATTACGCTATGAGAGTAGGTAATTCTTGCTAAAGGATCTTAGTCTAGGGTTATAGAGATAATCATTAATGTTATGATTGTTAATTGCATTGTTAATTGTGGCCAAACTATAATCCTAAGGAATTCACTCCAATTGAGATTAATAACCAATAATTTAGATTTACTTTCTACTTTAGATAATTAAACCATTCAACCAAGTTTTTGTTGGTCTAGCTAATCACATTACAGTGTAATAGTCTCTAGATTTAGATTTCCTCGTGTTCAATATTTGGGCCCATTGATATTACTCTAATAGTGTGCACTTGTATTTTAGGGTATATAGTAATCCCTATCATTACCTTCAACCAAACTGTAAGACCCTTGTCTTGGCTTAATGGATGAACATGTTTTCTTATCATAATTGGATTCTTAAAACCTTAATTAAACTCTAAGATGTGCTTTGATATTAGCGACATGCTTAAGTTTCATGTTTGGTCCAATTTGGACATTGTTTGAGCAAGTTATGCATTTATATGCTTGTTTTGGATTTTATTCAATTTACCCATATCTAAGGTTTTTTTTGCAATATGTCACATGCTGGTTTTTCCTCACATGTTTTCGTATCATCTTTAGTTGGTTGTGACTTGGGGCTCCTACTTGCACCTTGGTTTGATGGTGACATCTATCTAGGGTTGAGTTAGGGTTTCCTTCTCATGGATGAGCTACCTTGGGGGACAGAACTCGATGGTTTTCTTTGTGAGTTGGGATATGATGGACATCCTTGTGATTTGGGAACTGATAATAATCCATTGAGGTGTGAGGGTAGATGGTTTCTCCTCTTGGAGCTCCTTGGGTTGGTGGTTCACCAAGTGGAGGTGCAAATCAATGGTGGGGCTAGGATTTTCACCCTTGTGACCAAAGGGGATCAACATACAATTGTTCCCTTGTGTTTTAGGTCAATGGTTGGCTTGGGAGTCAAGACTCTATGGCTCCCCGATCTTCCACAATTGATGCACCTTTTGGTTTGCATGAACGCGATGCTTTAGGCCATGGACACTTGGCAAGCTTGGTAGGACACCTTAACCCTCTCTTCTCTCTCACCCATAGATTTATAAACTTTTCCCCTTCCATGAAAACGAACCATTTTGACCCCCTTTCTTCTTCCTTTATGTTTAGATCTTGTCCCTCTTGCAAGGCAGAGAATAATGATCCGAGCTAGAAGAAGCTTGACCACCACATAATGGATCTATTCACAAACATGCCAAATGATCTCATGAAATGCACACAAAGAAAATTATAAGCAACAAAATACTAGTGAAGATCAAGGAATGGTAGCTACCACCACACAATATTACACACATTTAGAAAAGAGTAGAAAGAGAGAAGTCACTTCACCCATAGATGACTAGCATTTTTTGCAAGCAACAAATATGGTGGGGACTGTGGTGGCATACACAAGGCGAGCAATGGTTAGGGATAATCATGAGTGCAAGTGAAGACTATGCGATTAACTCTAAGCATCCAAGTCTTATTTATAGCACACATGAGATGCTCCACATGCTCTCATTAACACTTTGTAATAGATCCACATTCGATCTTGTACACAAAGAGACATTTTTCTATTTGATTAGGCAAACTTATTTAGTAAATATTAATTTCAGTCTTAAATAACTCTAATTATTAGTTATCTTTTTGTATAAAAAGCAATAAAATACAATTCACATGATGAAAAACTATGAACTTTATGACCCAAAGCTCATGCCCAATGAGGAAAAATAAGGCACATGGGCATGTCGTAGTTACAACCCTTATGATCATACCCTCCTTTAGATATATGAGATAACAAAGTCACATGAAGCCCCATATAAACGATGATGCTCCATCTAAGAAGTAGGTGAGATAGTACTAAAAATCCCTCCCATTAATAAAAACCCACTTCATCTCCTACTCAAATATACTATAAGCACTTACTTTAGGATTAAATGACATCTTTTAGGTTCAAGTGGAGTTGATTTATGAAGATGGCCTCTTCCCATCTCCCATAGATGAACTGACTGAAGAACTAATTGACATGCATGCAATAACGGTTTTTGCTGAGGAAGAAGATGACACAACTAATAAGGAGGAGGAAGATAATAGTTGACTAACTTCACAAATAGATCTAATGTTTATCACAATCTCATCTACAAAATTAACATCTTTTGGGCATCTTTATGGCATATTTCAGTGGGTGGCCTAGATTTACGCATGGAGATTTTTTAAAATTGAGGAAGTGTGTTCTAGATGGAGCACAATACAAGATAGTGTGTTTCAACTTGGCACACCGAGATAGATGTATAATATGATATATATAATATATATATATATATATATATATATATATATATATATATATATATATATATATATATATATATATATATCCCACCTTATAGATTAAGAAAGTGGTGGTAGTGTAGTGGTAAATTTGTTTGGCTTCCAGGTGAGAGGTCTTGGGTTCAAACCTAGCTGGGGATATTATCAATTTGGCTTTTACTGTGGTTCAGAGCTACTTAATTTCTCCACTGTAGTTGTTTTGATGTAGAAATCTACTTGTTTCCTGTACTTAAAGGTGGAATGTTTCGATACTCAAGGGGCGAGATGTGCCAATACTCAAGGAGGTGGGTGATACAATATTCATATGAATATTTTTCTAGTACTCAAGGAAGGGTGTGCCAATATTCAAGTAGGGGGTGTTCCAATACTTAAGTAGCGGTTGATTTTGTACTCTAAAGGGGGAATGCGAGTTGTCAAGTGAGGGTTGTCCTGGTAGTCAAGTAGGGGGCATTCTTGTACTCAAGGGAGGATGTGTCAGTATTCAAGATGGGCATTCTAGTATTAAAGTGAAGGTTATTCTAGTACTGACGGGAGGATGTGGCAATACTCAATGGGGTGGGATGTTCTAGAATTCAAGTGGAGGTTGTTCTAGTTATCAAGGAAGGATGTGCCAGTACTCTAGGAAGGGTGTTCCAATATTCAAGTAGGAGATGTTCCAGTACTCAAATGAGGATGTATTGGTATTCAAGAGGAACTTGTAGTAGTAATCAAGAAGGGAGTTGGCGTTCTAGTACTCAATTGGAGGTTATTTAGTAGTCAAATAGGGGGCATTCCTGTACTGAAGAGAGGATGTTCCAGTGTATAAGAGGGGGCATTCTAGTATTGGAGTGGAGGTTGTCCTAGTACATAAGAAAGGGTGTGCCAATATTCAAGTAGAGGGTGTTCCTTATCAAGTGGAAGTTGTTTTAGTACTCAAAAGGGGGCATGTCAGTACTCAAGTGAGGTTTTTCCAATACTTAAGGGAGTATGTGCCAATACTCAAGGGGGTGGGATGTTTTGGTATTCATGTGGAGGTTGTT
Source organism: Alisma plantago-aquatica (assembly GCA_963693085.1). Classification (NCBI taxonomy): domain Eukaryota; kingdom Viridiplantae; phylum Streptophyta; class Magnoliopsida; order Alismatales; family Alismataceae; genus Alisma; species Alisma plantago-aquatica. Next base: position 646,736,284 of record OY856410.1, read on the forward strand.
CTAGAACTCAAGGAAGGATGTTCCGGTACTCAAGGAAGGAAGTCCCAGTATTCAAGTAGGTGGTATTCCGGTACTTAAGGGAGGATATGCTAGTATTCAAGAGGGTCTTGTTATAGAACTCAAGGTGGGGGTGTCCCAATACTCAAGATGGGTGCATTCAAGTGCTCAAGTGGAGGTTGTTCCAACAATCAAGTTGGGACGTTCCAATACTCAAGTGAGGATATGCCGACAACGAAGAGGGAATGTATCAATATTCAAGTGGAGGTTGTTCAAACACTTAAATAGGGGTGTTCCAATACTCAAGTGATTGTTGTTCTAGTATTCAAGGGAGTGGGATGTTCCACTACTCAAGGAAGGTTGTGCAAATACTCAAAGAAGGGTGTACCTATATTCAAGCATGCTAGAGTTAAGGCTAACTTGAGTTCCCTACTTGAATATTGACACAACCCTTCTTGAAGAATTGGAGTTATTCAAATGACATCCCTGAGTTCCTTACTTGAATAACCAGTTCCATGAGGTGTGACTCTACAAACCAAAGAAAGTCCACACAACTGTAGTAGGGGCGTTGAGGTTAAAAAACTAGCTCTGAATAATTAGCTTCCCCTCAAATCAAGAGTATAGTATATGTATGCTTAGGGAACCAGAAAACGTTACCAATTTAACTTATGAAAATAACTAGTTCTATTATGAGACTAATGAATAATACATAAGTATGACATGGGTCATGGAAAATATTACAACTAGCAAATAAACTACAGTCATTTAACACATACTTCCACTAAGTGTTGTTCTGCCAGCTCTTGCCTCTAACACAATTGGTTGATAGTCACAATTGCTACATTTCTTCATAATGATTACCATTCTCATCAATGTCACCAACCATCCTAGAGTTATGTTTGCTTCCATTAGGTGCATTGAGTCCAACATCTTGCAATGATGGTTGCCCCATGCGTAAAACATCATAATGTGGTTGTAATTTTGTAGAATTAGGTGGAGAAATTTGCAATGGATCAAGATGGTACACTACCATTATTGTATAAGCGTGTTTAATAGTTGATAACTTCAAAATTATGTATGTATGTTTCAAAACTTTCCACCTCGTTCAGATCACATTCATGTTTGGGTCACTTATTCTTGTGTCATGATAATTATGAATGGCCTCCCTCCAAGCCTTAGGACTAAATTTCCCATTTGCACATCTATCTAATTAGTATTGACATCCTAATGTAGTGCCTAGAACTTCATCTTCCATCTGAGTCCATTGAAATAGATTCATAATATAGTCAAACCACTGTAATAGAATCTCATTTTCAATGGTGTAATTTTGAAAATATGTACATGATAATCTAAAATGAAGATACAATGTGTTCAACATTTTAAACAACAAAAGGAAGTAATACAAGTTTTTAGAAAATGAATATTAGCATTGAAAATAATTAAAAGAAGGAAGAGTAACAAATAAACTGTGGAATTTCAGTCAAATATGCAAATAAGCAAGCTATCAAAAATTAACATTTACACTTCTGAATTTGTACTAAAAAGAAAATACATTTGCCACATAAATGAAGTTGTGTAGTTCCAAAAGAAGCAAACTCATTAACCACAAATAAAAAAAAACACCTCATTTATAATAACGTTTCCTAGTTCAAGGGGTAAGCATAGGGGAAGGTATGTCCAGAATGCGATTGGTGTCGTCTAATCTATTCATTTTGACATACAATGCAACATACTCAATCTTATAAGACCGGTACACATATTCTGTGTCATGAATCATTTCAACATATTCCTTTAGGTTGATTTCCTAGACCTCGACAAACATACATTCATGTTTAGTAACTTACTCTCAACTTAAAAGGATTGTGTAGTAGGTGGGAGTCTAAGAATCCAGTGAAAGCATCGACATTGATATTTTCCTACAATTATCATTGTTAAAACTGACAAACTTAACTTTCTTATAGGAATTAGTATATGTATTTTTTGCAATTTTCTAATTTACCTATCTTGGTGAACATATTAAATTGTTGTTCTAGGATGTTCGTTGAACCGCCCAAAATCATGCGAAAATGCATCATCAATGCTAACACATAGCATCGATAATTTTCCACACATACATAGACAACAGTCGGAGGTATCTATTGAAATTAGGTAAACTGTATTTGATTAGCAACACAATGCATTAGGTAAACCCATATTTGTAAAGTTTTACATGTAACAAAAAAACTTGTTTAGCACATACCAAAGTAGCTAGCAGTAGTTATAGTTTAGCACAAACAATAGTAGAGTTTTAAAAGTTATATGGCAAAACACAACCACCAAAGAGCTACTCCATCCGTCCTCCTCCATATAGGTACCACTATCTATTAGGAGGTGATGTCATTCCTATATATAATCACGTCTTCTCGTATGAGTATTTATCTCTACCAGTATCCTACTAGTGTCATGTTTTGTTGATGACAAATAATTACAACAAACAGACCGCTTCTTGTGCTCATCCTTGCATAATTGAGCTCTTTGATCATTGCATCCCTCAATGCAGTCAAAGTGGTCAAGTTTTGCTAGAACTGGTGAAATTCCATCACCATGTGATATGTGTTTGGTAAGACGTCACCTGCATGTATAATATGGATGATGGAATAATTGTCTTCAACTGACACTATTGGAATAGATGTCATGGATGTACATGCAATAATGTGTAGGGAGGGCCACAATTGAATATAGATAATGTATCGTCCATCATCTACAAAGATTGATATAGACACAAAATACTAAATCATTGTTGCAGTAATAACTAACATCAACAAAGTATATGTTGAGAAAATTTTACATATCCTAATATGGCCTCAACATAATTGTGTCTATACATTTATAATTAATGTCCAAACCTCATTCAAATCAACCAATCACAACAAATCATAATGAATTTAGAATGCTTACTTCATTAAATAATGGATAAACATGTATATAGGATGTTCGAAAATTGATTTGTTACCTTGTTAGGGTTAGTTCCATTTACCAACCACAAGTAAATCAAAATGTTGGGGGAATACTTAACTAGGCATAATGAACAATACTTCTAGTATTAGGTGTTTCATCATACTCTTCCATCATCTGGTCATTCTCACTTTCACATCATCTAAAGTTGTGGATGACTATAAGACATTGTGTATTCATTGTGTATGTGGCGTATGTCTTGACATAAGAAAACTGTATCTTCAACAGACCAAATGCTCTCTTGATCATGTTCCTAATTTGTGTGCGTTAATGGTTGAACAACTCCTTCTTTTTATTGTTTTCCTATCTATTGCCTCTGTACTCAACTAACTAATAAGCTATGTTGTAGTATGTGAATGAACATGCTTGGTATTAATGTAGCATGTATCGACTAGGTGATACTTACCATCTGAGATGTGAAATCCGATGGTGGTCATTTCTTCCTGTAGGATCCCCATTTTACATACAACCCTACCACCCCAATGGAACATAAGTAAACTCTATGTTAAAGTTTTCAACAGTGAGCATGTTAAGTGAGACAAATCTTATCCTATTGTTGTACCAATTTTCTTATCCCTTTGAACCAACATAGTAATATGTGTCCCATCAATTGCATCTATGACATCCAAAAACATGATAATTTTTATTACAAATTATTCATATGGTATGTAATACACCACATCATGTAGTTAGCACCTTGAAGTGAGGACAAAACCTTAGTTAGTTCCTAATCTGATGGTGTGTCATTAAGGATTTTGTAGGCATCACTACATACTCATCACACAAACTACAAATGGATTTCAATGTTTCATTAAACTTCCCTCTGATTGTATCCCCAAACATGATCTAATCTTCAACTAAAGAATGATTATGTGTCCAAGACCAACCATATGGAGGAAGTAGCATATCGTCTTTACATATAAAACACCCATGCTACTTTCTAACAAATTATAGTTTTTGATCTTATCATCTAGATCTAACATAGTTTGAGGTTCCATCCAATATATATCATAAGCCATCTTCCTATGTCCCATAAGGATTTCCATTATGTTTTTGTTATTGCTCCTAATACCAACTAACCTAGGTTTATGATTACTTGACTATTCATCATACTCTTCATAATTGTACATGAGGGACTGTGCAATTGATCCCACTATTATATGATCATGCAATATTGTACAACATTTTGCCTGGTCAGTCAGGTGTTTTAGTATCAAACTTTTGATCCATGTTTCCTATAATTTAAGCCATGATACACAATTTCAACACCATTGATAAAATCTGATAATATTAGATCATGCGTAAACATTAAAATCCATTCCAGAGTCGCACGTACTATGAAAGGCATACCAAAACTTAACATCATTGACATAGCACATAGATTTAAACACCAATTTTTTAGAACCTAATAAATATACAACCACTCATAATGTAGGGATAATTGAAATGAAATGTACGATAACTAATGCATACAAACTAAAAGATGTCTTATGAAAGATAATGAAAACAAGCCATCATTAGTCCCTATGTGGAAGCACTCCATGGCCACATGTGTCACCACCTCTCCAAAAGTTCCACTCATAAGAGGTGCTTGGTCTCGACCTGGAAGTGGCGGCCCACTAACTCCTACATCACCACTATATGTATGCCACAAAGATGTCATAGTAGAAGGCGTGTTGAAATGCACCAATGAGGGTGGTGGTTTTCCCATGTGACAAGAATCATATGAAGGAAACATTGGTGGAGCCCCATAAGCTAGTAGCATAGGTGGGAACTACATCCTAGATTAGAGGGATCAATTACACATTCACATAAGGATAGGCCAATTCATCTGGTGGAAACCTATGTAGTACCTAGTGGACAAGTTAGACAACCATGCCAAAGGTTTTTCAGTCTTGTTATGCAGTATGAGATACATGGCGTGACATTTTTCCTCCTTCATCCATTCATGATAGAAGTAGACAACATGGCTGGTGGATATGCAAAATTTTGGCATATTCATCATTCTCCACTGTGTGGTTGGTCCTGTCGCCACCTAGTTAGTGCAACTTTGCAAACACCCGTATAAATTCACTTACCACCTCATTTGACAAACCTGGTGATATAGGTGTATTTTCCTCTCACTTCCTCCTACATCGACTGGTTGGTGTCTTCAAACCGTTGAGTATTCCATCCCAACATCATCTTTGTAGTATTGAACTGCAAAGTTTCCCATGTCACCTAAAGTTCCAGTGTTCTCACCTGATTGACATTGTGTTAATTAGTATGATTAAGTTTATGAAGCAGTATCTAAAGTGCTTGAGTCAACCTTAGTTTCGTCCTTAGATCCATAATCTATAGGCATCCATTTGTCATTTGATGACACTACATGATTACTGCTAGCAATATTTTTGCTTGCCATGAACTCAATATCATTGTAATGGTAGAAAGGACAATTTAGTAGTTGTATAAGATCCTTTTTTGATAAATATTTCAAGACAATTTATTAGGAGTTAACATATAAATGTATTATGTAATGATTGATGTGTACTTCTTTCTGTTATGCTTGACATACCTATATATTATCCCTCCATTCCTAGGAATCATGCAAACTGGCTTGTTTCCTTCACCTGTCACATCCAACTCCACTAAAGTTGGTCATAGATTTTATATTCACACAATCCTTCTTTAGATTCTCCATCTGGTTTTCACCTACTCCATGGTCATGTAAACCTCCCCATTCCATTTTGTAAATCACAATACATATCCCTCCAAGACTCATGAGTTAATTGGTCATCTGCACATCTAAATATATCATATCGGCATCTCAACAAGCCCACTAGAGCCACATCATCTTCCCTAGTCCATATCAACCAAAGCCTCATGTCTTAAAAATTCATATTACTCAACATATTGCACTACATTGTAATGACGAGGGTCTATTCATGCATTATTGCACACTTTTCTTATTAGGAAAATGTATTATTTGTATACCATACTATTTTGTATGTTTATGGTATGCAAATTGATAGAGCTTTCATATTAGTTCTATTATTTCTTTTCATTATTTTGGAGTATATATCTTGGGTAAGATGTTTCATAAACCTACAATATAGAAACATGAGAACATCACAAAGCAAGCATGTGTGATACCAACAAATTGCATCCACACCCATGAATATGAGAAAACCAAATATGTTTAGAACAATAATGTGAAAACATGAATTTGATGTTTGATTGTTTAGAAAAAGCAAAAGAACATAATAAAATTTTGGAATAGAAAAAATATTTATGTGAAAATGTGAACATAAATCCACACTGATGTGCATGAATATATCATGACGCATATGAGTCTTGGTATTTAGTTACACACCATCCATGACAATCAATAAAGTATGTACCAATTAACACTTGTGGTACCTGATCAAATGTAAAAAAAAATGCAAGCAAGTTAAGATTGTTCATCTAGCCAACATGATATTGTTGACAATATTATGTGTACAAGCTTAGGAAGCATACCAAATGGAAATTAGACCCTGTTAGGACTAGGTCTAGTTACAATCAAAAGTATGTCCAATAATTGGGCTTATATTTAACAATAGATGTTGAATAATACTAAAGTAATTGAAAGCAACTAATATACATACTAAACATACAATTCCAAGAATTAAATTGGTAAAAAATTATGTTTACAACATTGATGTTCATCATGAAATATACAACTAACAACTAGATTTGTTCATACAAAGACCTACAATAGTAAACATTTGGACAGATGGAAACTAACAACCAACTTGATGTCCAAAATTTCTTGCAATTGTAAATATGACATACCTTTATATAGTTCAACAAAAACATACTTGGATAACATCCATTCTAAATGTGTGTGTAGATAAATGGAAATCTGAATGCGTTTGTTTTGTGGAACAAATAACATATCTACTGGGTTATCTTGTAGAATGCAAGTAATTGGAATATGATGTGCACCCCGCTAATTTATTTTCCAAATGGGAGGACATCAACTTCATGTTTCCCATATGTAAATCATATGACAAATGTAGTTGATACAAACTATTGGTCAACTCTGTTAAGAGGCATATGCAAGTAAATACATGCATGTTTACAATATTTCTCTTCACTTACCATGAAGTATATAATTAATAATCAGTTGTGTCCATGCTAAGACTAGAATACTAAACATGTGGATATGCAATGATCATGGAAAAACATGCACTACCAATATATTTATGTAACTCATATGACCATGATATGATCAATACAATTGATACATACCGATGGGCATCTCTATTCTTAATGATGTATAAGTAATCTCACGCATATTTATAAAATGTTCAGTTATCATGGAACAAGTAACTAATGGTCAGCTCTAAGTCTACAAAGATCTTGAATAGTAAATGTGTGGAAATGTGGAATTTATTGATACAAGACCAAAACTAAAATCATGGCATAATTCCCAAGAAAATGTCCACAACGGAAAGACTAACTACAACCTACATGACCAATCCTAGGATTGATCTACTCTAGCGTATCTGCATCATAATTGGGTGTGGAGATTCTAGAATGTGGCATGAGCTGTTCATAAAGAATCATAAAAGAATATAGAATGTGGCACGAGCTGTTCATGGAGAAATAAGATTAGGAAATGCATGCCAAATGGATCTCAGATTCTGTCAGGGCTAATAGTCTAATTAACATCGACAAGTTTGACCAACAATTGGGCTAATTCTTAAGTAGGTATATTGAACAAATGGACTTGCCCTCATGTGGCCAAAACTCATTTACATAAACCAATGACAACACAAACATATTGAATCTGTGAATGCAGTGAACATGGACTATAGGTTTAAAAAAGGCATACCAAATGAAAATCATACCCATAATACTTGAATAATGCTAGTCATCAATACCAAATTGATGGAGGGTAACTAGTATTATTTCTCAATACTCAATATAATATATTATATTGGTTAAACTTTACATTCAATAAACTGATGACTTGTAATAATTTATCCACAACATATTTGGGTGTGTACATACATAGTTAATGGCCACATCTCATTTAAATAAACTGACCACATCACATTCATAAGGAAGTCTGAATGTTTGCATCAACATATCATGGAGAAACATGCTTAGGAAATGCATGCCAAATGTATCTCAGACCATGTTAGGGATAAAGCTCTGATTAAAATCCACAAGTTTGGCCAACAACTGTGCTAACAATTAAGTAGCCATAATGAACAAATGGAATTTCCTTGGTCAAACCTCATTTACATCAACCAATGGAGAACAATCCTCTGGAATCCATGCATGTACTCAACATGGACTATATGTTTAGAAAATGCATACAAAATGGAAATCAAATCCATAATACCTAACAATGCATGGTCAACAATACTAAATTGATTGAGAGTAATTAATTAGTACTAAACATATAATGTCATGTCTTAAATTGGCCATACTTGACATCCAATAAACTAACAACCTACACTAATATGGACACAAAAAAAGTGCGTGTGTACATACATAATTAATGGACACACCTCATTGATATCAACCAATCATAACACTTCATGAGGAATTTAGAAATTGTGCATCAATGGATTGTGGAGAAACATAAATAGGAAATGCATTCCAAATGGATCACTGAACCTATTAGGGATAAGGTACAATTAACATCCACAAGTTTTTCCAATAGCTGTGCTAATACTTAAGTAGGAATAATGCACAAATGGACCTACCCTAATGTAGCTAAACCTCATTTACATCAGCTAATGACAACACAAACCTATGGAATCCGTGCATGCATTCAACATGGACTATAGGTTTCATGAAAGACATATCGAATGAGATTCATGCCATTATGCTTAACAATGCATGGTCAACATACTAAACTGATTAAGTGTAACTAATATTCACAATGACATCCAATTTCACAAATCAAATGGGTCAAGCATGACATGTAGTAAACTAATGACCCGCCGTAATATGGCCATAACATAGCAGTGTGTAGACATAATTAATGGCCACACCTCATTTGAATCAATCAATCACAACATATTAATAAGGGATTCATATTGTATGCATCAACTGATCATAGAGAACCATGCTTAGGAAATGCATGCCAAATGGATCACAAATAATTTTAGGACTAAAGGTCTGATTAACATCCACAAGTTTGTCCAACAACTAGGCTAGTACTTAAGCTAGCATAATGAACAAATGGACCACACCTAATGTGGTTGAACCTCATTTACATCAACCAATGATTGAATGATATTAAGAAATTTGTGCATGTAATCAACATGGACTACATGTATAGGAAAGGCATACCAAATGGAAATCAGACTCATAAAACTTAACAATGCATGGTCAACAATATTAAACTAACTAAGAGGAACTAGTATTTGTATGTAACATCCAATGCCATGAATGACATTGATCAAACTTGACATTCAATAAACTAAAGATTTACCGTGATGTGGACATGTCATAATTGGGTGTGTACATAGATAAGTAATGTCCACATCTCGTTTAAATCAACCAGTCATAATGTGTGCATCAGTTGATCATGGAGAAACATGGTTAAGAAATGAATGCGAAGTGGATCTTAGACTATGTTAGGGATAATGGATTGATTAACATCCACAAGTTTGGCCAACAACTAGGATAATAGGCATAATGAATAAATGGACCTGCCCTAATGTGGTTAAACCTCATTTAACATCAAAAAATGACAAAACAATTGTATGGAATCTATGCATTTACTCAACACTGAGGATATGTTTACTAAAGGAATACAAAATGGAAATCAGTCAAAGAATACCTAACAATGCAAGGTCAAGAATATAAATTCAATTATAGTAACTCATATTCATGATGGAGACCCAATGCCATGAATAAATTCATCAACTTGAAATTTAGTAAACTAGTGACCTGACGTAATGTGGCCACATCATAAAGTGGGTGTGTACATACATAACTAATGGCCATACCTCATATAAATAAACCAATCACAACACATTCATAAGGAATTTAGAATGTGTGCATCAACTAATCATGGAGGAACTTTATTAGGAAATGCCTGCTAAATGGATCTCACAACTTGTTAGGGATAAAGGTTCAATTAATATCCACAAGTTTGGGGCGTAGCTAGCTAATACATAATTAGGTAATGAACAACTAGACATGTAATAATGTGGTTAAACCTCATTTACATCAACCAAAGATAGAACAATCATATGGAATCCATGAATGTACTCAACTTGGATTATAGGTTTAGGAAATGCATACCAAATACAAGTTATACCCATACTACGTAAAAATGTTGGGTTAGATATACTAAATTGATTGAGAGTAATTAATATTCTTAAATTGGTGAACCTTGACATTCATTAAACTAATGGCCTACCATATTATGGACACAACAAATTGGGTGTGTACAAACATAAGTAATGACCACATCTCATTTACATAAACCAATGGTAATGCATTCATAATGAAGTTATAATGAGTGCATAAACTAATCATGGAGAAACATTATTAGGAAATACATGTGAAATGAATCACATACCCTATAAGCACTAAAGGTCTGATTAACAACCATGAGTTGTCCACCATCTAGGCTAATATTCAAGTAGGCATATTGAAAAATGCTAAATAAATTGTGATGACCTAATATGAAATAGGAATAATGAACAAATGAACCTGCCCTAGTATCCAAACCTCATTTAAATTTGTTGACTCAAGGTCAATTAGGTCAATGTTGACTCACGTCTAAATTGACTAAACCCGTGTTTTGATAATGACTAACCATTCCACATATTTGTGTCTAATGCTTCTACTTGAGTGATTTCAGATTAGGTACAAACACACTCCAAATGCCCTAACTTGTGCATCTCAAATTGGAGAAAAGACAAGTCAAAAGTCATACAAGTGCACATTTTTGTAATATGATGTAAATCCATTAGAATCATGTTGTAAATCACTTGTAATGATTGTATGACTTGTAATTAAGCTTAGAAAAATATCAGGGGCACTTAGATCAAATATTAGAGCACTTTAGATGCATCTTTGAAAATCAATTACAGGCACTTGGTCGGTCGAGTTTCCCCATCCTGAAACTCGACCGACCAACCTTGGTCGATTTTCTAAAGATTGCATCGGTCGAGTTGTGCACTCATAGAACTCGACCGATTGGGTAGTAGGCCATTTCCAGTTGAAATGGTCGGTCGAGTTTCCTCAGAACAAACTCAACCGATCATTTGAACATCAGTTTTCCTGCTACTTGATCGCTCGAGTTACACCCATTGAAACTCGACCGATTGCACTGTACGAAAAAGTGCAGAAAAGTGTTTCTAGCCGTTGTAGAGTTGCAACAAGTGAAAATAGATCCATTCCAAACCACAAAATGGCTAGTTTTCGTTCACAAGTGTTCCCAAAGGCTAAGAGGCATCCCCAACTATAAATAGGACCCCTTGGGCTTCATTCCAAGGTTGAGCATTCACTATGAAGGTTCCTATTCTATAGTTGAGTGATCCTACAGCCTCCTCTCTCTCTCTCTAAGCTTAATCACTTGCTACATCCATTAGAGTGAGTAGAAAACCCGTAAGAGAGCTAGTCCTATATGTATATCTTGTGAGGCTCTCACTTCCACCACCTCCCTTTCTATCATTTCAATCATGAAGATGAAGGTTCTCTCTCTTGTCCAAGAGAGGTGAAGAAGAACAAGGGAAGGAGTCCCTTGGTGAAGATCAAGGCTGAAGACTTGGAGCTAGAGTGGGTAAGCCCTTGGAGAAGGCAGAAGACTCAAGCTCAAGTGGGTAAGTCCTTGGTGGAAGCTTCTACGAGTGAAGGTGAAGTCAAAGGCAGACGATCTAAGAAGAGTGGGTAATTCTTGGAAGGCTGAAGACTTGTGCAAGAGTGGGTAAGTCCTTGGAGAAGGCCGAAGATGCTTGCAAAGTGGGTAAGTCCTTGGTAAGGTTGAAGACTCTTTGTATTGGATAGGTAAGTCCTTTGTTTGGTCATGCATTGTATGTCTTATGAATGAATATAAGAGTGCATAGTTTGGAAGTCCTAGAGGTTGACCTCTCTAGGCAAGTGGACTGACACACTTCTAGTTTGAAGTATGGAACCACTCTAAATAGCTTGTCTAATTGGTGCATGTTCAATATCTCTCTCCCTTGCTATGTATGTTTTAGTTGCACACAAATTTCCTATTTAGCAACCTTATCTTGTGATATATCTTGAAGGTCTAATGAATTTTGTTTAAGTGCATTCATATCTATTCACCCCCCCTCTAGAGCATCTAATCACCTATCTAGGATCCAACAATTGGTATCAGAGCGGGTCTTCTCCAAGCATACTTCAACAAGTAGGAGAAGATGGGTGACTACCTAGGAGGGAGACTCTCGACCAGCCTTCCAATCTTTGATGGGAGCAACTTCCTCTATTGGAGAAGAAGACTTCAATTCTACATCCAAGGATCAAGTCTTGATATGTGGCAAATGGTGAACAACCCATACATTCTACCAAAGACAAATATTGAAGAATGGGATGAAGCCACCTTGATGAAAGCAACCTTGAATGCTAGAGCCATGCACATTTTATATGCCTCCATGACCCCCACCGAGTTCAACCGGAATTCTTCTTGTGAGATGGCCTATGAGGTATGGAGAAAGCTTTGCATCACTTATGAAGGGACAGATAAAGTGAAGGAAAGAAAAGTCTACATGCTCAACGGGCTGCTTGAGAACTTCAAGATGGGAAAGGAGGAGAGCATAGCCGACATGTACTCAAGGCTCAAAACCATTATGAATGGTCTTGCTGTTCTAGGACATCCCATGTCTAGTGGAGAGATCAACTCAAAGATCCTTAGAACTCTCCCCAAGAGATGGGAACCCAAGGTGACTTCAATTGAAGAAGCAAGGTCTCTTAAGGATATTCCTATTGAAGAGATCATTGGAAATCTACAAGCACATGAAGCTACACTTGACAAGAGGGAGTAAGTAGAAAGACAAGAGAAGAAAGAGCTAAAGAGAATGAAGAAGGCTGAAATGAAGGCTCAAATTGAAGCTATCATGGAACAAGTCTCTCCATCCTCTCAAGCTAAAGAAGATGCCATGTACTCCAAAGGTCGAGTCTACAAAGACAAGTCATCCTCCATCCAGTGCTTCACATGTGGAAAGAAGGGTCACTACAAGGAAGATTGCCCACAAGGCAAAAAGACCCATCTTCACAAGAACAAGAAGAAATGGCAATCAAGCTCAAGTGGCTCCTCCAACTCAAGCTTAAGTGAAGATTCAAGTGAAGAATCAAGCTCAAGCTCTAGCGATGAAGGAGAATGCCATTTTTCTCTTATAGCATCAACAAGTGAAGACTCAAGTGAGGTAAATCTAAACTCTTTAGATAAAAAATCTTTAATTGCTATTATTCATGATATTTGTGCCTCTTTTAAGTCTTCTAAAAGGAAAAAGAAAAAGCTTGCTAAAATTGTTGATAATTTGCATGTAGAATTAGATGATCTTGAACATGCTAATTCTTGCTTGCTTAATGATAAAAATGATTGTCTTAGCCAAGTAGACTCTCTTAAACTTGAAAATGCTAGTTTGCTTGATAAGATTAGATTTCTAGAAGCTCAACCTCTCATGCCTAGTTCTAATGAAGAACATACTTTAATTGTTGATTCTCTCATGCATGAGCTTGATACTCTTAAAAATGAAAACGTAGAACTCAAGCTTATTGATGATACTAGGAGAGAAGAAATCTATGCTTATCAAAGAGAAATAGTGATGCTTAAATCTGAAAATGCCTCCTTGCTTGCTAAAATCAATGGGCATGAACCTTGTTCTAGTTATACTAATAAAGAGAATGATGTTGCTGCTCTTCATATTGATAGAGATTCTTATTTAACTAAAACTCTTTGCTTAGAAAATGATCTTTTGCATGCTAGAGATAATATCAATCATTTGTCTTCTACTATTACTTCTCTTATGCATGATAATGAAAGTTTGAGATCTTCTTTGCAAAGATTCTTAGTTGGTAAGAAGAGCCTTAATGATATCCTACACCACTCTACTAAACAAATTGGTAGACATGGTTTGGGGTATGATATTAGTCAAGGGAACAACAAAGATAAATGACCTCCAATATTCGATTGAGAATCCTCTAGTTCCAAGACTATGGGCACATGCGACTATTGCAATGATTTTGGTCATTATTCAAATTGTTGTCCTTTTAGGAAAGCACCCAAGAACAATAGGATTTGGGTTGCTAAACTAACCCCTCCGGACCCAAAAACATGATTGGGGACCATTTCATCTTTCTTCTTGTAGGTACACGCAAATGGATTGACTTGAGCTATTGAATTGCAAATTGACTTCTCAATCCACATGAAAGAAGAAAGGTGAGATGTGTAGAGGGTGACAACAAGTGGAAAAAGCAATGGTAAACATAAAGGTAAAGGTTTCATTGCGTATAACCATTTCTAACTTGTGTTTGTCAAGTTCGTGTGCACTATACATATGGTTTTTGAGTCAAAAGTGGCATTTTGTGTTTCTCTTCACACTCTTGCTCAAAAACTATTTCTAATGCTTCTATAGTGCATTACTAACTTGCTTAGACATGTTTGGATATGGTTTGTATTTTTAGCATGCCTTTAAATATGTTTTTATGAAATATATGCACCTTTTGACAGCTGCTCTGTCGGTCGAGTTTGCCCTATTGAAACTCAACCGATAGGCACCAATGGGTGTTCCCAACAGCTATCATCGTTTGAGTTGTCAATGCACAGAACTCGACCGATAACACTGTGCACAGAATACACAATTGGCTTATTGAATGAGAATTTCCCTCTCAACTAGATTTTCTCAACCAATAGCCTTATTCTTTGGCACTCTCATTTGGTACCTTTATATATGCATATTGCCATGTTTTAAAATTGCCTATCTTGCTTACAACTCTATCTCTCTAATTGCTCTAAATTGGTATATCGATATCTTGCAATTACTTGCTTTGAGTTGTTTTGTATGTTTTGATGATGATCTCTTTGGATCTCTTGGTTGTGTCTTAAATTGCTTCCGTTGTGCTCTAACTTGATACATCTATCTAGGTGTATATCTTGTTGTGATACAACCTTGAGGTTCTTAGGGGTAATCATCTTATGGTAAGGATGCATATCTAGTGAGTTATATCCTTTCATGCTTCTAAAATTGCATAAGTCTTTGTTTGGATATATCTCTTCATGTAATCATAACTTGCTTTATCGTGTGTATCTTTTGGTATCTCTTGCTATGATTTAGATCCTACTAGTAGTCCTAACTTGTCATATCATCTACTAGTAGTTCATATACATGTAGTTCTAACTCTGTTTACAATTGGCATCTTTGCTCATCTATATGCTATGCTTATACACGCTCAAGCTTGTTCCTTGGTTTGCATATCTACTATCTTGAGTTGCTTGCATAACATTGTGATGGCATAACATTGTGATGCAAGATACATAGATCTACATTATATGTAGAAATTGAAGTTTTTTTTTGGATTTTATACAACGTTTGCTCCAGTTTCAGTTTTTAGTAAAAGACTAGTGTTTTTCATGCAGAAACGACCTTCTAAGAAATACTCATTGCTATGCAATGAGCTCTGATGGTTTTTGGTCAAATTCCGTCATCTTGAGGGTCAAAATTGCAATTTATTTATTTTTCTACAACACTTTGTCTTGCATCTTGGGTTGTTCAAGTATATGATTTAACTTGCTTTTCTTTCTATGCTTGGACAAGCCCCTATCTGTGCTCTTCTACTCTCCTTATATATATTTGTATTATCTCCTTTCTCTTTAACAAATGATGTTTCTTATTTTCTTCAAAACCCCACTTTTTGAAATGACAAAGGGGGAGAAAGGTATGTTTTCTTTTAAAAGAGGAAGAAGGCATGTCTTACATGAAGAGGACAAGCATGTTCATGTAAAGGGAGAAGGTAAAGGGGATAAGACATATATGTGTAGAACATATATGAGTAGAAGACATAGTATTCTATAAATGTTATGAAAGCTAACTATGCAGGAGAAATAAAATCAATTGAGGGGGAGTATGAAAACTCCATGCGCATCAATTGAGGGGGAGCATATGAACTCAATTCCATTGAAACCCCTAGGTTTCTCCAAAGGTTTGAATTTACTTTAAAGCTTTCAATACATTTATGGAATGGTTTGTCATCTTCAAAAAGGGGGAGATTGTTGACTCAAGTTCAATTAGGTCAATGTTGACTCACGTCTAAATTGACTAAACCCGTGATTTGATGATGACTAACCATTCCACATATTGGTGTCTAATGCTTCTACTTGAGTGATTTAAGATTAGGTATAGACAAACTCCAAATGCCCTAATTTGCGCATCTCAAATTGGAGAAAAGACAAGTCAAAAGTCATACAAGTGCACATTTTTGTAATATGATGTAAATCCATTAGAATCATGTTGTAAATCACTTGTAATGATTGTATGACTTGTAATTAAGCTTAGAAAAATATCAGGGGCACTTAGATCGAATATTAGAGCACTTTAGATGCATCTTTGAAAATCAATTACAGACACTTGGTCAGTCGAGTTTCCCCATCCTGAAACTCGACCGACCAACCTTGGTCGATTTTCTGAAGATTGCATCTGTCGAGTTGTGCACTCACAGAACTCAACCGATTGGATAGTAGGCCATTTCCAGTTGAAATGTTTGGTCGAGTTTCCTCAGAACAAACTCGACCGATCATTTGAACATCGGTTTTCCTGCTACTTGATCGGTCGAGTTACACCCATTGAAACTCGACCGATTGCACTGTACGGAAAAGTGCAGAAAAGTGTTTCTAGACGTTGTGGAGTTGCAACAAGTGAAAATAGATCCGTTGCAAACCACAAAATGGCTAGTTTTCGTTCACAAGTGTTCCCAAAGGCTAAGAGGCATCCCCATCTATAAATAGGACCCCTTGGGCTTCATTCCAAGGTTGAGTATTCACTATGAAGGTTCCTATTATATAGTTGAGTGATCCTACAACCTCCTCTTTCTCTCTAAGATTAATCACTTGCTACATCCATTAGAGTGAGTAGGAAACCTGTAA
Source organism: Alisma plantago-aquatica (assembly GCA_963693085.1). Classification (NCBI taxonomy): domain Eukaryota; kingdom Viridiplantae; phylum Streptophyta; class Magnoliopsida; order Alismatales; family Alismataceae; genus Alisma; species Alisma plantago-aquatica. The sequence continues at coordinate 646,753,379 of OY856410.1, forward strand.
GAGAGCTAGTACTATATGTATATCTTGTGAGGCTCTCACTTCCACCACCTCCCTTTCTATCCTTTCAATCATGAAGATGAAGGTTCACTCTCTTGTCCAAGACAGGTGAAGAAGAACAAGGGAAGGAGTCCCTTGGTGAAGATCAAGGATGAAGACTTGGAGCTAGAGTGGGTAAGCCCTTGGAGAAGGCAGAAGACTCAAGCTCAAGTGGGTAAGTCCTTGGTGGAAGCTTCTCCGAGTGAAGTTGAAGTCAAAGGCGGAAGATCCAAGAAGAGTGGGTAATTCTTGGAAGGCTGAAGACTTGTGCAAGAGTGGGTAAGTCCTTGGAGAAGGCCGAAGATGCTTGCAAAGTGGGTAAGTCCTTGGTAAGGTTGAAGACTCTTTGTATTGGATAGGTAAGTCCTTTATTTGGTCATGCATTGTATGTCTTATGAATGAATATAAGAGTGCAATAGTTTGGAATTCCTAGAGGTTGACCTCTCTAGGTAAGTGGACTGACACACTTCTAGTTTGAAGTATGGAACCACTCTAAATAGCTTGTCTAATTGGTGCATGTTCAATATCTCTCTCCCTTGCTATGTATGTTTTAGTTGCACACAAATTTCCTATTTAGCAACCTTATCTTGTGATATATCTTGAAGGTCTAATGAATTTTGTTTAAGTGCATTCATCTCTATTCACCCCCCCTCTAGAGCATCTAATCACCCATCTAGGATCCAACAATTGGTATCAGAGCGGGTCTTCTCCAAGCATACTTCTACAAGTAGGAGAAGATGGGTGACTACCTAGGAGGGAGACTCTCGACCAGCCTTCCAATCTTTGATGGGAGCAGCTTCCTCTATTGGAGAAGAAGACTTCAATTCTACATCCAAGGATCAAGTCTTGAGATGTGGCAAATGGTGAACAACCCATACATTCTACCAAAGACAAATATTGAAGAATGGGATGAAGCCACCTTGATGAAAGCAACCTTGAATGCTAGAGCCATGCACATTTTATATGCCTCCATGACCCCCACTGAGTTCAACCGGATTTCTTCTTGTGAGACGGCCTATGAGGTATGGAGAAAGCTTTGCATCACTTATCAAGGGACATATCAAGTGAAGGAAAGCAAAGTCTACATGTTCAAAGGCTTCTTGAGAACTTCAAGATGGGAAAGGAGGAGAGCATAGCCAACATGTACTCAAGGCTCAAAACCATTATGAATGGTCTTACTGTTCTAGGACATCCCATGTCTAGTGGAGAGATCAACTCAAAGATCCTTAGAACTCTCCCCAAGAGATGGGAACCCAAGGTGACTTCAATTGAAGAAGCAATGTCTCTTAAGGATATTCCTATTGAAGAGCTCATTGGAAATCTACAAGCACATGAAGCTACACTTGACAAGAGGGAGGAAGTAGAAAGATAAGAGAAGAAAGAGCTAAAGAGAATGAAGAAGGCTGAAATGAAGGCTCAAATTGAAGCTATCATGGAACAAGTCTCTCCATCCTCTCAAGCTAAAGAAGATGCCATGTACTCCAAAGGTCGACTCTACAAAGGCAAGTCATCCTCCATCCGGTGCTTCACATGTGGAAAGAAGGGTCACTACAAGGAAGATTGCCCACAAGGCAAAACGACCCATATTCACAAGAACAAGAAGAAATGGAAATCAAGCTCAAGTGGCTCCTCCAACTCAAGCTCAAGTGAAGAATCAAGCTCAAGCTCTAGTGATGAAGGAGAATGCCATTTTGCTCTTATAGCATCAACAAGTGAAGACTCAAGTGAGGTAAATCTAAACTCTTTAGATAAAGAATCTTTAATTGCTATTATTCATGATATTTGTGCCTCTTTTAAGTCTTCTAAAAGGAAAAAGAAAAAGCTTGCTAAATTGTTGATAATTTGCATGTAGAATTAGATGATCTTGAACATGCTAATTCTTGCTTGCTTAATGATAAAAACGATTGTCTTAGCCAAGTAGACTCTCTTAAACTTGAAAATGCTAGTTTGTTTGATAAGATTAGATTTCTAGAAGCTCAACCTATCATGCCTAGTTCTAATGAAGAGCATACTTTAATTGTTGATTCTCTCATTCATGAGCTTGATACTCTTAAAACTAAAAACGTAGAACTCAAGCTTATTGATGATACTAGGAGAGAAGAAATCTATGCTTATCAAAGAGATATAGTGGTGCTTAAATATGAAAATGCCTCCTTGCTTGCTAAAATCAATGGGCATGAACCTTGTTCTAGTTATACTAATAAAGAGAATGATGTTGCTGCTCTTCATATTGATAGAGATTCTTATTTAACTAAAACTCTTTGCTTAGAAAATGATCTTTTGCATGCTAGAGATAATATCAATCATTTGTCTTCTACTATTACTTCTCTTATGCATGATAATGAAAGTTTGCGATCTTCTTTGCAAAGATTCTTAGTTGGTAAGAAGAGCCTTAATGATATCCTACACCACTCTACTAAACAAATTGGTAGACATGGTATGGGGTATGATAGTAGTCAAGGGAACAACAAAGATAAAGGACCTCCAATATTCCATGGAGAATCCTCTAGTTCCAAGACTATGGGCACATGCAACTATTGCAATGATTTTGGTCATTATTCAAATTGTTGTCCTTTTAGAAAAGCACCCAAGAACAATAGGATTTGGGTTGCTAAACTAACCCCTCCGGACCCAAAAACATGATTGGGGACCATTTCATCTTTCTTCTTGTAGGTACTTGCAAATGGATTGACTTGAGCTATTGAATTGCAAATTGACTTCTCAATCCACATGAAAGAAGAAAGGTGAGATGTGTAGAGGGTGACAACAAGTGGGAAAAGCAATGGTAAGCACAAAGGTAAAGGTTTCATTGCGTATAACCATTTCTAACTTGTGTTTGTCAAGTTAGTGTGCACTATACATATGGTTTTTGAGTCAAAAGTGGCATTTTGTGTTTCTCTTCACACTCTTGCTCAAAAACTATTTCTAATGCTTCTATAGTGCATTACTAACTTGCTTAGACATGTTTGGATATGGTTTGTATTTTTAGCATGCCTTTAAATATGTTTTTATGAAATATATGCGCCTTTTGACAGCTGCTCTGTTGGTCGAGTTTGCCCTATTGAAACTCGACCGATAGGAACCAATGGGTGTTGCCAACAGCTGTCATCGGTTGAGTTGTCAATGCACAGAACTCGATCGATAGCACTATGCACAGAATACACAATTGGCTTATGGAATGAGAATTTCCCTCTCAACTAGATCTTCTCAACCAATAGCCTTATTCTTTGGCACTCTCATTTGGTACCTTTATATATGTATATTGCCATGTTTTAAAATTTCCTATCTTGCTTACAACTCTATCTCTCTAATTTCTCTAAATTGATATATCTATATCTTGCAATTACTTGCTTTGAGTTGTTTTGTAGGTTTTGATGATGATCTCTTTGGATCTCTTGGTTGTGTCTTAAATTGCTTCCATTGTGCTCTAACTTGATAAATCTATCTAGGTGTATATCTTGTTGTGATACAACCTTGAGGTTCTTAGGGGTAATCATCTTATGGTAAGGATGAATATCTAGTGAGTTATATCCTTTCATGCTTCTAAAATTGCATATCTCTTTGTTTGGATATATCTCTTTATGTAATCATAGCTTGCTTTGTCTTGTGTATCTTTTGGTACCTCTTTCTATGATTTAGATCCTACTAGTAGTCCTAACTTATGATATCATCTACTAGTAGTTCATATACGAGTAGTTCTAACCTTGTTTACAATTGGCATCTTTGCTCATCTATATGCTATGCTTATACATGCTCAAGCTTGTTCCTTGATTTGCATATCTACTATCTTGAGTTGCTTGCATAACATTGTGATGGCATAACATTGTGATGCAGGATACATAGATCTACATTATATGTAGAAATTGGAGTTTTTTTTTGGATTTTATGCAGCGTTTGCTCCAGTTTCAGTTTTTGGTGCAAGACTAGTGTTTTTCATGCAGAAACGACCTTCTAAGCAAGACTCATTGCTATGCATTGAGCTCTGATGGGTTGTGGTCAAATTCCGTCATCTTGAGGGTCAAAATTGCAATTTATTTATTTTTCTACATCACTTTGTCTTGCATCTTGGGTTGTTCAAGTATATGATTTAACTTTCTTTTCTTTCTATGCTTGGACAAACCCCTATTTGTGCTCTTCTACTCTCCTTATATATATTTGTATTATCTCCTTTCTCTTTAACAAATGATGTTTCTTATTTTCTTCATAACCCCACTTTTTGAAATGACAAAGGGGGAGAAAGGTATGTCTTCTTTTAAAAGAGGAAGAATGCATGTCTTACATGAAGAGGACAAGCATGTTCATGTAAAGGGAGAAGGTAAAGGGGAGAAGACATATATGTGTAGAACATATATGAGTAGAAGACATAGTATTCTATAAATGTTATGAAAGCTAACCATGCAGGAGAAATAGAATCAATTGAGGGGGAGTATGAAAACTCCATGCGCATCAATTGAGGGGGAGCATATGAACTCAATTCCATTGAAACCCCTAGGTTTCTCCAAAGGTATGAATTTACTTTAAAGCTTTCAATACATTTATGGAATGGTTTGTCATCTTAAAAAAGGGGGAGATTGTTGACTCAAGGTCAATTAGGTCAATGTTGACTCATGTCTAAATTGACTAAACCCGTGATTTGATGATGACTAACCATTCCGCATATTGGTTTCTAATGCTTCTACTTGAGTGATTTCAGATTAGGTATAGACACACTCCAAATGCCCTAACTTGCGCATCTCAAATTGGAGAAAAGACAAGTCAAAAGTCATACAAGTGCACATTTTTGTAATATGATGTAAATCCATTAGAATCATGTTGTAAATCACTTGTAATGATTGTATGACTTATAATTAAGCTTAGAAAAATATCAGGGGCACTTAGATCGAATATTAGAGCACATTAGATGCATATTTGAAAATCAATTACAGGCACTTGGTCGGTCGAGTTTCCCCATCCTGAAACTCGACCGACCAACCTTGGTCGATTTTCTGACGATTGCATCGGTCGAGTTGTGCACTCACAGAACTCGATCGATTGGGTAGTAGGCCATTTCCAGTTGAAATGGTCGGTCGAGTTTCCTCAGAACAAACTCGACCGATCATTTGAACATCGGTTTGCCTGCTACTTGACCGGTCGAGTTACACCCATTGAAACTCGACCGATTGCACTGTACGGAAAAGTGCAGAAAAGTGTTTGTAGCCGTTGTGGAGTTGCAACAAGTGAAAATAGATCCATTGCAAACCACAAAACGGCTAGTTTTCGTTCACAAGTGTTCCCAAAGGCTAAGAGGCATCCCCAGCTATAAGTAGGACCCCTTGGGCTTCATTCCAAGGTTGAGTATTCACTATGAAGGTTCCTATTCTATAGTTGAGTGATCCTACAACCTCCTCTCTCTCTCTCTAAGCTTAATCACTTGCTACATCCATTAGAGTGAGTAGGAAACCTGTAAGAGAGCTAGTCCTATATGTATATCTTGTGAGGCTCTCACTTCCACCACCTCCCTTTCTATCCTTTCAATCATGAAGATGAAGGTTCTCTCTCTTGTCCAAGAGAGGTGAAGAAGAACAAGGGAAGGAGTCCCTTGGTGAAGATCAAGGCTGAAGACTTGGAGCTAGAGTGGGTAAGCCCTTGGAGAAGGCAGAAGACTCAAGCTCAAGTGGGTAAGTCCTTGGTGGAAGCTGCTCCGAGTGAATGTGAAGTCAAAGGCGGAAGATCCAAGAAGAGTGGGTAATTCTTGGAAGGCTGAAGACTTATGAAAGAGTGGGTAAAGTCCTTGGAGAAGGCCGAAGATGCTTGGAAAGTGGGTAAGTCCTTGGTAAGGTTGAAGACTCTTTGTATTAGATAGGTAAGTCCTTTGTTTGGTCATGCATTGTATGTCTTATGAATAAATATAAGAGTGCAATAGTTTGGAAGTCCTAGAGGTTGACCTCTATAGGAAAGTGGACTGACACACTTCTAGTTTGAAGTATGGAACCACTCTAAATAGCTTGTCTAATTGGTGCATGTTCAATATCTCTCTCCCTTGCTATGTATGTTTTAGTTGCACACAAATTTCTTATTTAACAACCTTATCTTGTGATATATCTTGAAGGTCTAATGAATTTTGTTTAAGTGCATTCATCTCTATTCACCCCCCCTAGAGCATCTAATCACCCATCTAGGATCCAACAATTGGTATCAGAGCGGGTCTTCTCCAAGCATACTTCAACAAGTAGGAGAAGATGGGTGACTACCTAGGAGGGAGACTCTCGACCAGCCTTCCAAATTTTGATGGGAGCAACTTCCTCTATTGGAGAAGAAGACTTCAATTCTACATCCAAGGATCAAGTCTTGAGATGTGGCAAATGGTGAACAACTCATACATTCTACCAAAGACAAATATTGAAGAATGGGATGAAGCCACCTTGATGAAAGCAACCTTGAATGCTAGAGCCATGCACATTTTATATGCCTCCATTACCCCCACCGAGTTCAACCGGATTTCTTCTTGTGAGACGGCCTATGAGGTATGTAGAAAGCTTTGCATCACTTATGAAGGGACAGATCAAGTGAAGGAAAGCAAAGTCTACATGCTCAAAGGGCTGCTTGAGAACTTCAAGATGGGAAAGGAGGAGAGCATAGCCAACATGTACTCAAGGCTCAACACCATTATGAATGGTCTTGCTGTTCTAGGACATCCCATGTCTAGTGGAGAGATCAACTCAAAGATCCTTAGAACTCTCCCCAAGAGATGGGAACCCGAGGTGACTTCAATTGAAGAAGCAAGGTCTCTTAAGGATATTCTTATTGAAGAACTCATTGGAAATCTACAAGCACATGAAGCTACACTTGACAAGAGGGAGGAAGTAGAAAGACAAGAAAAGAAAGAGCTAAAGAGAATGAAGAAGGCTGAAATGAAGGCTCAAATTAAAGCTATCATGGAACAAGTCTCTCCATCCTCTCAAGCTAAAGAAGATGCCATGTACTCCAAATGTCGACTCTACAAAGGCAAGTCATCCTCCATCCGGTGCTTCACATGTGGAAAGAAGGGTCTTACAAGGAAGATTTCCTACAGGGCAAAAAGACCCATCTTCACAAGAACAAGAAGAAATGGCAATCAAGCTCAAGTGGCTCCTCCAACTCAAGCTTAACTGAAAATTCAAGTGAAGAATCAAGCTCAAGCTCTAGTGATGAAGGAGAATGCCATTTTGCTCTTATAGCATCAACAAGTGAAGACTCAAGTGAGGTAAATCTAAACTCTTTAGATAAAGAATCTTTAATTGCTATTATTCATGATATTTGTGCCTCTTTTAAGTCTTCTAAAAGGAAAAAGAAAAAGCTTGCTAAAATTGTTGATAATTTGCATGTAGAATTAGATGATCTTGAACATGCTAATTCTTGCTTGCTTAATGATAAAAATGATTGTCTTAGCCAAGTAGACTCTCTTAAACTTGAAAATGCTAGTTTGCTTGATAAGATTAGATTTCTAGAAGCTCAACCTCTCATGCCTAGTTCTAATGAAGAGCATACTTTAATTGTTGATTCTCTCATGCATGAGCTTGATACTCTTAAAACTGAAAACGTAGAACTCAAGCTTATTGATGATACTAGGAGAGAAGAAATATATGCTTATCAAAGAGAAATAGTGGTGCTTAAATCTGAAAATGCCTCCTTGTTTGCTAAAATCAATGGGCATGAACCTTGTTCTAGTTATACTAATAAAGAGAATGATGTTGCTGCTCTTCATATTGATAGAGATTCTTATTTAACTAAAACTCTTTGCTTAGAAAATGATCTTTTGCATGCTAGAGATAATATCAATCATTTGTCTTCTACTATTACTTCTCTTATGCATGATAATGAAAGTTTGAGATCTTCTTTGCAAAGATTCTTAGTTGGTAAGAAGAGCCTTAATGATATCCTACACCACTCTACTAAACAAATTGGTAGACATGGTTTGGGGTATGATAGTAGTCAAGGGAACAACAAAGATAAATGACCTCCAATATTCCATGGAGAATCCTCTAGTTCCAAGACTATGGGCACATGCGACTATTGCAATGATTTTGGTCATTATTCAAATTGTTGTCCTTTTAGGAAAGCACCCAAGAACAATAGGATTTGGGTTGCTAAACTAACCCCTCCGGACCCAAAAACATGATTGGGGACCATTTCATCTTTCTTCTTGTAGATACTTGCAAATGGATTGACTTGAGCTATTGAATTGCAAATTGACTTCTCAATCCACATGAAAGAAGAAAGGTGAGATGTGTAGAGGGTGACAACAAGTGGAAAAAGCAATGGTAAGCACAAATGTAAAGGTTTCATTGCGTATAACCATTTCTAACTTGTGTTTGTCAAGTTAGTGTGCACTATACATATGGTTTTTGAGTCAAAAGTGGCATTTTGTGTTTCTCTTCACACTCTTGCTCAAAAACTGTTTCTAATGCTTCTATAGTGCATTACTAACTTACTTAGAAATGTTTGGATATGGTTTGTATTTTTAGCATGCCTTTAAATATGTTTTTTATGAAATATATGCTCCTTTTGACAGCTGCTCTATCGGTCAAGTTTTCCCTATTGAAACTCAACCGATAGGCACCAATGGGTGTTGCCAACAGCTGTCATTGGTCGAGTTGTAAATGCACAGAACTCGACCGATAACACTGTGCACAGAATACACAATTGGCTTATTGAATGAGAATTTCCCTCTCAACTAGATCTTCTCAACCAATAGCCTTATTCTTTGGCACTCTCATTTGGTACCTTTATATATGCATATTGCCATGTTTTAAAATTGCCTATCTTGCTTACAACTCTATCTCTCTAATTTCTCTAAATTGGTATATCTATATCTTGCAATTACTTGCTTTGAGTTGTTTTGCAGGTTTTGATGATGATCTCTTTGGATCTCTTGGTTGTGTCTTAAATTGCTTCCGTTGTGCTCTAACTTGCTACATCTATCTAGATGTATATCTTGTAGTGATACAAACTTGAGGTTCTTAGGGGTAATCATCTTATGGTAAGGATGCATATCTAGTGATTTATATCCTTTCATGCTTATCAAATTGCATATCTCTTTGTTTGGATATATCTCTTCATCTAATCATAGCTTGCTTTATCTTGTGTATCTTTTGGTATCTCTTTCTATGATTTAGATCCTACTAGTAGTCCTAACTTGTGATATCATCTACTAGTAGTTCATATACATGTAGTTCTAACCCTGTTTACAATTGGCATCTTTGCTCATCTATATGCTATGCTTATACATGCTCAAGCTTGTTCCTTGATTTGCATATCTACTATCTTGAGTTGCTTGCATAGCATTGTGATGCAGGATACATAGATCTACATTATATGTAGAAATTGGAGTTTTTTTTGGATTTTATGCAGCGTTTGCTCCAGTTTCAGTTTTTGGTGCAAGACTAGTGTTTTTCATGCAGAAACGACCTTCCAAGCAAGACTCATTTCTTAGCAATGAGCTCTGATGGTTTTTGGTCAAATTCTATCATCTTGAGGGTCAAAATTGCAATTTATTTATTTTTCTACAGCACTTTGTCTTGCATCTTGGGTTGTTCAAGTATATGATTTAACTTGCTTTTCTTTCTATGTTTGGAGAAGCCCCTATATGTGCTCTTCTACTCTCCTTATATATATTTGTGTTATCTCCTTTCTCTTTAACAAGTGATGTTTCTTATTTTCTTCATAACCCCACTTTTTGAAATGACAAAGGGGGAGAAAGGTATGTCTTCTTTTAAAAGAGGAAGAAGGCATGTCTTACATGAAGAGGACAAGCATGTTCATGTAAAGGGAGAAGGTAAAGGGGTGAAGACATATATGTGTAGAACATATATGAGTAGAAGACATAGTATTCTATAAATGTTATGAAAGCTAACCATGCAAGAGAAATCGCATCAATTGAGGGGGAGTATGAAAACTCCATGCGCATCAATTGAGGGGGAGCATATGAACTCAATTCCATTGAAACCCCTAGGTTTCTCCAAAGGTATGAATTTACTTTAAAGCTTTCAATACATTTATGGAATGATTTGTCATCTTCAAAAAGGGGGAGATTGTTGACTCAAGGTCAATTAGGTCAATGTTGACTCACGTCTAAATTGACTAAACCCGTGATTTGATGATGACTAACCATTCCACATATTGGTGTCTAATGCTTCTACTTGAGTGATTTCAGATTAGGTATAGACACAATCCAAATGCCCTAACTTGCGCATCTCAAATTGGAGAAAAGACAAGTCAAAAGTCATACAAGTGCACATTTTTGTAATATGATGTAAATCCATTAGAATCATGTTGTAAATCACTTGTAATGATTGTATGACTTGTAATTAAGCTGAGAAAAATATCAGGGGCACTTAGATCGAATATTAGAGCACTTTAGATGCATCTTTGAAAATCAATTACAGGCACTTGGTCGGTTGAGTTTCCCCACCCTGAAACTCGACCGATCAACCTTGGTCGATTTTCTGAAGATTGCATCGGTCGAGTTGTGCACTCACAGAACTCGACCGATTGGATAGTAGGCCATTTCCAGTTGAAATGGTCGGTCGAGTGTCCTCAGAATAAACTCGACCGATCATTTGAACATCGGTTTGCCTGCTACTTGATCGGTCGAGTTACACCCATTGAAACTCGACTGATTGCACTGTACGGAAAAGTGCAGAAAAGTGTTTTTAGCCACTGTGGAGTTGCAACAAGTGAAAATAGATCCGTTGTAAGCCACAAAATGGCTAGTTTTCATTCACAAGTGTTCCCAAAGGCTAAAAGGCATCCCCAGCTATAAATAGGACCCCTTGGGCTTCATTCCAAGGTTGAGCATTCACTATGAAGGTTCCTATTCTATAGTTGAGTGATCCTACAACCTCCTCTCTCTCTCTAAGCTTAATCATTTGCTAAATCCATTAGAGTGAGTAGGAAATCTGTAAGAGAGCTATTCCTATATGTATATCTTGTGAGCCTCTCACTTCCACCACCTCCCTTTCTATCCTTTCAATCATGAAGATGAAGGTTCTCTCTCTTGTCCAAGAGAGGTGAAGAAGAACAAGGGAAGGAGTCCCTTGGTGAAGATCAAGGCTGAAGACTTAGAGCTAGAGTGGGTAAGCCCTTGGAGAAGGCAGAAGACTCAAGCTCAAGTGTGTAAGTCCTTGGTGGAAACTTCTCTGAGTGAAGGTGAAGTCAAAGGCGGAAGATCCAAGAAGAGTGGGTAATTCGTACAAGGCTGAATACTTGTGCAAGAGTGGGTAAGTCCTTGGAGAAGGCCGAAGACTCTTGCAAAGTGGGTAAGTCCTTGGTAAGGTTGAAGACTCTTTGTATTGGATAGGTAGGTCCTTTGTTTGGTCATGCATTGTATGTCTTATGAATGAATATAAGAGTGCAATAGTTTGGAAGTCCTAGAGGTTGACCTCTCTAGGAAAGTGGACTGACAAACTTCTAGTTTGAAGTGTGGAACCACTCTAAATAGCTTGTCTAATTGGTGCATGTTCAATCTCTCTCTCCCTTTCTATGTATGTTTTAGTTGCACACAAATTTCCTATTTATCAACCTTATCTTGTGATATATCTTGAAGGTCTAATGAATTTTGTTTAAGTGCATTCATCTCTATTCACCCCCCTCTAGAGCATCTAATCACCCATCTAGGATCCAACAATTGGTATCAGAGCGGGTCTTATCCAAGCATACTTCAACAAGTAGGAGAAGATGGGTGACTACCTAGGAAGGAGACTCTCGACCAGCCTTCCAATCTTTGATGGGAGCAACTTCCTCTATTGGAGAAGAAGACTTCAATTCTACATCCAAGGATCAAGTCTTGAGATGTGGCAAATGGTGAACAACCTATACATTCTACCAAAGACAAATATTGAAGAATGGGATGAAGCCACCTTGATGAAAGCAACCTTGAATGCTAGAGACATGCACATTTTATATGCCTCCATGACCCCCACCGAGTTCAACCGGATTTCTTCTTGTGAGACGACCTATGAGGTATGGAGAAAGCTTTGCATCACTTATAAAGGGACATATCAAGTGAAGGAAAGCAAAGTCTACATGCTCAAAGGGCTTCTTGAGAACTTCAAGATGGGAAAGGAGGAGAGCATAGCCAACATGTACTCAAGGCTCAACACCATTATGAATGATCTTGCTGTTCTAGGACATCCCATGTCTAGTGGAGAGATCAACTCAAAGATCCTTAGAACTCTCCCCAAGAGATGGGAACCCAAGGTGACTTCAATTGAAGAAGCAAGGTCTCTTAAGGGTATTCCTATTGAAGAGATCATTGGAAATCTACAAGCACATGAAGATACACTTGACAAGAGGGAGGAAGTAGAAAGACAAGAGAAGAAAGAGCTAAAGAGAATGAAGAAGGCTGAAATGAAGGCTCAAATTGAAGCTATCATGGAACAAGTCTCTCCATCCTCTCAAGCTAAAGAAGATGCCATGTACTCCAAAGGTCGACTCTAAAAAGGCAAGTCATCCTCCATCCGGTGCTTCACATGTGGAAAGAAGGGTCACTACAAGGAAGATTGCCCACAAGGCAAAAAGACCCATCTTCACAAGAACAAGAAGAAATGGCAATCAAGCTCAAGTGTCTCCTCCAACTCAAGCTCAAGTGAAGATTCAAGTGAAGAATCAAGCTCAAGCTCTAGTGATGAAGGAGAATACCATTTTGCTCTTATAGCATCAACAAGTGAAGACTCAAGTGAGGTAAATCTAAACTCTTTAGATAAAGAATCTTTAATTGCTATTATTCGTGATATTTGTGCCTCTTTTAAGTCTTCTAAAAGGAAAAAGAAAAAGCTTGCTAAAATTGTTGATAATTTGCATGTAGAATTAGATGATCTTGAACATGCTAATTCTTGCTTGCTTAATGATAAAAATGATTGTCTTAGCCAAGTAGACTCTCTTAAACTTGAAAATGCTAGTTTGCTTGATAAGATTAGATTTCTAGAAGCTCAACCTCTCATGCCTAGTTCTAATGAAGAGCATACTTTAATTGTTGATTCTCTCATGCATGAGCTTGATACTCTTAAAACTGAAAACGTAGAACTCAAGCTTATTGATGATACTAGGAGAGAAGAAATCTATGCTTATCAAAGAGAAATAGTGGTGCTTAAATCTGAAAATGCCTCCTTGTTTGCTAAAATCAATGGGCATGAACCTTGTTCTAGTTATACTAATAAAGAGAATGATGTTGATGCTCTTCATATTGATAGAGATTCTTATTTAACTAAAACTCTTTTCTTAGAAAATGATCTTTTGCATGCTAGAGATAATATCAATCATTTGTCTTCTACTATTACTTCTCTTATGCATGATAATGAAAGTTTGAGATCTTCTTTGCAAAGATTCTTAGTTGGTAAGAAGAGCCTTAATGATATCCTACACCACTCTACTAAACAAATTGGTAGACATGGTTTGGGGGTATGATAGTAGTCAAGGGAACTACAAAGATAAAGGACCTCCAATATTCCAAGGATAATCCTCTAGTTCCAAGACTATGGGCACATGTGACTATTGCAATGATTTTGGTCATTATTCAAATTGTTGTCCTTTTAGGAAAGCACCCAAGAACAATAGGATTTGGGTTGCTAAACTAACCCTTCCGGACCCAAAAACATGATTGGGGACCATTTCATCTTTCTTCTTGTAGGTACTTGCAAATGGATTGACTTGAGCTATTGAATTGCAAATTGACTTCTCAATCCACATGAAAGAAGAAAGGTGAGATGTGTAGAGGGTGACAACAAGTGGAAAAAGCAATGGTAAGCACAAAGGTAAAGGCTTCATTGCGTATAACCATTTCTAACTTGTGTTTGTCAAGTTAGTGTGCACTATACATATGGTTTTTGAGTCAAAAGTGGCATTTTGTGTTTCTCTTCACACTCTTGCTCAAAAACTGTTTCTAATGCTTCTATAGTGCATTACTAACTTGCTTAGACATGTTTGGATATGGTTTGTATTTTTAGCATGCCTTTAAATATGTTTTTATGAAATATATGCTCCTTTTGACAGCTGCTCTATCGGTCAAGTTTGCCCTATTGAAACTCAACCGATAGGCACCAATGGGTGTTGCCAACTGCTGTCATCGGTCGAGTTGTCAATGCACAGAACTCGACTGATAGCACTGTGCACAGAATACACAATTGGCTTATTGAATGAGAATTTCTCTCTCAACTAGATCTTCTCAACCAATAGCCTTATTCTTTGGCACTCTCATTTGGTACCTTTATATATGCATATTGCCATGTTTTAAAATTTCCTATCTTGCTTACAACTCCAGCTCTCTAATTGCTCTAAATTGGTATATCTATATCTTGCAATTACTTTTTTTGAGTTGTTTTGCAGGTTTTGATGATGATCTCTTTGGATCTCTTGGTTGTGTCTTAAATTGCTTCCGTTGTGCTCTAACTTGCTACATCTATCTAGGTGTATATCTTGTAGTGATACAACCTTGAGGTTCTTAGGGGTAATCATCTTATGGTAAGGATGCATATCTAGTGATTTATATCCTTTCATGCTTCTAAAATTGCATATCTCTTTGTTTGGATATATTTCTTCATCTAATCATAGCTTGCTTTATCTTGTGTATCTTTTGGTATCTCTTGCAATGATTTAGATCCTACTAGTAGTCCTAACTTGTGATATCATCTACTAGTAGTTCATATACATGTAGTTCTAACCCTGTTTACAATTGGCATCTTTGCTCATCCATATGCTATGCTTATACATGCTTAAGCTTGTTCCTTGATTTGCATATCTACTATCTTGAGTTGCTTGCATAGCATTGTGATGCAGGATACATAAATCTGCATTATATGTAGAAATTGGAGTTTTTTTTGGATTTTATGCAGCGTTTGCTCCAGTTTCAGTTTTTGGTGCAAGACAAGTGTTTTTCATGCAGAAACGACCTTCCAAGAAAGACTCATTGCTAAGCAATGAGCTCTGATTGTTTTTGGTCAAATTCTGTCATCTTGAGGGTCAAAATTGCAATTTATTTATTTTTCTACAACACTTTGTCTTGCATCTTGGGTTGTTCAAGTATATGATTTAACTTTATTTTCTTTCTATGCTTGGACAAGCCCCTATCTGTGCTCTTCTACTCTCCTTATATATATTTGTGTTATCTCCTTTCTCTTTAACAAGTGACGTTTTTTATTTTCTTCATAACCCCACTTTTTGAAATGACAAAGGGGGAGAAAGGTATGTCTTCTTTTAAAAGAGGAAGAAGGCATGTCTTACATGAAGAGGACAAACATGTTCATGTAAAGGGAGAAGGTAAATGGGAGAAGACATATATGTGTAGAACATATATGAGTAGAAGACATAGTATTCTATAAATGTTATGAAAGCTAACCATGCAGGAAAAATAGCATCAATTGAGGGGGAGTATGAAAACTCCATGCGCATCAATTGAGGGGGAGCATATGAACTCAATTCCATTGAAACCCCTAGGTTTCTCCAAAGGTATGAATTTACTTTAAAGCTTTCCATACATTTATGGAATGGTTTGTCATCTTCAAAAAGGGGGAGATTGTTGACTCAAGGTCAATTAGGTCAATGTTGACTCACGTCTAAATTGACTAAACTCGTGTTTTGATGATGACTAACCATTCCACATATTGGTGTCTAATGCTTCTACTTGAGTGATTTCAGATTAGGTATAGACACACTCCAAATGCCCTAACTTGCGCATCTCAAATTGGAGAAAAGACAAGTCAAAAGTCATGCAAGTGCACATTTTTGTAATATGATGTAAATCCATTAGAATCATGTTGTAAATCACTTGTAATGATTGTATGACTTGTAATTAAGCTTAGAAAAATATCGGGGGCACTTAGATCGAATATTAGAGCACTTTAGATGCAACTTTGAAAATCAATTACAGGCACTTGGTCGGTCGAGTTTCCCCAGCCTGAAACTCGATCGATCAACCTTGGTCGGTTTTCTGAATATTGCATCGGTCGAGTTGTGCACTCACAGAACTCGACCGATTGGGTAGTAGGCCATTTCCAGTTGAAATGGTCGGTCGAGTTTCCTCAGAATAAACTCGACCAATCATTTGAACATCGGTTTAACTGCTACTTGATCGGTCGAGTTACATCCATTGAAACTCGACCCATTGCATTGTACGGAAAAGTGCAGAAAAGTGTTTCTAGCCGTTGTGGAGTTGCAACAAGTGAAAATAGATCCGTTGCAAGCCACAAAATGGCTAGTTTTCGTTCACAAGTGTTCCCAAAGGCTAAAAGACATCCCCAGCTATAAATAGGACCCCTTGGGCTTCATTCCAAGGTTGAGCATTCACTATGAAGGTTCCTATTCTATAGTTGAGTGATCCTACAACCTTCTCTCTCTCTCTAAGCTTAATCACTTGCTACATCCATTAGAATGAGTAGGAAATCTGTAAGAGAGATATTCCTATATGTATATCTTGTGAGTCTCTCACTTCCACCACCTCCCTTTCTATCCTTTCAATCATGAAGATGAAGGTTCTCTCTCTTGTCCAAGAGAGGTGAAGAAGAACAAGGGAAGGAGTCACTTGGTGAAGATCAAGGCTGAAGACTTAGAGCTAGAGTGGGTAAGCCCTTGGAGAAGGCAGAATACTCAAGCTCAAGTGGGTAAGTCCTTGGTGGAAACTTCTCCGAGTGAAGGTGAAGTCAAAGGGTGAAGATCCAAGAAGAGTGGGTAATTCCTACAAGGCTGAAGACTTGTGCAAGAGTGGGTAAGTCCTTGGAGAAGGCCGAAGACTCTTGCAAAGTGGGTAAGTCCTTGGTAAGGTTGAAGACTCTTTGTATTGGATAGGTAGGTCATTTGTTTGGTCATGCATTGTATGTCTTATGAATGAATATAAGAGTGCAATAGTTTGGAAGTCCTAGAGGTTGACCTCTCTAGGCAAGTGGACTGACACACTTCTAGTTTAAAGTGTGGAACCACTCTAAATAGCTTGTCTAATTGGTGCATGTTCAATCTCTCTCTCCCTTTCTATGTATGTTTTAGTTGCACACAAATTTCCTATTTAGCAACCTTATCTTGTGATATATCTTGAAGGTCTAATGAATTTTGTTTAAGTGCATTCATATCTATTCACCCCCCCTCTAGAGCATCTAATCACCCATCTAGGATCCAACAATTGGTATCAGAGTGGGTCTTCTCCAAGCATACTTCAACAAGTAGGAGAAGATGGGTGACTACCTAGGAAGGAGACTCTCAACCAGCCTTCCAATCTTTAATGGGAGCAACTTCCTCTATTGGAGAAGAAGACTTCAATTCTACATCCAAGGATCAAGTCTTGAGATGTGGAAAATGGTGAACAACCCATACATTGTACCAAAGACAAATATTGAAGAATGGGATGAAGCCACCTTGATGAAAGCAACCTTGAATGCTAGAGCCATGCACATTTTATATGCCTCAATGACCCCCACCGAGATCAATCGGATTTCTTCTTGTGAGACGGCCTATGAGGTATGGAGAAAGCTTTGCATCACTTATGAAGGGACAGATCAAGTGAAGGAAAGCAAAGTCTACATGCTCAAAGGGCTGCTTGAGAACTTCAAGATGGGAAAGGAGGAGAGCATAGCCAACATGTACTCAAGGCTCAACACCATTATGAATGGTCTTGTTGTTCTAGGACATCCCATGTCTAGTGGAGAGATCAACTAAAATATCCTTAGAACTCTCCCCAAGAGATGGGAACCCAAGGTGACTTCAATTGAAGAAGAAAGGTCTCTTAAGGATATTCTTATTGAAGAGCTCATTGGAAATCTACAAGCACATGAAGCTACACTTGACAAGAGGGAGGAAGTAGAAAGACAAGAGAAGAAAGAGCTAAAGAGAATGAAGAAGGCTGAAGTGAAGGCTCAAATTGAAGCTATCATGGAACAAGTCTCTCCATCCTCTCAAGCTAAAGAAGATGCCATGTACTCCAAAGGTTGACTCTACAAAGGCAAGTCATCCTCCATCCGGTGCTTCACATGTGGAAAGAAGGGTCACTACAAGGAAGATTGCCCACAAGGCAAAAAGACCCATCTTCACAAGAACAAGAAGAAATGGCAATCAAGCTCAAGTGGCTCCTGCAACTCAAGCTCAAGTGAAGATTCAAGTGAAGAATCAAGCTCAAGCTCTAGTGATGAAGGAGAATGCCATTTTGCTCTTATAGCATCAACAAGTGAAGACTCAAGTGAGGTAAATCTAAACTCTTTAGATAAAGAATCTTTAATTGCTATTATTCATGATATTTGTGCCTCTTTTAAGTTTTCTAAAAGGAAAAAGAAAAAGCTTGCTAAAATTGTTGATAATTTGCATGTAGAATTAGATGATCTTGAACATGCTAATTCTTACTTGCTTAATGATAAAAATGACTGTCTTAGCCAAGTAGACTCTCTTAAACTTGAAAATGCTAGTTTGCTTGATAAGATTAGATTTCTAGAAGCTCAACCTCTCATGCCTAGTTCTAATGAAGAGCATACTTTAATTGTTGATTCTCTCATTCATGAGCTTGATACTCTTAAAACTGAAAACGTAGAACTCCAGCTTATTGATGATACTAGGAGAGAAGAAATCTATGCTTATCAAAGAGAAATAGTGGTGCTTAAATATGAAAATACCTCCTTGTTTGCTAAAATCAATGGGCATGAACCTTGTTCTAGTTATACTAATAAAGAGAATGATGTTGCTGCTCTTCATATTGATAGAGATTCTTATTTAACTAAAACTCTTTGCTTAGAAAATGATCTTTTGCATGCTAGACATAATATAAATCATTTGTCTTCTAATATTACTTCTCTTATGCATGATAATGAAAGTTTGAGATCTTCTTTGCAAAGATTCTTAGTTGGTAAGAAGAGCCTTAATGATATCCTACCCCACTCTACTAAACAAATTGGTAGACATGGTTTGGGGTATGATAGTAGTCAAGGGAACAACAAAGATAAATGACCTCCAATATTCCATGGAGAATCCTCTAGTTCCAAGACTATGGGCACATGCGACTATTGCAATGATTTTGGTCATTATTCAAATTGTTGTCCTTTTAGGAAAGCACCCAAGAACAATAGGATTTGGGTTGCTAAACTAACCCCTCCGGACCCAAAAACATGATTGGGGACCATTTCATCTTTCTTCTTGTAGATACTTGCAAATGGATTGACTTGAGCTATTGAATTGCAAATTGACTTCTCAATCCACATGAAAGAAGAAAGGTGAGATGTGTAGAGGGTGACAACAAGTGGAAAAAGCAATGGTAAGCACAAATGTAAAGGTTTCATTGCGTATAACCATTTCTAACTTGTGTTTGTCAAGTTAGTGTGCACTATACATATGGTTTTTGAGTCAAAAGTGGCATTTTGTGTTTCTCTTCACACTCTTGCTCAAAAATTGTTTCAAATGCTTCTATAGTGCATTACTAACTTACTTAGACATGTTTGGATATGGTTTGTATTTTTAGCATGCCTTTAAATATGTTTTTATGAAATATATGCTCCTTTTGACAGCTGCTCTATCGGTCAAGTTTGCCCTATTGAAACTCAACCGATAGGCACCAATGGGTGTTGCCAACAGCTGTCATCGGTCGAGTTGTAAATGCACAGAACTCGACCGATAACACTGTGCACAGAATACACAATTGGCTTATTGAATGAGAATTTCCCTCTCAACTAGATCTTCTCAACCAATAGCCTTATTCTTTGGCACTCTCATTTGGTACCTTTATATATGCATATTGCCATGTTTTAAAATTGCCTATCTTGCTTACAACTCTATCTCTCTAATTGCTCTAAATTGGTATATCTATATCTTGCAATTACTTGCTTTGAGTTGTTTTGCAGGTTTTGATGATGATCTCTTTGAATCTCTTGGTTGTGTTTTAAATTGCTTCCGTTGTGCTCTAACTTGCTACATCTATCTAGGTGTATATCTTGTAGTGATACAACCTTGAGGTTCTTAGGGGTAATCATCTTATGGTAAGGATGCATATCTAGTGAGTTATATCCTTTCATGCTTCTAAAATTGCATATCTCTTTGTTTGGATATATTTCTTCATCTAATCATAGCTTTCTTTATTTTGTGTATCTTTTGGTATCTCTTGCTATGATTTAGATCCTACTAGTAGTCCTAACTTGTGATATCATCTACTAGTAGTTCATATACATGTAGTTCTAACCCTGTTTACAATTGGCATCTTTGCTCATCTATATGCTATGCTTATACATGCTCAAGCTTGGTCCTTGATTTGCATATCTACTATCTTGAGTTGCTTGCATAACATTGTGATGCAGGATACATAGATCTAAATTATATGTAGAAATTGGAGTTTTTTTTGGATTTTATGCAGCGTTTGCTCCAGCTTCAGTTTTTGGTGCAAGACTAGTGTTTTTCATGCAGAAACGACCTTCTAAGCAAGACTCATTGCGATGCAATGAGCTCTGATGGTTTTTGGTCAAATTCCGTCATCTTGAGGGTCAAAATTGCAATTTATTTATTTTTCTACAGTACTTTGTCTTGCATCTTGGGTTGTTCAAGTATATGATTTAACTTGCTTTTCTTTCTATGCTTGGACAAGCCCCTATCTGTGCTCTTCTACTCTCCTTATATATATTTGTGTTATCTCTTTTCTCTTTAACAAGTGATGTTTCTTATTTTCTTCATAACCCCACTTTTTGAAATGAGAAAGGGGGAGAATGGTATGTCTTCTTTTAAAAGAGGAAGAAGGCATGTCTTACATGAAGAGGAAAATCATGTTCATGTAAAGGGAGAAGGTAAAGGGAGAAGACATATATATGTAGAAAATATATGAGTACAAGACATAGTATTCTATAAATGTTATGAATGCTAACCATGCAGGAGAAATAGCATCAATTGAGGGGGAGTATGAAAACTCCATGCACATCAATTGAGGGGGAGCATATGAACTCAATTCCATTGAAACCCCTAGGTTTCTCCAAAGGTATGAATTTACTTTAAAGCTTTCAATACATTTATGGAATGGTTTTTCATCTTCAAAAAGGGGGAGATTGTTGACTCAAGGTCAACTAGGTCAATGTTGACTCACGTCTAAATTGACTAAACCCATGTTTTGATTGACCAACCATTCCACATATTTGTGTCTAATGCTTCTACTTGAGTGATTTCAGATTAGGTATAGACACACTCCAAATGCCCTAACTTGCGCATCTCAAATTGGAGAAAAGACAAGTCAAAAGTCATACAAGTGCACATTTTTTTAATATGATGTAAATCCATTAGAATTATGTTGTAAATCACTTGTAATGATTGTATGACTTGTAATTAAGCTTAGAAAAATATCAGGGGCACTTAGATCGAATATTAGAGCACTTTAGATGCATCTTTGAAAATCAATTACAGGCACTTGGTCGGTCGAGTTTCCCCAGCCTGAAACTCGACCGATCAACCTTGGTCGATTTTCTGAAGATTGCAGCGGTCGAGTTGTGCACTCACAGAACTCGACCGATTGGGTAGTAGGCCATTTCCAGTTGAAATGGTCGGTCGAGTTTCCTCAGAACAAACTCGATCGATCATTTGAACATCGGTTTGCCTGCTACTTGATCGGTCAAGTTACACCCATTGAAACTCGACCGATTGCACTGTACGGAAAAGTGCAGAAAAGTGTTTCTAGCCGTTGTGGAGTTGCAACAAGTGAAAATAGATCTGTTGCAAGCCACAAAACGGCTAGTTTTCATTCACAAGTCATCCCAAAGGCTAAGAGGCATCTCCAGCTATAAATAGGACCCCTTGGGCTTCATTCCAATGTTGAGCATTCACTATGAAGGTTCCTATTCTATAGTTGAGTGATCTTACAACCTCCTCTCTCTCTCTCTAAGGTTAATCACTTTCTACATCCATTAGAGTGAGTAGGAAATATGTAAGAGAGCTAGTCCTATATGTATATCTTGTGAGGCTCTCACTTCCACCACCTCCCTTTCTATCCTTTCAATCATGAAGATGAAGGTTCTCTCTCTTGTCCAAGAGAGGTGAAGAAGAATAAGGGAAGGATTCCCTTTGTGAAGATCAAGGCTGAAGACTTGGAGCTAGAGTGGGTAAGCCCTTGGAGAAGGCAGAAGACTCAAGCTCAAGTGGGTAAGTCCTTGGTGGAAGCTTTTCTGAGTGAAGGTGAAGTCAAAGGCGGAAGATCCAAGAAGAGTGGGTAATTCCTGCTAGGCTGAAGACTTGTGCAAGAGTGGGTAAGTCCTTGGAGAAGGCCGAAGACTCTTGCAAAGTGGGTAAGTCCTTGGTAAGGTTGAAGACTATTTGTATTGGATAGGTAAGTCCTTTGTTTGGTCATACATTGTATGTCTTATGAATTAATATAAGAGTGCAATAGTTTGGAAGTCCTAGAGGTTGACCTCTCTAGGCAAGTGGACTGACACACTTCTAGTTTGAAGTGTGGAACCACTCTAAATAGCTTGTATAATTGGTGCATGTTCAATCTCTCTCTCCCTTGCTATGTATGTTTTAGTTGCACACAAATTTCCTATTTAGCAACCTTATCTTGTGATATATCTTGAAGGTCTAATGAATTTTGTTTAAGTGCATTCATCTCTATTCACCCCCCTCTAGAGCATCTAATCACCCATCTAGGATCCAACAATTGGTATCAGAGCGGGTCTTCTCCAAGCATATTTCAACAAGTAGGAGAAGATGGGTGACTACCTAGGAGGGAGACTCTCGACCAGCCATCCAATCTTTCATGGGAGCAACTTCCTCTATTGCAGAAGAAGACTTCAATTCTACATCCAAGGATCAAGTCTTGAGATGTGGAAAATGGTGAACAACCCATACATTCTACCAAAGACAAATATTGAAGAATGGGATGAAGCCACCTTGATGAAAGCAACCTTGAATGCTAGAGCCATGCACATTTTATATGCCTCCATGACCCCACCGAGTTCAACCGGATTTCTTCTTGTGAGACGGCCTATGAGGTATGGAGAAATCTTTGCATCACTTATGAAGGGACAGATCAAGTGAAGGAAAGCAAAGTCTACATGCTCAAAGGGCTTCTTGAGAACTTCAAGATGGGAAAGGAGGAGAGCATAGCCAACATGTACTCAAGGCTCAACACCATTGTGAATGCTCTTGCTGTTCTAGGACATCCCATGTCTAGTGGAGAGATCAACTAAAAGATCCTTAGAACTCTCCCCAAGAGATGGGAACCCAAGGTGACTTTAATTGAAAAAGCAAGGTCTCTTAAGGATATTCCTATTGAAGAGCTCATTGGAAATCTACAAGCACATGAAGCTACACTTGACAAGAGGGAGGAAGTAGAAATACAAGAGAAGAAAGAGCTAAAGAGAATGAAGAAGGCTGAAATGAAGGCTCAAATTGAAGCTATCATGGAACAAGTCTCTCCATCCTCTCAAGCTAAAGAAGATGCCATGTACTCCAAAGGTCGACTCTACAAAGGCAAGTCATCCTCCATCCGGTGCTTCACATGTGGAAAGAAGGGTCACTACAAGGAAGATTGCCCACAAGGCAAAAAGACCCATCTTCACAAGAACAAGAAGAAATGGCAATCAAGCTCAAGTGGCTCCTCCAACTCAAGCTCAAGTGAAGATTCAAGTGAAGAATCAAGCTCAAGCTCTAGTGATGAAGGAGAATGCCATTTTGCTCTTATAGCATCAACAAGTGAAGACTCAAGTGAGGTAAATCTAAACTCTTTAGATAAAGAATCTTTAATTGCTATTATTCATGATATTTGTGCCTCTTTTAAGTCTTCTAAAAGGAAAAAGAAAAAGTTTGCTAAAATTGTTGATAATTTGCATGTAGAATTAGATGATCTTGAACATGCTAATTCTTACTTGCTTAATGATAAAAATGATTGTCTTAGCCAAGTAGACTCTCTTAAACTTGAAAATGCTAGTTTGCTTGATAAGATTAGATTTCTAGAAGCTCAACCTCTCATGCCTAGTTCTAATGAAGAGCATACTTTAATTGTTGATTCTCTCATGCATGAGCTTGATACTCTTAAAACTGAAAATGTAGAACTCAAGCTTATTGATGATACTAGGAGAGAAGAAATATATGCTTATGAAAGAGAAATAGTGGTGCTTAAATATGAAAATGCCTCCTTGCTTGCTAAAATCAATGGGCATGAACCTTGTTCTAGTTATACTAATAAAGAGAATGATGTTGCTGTTTTCATATTGATAGAGATTCTTATTTAACTAAAACTCTTTGCTTAGAAAACGATCTTTTGCATGCTAGAGATAATATCAATCATTTGTATTCTACTATTACTTCTCTTATGCATGATAATGAAAGTTTGAGATCTTCTTTGCAAAGATTCTTAGTTGGTAAGAAGAGCCTTAATGATATCCTACACCACTCTACTAAACAAATTTGGTAGACATGCTTTGGGGCATGATAGTAGTCAAGGGAACAACAAAGATAAAGGACCTCCAATATTTCATGGAGAATCCTCTAGTTCCAAGACTATGGGCACATGCAACTATTGCAATGATTTTGGTCATTATTCAAATTGTTGTCCTTTTAGTAAAGCACCCAAGAACAATAGGATTTGGGTTGCTAAACTAACCCCTCCGGACCCAAAAACATGATTGGGGACCATTTCATCTTTCTTCTTATAGGTTCTTGCAAATGGATTGACTTGAGCTATTGAATTGCAAATTGACTTCTCAATCCACATGAAAGAAGAAAGGTGAGATGTGTAGAGGGTGACAACAAGTGGAAAAAGCAATGGTAAGCACAAAGGTAAATGTTTCATTGCGTATAACCATTTCTAACTTGTGTTTGTCAAGTTAGTGTGCACTATACATATGGTTTTTGAGTCAAAAGTGGCATTTTGTGTTTCTCTTCACACTCTTGCTAAAAAATTGTTTCTAATGCTTCTATAGTGCATTACTAACTTTCTTAGACATGTTTGGATATGGTTTGTATTTTTATCATGCCTTTAAATATGTTTTTATGAAATATATGCGCCTTTTGACAGCTGCTCTGTCGGTCGAGTTTGCCCTATTGAAACTCGACCAATAGGCACCAATGGGTGTTGCCAACAGCTGTCATCGGTCGAGTTGTCAATGCACAGAACTCAACCGATAGCACTGTGCACAGAATACACAATTGGCTTATTGAATGAGAATTTCCCTCTCAACTAGATCTTCTCAACCAATAGCCTTATTCTTTGGCACTCTCATTTGGTACCTTTATATATGCATATTGCCATGTTTTAAAATTGCCTATCTTGCTTACAACTCTATCTCTCTAATTGCTCTAAATTGGTATATCTATATGTTGCAATTACTTGCTTTGAGTTGTTTTGCAGGTTTTGATGATGATCTCTTTGGATCTCTTGGTTGTGTCTTAAATTGCTTCCGTTGTGCTCTAACTTGCTACATCTATCTAGGTGTATATCTTGTTGTGATACAACCTTGAGGTTCTTAGGGGTAATCATCTTATGGTAAGGATGCATATCTAGTGAGTTATATCCTTTCATACTTCTAAAATTGCATATCTCTTTGTTTGGATATATCTCCTCATCTAATCATAGCTTGCTTTATCTTGTGTATCTTTTGGTATCTCTTGCTATGATTTAGATCCTACTAGTAGTCCTAACTTGTGATATCATCTACTAGTAGTTCATATACATGTAGTTCTAACCCTGTTTATAATTGGCATCTTTTCTCATCTATATGCTATGCTTATACATGCTCAAGCTTGTTCCTTGATTTGCATATCTACTATCTTAAGTTGCTTGCATAACATTGTGATGCATGATACATAGATCTACATTATATGTAGAAATTGGAGTTTTTTTTTGGATTTTATGCAGCGTTTGCTCCAGTTTCAGTTTTTGGTGCAAGACTAGTGTTTTTCATGCAGAAACGACCTTCTAAGCAAGACTCATTGCAATGCAATAAGCACTGATGGTTTTTGGTCAAATTCTGTCATCTTGAGGGTCAAAATTGCAATTTATTTATTTTTCTACAACACTTTGTCTTGCATCTTGGGTTGTTCAAGTATATGATTTAACTTGATTTTCTTTCTATGCTTGGACAAGCCCCTATCTGTTCTCTTCTACTCTCCTTATATATATTTGTGTTATCTCCTTTCTCTTTAACAAGTGATGTTTCTTATTTTCTTCATAACCCCACTTTTTGAAATGACAAAGGGGGAGCAAGGTATGTCTTCTTTTTAAAGAGGAAGTAGGCATGTCTTACATGAAAAGGACAAGCATGTTCATGTAAAGGGAGAAGGTAAAGGGGAGAAGACATATATGTGTAGAACATATATGAGTAGAAGACATAGTATTCTATAAATGTTATGAAAGCTAACCATGCAGGAGAAATAGCATCAATTGAGGGGGAGTATGAAAACTCCATGCACATCAATTGAGGGGGAGCATATGAACTCAATTCAATTGAAACCCCTAGGTTTCTCCAAAGGTATGAATTTACTTTAAAGCTTTCCATACATTTATGGAATGGTTTGTCATCTTCAAAAAGAGGGAGATTGTTGACTCAAGGTCAATTAGGTCAATGTTGATTCACATCTAAATTGACTAAACCCGTGATTTGATGATGACTAACCATTCCACATATTGGTATCTAATGCTTCTGCTTGAGTGATTTCAGATTAGGTATAGACACACTCCAAATGCCCTAACTTGCACATCTCAAATTGGAGAAAAGACAAGTCAAAAGTTATACAAGTGCACATTTTTGTAATATGATGTAAATCCATTAGAATCATGTTGTAAATCACTTGTAATGATTGTATGACTTGTAATTAAGCTTAGAAAAATATCAGGGGCACTTAGATCGAATATTAGAGCACTTTAGATGCATCTTTGAAAATCAATTACAGGCACTTCGTCGGTCGAGTTTCCCCAGCCTGAAACTCAACCGATCAACCTTGGTCAATTTTATGAAGATTGCATCGGTCGAGTTGTGCACTCACAGAACTCGACCGATTGGGTAGTAGGCCATTTCCAGTTGAAATGGTCGGTCGAGTTTCCTCAGAACAAACTCGATCGATCATTTGAACATCGGTTTGCCTGCTACTTGATCGGTCGAGTTATACCCATTGAAACTCGACCGATTGCACTGTACGGAAAAGTGCAGAAAAGTGTTTCTAGCCATTGTGGAGTTGCAACAAGTGAAAATAGATCCGTTGCAAGCCACAAAATGGCTAGTTTTCATTCAAAAGTGTTCCCAAAGGCTAAGAGGCATCCCCAGCTATAAATAGGACCCCTTGGGCTTCATTCCAAGGTTGAGCATTCACTATGAAGGTTCCTATTCTATAGTTGAGTGATTCTATAGCCTCCTCTCTCTCTCTAAGCTTAATCACTTGCTACATCCATTAGAGTGAGTAGGAAATTTGTAAGAGATCTATTCCTATATGTATATCTTGTGAGGCTCTCACTTCCATCACCTCCCTTTCTATCCTTTCAATCATGAAGATGAAGGTTCTCTCTCTTGTCCAAGAGAGGTGAAGAAGAACAAGGGAAGGAGTCCCTTGGTGAAGATCAAGGCTGAAGACTTGGAGCTAGAGTGGGTAAGCCCTTGGAGAAGGCAGAAGACTCAAGCTCAAGTGGGTAAGTCCTTGGTGGAAGCTTCTCCGAGTGAAGGTGAAGTCAAAGGAGGAAGATCCAAGAAGAGTGGGTAATTTCTGCAAGGCTGAAGACTTGTGTAAGAGTGGGTAAGTCCTTGGAGAAGGCCGAAGACTCTTGCAAAGTGGGTAAGTCCTTGGTAAGGTTGAAGACTCTTTGTATTGGATAGGTAAGTCCTTTGTTTGGTCATGCATTGTATGTCTTATGAATGAATATAAGAGTGCAATAGTTTGGAAGTCCTAGAGGTTGACCTCTCTAGGCAAGTGGACTGACACACTTCTAGTTTGAAGTGTGGAACCACTCTAAATAGCTTGTCTAATTGGTGCATGTTCAATCTCTCTCTCCCTTGCTATGTATGTTTTAGTTGCACACAAATTTCCTATTTAGCAACCTTATCTTGTGATATATCTTGAAGGTCTAATGAATTTTGTTTAAGTGCATTCAGCTCTATTCACCCCCCCTCTAGAGCATCTAATCACCCATCTATGATCCAACAAAATCAACCACTAACAACACAATCATATATATTGCATACAACTTCTAAATACGGACAAAATGTCTATGAAATGCATACCAAATTAAAATTAGACCATGTTAGGGAAAATTCGATGAACCAAAGGCATACCAAATGACCCATATCATCACTTGAAGTTTTGAACACAACTAACCTACCTTAAGTTCAACAAATATTATTTATGGCTATAGAAAATCAACTAATTGACCATACCTAATTTAGATTGATAAGTAAAAGGACAAGCATGAAGAAACTAGAATAAGACAAACAATGATCTAGTATGACAACAATTCAAAATATAGATAACATGAACTATGAATGTGTAAGTTTATATATGAATTTCTGAAGGTGTGTGTTCTGTGGACCAACTAGAATAACTACTGGGGAGTGAGGGACCTCAACCTATACAATTACTAACTACCACATAATTTTTTTTAATCAGATGCACCGTATATAATTATATATTATGTAAACCTTTGCAAGCACAAATATTGTATCTTACCATTTTAAGGATGTTTTTGAAAGGTCAAATTGGGAGATACTAGTAAGGAAAACTTATTTAAATAAGAAAAATCCATACCTGTTATGAAAAATGATGTATGTTATAAATATGGATGGTTTGCATAGATATATCAAAATCTAGATATTTTTGTAGACAACAATGTTAACACTTAACAATTTCAAAACTCATTACATGTATTTTCTCCCATTCATGAACATTCAAAATAAGTCAATTACCTCCAACTTGATGTTTAATAAACAACTAGAGTGCCCTAATTTTTCCAAACATCATTTCTACATATATTATTTGTGTATGAAATCTATCAATTGTCTAGAGCTCAAGTGAATTGATAAATAAAGAATAACATTAGGAAACCATAATATGTGGGTGGGAAGTGAATTTGGAGAATGGGGTCTATATAAGGCATTTGGTATATTAAAACAAACAACCTTAGTTCTAGGTGTACCAATCACAATCATGGACAACAATGGATCTATTACTATAACAACAGAGATTCCAAACAATTTGCGACTACAACATTAAATGGCATGGAATTATGTCACTAAAGTTGATATTTAATACAAAAATAAACTACCATATTGCATCTGTCTTTTAACACCCATTTTTGTTCACTTAGTAAGAATACATGATTAAGATTAATCCTTTGTCTAATGATGGAGTCCATTCCATATTTGACACAATTTACCATTTCCCCACATTTATCCATATTTTCCCACATTTTTTACATGTTTCATCTATTCATTTCACCCACTTCTGCCCAGTTTGGGACTTCTTGTATAGAAATATTCTTTTGAGATTGAAAGTGCAATTTGCTAATCAATTCTACTTTTTAAAAGCTTTTTTCATAAAATTTTTAGTTGAACTATTTTTAGTAAAATATTTTATCCCCCATGGATATTCAATTGCCTTTTCCTCATAACTTAGAGGGAAAATCCTAAATTACTTGTTTCTCTATGTTTCCATGATTATTTCTAGAGCATTCCTAAAATTACTAGAAAATCAGGAAACATGTTGCATCATGCCTGGGCCACCGGGTGGATCGGAGAAATACACAAGTGAGACATGATATATCACCCCAATTCATTCACCACAATGTATGGTGCATTTGTGTGATGCACTGCCTTTTCTAGAAGGTTCTATCAGAAACCTCAAACCCTAATGCCACCTTGTAAATACCACCCCTTGTATTTTGGGCACCTTTTGAACCTACTATAGTCAGTGGGTTGAACATATCCCCATTTGTTTTTCATATTACTCATGATAAGAGGATCCTTTATCTGACACCACCTACCTTGCATTGTCATTCAACTACAAAAGTAGTAATTTGACCTTGCTCCTAACTACTAATCTGAGTACCTAGTTAGACCACTCTAACTCCATATAATTTCTTGTATTTACCGTAACAACATATAACTATTTAGAACCACATATTTGATCCCTTTACATACTTCTACTTATCTAATCTTAGGAAAAGTATTAGATCATGTTCATAACTTATATCTACTTATAATCATCTAGAACATCCTATACATTGGTCCTAATCACTCTTGAGGTGGTGAGGACCCCAATTTACCTAAAATATTGGACCTTTTGGGAAATGATGGGAAGGACATGGAAATATCCATCCCTAAACTCAAGCACAAATAAAACATGTTTCAATCTTTCTTTTTCTATTTTTAGGCAATCTACAACAACTTTTATTTTCTTTTCCAAGTATTTAAAAATGGTTTGATACTAGTTTATTGGGTGAGATGGGGGTGCTAAACCTTCTCCACTTGTAATAAGATCCCTTGATCTAGATTTTTAGTTTTCTATCATATTTTTTATTCAACCAACTTGGATGCTAAATCACTTTTCCATAGTGGACTCATTCTATTTTTCCTCATTTTCCATATCAAACATGGTGGAAACTCTAAATACCATATTCTTCTTTATTTTGCATGCGACTGCTGAGCTAATTTTCACTACAAAGATATATGTTGAAAGCATATTTTTATGCAAAGGGTACAATAGACTGGCGACTCTACTGGGGATGCCAAGACGATCAAGATTGAATCCCCTTTCTTTGTAAATATTAAGTTTTTCAGGTCTATTTTTTCTACTTTTTTTCTTTTCAATTTCTATCTCTATTTTCTTCTATTTGAATTTGGGGCAGGACAACACATCATTGAGATTCACATGCTCTGGCATGCAAATTGAGGTGATCCAATTGCACCCCTCCTAATGCCAACTTTGATCAGTCCTAAGAGTTTTCTATTTCCTCCATCATTTTCATGGTTTTTCTCTTTTGTTGTTTCAGAGTTTTGAGTGTGCTTCCCTATTACGGTTTCAGATTATCTTCCTCGCACCATCAAATTGTTCTCTATATTTCCTGTAAATAATAATAAAAAAATAAAAAAAATCAAGAAAGGATAAATAGAAGATATGTGTTGGAAAGAAGATGTTTTCTTTCTTGGATAATAGTGATTTCTAGTTTATCTACATATATTCTTTACGAATTTTTGGCTTGACTTAGAAAACATGTAAAGTTTGCACTTGCACCTTGCCCTTCTATAAACATATGCGTCATGGAATAGGTGCCAACCTCACACTGCATCCCTAGATGTGATTTGGGGCATTAGTAAAGGTACCAGTGCATCGATAAGTTGTACGTCCAAAGACCTTGAGAACAACCCCCTATCCTAGAACTCATGACTAATTACGACTGTTGTAGTCACAAGTTGTATTGGGAGAAAATCCCATTTCTGTTGGATCAGTGTTACACTCTCTCCAAGTGCCATCTTTCCATAGAGAAGTTAAGGACCAAACCCTCATATGCAGGTCACGTTCGAGTGAGGTCTTAAATTGGATCTAAAATAATGGCTAAAAAGGGAGGGTTTGTTTCTTCCTATCCATGCATATTGGATTGGTTATTGAAAAATTGGAGTTTGGTGCCAACCCCTTTGTATGCACGCTAACTATCATTCCAAATCAAACAATCTTTTCAAAGATTAACAATCTTTCCAAATCAAAAAATCTTTTAAAAGATTAATATTCATTTCCAATAAATAAATTTATGAAAAGATTAACAATCTTTTCAAACCAAACAATCTTTTCAAAGAATAACAATCCTTTCAAATCAAATAATCTTTTTATAGATTAACAATCTTTCAAAATTGAACAATCGTTCAAAGATCTACAATCTATTTCAAAATTGAACAATCTTTTAGAAGATAAACAATCTTTTAAATGCTAACAATCCTCCCAAGATGAATAATCTTTCAAAAAATTAAAAAATATTTTTAGAACCTTTTGAGAAGTCTAAAAAAGAGTAAATGATTTTCTTTCAAAATATCTTGCTTCAATACCCCATCGAGACAGATGGTTCTTCAAATTTGACAAAGATGTCACTTATCAATGTTGGTTCCTCCCATCACCAGGGTCCTAGACTATGAGCTAAAACTTGACCAGCAATTGATCAAGATTAAGGAATCCTTTATAGTCTAGTGAATGTGATCAATCAACCACTTTTTCCTCTAGGGTGTCCTCATCCAAAGGGGTTTGCCAACTAAAACCCTTGGCAGCATCCATGACACCTTCTTTTCCTCCTAATTTGAGGAGTTCCTCATGAGTATTATTGACCCTTGGAAGCGATGATCGGTTAACATGGAGGGGGTCTCAACTTGGCATCTCCAAATTTATCATGAAATTGGGTATAGGTGGTGGTCTAGTTTTAGATCACAGTCATGACCTAATATGTAGGCATGTATGACTCAAGATGGTCTCATTTAAGGTCATAGTCTAGGACCATAGATGTAAGCATGAAACACCCACATCCCCACTCTTTTGAATAAACCTTTTGGAAACTTATTAAGGAACATAATACCTTTCTCAACAACATATCATCCCATTGTCCACGAACTTTTTTTTCTTCCAAGGAAAGTACATCATGCATTCTAATTGAATAATTCATCCTTGAACTAGGGGCATGTGCAATCACTTGGGATGAAAAAGAAATTATTATAGGTACCTTTAATTGTGGGAGAATAAAAAGGATTGAGGAGCATCCTATTTGTAACTCCCAAACAAAGGGGAAAGTCCACTTAACTTCTTATCTATTATAATGCATTCAATATTATTTCATTTTGTGTTACACTCTACTTTAGAATCACATTGAATTTAATTCTAGGAAATGACAGGAAGATCAAGGAGCATGTACTTCACTTGGTCCCAAAAACAATCAACCCAAATGGCTAGACGTAGTAGTGTGGACCGACAGTCTAATAGTGGTGTAAAAAGGGATGTTGAGAACAACAAGCAAGATAAGCCAATCAGAGAGAAAATGCACAAATAAACCACATGGACACCTGAAGTGTGTGCCTCTCAAGTAGGCCCTCAGTAATGCATGCTAGAATAGATGGCTAATGTTCTCTTTATGCCTCCACCAAATACATAGGTGGTTGACATGATCTGGGGTTTTCCGAACAGGGAGCTTCATACTCCAACTCATCAATGCCATTATATACATATGACATGTGGAACCCCCACCAGATGTATCTAGAACCATTTCAACCAGGGCCATAATAGTGTCCGTCGTTTGTGAACACTAAGGCAGTTCCATTAAATCCAGAGGTGATGACATCCATCTTGATTCTTGAAGTTGATGCCAAAGGGAAAAAGAAGGAAGCACATAAAAACAAAAAGGAATATCCTAGTGAAGTGAAGAAGTACAACACCATAGTGAAGGCTCAAACATAACAACTTAATGATCGATGGTATGTCCTCATCATGCATTCCTTTTACAAAACACCACACTCCTAGTGAAATCTATATGTGGGAGGAATTTAGAGATTACCACCACCAACGTATACAGTGCCACCAGTAATCAAACTCCAATTGATACTAGTGGTGGCTTCCGACTAAGAAATTATAGTTACAGACACCCTCTTACTCAAAATTTTAAAGAAGATCAAGCACCTAGAAGATAAGAAAGTTAATGGGAGAATTATATTATTTTCTAGATGCAAATCTTCCTGAAAACTTCAACATGCCTAAGTCCCACAAGTACTCTACGAAGGAAGATCTGATGGCCCATGCTAAGGCATAATGCTTGGACATGTTGGAAGTTCAAGATGATGACAAAGTGTTTATATGCTAATTTGCACAGACCCTTACATGCTCATCTTTAGTAGCGTACAACAAGAAAAATATGACAACTATCACCACTTGGGCCAATATGGCTTAAAGGTCCATTGACTAGTAAGCTTGTAATCTAGACCAAGTCCCCACCAAGGAAGACTTGGAGGCACTATGATAGAAGGTGGAAGAAAGTTTCTTTGAGTTCATTAGATGATTAAGAGAGTTGTCTACCCAACTAGATTCAAATCAATAGAGGCCATGGACATGGTTAGAAAAGCAGCCACATCATCCCTCACTACCCTTTTATCTCTACAAAGGTGTAATAGATTCCCATAATTAATACAAGCATGAGTTCGGATTAAGAATTCCATCAAACGGGGTCTATCAAAACATAGGCCTCACCTTTCAGCCTCAGTCCACCTCTACAATGATCAATTAAAAGTCCAAATGGACTAAGACTAAGGCAAAAGATGTAACGTTGGGAGTTGCACTAATTCCAACCAAAAATAGCAAGTGACAACAACCAACTGTACATATTTTTCCAGTTCAGGAACAAAAAGCTCATGCAACCAACATTACGATGCCAAAACATCGACAAGCTCAAACAACACCACTCAACTATCAACCTCAATACATGCTTCTAAAATATTCTTGGCCACCAACCAACTTCCACATGTACACACCACCACCATTCTAATTTCCGATGCAAGCAGTGAGACACTATTGGTGTGTATAACCAGAGAGCCAATCATATGATGATTGTAATGGCATATCTTGTAAATGAGTTGATTAAAAATAAAGACAAACTTCCAATTTATCCTATTTTATTTAGTTATGAGATAATGTTGTAACATAATAAATGTCTAAAGAATGATATTACTCAATGAGATATGTCTTTGGGTTGAGGACCTGAACAATGAGATCATACAGATGTTAAGAGTATATATAATTTTGTTATGTCCCTAGTCAGATGCTAATGTGGAAGGTTGAGAGACAACAATAACACATAAGACTAGAGTGTGTGTTGGTTGATGATATAATCTCATTAGTCGTGATATGTGATATCAAACAAAATACATAGATACTTGTTAGAGTATACTATATCAAACAGACCCACCTTGAGAGTGATACATGGAAACCATTGAATGATAGTCAAAATCAACTCCCATAGTGATGGTGGTGATTGTGGTTCTTAGGCCTAAAATCACTACACTCATCACATGTCGTTTGATGTACTTTGACATCATCAAGCATGACCTTGAATAAGGGTTGCCATATGGATGATGCTCAGTTGGGTTTTGACACATGGGGAGTGATTGTGGGTGATGTATATAGTATTTGTCCCTCCTACAGGAGTTTGATATCATGGCCACTTGATAAGTGAGACTGAGGAAACCATTACCATGAGCATGTGAGTCAATGCATGATATCAAGCTCATATATATCTTAGACAATATGCTCTAGTTCAAGGAACATGGATTGAACATTGAGAGGATGACGATTCCATGCCTCGAGTTCAATCTCAATATCAAAGACAAAGGAACTATCATTGTAACACTGATCATAGGTTGCAGGTTGAAGTTGTTCTCCAACTTTCCAAATTACTTGGATAGAAATGATGTCTTTCTAGACACCATTGATTTCTTGTTATGTCATGAATTAGTTATGGACATTCACTACCAATGACTTGGGACCTATAGGGTCACACACATAGGATACGAATGCTATAGGATTTTATTATTGAATGTGGTTTAAATTTGATTTCTAAAGTGTTAGGTATTCAATTTAAACAAGATTGGCAATCAAGACTGTGAAATGACTGATTCACTAAGTGAACTGATCGGCTCAGATGTCTGAACCAACAAGTTCAGGTTATGAACCAACCGTTTGGTTGAATAGTGTGTTCGGATCAATGATTGATTCTGATGTCATGAAGGATTGATGTTGATATCATTTTGTCCATTAATCAAATATTGATTGCCAATTGAATTACAATTGAGAAACAGTTTGAAACGACCCTTTCAAGGGTTGAAACGGTTGGCTCATCTATGAACTGACTAGTTTTAATGGTCAAATGATCTGGTTTGTTATTCACAAGTTCCATAAAATTCATGAAAATCTGTCTCTTTGACTCCCAGATGAATTGGAAATCTTGACCCTGACCCTTCTATAAATAGAGGCGTAGTGGGGGCCTTCCAGAGACACAAAAATAAGCTATGACAATTGTTGTCTTCTCACAGTTGTGGTAATGTGAGAACTCGAGTAAGTCCTACTCGTCAAAGTGAGGGACAACAAGGAGGAGACAATTGGGAGAGCAAGTTGGAGCTATCACACTGACTAGAAGGAACAACTCCTTCTATTTGTTCATCTAGAATGAAAGGAGTTCCCGGTGGTCTACATGTACTACTATAAAGGTGAGGAGGCCTTTGCCACCTTCTAGGAGGATGGAGTCAACCACCATCCATGGTGATCAACCAGGAGGCCGTTGCCAATAGTCATTCAGATGCGAGTGGAGAAAGTAGCATAGTGCAAAAGGGATAGTCATTGGACTTGCTCCATGATTAGGTATAAACCTTGCAAACCCTCTTTCCCATTACATAGTTGTTGACATGATATGCCATTAAAGGATTATGGCAAGTAATTTTTATGTTTCCACTGCCTTATTTGATGCCATATTTCCCAATACAAGTGACCTCCTACAATAAGTAACATGACTCATGAAGTGGAGCCAACAACCTTGACTCCTACATTATAAGAACCTTCCATTCCATAAAAGAAGTTCACACCATTGGGAGATTCCCTTCACACCATATTTCTAGACATCAAACATCTGCTAAAGTTTACCTCCATGAACGAACCACCGACTCCCTTGCCAAAAAGTTACATTGCCAACACCTTTTGTGACTTTTTTCAAGACAAAGGGAACAACACATATTTATACCTTATGTTTAAGCATGACTTACAGGAATTAATTAAATTTGGAAAGGTCAACATAGTTGCACCAAAAGAGATGCCTTCACCCTCCAATATGGAGTTGTCATCTCATCATCAAAAGATCCAACGAGCTTATCCTTCATTTGGAGCAAGCCATCAAGAATTGGTCTCAAAATACATGTGTGGTTGCCTCTATCCAAGAGAGTAAGCTAGTAATCCCCAAGAGAACTAGGAGGTCCATCAGTATACTAGGAGCTCGCTTGATGTCAAAAGCATGATCAATATGGGTCCATATGGTATTAGTCCTAGCTAAAAAATCAAAAGAGGATGAACCCTCATCCTACGGTAGTTGTACATTCTACAATTCCAAGCTAACAATCACACCATAGATGGACTAGAGTACCGTCCCAATGGAAGTACCTCATCCCTTGAAAAGTGAAAAGAGAAGGTAACCAGATATGTAGGGGCCCCTACTAGCACACCTAGGGAACATGCAAGCAATGTTTTCATACCAACAATCAACACCAAGAAAGTGCCTCTCACTCCATATCTCTATAAGGAAACAAATTATGAGGACTCATACATTGTCCAATTCATAAAGAACTTGAAGGGGAAGTATCACTGGCTACAGTGATGCAAAGTTCCCCTACACACATCGAGGTAGTTATGAATACACTTGAAGGGACTTATGTCCCAAAGGACATAAGACTAGAAGACCTCACCACCAACATAAGGATAATTACTACCCCTAATGTGATATCACCTTCTGAAGATGAGATACCTACTGGAGAGAATAAAAATAAGGTCCTAATAATCACAACAATCTACAAAGGCTTAAATATCCCTTCTTATTTCTTCAACAATGGTGCATGCCTCAGCGCCCCCTCCCTCAAGATGTTCATCAACTTAGGAATAGATTTCTCTAACCTATAGTCGACAACAAAGAAATTAACTTCCTTTTATGGAGTAATTAAATACGCCCTAGGGGAGATCACCCTCAAGCTAAAAGTTGAACCAAAGAATTTTGTGCTCTTGTTCATGGTTATGGAGTTGAGTCCCTCTTTTAACCTCCTCTTTGGAAGGACATGGATTCATCACAATAGGGTGGTTCCCTCATCACTACATCACATGATGAAATATTAGCTAGGACATGCCATCATTAGTGTCCATGACAATAGTTACAACACCATACATCAAAGAAGAGGATCTCCAGTTTTGCTTTGAAATGGTGCATATTCCCAACAACAGTTGGGTACCACCACAAAGATGATAGTTTCATCATCTACTGTATGACCCTATACCTAATCATTTTTAGGAGATGCATATACGCCCATATTAAGGTATGTGTTATAGAAACTAGGGGCACACAAATGTCATAATTATTTCTCCAAGACAAAAGGGGTGGGGCCTAGGATTCTATGGCCCGTCCTATGTATGACCTCAGTTCACTAGATGGACATTATATTATAGACACATTGTGTTGCAACCCAATACGGGAGACTTAGTCAGAAGATGCTATTTCAACTATCTACCACTGATTTGGGATCTCTGTAGAGAATCCAGACACATTTGGATAGATGAAGAGTGTTGACTTAAGGTATTGTGTCGATTGACTATGGCCCTGAGAACAAAGGACCCCATCCTTACTTTCCATGCATTGCAGCTATAACCAAAGAAGATGTTGGCATCACCAAGGCTATCATACCCATGACAACGCCTTACCTTGTGTAAGAAGACATTAAAGATAAAAATGACAACTACCTTGAGATTGTGACCAAAATCGGGGAGATCACCCTCATCACTGAAGACACCTAGGGTGTTTGGGAAAACCCAAACAACCAATAGTCCAAAGACAAGATCATCCCTCCAAAAGAGGAAACAATCAAGCTCATGCCAACCATGCAGTCGACAATCCGTGTCTAGAGAACCTTGACCATGGAGAAAGCATTGGACATTATCACAATGATCATGACAGAGAGGAAAAATGCACCAGTCCAACACCAAAAGAAATGGAGTTACCATTAGATACAACTAGCTAAGATTATCTTTGGGTCTTCCCAGGATAGCCAAATGATATGACTTTGTATGGGTCCCGTAGATAGAGAGGTAGATATGACATTACATGAGATGACTATGACAATGCCTATGACATGATTCAAGGATGGGGTCACTGTTGTAAGGAGTGGTGATCGCAGAGGGGATCCACTCCCTACTAAAATTTGAGGAATAAACCCATTTAATCCAAACACACTAAAATTTAAGTTGGAGTGGGTGTATTTTTAATTTCTTAGATAATAGTATAACAAAGAACAAAGTATAATAATAAAATAATATTTCACGACTATATTCACTATTACAAGATTATAATATATTCGACCACTTAGGGTTTACATGAAAGAAAAAACATTAGGACTAAGTAGAGGGATGTCTAAAATATCTCCCTCTTGAGGCTTACATGTAACAAAAAACATCAGGACTAAGTAAAGGGATGTCTAAAATATCTCAAGTCTATCTCCCAAGAGTCTGCTCCTTAAGCCATGCCCATGTATGCATATCATGTCCTCCATGTCCTTCACCTAGGGGTTGCAAGCACACCCTATAAGAGAAGAAAAAATGAAAGGTGTCAGGGTAAAAGTTGGTATGTGCATATTAATCAGGGATTAAGAAACATTAGGAGAAAGGACATCAAAATATAATAAGGCTTCCCATAGAAGAGGTAAAGTACTATCCAAGTGGATATCAAATTATAATATGAATTTCAATAAAATTATAATCGAGAATAAGACATTCCTTGCCTTAAAACAATGTCACAATAATAATATCACAATTCATAAGTTGTGCATTTAAACAACATAGACTAAGGTTATTCAAGTAGGGCTGGGACACCATAGGATCTCAGCGTAAAAGTATTGGGTGGAAAAAGTACACCCTGGGAAAGATAAGCACACCCTATATATATAATGAGTGGAAAAAGTGCACCCTATGTATGGTTGTACTCATGTACCACTACTATAAATAAAATTAGTCTAAGACATGCACAATGTAAAGCCAAGAATAAGTTCAGTCAAGATGATATAATGGATGAGAACATCCAATAGTAATTATTTGGGGTCAGAGGACCCACAAACATGTAACAATTTCGACTATTAAGGTACAATAAAGATCATAAGAGTCCACAACTTGAGAAATTAGGGTTTAAACTTGGAATAAAATGAACAAGATATAAATAAGAGTCCAATAAGAATATCCAACAAAGTAAGATGATCACAAGATCCATATCAATGCATGATTTCTTAGATAAGTCGACCTCTCAAAAGAGAGAGAAAATGTATGAAGGGAAGTATGTCCTAAAAGACCAAGAGAGAGGGAGTGAATGTAGGTGATTTCTCAATATGAATGATAAGGAATGCAACATACCTCAAATAGAGTCTAGACACAACCACAGTCTGTTCTAGTTCCACATCCAAGTCACAAGCCACCTATTACATGCATATATGGAATTAGGGTTATCTTCACATTAATTATAAAAACTCTAAAAGTCATCTATTTATCATGAGTGAATTAGGTTATCTAAACCATACTAATTTGTAGATTATATTTTTCTAAGTTCATATTGTATTTTATTTTATTTTTATGACATGGATTGTTATTTATGAATTTTTAGAAAATCTAAAAAATTTGATAAATATATAAAATCACATATTTATTAAATTAGAATTAGGTGTTGAAATTGATATCATTGCATAACTTATAACTTTATGATTATAAAACTTTTTTTAAAAAAATTTCTAACCTAAAACTGATTTATAATGAATTTTGTAACATTTGAGCAATCAAGAAACTCAGAAAATCCACGTATAATTTGTATCCATTTAGATAGGAGGGAACCAACTGAGTTGGCCTATCAAATCTCAATATGTGGCACGTATCCTTATAGAAAAATGTGACATAAAAGGTACGTGTAAAATATTAGAATAACCCTTTTTGAGGACCAGATCAAAAGTATGCAAGAAGGGTGAACGAGTAATCCACCATAGCTCATTGTTTTTAGAAGAACACTCTCGAATAGTAGCCATGGGGTTCCAATCCTGGATTGGAACTCCATACCCATGATCCCTTGGCTCCAAGAAGTAAACCCAACAAGTCTGCAAGGACACAACTATTTGATCAATGGGATCTAGAGGGGGGTGAATAGAGCTAAAAAGCACTTAAATAAGATTCATTAGACCTTCAAGTTACTTCAAGATATGGGACTACAAATATTGAATTTGTAGTGCAACTAAGCATACATAGCAAGGATGAGAGAGATTGAACAAATACAAGAACAAGATATGTAGAGTAGTTCCAATCTCCAAACTAGGAGAAAGTCAGTCCACTACCTAGAGAGGTCAAGCTTTAGGATGTTGCAACTGATGTATACTTATATTCCATTATAAGACATACAAGATAAACATCCATTTCTGGATCAAGGATACCCAACTTCCTTTTTGAGGACCAAAAGGACCCAATAAACCAACTAAGGACTTACCTATCCCTTGAGCAAGAGTCTTCTACCTCTACAAGGTCTTATCCACTCTTCCAAGCAGCTGGACACCTTCTCCAAGGAGATCCCCATCTTACATCAAGTCTTTTTTCTTGAAGGAATTACCCACTATAACCATGGATCTTCATCCTTGATCTTCTCCTTCACCTTGGAGAAGCTTTTACACCTTCTCCTTCCACTTGAAGAAGCTTTGCACCTTCTCCTTCACTTGGAGAAGCTTTTCACCAACTTGTTCTCAAGAAATGGGATGGAGAAGGGAAGCTTTGAGAGCTTTACAAGACTAGAATGGAGTAAATCCCTCACACATATCCTATCTCACTCATATGGACATTTCAATTTTCAAACAAGAGAGAGAAAGGGGCTCAAGTGGACTGATTGCACACAACTATAGATAGGAGCTTGAATAGCATGAAGGATCAACCTTAGAATGAACTCCAAGAGGTCCTATTTATAGTTGGGAATGTCACTAGAAACTAGGAGCACTAAGGAATGTTTTGTATCCATTTAGGGTGTTTCAATGGAAATAATTTTAAGTTTTGCAACACTCCAATGGTTAGAATCACCTATTCTTCTTGCTATGTATAGTACAATCAGTTGAGTTTCAATAAAGGTAACTTGACTGATCTCATTATGTGACAAAGAAAATTTGAAGCATTGGTTGAGTATATCCTAGATGAAACTCAGCCGATCACTTAAAACAACTTTTCCAGTGCAACGTGTCGGCTGAGTTTTTCCTGGGATAAACTTGGTCAAACTTGGGCATTTGCCAAGATCAATCCAAGGCTTCGGTCGAGTTTCTAGGAAGGAAACTCGGTCGATCATTCAAGATGCTATCAATTTTAGAAAATGTCATTAGAGTGATTAAACATTCGAATTAAGCACTCCTAATTTTTTCTCATCTTAGTTACAAGTCCTAGCATCAATACAAATGGTTAAATAATTTGTCATAAGGGTTTTTGGGCATTTTCCAAGAAAGTGCATTTGCATTGCTAGGGCTTGATTGAATTGATCCTTTTCTTGTACCTAATGTCTAAAATCAATCTCAAATAGACATATTAGATACATATGCATGTAATAGTTAAGTCATAATCAAAATATGGACAATGTATAACACCTAGGTCAACATTTAGATTTAAGTGACCTGCCAAGTTTCATCTAGGATAAACTCGACCGATTCTTCAAAATTACTTTTTCACATAATGCAGTTGGTTGAGTTACCTTTATTAAAACTCGACTTACTATACTGTACAGTGTGAGGAATAAGTGATTCTAACTATTGGAGTGTTTTAAAACTCAAAATTATATCTATTGCAACACCCCAAA
The DNA here is from genome assembly GCA_963693085.1 of Alisma plantago-aquatica. NCBI lineage: Eukaryota > Viridiplantae > Streptophyta > Magnoliopsida > Alismatales > Alismataceae > Alisma > Alisma plantago-aquatica. Next base: position 646,795,947 of record OY856410.1, read on the forward strand.
TGGATAGAAAATGTTCCTTAGTGCTCCTATACTCTAAAAGTTCCAAATCAAGGTTTGATTTCATTTAGAAAATCTTGATCTTTAGAGGTAGGATAAACCCAGACCCCCCCATCCTCATCAGTCGACCAAACCTTAGCCGCCTCCCTTCAATTTTGGATTAGCCGATCAGAGAATCTCCCCTCTTTTTTCTGAGATAGGAGTTGGACATCCCCAACTATAAATATGACCTCTTGGAGTTCATTCCAAGGTTGCTCCTTCATGCTATTCAAGCTCCTACTATAGTTGAGTGCATTTAGTCAACTTGAGACCCTTTCTCTCCCTGGTTTACAAATTAAAATGTCCATATGCATGAGATAGGATATGTGAGAGAGAGTTGCTCCATTGTAGTCTTATAAAGCTCTCAAAGCTACCCTTTCCCCAACCCCTTTCTTGAGATCAAGTTGGTGAAAGCTTCTCCAAGTGAAGGCGAAGGTGCAAAGCTTCTCCAAGTGGAAGGAGAAGGTGAAAAAGCTTCTCTGAGGTGAAGGAGAAGGTCAAGACTGAAGATCTATGGTAACTGTGGGTAATTCCTTCAAGGCAAAAGACTCAGTGCAAGAAGGGGATCACCTTGGTGAAGGTGTTCAACTACTTTCCAGAGTGGGTAAGACCTTGTAGAGGTAGAAGAATCTAGCTCAAATGGTAGGTAAGTCCTTGGTTGGTTTATTGGATCCTTTTGGTCCTTATAAAGGAGGTTGGGTATCCTTGTCTCAGAAAAGGAAGGTCATCTTGTATGTCTTATAATGGAATATAAGTATACATTGGTCACAAAATCCTAGAGCTTGAGCTCTCTAGGTAGTGGACTGACTTTCTCCTTGTTTGGAGATTGGAACTACTCTACATCGCTTGTTCTTGTGTTTGTTGAATTTCTCTAATCCTTGCTATGTCTTCTTAGTTGCACTACAGATTCAATATTTGCAACTCCATATCTTGAAGTAACTTGAAGGTATAAAGAATCTTGTTTAAGTGCTTTTTAGCTCTATTCACCCCCTCTAGGGCCCATTGATCCAACAATAAAGAGGATTGAGAGCTAAAACTTGGGTGGAAAAAAGCTCGGTACCTCCCAAAAGCCCATCTCCATTAAAAAAAAATGAAGCTCATTGAGGGTACATGAAAGACCAGTTCGAGAAGAAATGAAACCTTGGATAGACCTAAAATTGTGACAAAAACCTCATAAACTAAAATTGTATGAAAAGTGATATCATATTCTCACCATCATAGAATAGAATCGATCACAGGTCAGAGCAACCAGAAAAGGGGGAAACTGGAATGACTAAACATACATATTAATTGAGGAGCAAGACACCTTTGTGTCAGCAGAGGAAAGAGTTCCAAGCCATATCTAAGATTTTTCTGGGGTCAGAAGCCTTTCCTGGAACCTAGGTTCCTCGACATAGGTGGTTGGAGTAGGGGAAATATGCTCAAGGTCAAATGAGCCAAAATGAACACCAAGAAATTGAACTAGGAGTCACAACGGAAGTTAGGGAAGGGATTCCCACAATCTGAAGGTACAAGGAGGTGCAAAGATGGAGAGGGAGAGGGGAATAAAGGAGGAACATAGCAAAAGAAGCTGGAAGCCAATGATGGTGTTGGTGACATTAAACCCTAGCTTATATATTTTTCTGATCCGGAAGTAAGAGAGGGAGTTATTGAAGAAAGAATTAGAGCACAAAGAGAAAGAAGAGATGGATTGGGATTGGGAAAGAAAACAAGAACTAAGGATGCAGAGGTGGAGTTCACACAGATAGTAGATGTGAGTGGAGAAAGATTCATTGTAGGAGAAGATGATATATCTGTACAATCAACTCAAGTGAATCAGAAAAGGTAATCTTCATCACATGTTTAATTAGTTAGACATGAAAAAATGGTGAACCAACCCCTCCATGATATAAACTATATTAAAATCCCAAGAATAACACACGTAATAGAGAAATCCCGATGTAATTCCAATCAACTCAAAGTCTAAATTGAATAGGAATGCATATTTAAGAGATTATTTCTTTAATCAATTTGGAATAGTTTCCATTATCTAATTAGGTTGAAAATAGGTATCCTATCTAATTAGGACATGTAGATTCTGATTTCATAAATAATTTTCCCTTTTGGGATAGTTTGATATTTTGGACCATAAGTTATATTCTCTCTCCTAAATAAATGTAGGATAGATAAGATTGTTTCGTTAATGTGAAAATTCACACACAAACAAATTTTGGTGTGTAGACTCTGAATTTGGGATCTATTTCTACTTTTGAAGACATTTAATAATTAACTTAATTTTTTGCATCTCATATTTTCCTTTATTAATTAAATTATAATAGTTATTACTATTTAAATAGTGAAACTTAGCACACAAGCTAATTCGGACCCCAAGATCAAGATTTTGCCATTATATTTCACCTTTGAGATTTTTTTATGAGTTCTAATGCATTATGATTTTAGTTCAACACCATTATATTATTATAACACTATATCATTATCTTTATTATTTAGAGTCCCACTATATTCACATTGTTACCAAAAGAGCTATCTTATGTTATTATGCACGCCATTAATATTTTACTCATTTAATCAATTAAGTTAATTAATTTAATATTTATTTAGAGAATGGAACATTATTTGCATTTATGGACATCAAAATACCAATTTTTATTCCAAAGTACATTATACCACTTAGTAAACATACTTTAGCCATTATTTGAATATAGTTAGAAAAGGAAACACATGCAACATATTTAATGGATTTAATTATGTTATTATGTTAATATGAGCACATTATGATATGTGATATTGATTATAGAATACATTTCCACATAATGTGTTATATGCATTAACAATATTCATTAAGGAATAACTTATATCCTTATTTGGTCATATCCAAAGAACCAATAATGTCAGTCTCTTATCCATGGGATTGGGGTTTCTAGAGTCAAAAGCTAAATTTCGAAATGTTACAATACTCCACCACTTAAAGAGGATTTCTTCCCATAATCCAACCAGCCTTATGCTACCAACCAAAAACTCTCAACCCCTTAAGAGGTTTAACCTAACCAAACTAAACATCACTAAGGTATTACGGTTACATATGCATCCTTTAGTTGTGAATATTTGGGTGCTTATGTTGCTCATAGCTCATGTATCCAAGTAATAAGTCACCCACCTAGGGTTGAGTTTTTAGGTCCTTGTGTTACAAACGTAGCCACCCTAAGGTTCACATCAGCATCCAAAAAGTCATAGGGTACAAAAGGGTAGGGAAACTAAACCTTTTTAACAATCCACATCTTCCTAGTCATCCTTATATACTCAAAACTAGGGTTCAAGATTCCTATTATAACTAATTCTAGTGTTTCTCTATCAAGACTTCATACATCTCTTCATTGTGACTCGGTTCAAGAAAAACATCGATAAAATTTTGAAAGCCCCTTTTTATATGTATAGTATTATAAAGAAAACAATTTGATGTCAACAACTTTCTAATATAAACTTGAATACTGGGACCAAAATCAAAGTAAGAAGTCACAATTTTTTTTACCATTTAAGATTTTCTTATCCTTATAACATAACTCCAACCTCAATTCAAACCTCATAACATCCAAATATGCATGCCATAACTATCCTTCATCATAGGGTATGATCGACTAAAATCTCCTTACACTAGCGTTAACAACATAATATTCTCATATGCTCTTCATCACTATCAATATCCTCCATCCCGAAGACAAATTCATAGCATTGAAATGGATTTGTAACCACTAACCTATATGATCTTACGGATCACCATACAATGGGGTTTACTAATCATGATTCTTATGTGCACCCCATAAGATTCGAAATCGACCTTTCATCCTCTCATGAATATCATAGGTCAATTATAGGGCTAACATCTCACCTAGAAGGTGACTATGTAAGGTAAGGGTTCTAATTAGGGAGACAAAATTAAAATAGTTAGATTTCAAATACCATGGCTTTGATACAATCTTGTAACGAGTGGGCCCAAGAGGGAATCCACTCCCTACTAAAATTTGAGGAATAAAAGCATATAATCCAAAAACACCAAAAAGGTATGTTAGAGTAGGTGTATTTTTTCCATTTATCAAATAATGGTATTTCAAAGACCAAAGTGTAACAACAGAATAATATGTCATGACTATATTCAATTTTATAAGATTACAAAATATTCTCCCACTTGGGGTTTACATGAAAGAAACAACACCATGATCTAATTAGAGAGATGTCTAAACTATCTCAAGTTTATCTTCCAAGACTCGGCTTCGTAATCCTGGTCCACATTTACATGTGATATCCTCCATGTCCTTCACCTAGGGGTTGGAAGCATACCCCATAAGAGAAGACAAAATGGAAGTTGTCAGCATAAATCCAATATGTGCATATTAATCAGGGATTTAGAAACATTAGGAGAAAGGACATCAAAATATAACAAGGCTTCCCATAAAATAGGAAAAGTACTATCCAAGTGGATATCAAAAGAGAACATGAATCTCAATAAAATAATAATCAAGAATAAGGCATTTCTTGCCTTAAAACAATGTCACAATAATATTATCACAACTCATAACCAGTGCATGTAAACAACATAGACTAAGGTTAGCTCAAGTAGGACTGGGACACCATAAGATCTCGGAGTATAAGTATTGGGTGGAGAAAGTGCACCTTGGGCGGGATAAACATGCCACATATATATATCACGAGTGGAAAAATACACTCAGGGTAGATAAAGTGTGTCTTATGTATGGTTGTACTCATGGACCAATAATAAAACTAACATTAGTATAAGCCATGCACAATGTATAAGCGAGAATAATTTCAATCAAGGCCATATAAGGGATGAGAACATCCCTTATATCATGTGGGGTCAGAGGACCCATAAGCAAGTGTGTAGTAATGTCCACCATCAAGATCACCAAAGATTATAAGAGTCTACAACTTGAGAAATTTGGGTTTCAACATGGAATAAGATGAACAAGATATAAATAAGAGTCCAATAAGAATATCTAACAAAAGTAATATGATCACAAGATCCATATGAATGCATAATTTCTTAGATAAGTCAACCTCTCAGAAGAGAGAGAGAGAGTAAAGCATAGTATGTCCCAAAAGACCAATAGAGAGGGAGTGAATATAGGTGATTGCTCACTATGAATAATAAGGAATAAAACATGCCTCAGATAGAGTTTAGACATATCCAAGGTTAGTTCTAGTTCCACATCCAAGTCACAAGCCACCTATTACATGCATATATTGAATTAGGGTTATCTTCACATTAATTACACAAACCCTAAAAAGTCATATTTTTATCATTAATGAATTAGGTTATCAAACCATATTGTAGATTATATTTTTCTGAGTTAGTAACATATTTTAATTTATTTTTGTGACTTATGGATTATTAGTTATGAATTTTAGAAAATCTAACCAATTAGATAAATCTATAAAATCACATATTTATCAAATTATAATTAGGCGATGAAAATGATACTGGTGAATAGATTATAATTCTATGATTCCAAAAAATATTTTCTTTCATTTTTCTAACTTGCAACTGATTTATAATGAATTTTGTAAAATTTGATGAATCAGGAAACTCAGAAAAGCCACAAGTATAATTCATATCCTTTTAGATAAGAGGGACTTAACTGATTTATCCCTCTTGAATCCCACCACATGGCATGGATCTTATAAACAAAACACGACACAAAATGTGCGATTAAAATATTGGAATACCTATGGTCGAGGACTAGATCAAGAAATTATGCAAGAAGGGTGAATTAGTAATCCAAAATAGTTCGTCGTTCTCAAAAGAAAAACTCTTGAATAATAGTTGTGGGGTTAAAATACTAGATTGTAACTCCCTACCCACACTACCTTGGCTCTAGGAAGTAATCCTAATGAGTCTACAAGGACACAACGAGGGCTGAGAGCTAAAACTTGGGTGGAAAAGAGTCAGGTACCTCCCAAAAGCCCATCACCATTAAAAGATAAAATGAAGCTTATCGAGGTTAAATGAAAGACCAACTTGAGAATAAATGAGACCTTGGGAAAACCAAAAATTGCAATAGAAAACTCCTGCACTGAAATCATATGAAAAATGATCTCAAATTTGCACCATCACATAACAGAATCGATCGCATACCGGAGCAACCAGCTAAGGGGGAAATTGGGATTACTCAACAAATAGACTGATTATAAGTGAGATACCTTTGTGTTAGCATGGGGAAGAGTTACAAGCAATTTGTACACTTTTTGGGGGTCGAAAGCCCCACCCCATCCTAGGTTACTTGGTGTGGGTCATTGGAGTAGGGGAAACATGCTCAGGGTTAAATGGGCCCAAACCAATGACTAGGACATAAATAGGGACCAAGAAGTAGGTTAGGGAAGGTATTCCCAGTAGTTCAAAGGTACAAGTAGGTGACAAGATGGAGAGGGAGAGGAGAATAGACAAGGAACAAAGGAAAAATGCCATAAGCCAACGAGGGTTTATGTGACACACAACCCTAGCTTATATATATTCTTCAAATCTGGAAGGATGAAAGGGGGTTATTGGAGAAGGAATTAGAGCACGAGATAGAAAGAAGAGATGACTCAGGATTTAGAAAGCAAGTGAAAACCAAGGACATGGAGGGGAAGTTCACACATACAGTAGATGTGGGTGAAGAAAGATTTAGGGTAGGAGAAGATGGCAAAGATGTACAATCAACTCATAAAAATCAGTAAAGGTAATCTCGACCACACGTTCAAATTATCAAACATGGTAAAAGGGTCAAAAAAAACCAGCATGATATCAACTTTATTAAAACCATGATAATAATGTGTGTTATAGAGAAATCCCAATTTAATTCCAATCAAGGCAAAGTCTGGATTGAATAGGAATGCATATTTAGGAGATTATCTTCTTTAACCAATTTAGAATAGTTGCCATTATCCAATTATGTTGGAAATAGGTGTCCTAGATAATTAGGACATGTAGATTTTGATTTTGGAATTAATTTTCCCTTTTGTCATAGTCCAATATTTTGTACCTTAAGTTATATTATATCTCCTAAATATAACTTGATAGATAAGATAGTTCTACTAATGTGAAAATTCATACATGAAATATTTTGGTGTGTAGAATCCAAATTTGGGATCTATTTACATATTTGAAGACATTTAATAATTAAATTAATATTTTTGGATTTGTCTTACATATTCATTTCTTAACAAAATTAGACATACAGGGGAGGTTGCCGCGTATTGGGGCAAGGAACTCAGTCCCGAGAGAAGTCCCACCCTTCGGGGCTATCTCTACAATGCGCTTGAGTATGGGTTGATTATCTCTCCATTTTTATCACAATACGCTGTCTTGCTTGTCTCAGTTAACTAAAAACTCCAATGATTCATAATCAGTCATGTTTCATGCTTTAGGGTCGACGCAATCTTGACTGGGACCCTACTGGTTCAAGGGCTTAAATATACTCAATTTACCTTTGCGCCTCTGTGTTTCGAATCGTCAAATTTGCCTGATGAAGCTATTATTTGAGAGAATGGGGACAAGAAAGGCCGCTAGAAATTGTTTACTCATTAAGTTTAATTTAGAATTATAGCACCAAGCAAACTGAGAGTCAGAGTAGTGCTTATGGGTGTGTTTTCGGAAACCACAAAGTATGATCATTATTTTCGAATTTTCGTGACGGTCTGATTTAGTAAAACAATATATGTGCGTTTGAACATTAGAATAATTAAAATTAATATCTCAATATCAGTAGGCCTTTTAGAGATATAGTGTAACTACATGACCTAATTCTGAGTTTACATAACGAGTATTTCAATAGGATTAAGCTCTTGCACAAGATTTAATATTAACTCTAAGTACCATTTTATGCCTAGGTGGTGATATTAATCTTGGTTCAGACTTAGGTGATTATTTATTTGACTTAGACACGACTGAAGGTATGTACTCTTCTCTATTTTATAACTGGGCATTATATGACTAAATTTCCCATAATGAGGCATCTTTTGATATACTTGCTCTTGTTTCACTTTGACATATCCCATCCTCTTAGAAATATTATCTACAAGTTGAATTGGGTCAATGACCCCACATGTTATTGTGCTTGTCTTATGACATAAATGTCTAAGGAATGATATATTTTTCCACTATTTTATGCATGGTAGAATATTTGACTAGCTAACTATTGTAGACGTTTATGCGTAACCATTAGGGTGTGCTATTTCTACCCAAAATTTATATATAGGCCAATGACTCAGTGGTGTCTTGGCCCTACCATAGTTAATTTAGTCTAATATATCTACTTGCAAATACTTGTGTAATGTGATGATTAAAGGTGGCAAGATCTGTTATTTATTGGAATACTTATATTGCCTCATTCTTTTGAAAATTCATTTCTTTTGCTAATTCTCATTGAAACTTATCTAGCTTCAATGGCCCCCTTTTTTATGGGAACATCTTACTTTACTTTTTAAATACCCTAGTTAGTCTTGTAACGTACATACTCAACTTTTGTTGATTCATACCTTGTTTTCCTATTATTCTGGGTGTTCCCTCCACCTAGGTGTAGGTGTTCTACAGGACAGAGATTCAGGATGATTGTGAGCTAATTGGTGGACATGAGGACAACTTGAGAGAGCCTTGTTACCCTCTGCATATGGGATCATGTGTATATACATGTAGTATTTTCATTCTTTATACCACCCTTAGGGTGAGAAAGTTATGTACATGGGCATATTTTGTAACTTTGTAAATAGTAATGTTTTCCGCTGCTTACTTATTTCATGGCTCATGTTTTTACCATTGAGTGGGCCCTCTATCGGGTCCTACTCTTTACAGAATGGTATCAGAGCCAAAGAAGTCAGTAACTAGACTATTTCAAGTTATCCTATATTGTTCCTTAGTTGTGTGAGAGCCTATATATGTTGTTGTTATGCCTGAACCTAAATCATATTTACCAATTAGGGTCTGACCCTTATCCAATTTGGTGGTATATATACCCCAATCTAAGTATGTTGCTAACTTAGTTTTGGGTAAATTCTTATCAATCCTACCCTCTCTCTATAGGTATAGCATTGTATATAAAAATGTTGACTCACCTAAGAAGTAGCCTCTACCTCCCGCCTTAGAGGAGGACAATTTGTCTAATATAGAGTGTAGGTTGTATTGAACTTACATACATCTGTGTAACCCTAATACAAGTCATTGAGCCTTTTTTCTTTTGATGTTTTCTAGCATTCCCGTGATATATGCATTATGGGGTCTGAGCATGAATGGATACAAACTTAGAATATTGACATGAGTTTTAGATTTTGAGATGTTTTATGATAGTACATTATGATGTGAACTAGATCCTGTAAGGTTAGACTTATCTTGCTTGCAACATGGAGTTCTCTCAAAGGGCTCAATACTATACTAGTTAAACTTGGGATATCTCATAAATGAGGTATTGTTAAAGGAAGATATATGTTTCTAGTAAGGGTACTTGGGATTCCATCCTTCACATACCCATGATAGCAATTATGCTTATCTCCCTTATCCTATAAAGGAATGATCATGTTGTTGGATTACATAATAAAACTTTGCGTCGTGTTATTTTTCCTAGAGGACATATGGAGGCTCAGTCATCTTCAGAAGCTATAGTGGATCCTCTCTTTCTGGAGACTTTGGATGTACACCGACACCAGGATTATGTGTGGTAGGTACCTCTAGGGTGGATCCTTATAAGCGTTGACCACTCTCTCATCGCCATTGTGTTGTTAGCTTACCTAATGCATGAGATGGGAAGTAGTTAGCTATATGGCTCATCAGGGCATGTAATGACACCGTGGATGTGAACCAACTTGGGAAGTAGAGGACTTAATCTCACCTTATTATGGTTACACAATCTTACGAATATTTGATGTTTCGGGATGTGAGGGCCTAAGTCATGACTAATAGAAGGGTTGAATAATAGAGGTTTTTCCTAGTAGGACCTACTAGAAATGAATTGCATGTTGGAAGAAACTTGCATCTCCTCCTAACCTAGAATGTGGATATGAGTTGTTGTGTTCCTTGATGATATGTATAGATAAGTCTATTTTGTGAAGATGAGGTGATGTTAGAGTGATAGTAAATGTGGCATGTGGTAGAAAGTGGTTCACTTGGTTCTCGGATTGATTTTGGCGCCATTTTGGATTCCCATTGCAAGTTTTTCATCGTAAAACTTATTTTCCTTATTAAATTTTAATTATATGTATATATAAATTTTTTTTTCAGATTCCATCGATGATTTTTTTGAACCAAGTCACTACAAGAAGGAAGTTGTAGTAGAAGAAAAAAAAACCTTAGATTTGCTTGTTCAACCTTGCAAACTTAGGCATAAGTGTGGTATAGGATTTAACAGGAAGGAAGACGAACAAATATATTAGGTACAATCTAGTTGGCTACCCCTCTCAACTCATTGTATTATTAAATAGGTTTTTTAAGGGGTGTATTCTTGTACACTTCGGATTGTAACTTAAATTAACAAATAGTTGAATCAATGGTTATTAGCACTGGGAACTAATTATAGAAGGGATACAAAACATCATAATAGTATGATGGACAAACCTCCTTAATTATGTAGATTAAAAAAAACTAAAAATTGATGATATCATCCTTAATCTTAGTATAAATTTTCCTAGACCAATTCACGATATGAGAAGATAATAAGATGTGATGGATAAAGTAATGTAAATTCATGTTGGATTCTGCATAGAAGTGTTATGTGACTAAGTTATGTTAGGACTCCCTATATTAACTTTGTCTAGTGAATTAGAAAACTTATAATTGGTTAAAAAATTTAGCTTAGTATTTTGAGTTGTAGCTTGGTGGATTTCGAGGACGAAATCCTCTTTAAGGGGTGGTGTTTTGTAACGACCTCAAATCTAGGTATCACCTCTATTTTCCTTTTTCCTAAAAAGCTTAAATTCTATTTCTCTAAAACTTTGTTGAGTAGTAATTTCGACCCTAAAATAATCTTAGGAAATTTTAGACTTTATATCACCACCCATTTACATAATCATACATGGTAGTGACATCGAGGACTTTTGGAAATTTAATTCACATATTGTGGAGAGCGAGGACAAATCGGAAGTAATACCCTCTTTTACCCTAGAGAGAGATTTAATGAGTAGAAAATACCCAGAAACTATTTTAACAATATAGAAAATAAATTATCCTTTAATAGGCTATTTAACACCCATGGATTAAATCAACCCGTAACGATTTTGAAATGAGCCTTTGGGGCCAGAAATATGGTCTTACTGGTTTAATAGATAGCCTAAAAAATAGGGACCTCAAAGTAGGTTCAATGTATAATTTAATTGCATTGTGGGAGAAATAGTATATAATAGGAAGTTATCCATTTGAGTTAAATGTCACGCTAGCCTTGACTGGATTAGTAGCCCTATAACATACCTCTAGGTAATTTTTGGTCGAGCTGACGATCTGGATTGCTTGAGAGGACTATTCATATGGGATGAGGCTCATCTTTGTCCCCAACAGTCTATGCGCAGACGTTATAGTGCTGCAAGGACTTTATCAGTCAGTTGCACATTCACTAAGCCTTCATACTTTTGTTTTCACTGGCTTCGGTCTTATAGAACCTTGATTTGTAACATGTGGAGCCCAAGCCGCCGAACACCCAAAACTCTTCTGTGTCGGGTGCTGCCTCCTCTCCAAAACCCATCACCACACTACCTTTTACAACTCCATTCCACCTGAAATCATCCAATAAAGGAATACAAACCTCCCTCTAGTATTTCATTCATCCAAGTTCTTCTGAACACCAAGGGTTCCTAGCACTGCAAGTCACCATCTTCCCCGGTGAGTTTCGGACGGGAGCGACATGGTGTTGATCCCTAATCTAATTAGAGATAACTACACCATCTCTTAGTCATAGGCTATCGTTCCCCACTTGCCTTTCACATCGGTGTTGCCCACAACTCTAGGTCAACTAGAACCCATGTTTCACACCCTAGTCTTCACATCAGGAGGAAGTCAGTTGCTTCCCAATTCTACATATGACCTCCCGACTTCACGTTGATTCGTAGAAATAAAAAAGAATGTCTAGATTGCTCGCCTTAGTCTCCTCTCTGCCACGTCCTCATTTTTCTTTAATTTTGTCTCCTATCAATATTGATTCATGGTCGGAATACCATGTTAGTATACGACTAAGGAACAATCTAGGATAACTTGAAATAGTCTAGTTACTGACTGCTTTGGCTCTGATACCATTCTTTAAAGAGTGGGACCCGATAGAGGGCCCACTCAATGGTAAAAATATGAGCCATGAAATAATTAAGTAGCAGAAAACATTACTATTTATAAAGTTACAAAATATGCCCATGTACATAACTTTCTCACCCTAAGGGTGGTACAAAGAATGAAAATACTACATGTATATACACATGATCCCATATGCAGAGGGTAACAAGGCTATCTCAAATTGTCCTCATGTCCACCAATTAGCTCACAATCATCTTGAATCTCTATCCTGTAGAACACCTACACCTGGGTGGAGGGAACACCCAGAATAATAGGAAAACAAGGTATGAATCAGCAAAAGCTGAATATGTACGTTACAAGACTAACTGGGGCATTTAAAAAAGTAAAGTAAGATGTTCCCATAAAAAGGGGGCCATTGAAGCTAGGTAAGTTTCAATGAGAATTAGCAAAAGAAATGAATTTTCAAAAGAATGAGGCAATATAAGTATTCCAATAAATAACAGATCTTGCCACCTTTAATCATCACATTACACAAGTATTTGCAACTAGATATATTAGACTAAATTAACTATGGTAAGGCCAAGAAACCACTAAGTCATTGGCCTATATAAAAATTTTGGGTAGAAATAGCACACTCTAATGGTTACGCATAAGCGTCTACAATAGTTAGCTAGTCAAATATTCTACTATACATAAATAGTACCAAAATGCATCATTCATTAGACATTTGTGTCATAAGACAATCATAATAACATGTGGTGGTGCTTGGAGCTTGGAGCTTGCTTAAGGAGGGTTACATAACTCCTAACCCTAACTACATTACCATCTTCTATGTTCTTGTTTATATGCTTCTTATGATCATATTGACTATGCATGTTGCTAGTTTGGTTTCTTGCTATAGTTGCTCCTTGTTGGCCGAACCTTGTTCTAGGGTTTCTAGTTGAGCAACACCCCTCTCCCTCCTTGGTCTTGAGAAGTGAGCTTAAACTCTAGTGATATGAGCAACACTCCTCTCTCGTTTGAGTTGAGAGGTGAGCTTGTGTTCTAGTTGCTTGAGCAACACCCTTCTCTCACCATGGATTCGAGAGGTGAGCTTTGTGGTGGGTGTAGACCTTTCTTAGGGTTGGTCCTTGTGTTGCCCAATTGGTGATAAGAAGTTAGGCAAGACCCCTCTCTCTTGGTTGTTGAGAGGTGAGCCTTTTTCTCGATCCATTAGGGTTTTGGTGCCCTTGTGCTTGAGGTTGGTAACCGCCTAGTTGGGCTGCATCTTGCCCGATATGGTCTTGGGGTTGTTTGTGGCCTGATATCCTTCTTTGTCCTAGAGCCTTGGACATTATGTTGTTGGGGTTGTGTCGGGTGTTGCACCTGGTTCCTACCTCATGTGTGTCGAGCATCACACCTTGATGAGTACCTTGCCCGACACACTTAACCTCGCTATACCTTAATGTTGTGAAGCTTTGCTAGCTAGTTCTGTGGTGGGCGTCACCCCTTGGCCCTAGCTTTGTGTGTTGACCGATAGCTGAGGATAGCAAGCTGGATGACATGCTTTCCTTGTTGTCATTTGGAGTTGCACCCTGGCCGTTATACCTAGATGAGTAGAATGTTGGTTGTTACCCTTGTGTGTCGGGCGTCACACATGGTTGTGTCCTCTGCCCAACACACCTGGTTCAGGTGGTAGCCTTGTGTCTGTACCTTGGACGTTATGGAGTATGTGGCTAGCTGGTGCCAGGCGTCATGGCATTGTGGTGATGTCCGACAGAGTGTCACTTAGTATCCCTAGTCGTTGCATATGGATGCCCGTTGTACCTGACGAACCACACGACCCTAGGCTCAGTTTCTTGATAGGCTTTGTGGCTGTTGTACCCTTCATACCCGATGCAGCGTTGCACGACACATGCTGCACAATACACCCTAAGGTAGTCGACACCCTTACTGAGTGCTTGGCTGATATGCGGCTGGTTTGCTTGACTGTTATGTGGTGGGAATGTTGGGTGATAGGGGAGAATGCCCTACCCGATACTACCTTTGGTGAGGGTAGTGGGCGCTTATAGTGAGGGTCTTGTTCCTTGTATGGAAATCGATATGTTAGATCTTGTACATGCAGTCACGGTGATGATCTTGATGTGCTTGATGGTAATCATTATAGTATATCACATCTAAGTATCTAGACAAGACATTACCTGTGTTTATAATTAATCTTGAATTATCTGTAAAATGCTGAGAATGGTAAGTATATAAGATGCTTTGCTTAATGATATGAATTATGTCTATGGTCACAGGTTGTGGCATGAATGATAAGTTTCTAAGCATCAATGTCACCTTATGTTGGATAATATGATTCTTCTGATAATATATGATGATTGTGCATACTAACCATGCAGGTAGAGATGCATAGCCAGGTAAAAGGGCTAAGAGGTATATATGTTTGAGTAACACTGCTCTGATGGTTACTCTTGATGATAAGGTAACATGCATGATGTGTTATGGTCCGAGGACTTGAGATGGCTAAAGTGCCTTGATGAGATGTTATTCTCTGATGATGATCTGGGATTTCTATCCCTTGGTGATGATGTAAGCCTTGAGAGGCAGTGACACTATGTGATGAGGGATTGAGATCCCATGGCAATGTAATGTTGGATCCTTGTGATGGATCAGGATGATGTTAATGATAGTAAAAGCATGATGTTGAGTTTCATGTGTTTCTTCTTGTTATAGTCTGCATGCTGTACAACTTGGCTGCCTCAACAATCCACTTAAAATATACTAACTAATCACAGTGGAACATATCATGTAGTTGCCCTGGTCATAGATCCATCATCGTCAGGAGCTGGTGATGGTGAAACGGGTTCTCCTGTGGGTTAATCCGGAGCGCATATTGTTGAATATGCGAGGTTTCTCCTAGCCTAAAATAGTGAGGATTTGAGTGCAGCTGCGGTTGCAGACTCGAGATATGTATAGAGCATGGTGAACAGGCCCATGGCTCAGGATATGTGATATGGGAGCATGAATGCATTCATGGATCAGAGCACGGTGAACAGGCATGTGGCTCAGTTTCACTTGCGCCGAGACCTGTACTGAGGCGGGCTAGGCAGAGGGTAGCCTGCGTGAGCTGACCCTATGGCTGAGGCCACTTATGCATGAGACTACAGTCCGGCTTGTGTTGTACTCGTGCACTGACCATGAGGTGGGAGGTTGTGGAGTCTGGCTCTTCATTGACCTTGTATGGCACCGGCTCCGGGTTTCGCAGCCGTCGGTTGGATCTGAGCAGTACAACTCACTTCCTCATGGCATAATAATATGTAATCCAGCTGAATAGTATTTACTGCTTAAGGCAAAACACAGAACATTGGTCGAGGCCTTGCTTATGTAGTTAATTTTGTTATACTTGCAGTTACTTATACGTTCCTTATGTTATATGGTAAGGATCTTATAAATCTTATCTTGTTAATCATGTTCCATAAAGAAATACTTGGTTATCTGCCTTCCGTACACCCTGGTAAGATTGATGGTATGAATAGCCTTGCTATATAGACTGCTCTTGTTATATCTTCTATCAGTTATCTGCTATTGTTGTTTCATCTTCTGAGGTTCTGTGGTTTCGGCGGGGAGTTATGTTTCTCGCTGGGACTGTGTATCTCACCCCGCTTGTTTGTAACCTTTTTAGGTGTTCGTGCCAGGCGTGGTGGTGGTCGCGGAGTTGCGGCCGAGCAGCAAGAAGAGAAATAGAGGGCAAGAGATGGACATGTTGCTATTTTGGTCATTTTGTAGTAGAGTCTTAGAGTCATCCTTGTACTCTCAGGTCCTTGGAGGCGTTTTGACGTTGTTTCAAGATGTATAGTCGTTGATGTTTTGTATATCCTACTGCTGGCCGGATGTGGGCTGTTATGTATATATAACAAGTCATGAACTCATGTGATGGCTAGACAGTTGATCTCCTAAGCTGTGGACACATATCTATCTTATAAATGTTTATATAACATGTTTTCTTGTAGGATGAGGACTTGAATGTAATAATTTCTTAGTTTATTCTCTTTCCAAAATTAGTTTTAATTAACTCGTGTTTTGGTAATTTGTGGTTTATGGTGTTTTCCGCACATTTTTGTGTAACACCTCGTTGTCTGTGTGATAGTGGGATGTGTTGCCACAGACCTGGACCAAACTCCTTCCACCAGATGTAATGGACTTCTTCACCCTTTCTGATCTTTGGAATGGTTAGGCTATAACTTAAAGAGACTAAACCACATTGAAGGATGGAAAACTACCTTTGTGGTAGCTTGCTGGTATATTTGGAAGAATAGAAACTCCCACATCTTCTAGCACAAATCAATCCCCCCATGGTGTTTGTTGTCCTATGTAGAGTTGAAGCCACTTCTATTCTTCATGTAATGACAAGACTGGGTACTACAAACTCCTTTGAAAGCGTTACCAAGCTGGTGCATGTTCCAATTCATCACCATACAACTATCCTCAATGTTGATGTTGCAATCTCACATAATGCCAAGAAGAGATCCACATGTGGTATAGCTAGACGTGTTGGTGGTGATTGGATTGTTGGTTCAACGCACTTAACCCCAGGCATCAATCCCATGGAAGGAGAGTTGCAGGAGATCCTTCATGGCATATCAATGGCACAACAAAAAGCCCTCCCCAAGTTGATACTCATCTCAGACTCAAGCAATGCAGTCTAATGGATCAATGATACTTCTCCAACTCCAGACAAATGCATGCTTCTGATCAAGAAGATCTGAGAAACCATGATTGGAATAGAAATTGAAGAGGTGTTGCACCACAAGAGAAACCAGAACAAGCTGACATATCTCCTTGCCAAGTTCTTCCTTAAGCAACCAGATGTGTACATTGAGTAGAATTCATGCCCTGCCCTTGCTTTATCAATTTACTCACATGACCTAGCTTTATTTACCTCCATGTATTTAGTTATAAGAGTCCCCTGATGTAATTAGCCTAGTCTGATATTCTTAAAAAACAAATACTATCTTTAGAAAGTACCATATATTAACCTATTACGTAAGTTATATGTATGACATTATCTAATTTATCTCTTCTACACTTCCTCATATATTTCAACTCACTATATATAATTATGGTCCTTGTATAATCACTTCTCCTAATAAATTTGCATCTGATAAAATGACTTTATCAAAATTCCTATGTCACTATAATCTCAAATGTCACTTGATTGAAGTTCTATCATGTTTGAAAATTTGAAGTCCTTTTATCCACTTTGCTTCATTGCCTTGCTAATGTAGGTAAAGCATACTACTAGATGGAAAATGATCTTGTTCTCTAGCTTAGTATACTTAAAGTCACTTAGGCTACCAAGTCATCCTAAAATTTTATCCAGATCTTATTATTAGGAAATCCATTTTAGTTATCAAAGATGCCCCTCCATCTGTTGCACAAAACCAAATTCTATGTCAAACCATACATCCCAGGCCCCTATTTTGGTTCGAGACTGGGAATATGTAGTCTGGATTGGGTTAGTCGGGGTTACTCAGTAGATCTTGATTGGGGTATTCTGAATCCAGTCTGGCTCTATTTGGCAACCCAGTCTGATTCTGGTCAGCTGGTCAGGATTGAGTCAAGCTTCAGCCTGATTCTATTTGGCTATCGGTCAGGATCCAGTCTAATTTTGTTGGGAAACCTAGTCAGGATTTCGCTATCATGTCATGTTCTTACATAACAATTTTAAAAATAATGACCACAAAAGTGTGTTGATTGTGCAATACAAGATTAAAATTTACAATAGATATATAATTTTATACAAGATTGATTCTGTTGTTGTTTTTCTGTTATGAATATGAGTTGAGTATTACTACTTTTATATGTGTATTTATAGTAAATATTACTTTAACACTACTATGTGAATGAATGGCATGTGTCTTGTTGTATGTATGTATACTTGTGTGTTTAGTATAAATCAGTAAATAACAAAATAATTTGCGATAAACAACTTAAATTTGTCATAATACACAATATTATATTACACAATACAACATAAAATAACACAAGTACCATCACAATTTGAAATATAAAAAGGTCAAATGACGTTAGTTACTTTGTTTGTTACACAATATTCAAGCACCCATAGACAACTTAAATTTGAAGACTGCAAAATGAAAGCTTTAGTACAAAACTACTAATGTGCATTTGCTGCACTCATTTTCTGCATCATTATTGACTCCAACAACATTAGGTTGTTTGTCTGTCTCTCTGATTATCGGTTGTTGCGCATGGTTGAGAGCTTCCCACTTGATCAAGTTGTTGTTGTATTGTCGATGGGTAAGTACGGGGGCTAGTCCGGAATGTCTGTGGAACTGCATCTACACTTTTCAACACTTTTCACCTTGTCTTAAAGACATTCATATTTATGTCAATCCTCCTAGTTAATGTATGGAATTCTGCAAGGGCTTCGGGCAAACCTTGATGTACATGAGGATCACACAACTACTGCAAGTAGTATTGATGACCCAACACTGTACCGGTGCGGCTTCTGACTCGTCATCCCATTGAAAATGATTCATTGTGTTCGATAGCATCTATAGCATAGATTAATAACTATCAAACCAATATACTCGATGACAAAATAGGTGACAGAAGTGGAGCCAATGTATTTGATAACAAAAAATAGGTGATAGAAATGGCCTTAAAATAATGTAGATGCTTGATACATGCACAACAAAGGATAAAATAAAATGTAATTAGATGTAAGGAACAAGAAACTCTATTCAACCAATTATACTAAAATAAACCAAACATATCACATTCATATTCTAATTCAAATACGTATAAAAGTAATTGTTCCACAAAAATTGAGATGACATAGTTTACATCATAACTTAAACTACAAAAAAAGACAAAAGCATGTCTAGATACTGGCCAAATGTGGCATGGTCCAAGGGAGATCAGACAAAAAAAGGAATGGTGTGCCCTGGGCAACATGTCATGGCAGTTGCCTAGATCTAGAAACCCACCGCAGTTTAAGATGGTGACCAACCACTGTTCTTCCCATTCTTCAGTGTGGAGGAAGGTTTTTAATGATCCCAGGTAGGCCCATCCCAATTGGCCTAGTTTAGGGCCTCGTCATACTCGTCCCATGACACAAGACACTCTTCCTGTAACACTTCCTTGTCTTGTTGTTTGACGTCGTCTTTTGGCCAATAAAACAACAATGAAAGATGACAAACTAGGTCAGTGACACTGTCATTGCCTTGTTATGTGCTCGTATTCAGGGAATGAGATTGGGAAGGCTCACAACACTTCTGCTTGCACTCAAGTTTTTTGTTTATATATTTCTCTATCCTTTCATGCGACATCAACATTTTTTCAAACTTTAAATGTGACTTTGAAAACAACTTTGACATGTAAACATAATAAATAAGCACAAGTTTGAGAAAATTATGATAGCAACAAAGTAAGGATTACAATAAGTTACACAAACTAGAAAAATAGTTAAGAGAAATTGAAATAAATAGTTAGTGTATTTGACATAAACTTCAATATGTAGTGGTTCATAATTATTACAAAAATAAAAGTTAGCGAACAAATATAAATAAGTACTTGTTTGCAACAAACTAACGATCACAATAATTTGCAACAAATATAAATAAATATTGATAGTAACAAACTAACAATTATAATATTTTGCAATTAGTGTTCATAATCATCGGATCTAGTATATTTTTAAATGCATATAAAACAAAAAATGAACGTCCCTAAGGTGGTGAAGAAAATCTTGCAACTTCATTCGTTTCCTTCACCACCTAATCACATAGCTACATCATTGTAGTTTTCAACATTGTTTAGGTATTTTGCAACTCCTGGGGGGTAAGTGTGACGAGTCAACACAAGATTATGTGGAATGACATGTTGCACGACCAATGGTTGAGGAGGCACAAAAGTTCCCAAAAGGAAATAATTTTCTCTAATAAACTCTCTCCTGAGGTATTGTCATCGAATTTGCACCTCGTTCAAAGATATGTAAGGAACCCTCATTATGTTTCAAAAGTCACACCACGCCTCCCTCCAAGTCTTTACAGTATATACTCCATTCACACATCTCCCCAGGTCATATTGGTTTCTCATCAAATCTCTGAGGACCATATCATGCTTTGTACACCATATAACATATGACATCATGCCTTTCCCAACCACAAACAAATTATGTATGTGATATATTGTAACCAGACAAATCACTCCACCAACTAAGAACGGCCATGCACCACCACCCACAAATTATGTATGTGATATATTGGTGAGCGGCGGTTCTTCTCGGCCGTGGATGGTGGTCCAGGCTTCTTCATCGCCTCTTTCGTGGCTGCCTGACCCTCCGCGGAGGCGGTCCGCGCGCGGCGTCGTCTCGGCTCCGGCGGCCCTGCCTTGACCCGGTGATGTTCCGGTGACGGGGTGCCTCCCTCGGCCTGGCGTGCTCGCTGTCGTCACCCTTGCTGGGTTGCCTTGGTGGCTGCGTCCGGCTAGGGTTTGGGTTCCCTGGGGCGAGTGGCCTTGTGGTTCTTCGTGGACCGGCCGGTCCGGCCCGCTGGACCGGCTCGGGTCGGTTCGTTTGACCCGACTTGGACCGGTTCGGCTGACCCGCCTCGGCGGTCCGGGTTTATCATCACGTTCTCATGTGGGCGTCTTTGGGGACCTGCCTGCTCCATCCTCACCCCGGCGCTGTGGTGCTGCTCCCCTCTGGTCCTCGCTGCCCCGTGGTGCGGCTCCGTCTGTGTACCCGTTCGTCTCCGCCGCGCCTCTTGGGCCCTTGGTGGTGTCGCCGCGTTGGTGTGCATCTGCCCCGCGGCTCTGCGCACCTTCACCCTGGCGGTCTTCTCCATCTTGGCAGTCCCCCACGCTTGCCGTGTTCCCCTGGCCTTGGACGGTGGTCCAGGGCTCCCTCCGGCCTTCCCTGCGTGGGTTGGTCAGTGTTTTTTGCTGTTTGTTGTGTGGTTGCAGGCTCACTGCGCGCCCACCTCCCTCTGGGCCCGCCGCCCTGCCGTGAGCCTCTTGCTCCACTCTGGCAGCTCCGCATGCTGGTGGTTCGTGCTTCTCCGACGCTGCGTCACTTTGGCGGCTCCGCCTATTGGCGGTTCGTGCGTCTCCGACGTCGCGTCGCCTTGGCGGCTCCGCTGACGGTGATTTGTGCTTCTCCCTGGACGGTGGTCCAGGCTTGCTTCACCGACGCTCTGTTGACTCCCCTCCGTTCTGCGACACTCTCCATGCCGCGTGCTACGGTGGTGGTGACAAGTCGCTCGACAGCCACGGCGGTCCTGCTCACTGGGTGAGCCTGTCCTGGGCCCTGGCGGTCGGGTGTCTTGTCACTACCGCTTCTCAGTGGAGGTTGTTCCTGCAGGTGTGCGTTGCGAGTGTTTGTGAACTTTTCTTCTGTGGGCCTTTTGCCTTGACGACCCCTGCGTGGGTCTAGTGGCTCGGCCTTGTGCCGGGTCCCCTTGCTGCCCTGTGTGGCCGTCGGGCTCCAGCCTTTCTTCGACCCTCGTGTGGGTCTTCACCCCTGCGTGGGTTCGGGCCTCTGCCTTGTTCACCCTCCCCTCTGGGCTCTCTCGTGGTGGGTGGGCCTTCGTGCCTCCCTTTGTTTGCTGCTTGTGTGTGCCCAGCCATGCTGGTGGCTAATGCCAGGGCCTCCCCCACATGCTCGATTGGTGTGGGGTCGAGTCGCGTACGCCCTGTGTTCACCCCTTCTGTTGACCGGTGGTTGGGCCTACCCTGTTGGCAGGACACGTCTGTAGGGTGGGTGCTCTCCTAGCACCCTTTAGTTGGGGACGGTTTTTACCTCCTTTGTGGCGCGACACCGGAGGTCTCTTTCGTTTGTTACACCTTGTCCTGGTGAGGTGCGACTTGGTTGGTCTTCACCCCTGTGTGGGTTGCGGGCTTCGGCCGTGTACTGCCCTTCTCTTTGGGCTTTCTTGTGGTAGGTTGGCCTCCATGCTTCCCCTCCTTGTTTTTGTGTGGTTGTTTCTGAGGCGTTGTCTCCCCCTTACTTGCGGTAAGGGGTCGAGCACACCTCTGTGGTTTTTCCCAGTCGTGTGCGACTGCGGTTTGGTCTCCCCTCACCCTTGGTGAGGGGCCGAGCTTTAACCCTTTACGAGTTGGGACCGGGAATGTCTCTTTTTAGGCCTGCGTCGTGGTTTGGACGTTTGGGTCTGCACAGTCCCGCTGGTGGCCGACGTCAGGGTCCCCCTCCACGCTCGACGAGGGGTGTTCTTCCCGCCCTGTGTGTTTCTCGTCTTGCACGAGTGGCTGGGCCACCCTTATGGCCTCGCACGTTCGCCTGTGCCAGTGTTCTCCACCTCACTGGTGGCTGGCTGAGAGGGCCCCACTTCTCCTCCCGGGTGGGTGCCTGGTCCGAGCTCGAGCCTTACGACCGGGGGTGGTCTTCCTGGTACTATAGGCCTGTGTTTTTCCTCGCTTGGGGTTCTTGGGGCTTGCCCCGCGCACTGTTGACCTTACTCACCTCCCCCCTACTCGTTTCGCCTGTCCCTAGGAGTGTGGTGGCCCTCGGCGTTGGGGCGAGATGGCTTTGCGGTCCGTCTACGCATCTGCTCCCTGCCTGGATGGGCCTGAGTGGTGTGATGAGTGTCGGGGCTTCGGCTTTGTACCACGACGGGATGGGTGGGTGGGACTGGCTGATCCTTGTTTGGACATGATGCCCTCCCTGGTCTTCGATGAAGTGGTCTCTTCGGAGGGGTTTCCACTCGATCTTTGTCGTTCGTTGCGGTACCTTCTTCTCTCTGCAGGTACCCCAACCCTTCTAGGGCTTCCCTCTAGGGGCTTGTTGTGGCGCTTGTAATCATGGCCTTGGTACGGCTGTGGTGTAGCCTGGGTGGGACTAGTAACCCTATCCAGGATGTAGAGCGCTTGACTTGTGTGGTTTCTGCTCGGGTCTGTGGCAACCCGGTGGTTTGGGGCTGGAGCATGGGGTGGCTTGTACTGGTGCCTTCGGGACAATGGCCCCCATCCTCTCTCCCCTGTTCTTGGTCCCGAGACCTTGTGGTGGTCAGCCTTGACGCGTCAGTTAAGGTTCCTTCTGCTGCTTGGGCCCCCCGGCCAAGTGGGTGCAGCCTATCAGTTCCAGCTTGTCGTGGAAACAAGTGGTGAAAATAGGTTGTTCCTCCCTACCCTATTTACTTAGATGGCCCCTGCGTGGGTTCTACCTTTGTAATCTGACCCCTACGTGGGCCTTGCTGTTCTTCGGGCTAGCTAGGGGTCTGTCCCTTTGAGGACCCCCGATGATACTTCCCGAGTGTAAGGTTTGGCTTTTTGTTTGGTGTCGTTGGGTACAGATGGGTTGTTGGCTTTGTGCCCTCACCCATGTCATGTAATCTTTGGAACCAGGGTATCACCTTTTGGTGGTCTCCTCATCTATTTACCCGTCTATCTAGTATAGACCATTCCGATGAACTTCCCACCTCTAGTGGCTGATGCCAGGGCCTCCCCCACATGCACGCCTGGTGTGGGGTCGAGTCACGTACGCCCTGTGTTTACCCCTTCTATTGACCGGTGGTTGGGCCTACCCTGTTGGAGGGACACGTCTGTAGGGTGGGTGCTCTCCTAGCACCCTTTAGTTGCGGACGGTTTTTACCTCCTTTGTGGCGCGACACCGGAGGTCTTTTTCGTCTGTTGTACCTTGTCCTGGTGAGGTGCGACTTGGTTGGTCTTCACTCCTGCGTGGGTTGCGGGCTTCGGCCGTGTACCGCCCTTCCCTTTGGGCTTTCCTGCGGTGGGTTGGCCTCTGTGCCTACCCTCTTTGTTTTTGCGTGATTGTTTCTGAGGCGTTGTCTCCCCCATACTTGTGGTGAGGGGTCGAGCGCACCTCTGAGGTTTCGCCCAGTCGTGTGCGACTGTGGTTTGGTCTCCCCCTCACCTTTGGTGAGGGGCCGAGCTTTAACCCTTTATGAGTTGGGACTGGGCCTGTCTCTTTTTGAGGCCTGCGTCGTGGTTTGGACGTTTGGGTCTGCACAGTCCCGCTGGTGGCCGACGTCAGGGTCCCCCTCCACGCTCGGCGAGGGGTGTTCTTCCCGCCCTGTGTGTTTCTTGTCTTGCGCCAGTGGCTGGGCCACCCTTATGGCCTCGCACGTTAGCCTGTTCCAGTGTTCTCCACCTCGCTGGTGGCTGGCTGAGAGGGCCCCACTTCTCCTCCCCGGTGGGTGCCTGGTCCGAACTCGAGCCTTACGACCGGGGGTGGTCTTCCTGGTACTATAGGCCTGTGTTTTCCTCGCTTAGGGTTCTTGGGGCTTGCCCCGCGCATCGTTGACCCTACTCACCTCCCCCTACTTGTTTCTCCTGTCCCCAGGAGTGTGGTGGCCCTCGGCGCTGGGGCCTGATGGCTTTGCGGTCCGTCTACGCATCTGCTCCCTGCCTGGCTGGGCCTGAGTGGTGTGACGAGTGTCGGGGCTTCGGCTTTGTACCACGACGGGATGGGTGGGTGGGACTGGCTGATCCTTGTTTGGACATGATTCCCTCCCTAGTTTTCGATGGAGTGGTCTCTTCGGAGGGGTTTCCACTCGATCTTTGTCGTTCGTTGCGGTACCTTCTTCTCTCTGCAGGTACCCCAACCCTTCTGGGGCTTCCCTCCAGGGGCTTGTTGTGGCGCTTGTAATGATGGCCTTGGTACGGTTGTGGTGTAGCCTGGGTGGGACTAGTCACCCTATCCAGGATGTAGAGCGCTTGACTTGTGCGGTTTTTGCTCGGGTCTGTGGCAACCCGGTGGTTTGGGGCGGGAGCGTGGGGTGGCTTATGATGGTGCACGCCTCTGGGTGCCCTTGCCTTCGGGACAGTGGGCCCCCTCCTCTCCCCCCTGTTCTTGTTCCCGCGACCTTGTGGTGGTCAGCCTTGACGCGTCGGTTAAGGTTCCTTCTGCTGCTTGGGCCCCCCGGCCAAGTGGGTGCAGCCTATCAGTTCCAGTTTGTCGTGGCAACAGGTGGTGAAAATAGGTTGTTCCTCCCTACCCTGTTTACTTAGATGGCCCTTGCGTGGGTTCTACCTTTGTAATCTGACCCTTGCGTGGGCCTTGCTGTTCCTCGGGCTAGCTAGGGGTCTGTCCTTCTAAGGGCCCCCGATGATACTCCCCGTGTGTAAGGTGTGGCTTTTTTTTGGTTCCGTTGGGTGCGAATGGGTGTTGGCCTTGTGCCCTCACCCATGTCATGTAATCTTTGAAACCAGGGTATCACCTTTTGGTGGTCTCCTCGTCCATTTACCCGTCTATCTAGTATAGACCATTACGATGAACTTCCCACCTCTCTTCTCCACTGCACCTTCCCTCTCCCTCCCACGCTGCCCTCACGGCAGTTGGGTTTCTCTGTGATCTCTGCCGAGTGGGGTCGCCGCTCGGTGGGCGACGTTAAGACGCTGGAGCTGCTCCACCTACCTCGGAGCTTTGTCTGCCCTGGCTTGAAGACGGTGCTCGCGCATCTCCAATAGTGACGTGAGTACACCTGTAGGTTGAGTTAAGGCGGGGCTCCCCCGTCCTTATTGGGCACGCCCTGTCGTCGTGGAGTTAAGGCGGGGAGCTGACGCTCGGGGACCTACCTACCTCGGCTGTCCGTCCCCCTACTGACGGAGTGACAGCGACGACACCTGCTCACCTACCCTGGGACCGGTCTCCCCCAAGTCCTCCGCTGACCCGTTCCTTGGTGGTCCACGCCTTATCGGTGTCCCCAAAAACCAGGTGAGGGTTTGACCGGACCCCTGTGGGGGTCTTGGTCCTCCTGGGACCCTGCGGGGACCCTAGGTGTGTGCGAAGGGTCTCCAGCGTCCTCGTGCGGAGGGGCTGTTTCGGCAGGGTGCCTGCTGTCGTGCTGCTGGGTTCCAAGCTACCCGGCGAGCTGGGGTGTTGGCCCCTTCTGCTACGGTGATCGTGTTGTCCCGTGGTGATGCAGGCCTCCTCCTGCTACCTGACAGGTGGTGGGCTAACGACGCTGGTGCCCAAGTAACCTCGGTGGCCGGTCGTCTGCGGAGGAGGTGTGTGGTTGGGTTCCTAGCTACCCGACCGGTGGGGTTGTCTCGCCCGCGGTGGAGGTGCTGCGCCGACGACCTCTTTTCAGCGGGGTCTTCATCTTGTTGCCACCAACCGGGGGAGAGATTGACTACCTCTTTGGAGTAGGTCTCTCGGTGATCCCTGTGGAATAGGAGGGAGGGCCTGCGACAGAGGAGGACCTGCATGCACGTTCTGGTGCACTAGGTGCTTCCTGCCCGCTCTCAACACCCCCCCTTGCCTCCACAAAACGGCGGAGAAGTCGACCAGCTCCTCGGAGTCTAGGTCCTTCAGTGAAACCTGTCAGAGCAAGGTGGTGCTGGGAGATTCGCGGTGATCACCGCGACGGTGGTCATTGCTGTTCGCGGCGGTGTTTGGTGGCGGTGACCAGAGGTAGGGTTTTGAACAAGCCGATACACATCTGTTCGTGGTAGCATTCTGCAACGGTAGGGTTGGGGCGGTACAACGCTCTCCAACGCGGTCACTCCCCCCTGCCGCGGGCCCTTGGCCTTGAACCGGGTTCCGAGCTATCCGGTTAGGTCGACCCGGTCTGATCGGGGGCGTGTTTGAGTTCGGAAGCTTCGCTGAGTCGGGCACGGGAGGGGCTGGACCGGGTTCGCTGACCGGTTCTCCTTTTCCCGCCTTCCCGCCCTGGTGAGGGCAACGGTTTCCGTTCAAACGGGCTCCCCGTGCACGGCGCGTGACGACTGCCCAGAAGTCTCGCTTGGAGTGGCCCACGCCCGTTCGACTCCGAGTCTGTTCGCTTCCCCGAGACTCCAACGCTGCGGTGCCCTAGTGCCCGCTGACGTCACAGCGCTTTGAACGTATCGACTCCAGCACCATGTGTGGCATCCCGATTTATCCCTGGCAGTTATCCATGACCAAGTACAAGGGCAAGACGAAGCGACATTCTTCTCTCCTCTTTTCGATTCGTCGCGAAGCTGCTGAAGAATGAGAAAAAGGTGGAAGAGCAGCCATGGAGGCATGCCAGCACCAGACCAACAAGGGCAAAGCACCCGCTGTGGATCTGTCCGCCGCCGCGCCTCACAGGAGGATGGCGTCGCGCAGTCAGTCATCCCCCCGGGCCGGTGCTTCCTCCAGCGGGACCAAGCCTGACGGAGTCGGAACCCTAACTGAAGGGGGCGGGGTGATGGGAGTTGACGGAGCCCCTCCCAGGCACCTGTCGTCCATGCTGAACGAGCCCACTCCAGGGCACCTCCGCACGCTAGCTCGTCGGCGAGGAGGACCTTCACCCAGGTGGCTGCCGAGGGTCAGGCGCCGGTGGTGTGGCCCATGAACGTCGACGTTGTAGCCTGGGCGGACCTCTCCACCTGCCATTCCACCAACGCTACCATCCCCGACGACAAGGTTCTTTAGTTTGTCACGCCGATCATGGACCCGGACAGTGGCCCTATAGCCGAGATTCCAGCTGTGGTCATGGAGGCATTCATTGAAGCTCAAGACAACACAATGTTGTTCTACGTCATCGACGCGTCTCTCCATGAGACGGTCATGAGAGGCTGGATGAGGCGTGTCTGGATACCAAAGGGCACGTTTGAGTGGCCCGGCGTGGTGGTGGCTTCTTTGATCTGAGATGTGAGCAAAAGGAGGACCAGGACTCGATCCTTCATGGCGGCCCCTGGTTCTTCGACGGCCGGTTGCTCATATGCCGGCCCTGGACTCTGTCTACAACACTCATGCGTGACCTCCTTGTAACGGTGCCGTGCTGGGTCTCGTTCCCCACTCTGGGGCTTTTGAGATCCCTCGACATCCTTGCTAGGGTGGCAAGCTGCGTCGGAGTCCCCTCCCACGCTGGGACGTGGATAACTGCTGCCGACGGTTCGACGCATGCCAGGGCGATGGTCAACCTCCCTGCTGATAGAGACCCCCCTCCTCAGTGTGGGTCCGCTTCCCTGGCGCTGAGCCGGAGCAGGTGCCGGTGTAGTATGATTTCGTGTCGTCCCGGTGCACTTCATGCTGCGCCTTTGGCCACGGCCTGCACCGTTGCTCTTTCGTCACTGACCAGGTGAGGGCTGACACCCTGCGTCTCTTGGAGGCCAACAGGAAGCCTTCTCCACCCATTGGTTGGCGTACCAACAACAACAGGAAGACAGACGGCCTGCCGGCGGACACAACCGAGGTCGACAAGTCTGCAACCACTGGGGCGACGGAGAACCCTGAAGATGAAGGCATCATTGAGGATGCCGCCGCCGAGCCAGTGACCACTGAGGCGACAGAGAACCCTGAAGATGTAGGCATCGGTGCGGATGCCGCCGTTGAGGAACCCCCCCTGAGGACGTTGACGTCTTTGCCAGCCCTTCCCAGGACATGCCCAAACGGGGGAGGAGCAGAAGTAAGAAAAGCAAGAGAAGCAGGAAGCAGAAGGCTGAAACGGGAGGCGTCCCCAACACTGCAGAGGGGGCCAGCAATCCTGAGCTGGAGATGGTGGTGGGTGGGTTGAATCCTCCTGGAGGACCAGACGAACCCATCACCATCCCGGAGGTGACTGACACAACTGACAACGTGGTGGAGGAACCTGAGGAGCTTGACCCAGAGACGGGCGTCTCTAACCCGACGGAGTCCGACATCCCTGCACCTGAGGCGACGGTGTCTGGCGATGGTGGCCTTGACGTGACAGGAGAGGATGAAACCGGGTCCGTGGCGGCGGTTGACAAGCCAAACCCTCCTGGAGGGGGAGACGCGCCCATCACTGTTCTGGACCAGGTCTCCTTACCGGAGCAGGAGCCCGTCCTCGTGACCAGCGACGAGTCACCTACCAGGGAGCAAATTAGACGGAGCAGGCACGGCCGTACCAAGTCCACCGCGGCTAGCAGCATGCCAGCGACCACCACCAGGAGGGTACCCCCACCGGCGAGGCAGGTGATCATTGGTCTCCCGGCACCGGGCTACTCCTTCGAGGCTAGTGATGGTGCTGGCACGAAGGTCCAGGCAGGTGTGCGGAAGAAGGTTGTGATGGAGGCTGCGGCGCAAGCCTCTGAAGCCAAAGCAACGAAGGATGAAGACGAAGAGGAAGACGAAGGAAGTGAAGATGAACAGATGGTGGAGGCGGAGGATGCTGCTACGGCGCCTGCTGAAGCTGAGGTGGAGCCCAGGCGGAAACCTAGGAGTCAGCAGTAGCCCACCCCCCTCTTTTTGTGGTTGTCCATGTTAGTCCTGATGTGGAATGTGCGAGGCGCATGTGAGCCGACAAAAAGGAAGGTTTTGGCCCTGCTTGCCTGACAGCAGGGGGTGACGATGTGTATGTTTGTGGAGACCAAGTTGACTTCAGACTTGGGAGGAGATAAGGTGGTGAAGGAGTTGTTCCCTTTGGGTTGGAGCTGTGTGTTCAACCTGGAGATAACAGGGAAGGAGAGGATTTGTTGGGGCTGGGACCCCCGGGTATGGTCTGTGCAGGTTACCTCCATGTCGGCGCAGTTGATCTCGGGGTGGTGTACCAACAATGGAGGGTTGAGGATCCTTCTGTCAGCTGTCTATGCCCACAACCAGCCCCAATGGCGTCTGGACCTTTGGGAGGAGCTCGTGGCTACCAAGCCTGTCGCCCTTGTGCCCTGGATGGTTACGGGTGACTTTAATGCCATTCGAAGCGATGAGGAGAAGGCGGGGGGTCGGGAGGTCTCCAGGAAGGCGATGCGGGAGTTTAACCTTACTGTGGGGAGCTCTGGGCTTCTGGAGCTGAAGACCTACGGGGGCGCCCTCACCTGGTCCAACAGAAGGGAGGCGGAGGTGAGGATCTGCTGTCGCCTTGATAGGGTGCTTGTCAACGATAGATGGGTGGGCCTGTTTCCTTCAGCGCACACTTGTCTGTCCTTCTCTCACCTAAGTGATCATGGCATGCTGATCACTTACTCTTTTGCCTCACTGGAGGAGCGCCGTGTGAAGCCATTCAGGAGCCTCAATGCCTGGGCGAGCTGGGATGGCTTTGTGGATGTGGTTAGGAACGCTTGGGGTTCCCCCATTGATGGGAACCCTCTCTTCGTGACAGCCATGAAGCTTAAGGCTGTGAAGGGCTAGCTGAAAGCCTGGGAAACCAGGAGGGGTGAAGTCGGCACACGCAAGAAAGTAGCTAAGGAGGAATATGCGGCCATCCAGACCGAGTTGCAGCACTCCCCATGTTGCACTGCTTTGGTGCGGCGCGAAAGGGAGGTTCGAGAAAGGCTGGACCAGCTCGATGCGGAGGAGGAGCTTCGAGAAAGGCTGGACCAGCTCGATGCGGAGGAGGAGCTTTTCTTATACCAACAGAGCCGTGCGCGGTGGATCCAGGACGGCGAACGCAACACGGCCTTCTACCAGGAAGCTGTCAAGTGAAAGCATATGCGGGACACCATACACTATCTCATCAGCAATGACGGAGATCAAGTCAGCAACCAGACGACTCTCGAGGGGGGAGAGGTGGCATTCTACAGCGGTCTCTACAACGATGGCGATGCCCACACCTGCCATATGCGACTGCAGCCCACTAATCTACTAACCGCGGCCCAAGGGCGCACTCTTTGTAGACCTTGTACGCGTGAGGAGGTGAGAGACGCTGTCTGGTCCATCGGGCCGGACAAGGCGCCGGGCCCTGATGGATTTAACGCTAGCTTCTTTATGAACTGTTGGAGTGTTATTGGGGATGACGTGACGAAAGCCATCGTATGGCTTATGAGGGGGGGACATGGTGCGAGAAGTCAACCATTCCTTCTTGACGCTGATCCCTAAAGTGGATGACGCTACTCATCTTCGCGACTTCAGGCCCATTGCCTGTAGTAGCGTGCTCTACAAAATTTTCGCAAAAGTGCTAGCTGAGAGACTTAACGAGGTGATTGGGGGGTTGATCTCAAACAATAAAGGGGCGTTCATCCCAAACAGGAGCATTTCAGACTACTCCCTCCTCGCTGCGGAGTTTTTACTTGGCTTCGACATCAAACGTGCTAAACCGAAAGCCTGCCTGAAGACCGATTTATCCAAAGCCTACGATCATGTTGATTGGGAGGCCTTGTGGACTATCATGACTAGAATGGGTTTCCCCCCCACTTGGGTGGGCTGGGTCAAACAATGTATTTCAACCTGCTCTTTTTCGGTGCTTGTAAATGGGTTCCCGGTGGGGTTGTTTAATAGCTCGCGCGGGCTGAGACAGGGGTGTCCCTTGTCACCACTCCTGTTCACGATTGTCATGGAGTACCTCACCACTCTGATGACAGAAGGGGAGCGTCAAGGCCTCTTTCGCACGTACAGTGTAAAACGCACAGCCGTCATGTCCCACCTCATCTTTGCGGATGACGTGCTCTTTTTCGTGGAGGGCTCTAGAAAGAGTCTTAGGGGGATCAAGAAGGTGCTGGATGAGTTCAGTGCCACGATGGGGATCAGGGTCAATCCGACAAAGTCTAAGCTCTTCCTCTCCAAGGTGGCTGCGACTAATGCTTCCCGGCTCTGTAGCATCTTGGGCTGCCCGATGGACGAGCTCCCTACCTGGTACTTGGGCTTCCCTCTAGCAGCTCGGAATCACAAGGCAGCCTTCTTCAACCCATGTTTAGACCAGATGAAGAAGATGATATCCAAATGACCCCCGGACAAGATCACGATGGCGGGGCGTTGTCTCCTGACCAGAGCCAACCTGTAGGGTTTGGTTACGTTCTGGGCCTTACAAGGCCACATTCCCGACAGCACTTGCGACCGCATGGAGATGATGATGGATGACTTTGCGTGGGGGTCTAACTATCACCCTATGCAGTTTGAGCGCCTGGCTAGGCCTTGTAACGAAGAGGCTGGGTCTCAAAAGGGTCACTGTTGTGAACCGCTGGGCTTCTCTCAAAAGGCTCGTTCGGTTTCACACGTGTGCCCATTCTCCCTGGACCCAGTGGATGCGCAGGCGCTATGGTCTCGTCCCTCCCGAACCAGCACTGCTGCGACATGGTGCCTCTAACGCGTGGAAGAATATGGCCCGGGCTTGGGCTGAGCACCAGCACATCTTCGAGCACTCCCCCACCGGTCTTGTGAAGCTCGCCAATCCCGGCGTCAACCTGTGGAGGGTCATTCAGCCGCAGCAAGCCCCTTGTGTTGTCGGCAGAACCATATGGGCTGGGCCCCTCATTCATAGATGGAGCTTCACGGTCTACAGAGCTTTCCACGGTGCCCTTGCCACTGCCGACAAAGTTCACGAGTGGAACAATGAGGCGAGCAATCGATGTGTCATCTACAGGCAGAGGGAGGATGCCCATCACATCTTCTTCCGATGTAGATTTTCTAGGCACATCTTGCAGTCTGTCATGGACCTCTGCGGCATCAGGGTCCCGGGGACTGCCACCATCACCGGCACTATAAACCTTATAAAAGACAACACCAAGGGATGGAAAGGATGGAAGTGGATGGTTGTCACTACATGGACATGTTCAGCGTACTTCATCTGGAAGCAACGTAATGAGAGGCGACACGACGTGCAGTCCCTAAGTTCTGCGGAGTGCAGGGAGCTAGTGGTCAAAGCTACTAGGCGTGTCGTGGAGGTGCGGGGATGGAACTCCACTATCCCGACCCACATTTGCAGGGCTTGGCGGATTCCTTTCAGCAGCTAGATAGTTTTGTATAGCGCCCATGAGCATAGACGGGGTTTTTGTAGAGTTACCCCCGTATACACCCCCCCTTTTTTGTAGTTACACGGGGAGGCGGGACGCACCCCACACCGCCTTCATAGGTGTGCGGCGTGTCCTGTCTAGTTTGGGCTTTTCTGCAGAGGCTCTACTCTCTCTTGAGCCTATTTGACCCGGTGCTTCTCGCACCTTGGGTTCCCTGTAGGGGTGGTTCTTCTTTGAACCTCCTTCATCGTTTTACCCGTCTATTAATATATAGACCATTCCGATGAAAGAGACCAAGACACGGTCGAGGGAGATCAACAGAGGGCGGGAGAGATGGAGGATGCTACGCACCCCGCCGACGATGAGACGGACTCCAGGCGGAAGCCTGGGAGTCGGATGTGAGTCTCCCAACCCCCCCTCTGGTTCCTATGTCTGTGCTGATGTGGAACCTGCGCGGCGCGTGTGAGCCGGCAAAGCGGAAGGCTGTGGCCCTTCTAGTCCGACAGCAGAGTGTCACGATATGTATGTTCATGGAGTCTAAGTTGACAGAGGAGTTAGGAGGTGACAGAGTGATGAAGGAGTTGTTCCCTGTTGGGTGGTGCTGCGTGTCTAATTTGGAAGTCACCGGGAAGGCGAGGGTTGTGTGGGGTTGGGACCCCCGGATCTGGTCTGTGCAGGTTGCTTCTATGTCGGCGCAGATGATCTCAGGGTGGTGCACCAACAGGGGAGTTTGAGGGTGCTTATGTTAGCTATTTATGGCCACAATTAGCCCCATCGGCGTCTGGGTCTATGGGAGGAGCTCGAAGCTGCTAAGCCTGTTGCCCTTGTGCCATGGATGGTGGCCGGAGACTTTAATGCCATCCGCAATGATGACGAGAAGGCGGGTGGCCGGGAGGTTTCCAGGAAAACAATGAGAGAGTTCAACACTGTTGTGGGGAGATCGGGGCTAGTAGAGTTGACGACCTATGGCGGCATTCTATCTTGGTCCAACAGGAGGGAGGCGGATGCGCAGATCTGCTGTCGCTTGGATAGGGTGCTCGTCAACGACAGATGGGTGGGTTTGTTTCCTTCGGCCCACACCTGCATGACCTTCTCCCATCTTAGTGATCATGGTCTGTTGGTCACATCCCCGTTCGCCACCCTGGGGACACGTTGTGCGAAGACGTTCAGAAGCCTTAACGCTTGGGCTAGCTGTGATGGTTTCATGGAGGTGGTCCGAAGAGCGTGGGGCACCCCGGTTCATGGGAACCCCCTCTTCGTTGCTACGACGAGGCTGAAAGCTGTGAAGGGCAGCCTTAAAGTGTGGGCTGCTAGTAGGGGTGATGTTAGCACGAGGAAGAAAGCTACTAAGGTGGAGTATGCCACTATCCAGGCCGATCTGCAGCAGATTCCTTGCTGCCCTGTGCTGGTGCGGTGCGAGAGGGAGGTCATAGATAGGCTAGACCAGCTCGACGCGGAGGAGGAGCTCTTCTTCTACCAACGGAGTCACGCACGGTGGATCCAGGACGGCGAACGCAATACGGCGTTCTACCAGAAGGCAGTGAAGCGCAAAGAGATGAGGGACACTATTCACTACCTCATTGATGGGGACGGAGCCCAAGTCAGCAACCAGGCTGCTCTCGAGGGGGAGGCGGTGGCGTTCTACAGCAGCCTCCTCAACGCCGGCGACTCTAACACCTGCCAAATGCAGCTCCAACCCACTAACTTACTAACCGCGGCCCAAGGGCGCCAGTTGTGTAGGCCGTGTCCGCGTGAGGAGGTGAGAGACATCGTGTGGTCCATCGGGCAGGACAAGGCACCGGGCCACGACGGCTTCAACGCCATCTTCTTCAGAAGCTGCTGGAGTGTTATTGGTGAGGAAGTGACGACGACCATTCTATGGCTCATGAGGGGGGGATATGGTGCGAGAAGTAAACCATTCCTTTCTGGTGTTGATCCCTAAAGGGGACGGCGCCACTCATCTCCGCGACTTCAGGCCTATCGCCTGTAGTAGCATGCTTTACAAGATCTTCGCCAAGG
Organism: Alisma plantago-aquatica; assembly: GCA_963693085.1. Lineage (NCBI taxonomy): Eukaryota > Viridiplantae > Streptophyta > Magnoliopsida > Alismatales > Alismataceae > Alisma > Alisma plantago-aquatica. Next base: position 646,830,829 of record OY856410.1, read on the forward strand.
TGTTGGCTGAGAGACTCAAGGAGGTGCTAGGAGGGTTGGTCTCACACAACCAAGGGGCGTTCATCCCAAACAGGAGCATTTCTGACTGCTCCCTCCTCGCAGCGGAGTTCTTATTAGGTTTCGACATCAAATGTACAAAACCGAAGGCATGCCTGAAGACTGACTTATCCAAAGCCTACGATCACGTCGACTGGGAGGCCTTGTGGACCCTCATGGAAAGAATGGGATTCCCCCCACTTGGATGGGCTGGGTTAGACAATGTGTTTCAACTTGTTCGTTCTCAGTCCTTGTAAATGGGTTCCCGGTGGGTATGTTCAATAGCTCGCGGGGGTTGAGATAGGGGTGTCCCCTGTCACCTCTCCTGTTCACAATCGTCATGGAGTACCTCACCTCTCTCATGACTGAAGGTGAGTGACTTGGCTTGTTCCGCACGTACCAAGTCAAGCGCACAGCCGTCATGTCCCACCTCATTTTTGCGGACGATGTGCTCTTTTTTGTGGAGGGCTCTAGGAAGAGCCTAAGGGGGATCAAGAGGGTCTTAGACGAGTTCAGCGCCACGATGGGGATCAGGGTCAACCCAACAAAGTCCAAGCTTTTTCTCTCCAAGGCTGTTGCGGACAACGCCACCCGTCTCAGCAGCATCCTGGGTTTCCCGGTGGGTGAGCTCCCTACTCGCTATTTAGGGTTCCCCCTTGCAGCACGGAATCACAAGGCTGCCTTCTTCAATCCATGCCTTGACCAGATGAAGAAGATGGTCTCCAAATGGCCCCCAGACAAAATTATGATGGTGGGGCGTTGCCTCTTGACCAAAGCCAACCTGCAGGGCTTGGTTACATTTTGGGCCTTGCACGGTCACATTCCCGACAGCACGTGTGACCGAATGGAGATGGTAATGGTGGATTTTGTGTGGGGCTCCAACTACCACCCAATGCATTTTGAACGCATTGCTAGGCCTAGAAAGGAAGGGGGTCTGGGTCTCAAAGGGGTCAGTGTTGTAAATCGGTGGGCGTCTCTCAAAAGGCTCGTCCGGTTCCATACGTGTCCTCACTCCCCCTGGACTCAGTGGATGCGTAGGCGGTACGGCTTTATTCCCCCTGACCCAGCACTGCTGAGGTATGGCGCCTCCAATTCGTGGAAGAATATGGCCCGGGCTTGGGCCGAGCACCAGCACATTTTTGAGCGCACTACCACCAACCTTGTGAAGCTCGCCAACCCCGGGGTAAACCTGTGGAGGGTCATTCAGCCACAGAAGGCCCCTTGTGTGGTCGGAAAAACCATATGGGCGGGGGCCCTCATTCATAGGTGGAGCTATACGATCTATAGAGCGTTCCATGGTGCCCTTGCCACTGCTAACAAAGTCCACGAGTGGAACCATGAAGCCAGTGATAGGTGTGTCTTCTGTAGGCAGAGGGAGGACACACAGCACATCTTCTTCCGATGCAGATTCTCTAAACATATACTACAGTCTGTCATGGACCTCTGTGGCACCAGGGTCCCAGTGACTGCCACCATCATCGACACTATAAACCTTATAGAAGACAAGACCAGGGGATGGAAGGGTTGGAAGTGGCTGGCTGTCACTGCATGGACATGTTCGGCGTACTTTATCTGGAAGCAACGTAATGAGAGGCGACATGACGTGCAGTCCCTAAGTTCTACGGAGTGCAGGGAGCTAGTAGTCAAAGCTACTAGGCATGTCGCGGAGGTGCGGGGATGGAGCTCCACTATCCCGACCCACATTAGCAGGGCTTGGCGAATTTCTTTCAGCGTTTAGATAGCTTTGTATAGAGCCCTTGGGCATAGACGGGGTTTTTGTAGAGTTACCCCCGTATACACTCCCTTTTTGTAGTTACACAGGGAGGCGGGACGCACCCCACACCACCTCCATAGGTGTGCGGTGTGTCCTGTTTAGTTTGGGCTTTTCTGTTGAGGCTCTTTTCTCTCTTGAGCCTATTTGACCCGGTGCTTCTCCCACCTTGGGGTCCCTGTAGGGGTGGTTCTTCTCTGGACCTCCTTCATCGTTTTTTACCCGTCCATTAATATATAGACCATTCCGATGAAAGAGCTCCACCCATGAAAGAGCTCTCAGTTGTTAGTCATGAAAGAGCTCTCAGTCACGCTTTCTCTCTCTAGGAGAGCTCCGGCTTCTCTCTAGAATCGGCCTCCCGCTTCTCTTCTCCACAGCATCTTTCCTCTCCCCCCTGCTGCCCTCACGGCTGCAGGGCTTCCTTGGCTCACCCCGGGCGCGTGGGTGGGCTGCGTTGTAGGTGGAGTTAAGCCGACCTGCAGCTTCACCTACCTCGTCTCTGGCTTTCAAAGCGGTGTCTGCTCCGAGCTTCTTGGCAGGTGGTCGGGGTGGAGTTAAGGCTACTGTCCTTTCACCTGTAGGCGAAGCTACACCGAGGTGGACCCCCTGTCCGCTTTGAAGCCTCCTGAAGATCGGGTTTTTCTTCGACAATCCACGCTACCTGGTGTCTGCACGAAACAGGTGAGGGGTTGACCGGCCCCTTTGGGGGTCTTGGTCCTCCTAGGACCCTGCGGGGGCCCTGGGTGTGTGCGACGCGTCTCCGGCGACCTCGCGCAGCGGAGCTGCTCGGCTGAGTGTGTGGTGACGGTCTGCTAGGTTCTGTGCTGCCCAGTGGGCAGTGGTGGTGGTGCTTTCTCCTCCGGTGGTTGCGCGGCCTCTCGGTGACACGTGTTCATCCAGCTGCTTGCTCATCGGGGGAGCGTCCTTTCGTCCGTGGAGGTGTTGCTGCTGCTACGCTCACCTCCGGTGGTTCTCCTTGCTGTGTGGTCAGCTGGTCGGGTGTTCTGGTGGTGCCTGCGCAGCGGCGATCTGGGTGGTGCTTCAGTTGGGTTCCTAGCTACCCGACCGGTGGAGGTGTTGATGTGTCCTTTAGCGAGGGTCTGGCGACACGCTGATGCTCGACGACCCTCGGGTGGCCTCTATCGCGTCATAGGGGTTGCTGCGGCGGCGACGCATTCTCTCCTTGGTTTTCTCCTGTCTGTCTCCACCAACCGGGGGAGAGATTGACTAGCTCCTCGGAGTAGGTCTCTCGGTGATCCCTGTGGGAACAGGTAGGAGGACCTACGACGCGGTCTAGCTCATCTGCTTCTTCCCGGAATCGGCGCGGCGGACGTGTGGAGGGCGAACGACGTGTGCTGGTTGTCCTTACCCGGTTCCGAGCTACCGGGGGGTACGCGTGCTTCTAACGGCGCTTGGACGCGGCGGTGTCCGGCGAGGGCGCATGTGCAGGGCTGCTCGCGGGGCGCGGCGGTGTCCGGCGGTGGTCCTGGTGCTGGGGTGCTCGTGGGGCACGGCGGTAGTCTCGGCCTTGCGTGCGGTGGCGTTCGGAGGTGGTGGCTGGCGTTAGGGTTCGAGGCGCAACCGGTGTTTCTTGTTCGTGGCGGCGATCAGGGGCGTTACGGTTAGGGTGCTTCAACGCTCCCTACCGCGTCTTCAAGCGATCGCGTTGGTGTGTCTGGACCGGAGTTTGAGCCGGTGGTTCGGAGGCGGTCTGAGCCGGTCTCCACAGGGGCTCTCTCTAGTTGTCTCGGTGCTCTGGCCTGCCCTATCCTGAACCGGGCTCCGAGCTGCCCGGGGCGGTGTGGTCCGGGCTGAGGCTGTGGTAGGTGCTTCTGGAAGCTTCCTTGAACCGGGTTCGGAGGTATTGTTGTTCTTTCCCGCCCGTGCTCTCAACGACAAACGTTTGAAGTGCGCTGGCCCGCGCGAGGCGCGTGAGCTTCTTCTCGAAGGTTCGCTCGTCACAAGTGGTGCACATGAGTCTCACTGGGGGTGCGATCGATGAGTGGCGTCCCCAAGACTCTTCCCCCCTCTCTGTGTTTCGTTAGTGGGGCTGGCGTCATCTATCCTGACGTCAACATCCACTATCTCTTCCCACCTCTCTTCTGCTGACACGTCCTCTCCCGCCTCATTTCCTCCCCTCGGTCCTACCCTATCACCCATGACAAAGGACAAGGGCAAGATGAAACGACGGTCTTTCCTCTCTGCTACGGTCCGGCGCGAGGCGGAGGAGGAACGTGCCAAAGGCAGACGCGCGGCGCAGGAGGCGGTGGCCCACGAGAAGGGCAAAAAGAAGGTGTCCTATGTCTGCTCGCCCACACCCACGGGTGTACGCTCACGTTCGGGATCTCACTTCCGGATCCCCTATGGCAATGGTGGCTCCACCGGTGGGGAGGTGACGGCGGACGTCCTTGCCCAGAGGCGCGCTGATCAGGAGGTAGGCGACCATGGGAGTTGACGGAGCCCCTCCCAGGTGCCTGCTGCAACACCCACATGGGGACAGAGTCGCCCTCAGGGTAAGGGGTCATCCCAGCGCTCATCTGCTTGGAGCCAACAATGTGCCGCTGGGAGATCTTACGCACAGGTGGCATCTACGGGCTAGGAAACGACAGTGTGGTTGATGTGGGCGGACGTGGCGGAATGGACGCAGGTGACAAGGCGACAGTCCTCGACGGCAGCCATCCCGAAAGACATGATGCTCACCTTCTTCAAGCCCACCAAGGATGATGAACGGGGTCTCGTCGCGGACATTCCGGAGGCGGTGATGGAGTCGTGTGTGGAGGCCTGCCTGAACTCGGCGGTTTTCTATGTTCTGGACGCCTCCCCACATGAGTCTATGGTCCGTGGGTGGCTCCGCAGAGTATGGAGACCTAAGGAGAGCTTCCAGCTTACCCGGTGGGAAGGGGGCTTCTTCGACCTCCGCTGTGAGAGCAAGGCTGACCTGGACCTCTTTCTGGAAGGGGGTCCATGCTTTTTCGACGATTGACTGGTTATTTGCAGGCAGTGGACTCCTTCGACCACCCTGACAAGGGACCTCCTGTCCTCGGTTCCCTGTTGGGTGTCTTTCCCCTCCCTTGGGCACCTGCTCTCCCTGGAGGTGCTTGCGCGGGTGGCAAGTTGCGTGGGGAAACCATCGCACGCTGGAGCCTGGGTGTCGGCAACGATGGGGGCGGCTCAAGCTAAGGCCCTGGTGGACGTCCCCGCGGATCGGGAACCCCTAACGACGTCTGGATTCGCTTTCCAGGGGGGAGGCTGAGTTGGTACCGGTCCGGTATGGGCCACTGCCGGCTAGGTGCACATCCTGCAAGGCTTTCGGGCACGGGCTGCACCGCTGCCCGTTCATCTCCGACGCTGTCAGATTGGAGGTGCAGCGGGTCGTGGCTGTAGGTGGCGATCGGTCCAGGAGCAGGCTGCGGATGGAAAAGCCTGGAGCGGAGTCCGGTGATCTGACCAGAGGGAGGAGCAAGTCCAAAAGGCGGAGGGTGCAGACACGGGACCAAGAGGGGGGCAACAACATGACGGCGGTGGCTAGCACAGGCGAACAGGCTTCTGGAGGCCTGATCCTGGTGCTGGGTGCGTCGACAGGAACTTCTGAGTCTGGTGCGGGGTCGGGCTGTGAGGCCCCGTGGGTCACAGGCGACATGTCCTTGGATGGCCCCTTTATCGACGGCATGGAGGTCCCTGGGTCGCAGGACCATGAATCCAGGGAAGTGGAGGGTGGACCGAATCCTTCTAAAGGAGAAGGCACACCCACCATAATCCCTATGGACGAGCCCAACGAGGGGGGCACCGTCTCCTTCGGTGCTGAGACCTCGCCTCCGAAGGTGGGAACCAGGAAGGGCAGGCAAGCCCTACTGAGGTCGGCGACGGGGTGCACCAGGATGTCGAGGTGTACTTTCAGCAGGCGACCACCTGTGGTGATGAGGAAGCAGAAAGTCGTCATCGCCCTGTCGGCACCAGTCTTCTCCTTCGAGGGCGACGTGTCAGACCGGGACATGGACAATGAAGACCAACAGGAGGAGGGTGAGATGGAGGATGCTGCCCACCCCGCCGGTGATGAGACGGACCCCGGGCGGAAGCCTGGGAGTCGGATGTGAGTCTCCCCCCCCTCCGGTTCCTATGTTTGTGCTGATGTGGAACCTACGCGGCGCGTGTGAGCCGGCAAAGCGGAAGGCTGTGGCCCTTCTAGTCCGATAGCAGAATGTCACGATGTGTATGTTCATGGAGTCTAAGTTGACAGAGGAGTTAGGAGGTGACAATGTGATGAAGGAGTTGTTCCCTGCTGGGTGGAGCTGCGTGTCTAATTTGGCAGTCACCGGGAAGGCGAGGGTCGTGTGGGGTTGGGACCCTCAGATCTGGTTTGTGCAGGCTACTTCTGTGTCGGCACAGATGATCTCCGGGTGGTGTACCAATAGGGGAGGTTTGAGGGTGCTTATGTCAGCTGTTTATGGCCACAATCAGCCCCATCGGCGTCTGGGTTTATGGGAGGAGCTCGAAGCTGCTAAGCCTGTTGCCCTGGTGCCATGGATGGTGGCCGGAGACTTTAATGCCATCCGCAATGATGATGAGAAGGCGGGTGGCCGGGAGGTTTCTAGGAAAAAATGAGAGAGTTCAACACTACTGTGGGGAGATCGGGGCTGGTAGAGTTGACGACCTACGGCGGCATTCTTTCTTGGTCAAACAGGAGGGAGGCGGATGCGTGGATCTGCTGTCGCCTGGACAGGGTGCTCGTCAACGATAGATGGGTGGGCTTGTTTCCTTCGGCCCACACCTGTATGACTTTCTCCCATCTAAGTGATCATGGTATGTTGGTCACATCCCCTTTCGCCACTCCGGGGACGCGTCGTGCGAAGCCGTTCAGAAGCCTTAACGCCTGGGCTAGTTGTGATGGTTTCATAGAGGTGGTCCGAAGAGCGTGGGGCACCCCGGTTCATGGGAACCCCCTCTTCGTTGCTGCGATGAGGCTGAAAGCTGTGAAGGGCAGCCTTAAAGTGTGGGCTGCTAGCAGGGGTGATGTCAGCACGACGAAGAAAGCTTCTAAGGCGGAGTATGCCACTATCCAGGCCGGTCTACAGCAGAGCCCTTGCTGCCCTGTGCTGGTGCGGCGTGAGAGGGAGGTCAGAGACAGGCTGGACCAGCTCGACGCGGAGGAGGAGCTCTACTTCTACCAGCGGAGTCGCGCCCGGTGGATCCAGGACGGCGAACGCAATACGGCGTTCTACCAGGAGGCGGTGAAGCGCAAAGAGATGAGGGACACTATACACTACCTCATTGACGGTGACGGAGCCCAAGTCAGCAACCAGGCAGCTCTCGAGGGGGAGGCAGTGGCTTTCTACAGCAGCCTCCTCAACACCGGCGACTCTAACACCTGCCATATGAGGCTCCAACCCACTAACTCACTAACCGCGGCCCAAGGGCGCCAGTTGTGTAGGTCGTGTACGCGTGAGGAGGTGAGAGACGCTGTGTGGTCCATCGGGCAGGACAAGGCGTCGGGCCCCGACGGCTTCAACGCCAGCTTCTTCAGAAGCTGTTGGAGTGTTATTGGTGAGGATGTGACGAAAGCCATTCTATGGCTCATGAGGGAAGGATATGGTGCGAGAAGTAAACCATTCCTTTTTGGTGTTGATCCCTAAAGGGGACAGCGCCACTCATCTCCGTGACTTCAGGCCCATCGCCTGTAGTAGCGTGCTTTACAAGATCTTCGCCAAGGTGCTGGCTGAGAGACTCAAGGAGGTGCTGGGAGGGTTGGTCTCACACAACCAAGGGGCGTTCATCCCAAACAGGAGCATTTCTGATTGCTCCCTCCTCGCAGCAGAGTTCTTATTAGGTTTCGACATCAAACGTGCAAAACCGAAGGCGTGCCTGAAGATTGACTTATCCAAAGCCTACAATCACGTCGACTGGGGGGCCTTGTGGACCCTCATGGACAGAATGGGCTTCCCCCCCCCCCCACCTGGATGGGCTGGGTTAGGCAATGTGTTTCAACTTGTTCGTTTTCATTCCTTGTAAATGGGTTCCCGGCGGGTATGTTCAATAGCTCGCGCGGGTTGAGACAGGGGTGTCCCCTGTCACCTCTCCTGTTCACAATCATCATGGAGTACCTCACCTCTCTCATGACTGAAGGGGAGCGACTTGGCTTGTTCCGCACTTACCAAGTCAAGCGTACAACCATCATGTCCCATCTCATTTTTGCAGACGACGTGCTCTTTTTTGTGGAAGGCTCTAGGAAGAGCCTTAGGGGGATCAAGAGGGTCCTAGACGAGTTCAGCGCCACAATGGGGATCAGGGTCAACCCAACAAAGTCCAAGCTCTTTCTTTCCAAGGCTGTTGCGGACAACGCCACCCGTCTCAGCAGCATCCTGGGCTGCCTGGTGGATGAGATCCCTACTTGCTATTTAGGCTTCCCCCTTGCAGCATGGAATCACAAGGCTGCTTTCTTCAATCCATGCCTTGACCAGATGAGGAAGATGGTCTCCAAATGGCCCCCGGACAAAATTACGATGGTGGGGCATTGCCTCTTGACCAAAGCCAACCTGCAGGGCTTGGTTACGTTTTGGGCCTTACAAGGTCACATTCCCGACAACACGTGTGACCGTATGGAGATGATGATGGCGGATTTCGTGTGGGGCTCAAATTACCATCCAATGCAGTTTGAACGCATGGCTAGGCCTAGCAAGGAAGGGGGACTGGGTCTCAAAAGGGTCAGTGTTGTAAATCGGTGGGCGTCTCTCAAAAGGCTCGTCTGATTCCATACGTTTCCTCACTCCCCCTGGACTCAATGGATGCGCAGGAGGTACGACTTTATCCCCCCTGACCCAACCCTGCTGAGGCAGGGCGCCTCCAATTCGTGGAAGAATATGGCCCGGGCTTGGGCCGAGCACCAGCACCTTTTCGAGCGCTCTACCACCGGCCTTGTAAGGCTCGCCAACCCCGGAGTAAACATGTGGAGGGTCATTCAGCCGCAGCAGGCCCCTTGTGTGGTCGGCAAAACCATCTGGGCGGGGCCCCTCATTCATAGGTGGAGCTATACGGTTTATAGAGCTTTCCATGGTGCCCTTGCCACTGCTGACAAAGTCCACGAGTGGAACCACGAGGCCAGTGATAGGTGTGTCTTTTGTAGGCAAAGGGAGGACACACAACACGTCTTCTTCCGATGCAGATTTTCTAAACATATCCTACAGTCTGTCATGGACCTCTGCGGCATCAGGGTCCCTGTGACTGCCACCATCACCGACACTATAAATCATATAAAAGACAAGACCAGGGGATGGAAGGGATGGAAGTGGCTGGCTGTCACTGCATGGACATGTTCAGCGTACTTCATCTGGAAGCAACGTAATGAGAGACGACACGACGTGCAGTCCCTAAGCTCTGCGGAGTGCAGGGAGCTAGTGGTCAAAGCTACTAGGCGTGTCGCGGAGGTGCGGGGATGGAGCTCCACTATCCCGACCCACATTAGCAGGGCCTGGCGGATTCCTTTCAGCATTTAGATACTATTGTATAGAGCCAAGGGCTTAGACGGGGTTTTTGTAGAGTTACCCCCGTACACACTCCCTTTTTGTAGTTACACAGGGAGGCGGGACGCACCCCACACCGTTTCCATAGGTATGCGGCGTGTCCTGTTTAGTTTGGGCTTTTCTATAGAGGCTTTATGCTCTCCTGAGCCTGTTTGACCCGATGCTTCTCGCACCTTGGGGTCCGTGTAGGGTGGTTCTTCTTTGAACCTCCTTCATCATTTTTTACCGGTCTATTAATATATAGACCATTCCGATGAAATAGCTCCACCCGGGCACGGGCGGGACTGGACCGAGTCCGCTGAACCGGTTCTTCTTTTCCCGCCTCTCCCCACCTTGGTGGGTGCAACGGTGTCTGTTCAAACGGGCCCCGTGCGCGGCGCGTGACGGCTCCAGAAGGTTCGTTTGGAGTGGCCCACGCCCTTGCGACTCCGAGCCTGTTCGCTTGCCCGGGACTCCGCCTCTGCGGTGCCCTAGTGCGGGCTGACGTCACAACGCCTTGTGCGTTTTGACTTCAGCACCACGTGCGGCATCCCAATTTATTCCTGGCGGTTAACTATGACCAAGTACAAAGGAAAAACAAAACGTCATTCGCTTCTCATCTCTTCAATCCGTCGCGAAGCTGCTGAGGAATGAGCCAAAGGTGGAAGAGCAGCCATGGAGTCCAACCAGGTGAAGACCAACAAGGGTAAAGCCCCCGCGGTGGATTCGTCCGTAGCCGCGCCTCAACGAAGGGCGGCATCGCGCAGCCTGTCATCCCTCCGGGGCGATGCTTCCTCCAGCGGGACCGCGCCAGATGGGGTCGGAACCCTAACTGAAGTGGGTGGGGGTGATGGGAGTCGACGGAGCCCCTCCCAGGCACCTGCCGTCCCTACTGAACGAACCCAATCCAGGGCACCTCCGCACGCTGACTCGTCGGTGAGGAGGACCTTCGCTCAGGTGGCCGCCGGGGGACAGGCGCCGGTGGTGTGGCCCATGAACGCCGACGTCGTAGCTTGGGCGGACCTCTCCACCCGCCAATCCACCAACGCCACCATCCCCGACGATAAGGTCCTTCAGTTCGTTGCGCCGATCATGGACCCGGACAGGGGCCCTATCGCCGAGATTCCAGCTATGGTTATGGAGGCTTTCGCTGAAGCTCAAGACAACACGGTGCTGTTCTACATCATCGACGCATCTCCCCACGAGACGGTCATGAGAGGCTGGCTGAGGCGTGTCTGGAGACCAAAGGGCACGTTTGAGTTGGCCCGACGTGGTGGCTGTTTCTTTGATCTGAGATGTGAGCACAAAGAGGACCGGGACTCGATACTTCATGGCGGCCCTTGGTTCTTCGACGGCCGGTTGCTCATATGTTGGCCCTGGACCCCGACTACAACGCTCACGCGTGACCTCCTCGCAACGGTGCTGTGCTGGGTCTCGTTCCCCTCTCTGGGGCATCTGAGATCCCTCGACATCCTTGCTAGGGTGGCGAGCTGCGTTGGAGTCCCCTCCCATGCTGGGACGTGGATAACTACTGTCGATGGCTCGACGCATGCCAGGGCCATGGTCGACCTTCCTGCTGATAGGGACCCCCCCTCCTCGGTGTCACTACAAAAAAACAATAATTTAGCTACGATTGCTTCAACTACAATTGCTTTATATGTAGTGAGAACTATTTTTACTTATAAAATATTTTTGTATAACTAAAATGATTGTAGCCACTAGGTGTAGCTACAATTTTTCACTTCATTTTATTTGTATGCAAAATGATCGTAAAGAGGCGAAACCCAAACTCACTCCCCCATTACGCTAGCATAGACAGTTACCCCCGCTTCCCCATCCCCGATCGCCTGACCCCAGTCCACAATGGCGCCCTCCGCGCACAGACTCCGTCTGCCTTCCGCCATCTGCACGTCGTCCAATGGTGGACTCCTGAAGCTCGATGCCTAAAAACTCCTTGCCTCCTCTGACAACGGCGCCGTACAGACTCCGTCCGCCTTCTGCCGTCTGCACGTCGTCCAACGGTGGACTCCTGAAGCGCGACGCCTGAAACCTCCTTGCCTCCTCCGACTTCGAAGCCGTCCGCCGATCTTTGTGCCCCCATCTCTATGTGCCACCATCTCTCTACGCCCCCTGTCGTCCGATCGGTCAGGTTCCCCCCAGCAGCAGGCCTTCTCCGGCGGATCCCCTCTCCGACGGTGCACCTTCCAGTCTTCTCTCTAGAGGCGTTCCTTTCTGGATTCTCTCCGGTGCTGCTCCTACAGCGGTCCCCTGCTTTGTGCGCTCTCTGGCAGCGTCTCCCGTCTGCTCTTCTCTCCGACGGTGCTCCCTGTGCTCTCCGACGTACGACGGTGCCTACTCTCTGCTCTTCTCTCCATATATGTCATATATATTTTATATTCAGTTCTCGTTCTTGCTCTCTCTATCAATCCTACAACTGCAACAAGAAGAACATTCGATATTTTTGTCAGCCCCTTCCTCTATGAAATAGGAGAAAGACTATTGCTTGATGCTTGTTGTGGATACACAATACCTGTAAAAGTAGGCATTAGGAATACCATTGAATACTCATAGGTTTATCCCATATTAGAAGTGACACACAGACCTTAGGCTCCGTTGAATACCATCCCTCTGTAAGGGCCATCCATTTTTGCCTACACTTGTGAGAGCAATTGTTCTCTTTATTCCCCTCTATATCATTCGTACATATGCAACAAGAGGAACGTTTGACATTTCTGTCAGCACATTCTTCTATTAAATAGGAGACGGATTTTTGCTTGATTATTGTAATGGATACACCATACCTCTTAAATAGGCATTGGGAAGAAGAACAACTGCCTAATTATACAATGTATGACTAACATATATATTAAGTAATGATAATCATGTTACGCCTAATAGGCCCACTAATACTATGTAACCTCCTTTTCACTTTAAGGTTCCCCCTCATGATGGACAATATACATTAATCATGATCGGCTTGTCCATGAATATGACTACTATTTGCCTATTTGGATCAGACTGAAGATTAATATAGATATTTTGCTTTGAGTCATATGGCTTGTTGAGGCTTGCATGAACTATTGTACATAGTTTTTTTGTGTGTTTATTTATAGTTCATGGCTCAAGCCAATGCATTGTAAAAACTCACTTTTTGATATATACAAAAAAAGGAACAAGGGATAAAAAAAAAGGAGTGTGCTCATTATGGAAGAAAAGGGCACTCCACAAGGAAACTATGCTATAAGTTGCATGGTTCTCCTTCCACAACATACGTGCAACTCTCATTTTTTTAACATTGTGACTAAGTTATGGATTGTATTTTAATTATACTATATTCTCACTACAATGATAAACAAGTGGGATTGCTTTGGAAAGTGAGTAGATGATGCTTTCTTCATTGGTAGAGGCTGAACTGGCCTTCGTGCCATTGTCTCTCATCAGGCTTTGAAAAGTCCAATTTCTTATTGTTCTGGGCAAACTCTGCCCAAGATATGAGAAAGAGCTCTTAAATCTTATTGAAACTAAGTTATGTAATGATTTTTAATACTTTGTATTCTTATCTTTTTTTTCTTAATAAGTTATGTAATGATTTTTAATACTTTGTATTCTTATTTTTTTTTCTTAATTGTTATAGGTAGTCATGATAGATAAAAGTTGGATCCATGAGGAACATAGAACAAGCACGACATATTTACTTGGGGTGGTTAAATTTATAGAGCATGCATTTTCAAAATCCAGCAGGGATGGGACTATCTTATGTCCTTGTAAGCAGTGCTTAAATGTGCATAGGCAGAATCGGCAAGTCGCAACTGAACACTTGTTATGGAATGGATTCTTGACCACCTACACAAATTGGATTTTTCACGGTGAGGGTTCATCTGATAGCTCTGAGGATTCACAAATACAAAATGACACGTCCAAAGATGACATGAGAGACATGTTGCGTGATGCGTATGGTGTATCACAGGATGGAGAGAATATGGAAGACGACGACCATCGATTTGTATTTGTTGATGACGCGGAAGCTGAGAAATTTTACAAACTGTTAGAGATTGTTGCACATGAATTGTACCCTGGAAGTAAGAAGTACTCTAAATTGTACATTGTTGTGAGATTGTTTCACATAAAATGTGTCAATAATTGGAGTAATAAGTCATTTTCTGAGCTGCTTGAGCTTTTGAAGGAACTGCTTCCAGAGGGTGAGACGTTGCCCGGCTCTTATTATGAATTCAGGAAAATAATCAGGGACCTTGGACTTGACTATGATAAAATCGATGCTTGCAAAAATAACTGCATTTTGTATCGAAAGGATTTTGCAGATAAGACTTCATTTCCAAAATGTGGTGCTTCTAGATATAAAGAAATCGAAATTGATGAAGCTGGTGTAGAAAACATTCGTACGAACAAGAAAGGAGTTCCTTGTAAAGTCCTGCGCTACTTTCCCTTGACTCCTAGGTTGAAGAGATTGTTCATGTGTTCGAAACTGTCACCCCTAATGCGGTGGCACGATGAAAGTCGTACCAAGGATGGGATTCTATGACATCCAGCAGATTCTCCAGCATGGAAGACGTTTGATAATATGCATGCTGAGTTTGCTTCTGATTCTCACAATGTTCGCCTTGGATTAACTTCCGATGGATTTAATCCCTTTGGCCTCATGAGTCTATCATATAGCATTTGGCCCATCGTATTGATTCCGTACAACTTGCCACCATGGTTGTGCATGAAGTCTCCCAATTTTATCCCGTCGATGATTATTCCTGGTCCAACTCAACCCGGAATGGACATAGATGTCTACCTAGAACCGTTGATTGAGGAATTAAAAGAACTGTGGGAAGATGGTGCTGATACTTATGATGCTGAACGTAAAGAGGTTTTCAAGTTGCATGCTGCCTTACTGTGGACGATAAGCGACTTTCCTGCATATGGTTATCTATCTGGTTGGCAAACTAGTGGGTATCTTGCATGTCCTTTCTGCAACAAAGACGCGTGCTCATGGAGACTACCATATAGCAAGAAAGCATGTTTCATGGGTCACAGGAGGTTCCTCCCAATGGATCATAAATTTCGTAAAGATGCTTCATCATTTGACGGAAAAGAAGAATTTAGAAGTGCTCCTAAGATGTTGTCTGGAAGTCAAGTTCTAGATCAAACTAGAGATGTAGATAATCTACCGTACAACTGGATAAAGCAAAGTATATTTTTTGAGCTGCCATACTGGAAGCATAACCTTATACGTCATAATCTTGACGTGATGCACATAGAAAAGAATGTATGTGAGAGTTTGATTCACACACTGCTAGGAATGGAGAAGTCAAAGGACAGTGAAAATTCTCGATATGACCTCGAAGAGATGGGCATAAGGAATAAACTTCACATTATCAAGGACGGAAATAAAAAAAAGCATCATGCCTTCATGTTTTACTTTGAAAAAGGAGGAAAAAGAATTATTCTGTAAGCTGTTGAAGTCTACTCGAGTTCGTGATGGGTATTCTTCTAATATAGCTAGAAATGCACGCGTCAAAGAAAGAAAGCTGATGGCATTGAAGAGTCATGATTATCATGTATTGATGCAACAGTTCCTCCCATTAGCTTTACAAGTAGTGTTGCCCAACAAAAATGTTAGATCTGTTGTAATTGAGTTGTCCAATTTTTTTAAAGACTTATGCTCTAAAGTCATAAATCCAAATACTTTTGAGAAGTTGGAATCCAGAATAGCAGTGACTCTTTGTAACCTAGAGAAGATTCTCCCACCATCATTCTTTGATGTGATGGAGCATGTGGTCATTCATCTTCCACGAGAAGCGAAGATAGCCGGACCGATATTCTATCGTTGGATGTACCCTGTGGAGAGGTAATCTTTCTAACAATTAAATTTGTTCAGACTTTGCATCCGATTGTATGTGATGTTCTTACAGAGTTTTATCTTCTTATTAATGTAGACACTTGCAAACTTTAAAAAGATATGTGCGAAATAAAGCTGCTACAGAAGCTTCTATAGCAGAAGGTTACTTGGTAGATGAATGCTTAACATTTTGTTCGAGATATCTCTCAGGAGTTGAAACAAGGTTCACTAAATTGTCTAGAAATGATGTGGAAGATGAAGATATGGATAATGATGAAGAGTGGTCTATATTCTTTCATAAAGGGCGTCGTCTAGGAAAGAAGACTCCTATTATGCTTGATAGCACAATGCTCAAAGCTGCACATCAATATATTTTGGCAAACTGTGATGTAGTTGATCCATACGTGAAGTAAGATCGTTGTTTACTTTTCACAATGTACTTTCATATTTACGTCTAGGTGTTTCACAAGTGTTTGTTAGCAGGGAGCACATTCGATACTTGAAGAAAATCAATCCACGTGCACGACAATGGGAAATCAGTAATCTTCATATGAACAGTTTCAATGAATGGTTTAAGAAACATGTAAGTTTAAATAAGTTATTTCCATTAGCAAAATAACAAAAATATATAAATAATAAAATTCATAATATTTTCATATTGAGGAGAAGGCAAAGTCGACAACTGTGTCTCCAAACCTTTTAATGTTGGCTCGAGGACCGCAACAAATGACGATGCAATATGCGGGATATGTAACAAATGGTTATAGATTTCGCACCAAGGATCGAGAATGCGGGAGGAAAACACAAAATAGTGGAATTATGGTGAATGCTCAGACCGAAAGTTTTTCCAGCTCCAAGGACAAAAATCCTCTAACGGGTCAGGTTACGTACTACGGGGTGTTAAGAGACGTTTTTGAGATCAGTTATTACGAGCAACTCAAAGTTGTATTGTTCAAATGTGACTGGGTCAATGCAAATAGAGGCATGAAAAAATCTGAAAATGACTTCACAATGGTCAATTTAAAACGTATTGATGTAACTGATCATCCATTTGCATTGGCCTCCCAAGCACAACAAGTGTTTTATGTGAAAGACATAAGTCAAACAAATTGGAGCTTTGTTGTGCACACTACACCTCGTGATACTTATGACATGGAGGAGAAGCTTCATGATAATTTCATGGATGGAACCTTCTTGTCAGAAGATAAATCTCTAAGTGATTTGGAAGATATCTTAAGTGACGTTTGTGATGACGTTAATTTAGTCAGAGAAGACATGGAGGGTGTGACCTTTTATGAAGAGGGTCATGATCCCCATCATTGATCTTATGTAACTCTTTTTATTTTATTATTTGGGTCAATTACTGGAAACACTCATGCTATCCCTTTATTTATAAAATGATCATTTATTCTTTTACATAATTATATATTTGGGTTAATCTGCTTAATGAGTTTGCTTGTTGGATGTTGGCTTCATCAGCAAAATTAAAATATTATTGAAATTTGTAAATTTTTAATTTTATTTGAGGAACACAATTAGAGAATGTATGCCATGATTTCAGTTTGTAATTGAATATTTTTGATATCAATTGTCTATTTAGGAGAATGAAAAGACACAGTCAGCTATTGTCTCCACTTACTGATGATGTCTGCAATGAAGGATTAACTCATGGGAGTATGATAGGTAAAATAAAAAATTACATCATTGAATATCTTTCTTAGAACCGCTCATATCATCATTTTAGTTGCAGGTACTTCCAAAAGACCAAAAGGAGGGTATCTTGGCTCAATAAATGTTGATTGGGGGTGTTCAAATGCAAAAGAAGGACTTAGAAACAGTAAAACCGTGGCGGGATCAGCTGCAAATAACAATAGAAGTTCTTCTTTAAACCTTGCAAAAGAAAAAAAATCTTCTGTGTCAAATGATGGAGTTGGTGCCGTTGGTAAAAGTCATGTGGTGGCAAACTCAAATATTGCTAGAGAAGAAAGTCATTCTAAAAGACACTTAGAAAAAAAAGTCATCAAGGAGTGCCTGTAAAAGCAAGTATGCAACGTTTGGTAAATGATGTCAGTAACAATCAAGAGGTTGAAATTGATAAATTAGATAATGATCAACATTCTGTTGCTGAGTCTCCTACTTTTGATCCTGGGCAGAGTGAAGGTAAGAAAATTTAGATACGAAGATGCATTATATTTTTCACAAACGATTACTTAATTATATGTGTATAATATGTATATCCTTGTAAATGCTTGCATCATATTCATGATTTTGTAGGGGGAGCTACAAATAAAAAAACAAGGGGCTATTCTAAGTGTATCCGATTATGGGGTAAGACAGGGGATAAAAAGCTGCCAATTACTTTGGATGAGAATGGAGATCCAATAGGGCCACATCAGAATGACCTGTCTTCCTTTTTGGGAACTGTTGCTAGAAATTCTGATCTTGCACCATTAAACTATCTTGATTGGCGACAAGTACCTGTGGAAAACAAAACCGCTATATGGAATTATGTGGAGGTAATTCTAGTCTTAGAGATATAATACAATGTTGTGAATTTTTTATTTAAAAATTATTCTTTTATTACAGACCAAGTTTGTTATCGACATAAAGGGGAAGAATTCAGTTTTGCGAACAGTGAGGGATTGTTGGAGAAACTTTAAAGCGGATATTAAAAAAACCACTACATGCGGCACAAAGAAAAATCTGACCGACTTAATGATTGCCCCTCCCGTGTTGATCCTGATCAATGGAAATTTCTTGTGAATTTTTGGGATTCTGACGATGGAAAGGTAAAACAATTTATTCCTTAATTTTGTAGAATTTAATAGTGTATATTGCATATAATTATATTATAATGCATTGTATGTAGTTAAGGAGTGCTAGCAGAAAGTTCGTAACGACAAGACATACATCGGGATCAACGCCGTATGCTTGTGTGAAGGCTAATGTGAGTTATCTTCTGGTTGAAATCTGCATTACACTTTCTTACTACTATGCTCAGATATGCTGCTACTGTTACAAACAGTTACAAAAGAAGAAAAACGGTGGCAATGTTAGCAGATTAGACTTGTTTAAGGCCACCCATTTGAAGAAGGATGGTACTGCTGTGGATGCAAAATCTGCAGAATTGATTGTAAGCAATCATTTAACAAATTTATTTTTTATTTAATGAAAATATTCTCATTAATATTGTATGTAGGACAAGATGAATGCGGCACTTGCAAGTAATGATGAAAATCTCGATGAAGATGAGATATTTGATCATATTTTGGGCCCAAAGAAGATTCCTGTGAAACATGCGATTCATGTGTCTCATAATGTATATGAAAATAAAATCACAGACTTAGAACTGGTTGTTGATGCTCATACCCAGATATATGAGGCTCAACAAAAGGAGTTGTTAGAAATGAAGAAAAAATTTGAAAATCTTGAAGCTATGATGCTGAGAAATTCTAACCCGAGTGCTTCATTTCAGCCGAACGAGGTAAATCTTCAAATTCTTATAATGTGATTACATAATAAAATTGATTTTCTTATAGTAAACTATTTATTTTGTAGAATATCACAATGACCACCAATGAAAGACTACCCAGACCAAATCAATCGAGTAGTGAAACACCCATTACCGAAGGACAGGTTATTATATCCAAACATTTATTGATTCATTTTTTCAATCTGAATTTTAGGTATAACCAATGTTTGATACAATCTTTATAAATTTAAAGGTTGTTTCCTTGTTAAGTTTTGAGGATGGGAATTCAATTGTAGCACGAGGACACGTTACTTCTACAAGTCCAACTTATGTCGTAGGAGGAGCACTGTTGGGGTCCTCATTTGCTGCCGTTTCCATTACTGTACCAATCCAACCTCAAGAGCAGTTGATTAGGCCTTTTGGTCAACACCAAGTCATTGAGGATGTAATTGGGACAGTGATAGCTTGGCCAAAGAAATTACTCATTGTCAGGTAACATTTTATAAATTAATCTCAATACTAAAAGTGCAATTCTTGACTATTTATGCATCATTGTAGGTGAACCATTTGGAGACGTGGAAACCAAGAGTAGCAGTCATTTGATCAACATAGAGATTCATATATCATATGAATCCATAGGATTTAGTAAAAATAGAAGTCAACCATTCTTTATTATATTTAGTTGGTTTTCAATAAATGTGGATGTCACACATATTGTAGTACCATTCATTATTTCATTGTCTTGATTTTAAATTCAAAGGAAAAATTCTTATAGATCATTCGCTATCTATTTCCCATGCATCAAATGATTGCCCTGTTATTATAGTTACTGAACAAGTGGCATGTATGGTTCTGGTTGAAGATCGCATATGTTAGTCATGCTAATGTTTGATACGCATATGGATGTATAGTTTCTTATAATCCAATGGCCAGTACAGATCCCTTTCCTTTATATTGTGTATGTGGCATGACATTTAACTTTTAACATATTTTTCCAATAGTTTCCAATGATTAGTAGCTTCTTCCTGTATTGGTTTGCCTTTCTCATCCACCTGTTGGTTATGCTTATTGTAGTCAGTAATTTAAACTTTAAACAATTTAGCTATTTAGTCATCATAATGAAGCATCTGCTCAGAAATTCTAAAACCATTTAACTTTCCAACTAGGCATTTGTATCTTTTCTTGTTTCCAGTTCCTTAGGGTTATGATGTGTGGTTCATGGCATCAACATACCTTTTCAGTGATGTATAAGCATGAGTGGACAAGAAAATGAATGGTAAGCTTTGGATCATGACGTGTGGTTCATGGCATCAACAAACCTTTTCAGTCATGTATAAGCATGAGTGGACAAGAAAACGAATGGTAAGCTTTGGAATCATATTCTTAATCCTGCAAGGACTTAAACTTTTAATATGGTTCTCTAAACTTTTAATATGTTTCTATTATACATATTGGATTACAGTTGATATACATGTATCCCTTCAAGTTTTCTGCTATAGACTTTTCTGCTATAGACTACTTTCTGGAGTTAGTGAAATTGTGCTAGTATTATTCTTCTTAACAAAGATTCCTTTTGGATTCTTGATTGAGTTTCTCAGCTATTCAAGTTGTTGGAGCTTCTATTTTTTACAATGTTGTTTCATTAGTGGTTCTTTCTCCTCTGGTCAATATGCATATCTATTTTTTACAATGTTGTTGACTTGCTAGGATTGCTGTGATTTCAGAAAAAACATGTTAACAATGCATAATTTCCAAAGTTGCTAAATTCTATATGGATTTCTTCGGGGTCAAGATTGTCCTGGATCTGGTTTCCATTCAGCTGAATGGCTTTTGGGCGGAATTCTTGTCTATGAAGATATTGACATGCTTTTACATAGTAGTGGTGAAGTGCAGAGACTCTTGGTGTTTGTTGTCATTGCCTTTGAATTGGTGGTTATCATTGTTATGGCTCTATTGCTTGTCATGAGCATGGACACGGTCATGTACATGAACATGGACATGGTCATGGACATGATCATAGCCATGATAATGGTCACAACCACAACCATGTCCATGATGATGTACACAACCATGATGATTCAGATCATCATTATGATGTTGGACATTCTCATGGGAATCAAACTCATGTTAAATGTAGCCATGGACGAGTTATAATTGTTAATCATGACCTTCAATCAGGGAATTCTGTGCACAAAGATGATCTTGAAAAGCCATTACTGAAGCATTCTAATAATGCTAGACACTAAATCTCTAGTTCAAAGAATCCAAAGAAACATTAATGTGGATGGATAGTATGGTTGATGTTCATGAGCTACACATAGGACTCCTCACTGTAACTTTGTTGATTGATTTCTTCCCCTAATCCCTGATGTTTATATAATATCTAGAATTGCTGGAAATTGTAGTGATCTAAGATATTATTCAAGGCTGTATTCGAATGTCATGTTGACCTTGCTTTAGAAATTTTTGAAGTTAGTGAAAGTCCTAAAGTTCATTTTTAGTCGTGTTATGTGTTTTTTGAAGAATGTTGACCAATGAGCTTAGTTTCTACATGCTGATCCCAGCTTAATTATTGATAATAGTCATTTTATTAGTGTGAATGCAGAAAAGTTGAAGGGCATAGACAACTACTGTTCTTATGGTTTATATATTTGCATTGTACTTGCAAAAAATGGTGACTCTGGTCCCTCTTCACCAAAGAGACCATGCTCAAATGACCTAAGGACAAATCTTTGCTAAGGATAATAGAGGAGGTAGAAAAATTTGGAGATAGTACTGGGATGATAGTTGGTGTTTTGAAAACAGTGATTCTGGGTGGTAGTACATTGGCATAAATTCCATAGAGGGAACACAAAACTATATGAAGTGTCAAGAAAAATTTAATTAAGTCGGAATTCTTTGCCTTATCTAAATGGTTAATTCTAGTTGAATGAACATGTGTTTAGCTTGCAGCTCGAGATGGTCTATGTGTTGCTCTATTTTGATTTAGATATGAAATGCAAACAACACCTATTTACAACTTATGATTCAGTCTAATGCTTCTTTTTTGTGCATACCTGGCTGGCTTATGCTACTGGTCCGCAGCTGCTTCTTAGCTATGATATCACTGACTCACTATAGGAGTTGTTTGACAGGTGGTCTACTACTTTGAAGCATTTGTTGACTGTTTGTCTAGTCTACTATAGGAGTTGATTGACAGGTGGTCTACTACATAATGATCTACATTGTCATTGTTATGCTCTCTATTACATGGTTTCGTTTCCCTACTCAGATTTTGTTTCTTATTGTGAATTCCTTTTGTTCTGCACCAAGGCTAATGATTCATTCTATATTTTGTTACAGATACTTGGCCTTATCTTGGTTTGGACGTTCTTCTAGTACCATATAAGACAACATCATATTGCATCATTTGCTGTCTTGGTCTTGCTTTGTCAGTAAACAACTCTAGAAGGAGCCGTTTGGCTCTATTTGATAATCTAGTGTCATGGGGATGACTCCCATCTTCGTTATGCCTATGATGGCCCAGAGAATCTTGGATTCTCTTTTGAATGCTCTGAGTTTCTTTCCGACATCCTTTTGTAAATGTTGACTGTACATGCTTCTTTTTATCATCATTATTCCTATATGGGCATTTTATATCATGGACTATTTTCTCTAGTAGAATGCAGACTGTGTAGTATGCATGGTTAGTATGAAAGCCCCATGTTGATATTAATGTCCATTGTACTTATCAGAAATCCACAACGAGATATATGTTGCTTACTGGTGCAAACATTCATAGCTCGTGCGAAGCCATGCTCTTTCACTAGCTAGCTGGATGTCAGTTTCAAGGTATGTTTCTTTGACTTAGAAATGAATGTTGTCTAAATGTTTGACACACCCCAATTTTATGTCATGTGAAACAACTAATTGGACTTGAATCCTCTTACAAAGCGCACAATCATTTTGTAGGGCATTCATTCATCTTCATAGATGTACTTGCTAGATAAAAGAATTTGTCTAGGACTCTCATGGTGCATGTTTTGACATGCTCCTTTGACGTCCATTCGAATGTGTACTCATGATAGTTTGCATGCAGACCTTGCAATGGATCAATATGACCTTGTCGTGGAAATCTGCTTCATTCTCTTCCTTTATCCATCTGTGATATTGCTAACTCAATGGGGGGGGTTTGTCCTCTTTTGTGGTGAGCTAAAGATTTGGGAAGCTGACAACTACATTGTCCATTTCAGATTGACCACAAAATGCTTTTATTCGAGAGAAGGAAAGAAAATAGCATACCATATTACATGTGATTTTCATTTGATATAAACTTAGACGAGGTCAGTGGATAAGCTGAAGTTATTGTTTCAGCTGGTGCTCCACTCATTTTATTTTATAATTTTTCTCAAGAACAAAATCAATTTTCTCTGGTAGTAGATTGCTCTAGATTTATATATGCCAAACAGGGGAACCTCATAAAATTGGAACTCTTTTTTTAAGTCTTTATGATTTGATGCAATCATAGAACATGGTCTTGAACAAAGCATACTTATATACTATATATTTCTTCTTGTGGTCCGTACAAAGATAACTTTGGTAAGCTTCTTATCCATTCATGTAAAACCACAACATCTCTTGAAAATTAATATGCACGCATTTGGATTGCTCTTCATTAGCCCTACTCTTATAGGAAACTAGATTTAGATCTATTTACTCTATCATTTTGCTGCTATTTATGTAGATACAAAATCCAGCATCCATAAGCCTATGATCATGAAAAGCAATAGGTCCGATTTATGCAGATTTGTATTTTGATCTATTTACTTTAGCTTGTTGGATTTATCTCAGATCTGTATTTTGTTTCAGCTTCTTCTCAGGTCTCAATCAATGATGGATAACTATAATTTAGTTCATGGCTTGGGGAAAGTAGGATCTTTAGTATTGGCCAATTTAGGGTCCAATTTGCAAAGAAATTGTTCATTTGACATTGACTTGTCTCGTGCATTGACATACCAAAATCTGTCCTACACAAGACACCAATACTTGTAATTATTTCTTCAGAACCTCAATGTGAGTTGCTGGAAGATTATAACAGTAGAAAGTTCTAGATGATCCAGTTCACAGTTTGCATGCTATCAGGTGAGTCTTTAAAGGAAAATTGCTCAAAAGTATGTCTTGAAAACACAAAATCCAGCAACAAAGCCTCAGAACAAAGAGCAATAGAAGCAGCCAACTCATTATTTCTTTCCTTGAATCACTAATCTATCCAGGTTGAGTTCCCATTTTCCTGCTGGTGGTCTCTCCCAAGAGCATGGTGTCATTGCAACAAAACTACTACTAGGAATGAACCCCTTAAAGGCAAATTTATTTACTTAGAACTGATGAATGATGCATCATGTAGTTTCACAACTGTTATACATGCCTTTTATTTCTGTAAAAATCCCTATAGATTCTAGTTTAGCTCTTAAATGGAAGCACCTGCAGCAGTTATGAGGTAGATTTTGAGTATTCAATAATAGGATAGCGTGATGTATGAAAATCTGGATGTTATGTGATGTCTAACCGAGAAAAAACTAATACAAAAGAGCATTAATTCTAAAAATAATGTGGCAGCAAACATACTACGAGGAACTGAAATCTACACAACAACTGGAGGTGCTGGTTTTGTACCGTAGCTTTCTCTTTTAGATCACTACTAACTTGTTGTTTTAAAATTACAAAACATACTATTTGCGCAAATGAAAGAAGCATCCTCAAAACATACTGTTTGTTGTTGTTGTGTCATGATACAATCATTCTACCTTCTTACCGACTGAAATGAGAACAAAGGATAGGATGCATACAAATATCCTAACCTTCATCTCTGCATTTGTTCCTGTTCCCCATCTTTTTGCCACTTTGTTTTTAACGAATAAACGTATTGCTTAAAATGAAAAAGGCTTATTAGGGTTTTTTTTGTAGGTTTCTGATCTTATGACCCCTCTCAGAGAACTGGCTCATACTGATGCTAATGTTGCTTACCATATGTGGGTACTAGTTTTCCCTATGCTCTGGCATGCTTTGGAAAAGAGTCAGCAGAAGGTTCTAGTAAAGCCAATAATTTACCTTCTTTCAAAAGATTACCAGAAGAAACAGAAAGCCAGCAGGCCCAATGTTGTTCAAGCTCTTCTTGAAGGTCTCTATTTGAGTTGTCCTCACCCGCGTATGCCCAGTGAGCTTATCAAATTTATTGGTAAAACATACAATGCATGGCATATCTCAATATCTTTGTTAGAGAGCCATTTGTATCTGAATGATTCAAAATGTTCTGAATCACTGGCTGAGTTGTATCGGCTTCTTAACGAAGAAGACATGCGCTTTGGCTTGTGGAAGAGAGGACCAATTACTGAAGAAACAAGAGCTGGATTGTCACTTGTTCAGCATGGGTACTGGCAGCAGGCTCAAAATCTTTTTCATCAAGCAATGATTAAAGCCACTCAAGGAACTTACACCAACAACATCCCTTTAGCTGAAATGCGCCTTTGGGAAGAACAATGGATAAATTGTGCTAGTCAGCTGAGTCAATGGGATGCACTGTCTGAATTTGGTAAAAGTGTTGAAAATTATGATATTCTTCTTGATTCACTTTGTATGGTCACTCAATCATGGACGTGCAAGTAAATTCTCAGAGCTCTATATATTGTCTGGCTGATGCCATTTATCCCAGGTCTTCTTGATAAAGATTTTTTTTTGCAGGAGGCTTTTGTCCACATAAGGGAGCAGGAAAAGGCCTATCTTGAAATGAAAGGAGAGTTTAGTAGTGGCCTGAATTTAATTAATAATACTAATCTTGAACAGTTGCCAGCAAAACACAAGGTAGAAATATTTCATCTGAAAGGAGACTTTCTGGTGAAGATGGATGAATCTGAAAATGCAAACCTTGCTTATTCCAGTGCTATAATACTCTATGAGCATTTAGCTGAAGGATGGATAAGTTGGGGTAACTATTGCGACAAGGTATTTACAATTTTACTTATTTTCCACGCTGAGGAGCATGTGATCTGAATCCTCTGTCTGTCTTAATGTTTACTCGCCTGTTACAGATTTATAAAGAAACACGAGAAGGGCCATGGTTGGAATATACAGTGAACTGCTTTCTTCAGGGTATCAAGTATGGTGTTTCAAATTCTAGAAGCCATTTAGCACGTGTTCTGTATCTGCTTAGTTTTGATTTACCGTCCGAACCAGTGGGAAGAGCTTTTGATAAATATTTGGATCAATTACCTTACTGGGTGTCGCTTTTGTGGATTCCTCAGCTTCTTGTTTCCTTACAAAGGGCCGAGGCTCCTCGCTGCAAGTTAGTTCTGATAAGAATTGCACAAGTATATCCTCAGGTTGGTGAGCCAAAAATCTTATTGCTTATAGTGTGCATAATTGATTTTGTTCTTTTTTTGTTTATGTATTGTACTTTATTGTACTTTGTTATAGGCATTATATTATTGGTTGCGCACATATTTTACGGAATGTCGTGATGTGCCTAGTAAGACAGAAGCTGCAAGGAACTCCTTTTTGAATGCCTCACTACTCTATCATCTCTGATCGATATTCCTCTTCTTACAAGGTTCTTGGGGTTAAAAATTATATGGCATTATAGGAATAATCGTTCTTGGGGTTAAAATATATATCATGTTGAATCGCACATTAACTCCTTTCTACCGCTGTATTTTTCATAACTGGTTTCTGCAATCACTCATGATGCTTGCTCGCATATATTGTGGACCTGTACAGATTACAAAACTTGTTCTGCACAACTCTGAATCATTCTTGGTCATGTGTTCAATTCTTGTGCGTTTCAATTATGATGAACATCCCAAATGGGTCTACTTAACAGATCGAAAATCTTATGTTCTCTCTTTACTTTTAAAAAGAAGAAAGTAATCTTATCTTAATATTAAAGATAAACTGTTGCGATCAGTAATTATAATTAAAACAGTCATGTGAAGTTGCAAATCCTATGGTTACTATGATCTGATTTCTCTTTTTTTTCTTCTCTTCACTCCTATTCACTTGCACGTTTTGGTGATCACAAGGGATTACAGAGGCTGAGTTAATTTATTTGGACATTAGGATTGGTGCGTGCCTATCATTTATTGTTTAACAGGTCGTGCTTTCATCATCGGCTAAAGGAATTACTTTCTTCTTCATAGAAAAATAACATAAAAAAACCTATTGACGTGTTTTATGCCTTCCATAAATACAAATGAGAAAGGACACTGATATAGTTAAGTAATCTTGTCAACTATATTCTTGGTCGTGACTGCTCATTATCTGTAGGAGCGGTTTCTTTTACTCATCTTCATAGTCACTACATCGACAATCATTATTTTGATGACTGCATTAGATATTCTGGACAACAGTACAATACAGTACAGACACAAAAAAAAGAATACGATTCCATATTATATCTTATTTGAGCTATTGCAACAGCCACATATGCTAAGATGTATGTTATTAAGTTATGCTCCTCTTGTGGCTCATAATATGATATATGGTTTCTGTTTAATAATGATCAAGTGGTGTGTATTCATTATGCATTGTATCTTTAAAAGGGATTGCTTCCTATGCATAGTGATTATCATGTACAATACTTTTAGACCTCCACTTACGTGATGAAAAACTGTATAGTGATTATCTGATCGCTCTGATTTTGTTTTCCTTTTGCAGGGTCTCCTTGAGAACGAGTATGTTGGAACATCCTATACAGTTGGACAGGTGAGAGCCATTTCTGGTGTCCAGGCCGTGCGTGGTTCTTATAGCATCTCCTCATCTACGAGTGCAAAGTGGACAAATCTACTGGTTTTGTTTCTGATGGCTATGGGTTATCGCATCATCTTCTACTTTGTTCTTATATTAAATGTAAGAGAAAGGATAGCCACTTGTACATCTTATTGTCGATCAATCATGCACACAATAAAAGCAAGGTAGGCAATGTCTCTGAGCTCTGGAGTAGTAGGATTGTAGTGTTATAAAATGTAAATGTTAATCTTTAGAATTAGCGTGTTTCGAATTGCAATGTGCAATATTATAAGAATTTTTTCCTTGGGTATAACGAAGGGAAAAAGGTCCCCTGCGTTTCTTGCTATGCTGTTAAAGGTGACTGTTGTTAAAAAAACAATGGATATTTAAATTGTATATAAAAATGCCGCTGCTATTTTGTGATATTGCACTCCAAATTTATTTGACTGGGCAATAGCTGATTGCAGTTGCATCCGACTCCGAGGCGTCGTCTTAGCAATATCAAGTGATCTATAATTATAGGAGATTCTTCCCTGTAGCTCAACAGTCAGAAGGGGTAAGCGTCTAGTTCTTACTGCTGTCACCTTTTAAATATAGTTCAGGTTTTTAAGTATTTATCCATTTTTTTGTTGCAGGTTCCTTCTCTGCAACTTGAATTCTTAGCTAGTTATATAGCAGAGTTGACACTCTTGGAGTACAGTTTCTTTCTTATGCTCCATCGATAATAGATGCCTAACGGTCTTACAAAATTTATACTACAGTCAATGAGGAAACCTTGGGTAAACAGTGAAAACAGGTCCAGCCGTCAGCTTGGTAGCATTCTGCAGATCAATGAGAATGACAAAATGTAATATAGAGGTCATCATGTATAGGTAGGAGCTTATTCTTAAATGCAATGGGAGAAGAAATCTTATGGAATAGGTAAGTTATGAGTAGGAGAAACTATGTTTTCTTGTTTCTTTCGGGAGCTATATCTCAAAACTTGTATGTTTCTTTGTAGGTATCCATGGTGGTTTGCACAAAGTGGATGCTACCATCAACTTGATGGCGCTTGATCCACAAATACAAAAGTACAGAACGTATAGATTATGAGAAGAAATGCAATATGTTCTGATCCAGGGGATTCGCCAACCAAAACTAACCATACATGAACCTCTATTTGAGTTGCCAATAGGAAAGGCTGCAACTCGAGCTCTGGGAGTTGATGAGGACATGGCATATACCCCTATCATGTTTGGGATTGGAAGATTCACCACTAAAGCTGAGATTCATAGGGCTGTTAAACTCACTGTGAATTAGGTGGAGGAAGTAAGGGAGATGAGCCCTCTTTATATTGTGCTTTGTAGTCTGCAGTGGATAGATGTAGTCAGAAGAAGATATTGTATACATGTGTCTTTTTTCCATGCATATTGTAAAATAGGGGCCAGGTTAATGTCCTCCCCATGTGTACTCATTGTTCAAATATAAATAAAAGTATCACTGGTGACATTGTAAGCACAACTCGATCTTGAATAACATTCATCTATTTTCTTATTGAAAACCACTCTATATTGGCAAGCGACTGACTGGATACATAATGTTTCTCACTACATATGTATGTATAGTACATGGTGTCTTTCACTACACACTAGCTATAATTACATGTGTAGCAAGTGCTAATTTTTGCTATACATGAACTACAAATACAAATTGTAACCAATGCCATCTCTCCCTACATATCATAGGTACAAATTGAATTGTAGTCATACATTTGGCTACAATTGAAACTACATGTTTATGTGTAAGGACATTTTTACCTACAATTAGGGTTACACATGAATTTGTAGCGAGAGGAATAACTAACTACAACTTTAAAAAATGTAGCCTAAACAATTAGCTACACGGGTATTAGCTATATATTATAAATGTAAGGATAAATGTAGCGAAAGCTTTTAGCTACAAAATTTGGGGTTTTCACTACAAATTTTTTTTGTAGTTAAAGACCATATTTTTCATAGTGTGTGGGTCTGCTTCCCTAGCACTGAGCCTGAACAGGTGCTGGTGCAGTATGATTTCGTGTCATCCCGGTGCACTTCATGCTGCGCCTTTGGCCACGGCCTGCACCGCTGCCCTTTCGTCACTGACCAGGTGAGGGCTGACGCCCTGCGTCTCTTGGAGGCCAACAGGAAGCCTTCTCCACCCATTGGTTGGCGTACCAACAAGAAGAGGAAGACATCCAGCTTGCCGGCGGACGCTCCCGAGGTCGACAAGCCTGTGACCACTGGGGTGACGAAGATCCCTGAAGACGCAGGCATCGATGCGGATGCCGCCGCTGAGCCTGTGACCACTGAGGCGATGGAGAACCCTGAAGATGTAGGCATCGGTGTGGATGCTGCCGTTGAGGAACCCCCCCTGAGGATGATGACGTCCTGGCCAGCCCTTCCCAGGGCACACCCAAACGGGGAAGGAGCAGAAGTAAGAAAAGCAAGACAAACAGGAAGCAGAAGGCTGAGATGGGAGGCGTCCCCAACACTGCGGAGGGGGACAGCAATCCCGAGCTGGTGACGGTGGTGGGTGGGTTGAATCCTCCTGGAGGACCAGACGAACCCATCGCCATCCCGGAGGCGACTGACACAGCTGAGAATGTGGCGGAGGAAACTGAGGGGCTTGACCCGGAGACGGGCGTCCCTAACCCGACGGAGCCCGACATCCCTGCACCTGAGGCGACGGCATCTGGCGATGGTGGCCTTGACGTGACAGGCGAGGATGAAACCCTGGTACCCCATCTTGTCGACACCGGGTCCGTGGCGGCGGTTGACGAGCCGAACCCTCCTGGAGGGGGAGACGCGCCCATCACCGTGCCGGACCAGGTCTCCTTACCGGAGCAGGAGCCCGTCCTCGTGACCAGCGACGAGTCACCTACCAGGGAGCAGATTAGACGAAGCAGGCGCGGCCACACCAGGTCCACCGTGGCCAGAAGCAGGTCCACCGCGGCCAGTAGCAAGCCAGTGACCACCACCAGGAGGGTACCCCCACCGGTGAGGCAGGTGATCATTGCTTTCCCGGTGCCGGGCTACTCGTTCGAGATTTCTGATGGTGCTGGCATGAAGGGCCAGGCAGGCATGCGGAAGAAGGGCGTGATGGAGGTTGTCCCTCCCCCGACGCAAGCCTCTGAAGCCGAAGCAGCTGAGGACGAAGACGAAGAGGAAGACGAAGTAAGTGAAGACGAACAGATGGTGGAGGCGAAGGATGCTGCTACGGCGCCCGCTGAAGCCAAGGTGGAGCCCAGGCGGAAACCTGGGAGTCAGCAGTAGCCCACCCCCCTCTTTTGTGGTTGTCCATGTCAGTTCTGATGTGGAATGTGCGCGACGCTTGTGAGCCGGCAAAAAGGAAGGCTGTGGCCATGCTTGCCCGACAGCAGGGGGTGACGATGTGCATGTTCGTAGAGACCAAGTTGAAGTCGGACTTGGGAGGAGATAAGGTGGTGAAGGAGTTGTTCCCTTTCGGTTGGAGCAGTGTGTCCAACCTGGCGATAATTGGGAAGGCGAGGATTTATTGGGGCTGGGACCCCCGGGTCTGGTCGGTGCAGGTTACTTCCATGTCGGCGCAGCTGATTTCGGGGTGGTGCACCAATAATGGAGGGCTGAGGATCCTTCTATCAGTCGTCTACGCCCACAACCAGCCTCAGCGGCGTCTGGACCTTTGGGAGGAGCTCGTGGCTTCCAATCCTGTCACCCTTGTGCCGTGGATGGTGGCGGGAGACTTTAATGCCATCCTCAGCGACGAGGAGAAGGCGGGGCGTCGAGAGGTCTCCAGGAAGGCGATGCGGGAGTTTAATCTTGCTGTGGGGAGCTCTGGGCTTCTGGAGTTGAAGACCTACGAGGGCGCTCTCACCTGGTCCAACAGAAGGGAGGCGGAGGAGAGGATATGTTGTCGCCTGGATAGGGTGCTTGTCAACGACAGATGGGCGGGCCTGTTTCCCTCGGCACACACCTGTTTGTCCTTTTCTCACCTAAGTGATCATGGCATGCTGATCACTTCCCCTTTTGCCTCGCCGGACGAGTGCCGTGTGAAGCCGTTCAGGAGCCTCAATGCCTAGGCGAGCTGGGATGGTTTTTTGGATGTGGTCAGGAGCACTTGGGGTTTCCCCGTTCATGGGAACCCTCTCTTCGTGACAGCCATGAAGCTCAAGGCTGTGAAGGGCCGGCTGAAAGCCTGGGCAGCCACGAGGGGTGATGTTGGCACACGGAAGAAAGCAGCTAAGGTGGAGTATGCGGCCATCCAGACAGAGTTGCAACACTCCCCGTGTTGCCCTGCTTTGGTGCGGCGCGAAAGGGAGGTTCGAGGAAGGCTGGACCAGCTCGATGCGGAGGAGGAGCTCTTTTTCTATCAGCGGAGCCGTGCTCAGTGGATCCAAGACGGCGAACGTAACACAGCTTTCTACCAGGAAGCTGTCAAGCGGAAGCAGATGCGGGACATCATACATTATCTCATCAGCAATGACGGAAATCAAGTCAGCAACCAGACAGCTCTCTAGGGGGAAGCGGTGGCGTTCTACAGCAACCTCTACAACGGCGGCGATGCCCACACCTGCCATATGCGCCTACAGCCCACTAACCTATTAACCGCGGCCCAAGGGCGCCATCTTTGTCGACCTTGTACACGTGAGGAGGTGAGAGACGTTGTTTGGTCCATCGGTCCGGATAAGGCGCCGGGCCCTGATGGCTTCAACGCTAGCTTCTTTAGGAGTTGTTGGAGTGTTATTGGGGAAGACGTGACGAAAGCCATCGTATGGCTCATGAGGGGGGGGGGGACATGGTGCGACAAGTCAACCACTCCTTCTTGGCACTGATCCCTAAAGAGGATGGCGCCACTCACCTTCGCGACTTCAGGCCCATTGCATGTAGTAGCGTTCTTTACAAAATTTTCACCAAAGTGCTAGCTGAGAGGCTTAACGAGGTGTTTGGGGGGTTGATCTCACACAATCAAGGGGCGTTCATTCCAAACAGGAGCATTTCAGACTGTTCCCTCCTCGCAGCGGAGTTTTTATTAGGCTTTGACATCAAACGCGCAAAACCAAAAGCCTGTCTGAAGACTAATTTATCTAAAGCCTACGATCATGTTGATTGGGAGGCCTTGTGGACTATCATGACTAGAATGGGGTTCCCCCCCCACGTGGATGGGCTGGGTTAAACAATGTGTTTCAACCTGTTCTTTTTTAGTGCTTGTAAATGGGTTCCCGGTGGGGCTGTTTAATAGCTCGCGCGGGTTGAGACAGGGGTGTCCCTTGTCACCGCTCCTGTTCATGATTGTCATAGAGTACCTTACCACTCTTATGACGGAAGGGGAACGGCTAGGCCTCTTCCGCACATACAATGTTAAACGCACAACCGTCATGTCCCACCTCATATTTGTGGATGACGTGCTCTTTTTTGTGGAGGGCTCTAGAAAGAGTCTTAAGGGGATCAAGAAGGTGCTGGATGAGTTCAGTGCCACGATGGGGATCAGGGTCAACCCGACAAAGTCCAAGCTCTTCCTCTCCAAGGCTGCGACAACTAACACTACCCGGCTCAGTAGCATCCTGGGCTGCCCGACAGACGAGCTCCCTACTCGGTATCTGGGCTTCCCTCTAGCAGCGTGGAATCACAAGGCCGCCTTCTTCAACCCATGTTTAGACCAGATGAAGAAGATGGTCTCCAAATGGCCCCCGGACAAGATCACAATGGCGGGGCATTGTCTCCTGATTAGAGCCAACCTGCAGGGTTTGGTTACGTTTTGGGCCTTGCAAGGCCACATTCCCGACAACACTTGTGACCGTATGGAGATGATGATGGCTGACTTTGCGTGGGGGTCTAATTATCACCCTATGCGGTTTGAACATTTGGCTAGGCCTTGTAAGGAAGGGGGTTGGGTCTCAAAGGGGTCAATATTGTGAACCGTTGGGCTTCTCTCAAAAGGCTCGTTTGGTTCCACACGGGTGCTCATTCCCCCTGGACCCAATGGATGCGCATGCGCTATGGTCTCGTCCCCCCTGACCCGACGCTACTGCGACATGGTGCCTCAAACGCGTGGAAGAATATGGCCCGGGCTTGGGCTGAGCACCATCACATCTTCGAGCGCTCCCCCACCGGCCTTGTGAAGCTCGTCAATCCCGGCGTCAACCTGTGGAGGGTCATTCAACCACAACAGGCCCCTTGTGGTGTCGGCAACACCATCTGGGCGGGGCCCCTCATCCATAGATGGAGCTTTACGGTCTATAGATCTTTCCACGATGCCCTTGCCACTGCTGACAAAGTTCACATGTAGAACAATGAGGCTAGTGATAGATGTGTCTTCTGCAGATAAAGGGAGGACACGCAGCACATCTTCTTCCGATGCAGATTTTCTAAGCACATCTTACAGTCTGTCATGGACCTCTGCGGCATCAGGGTCACGGTGACTGCCACCATCACCGACACTGTAAACCTTATCAAAGAAAAGACCAGGGGATGGAAGGGATGGAAGTGGCTGGCTGTCACTGCATGGACATGTTCGGCGTACTTCATCTGGAAGCACGTAATGAGAGGCGACACGACGTGAAGTCCCTAAGTTCTGCGGAGTGCGGGGAGCTAGTGGTCAAAGCTACTAGGCGTGTCGCGGAGGTGCGGGGATGGAGCTCCACTATCCCGACCCACATTAGCAGGGCTTGGCGGATTCCTGTCAGCATTTAGATAGTTCTATATATAGCCCATGGCCATAGATGGGGTTTTTGTAGAGTTACCCCCGTATACACTCCATTTTTATAGTTACACAGGGAGGCGGGTGTTGGGTTTTAGGGGAGACAGAGAAGACAGCGGAAACAAAAATTTTCTCCCCAACCTATACCAAGGAAACGCGTCAACGTCTATATAATAGGAAAGGATGGTTTGTGGAATCATACCTTGTCCCGAGGCTTGCTCGGTGACAATACCTCGCGCAATGCGCGGTCTTCAACTCCGGACTTAGACGGTGTCTGTGCAGCTCCTGGTCGCACCGGGACTGACGACTCCTACTCGAACCGGACTGTCGGATGACAGTTGTCCTCCTAAGCGGCAGTGTTCTCCCGCCTCTATAGTAGTCCACACGGACCACCTGGAACTCCACACTCCTTGTCCCACAAGGAAGTGGAAGGAGTCACACCCTCCTGTTGACGTACTAGTCGCCAACACGCTCTCCTGCCTCCTGTTGCAACTGCAGTTGTCCTTCCCTTGCTGCACCTCCCTTTTGCGGGAAGCACTTGCTCGGGCTCTCTCACGGTTACCAAAACCAGAGAGAACGACAACTTGCAGAGCAACTGGTTGCACTGAGCTGTACTGTGAGAAGCCCCCAATACCCCATATTTATATAGGAGAGTCATGGGACAGGGTTCTCCATCCCGGGCAATGTGAGACTAAAGCAGGAGTAGAAGGATTCGGGATTTTCCACAAAAAGCAACCATCTCGCAACCTGAACTGATCGGTTCACTGCTGAACCGATCGGTTCGGCCATTGAGCTGATCGGTTGGACTTGAGTTGACCGTTTGGGGCACTCCAACCGATCGGTTGGTGCCCTGAACCGATCGGTTCATGGTCCTAATCCGGCTCAAAAAGACTTTCCTTGTTTCTTTCCCAATTGGTATCGAATACCAATATTATTCTCAATCGAATTGGGAAATTTGAAATGAAAGGAAAATTCTCACCAATCCTACTTTCCCAAGTTGCTCGATTGCACCAGTTGAACCGATCGGTTCAACACTTGAACCGGTCGTTTCACTCTGTGCATGAGCCGATCGGTTGGACAATTGAACCGACCGGTTCAGCAACCTCAACCGACCGGTTCATCACATGAACCGATCGGTTGGGAGTGCAGGTTTTGCAGAATCAGTCAAATGTGATTTCAATCAATCCGATACTCCAATCAATGCGTCCAACACCTTGAACCATACGATATTAAGCCATCGACTGATTGAGTGTTTAATTGAACTACCAAACTCTTTTAGTAATCAATCTAAACATTGCTTTGTGGACAAAACTCCTCTTCCAGGTTAAATCCTATGTGTGTGACCCTGCAGGTCCATTTCACGTTGGCAGTGAAAGTCCATAACACTTATGACTTCACAAGCAAAGAGCGGTGCCTAGTCACACATCAGTGCTACCCAAGTGAAAGTAGAAAGTTGGAGAACAACTTTCATCCTACAATCCGTGAATGGTGTTACAACGAATGTATAATTCCTTTGTCACTGATATCCCGAATGAACTCGAGGCATGGAACAGTCATCCTGTCAACGTTCATTCACTTCCTTGATCTCAGAATAGACTGGAAGAGATATGTATGACATCAGTATCACATACTGATTCACACATGCGTGCACGCCTTTCTCAATCCTACTCATCAAGTGGCCATGGATATCATACTCCCTCAGGAGGGACAAATCCCATGTCTATCACTCACCCCACAAAAGCCCCATGTGTCAAAGCCACCCAATCATCACCTTTATAACAACCCATGTTTCAGGATTGCGTTTGATGATGTCAAAGTGCGCCCAACGACATGTGTTGAGTGTAGTGATTTCAGGTCTAAGAATCACACTCACCACCATCACTATGAGTACTGACTGTGACTACCATCTCATGGTTCCATGTGTCAAACTCACGGTGGGTCTGTCCGGTACACTTGTTCTCTAACAAGTACCTATGTGTTTGGTTTGATATCTCTATATCATGACTAATGAGATTCTGTCATCAACCAACACCACAATCTAGTCTTGTGTGTCATTGTTATCTATCTACCTTCCATAATGACATCCGACTAGGGACATAACAAGAATGTACAAACTCTTAGCATCCGTATGATCTCATCATTCAGGTCCTCAACCTGAAAGCATACGTCATTGAGTTCTGTCATTCTTTAGACATTCAATCTGTTCTATCACTATCTCATATGACTGAACCAGAAAGAATTGGAAGCTTGCCTTTGATGTTTATCAAATCAATCTTAATGTATTCCACCAATCATCACATGATTGGCTCTCAGGGCATACATACCAACAGACTCCCATTTGCACTGCGAGCCAATCACCTATGAATTATATTCATAGTGATCTTCAAACATGTCCCACATGTTACTGTGCTCTAGTGCCATCATAGTGAGTAATGGCAACACCTTGCCAAAGTCTGAACAAATTGCATGCCTCACATCTCTTCGCTGTACGTCGCACGTATGAGATGGAGTTGCCGTAATATGCGATCTAGTATTCCATTGCTAACCTTTAGCCACATTGCATGATCAAGGATTCCAGACTTGTCATCAATGAGTGGAATATAAGTTCATCTCATGAACTTTCAGATCCATATAGTATCCATTGCTGTTCTCTAACACATAGATACTCGGCATTTCCCTTTTAAATGGCTTTATTGGAACACTTCCAATTATCAACAAGCATTCTCTTTTATACATCTTATATATATTTTGCGATTAATTTTCTGTCCTTCTGGAAGTTCGCATCAATGTAACTCTTTACATTAAACTCTTCCTTATCTCCATAGAACTAGTACTTCAAAAGCACTTATCAAGTTCTTATGGTATTCCAGTAACCCTTATTGGAAGCAGACAGACATCCACTCGTCATGTCCCACATACGAGTTAACAGGATGAGCACATCATATTTCCATGTCCTACATACAAGATGATGAATGCATTTTATTCTTGCCATGTCATACATGCAAGATAATGGGATGATTACAGACATGATAGATCCATATCTATTCTTAGTGTTCCCATTCTTCATAAGAATTGTACACTTGGCCTTGGGATACTAACTCCATGTAACATGGACAAGTTTTCTCCCACTGAATCTGTGCATACTGAACACTTCAGTACAGATTGCCAATGTATGCTCTCTCTTTCCAGGTCAAGAGATTTTCGAGAACTATCTCTATAGATCTCTATTCCTATCACATAGGAAACATCTCTATCTTCCTTAAAGATAATTTCCACATTCGGATTTCCAATCTAGAACATTTCCATTTCACATCAATATGTGGAATGTGAACACGCTCCCACTAAATCACAAATCCCTTCTTTATCTTTGACATATCAGTCAAACCCTTTGACTATATTATCAAAATAAAGATCCAATTTTGAGTTGCTTGTACTCAATCAATCACATTGATTAGTCCATTGTAACTTATAGACTTCATTTGCATTAGTGGATTCATAAACCTTATAGGCTGTGTCACGTACACATCCTGGTTTTATTCCTCATAGGAATGCGGTTTTAGTATCCATATGCCAAATGTCTTAGTCATTAAGTTGCAATCAACAAGCATCATCCTTCTCAAAATGTTATCCATGTGTCTTAACACTTAAGACTCATTTGCACTTATGGATATGATCTAATGAGTGCTACCATCAAGGTCATACCTTATGGTTCACATGCATGTCATTTAGGATGTAAAGGTCATAAACCATAACTCGAGATTCGGTTCCTCATATTCATCTTGATAGTTGACTCATCACATGAACAACTCATCACATAGATAATTGAGGTGTATCTGTTAAACATATAAGAACTCACAACCCTTGTGATTCTTAATTTCTTTTATTAGTGTGGGCTATTCATTTATTAAGAAGAATTCAGTTATTTGATAATCATTCTCTAACTCCTTAGAGTATGATTCCTTCTTTTGATTCAGACATCACCGTGCCTTAATCATGAGTTCACTATGATACACTATCATAATCACTCATAAGGATCTCAAACATTTGGTCCAAGTATTTCATTCATTGATCTCATCAAGAATTAATACTTTACCAAATTTGTACTTCATTTATGATAATCTTGAACACTTCAAGATATTCATATTGGTATTTCTCTAAACACCATTTGAAGTATTAGCATTTATTCCAATAAATATGTAAATACATCACATGTATTATACCTAATAGGATAATCACTCTCCCACTACATTAGTGAAGATTGATTAATCATGTCCAAGATATTCATATCTCTTCCTGGTTCTATAACCAAAAGAGTCTAGATTTATCCATCACATGGAAACTAGAAATGAATTTCTCATGATTAATGCTAATTAAATTGTTTGAGTTATCTATAACTTTTAGGTATCGTCTTATCTTATGCATATCAAATATCACAAGATAAATAAGGCATTGCCTTAAAGATCACATCTTTATAAATTGAAACATCTCTTTATTAATTGCCATCATTGTCATACAATATGCAAAAATAAAGTGTTTCTATCTATTGGCAAGTATGAAATAGCAGTTCATAACTGTATTACATGCCTTATTGGCTGAAAATAAACTAAAGTATTCCTATCTATAAAGGCAACACTTGCCCCAAGTAAGAATGTTTTACACTTTACATCTTGATATCATATATCTCAAAAGTGTTACAAGTTTACTTTCATGACACCTTTAAGTAGAGGTTTCAGTCGCCTCCTTCTTCTTTTGCTCTTCCAGGTAGAGAGGACAATTCATTTTCCAATGTTCTGGCTTTTGACAATGGTGGCAATTTCCTTTCTTGGTCACGCCTCCCTTGGCCTTGAGAGCTGAAGATGGCTTGGACTCCTGGCTAGCTTCAGAACCTTTCTTAGCTTTACCCTTGCCCTTGCGCTTTGACTTGCCTTTCTTGCTCGTGATCACCATAACGGACTTAGGCTTGTCCTTCTTCATCTGTAACTCGGCTGTCCTCAACATGCCCAACAACTCTGACAGTGGCCTATCAAAGTTGTTCATGTTGTAGTTCATCACAAACTGACTGTAAGATTCTGGCAACGATTGCAGTATCACGTCAGTAGCCAACTCTTGGCTCAGTGGAAATCCCAGTCTCTGCAGGTTCTCCACATACCCAATCATCTTGAGTGTGTCAGGACCAACTGGATCTCCTTCTGTCATGACGCACTTGAACAGCGCCCTAGAAACATTGTACCTCTCTTGTCGTGCCTAATCTTCGTACATGTTCCTGAGATGCTGAATCATCTCTATGACACCCATGTTCTCATGTTGCCTCTGCAACTCATGGTTCATTGAACATAGCATCAAGCACTTTGCATCAATGGCATCATCAGGATGCTTCTTGTAAGCATCCCTTTCTGTCTTTGGTGCATTAGGAGTGGGTTCCTCTGGAATTGGAGTATCCAGGACATAGAGCTTGCGCTCTTGAGTGAGAACAATTCTCAATGTCCGATACCAGTCGTGGAAGTTCATCCCATTTAGCTTGTCCTTGTCAAGGACCGATCGCAAAGAAAAGTTGTTGTTGTTTGTTTCCA
Source organism: Alisma plantago-aquatica (assembly GCA_963693085.1). Classification (NCBI taxonomy): domain Eukaryota; kingdom Viridiplantae; phylum Streptophyta; class Magnoliopsida; order Alismatales; family Alismataceae; genus Alisma; species Alisma plantago-aquatica. The sequence goes on from OY856410.1 coordinate 646,870,469, forward strand.
TTTTAACTACAAAAGGAAAATATGCAATTTTAGTCCAAAACTCATTTTTGACTTATTTGATTGATTTGAAAATTTGACGATATAATTAGGCCTTTAATTAATTATCGCTCCCACTATTTTACTTCAAATTGATAGCCCTCACCATCAATTCAGAAGATTGCAGCGTACAACCTTCTAGTGGGCAAGATCCTGAAATCCTCTAAATCATGAGTTAGCTTTGGCTGATCGCCCACAACTTAGATCTCTCAGGTAGGCAACTCTTGCCAATTGCATCATATGCAGCTCTTGATAAGATGTCATCTACAACTCCTTGCAATGATCATCTCTATGCCTCAAGGTACTAGATCCCATCTAGATCACCTTGTTAAGTCTGACCCAAAGCAAACACGATGAATATGCACCCTGCTTTGGCAGACCCACACATTCATCCTTCACGCTTCCACGAGATAGACGGTGCGCCACGCTTTGGCGTGCCCACACTTAGTCGATCAAGCTTTTCACATGTGTTGCATTTGGAAGGCATCTAAACCTTAATATTTTAATGAGGGATTTGGTTTTATATACATATACATATCCAATCACCACAATACATAGTACGTATCATATACATACTATATCCCATAGAAAACATGCACAAATGATAAAAAGCGATGATTATGGCCATCCTAATGTGATTCCTCGAGCCAAGAGGAATCACGATCATCTAGGTCTACATCACATGCAACTTGTACAAGATGAACTTTATGCCTTGCCATCCGAGTAGATCAACTCATCACATGAATGATATGTACTCTCTAGCCGGTCGTCTGGGTGCCACCAGCCGATCGGTTGGCTCCTCCAACCGATCGGTTCGCCTGGTCGTCGTGCATCTCGTCATGTCCGCCACCCGCTCGTCTCGCTCCTCGAACCGGTCATCAACCAATCGGTTCACTCCTTGAACCGACCATCTGGAACGTCAACCGATCGGTTCACTCCTTGAACCGATCGTCTGAGCAGTCGTCTTGATGTCCGCCGGTCTTTGACATAATAGGAAATAAAATCCTATTCTATTTATTACATTGCTTTAAAAAGGGAAACCCCGAGTTACGTTCGGGGGGAGCAAAGGTAGGAAAGAATCTCGAATTATTTCGAGTTACATCAGGAATAAGAGAGGGAAGATCGGTGCGCAGACCGAGATGCAAGCAACCACACACAACCAACCACAGATAGGGGTTTATAGGCCATAATCACGCTACACACATCCACCACAAAACTCATTTAAGGGCGACGCGTATCGAGTGCATTAATAATACATATCATATATGTAATTAGGGATTTGTGGATTTAGGATTGGACATGCATAAAGCCGATATTATTCGCATCGCATGCAATAAATAAAGGCGACAAACCAAAATCGATCATATCGATATTCCTAAAATATAGAGCAGTTGACGTGGCTCTGATACCACTGTTGGGTTTTAGGGGAGACAGAGAAGGCAGCGGAAACAAAAATTTTCTCCCCAACCCATACCGAGGAAACACGTCAACGTCTATATAATAGGAAAGGATGGTTTGTGAAATCATACCTTGTCCCGAGGCTTGCTGGGCGACAATACCTCGCGCAATGCGCGGTCTTCAACTCCGGACTTCGACGGTGTCTGTGCAGCTCCTGGTCGCACCGGGACTGACGACTCCTACTCGAACTAGACTGTCAGATGACAGTTGTCCTCCTAAGCGACAATGTCCTCCCGCCTCTGTAGTAGTCCACACGGACCACCTGGAACTCCACACTCCTTGTCCCACAAAGAAGTGGAAGGAGTCGCACCCTCCTGTTGACATACTAGTCGCCAACACGCTCTCATGCCTCCTGTTGCAAATGCAGTTGTCCTTCCCTTGCTGCACCTCCCTTTTGCGGGAAGCACTTGCTCGGGCTCTCTCACGGTTACCAAAACCAGAGAGAATGACAACTTGCAGAGCAACTGGTTGCACTGAGCTGTACTGTGAGAAGCCCCCAATACCCCCTATTTATATAGGAGAGTCATGGGATAGGGTTCTCCATCCCGGACAATGCGGGACTAAAGTAGGAGTAGAAGAGTTCGGGATTTTCCACCAAAAGCAACCATCTCGCAACCTGAACTGATCAGTTCACTGCTGAACCGATCGGTTCGGCCATTGAGCCGATCGGTTGGACCTGAGCCGACCGTTTGGGGCACTCCAACCGATCGGTTGGTGCCCTGAACCGATCGGTTCATGGTCCTAATCCGGCTCAAAAAGACTTTCCTTGTTTCTTTCCCAATTGGTATCGAATACCAATATTATTCTCAATCGAATTGGGTAATTTGAAACGAAAGGAAAAATTCTCACCAATCCTAATTTCCCAAGTTGCTCGATTGCACCAGTTGAACCGATCGGTTCAACACTTGAACCGGTCGTTTCACTCTGTGCATGAGCCGATCGGTTGGACAATTGAACCGACCGGTTCAACAACCTCAGCCGACCGGTTCATCACATGAACCGATCGGTTGGGAGTGCAGGTTGTGCAGAATCACTCAAATGCGATTTCAATCAATCTGATACTCCAATCAATGCGTCCAACACCTTGAACCATACGATATTGAGCCATCGACTGATTGGGTGTTTAATTGAACTACCAAACTCTTTTAGTAATCAATCTAAACATTGCTTTGTGGACAAAACTCCTCTTCCAGGTTAAATCCTATGTGTGTGACCCTGCAGGTCCATTTCACGTTGGCAGTGAAAGTCCATAACACTTATGACTTCACAAGCAAAGAGCGGTGCCTAGTCACACATCAGTGCTACCCAAGTGAAAGTAGAAAGTTGGAGAACAACTTTCATCCTACAATCTGTGAATGGTGTTACAACGAATGTATAATTCCTTTGTCACTGATATCCCGAATGAACTCGAGGCATGGAACAGTCATCCTGTCAACGTTCATTCACTTCCTTGATCTCAGAATAGACTGGAAGAGATATGTATGACATCAGTATCACATACTGATTCACACATGCGTGCACGCCTTTCTCAATCCTACTCATCAAGTGGCCATGGATATCATACTCCCTCAGGAGGGACAAATCACATATCTATCACTCACCCCTCAAAAGCCCCATGTGTCAAAGCCACCCAATCATCACCTTTATAACAACCCATGTTTCAGGATTGCGTTTGATGATTTCAAAGTGCGCCCAACGACATGTGTTGAGTGTAGTGATTTCAGGTCTAAGAATCACACTCACCACCATCACTATGAGTACTGACTGTGACTACCATCTCATGGTTCCATGTGTCAAACTCACGGTGGGTCTGTCCGGTACACTTGTTCTCTAACAAGTACCTATGTGTTTGGTTTGATATCTCTATATCATGACTAATGAGATTTTGTCATCAGCCAACACCACAATCTAGTCTTGTGTGTCATTGTTATCTATCTACCTTCCACAATGACATCCGACTAGGGACATAACAAGAATGTACAAACTCTTAGCATCTGTATGATCTCATCGTTCAGGTCCTCAACCTGAAAGCATACGTCATTGAGTTCTGTCATTCTTTAGACATTCAATCTGTTCTATCACTATCTCATATGACTGAACCAAAAAGAATTGGAAGCTCGCCTTTGATGTTTATCAAATCAATCTTAATGTATTCCACCAATCATCACATGATTGGCTCTCAGGGCATACATACCAACAGCGGGACGCACCCCACACCGTCCCACTGGTGTGCGGTGTGTCCTGTTTAGTTTGGGCTTTTCTGTAGAGGCTCTATCCCCTCTTGAGCCTGTTTGACCTGGTGCTTCTCGCACCTTGGGGTCCTTGTAGGGGTGGTTTTTCTTTGAACCTCCTTCATCGTTTTTACCCATCTATTAATATATAGACCATTCCGATGAAAGAGCTCCACTATCCCGACCCACATTAGCAGGGCCTGGCGGATTCCTTTCAGCATTTAGATACTATTGTATAGAGCCAAGGGCTTAGACGGGGTTTTTGTAGAGTTACCCCCGTACACACTCCCTTTTTGTAGTTACACAGGGAGGCGGGACGCACCCCACACCATTTCCATAGGTATGCGGCGTGTCCTGTTTAGTTTGGGCTTTTCTATAGAGGCTTTATGCTCTCCTGAGCCTGTTTGACCCGGTGCTTCTCGCACCTTGGGGTCCGTGTAGGGGTGGTTCTTCTTTGAACCTCCTTCATCGTTTTTTACCCGTCTATTAATATATAGACCATTCCGATGAAAGAGCTCTCAGTCGTCAGTCGAGTCAGTCCTCTCTCTCTCTCTAGAAGCAGCTCTGCCTTTTCTCTACCCGTTTCTAGGGTATCCGCTTGGGGGAGGGGTGCCGCTCATCTAGGGCGTGCCCTCCCTCGGGCCTCCTCTCTACCCCGATCACTCCTTTCCCTCCCTCCCGATCCTCCTTCCTAACCCTCCTGCTCCTTCGCTCGTCCTTGGTGGCCCTCTCGTGGGCGTGGTGGCCCCTGCCTCACCGGCCTGCTCCCTGTTCAGCGGCGAGCTCGTGACCCAGGTGGCGTTGTGCCTTGGTCTGTCCGCCTCTTGGTGGATCCGACGTGGTCTTGGAGCGCGTGGCTCCTCGACGCAGCTGGGGCCTCACCGCGCCTTCGTGCCCCCCCCCCCCCCCCCCCCCGTGGCTCCTCGACGTTCTACCTCGCGAGTTTCTGCCCTTGGCTCGCGGTGCCTTGCTCCCGGTGTGTTCTTTGTTGTTCGTGATGGGGCACTTCCCCGGCCCTGGCTTCTTCGACCCTCCGCAGTGGCGGAACTTGGTTCTCCCTGGTGGTGTGCCCCTTCTTTGGCGCGCGGGTCCTGCTTGTGCGGTGGCTTCTTTGCTCCTGACCCCGTGTGCTCCGCTCGACCTCTGCTGTCGAGTGCCTCACCGCGCCCCTCTTCCCAGCCCTAGACGGTGGTCTAGGGTCTCTGCTGCCGCGTCGCCCGTCGTCCCTGCTGGCGACCCATGCCTAGTCTCACAGTGGCTTCACCGTGGTTCTCTCCTTGCCGTCCAGTGGGTCCTCTCCCTGCTGCCCGTCTCCTCGGCGGCTGCGCCCGCCTGATGCGGCTAGGGTTAGGGTTCCCTGGGTGGGCCCTTTGGTTCTTCGTGGACCGAGCGGTCCGGCCGGCTGGATCGGCTCGGGTCGGTTTGCTTGAACCGGCTCGGGTCGGTTTGGTTGACCCAGCTCGGCTCGACCCCCGTGGCGTTGCTTCGGCGTGCTGTGATGTGCTCGTGTGTTGGCCTTCTCGTCTTCTGACCTTGCTGCAGGTGACCCGTGTTTTCTTGGCCTTGGACGGTGGTCCAGGCTAGCTCTATCGATACCCGGCTAGCACCCCCCCACGCGCGCTGCTCTGTCGGCGCTCTGTGTGCTCCCGACGCCGGGGTCCCCTGTTCGTGATCGTGACGACCTGCCCCGTCGAGCCGCCTGCTCCGACTCGTCTTCACTTTTGCGCGTCTGTCTTGGGCGGGCCCTGCTTCTTCCTGCCCCGCCGTTGGCTTCATCCCTGAACGGTGGTCCAGGCTTGCTTCACCGACGCTCTGCTGCCCCCCCTTCCGTTCTACGGCGCTCCGCCTGCTCCGTACCGCGGTGCCACGGTGGTGGTGACAAGTCGCTCGACAGCCACGGCGGTCCTGCTCACTGGGTGAGCTGACCTGGGCCCTGGCGGTCGGGTGTCTTATCACTACCGACTCTGTGTGGTGGTTGTTCTTGCAGGTGTGTGTTGCGGGTGTTTGTGAACGTTGCTTCTGTGGGTCTTTTGCCTTGACGACCCCTGCGTGGGTCTAGTGGCCCGGCCTTGTGTCGGGTCCCCTTGCTGCCCTGCGTGGCTGTCGGGCTCCGGCCTTTTTTCGACCCTCGTGTGGGTCTTCACCCCTGTGTGGGTTCGGGCCTCGGCCTTGTTCGCCCTCCCCTATGGGCTCTCTCGTGGTGGGTGGGCCTTCGTGCCTCCCTTTGTTTGCTGCTTGTGTGTGCCCAGCCACGCTGGTGGCTGATTCCAGGGCCTCCCCCACATGCTCGCCTGGTGTGGGGTCGAGTCGCGTATGCCCTGTGTTTACCCCTTCTGTTGACCGGTGGTTGGGCCTACCCTGTTGGCGGGACACGTCTGTAGGGTGGGTGCTCTCCTAGCACCCTTTAGTTGCGGACGGTTTTTACCTCCTTTGTGGCGCGACACCGGAGGTCTTTTTCGTCTGTTGCACCTTGTCCTGGTGAGGTGCGACTTGGTTGGTCTTCACCCCTGCGTGGGTTGCGGGCTTCGGACGTGTACCGCCCTTCCCTTTGGGCTTTCCTGTGGTGGGTTGGCCTCCGTGCCTCCCCTCTTTGTTTGTGCATGGTTGTTTCTGAGGCGTTATCTCCCCCTTACTTGCGGTGAGGGGTCGAGCGCACCTCAGTGGTTCCGCCCAGTCGTGTGTGACTACGGTTTGGTCTCCCCCTCACCGTTGGTGAGGGGCCGAGCTTTAACCCTTTACGAGTTGGGACCGGGCCTGTCTCTTTTTGAGGCTTGCGTCGTGGTTTGGACGTTTGGGTCTGCACAGTCCCGCTGGTGGCCGATGTCAGGGTCCCCCTCCACGCTCGGCGAGGGGTGTTCTTCCCGCCCTGTGTGTTTCTCGTCTTGCGCCAGTGGCTGGGCCGCCCTTATGGCCTCACACGTTCGCCTGTTCCAGTGTTCTCCACCTCACTGGTGGCTAGCTGAGAGGGCCCCACTTCTCCTCCCGGGTGGGTGCCTGGTCTGAGCTCGAGTCTTACGACCGGGGGTGGTCTTCCTGGTGCTATAGGCCTGTGTTTTCCTCGCTAAGGGTACTTTGGGGCTTGCCCCGCGCATCGTTGACCTTACCCACCTCCCCCTACTCGTTTCGCCTGTCCCTAGGTGTATGGTGGCCCTTGATGTTGGGGCCTCTTGCGCTATGCGGTCCGCCTACGCATTTGTACCCTGCCTAGCTGGGCCTGTAGGGCTTGACGAGTGTTGAGTCTTTGGCTTGTACCACAACGGGGTGGGTGGGTGGGACTGGTTGATCCTTGTTTGGACATGATGCCCTCCCTGGTCTTCGATGGAGTGGTCTCTACGGAGGGGTTTCCACTCGTTCTTTGCCTTTCGTTGCGGTACCTTCATCTCTTTGCAGGTATCTCTACCCTTTTGGGGCCTCCCTCCAGGGGCATGTTGTGGTGCTTGTAATCATGGCCTTGGTACGGCCGTGGTGTAGCCTGAGTGGGACTAGTCACCCTGTTCAGGATGTAGAGCGCTTGATTTTCTGCTCGGATCTATGGCAATCCGATGGTTTGGGGCGGGAGCGTAGGGTGGTTTTTGCTGGTGTGCGCCTCCGGGTGCCCTTGCCTTCGGGACATTGGCCCCCCTCCTTCCCTCCCCTGTTCTTGGTCTCGTGACCTTGTGGTGGTCGTCCTTGACGCGTCGGTTGAGGTTCCTCCTGCTGCTTGGCCCCCCCGACCAAGTGGGTGCAGCCTGTCAGTTCCAGCTTGTCGTGGCAACAGGTGGTGAAAATAGGTTGCTCCCCTCTACCCTGTTTATTTAGATGGCCCCTGCGTGGGTTCTACCTTTGTAAACTGACCCCTGTGTGGGCCTTGCTGTTCCTCGGGTTAGCTAGGGGTCTGTCCCTTTGAGGGCCCCCGATGATACTTCTCGGGTGTAAGGTATGACTTTTGTTTGGTGCCATTGGGTACGGATGGGTTGTTGGCTTTATGCCTTCACCCATGTCATGTAATCTTTGGAACCAGGGTATCACCTTTTTTGGTGGTCTCCTCATCATTTACCCATCTATCAAGTATAGACCATTCCGATGAAAGAGCTCTCAGTCAAAATCATGAAAGAGCTCTCAGTCCAGTCGGTGCTTTCTCTCTCTAGGAGAGCTCCGGCTTCTCTCTAGAATCGGCCCTCCACCTCTCTTCTCCACCGCACCTTCCCTCTCCCCCCCACACTGCCCTCACGGCAGCTGGGCTTCTCTGCGATCCCTGCCGTGTAGGGTCGTTGACCTGCGGGCGGCGTTAAGGCTCTGGGGTTGTTCCATCTACCTCGGAGCACCGGCTTCAAGGCGGTGCTCAGACGTCTGCGTTGAGCGGGCGTGTGCCTCTGACATCGTCGGTCGTAGGACCGTTGGCGGAGTTAAGGCATCCCAGCTACACCGTGCACGGAGTTACCTTCTTCGACTGTCCTATCACCTGCGGGCAGAGTTAAAGCGGTGATCCTTTCCTAGGATCGGCTCCCTCATCTTTGAATACGTCTGCACCTGTTCCCGCGAACCAGGCCCCCGAAAACCAGGTGAGGGGTTGACCAGCCCCTTCGGGGGTCTCGGTCCTCTTAGGACCCTGTGGGGGTCTGGGGGTAACCAAGCTTCATCGGCGAGTCGTCGTATAGGCCTTGTTGCTCGGTGGTGCTCTCCAACGTCCCTGGACGGAATGTGCTGTTGGTTGTGCTTGCGGCGGTGGCCTGTTGACGCTCTGGTCGGGTTCCAAGCTACCCGGTGGACGGTGGTGTACCTGCTTCTTCTCTGCGGCGTGGTTGTTGCTACTCTGGCGTCGCGGCTTACATCTGTGAGTGAGTGCTCCTCGTCTTTGTCTCCACAAAACGGGGGAGGGATCGACCAGCTCCTTAGGAGACTAGGTCTCTCGGTGAGCCCTGTGGGGACGAGATAGGAGGGCCTGCTTGCGCGCTCCGGTGCACCAGGTGCTTCCTGCCAGCTCTCTTCAGCGATTACCCCCTCCTTGTCCCCACAAAACGGCAGAGAAATTGACCAGCTCCTCGGAGTCTAGGTCCTTCTGTGAAACCTGTTGGAGCAAGGTTAGGTGGGTCTGCAGAGTGGCAGTGCTGGGAGCTCTGCGGTGATCATCTCGACGGTGATCGTTGCTGTTAGCAGCGGTTTTCGGTGGTGGTGGCCGGCGGTAGGGTTTCGAAGTACACAACTGTTCGTGGCGGCGTTCGACAGCGGTAGGGTTGGGGCGGCTCAACGCTCACCAACGCGGTCACTCCCCCTGCCGCGGGTCCTTGGCCTTGAACCGGGTTCCGAGCTACCCGGATAGGTCGGACCAGTTCGCTCGGGGGCGTCTTCGAGTCCGGAAGCTTCGCTGAGCCGGGCACGGGCGGGACTGGATGGGTCTGCTGAACCGGTTCTTCTTTTCTCGCCTCTCCCCGTCTTGGTGGGTGCAACGGTGTCTGTTCAAACAAGCCCGGTGCGCGGTGCGTGACGGCTCCAGAAGGTTCCTTTGGAGTGGCCCACGCCCTTTTGACTCTGAGCCTGTTCACTTCCCTGAGACTCCACCTCTGCGGTGCCCTAGTGCGGGCTGACGTCACAGCGCCTTATACATTTCGACTTCAGCGCCACGTGCGGCATCTTGATTTATTCCTGGCGGTTAACTACGACCAAGTACAAAGGAAAAACAAAACGTCACTCGTTTCTCCTCTTTTCAATTCGTCGCGAAGCTGCTGAGGAACGAGCCAAAGGTGGAAGAGCAGCCATGGAGGCTAACCAACTGAAGACCAACAAGGGAAAAGCCCCCGCGGTGGATTCGTCCGTCGCCGCGCCTCACCGGAGGGTGCCGGCGCGCAGCCTGTCATCCCTTCAGGGCGATGCTTCCTCCAGCGGGACCACGCCAGTTGGGGTCGGAACCCTAACTGAAGAAGGTGGGGGTGATGGGAGTCGACGGAGCCCCTCCCACACACCTGCCGTCCCTGCTGAACGAACCCAATCCAGGGCACCTCCGCGTGCTGGCTCGTCGGTGAGGAGGACATTCGCCCAGGTGGCCGCCGGGGGACAGGCGCCGGTGGTGTGGACCATGAACGCCGATGTCATAGCTTAGGCGGAGATCTTCACCCGCCAATCCACCAATGCCACCATCCCCGACGACAAGGTCCTTCAGTTCGTCGCGCCGATCATGGACCCGGACAGGGGCCCTATCGCTGAGATTCCAGCTACGGTCATGGAGGCATTCGCTGAAGCTCAATACAACACGGTGTTGTTCTACATCATCGACGCATCTCCCCACGAGACGGTCATGAGAGGTTGGCTGAGGCATGTCTGGAGACCAAAGGGCACGTTTGAGTTGGCCCGGCGTGGTGGCGGTTTCTTTGACCTGAGATGCGAGCACAAAGAGGACCGGGACTCTATTCTTCATGGCGGCCCTTGGTTCTTCGACGGCCGGTTGCTCATATGCCGGCCCTGGACCACGACTACAACGCTCACATGTGACCTCCTCGCAACGGTGTCGTGCTGGGTCTCGTTCCCCACTCTGGGGCATCTGAGATCCCTCGTCATCCTTGCTAGGGTGGCGAGCTGCGTCGGAGTCCCCTCCCATGCTGGGACGTGGATAACTGCTGCCGATGGTTCGACGCATGCCAGGGCCATGGTTGACCTTCCTGCTGATAGGCACCCCCCCTCCTCGGTGTGGGTCCGCTTCCCTAGAGCCGAGCCTGAACAGGTGCTGGTGCAGTATGATTTCGTGCCGTCCCGGTGCACATCATGCTGCGCCTTTGGCCACGGCCTGCACCGCTGCCCTTTCCTCACTGACCAGGTGAGGGCTGACGCCCTGCGTCTCTTGGAGGCCAACAGGAAGCCTTCTCCACCCATTGGTCGGCGTACCAACAAGAGGAAGACATCCGGCTTGACGGCGGACGCACCCGAGGACGACAAGCCTACGACCACTGGGGCGACGGAGAACCCTGAAGAAGTAGGCATCGATGCGGATGCCGCCGTTGAGCCTGTGACCACTGAGGCGACGGAGAACCCTGAAGATGTAGGCATCAGTGCGGATGCCGCCGTTGAGGAACCCCCCCTGCGGACGATGACGTCTTTGCCAGCCCTATCCAGGGCACGCCCAAACGGGGGAGGAGTAGAAGTAAGAAAAGCAAGAGAAGCAGGAAGCAGAAGGATGAGACGGGAGGCGTCCCCAACACTGCGGAGGGGGCCAGCAATCCCGAGCTAGAGATGGTGGTGGGTGGGTCGAATCCTCCTGGAGGACTAGACGAACCCATTGCCATCCCGGAGGCGAATGACACAGCTGACAACGTGGCGGAGGAACCTGAGGGGCTTGACCCGGAGATGGGCGTCTCTAACCCAACGGAGTCCGACATCCCTGCACCTGAGGCGACGACGTCTGGCGATGGTGGCCTTGACGTGACAGGCGAGGATGAAACCCTAGTCCCTCTTGTCGACACCGGGTCTGTGGCGGCGGTTGACGAGCCGAACCCTCCTAGAGGGGGAGACGCGCCCCTTCACCGTTCCGGACCAGGTCTACTTACCGGAGCGACGAGTCACCTACCAGGGAGCAGATTAGACGGAGCAGGTGATCATCACCAGGAGGGTACCCCCACCGGCGAGGCAGGTGATCATCGCTCTCCCAGCACCGGGCTACTCCTTCGAGATTGCTGATGGTGCTGGCACGAAGGGCCAGGCAGGCGTGTGGAAGAAGGGCGTGATGGAGGTTGTCCCTCCCCCGGCGCAAGCCTCTGAAGCCGAAGCAGCGGAGGATGAAGACGAAGAGGAAGATGAAGTAAGTGAAGACGAACAGATGGTGGAGGCGGAGGAAGCTGCTACGGCGCCCGCTGAAGCCGAGGTGGAGCCCAGGCGGAAACCTGGGAGTCAGCAGTAGCCCACCCCCTTTTTGTGTTTGTCCATGTCAGTTCTGATGTGGAATGTGCGCGGCGCTTGTGAGCCGGCAAAAAGGAAGGTTGTGGCCCTGCTTGCCCGACAGTAGGGGGTGACGATGTGCATGTTCGTGGAGACCAAGTTGACGTCAGACTTGGGAGGAGATAAGGTGGTGAAGGAGTTGTTCCCTTTCGGTTGGAGCTGTGTGTCCAACCTGGCGATAACAGGGAAGGCGAGGATTTGTTGGGGCTGGGACCCCCGGTTCTGGTCGGTGCAAGTTACTTCCATATCGGCGTAGCTGATTTCGGGGTGGTGCACCAACAATGGAGGGCTGAGGATCCTTCTGTCAGCCATCTACGCCCACAACCAGCCCCAGCGGCGTCTGGATCTTTGGGAGGAGCTCGTGGCTACCAAGTCTGTCACCCTTGTACCGTGGATGGTGGCGGGAGATTTTAATGCCATCCGAAGCGATGAGGAGAAGGTGGGGGCCGGGAGGTCTCCAGGAAGGCGATGCGGGAGTTTAATCTTGCGGTGGGGAGCTCTGGGCTTCTGGAGTTGAAGACCTACGGGGGCGCTCTCACCTGGTCCAACAGGGGGGAGGTGGAGGAGAGGATATGTTGTCGCCTGGATAGGGTGCTTGTCAACGATAGATGGGCGGGCCTGTTTCCCTCGGCACACACTTGTTTGTCCTTTTCTCACCTAAGTGATCATGGCATGCTGATCACTTCCCCTTTTGCCTCGCCGGACGAGTGCCGTGTGAAGCCGTTCAAGAGCCGCAATGCCTGGGTGAGCTGGGATGGTTTTTTGGATGTGGTTAGGAGCACGTGGGGTTTTCCCGTTCATGGGAACCCTCTCTTCGTGACAGCCATGAAGCTCAAGGCTGTGAAGGGCTGGCTGAAAGCCTGGGCAGCCACGAGGGGTGATGTTGGCACACGGAAGAAAGCAGCTAAGATGGAGTATGCGGCCATCCAGACAGAGTTGCAGCACTCCCTGTGTTTCCCTGCTTTGGTGCGGCGCGAAAGGGAGGTTCGAGGAAGGCTGGACCAGCTCGATGCGGAGGAGGAGCTCTTCTTCTATCAGCGGAGACGTGCTCGGTGGATCCAGGATGGCGAACGTAACACGGCTTTCTACCAGGAAGCTGTCAAGCAGAAGCAGATGCGGGACACCATACACTATCTCATCAGCAATGACGGAAATCAAGTCAGCAACCAGACGGCTCTCGAGGGGGAAGCGGTGGTGTTCTACAGCAGCCTCTACAACGACGGCGGTGCCCACACCTGCCATATGCGCCTACAACCCACTAACCTATTAACCGCGGCCCAAGGGCGCCATCTTTGTCGATCTTGTACGCGTGAGGAGGTGAGAGACGCTGTATGGTCCATTGGGCCGGACAAGGCGCCGAGCCCTGATGGCTTCAACGCTAGCTTCTTTAGGAGCTGTTGGAGTGTTATTGGGGAAGACGTCACGAAAGCCATCGTATGGCTCATGAGGGGGGACATGGTGTGAGAAGTCAACCACTCCTTCTTGGCGCTGATTCCTAAAGCGGATGACGCCACTCACCTTCGCGACTTCAGGCCCATTGCCTGTAGTAGCATGCTCTACAAAATTTTTGCCAAAGTGCTAGCTGAGAGGCTTAACGAGGTGCTTGGGGGGTAGATCTCACACAATCAAGGGGCGTTCATTCCAAATAGGAGCATTTCATACTGCTCCCTCCTCGCAGCGGAGTTTTTATTAGGCTTCGACATCAAACGTGCAAAACCGAAAGCCTGTCTGAAGACTGATTTATCTAAAGCCTACGATCATGTTGATTGGGAGGCCTTGTGGACTATCATGACTAGAATGGGGTTCCCCCCCCCACGTGGATGGGCTGGGTTAAACAATGTGTTTCAACCTGCTCTTTTTCGGTGCTTGTAAATGGGTTCCCGGCGGGGTTGTTTAATAGCTCACGCGGGTTGAGACAGGGGTGTCCTTTGTCACCGCTCTTGTTCACGATTGTAATGGAGTATCTTACCACTCTTATGACGGAAGGGGAACGGCTAGGCCTCTTCCGCACATACAATGTTAAACGCACAGCCGTCATGTCCCACCTCATCTTTGCGGATGACGTGCTCTTTTTTGTGGAGGGCTCTAGAAAGAGTCTTAGGGGGATCAAGAAGGTGTTGGATGAGTTCAGTGCCACGATGGGGATCAGGGTCAATCCGACAAAGTCCAAGCTCTTCCTCTCCAAGGCTGTTGCGACTAACGTTACCCAGCTCAGTAGCATCCTGGGCTACCCGACAGACGAGCTCCCTACTCGGTATCTGGGCTTCCCTCTAGCATCTCGAAATCACAAGGCAGCCTTCTTCAACCCATGTTTAGACCAGATGAAGAAGATGGTCTCCAAATGGCCCCCGGACAAGATCACGATGGCGGGGCGTTGTCTTCTGATCAGAGCCAACCTGCATGGTTTGGTTACGTTTTGGGCCTTGCAAATTCCACATTCCCGACAGCACTTGTGACCGTATGGAGATGATGATGGCTGACTTTGCGTGGGGGTATAACTCTCACCCTATGCGGTTTGAACGTTTGGCTAGGCCATGTAAGGAAGGGGGGTTGGGTCTCAAAGGGGTCAATATTGTGAACCGTTGGGCTTCTCTCAAAAGGCTCGTTCGGTTCCACATGGGTGCTCATTCCCCCTGGACCCAATGGATGCACAGGCGCTATGGTCTCGTCCCCCCTGACCCGACGCAACTGCGACATGGTGCCTCAAACGCGTGGAAGAATATGGCTTGGGCTTGGGCTGAGCACCAGCACATCTTCGAGCGCTCCCCCACCGGCCTTATGAAGCTCGTCAATCCCGGCGTCAACCTATGGAGGGTCATTCAACCACAGCAGGCCCCTTGTGGTGTCGGCAGAACCATCTGGGCGGGGCCCCTCATCCATAGATGGAGCTTTACGGTCTACAGAGCTTTCCACAGTGCCCTTGCCACTGCTGACAAAGTTCACGAGTGGAACAATGAGGCTAGTGATAGATGTGTCTTCTGTAGACAAAGGGAGGACACGCAGCACATCTTCTTCCGATGCAGATTTTCTAAGCACATCTTACAGTCTGTCATGGACCTCTGCGGCATCAGGGTCCCGGTGACTGCCACCATCACCGACACTGTAAACCTTATCAAAGACAAGACCAGGGGATGGAAGGGATGGAAGTGGCTGGCTTTCACTGCATGGACATGTTCGGCGTACTTCATCTGGAAGCACCGTAATGAGAGGCGACACGGCCTGCAGTCCCTAAGTTCTGCCGAGTGTAGGGAGCTAGTGGTCAAAGCTACTAGGCATGTCGCGGAGGTGCGGGAATGGAGCTCCACTATCCCGACCCACATTAGCAGGGAATGGCGGATTCCTGTCAGCATTTAGATAGTTTTGTATAGAGCCCATGGTCATAGATGGGGTTTTTGTAGAGTTACCCCCGTATACACTCCCTTGTTACACAGGGAGGTGAGACGCACCCCACACCGTCCACTGGTGTGCGGCGTGTCCTGTTTAGTTTGGGCTTTTCTGTAGAGGCTCTATCCTCTCTTGAGCCTATTTGACCCGGTGCTTCTTGCACCTTGGGGTCCTTGTAGGGGTGGTTCTTCTTTGAACCTCCTTCATCGTTTTTACTCATCTATTAATATATAGACCATTCCGATGAAAGAGCTCTCAGTCATGAAAGAGCTCTCAGTCATGAAAGAGCTCTCAGTCGTCGCTCCTCTCTCTCTCTAGAAGCAGCTCTGCCTTCTCTCTACCTGTTTCTAAGGTTTCCGCTTGGGGGAGGGGCGCCGCTCAGCTAGGGTGTGCCCTCCCCCGGGCCTCCTCTCTACCCCGATCGCTCCTTTCCCTCCCTCTCGATCCTCCTTCCTAACCCTCCTGCTCCTTCGCTCGTCCTTGGTGGCCCTCTCGTGGGCGTGGTGGCCCCTACCTCACCGGCCTGCTCCCTGATCTGCGGCGAGCTCATGACCCAGGTGGCGTTGTGCCTTGGTCTGTCCGCCTTTGGTGGATCCGGCGTGGTCTTGGAGCGCGTGGCTCCTCGACCCAGCTGGGGCCTCACCGCGCCTTCTGGCCCCCCTTGTGGCTCCTCGGCGCTCTACCTCGTGAGTTTCCGCCCTTGGCTCGCGGTGCCTTGCTCTCGGTGTGTTCTTTGCTGTTCGTGATGGGGCGCTTCCCCGGCCCCAGCTTCTTCGACCCTCCGCGGTGGCGGAGCTTGCTTCTCCCTGGTGGTCTGCCCCTTCTTTGGCGCGCGGGTCCTGCTTGTGTGGTGGCTTCTTTGCCTCCGACCCCGTGTGCTCCGCTCGGCCTCTGTTGTCGAGTGCCTCACCGCGCCTCTCTTCTCGGCCCTAGACGATGGTCTAGGGTCTCTGCTGCCGTGTCGCCCGTCGTCCCTGCTAGAGACCCGTGCCTAGTATCACAGTGGCTTCACCGTGGTTCTCTCCTTGTCGTCCAGTGGGTCCTCTCCCTGCTGCCCGTCTCCTCGGCGGCTGCGCCCGCCTGATGCGGCTAGGTTTAGGGTTCCCTGGGCGGGCCCTTTGGTTCTTCGTGGACCGAGCAGTCCGGCCGGCTGGATCGGCTCGGGTCAGTTTGCTTGAACCGGCTCGGGTCGGTTTGGTTGACCCAGCTCGGCTCGGCCCCCGTGGCGTTGCTTCGGCGCGCTGTGATGTGCTCGTGTATTGGCGTTCTCTTCTTCTGACCTTACTACAGGTGACCCGTGTTTTCTTGGCCTTGGACGGTGGTCCAGGCTAGCTCTATCGACACTCGGCTGCCCCCCCCCACGCGCGCGCTGCTCTGTCGGCGCTCTGTGTGCTCCCGGCGTGGGGGTCCCCTGTTCGTGATCGTTACGACCTGCCCCGTCGAGCCGCCTGCTCCGGCTCGTCTTCACTTTTGCGCGTCTGTCTTGGGCGGGCCCTGCTTCTTCCTGCCCCGCCGTTGGCTTCATCCCTGGACGGTGGTCCAGGCTTGCTTCACCGACGCTCTACTAACTCCCTTCCGTTCTGCGGCGCTCCGCCTACTCCATGCCGTAGTGCCACGGTGGTGGTGACAAGTCGCTCGACAGCCACGGCGGTCCTGCTCACTGGGTGAGCTGACATGGGCCCTGGCGGTCGGGTGTCTTGTCACTACCGACTCTATGTGGTGGTTGTTTTTACAGGTGTGCGTTGCGGGTGTTTGTGAACGTTACTTCTGTGGGTCTTTTGCCTTGACGACCCCTGCGTGGGTCTAGTGGCCCGGCCTTGTGCCGGGTCCCCTTGCTGCCGTGCGTGGCTGTCGAGCTCCGGCCTTTCTTCGACCCTCGTGTGGGTCTTCACCCCTGCGTGGGTTCGGGCCTCGGCCTTGTTCGCCCTCCCCTCTGGGCTCTCTCGTGGTGGGTGGGCCTTCGTGCCTCCCTTTGTTTGCCGCTTGTGTGTGCCCAGCCACGCTGGTGGCTGATGCCAGGGCCTCCCCCACATGCTCGCCTGGTGTGGGGTCGAGTCGCGTACGCCCTGTGTTTACCCCTTCTGTTGACCGGTGGTTGGGCCTACCCTATTGGCGGGACACGTCTGTAGGGTGGGTGCTCTCCTAGCACCCTTTAGTTGCGGACGGTTTTTACCTCCTTTGTGGCGCGATACCGGAGGTCTTTTTCGTCTGTTGCACCTTGTCCTGGTGAGGTGCGACTTGGTTGGTCTTCACCCCTGCGTGGGTTGCGGGCTTCGGCCGTGTACCTCCCTTCCCTTTGGGCTTTCCTGTGGTGGGTTGGCCTCCGTGCCTCCCCTCTTTGTTTTTGCGTTGTTGTTTCTGAGGCGTTGTCTCCCCCTTACTTGCGGTGAGGGGTCGAGCACACCTTTGTGGTTTCGCCCAGTCGTGTGCCACTGCGGTTTGGTCTCCCCCTCACCGTTGGTGAGGGGCCAAGCTTTAACCCTTTACGAGTTGGGACCGGGCCTGTCTCTTTTTGAGGCCTGCATCGTGGTTTGGAAGTTTGGGTCTGCCCTTGTCGCGAGTGGCTGACAACATGGTTCCCTCTCCACGCTCGGTGAGGGGTGCCATTTACGCCCTGTGTGTCTCCCGTCTAGCCCACTCTGTGACTGGGCCACCCTTATGGCCTCACACATTCGTCTGTTCTAGTGTTCTCCACCTCGCTAGTGGCTGGCTGAGAGGGCCCCACTTCCCCTCCCGGGTGGGTGCCTGGTCCGAGCTCGAGCCTTACGACCGGGGGTGGTCTTCCTAGTGCTATAGGCCCGTGTTTTCCTCGCTTGGGGTCCTTGGGGCTTGCCCCACGCATCGTTGACCTTACCCACCTCCCCCTACTCATCTCGCTTGTCCCTAGGTGTATGGTGGCCCTTTGACGCTGGGGCCTGAGTGCTATGCGGTCCGCCTACGCATTTGTACCCTGCCTAGCTGGGCCTGTAGGGCGTAACGAGTGTTGAGCCTTTGGCTTGTACCACAACAGGGTGGGTGGGTGGGACTGGTTGATCCTTGTTTGGACATGATGCCCTCCTTGGTCTTCGATGGAGTGGTCTCTTCGGAGGGGTTTCCACTCGTTCTCTGCCGGTCGTTGCGGTACCTTCTTCTCTTTGCAGGTATCTCAACCCTTCTGGGGCTTCCCTCCAGGGGCATGTTGTGGCGCTTGTAATCATGGCCTTGGTATGGCTGTGGTGTAGCCTGGGTGGGACTAGTCACCCTATCTAGGATGTAGAGCGCTTGACTTGTACAGTTTCCTGCTCGGGTCTGTGGCAACCCGGTGGTTTGGGGCGGGAGCGTGGGGTGGTTTTTGCTGGTGTGTGCCTCCGGGTGCCCTTGCCTTCAGGACAGTGGCCCCCCTCCTTCCCTCCCCTGTTCTTGGTCCCGTGACCTTGTGGTGGTCGTCCTTGACGCGTCGGTTGAGGTTCCTCCTGCTGCTTGGGCCCCCTGGCCAAGTGGGTGCAGCCTGTCATTTCCAGCTTGTCGTGGCAACAGGTGGTGAAAATATGTTGCTCCCCTCTACCCTATTTATTTAGATGGCCCCTGCGTGGGTTCTACCTTTGTAAACCGACTCCTGCGTGGGCCTTGCTGTTCCTCGGGTTAGCTAGGGGTCTGTCCCTTTGAGGGCCCACGATGATACTTCCCGGGTGTAAGGTATGGCTTTTATTTGGTGCCGTTGGGTACAGATGGGCTGTTGGCTTTGTGCCTTCACCCATGTCATGTAATCTTTGGAACCAGGGTATCACCTTTTTGGTGGTCTCCTCATCATTTACCCGTCTATCAAGTATAGACCATTCCGATGAAAGAGCTCTCAGTCACGGCCATGCACGAGCTCTCAGTCAAAGAGCTCTCAGTCATTCAGTCGGGAAAGAGCTCTCTCTCTAGAAGTCAGGCTCTGCCTTCTCTCTACCCTTTCTAGGGTTTCTCCGTTGGGGGAGGGGCGCCGCTCAGCTAGGGCGTGCCCTCCCCTGGCCTTCTCTACCCCGATCCTACCTCTGACCCTCTTCTACCCCTCCGTGCCTCTTCTCCCACCCCTGGTGGCTCTCCCGTGTTCCTTGGTGGCACCGTGGCCCGAATCTGCTCCTGGGCGGCTCTGCTGCGGCTGGCGGTTCGTGTCCTCTAGGGCAGCTCTACTGCGGCTGGCGGTTCGTGCCCTGGTGTGGTGGTCCGCGGTGGCTCCGGGTGGCTCCGGTGGGCTAGTGGTGGTCGGGCCCTCACCCTGGCGTTGTGCTTCTTCGGTGGCCCCATCGTCAGCCTGCTCACTACGCTGCGGCGAGCTCGTGACCTGGGTGGCGTAGTACCTCGGTCTGTCCGCCTCTTGGTGGATCCGTCATGGTCTTGGAGTGTGTGGCTCCTCGACGCCGTTGTGGCATCACCGCGCCTTCCTCCCCTACTCAAGACGGTGGTCCTGGGTCTCTGCTTCTCCGCGTGCGGTTCTTCATCCACCCCGTCGAGCGTTCCTGCTCCGGGTGGCCGCACCGAGTGTCTTCAGCCTTGGACGGAGGTCCTGGCCTCTGGTGGTTCTGACCCTCCGCGGTGGCAGAGCGTGTCTCTCCAGGCGCCTGCCCTGTTTGCTGTTCGGCCTTGGCTGGCAGCGTGGTGCCTCATCGGCTGCCGACGTCACCTCTCACTGGGTTGCCTCGGTGGCTGCACCCGCCTGATGCGACTAGGGATAGGGTCTGCTTCTCTCGGGCGAGCGGACTCCCTGGTTCTTGGTGGATCGGGCGGTCCGGTTCGGCTGGGCCGGCTCGGGTCGGGGTTGACCCGTCCCTTGGGTTGACCCGGCTCGGCCTGACTCGTGCTCCGCCCCGTGGCATGGACCGTCTCCGCGCATCAGGTCCCCTACGGCCCTGGACGGTGGTCTGGGCTTACTTCACCGACACATTGTGGCTTCCTCGACACGCTATGTCCTTTCGGCTTGTGTTCCAGCTTGTGCGCTCCCCCCGTGCTGTGGCGCGTGGGGTCTCTGTGGTTGTCCCTGTTGCAGGTCCCCCCTTTCCGATGGGTCGTGCTTTGGCCCCGGTGGCGGCGTCGTAGGGTCTAGTAGCCTCCTCGCCACGGTGACCGCTCTTTCTGTGTGGAAGCGCGGTCCTACCCTCGGCAGGGACATTGCTAGAACCCTGCCTCGTTGGGGGGTTTCTCTGTGTTTGTTTGTGATGCAGGTTCACGTACGACGTTGGTGCTGCGGTAGGGGTGACAAGCCACTCTACCGCCACGGTGGCCCTGCTCGCGGGTCGAGTTAGTCCTTGCCCTGGCGGTCGGGTGTCTTGTCACTCCCTTAGGGCGTGGTGGCGCTCAGTCCCATCGTCTTCCGTCTTACTGGTTCCTATTGGCCTTGGACGGTGGTCCTCTCTATTGTTTGTTTGTGGTGCATGTTCGTTTTATGTTGGATGTTGTCTTTGCCTTGACGACCCCTGTGTGGGTCTAGTGGCCCGGCCTTGTGTCGGGTCCCCTTGGTGCCCTGTGTGGCCGTCGGGCTCCGGCCTTCCTTTGACCCTTACGTGGGTCTTCGCCCCTGCGTGGGTTCGGGCCTCGGCCTTGCTCGCCCTCTCCTCTGGGCTCTCCGTGGTGGGTGGGCCTTCATGCCTCCCTTTCTTTGTTGCTTGTGTGTGCCTAGCCACACTGGTGGCTGATGCTAGGGCCTCCCTCACACGCATGCCTAGTGTGGGGTCGAGTCGCGTACGCCCTGTGTTTACCCCTTCTGTTGACCGGTGGTTGGCCTACCCTGTTGGCGGGACACGTTTGTAGGGCGGGTGCTCTCCTAGCACCCTTTAGTTGCGGACGATTTTACCTCTTTTGTGGTGTGACACCGGAGGTCTTCTCGTCTCTTGCACCTTGCCCTGTTGAGGTGCGACTTTGTTGGTCTTCACCCCTGTGTGGGTTGCGGGATTCGGCCGTGTACCGCCCTTCCCTTTGGGCTTCCGATGGTGTTTTTGTGGCAGTTTCTCCCCCTCTTTGTTGTAAGGGGTGGAGGGTTCCTTGGGTGTTTACGGGTTTCCTTGGCGGGTTAGCCTAACGCCTCCTCTGCTACCCGGTGTCCTTCCCAGTCGGGTGCAACTGGTGACAGGTCTCCCCCTCACCGTTGGTGAGGGGTCGAGCTTTAACCCTTTGTGAGTTGGGTCCGGGCCTGCCTCTTCTTGAGGCCTGCGTCGTGGTTTGGATGTTTGGGTCTGCCCTTTAACGCGGGTGGCCGACGACAGGGTCCCCCTCCACGCTCGGTGAGGGGTGTCGTTTTCGCCATATGTGTCTCCCGTCTGGCCCACTCTGCGGTTGGGCCACCCTTATGGCCTCGTACGTTCACCTGTTCCAATGTTCTCCACCTCGCTGGTGGCTGGCTGAGAGGGCCCCACTTCCCCTCCTGGGTGGGTGCCTGGTCCGAGCTTGAGCTTTACGACCGGGGTGGTCTTCCTAGTGCTATAGGCCCGCGTTTTTCCTCGCTTGGGGTTTTGGGGCTTGCCCTGCGCATCGTGGACCGTACCCACCTCCCCCTTCTCGTCTCGCCTGTCCCTAGGTGTTTGGTGGCCCTTGACGCTGGGGCCTGTGTGCTATGCGGTCCGCCTACGCATCTGTACCCTGCCTAGCTGGGCCTTTGGGGCCTGACGAGTGTTGAGTCTTTGGCTTGTACCACAATGGGGTGGGTGGCTGGGACTGGCTGATCCCTGTCGGGACATGATGCCCTCCCTGGTCTTCGGTGGAGTGGTCTCTTCGGAGGGGTTTCCACTCGTTCTTTGCCGTTCGTTGCGGTACCTTCTTCTCTCGGTAGGTACCACAACCTTTTTTAGCTTCCCTCCAGGGGCATGTTGTGGCGCTTGTAATCATGGCCTTGGTACGGCTGTGGTGTAGCCTGGGTGGGACTAGTCATCCTGTCCAGGATGTAGAGCGCTTGGCTTGTACGATTTTCCGCTCAGGTCTGTGGCAACCCGGTGGTTTGGGGCGGGAGCGTGGGGTGGTTTGTGCTGGTGTGCGCCTTCGGGTGCCCTTGCCTTCGGGACAGTGGCCCCCCTCCTTCCCCCCTGTTCTTGGTCCCGTGACCTTGTGGTGGTTGTCCTTGACGCGTCGGTTGAGGTTCCTCCTGCTGCTTGGGCCCCCGGCCAAGTGGGTGCAACCTATCAGTTCCAGCTTGTCGTGGCAACAGGTGGTGAAAATAGGTTGCTCCCCTTTACCCTGTTTATTTAGATGGCCCCTGCGTGGGTTCTACCTTTGTAAACTGACCCCTGCATGGGCCTTGTTGATTCCTCGGGTTAGCTAGGGGTCTGTCCCTTTGAGGGCCCCCGATGATACTTTCCGAGTGTAAGGTGTGGCTTTTGTTTGGTGTCGTTGGGTACGGATGGGTTGTTGGCTTTGCGCCTTCACCCATGTCATGTAATCTTTGGAACCAGGGTATCACCTTTTTGGTGGTCTCCTCATCATTTACCCGTCTATCAAGTATAGACCATTCCGATGAAAGAGCTCTCAGTCGGCTCACACCTATAGAATCATGACAGATGGGTGGGCTTGTTTCCGTCGGCTCACACCTGCCTAACCTTCTCCGATCTAAGTGACCATGGCATGCTGGTCACATCCCCCTTTGCCACTCCGGGGACACGTCGTGCGAAACCATTCAGGAGCCTTAATGCTTGGGCTAGCTGGGATGGCTTCGTGGAGGTGGTCCGACGCGCTTGGGGCACCCCTGTTCATGGGAACCCTCTCTTCGTTGCTGCGACGAGGTTGAAGGCTATGAAGGGCAGTCTTAAAGCTTGGGCTGCTAGCAGGGGTGATGTCAGTACGCGGAAGAAAGCAGCAAAGGTGGATTATGCCACTATTCAGGCCGACCTACAGCAGAGTCCTTGCTGTCCTGCGCTGGTGCGGCGCGAGAGGGAGGTCAGAGATAGGCTGGACCAGCTCGACGTGGAGGAGGAGCTTTTCTTCTACCAGCAGAGCCGTGCCCGGTAGATCCAAGACGGCGAACGCAATATGGCGTTCTACCAGGAGGCGGTGAAGTGCAAAGAGATGCGGGACACTATACACTACCTCATTGACGATGATGGAGCTCAAGTCAGCAACCAGGCGGCTCTCGAGGGGGAGGCGGTGGCATTCTACAGCAGCCTCCTCAACACCGGCGACGCTCACACCTGTCAAATGCGGCTTTTTCCCACTAACTCACTAACTGCGGCCCAAGGGCGCCATCTGTGTAGGCTGTGTATGCGTGAGGAGGTGAGAGACGCTATTTGGTCCATCGGGCAGGACAAGGCACCGGGCCCTGACGGCTTCAACGCCAGCTTCTTCAAAAGCTGCTGGAGTGTTATTGGGGAGGACGTGACGAAAGCCATCTTATGGCTCATGAGGGGGGGGGATATGGTGCGAGAAGTAAATCATTCCTTTTTTATGCTGATCCCCAAAGAGGACGGCGCCACTCATCTCCGCGACTTCAGGCCCATTACCTGTAGTAGCGTGCTCTACAAGATCTTCACCAAGGTTTTAGCTGAGAGACTCAAAGAGGTGCTAGGGGGGTTGGTCTCACCCAACCAAGGGGCGTTCATCCCAAACAGGAGCATCTCTGATTGCTCCCTCCTCGCAGTGGAGTTCTTATTAGGCTTCGACATCAAACGTGCAAA
The DNA here is from genome assembly GCA_963693085.1 of Alisma plantago-aquatica. Classification (NCBI taxonomy): domain Eukaryota; kingdom Viridiplantae; phylum Streptophyta; class Magnoliopsida; order Alismatales; family Alismataceae; genus Alisma; species Alisma plantago-aquatica. Next base: position 646,894,095 of record OY856410.1, read on the forward strand.
GCCGAAGGCGTGCCTAAAGACTTACCTATCCAAAGCCTACGACCATGTCATTTGGGAGGCCTTGTGTACCCTCATGGATAGAATGGGCTTCCCCCCAACATGTATGGGATGGGTTAGACAATGTGTTTCAACTTGCTCTTTTTCAGTTCTTGTAAATGGGCTCCCAGCGGGTCTGTTCAATAGCTCACGTGGGTTAAGATAGGGGTGTCCCCTGTCACCTCTCCTGTTCACAATCGTCATGGAGTATCTCACCACTTTCATGACCGAAGGGGAGCGAGTTGGCCTGTTCCGCACTTACCAAGTCAAGCGCACAGCCGTCATGTCCCACCTCATTTTCGCGGATGACGTGCTCTTCTTTGTGGAAGGCTCTAGGAAGAGCCTCAGGGGGATCAAGAAGGTGTTGGACGAGTTCAGCGCCACGATGGGGATCAGGGTCAACCCAACAAAGTCCAAGCTCTTCCTCTCAAAGGCTGTTGCGGACAATGCCACCCGCCTCAGTAACATCCTGGGTTGCCCGGTGGATGAGCTCCCTACCCGTTATCTAGGCTTCCCCCTAGCAGCCCGGAATCACAAGGCTGCCTTCTTCAACCCATGTCTTGACCAGATGAGGAAGATAGTCTCCAAATGGCCCCCGGACAAGATTACGATGGAAGGGTGTTGCCTTTTGACCAAAGCCAACCTGCAGGGCCTGGTTACGTTTTGGGCCTTGCAAGGCCATATTCCTGAAAGCACGTGTGACTGTATGGAGATGATGATGACGTATTTTGTGTGGGGCTCTAACTACCATCCAATGCGGTTTGAGTGCATGGCCAGGCCTAGTAAGGAAGGGGGACTGGGTCTCAAAGGGGTCAATGTCGTGAATCGGTGGGCGTCTCTCAAAAGGCTTGTTCGGTTCCACACATGTCCTCACTCCCCCTAGACTCAATGGATGCGCAGGCGCTACGGCTTTACCCCCTGACCCAGCGCTGCTGCGGCATGGCGCCTCTAACTCATGGAAGAATATGGCCCGGGCTTGGGCTGAGCACCAGTACATCTTCGACCGCTCTACCACTGGCCTTGTCAAGCTCGCCAACCCCAGTATCAACCTGTAGAGGGTCATCCAGCCACAGCATGCCCCTTGTGTTGTCGGCAGAACCATCTGGGCGGGGCCCCTCATTCATAGGTGGAGTTTTACGGTCTATAAGGCACTCCATGGTGCCCTCGCCACTGCAGACAAAGTCCACGAGTGGAACAATGAGGCCAGTGATAGATGTGTCTTCTGCAGGAAAAGGGAGGACACCCAGCACCTTTTCTTCCGCTGTAGATTCTCTAAACATATCTTTCAGTTTGTCATGGACCTTTGTGGCATTAGGGTCCCGGTGATTGCCACCATCACCGACACTATAAACCGTATAAAAGACCACACCAGGGGATGGAAGGGGTGGAAGTGGCTGGCTGTCACAGCATGGACATGCTCGGCGTACTTCATCTGGAAGCAACGCAATGAGAGGCGACACGACGTACAGACCTTAAGCTCTGCAGAATGCAGGGAGCTAGTGGTCAAAGCTACTAGACGTGTTGCGGAGGTTCGGGGATGGAGCTCCACTATTCCGGCCCACATTAGCAGGGCGTGGCGGATTCCTATCCCCATTTAGATAGCTGTTGTATAGAGCCCATGGGCTTAGACGGAGTTTTTGTAGAGTTACCCCCGTATACACTCCCTTTTTGTAGTTACACAGGGAGGTGGGACGCACCCCACACCGCTTCCATAGGTGTGCGGCGTGTCCTGTCTAGTTTGGGATTTTTTGTAGAGGCTCTGCTCTTTCTTGAGCCTGTCTGACCCGGTGCTTCTCGCACCTCGTGGTCTTTGTAAAGGTGGTTCGCTTTGAACCTCCTTCATCGCTTTTTACCCGTCTATTAATATATAGACCATTCCGATGAAAGAGCTCTCAGTCATGAAAGAGCTCTCAGTCTAGTCACTTATGTTTCCCTTCTCCACCGCATCTCTCTCTCCCCCTGCTGCCCTCACGGCTGCAGAGCTTCCCTGGCTCTCCTTGGCGCGTGGGCTAGCAGCCTTGTAGGTGGAGTTAAGACGAGCAGCGGCTTCACCTACCTCGTCCTCGGCCCTCAAAGCGGTGCCTGCTCCAAGCATCGTGGCAGGTGGTCGGGGTGGAGTTAAGGCGCGCTCAGGCGACCGCGGATCCATTGTCCTTCACCTACAGGCGGAGTTATAGCGAAGTCTCTCTTCACCTACCTAGGAGAGGTCCTTGTCTACCTTGAAGTCTTCTGGAGATCCGATCACATCGGTGGCCCACGCTAGTCCGGAGTCCCCAAAAACCAGGTGAGGGGTTGACCGGCCCCTCTGGGGGTCTTGGTCCTCCTGGGACCCTACGGGGGCTAGGGGTGCCTGCCTTCTCGGTGTCAGACTCGGAGGAGCTTTGGTATCTTCTCCGGCGACGGTCTCGGTAGTGCTCCGCACTCGCGGTGGAGGCGCTGTTGTTGTTGTGGCGACGCGTCCCTCTCCGGCGAGCTTTCCCTTTGCTTCCACCAACTGGGGGAGAGATTGACTAGCTCTTCGGAGTAGGTCTCTCGGTGATCCCTGTGGGATCAGGGGGAAGGCCCGCGACGCGGTCCAGCTCACCAGTGCTTCTCGACGGCAAGGCATTCGGCGTGCGGTGGTTCTCTTAACCCGGTTCCGAGCGTCCTTCTACAGTGGGGTCTTCGTCCCGTTGCCACCAACCGGGGGAGAGATTGACTTGCTCCTCGGAGTAGGTCTCTTGGTGATTCCTGTGGAACAGGAGGGAGGGCCTGCGACGGGCTCCGAATCTTTCCAGTACCTCTACGGTGACGGTAAGACTTTCCGGAGGTGCGCCTCTCTCACCTGGTTCCGAGCTACCAGGTTGGCACGCGGTCTTCTGTCGGGGCTGCGCCACGATAGTGCGTGGTGGTGTCCTGCTGTTAGTGTGCCTTCGGGACATCGCGGTGGAGCTCGCGCTTTTCTTCGATGATTCCTTCCGACGGTGCTTTGGAGGGGTGTCCAGGGCCTCGACCCGGCGTGTTTCGGCGGCGATCGCGGCGGCGTCCAGACCTTCGGCTCATGGAGGCTAGGGTTGCGGTGCCGCGACACACTCTTGTTCGTGGCGGCGACCGGGAGCAGTAGGGTTCGCCCGGCTCATCGCTTCCCATCGCTGCTGACCTTGGCCAGGCCTTCAAACCGGCCCCCTGAACCGGGTTCTGAGCTACCCGGGGGGCGGTTTAGCGAGCTACATAACCTGCTGGCTTCTAGAAGATCTCGCGGATCGGGTGTGGGCTAAGCCTGGACTGGACCCGGTGCCTGTTCCTTGTTCCTGCCCACTTCTGAAGCCAACAGAGTCGTTCAAAGGGACAGCGTGTGGGCTACACGTGCTCTCATCCAGAAGCTTCGGGAGGGCCAGCTTTGCCAAGACTCCACCGGGTGGGACAACAACAACTACGTCACCCTCCACTTGGCGCCTCCGATCGCGACGTTTGCTTTCTCGTGACCCTCCCCCCTCTCCTCCAGTCGGGTTGGTGCGGCCTGACGTCATAGTGCTCAGTGCACTCCAACGTCAGCGCGCCCTTCCGACTCCACCTCTCCCCATCCGCCACGTACACCCGCTTAACCCTCCCCGTCGGACCGGTTATGACTACTCACAAGGGCAAAATGAAGCGACACTCTTTCCTTTTCTCTTCGATTCGGCGGGAGACAGCAGAGGAAAGAGCTAAAGGCGGACGAGCAGCCATGGAAGCGCGACAACATGCGAGGAACAAGGGTAAAGCTCCCGTGGTGGCCCGACTGCCTACCCGTACCTCCACTCGGCTGGAGCCGGAGACGACCACCTTGGGTTCCTCACGGGGGGCGCCTCATCCAGCGGGGCGACGTGCGGAGACGGTGGTGTACCTGAAGGTCGAGGTGGCATTGGGAGTCGACGGAGCCCCTCCCATGCACCGGCGGACCTGCCAGGGCAAAGGCCGAGTCGACCTGGCTCCATGCAAAGACCCTCGACCCGGCCCCCCCATAGCAACGGGCCGGCGAGGAGGACATATGCCCAGGCGGCCTCCGGCGGGCTAGCACCAGCTGCCAGGCCCATGAACGCTGACGTGGTGAGGTGGACGGACCTAACTCCACAACAGTCCCCCAACACCCCCATCCCCGAAGATAAGGCCCTACAGTTCGTTGCACCCCTGGTGGACCCGGAGAGGGGTCCTGTTGCTGACATCCCTACCACGGTCATGGAATCTGTTGTGGAAGCCCAGGCCAACACGGTGTCCTTCTACATCACCGATGCCTCCCCCCACGAGATTGTTATTAGGGGGTGGTTGAGGCGCGTGTGGCAACCCCGGGGTACGTTTGAGCTGACCCACAGGACTGACGGCTTCTTTGACTTGAGATGCGAGCAGAAGGAGGATGTTGAGTCGCTCCTGCACGGCGGACCATGGTTTTTTTACGGCAAGTTGCTCATCTCCAGGCCCTGAACGCCGTCCACCACGCTCAACCGCGACCTACTGGCTACGGTCCCGTGTTGGGTCTCCTTCCCCTCCCTGGGCCATCTGAGGTCCTTGGATGTTCTCGCCAGGGTGGCGAGCTGTGTCGGAGTCCCGTCCCACGCTGGGGCGTGCATAGCTGCGGTGGACGGTACGACGCAGGCAAGAGCGCTGGTCGATTTACCTGCGGACAGGGACCCCCCTCTGTCGTATGGGTCCGTTTCCCTGGCGGTGACCCGGAACAGGTGCCGGTTTAGTACGATTATGTGCCCTCTCGGTGCACGTCGTGCTGCGCCTTCGGTCACGCTTAGCACCGATGCCCTTTTGTGTCTGACCAGGTGAGGGCCTCCTCCCTAGCACAACATCGGTTGGTGGCCAACAACATCAACAACAACCCCCCGAACCCCTCCAGGGGTAGGAGAAAAACCAGGAAGAGGAAGAATGAAGGCTTCAGGGTGGATGCGTCTGCTGGAGGCGAGCCTACCCCCCCCCCCCCCCCCCCCCCCCGTGATGACGGAAGCCCCAGCAGCTGAGATGACCAAGGTGGCTGAAGAGGCGATGCCCCCTCCCCCATCTGCAGAGGAGGCGCCCCCTAAGTCCTTTTCTGGCGAGGCTCTGCATGGGAAGAGTAGGACAAGGAAGAGCCGATGACTGAAGGAGGGTCCCGAAGGCGCTACCAACTCCGCCCCAGGGAGCCCTGCGTTGGCTGACCCAGTGGTTGGTGAGGAAGCGACCACCCTGCCCTCTGCTCCAGAAGGTGAGAAAATGGAGTTTCTGGGGCCGGACCCCACCCCTGTAATGAAGGCGGCATGCCCTTTTGACCCTGAGGTCATGGTGATGACAGTCGACTGAGTCCTCCTGGAGGAGAAGGCGCGGCTACCACCACCAGTGAGTAGGTCGCCCTACCCGATGAGGAACCTGTTGTCATGGTGAGTGACACGTCGCCCCCCAGGGTGACGACCCGGAGAAGCCGACATGCCCTGACCAGATCAACCGCGGCCACCATCAAGCTCTCCAAGTGCGCCCTTAGCAGGAGGTTCCCCCCGCTACCGAGGAGACAGAGAGTGGTGATTTCTCTCCCAGCACCGGGCTACACCTTCGGGGAGGAGGAGGGCCCTGGCGAGGAGCAAGCTAAAGCCGCTGGTGAGAAGGTTGCTGCTGAGGAAAGGAAAGGGGAAGGTGACGAGGTACGTATAGGTGACATGGAGGAAGTTGACCAGCCTTTGGCAGGAGTGGTGGAGGGTGCTGCGAACCCCGCCGACGATGATGAGGTGGACTCCAGGCAGAAGCCTGGGAGTCGGATGTGAGTTTCCCACCCCCACTGGTTCCTATGTCTGTGCTGATGTGGAACCTGCGCGGTGCGTGTGAGCCGGCAAAGCGGAAGGTTGTGGCCCTTCTAGTTCGATAGCAGAGTGTCACGATGTGTATGTTCATGGAGTCTAAGTTGACGCAGGAGTTAGGAGGTGACAAAGTGGTGAAGGAGTTGTTCCCTGCTGGGTGGTGTTGCGTGTCTAACTTGGCAGTCACCGGGATGGCGAGGGTCATTTGGGGTTGGGACCCCCGGATCTAGTCTGTGCAGGTTGCTTCCATGTCGGCACAGATGATCTCCGGGTGGTGCACCAACAGGGGAGGTTTGAAGGTGCTTCTGTCAGCTGTTTGTGGCCACAATCAGCCCCATCAGCGTCTGGTTTTATGGGAGGAGCTTGAAGCTGCCAAGCCTGTTGCCCTTGTGCCATGGATGGTGGCGGGAGACTTTAATGCCATCCGCAATGATGAGGAGAAGGCGGGTGGCCGAGAGGTTTCCAGGAAAACGATGAGAGAGTTCAATACTACTGTGGGGAGATTGGGGTTGGTTGAGTTGACGACCTACGGAGGCATTCTAACTTGGTCCAATAGGAGGGAGGCGGATGTGCGGATCTGCTGTCGCCTGGATAGGGTGCTCGTCAACGACAGATGGGTGGGCTTGTTTCCTTTGGCTCACACCTACCTGACCTTCTCCAATCTAAGTGATCATGGCATGTTGGTCACATCCCCTTTCGCCATTCCGGGGACACGTCGGGCGAAGCCGTTCAGATGCCTTAACGCCTGGGCTAGCTGGGATGGTTTCGTGGAGGTGGTCCGAAGAGCTTGGGGCACCCCTGTTCATGGGAACCCTCTCTTCGTTGTTGCGACGAGGCTGAAAGATGTGAAGGGCAGTCTTAAAGCTTGGGCTGCTAGCAGGGGTGATGTCAACACGCGGAAGAAAGCTACTAAGGTGGAGTATGCCACTATCCAGGCTGATCTGCAGTAGAGTCCTTGCTGCCCTGTGCTGGTGCGGCGCGAGAGGGAGGTCAGAGACAGGCTGGACCAGCTCGACGCGGAGGAGGAGCTCTACTTCTACCAGCAGAGTCGTGCCCGGTGGTTCCATGACGGCGAACGCAATACGGCGTTCTACCAGGAGGTGGTGAAGTGCAAAGAGATGCGGGACACTATACACTACCTCATTGACAAAGACGGAGCCCAAGTCAGCAACCAGGCGGCTCTCGAGGGGGAGGCGGTGGCGTTCTACAACAGCCTCCTCAACGCCGACGACGCTCAAACCTGCCAAATGCGGCTTCACCCTAATAACTTTCTAACCGCGGCCCAAGGGCGCCATCTGTGTAGGCCTTGTACGTGTGAGGAGGTGAGAGACGCTGTGTGGTCCATCGGGCAGGACAAGGCGCCGGGCCCCGACGGCTTCAACGCCAGCTTCTTAAGAAGCTGCTGGAGTGTTATTGGGGAGGACGTGACGAAAGCCATCTTATGGCTCATGAGGGGGGGATATGGTGCGAGAAGTAAACCATTCCTTTTTAGTGTTGATCCCTAAAGGGGATGGCGCCACTCATCTCCGCGACTTCAGGCCCATTGCCTGTAGTAGCGTGCTTTACAAGATCTTCGCCAAGGTTCTGGCTGAGAGGCTCAAGGAGGTGCTTGGGGGGTTGGTCTCACACAACCAAGGGGCGTTCATCCCAAACATGAGCATTTCTGATTGCTCCCTCCTCGCAGAGGAGTTCTTATTAGGCTTCGACATCAAACATGCAAAATTGAAGGCGTGCCTAAAGACTGACTTATCCAAAGCCTACGACCACGTCGATTGGGGGGCCTTGTGGACCCTCATGGATAGAATGGGCTTCCCCCCCACCTGGATGGGCTGGGTTAGACAATGTGTTTCAACTTGTTCGTTTTCAGTTCTTGTAAATGGGTTCCTGGCGGGTCTTTTCAATAGCTCGCGCGGGTTGAGACATGGGTGTCCCTTGTCACCTCTCCTGTTCACAATCGTCATGGAGTATCTCACCACTCTCATGACTGAAGGGGAGCGACTAGGCATGTTCCGTACGTACCAAGTGAAGCGCACATCCATCATGTCCCACCTTATTTTTGTGGATGACGTGCTCTTTTTTGTGGAAGGCTCTAGGAAGAGCCTTAGGGGGATCAGGAAGGTTTTGGACGAGATCAGCGTCACGATGGGGATCAGGGTCAACCCGTCAAATTCCAAGTTTTTTCTTTCCAAAGATGTTGTGGACAACGCCACCCGTCTCAGCAGCATCCTGAGTTGCCCGGTGGATGAGCTCCCTACTCGTTATCTAGGCTTTCCCCTTACAGCACGGAATCACAAGGCTGCCTTCTTCAACCCATGTCTAGACAAGATGAAGAAGATGGTCTCCAAATGGCCCCCGGACAAAATTACGATGGCGGGACGGAGCCTCTTGACCAAAGCCAACCTGCAGGGCTTGGTTATGTTTTGGGCCTTGCAAGGTCACATTCCCGACAACACGTGTGACCGTATGAAGATGATGATGGCAGATTTTGTATGGGGCTCTAACTACCACCCAATGCATTTTGAGCGTATGGCTAAGCCTAGTAAGGAAGGGGGTCTGGGTCTCAAAGGGGTCAGCGTTGTAAATCGGTGGGCGTCTCTTAAAAGGCTCGTCCGGTTCCACACGTGTCCTCACTCCCCCTGGACCCAATGGATGTGCAGGCGCTATGGCTTTACCACCCCTGACCCAGCGTTGCTACGACATGGTGCCTCTAACTCATGGAAGAATATGGCCCGGGCTTGGGCCAAGCACCAGCACATCTTCGAGCGCTCTCCCACTGGCCTTGTGAAGCTCATCAACCCCAGTGTCAACCTGTGGAGGGTCATTCAGCCGCAGCAGGCCCCTTGTGTTGTCGGCAGAACCATCTGGGCGGGGCCCCTCATTCATAGGTGGAGCTTTACGGTCTATAGAGCGTTCCATGGTGCCCTAGCCACTACAGACAAAGTCCACGAGTGGAACAATGAGGCCAGCGATAGATGTGTCTTCTGCAGGCAAAGGGAGGACACCCAGCACATCTTCTTCCACTGCAGATTCTCTAGACATATCTTTCAGTCTGTCATGGACCTCTGTGGTATCAGGGTCCCGGTGATTGCCACCATCACCGACACTATAAACCTTATAAAAGACAAAACCAGGGGATGGAAGGGATGGAAGTGGCTGGTTGTCACTACATGGACATGTTCGGCGTACTTCATATGGAAGCAACGTAATGAGAGGCGACACGACGTGCAGTCCCTAAGTTCCGCGGAGTGCAGGGAGCTAGTGGTCAAAGCTACTAGACGTGTTGCGGAGGTACGGGGATGGAGTTCCACTATCCCGGCCCACATTAGCAGGTCGTGGCGGATTCCTTTCACCAGTTAGCTAGCTTTTGTATAGTGCCCTTGGGCATAGACGGGGATTTTGTAGAGTTACCCCTGTATACACTCCCTTTTGTAGTTACACAGGGAGGCAGGACACACCCCACACCGTTTCCATAGGTGTGCGGTGTATCCTGTTTAGTTTGGGCTTTTCTGTAGAGGCTCTGCTCTTTCTTGAGCTTGTTTGACCCGGTGCTTCTCGCACCTTGGGGTCTTTGTAGGGGTGGTTCTTTTTGAACCTCCTTCATCGTTTTTTACCCGTCTATTAATATATAGACCATTCTGATGAAAGAGCTCTCAGTCGTCTCTCTCTAGAAATCGGGCTCTGCCTTCTCTCTACCCTTTCTAGGGTTTCTCCGCTTGGGGGAGGGGCGCCGCTCTGCTAGGGCGAGCCCTCCCCCTGGCCCCTTCTACACCGATCGCTCCTTCCCCTCCCCCCGATCCTCCTTCCTAACCCCTCCTGTCCCTTCACTCGTCCTTGGTGGCCCTCTCGTGGGCGTTGTGGCCCCTGCTTCTCCGGCCTGCTCCCTGCTCTGTGGAGAGCTCGTGACCCGGGTGGCGTTGTGCCTTGGTTTGTCCGCCTCTTGGTGGATCCGGCGTGGTCTTGGAGCGCGTGGCTCCTCGATGCAGCTGGGGCCTCACTGCGCCTTCGTGGCCCACGGCGCTGGGCCTCTCCGCCTCCACCGCCCTTGCCTGGCCTCCGGCGCGTGCTAGCTGCTCACCCCCGGCTACCCCGACGGTTCCTTGCCCCGCTGGCGTGGTGGCTTCTTCTCCGGGGCCCTAGCGCCCTGGTCTCGGCCCTGGATGGTGGTCCGGGCCTTCCTTGACCCTGGACGGTGGTCTGGGTCTGGTCTTTGATGGGCATGGTGCTCTCGCCGCCTCGCTGGTCCCTTGGTGAGCTGGCCGACACCGCGTCTGCTGGGTTCTTGGTGGTGTCGCCGTGTTGCTGTGCTGCTGGCCCAACAGTCCCGTGCTCCTTCACCTCCGCGTGAGCCACCCCACCCTCCCGTTGTCCTGCTCCTCCGTCCTTCTGCTGCTGCGACCCCACGGTGGTGGTGATCTGAGGGCTTCCCCCGACTTCGCCCTTCCTTCTCTGACGTGGCGTCACCTGGCCTGTTGACGTCACCCCTCGCTGGCCTACCTCGGCGGCTGCGCTCGGCTGGGGTTAGGGTTTGGCCTCCGCTGCTGCCTCTTGGCGGACCGGGCGGTCCGGCTCTACTGAACCGGTTCGGTCTGGCTGTGTTGTACCGGCTCGGTCTGACTCTCCTGAACCGGCCCTTTGGCGCGCTAACCCTTTTTCATGCTGGCGTCTTTGGTGTGGCTTCCCCGACACGCTCCCCCCTGCGCCGTGGCTCCGTCGAGCTTCTCTGCTCCTGGTGGTCCCCACGTGCGTCCTGACCTGGACGGTGGTCCAGGCTCCCTCCGTGCTCTTGTTCTTTGTTGGTGTGGTTTGTGTGAACAGTATATGTGGTTTTCCTATGTCCGCCCCCTGTGTGGGGCTAGTGATCCGACCTTGTGTCGGGTCCACATGGTGCCCTGCGTGGCTGTCGGGCTTCGGCCTTTCTATGACCCTTGTGTGGGTCTTTGCCCCTGTGTGGGTTCGGGCCTTGGCCTTGTTTGCCCTCTCCTACGGGCTCTCGTCGTGGTGGGTGGGCCTCCGCGCCTCCCTTTGTTTGCTGCTTGTGTGTGCCCAGCCACGCTGGTGGCTGATGCCAGGGCCTCCTCCACACCTCCACACGCTCGGTGTGGAGTCGAGTCGCTTCTGCCCTGTGTTTACCCCATCTTACGACCGGTGGCTGGGTCACCCCTGCTGGTGGGACACGTGCGTTGGGTGGGTGCTCACCCTGCACCCTTTAGTCGCGGATGGGTTTACCTCGCCGGTGGGGCCTTTCGACCGGAGGTTCTTTCGTCTGCTGCATCAGGTCCTGTTGAGGTGCGGCTTGGTTGGTCTTCACCCCTGCGTGGGTTGCGGGCTTCGGCCTTGTACCGCCCTTTCTTTTGGGCTTCCGTTGGTAGTTTTGTGGCCTCTTCCCCCCTTATTGTAAGGGGTGGAGGGTCTCTTGGGTGTTTGCGGGTTTCTCTTGGCGGGTTAGCCTAGCGCCTCCCCTGCTGCCCGTTGTCTTTCCCAGTCGGGTGCGACTGGTGACCGATATCCCCCTCCCCGTTGGTGAGGGGTCGAGCTTTAACCCTTTGTGAGTTGGGTCTGGGCCTGCCTCTTCTTGAGGCCTGCGTCGTGGTTTGGACGTTTGGGTCTGCCCTTTAACGCGGGTGGCCGACGACAGAGTCCCCCTCCACGCTCGGCGAGGGTGCCGTTTACGCCCTGTGTGTCTCCCGTCTGGCCCACTCTGCCACTGGGCCACCCTTATGGCCTCGCATGTTCCCCTGTTCCGGTTTTATCCACCTCGCTGGTGGCTGGCTGAGAGGGCCCCACTTCTCCTCCTGGGTGGGCGCCTGGTCTGAGCTCGAGCCTTACGACCGGGGGTGGTCTGACTGGTGCTATAGGCCCGTGTTTTCCTCGCTTAGAGTTTTCGGGGCTTGCCCCACGTATCGTTGACCTTACCCACCTCCCCCTACTCATTTCGCATGTCCCTAGGTGTATGGTGGACCTTGACGCTAGGGCCTGAGTGCTTTGCGGTCCGTCTACGCATTTGTACCCTGCCTAGCTGGGCTTGTAGGGCTTGAGGAGTGTTGAGTCTTTGGCTTGTACCACAACAGGGTGGGTGGGTGGGACTGGTTGATCCTTGTTTGGACATGATTCCCTCCTTGGTATTCGATGGAGTGGTCTCTCCGGAGGGGTTTCCACTCATTCTTTGTCGTTCCTTGCGGTACCTTCTTCTCTCTGTAGGTACCCCAACCTTGTTGGGCTTCCCTCCAGGGGCATGTTGTGGCGCTTGTAATCATGGCCTTGGTACGACTGTGGTGTAGCCTGGGTGGGGCTAGTCACCCTGTCCAGGATGTAGAGCGCTTGACTTGTACGGTTTTCTGCTTGGGTCTGTGGAAACTCGGTGGTTTGGGGCGGGAGCGTGGGGTGGTTTATGCTGGTGTGCGCCTCTGGGTTCCCTTGCCTTCGGGACAGTGGCCCCCCCTCCTTCCCCCCTGTTCTTGGTCCCGTGACCTTGTGGTGGTCGTCCTTGACGCGTCGGTTGAGGTCCCTCCTGCTGCTTGGGCCCCCGGCCAAGTGGGTGCAGCCTATCAGTTCCAGCTTGTCGTGGCAACAGGTGGTGAAAATAGGTTGCTCTCCTCTACCCTGTTTATTTAGATGGCCCCTGTGTGGGTTCTACCTTTGTAAATTGACCCCTGCGTGGGCCTTGCTGTTCCTCGGGTTAGCTAGGGGTCTATCCCTTTGAGGGCCCCCGATGATACTTCCTGAGTGTAAGCTGTGGCTTTTGTTTGGTGCCGTTGGGTACGGATGGGTTGTTGGCTTTGTACCTTCACCCATGTCATGTAATCTTTGGAACCAGGGTATCACCTTTTTGGTGGTCTCCTCATCTTTTACGAGTCTATCAAGTATAGACCATTCCGATGAAAGAGCTCTCAGTCAACAAGGTTTCATCGCTCTCTCTCTAGAAGTCGGGCTCTGCCTTCTCTCTACCTTTTTTAGGGTTTCTCTGCTTGGGGGAGGGGCGCCGCGGCTAGGGCGAGCCCTCCCCCGAGCCTCTTCTACCCCGATCGCTCCTTCCCCTCCCTCCTGATCCTCCTCCATAATCCCTCCTGCTCCTTCGCTCGTCCCTGGTGGCCCTCTCGTGGGCGTGATGGCCCCTACTTCTCCGGCCTGCTCCCTGCTCTACGGCGAGCTCGTGACCCGGGTGACGTTGTGCCTTGGTCTGTCCACCTCTTGGTGGATCCGGCGTGGTCTTGGAGCGCGTGGCTCCTCGACGCAGCTGGGGCCTCACCATGCCTTCGTGGCCCCCGGCGCTGGGCTTCTCCGCCTCCACCGCCCTTGCCTGGCCCCCAGCGCGTGCTAGCTGCTCACCCCGGCTACCCCGACGGTTCCTGGCTCGCTTGTGTGGTGCCTTCTTCTCCGAGGCCCTAGCGCCCTGGTCTCGGCCCTGGACGGTGGTCCGTGTTGTGGCCTCATCGTCGGCTTGCTCCCTGCCCTACGGCGAGCTCGAGATTCGGGTGGCTTAGTGCCTGGTCTGTCCACCTCTTGGTGGATCCGTCATGGTCTTGGAGCACGTGGCTCCTCGACGCCATAGTGGCCTCACCGCGATAGACGGTGCTTGGGGTCCCCCACTTCACCGCGCGTGGGTGTCTCTCCGATCCTACTCTTTGTGTGCCTCCTCATCACCCATCCCGTCGAGCGTCTCTGCTGCGGGTGGCCTCACCGTGTGTTTCTGGCCTTGGACGGTGGTCTAGGCCTTTGGTGGCTTTCTGACCCTCCGCGGTGGCGGAGCGTGCTTCCCCGGGCGGCGTCGTTGTGATGACGCGGCGGTGTGGAGGCCTTGGCTCGCCTTGCGGGCCCCCGCTGGGCTGCCTCGGCGGCTGTGCTAGGGTTAGGGTCCTTGGGCTTGCTCGTCGGGCGAGTGGGTCTCTTCCCGGGTGGACCGGGCGGTCCGGCTCTGCTGAATCGGCCCAGTTCGGACCTGACTCATGCGACCGGTTATGTCTGCAACCCGTAGCCCTCACGTGTGTTGGCCCCTGCCTCGCTGATCTTCTCCGACCTGTGATGTTGGTCCACCCACGCTCTCTGTGTGTTTCTGGCCTTGGACGGTGGTCCAGGCTATCATCATCGACACCCTGGTGGCCCTGTTGGCCCCTCTGGGCGCGGTGGTGCTCTCTTTTCTTCCTACAGGTTCTCGCCTGCCCTGCTCCGGGTGGTGACAAGCCGCTCGACAGCCACGGCGGTCCTGCTTGCGGGTCGAGTTGGACCCTATCCTTGGCGGTCGGGTGTCTTGTCACGACCGGTTCGTTGTGGTGGTTGCTTGCAGGTCTCCTGTCCCGCCGAGTCGTCCCTTGGCCTCGGTGGCGACGCTGCAGGGTCTAGCAGCCTCCTCGCCGCGGAGGCCGTTCTTTCTCTGTAGAAGCGCGGTACTTCCCTCGGCAGGGACGTTGCTAGAACCCTGCCTTTTGGGGGGCCTCTCTATTGTTTGGTTGTGGTGCAGGTTCACTTTTTTGTTGGACGTTGCCTTTGCTTGACGACCCCTGCGTGGGTCTAGTGGCCCGGCCTTGTGTCGGGTCCCCTTGGTGCCCTGTGTGGCTGTCGGGCTACGACCTTTCTTTGACCCTTGTGTGGGTCTTCGCCCCTGCGTGGGTTCGGGCCTCGGCCTTGTTCGCCCTCTCCTCTGGGCTCTCTCGTGGTGGGTGGGCCTTCGTGCATCCCTTTGTTTGCTGCTTGTGTGTGCCCAGCCACGCTGGTGGCTGATGCTAGGGCCTCCCCCACACGCTCGGTGTGGGGTCGAGTCGCATATGCCCTGTGTTTACCCCATCTTTCGACCGGTGGTTGTGCCTACCTGTTGGAGAGACACGTTAGTAGGGTGGGTGCTCTCCTAGCACCCTTTAGTTGTGGATGGTCTTACCTCTTTGGTGGTGCGACACCGGGGGTTCTTTCGTCTGCTGCACCATGTCCTGTTGAGGTGCGGCTTGGTTGGTCTTCACCCCTGCGAGGGTTGCGGGCTCCGGCCTTGTTCTTCCCTTCCCTTTGGGCTTCCGTTGGTGGTTCTGTGGCTATTCTTCCCCCTCTTTGTTGTGAGGGGTGGAGTGTTTCTTGGGTGTTGGCGGATTTCTCTTGGCGAGTCGGCCTAGTGCCTCTCCTGCTGCCCGTTGGTTTTCCCAGTCGGGTGCGACTGGTGTCTGGTCTCCCCCTCACCGTTGGTGAGAGGGTGAGTTTTAACCCTTTGCGAGTTGGGTCCAGGCCTGTCTCTTTTTTAGGCCTGCGTCGTGGTTTGGACGTTTGGGTCTGCCCTTTAAAGCGGGTGGCTGACGATAGGGTCCGCCTCCACGCTCAGCGAGGGGTGCCGTTTACGCCCTGTGTGTCTCCCGTCTAGCCCACTTTGCGACTAGGCCACCCTTATGGCCTCGCACGTTCATCTGTTCTGGTGTTCTCCATCTCACTGGTGGCTGGCTGAGAGGGCCCCACTTCCCCTCCCGGGTGGGTGCCTGGTCTGAGCTCGAGCCATATGACCGGGGGTGGTTTTCCTGGTACTATAGGCCTGTGTTTTCCTTGCATAGGGTTTTTGGGGCTTGCCCCACGCATCGCTGACCTTACCCACCTCCCCCCTACTTGTTTTGCCTATCCCTAGGTGTATGGTGGCCCTTGACGCTGGGGCCTGAGTGCTATGCGGTCCGTCTACGCATTTGTACCCTGCCTGGCTGGGCCTTTGGGCATGACGAGTGTTGAGTATTTGGCTTTGTACCACAACGGGGTGGGTGGGTGGGACTGGCTGATCCTTGTTTGGACATGATGCCCTCCTTGGTCTTCGATGGAGTGGTCTCTTCGGAGGGGTTTCCACTCGTTCTCTGCCGTTCGTTGAGGTACCTTCTTCTCTTTGCAGGTACCCCAACCTTGTTGGGCTTCCCTCCAGGGGCATGTTGTGGCGCTTGTAATCATGGCCTTGGTACGGCTGTGGTGTAGCCTGGGTGGGACTAGTCACCCTGTCCAGGATGTAGAGCGCTTGACTTGTACGGTTTTCTGCTCAGGTCTGTGGCAACCCGGTGGTTTGGGGCGGGAGTGTGGGGTGGTTTATGCTGGTGTGCGCCTTTGGGTGCCCTTGCCTTCGGGATAGTGGCCCCCCCTCCTCCCCCCCATGTTCTTGGTCCCGTGACCTTGTGGTGGTTGTCCTTGACGCGTCGGTTGAGGTTCCTCCTGCTGCTTGGGCCCCCCGGCCAAGTGGGTGCAGTCTATCAGTTCCAGCTTGTCGTGGCAACAAGTGGTAAAAATAGGTTGCTCCCCTCTACCCTGTTTATTTAGATGGCCCCTGCGTGGGTTCTACCTTTGTAAATTGACCCCTGCGTGGGACTTGCTGTTCCTCGGGTTAGCTAGGGGTCTATCCCTTTGAGGGCCCCCGATGATACTTCCTGAGTGTAAGCTGTGGCTTTTGTTTGGTGCCGTTGGGTACGGATGGGTTGTTGGATTTGTACCTTCACCCATGTCATGTAATCTTTGGAACCAGGGTATCACCTTTTGGTGGTATCCTCATCTATTTACCTATCTATCAAGTATAGGCTATTCCGATGAAAGAGCTCTCAGTCATGAAAGAGCTCTCAATCATGAAGGAGCTCTCAGTCAGTCGTCGGCTTTCTCTCTCTCTCTAGAAGTTGGGCTCTGCCTTCTCTCTACCCTTTCTAGGGTTTCTCCACTTGGGGGAGGGGCGCCGCGGCTAGGGCGAGCCCTCCCCCGGGCCTCTTCTACCCCGATCGCTCCTTCCCCTCCCTCCCGATCCTCCTTCCTAACCCCTCATGCTCCTTCGCTCGTCCCTGGTGGCCCTCTCGTGGGCGTGGTGGCCCCTGCTTCTCCGGCCTACTCCCTTCCCTGCGGTGAGCTCATGACCCAAGTGGCGTTGTGCCTTGGTCTGTCCGCCTTTTGGTGGATCCGGAGTGGTCTTGGAGCGCGTGGCTCCTCGACGCAGTTGGGGCCTCACCGCGCCTTCGTTGCCCCCGGCGTTGGGCTTCTCCGCCTCCACCGCCCTTACCTAGCCTCCGACGCGTGCTAGTTGCTCACCCCCGGCTACCCCAACGGTTCCTGGCTCGCTGGTGTGGTGGCTTCTTCTCCGGGGCCCTAGCGCCCTGGTCTCAACCCTGGACGGTGGTCCGGGCCTTCCCCGACCCTGGACGGTGGTCCGGGCCTTCCCCGACCCTGGACGGTGGTCCGGGTCTGATCTTTGGTGGGCGTGGTGATCCTCTTCTCCGCCTCGCCGGTTTCTCTTGTTGGTCTGGCCGCCGCCGGTGGTGGTGGTTCCTTCCTGGCCTTGGACGGTGGTCTAGGCTTTCATCGGCTCCCTGGGCGATGGCCCAGGCTTGCTTCACCGTGTGTTCCGGTGGCTCTGTCGTGCTTCCCCGACGCCTACGATTCTCCGACGCCCTGCTCGGTTGGCTGCCTTGGCGGTTGCGCTTGGGCTAGGTTTCCTTGGGGTGCTCTCGGGTGAGTGGGCTTCCCCTGGTAGACCGGGTTCTGCTGAACCAGCCCGGTCCAGGGCCCGCGGTCAGTGGACGTTGCCTCATCACCTGCCCCGTCGAGCGCTGCTCCTGGGGGTTTCACCAGGTGATGTTGGCCTTGGGCGGCGGTCCTGGCTCTTTGGTGGTTGTCCAACCCTCCGCGGTGGCGGAGTGTGCTTCTCCGTGGTTTCCCTGCCCTTGGACTGTGGTCCAGGGCCCCTCCGGCCTCCCCTCATGTGGGTTGGTCTGTGATTTTGCTGTGTGTTCTTGTAGGTAACCGACCCTATAGGGTCTAGTTGCGCCACCGTCATGGCGGCCACTGCTCCTTTGTGGGGTTGCGGTTGCCCCTGTCAGTTACGCTACTAGCCACCCTACGGGCATCACCTCAGATGAGGTGGCGCTGTGGTTGCTTCCTCACCCCCGCGTGTCGTGTGCCTGTTGTTGCCTTGGCTGGTGAGCCTTGGTCGGCCCTGCTTCCCCTGCCGGCGTCGGTGTGCGTTGGGGGCAGTCGCTTCCCCGTCCTGACGTCACCTGATGACACCCTTCTGGCGTGCGGCCGTCCTCGGTGGCTGCGCCCGGTTAGGACGTCGCTAGGATTTGCTGGTTTGCGGCCTCGGCGGCTGTGCCAGTCTGCCCTAGGGCTTGCTGTAGTTCAGGCTACCTTGTGGGGGACAGTTCGTGGGTTCGTTGACCTGTGGGCCTTGTTGGGTGTGTTTGTGTGTGAACTCTGGTGGGCCTGTGTCCCTATTACAGCCCCTGCGTGGGTCCAGTGGCCTGGCCTTGTGTCGGGTCCCCGTGGTGCCCTACGTGGATGTCGGGCTCCGGCCTTCCCCTGACCCTTGTGTGGGTCTTCGCCCCTGCGTGGGTTCGAGCTTCGACCTTGTACGACCCTTCCCTTTGGGCTTCCCTGTGGTGGGGTTGGCCTTCGTGCCTCCCATGTGGGTCTCGCGTGATGGGTTTTGGTGGAGTCTCCCCCTCACCTAGGGTGAGGGGTCGAGGGGTTTCCTTGGGTGTTGCGGGTTTCTTTTTGCGGGTTGGCCTAGTGCCTCCCTTGCTACCCGTTGTCTTTCCTAGTCGAGTGCGACTGGTGACAGGTCTCCCCCTCACCGAGAGGGCCCCACTTCCCCTCCCAGGTGGGTGCCTGGACCGAGCTCGAACCTTACGACCGGGGGCGATTTTCCTGGTGCTATAGGCCCGTGTTTTCCTCGCTAGGGGTTCTTGGGGCTTGCCCCGCGCATCGTTGACCTTACCCTCCTCCCCCTACTCGTTTCGCATGTCCCTAGGTGTATGGTGGCCCTTGACGCTGGGGCCTGTGTGCTATGCGGTCCGCCTACGCATTTGTACCCTGCCTAGCTGGGCTTGTAGGGCTTGACGAGTGTTGAGTCTTTGGTTTGTACCACAACGGGGTGGGTGGGTGGGACTGGCTGATCCTTGTTTGGACATGATGCCCTCCTTGGTCTTCGATGGAGTGGTCTCTTCAGAGGGGTTTCCACTCGTTCTCTGTCGTTTGTTGCGGTACCTTCTTCTCTTTGTAGGTACCCCAACCTTGTTGGGCTTCCCTCCAGGGGCATGTTGTGGCGTTTGTAATCATGGCCTTGGTACGACTGTGGTGTACCCTGGGCGGGACTAGTCACCCTATCCAGGATGTAGAGCGCTTGACTTGTACGGTTTTCTGCTCGGGTCTGTGGCAACCCGGTGGTTTGGGGTGGGAGCGTGGGGTGGTTTATGCTGGTGTGCGCTTTCGGGTGCCCTTGCCTTCGGGATAGTGCCCCCCCTTCCCCCCTATTTTTGGTCCCGTGACCTTGTGGTGGTTGTCCTTGACGCGTCGGTTGAGGTTCCTCCTACAGCTTGGGCCCCCCGGCCAAGTGGGTGCAGCCTATCAGTTCCAGCTTGTCGTGGCAACAGGTGGTGAAAATAGGTTTCTCCCCTTTACCCTGTTTATTTAGATGGCCCCTGCGTGAGTTCTACCTTTGTAAACTGACCCCTGCGTGGGCCTTACTGTTCCTCGGGTTAGCTAGGGGTGTGTCCCTTTGAGGGCCCCCGATGATACTTCCCGAGTGTAAGGTGTGGCTTTTGTTTTGTGTCGTTGGGTACGTATGGGTTGTTGGCTTTGTGCCTTCACCCATGTCATGTAATCTTTGGAACTAGGGTATCACCTTTTGGTGGTCTCCTCATCTTTTTACCTGTCTATCAAGTATAGGCTATTCCGATGAAAGAGCTCTCAATCGTCAGTCGTCCGCTTTCCCTCTCTCTCTAGAAGTCGGGCTCTGCCTTCTCTCTACCCTTTCTAGGGTTTCTCCGCTGGGGGAGGGGCGCCGCTCAGCTAGGGCATGCCCTCCCCTGGCCTTCTCTACCCCGATCCTCCCTCCCGATCCCACCTTCAACCCTCTCCTACCCCCTCCTTGCTTCATCGCCCACCCCTGGTGGCTCTCCCGCGACCCTTGGTGGTGTTGTGGCTCTGATCTGCTCCTGGGTGGCTCTGCTGCTGCCGGGGCTCTCTCGGTCCGGTGTGTTGGCGGTTTATGCCCTAGTGTGGTGGTTCCGTGGTGGCCCCGGGTGGCTCCGGTGAGCTCCTGGTGGTCTGGCCCTCACCCTGGCGCTCCGTCGCTCCTTCCTGGTGGCCCTCTCGTGGGCGTGGTGGCTCCTGCTTCTTTGGTGGCCTCATCGGCGGCCTGCTCCCTGCCCTGCGGTGAGCTCGTGACCCAGGTGGCCTAGTGCCTTGGTCTGTCCACCTCCTTGTGGATATGTCGTGGTCTTAGAGCATGTGGCTCCTCGACGGTGCCTTAGCCTCACCGCGCCTCCCCCCCTTTGCTCTAGACGGTGGTCGGTGCTCGGTGTGGCCGCTCCTGGTGGTCTTGTTGCTGTCCCTATTGGCAACCCGCTCCTGCCTCGTGCCTCGTCTTCGTGTGGGTCCATTCACCACCTCCGCCTGTGGGCGTGACGGTCTTCGGGGCTCGCTCAGTGGTGCCACCTCTTGATGTCACTTGGCTAGTCGTTGCTTCTTCGCCGGCTCCAGCGACTGGCGCGGTGGCCTCTCTGTGTTGATGCCGCTATTTGGTTTGGTCCGTATATCTCTACCTCTGTCCAGGTGCTTCGCCTTGTCGCTGCCAGCGTCGCCGCCCTCGGCCTGGAGGTCGTCCCTCCCCGGTGGCTGGTCCTCCTTGCGGGCCCCTCGCTGGGCTGCCTCGGCGGCTGCACTTGGGCTAGGGTTTCTGGGGGGTGCTCGGGCGTGCGGGTCCCTCTGGTGGACCGGGTTCTGCGGAACCGGTTCGGTCCGGGGTTGAGCCGTGTGATGAGTTCTTCTGAATCAGCCCGGCCCTGGTCTGACCCGGTCGATCCTGTTGCTCCCACGTCGGTCCTCTCAGGGCCCTGTGCCTATGCCGGCTCCCTCTATGGCCTTGGATGGTGGTCTAGGCCTGCTCCATCGTGATGTTCGTGCTGACTCCTTGCCTCCCCCTAGCGCGGTGCTGCGTTGGTGGTGCCAAGTCGCCCGACAGCCACGGCGGTCCTGCTTGCGGGACAAGTTTGACCTTGCCCCTGGTAGTCGGGTGTCTTGTCACGACCGGTTCTCTGTGGTGGTCGCTTGCCGGTCGTCCCTTGGCCTTGGTGGCGGCGCTGCAGGGTCTAACAGCCTCCTCGCCACGGTGGCCGTTCTTTCTGTGTGGAAGCGCGGTCCTCCCCTCGGCGGGGACGTTGCTAGAACTCTGCCTCTGTGGGGGGTGTTTCTGTGGTTGTGTGTGGTGCAGGCTGCTAGAACTTTTGTCTGCCTCTGTTTGTGGGTGTTTGGTTTTACCTTTTGCAGGTTATGACATCGGCTTGCTGCTTGCCTCCTCGACGGGGTCTGTTGCTGCTGCCCCGGCCCCGACCTTCCTCCCATCCTGTTGCTGCCTCCTGCCGGCGGCTTGGTTCGCGGGGCGTGGTCGTCTGGTTGGGCGCACGCAGCTTGTCCCTTGGCTCACCTGAACCTTATTCGCCCGTGTGGATCCGGTTAGTTGGTGTTGCGGGGTGCTATCCTAGTTGGGCTGCTTTGTCGTTTCTTGTTTTTCGTTGTTGTGATTTCTGTGAACGTTGTTTATGGTTCCTTTGCCCAGTACGGCCCCTGCATGGGTCTAGTGGCCTGGCTTGTGCCGGGTCCCCATGGTGCCCTGCGTGGCTGTCGGGCTCCGACCTTTCTCTGACCCATGTGCGGGTCTTCTCCCCTGCGTAGGTTCGGGCCTCGGCCTTGTTCGCCCTCTCCTCTGGGCTCTCGTCATGGTGGGTGGGCCTTCGTGCCTCCCTTCGTTTTCCGCTTGTGTGTGCCCAGCCACGCTGGTGGCTGATGCCAAGGCCTCCTCCACACGCTCGGTGTGGGGTCGAATTGCGTATGCCCTGTGTTTACCCCATCTTTCGACCGGTGGTTGGGCCAACCCTGTTGGCGGGACACGTTCGTAGGGTGGGTGCTCGCCTTGCACCCTTTAGTTGCGGATGGTTTTACCTCTCTGGGGGTGCGACACCGGAGGGTCTTTCGTCTGCTGCACCTTGTCCCTTTGAGGTGCGGCTTGGTTGGTTTTCACCCCTGCGTGGGTTGCGGGCTTCGGCCTTGTACCGCCCTTCCCTTGGGCTTCCGTTGTGTTAGGGTTGGCCTTCGTGCCTCCCTTGTGCGGTGGTGGTTTTGTGGCTGTTTCTCCCCCTCTTTATTGTGAGGGGTGGAGGGTATCTTGGGTGTTTGCGGGTTTCTCTTGGCGGGTTGGCCTAGTGCCTCCCCTGCTGCCCGGTGTCTCTCCCAGTCGGGTGCGACTGGTGTTTGGTCTCCCCCTCACCGTTAGTGAGGGGTCGAGCTTCAACCCTTTGCGAGTTGGGTCCGGGCCTGCCTCTCCTTGAGGCCTTCGTCGTGGTTTGGATGTTTGGGTCTGCCCAGTCACGCTGGTGGCTGACGACAGGGTCCCCCTCCACACTCGGCGAGGGGTGTTCTTTCCGCCATGTGTGCTTCCCGTCTTTCGACCGGTGGCTGGGCCACCCTTATGGCTTCACATGCTCATTGGATGGATGCCTTGTGCACCCTTTAGTTCCAGTTTCACCTCGTCGGTGGCTGGCTGAGAGGGCCCCACTTCCCCTCCTGGGTGGGTGCCTAGTCCGAGCTCGAGCCTTACGACCGGGGGTGGTCTTCCTGGTGCTCTATGCCCATGTGTTTCCTCGCCAGGGTTTTGTGGGCTCTTCCCCACACATCATTGACTTTACCCACCTCCCCCTACTCGTTTCGCCTGCCCCTAGGTGTATGGTGGCCCTTGACGCTGGGGCCTGAGTGCTTTGCGGTCCCACCTACACATTTGTACCCTGCCTGGCTAGGCCTTTTTAGGGCTTAACGAGTGTTGAAGTCTTTGGCTTTGTACCACAATGGGGTGGGTGGGTGGGACTGGTTGATCTTTGTTTGGACATGATGCCCTCCCTGGTCTTCGATGGAGTGGTCTCTTCAGAGGGGTTTCCACTCATTCTTTGTCGTTCGTTGCGGTACCTTCTTCTCTCTGCAGGTACCCCAACCCTTTTGGGCTTCCCTCCAGGGGCATGTTGTGGCGTTTGTAATCATGGCCTTGGTACGGTTGTGGTGTGGCCTGGGTGGGACTAGTCACCCTGCTCAGGATGTAGAGCGCTTGACCTGTACGGTTTTCTGCTCGGGTCTGTGGCATCCCGGCGGTTTGGGGGGTTTGGGGTGGTTTATGCTGGTGTGCGCCTCCGGGTGCCCTTGCCTTTGGGACAGTGCCCCCCCCTCCTCCCCCCCTCTTGGCCCCGTGACCTTGTGGTGGTCGCCCTTGACGCGTCGGTTGAGGCTCCTACTGCTACTTGGGCCCCTCGGCTAAGTAGGTGCAGCTTGTCAGTTCCAGCTTGCCGTGGCAACAAGTGGTGAAAATAGGTTGCTCCTTTTTACCCATGTTTATTTAGATGACCCCTGCGTGGGTTCTACCTTTGTAAACTGACCCCTGCACGGGCCTTTGTGTTCCTCAGTTTTGCTAGAGGACTGTCCCTTTGTGGGCCCCCGATGATACGTTCCGAGTGTAAGGTTTGGCTTCTTGTGTGGAGTCGTTGGGTACGGATGGGTCATGGTTTTTGCCATGCATCCCATGTCATGTAATCTTTGGAACCAGGGTCCCACCTTTTGGTGGTCTCCTCATCTATTTACCTGTCTATCAAGTATAGGCAATTCCGATGAAAGAGCTCTCAGTCGATGGATATGATGCCCTCCTTGGTCTTCGATGGAGTGGTCTCTTCGGAGGGGTTTCCACTCGTTCTCTTCCATTCATTGTGATACCTTTCTCATCAGCAGGTATCTCAACCTTTTTGGCCCCCCTCTAGGGGCAGGTTGTGGCGTTTGTAATTGTGGCCTTGGTACGGCCATAGTGTGGCCTGGGTGGGACTAGTCACCCTGCTCAGGACGTAGAGCGCTTGACCTGTACGGTTTCTCTTCTCGGGTTTGTGGCACCCTGGCGGTTTGGGGTGGGAGCTTGGGGTGGTTTATGCTGGTGTGCGCCTCTGGGTGCCCTTGCCTTCGGGATAGTGGCCCCCCTCCTCCCCTCCTCTCTTGGTCCCGTGACCTTGTGGTGGTCGCCCTTGACGCGTCGGTTGAGGCTCTTTCTACTTCTCGGACCCCTCGGCCAAGTGGGTACAGCCCATCAGTTCCATCTTGTCGTGGCAACAGGTGGTGAAAATAGGTTGTCCCCCTCCCCTTTTTACTTAGATGGCCCTTGCGTGGGTTCTACCTTTGTAAAATGACCCTTGTGTGGGCCTTGCTGTTCCTCAGGTTAGCTAGGGGTCTGTCCCTCTGAGGGCCCCCGATGATACTTCCTGAGTGTAAGGTGTGGCTTTTGTTAGGCGTCGTTGGGTACTGATGGGTTGCTGGCTTTGTGCCTCTCACCCATGTCATGTAATCTTTGGAACCAGGGTTCCACCTTTTGGTGGTCTCCTCATCTTTTACCAGTCTATCAAGTATAGGCTATTCCGATGAAAGAGCTCTCAGTCGTCGCTTTCTCTCTCTAGGAGACGAGCTCTGGCTTCTCTCTAGAATGGCCCCCTCACTTCTTCTGTCCACCGCTCCTTCCCTCTCCCCCCCACGATGCCCTCACGGCAGCTGGGCTTATCTGGCAACCCCGTCTGTGTGGGGTTGCTGCTCCCTGAGGGTGGAGTTAAGGTGACTTCGTGGCTGCTTCACCTACCTTGGAAGCCCGGCTTGAAGGCGGTGCTCAGACGTCTGCATCAAGTGAGTGTGTGCTTCCGACAGCGACGGGTGTAGGCTTGCAGGTGGAGTTAAGGCGACTTTCCTGGTGCACCTACCGTGGACCAACCTTCTCCGGCCTCTAGATGCCTGTGTCTAAACCTTGCTTTGAAGGTGATGTTAGTCACCTGCAGGTGGAGTAAAAGCGACAGCCTTTTCACCTGCCCATGATTGTCCTCTCGCTTCTTGAAGGCGTTTGCAGGTCCACTCTGCGGAGGTCTACGCAACACCGGAGCCCCCATAAACCAGGTGAGGAGTTCGACCAGCCCCTTTGGGGGTCTCGGTCCTCCTGGGACCCTGCGGGGGTTCAGGGAGCTTGCCACGCTTCTTTAGCGGCCCTCTCACGGTGGTCCCTGGGCGGAGCGTGTCGCTGCTCTCTCGGCGGTGGTGGTTTGGTGACGGTTCAGTTGGGTTCCTAGCTACCCGACTAGTGTGGCATCCTCCTGGCCCCTGATCGGTCCTAACCGGCGAGTGTGTCCCTCTTCTTTGTCTCCACAAAACGGCGGAGAAGTCGACCAGCTCTTCGGAGTCTAGGTCCTTCTGTGAACCCTGTCAGAACAAGGAAGGGTGGGCTTACTCACGCGGTCCAGCATGCCCTGAGTGACCTGCCTGACGTGTGGGGGTGGTTCTTGGCGGCACTGGGAGCTACAATGCGGTGGTGTTCATCGACGGTGCTCGTTGGTGGCCTGCCGACGGTGATCATCGACGGTGTTTGTGCGAACGGATATCATCACTGGTGTGTTGTCGACGGTGATCCCTAGGGTTTCGGCCCTGCGCGTGGCGGCGATCGGTGGAGGTGGTCGGCGGTAGGGTTCGAGACATGCCTGCTCTAACCTGTTCATGGCGGCGACCCGTAGTGGTAGGGTTGGGGTGAGCCATCGCTCCCAATCGCACCGTCTGCTACCCGTTGCGACTCCCTCGACCGGGCTCTGAGCTACCGGGTCGGGGACGGGTTGGACCGGCCTCCCTGCGTCTAGAATCTTCGACAAACTGGGACACTCTGCTCCTGAACTGGGCTCTGAACTAGGTTCCAAGCCGGTTTGGCTTTTCCCGCCTAGGCGTTTGCAACCGAAGGTGTTCAAGTTTCGTCTTCCCGCGCAAGGCACGTGAGCGTCTTCCAGAAGGCTCACCCGGTGGTGTGGTCTGACGCCAAGCCTGACATCACAACCCACTCACCCTCTACTACGAGCTTGTTGCTTCCCCGGGACTCCACCCCCCCTCTGAGGCATGCTAGTGTGGCCTGACGACACAACGCTTAGTGCATTCTGACGTCAGCGCGCACTTCTCGCTCCACCTCTCCCCGGTGCCATGTACGCCAGCCTTGCCCCACTCCCTAGTGATCGCCCATGACCAAAGGCAAGATGAAGCGTCAGTCGTTTCTCATCTCTTCGATTCGGCACGAGGCAGCGGAGAAGCGTGCCAAAGGAGGACGAGTTGCCATGGAGGCATGTGAGCAGGCAAGAAGCAAAGGTAAAGCCCCTGCGGTAGACCCACCATCTTCCCTTGTCTCTGCTCACCGAAGGGAGGTGACGCGCAGTCAGGCTTCCACGCGGGATGGCGCCTCGTCCAGTGGGACGAAGCACGACGGTGATGGAGCCCTACCTGAGGGCGGCGGTGGCGCTGAGAGTCGACGGAGCCCCTCCCATGCACCGGCTGACCCTGAAGAACGAAGACTGAGCCGGCCACGAAGTGTGCGGGCACAGACATCTCCGCGTGCTGGCTCGACGAGAAGACCCTCACCTCGGCCCTCCTTTCACAGCAGTGGACCGGTGAGAAGGAATTATGCGCAGGCAGCTTCCAGGGGGGCAGGCATCATCTGTGTGGCCCATGAGCGTCGATGCTGTGGAATGGGTGGAACTCTCTTCCCGAAAGTCCCCCAACGCCCCCATTCCCGACGATAAGGTCCTCAAGTTCGTCGCGCCCACGATGGACCCAGACAGGGGCCCTGTCGCCAACATACTTGTCGTAGTTATGGAGTCCTACGCGGAGGCCCAAGCCAATACGGTGATCTTCTACATCATCTATGCCTCCCCGCACGAGATAGTCATCAGGGGCTGGCTGAGACGCGTCTGGAGACCCCGGGGCACCTTCGAGATGACCCGGCGTGGCGACAGCTTCTTTGAGCTGAGGTGTGAGCACAAGGAGGATGGTGACTCGCTCCTGCATGGCGGTCCATGGTTCTTTGACGGAAGGTTGCTCATATGCTGCCCCTGGACCCCGTCTACCACACCCACGCGCGATCTTCTTGCAAGGGTTCCGTGCTGGGTCTCTTTCCATTCCTTGGGTCACCTGAGATCACTGGACATCCTCGCCAGGGTTGGTAGTTAAGTCGGAGTTCCGTCCCATGCTGGGGCATGGATTGCTGCTGAGGATGGTGCGACACAGGCGAGGGCTATGGTCGACCTACCTGCTGATAGGGACCCTCCCTCCGTGGTGTGGGTCCGCTTCCCTGGAGGTGATCCGAAGCAGGTGCCGGTGCAGTATGACTTCGTGCCCTCACGCTGCACGTCATGTTGTGCCTTTGGCCATGGCCTACACCGATGCCCGTTTATCTCCGATCAGGAGAGGGCCAACGCTCTGCGACGTCACCTTTTGGTGGTCAACAGGAGCCACGACAACCCCCTTAACCCATCCAGGGGTGGAAGCAGAACAAAGAAGAGGAAGACAGTAAGACCAAAGGCGGGTGCGTCTGACGACGGTGAGCCTGACCCCCCTGTGGTGACAGGGGCCCTAGCTGTTGAGGAGGCCATGGTGGGTGACGCTGAGACGAACCTCCTCCCCGTCGTTGGGGAGGCGTCTGGCAATCCTGATCTTGGCGAGTCGCTACGTGGGAGGAGCAGAACCAAGAGGAGCCGGTGGCAGAAGGACGGACCTGGAAGCGTCACCAGCACAGTACTAGGGGTCAGTGCTGACCCTGAGGTGGTTGACCTTGAAGATGGTGATGGAATAGGTGCCTGCCCTCCCTCCACTTCTGATGGCCTGGAGGGGAGTGCTCTGGGTGCGGGCCTCGTTCCTGTGCAGGTGGGGTCCGATCTCCCTGACCCTATGGTGCCGGTGAGCGGCGACGGCGCCCCTGATGCGACGGGTGAAGGTGTTCCTCAGGCGTCCTGCCCCTGCAACCCTGGGGTTGTGGTGGCGGTGGGTGGGTCAAGTCCTCCTGGAGGAGAAGGAACACCTACCACCATCCCAGATCGGGTCCCTTTGCCTAATGAGTAACATGTCCTTGTAACCAGTGATGTGTCGCCTCCCAAGGTGCTGGCTAGGAGCGGCAGGTACGCCCTGACTAGGTCGAGCACGGCAAGTATTAGGTTCTCGAGATGTGCCTTTAGCAGAAGGCCCCCACCTCCGCCGCTGAGGAGACAGAAGGTGGTTGTTGCTCTCCCGGTGCCGGGCTACTCCTTTGAAGGGGATGAAGTTGAAGGTGAGAAGGACATAGAAGGTGAGAAGAAGGTGGATGCGGTGGAGGATGTTATGTCTCCTGCTAATGTCGAGCTGGACTCCAAGCGTAGGCTTGGGGGTCGCTGATGGAATCACCCTCACCCCGTTCCTAATGTCAGTCCTGACATGGAACGTACACAGCGCCTGTGAGCCGGCAAAAAGGAAGGCGGTGGCCCTCCTTATTCGACAGCAAGGAGTGACGATGGGTATGCTTGTTGAAACCAAGTTGACGGAGGACTTGGGAGGTGATAAGGTGGTTGAGGAGTTGTTCCCGCACGGCGTGAGTTGTGTGTCCAACCTGGAAGTCACAGGGAAGGCAAGGATCTGTTTGGGATGGGATCCCCAGGTGTGGTCAGTGGAGGTCATCGCCATGTCTGTGCAGCTTATCTCAGGGTGGTGCACCAACAGGGGTGGCATGCGGGTCCTCCTGTCAGCAGTGTATGCCCACAACCAGCCTCAGCGACGGTCTTCCTTGTGGGAGGAGCTCGAAGCAACCAAGCCAGTGGCCCTGGTCCCCTGGATGGTGGCGGGCGATTTCAACGCCATCCACAGCGATGACAAGAAGGCGGGAGGACGTGAGGTGTCCAGGATAGTGATGAGAGACTTCAACCTTGTTGTGGGGAGATCTGGGTTGGTGGAGTTAAAGACCTATGGGGGCGTTCTCACCTGGTCTAACAGGAGGGAGGCGGGTGAGAGGATCTGCTGCCGCCTGGACAGGGTGCTCGTCAACGACAGATGGGTGGGCTTGTTCCCCTCTGCTCACACCTGTTTATCATTCTCCCACCTTAGTGATCACGACATGTTGATCACCTCCCCTTTCGCCACTCTGGTGAAGCGTCGTGTGAAGCCTTTCAGGAGTCTCAATGCCTGGGCCAGCTGGGACAACTTCTTGGAGGTGGTCAGGAGTGTCTGGGGTCTCTCCATGCAAGGGAACCCACTCTTCTCTGTCGCAATGAAACTCAAAGCTGCTAAGGGCATGCTCAAGGCCTGGGCGGATAGAAGGGGCGACGTCAGCACGCTGAAGAAGGCGGCTAAGAAGGAGTATGCTGTCATCCAGACTGACCTGCAGCTGTCTCTGTGCTGCCCTGATTTAGTGCGACGGGAAAAGGAAGTCAGGGAGAGGTTGGACCAGCTCGACACTGTGGAGGAGCTCTTCTTCTATCAACACAGCCGCGTCCGGTGGATTCAGGATGGCGAGCGCAACACGGAGTTTTATCAGGAGGCATTAAAGAGGAAGGAGATGAGGGACACTATCCATTACCTCATCACTAAAGATGGAGCACAAGTCAACAATCAGGAGGCGCTCGAGGGGGAGGTGGTGGCTTTTTACAGCAACTTCTACAACTCTGACGACGACCACAGCTGGCCGTTGCGTCTCCGACCCACTAACATGCTAACTGCGGCACAGGGGCGACACCTGTACATGCCTTGTATGCGTGAGGAGGTGAGGGACGCAGTGTGGTCCATTGGGTCGGACAAGGCACCAGGCCCGGATGGCTTTAACGCCAACTTCTTCAGAAGCTGTTGGAGTGTCGTTGGTGAGGACGTGACGAACGCCATTCTTTGGCTCATGAGGGGGGTATGGTGCAAGAAGTGAATCATTCCTTTTTGGTGTTGATTCCCAAGATGGATGGTGCCACTCATCTCCGCGACTTCAGGCCCATTTCCTGTAGTAGCGTTCTTTACAAAATTTTTGCCAAGGTGTTGGCGGAGAGGCTCAAGGAGGTGCTCGGGGGGCTGGTTTCACACAATCAAGGGGCATTCATTCCAAATAGAAGCATTTCAGATTGCTCCCTCCTTGCAGCAGAGTTTCTGCTCGACTTCAACATCAAACACGCAAGCCCGAAGGCCTGCTTAAAGACTGACCTTTCAAAAGCATATGACCATGTTAATTGGGAAGCCTTGTGGACAATTATGGATAGAATGGGTTTTCCCCCCACCTGGATGGGCTGGATCAAACAATGCGTCACCACGTGCTCGTTCTCGGTGCTTGTCAATGGGCTCCCTGCGGGGTTGTTCAATAGCTCGCGTGGGTTGAGACATGGGTGCCCTCTGTCACCTCTCCTCTTCACGATCGTCATGGAGTACCTTACCATGCTCATGGTCGAAGGGGAGAGTCTAGGCCGTTTCTGCACCTACAAAGTCAAACACACGGCTGTCATGTCCCACATCATCTTTGCGGACGACGTGCTCTTTTTCGTGGAAGCCACTACGAGGAGCCTTAGGGGGATCAAGAAGGTCCTGGACGAGTTCAGTGCCTCGGTAGGGATCCGAGTCAACCCGACCAAGTCCAAGTTGTTCATGTCCAAGGCTGCAGGGAACAACGCCACCCGTCTGAGTAGAGTTCTGGGGTGCCAGCTGGACGAGCTCCCCGCTAGGTATTTGGGCTTCCCTCTTGCTGTGAGGAACCACAAGGCGTCCTTCTTCAACTCATGCCTGGATCAAATGAAGAAGATGATCTCCAAGTGGCCCCCGGACAAGATAACCATGGCGGGTCGATGCCTCCTGACCAAAGCCAACTTGCAGGGCTTGATCATGTTTTGGGCCTTGCAGGGTCATATCCCTGACAACACTTGTGAGCGTATGGAGATGTTGTTGGCAGATTTTGTGTGGGGATCAAACCACCATCCTATGCGCTACGAACGCCTGGCTAGGACTGTTAAGGAGGGTGGTCTGGGGCTCAAAGGAGTTAGTGTTGTAAACCGTTGGGCGTCGCTCAAGAGACTCGTCCGGTTTCACACATGTCCTCAATCTCCCTGGACCCAATGGCTGCATAGGCGCTATGGGTTCACCCTCCCCGATCCGTTACTGCTGAGACATGGTGCGTCGAACTCCTGGAAAAACATGGCCCGGGCCTGGGCCGAGAACCACCACATCTTTGAGCAAACCAGCAGCGGCTTCGTGAAGCTTGCCAATCCCAACACCAACCTGTGGGAGGTCATCCAGCCACAGCAAGCCCCCTGCGTCGTGGGCAAGACCATTTGGGCGGGGACCCTCATCCACAGATGGAGCTTTACAATTTTTAGAGCCTTCCACGGGGCCCTCGCCACGGCGGATAGAATCCACGATTGGAATAGCGACGCCAGTGATAAATGCGTCTTTTATAGGCAGAGGGAGGACGTCCAGCACATCTTTTTCGATGTCGTTTCTCCAAACACATCCTCTTGCATGTAATGGCCATCTGTGGGCTGAGGGTGCCAGTGAATGCGTCCATCACTGAGATCGCAAACTTTATAAAAGATAAAACAAGGAGATGGAAGGGATGGAAGTGGCTGGTCATCTCAGACTGGACGTGCTCGGCTTACTTCATATGGAAGCAACACAATGAAAGACGACACAACCAGCAATCCTTAAGTCCTGCGGAGTGCCGGGACCTGGTGGTCAAAGCCACTAGACGTCTTGCGGAGGTGCGTGGATGGAGTGCCACCATCCCGACACACATCAGTCGGATGTGGCTGATCCCTTTTACTGCTTAGCTTTTTGTTGTTTTCTTTTGTTTAGAGCCCAAGGGCATAGACGGGGTTTTTGTAGAGTTACCCCCGTATACACATCCCCCTTTTTTTTGTTACATAGGGTGGGTGGGATGCACCCCACACCGTTTCTTTCAGGTGTGCGGCGTGTCCTGTTTGTTTGGGCTCCTTAGTTGAGGCTCCACTCTTATGAGCCTATTCGACCCGGTGCTTCTCGCACCTTGGGGTCCCTTGTATGGGTGGTTCTCTCTGAACCTCCTTCATCGCTCTTTTTACTCGTCTATCAATATAGACCATTCCGATGTATGTGATATATTGCAATGGTAAGGGTTCATTTCACAGTGGTACAGACATAATATGATAACTCAAATATAAAGATTTTATGTGCCTATATCTGGTGAAGCCATAAAAAACCAACATTACGATAGAAAAGAGTATACTAAATTAGCAAGCTTATAATGTAGCTTTAACAGCAAGAAAACTCAAGGGTCCGATTGTAGGAAGTGAAAACAGAGCATACATAAAGTAGTAAAAAGAGGTATTCTTGCAACTTCATTCATTGTCATTGCGACCTACTCCTGCAACTCCTTTGTTGTTGTTTTCAACATTGTTTAAGTGTTCTACAACTCCTGGGGGGATCACATATTACACTAAGGGATGAGGAGGCAATAAATTGCCAAAAGGAAATGATTTTGTCAGATAAAGTCTTTCCTTAGGTTCTTCCAAAGGGTTTTCAACTGGTCCAAAATATGAAATGCATCCTCGTTATGTTTTGAATGTCACACCATGTCTCCATCCAAGCCTCTCGGGTATAAAATCAATTAACACATCTCCCCATGTCATACTGACTTCTCATGGTAGAAAGTAGGATCTGATCATGCTCTGGATGCCATAAAGCAAACACGGTCGTGTGTTGCCCAACCACATTACATATTTTGTATGTTATTATATTTCAGATGTAAGGGCGTATATCACAATTATGTAGATATATTATTATTTATCATATTTAAATAACATACAAAATCCTATTTGGTCTAGACATAGAATATTCATCAGTATTATGGTAAAAATCAGCAACCTTATAATGTAACTCAAACAACATTACGACAAAACTAAATAAGTTTATAATGTTAATAAAATCCATATATATCTAACATTGTCATTCAAGGTTATGGCATCATCGGAGGTGAAGGAATGTCTAGAAGAAGACTACAAGTTTCCTCCATCTGTTTAATAGAGGTTTGTAGGACTTCATACTCATACTTTTTGGAGGTGTAAACATCTTCAGAGTTGTGATGGATTTCAACAAATTCCTTCATGTTCATCGTCTGGCCCCACACTGACTTGCACTCACCAATTAGTAATGTAATCTCAGCCTTCAAAGAATCAGTTGTTGGGAGGAGATTGACTGCCCAATGGAAGTATGTGCATCAGTCTTTTCCCTAAAATGTATTCCCAAGTTTGAGTTAATGGAAATGAATGTGCAATCTACTTAGGAAGGGAAACTGATTGTTTATGGATTTACTATCGCATCTGACTACTAGGACATATGTAATACATTTCACTTGACCTTTCACTCAGAATGCCAAAGTCATATAACCATGCATCCTCTGTGTTAATCCACAATGTTGCAACTAAACCACCTAGGAAGTTCAAATGGATCCATTAACATCTAAAACATGATTGTTCATTAGTAACATAATGTGGAGTGCAAAACATAGATTTCAAATCTAATTTGAAGAGTATTTTGATAGGACAAGGTGATTATTCTAACATACAAGTGAAGTTTATTTGGATAGCTAATACTATATTACAACTATGATGTATTGTAGTCCTCTTCCTCTATTGAAGAGTCACTATCGGCCAGTAGGTTAAGTAGTTCATGAAGATATTGGTGCCTCTACCTCGAAGTTAAAATTTTTGCTACTAGCCTATCGGTGTATGCCCTTGTCGAATGGACAAAGTCACATTGTTCATACTAGTAATTGTGTTCATTGTGTGCATAAGTATGTTGTGATACCAACGCATCCCTAGTTGCAGTAAGGGTGGCCATAGTAGGTTAATACCCATTGCACGGGCAACATCATACGACATCTATTTGGAACAAGTCCCCTACCATATGTAAAATATGGCATGCGGGGGTTGTTGTCTTCAAACCATCTATTTGCCGCATCTGTGGCATGCATGTAGACTCTACGGTGCATTGGAGTCCACATGGACATGATGACATTCCATTCTCCATTTTAAGACAATCTAATGAAGCATAATGTGACATTTATTATTAGGATCCATGGAAACATTGTACAAAACAAACCTAACAAGGATTAGAGCACATGTCAAGTGGTAAATGAGTTTAAAAATACTATATATATAACAACAAATACAATGGAAGGTCGTTGATTTTCCCAAATTAAACTAGAAATGTTTTCACGCAATACATCACCCTCCCGAGCATAGGCTTGAGTTGTTTTTTGGAGGGAACTCAAGTCGTCCCCAGTTCCTGGGAGGTCAGTTGGCAAATTGTCTTCTACAAACTCATCCATAATAATGTCACCATCATTTTGGCATCGTATGAAATTGTGTAGAATACAACACGCCAACATTAGGTGACATTGTGAATGCACAGAATATGTCATGCCTTTTTTAGGTAAGCAAACCTCCTCTTCAACACACCAAAATCTCTTTCAACAATATTGTGTAATTGTGTGTGTCGATGGTTGAACATCTCCTTCTTGTTGTTGTATATGTATCTATATTCCTGATACTCAGCTATATGGTAAGCTGTGTTACAATATGGTGCTAGGAATTGGCAGGTGTTAGCGTAGCCTGCATCAACCAGGTAATACTTTTCGATGGGTACTTTGAAACCACCTATGGTTCATGTAGATTGTAGGATCCTGTAGTCTGTTGCAGAACCCTCTCATCCTGTTAGGACATGCGTAAACTCATTTGAGGAGTCTACTACAACTATGGCACTCAATGAGACAGACCCTTTTCTATTTTGATAACGGTTTTTCTTATCGCGTCTAACCAAAACTGGAACGTGTGTCCCATCAATTGCCCCAGTGGCATCCTAAAACAAGACAGTTAAGTGTTCAACTAACATTTCAATGTTTCCATGAATCACCATTTTACATTAAAAACTATTACCTTGAAGTAAGGGTAGAACCTTAGGCTCTACAAGATGCGACAGTGCAGTGTTGTAGTTGTGGTTTGCTTCATAATATATTTGTGACACAAGCCACACACCACATCTAATACTTCATTGAACTTTTTTCTTATGGTCTCATTAGAGTGAATGTAGTCCGCAGGTAAAACACGATTGGTATGGCCATGGCCAACCATCTGAAGGAAGTAGCATACAGCCTCGACAGATGAGATACCTCTACTACTACGTAATAAGCCATGACTCTCAAGCTTTTCCATGAGGGCTAAAACTATACGTGGATGCATTTGGTAGAGGTCAAATGCCCTCTGTTCATGTCCATGTACGATTTCTAAAACCTTTTGGTGACCTCTCCTAATACTAATTGAACTAGTTAATGGATGTTTATGTCATTGTCAGTGGGATTGTCCAGGATGGCGGTCTCTATTGAGTCAGCTATTTTTTAGCAATATGATTTGATGGCCCAAACACGATATCCAAAATTTCTGTAACTAGGTCTTATGTACGTGTGTGGTCAGTACCAGCCATGTTGCCTACAATTATAAGTATGACAAAACTAAGCTATGATGTGTATAACAAGAATAAGATAACAACTCATGATGTGCATAAATAAAACTACAACTAAATTAGATATGAGTATCAAATTAAATAATAATATCAAATTATGTATGAATATCAAATTAAAATGTTCGCTACAGATTTAAATTTTATAACAATAACCATATGTAGGCAATGTTCTCAAACTTATCAAATAATACAAGAAATACCTAACTGATGGTGTTGAGTCTAACTATGGTGTGTGACCTCTGCTAGTCCCGCTTGTGCCAACATCATCACTGGAAGTATGATGCATGGATGGCATACTTGATGTGCTAAAAGCCCAAGGGGGAACTGTGAAGCAAATCCCTACAGAGACGGCACAAAAGAGGGGGTCATGGAAGGTGGCAGTGTTGCATTAATAATGTGGGACCTTTCAAATAAGTCTTGCAACCAAATCATACATTTTTGTGGGGTATGTCAGAGGCTGAGGTAGATACTGCGGTTGGTCGAATCCTTCATGGAATTAACAAGATTAGTAAAAACATGGGTAGGGCATCTGGGAAAGTTTCATGGAAATGTTACAAAATCATTGCAAACTCTTCATTTTCAATGGACCGGGTGGCTACACTAGTGCCTAACTCGTGCACCTTTGCATACACCTTTGTGAATTCAAATACCACATCACTGGTTAGCGTACATCACTTAGGTGTCATTGATGCTCGCTTCCTACTCCTGTGGCTAGGAGGAGTCCTTGTACCAATGCCTTGGTTATCCATTCTGACGTTGTCTCCCTCACTCTGAGTGCCAAAATAGGTTGTGTCTGCTGCAACACTGGTGATATCTACATTGATAGGAGTATCAGAAGCATCCAAGTTGACATCAACATCATCCTCAGAGGCAACGTCAGACGGTAGTTGTCTATCGACTAAAGACATTGTGTGGTGGCCTTTAGCAATATTCATTCCCTCCATTAACTCAATGTCGTGGTAATGGTAGAAGGGTCAGTTAATCAACCTTTCTAGTTCCTTATTTCCCTATTGTCAAATAGTTTCAATTAGGAGGATAAATTTAATTGTAAAACATGAATGTTATGTCGATGTGTTATTCTACATACCATAAGTGTCTCCTTCCATTCTGGGGTGTTTGGCAGTATCGTCTTGTTCCTGGTCTAATCTCATCCAACACCGCTCTTGTGGGTCACAAGCTTCAACTTTGTAAATTCCTTCTTCAGGTTCTTCCACCGAGTTTTCACCAGTTCCAATGTACAATATGTCCTCCCAATCTTATTCTGCCAATCATAGAGTGTCTCCCTCCAAACCTCCCTAGTAAAGTTCCCATCTATACTCCTACCTATGTCATACTGCCTCCTTAATGCTGCAACTAGAGCCTCATCAGACTCCCTCAACCATCCAATATGGAGCTTGGGGTATGCGGAAGACATACTACCACAAGTGCTGCAATAGAACATGACAGTAGGGTGTTTACATGAAAAGTTGTTCAACCTAGGTGTTAATGCAAATATAGGTGTGCATCATAGCAACACATCTGCTATATAGGTGTTAATATAGTCAACCATATTAAACCTAGGTGTGTATGTTGAATATAGGGGAAGTTGGGTACAACTACGTGAACAGTCAAAAATCACATCCATGAACAACTATGTCAGATGATACAAATGTATACGAGTGGGCCAAGATATTGTTTTGCTGACATAAAGTGGTCAGACTGATGAGTATTTTATGTGCATGAGTTGGATTTCAGACTGAACAATATATCATACTAGTATATATTTTGTGTGTAAAAGTCGGTTCAAGTTGACTAGATTTTAGTTAATGTGCAAGAGTTAGATTTCAGACTAAATAATATTTTTGTATAACATAATTACAGTCAGAAAATCATAATAAATACCCAAATATCATATATTTTCTATGGAAATTATGTCAGATTGATCCATATACATACCACATCACATCACCATGAAAACAAACACCATTTTGATGAACAGAACCACAACCATAACTAAACAACCCGTTCACATACAGATTTAGAAACATGTAATACTATCTCTTGTATAGATTTAGAAATTCAAAAGTCATTCTCAGATCTTAATAATATCTAACATATACCTTGTACATGTTTAGAAACATAGAACATCATAAATTATAGCCAAAAAAAATTTCATGTGTGTTTCTTGGTTACATTGAACCTATATAGGATATAGTTTAACATTCTTCTTTCTCCTATGTACCAAAGTAAATTGTATTACATCTTTTGGAGAGATGTGTATCTATAATGATTTATGAATGTTGATGATAGTCAAGCCAATGATGTAATTTCTAACAAAGTCATCGCAGTCTCAATTATGAGGAGGACATGCACATTTTAGGGGTGTACATGCACATTCTTGTAATGACCAAAGTAAGGAGGACACTAATCTATTTCCTTAATATTTTGTAATACAATCATCACACACTCAATTGAAATAGAGCAGTATAATGAATGACCATGGTAACAAGATACATTGATTTCTTTTGAATCACAAAAACAAATCATGAAGGGGAAGTGCAAGGTCACCTAGGAGTTCCACCTCAAATCAGAAACTAAATTGAAATGAATGGATTTTTGGGATTTATACAACATATTAATCAGGGATCTATCAATATTATTAAAATTAGAGACAACCAAAACATCTGACGAAACTAGAGTCTAGAAACCAGGATAAATCAACTGAATGGATCACAAATGGGAAACAGAAACCTAAATCTGATCACATGCATGTTCTTCCAAACCATCTTAGAATACTGAACTCTGAATCAGGGTTTTATATGGTTTTAGATTGTTGACACAAATTAAAAGACACAATAATTTTAATCAATGGGATAATGGATTATAATATAAATGACATCACATAGTTATAGATAAATACGGTTATTAAATATGAAGGGTTAATAAATAAGTATTGTCACTAAATAAACTGATTTAATAAATAAATTAGATTTATTAGATAAGTTAGGGTTACATAACAAGATGGGAAAATTGGATGTACTAAGTTAGTATTAGTAAATAAATAGAGTTAATGAATAATTAGGGAAGATAAGTTAGGGATAATACAAAACAATCAAGTTAATAAGCATGCATGGTTACTATATAATTAGGGTTACTGAATAATTTAATTTTGCAAATAATAAGGATTACAAAATACCCTGGTTACTAAATAATTTTGGGATACTAGATAAATTACATGTACCAACTAATTAGGGTAATTGTATAAATAAGGTTACTAAATAATCAGGGTTACAAATAGGGTTACTACATATAATTAGGGTTACTATGTAATTAGGGTTAGTGAATAATCTATTTAGTACTAAACCATTACGATTGCAATAATAATTTGGATAATAAATAAATTATGTTTGGGCTGATTACATTAGGGCTAATAAATTAATTGTGTTACTAAATAACTTTGACCTAATAAATAAACAATTAGGTTTCTTAATAGGTATGGTTACTATATAATTAGTAGTTATTGAATAATTTGAATTTTTATATAATAAGGGTTAAAAAACAAATTGATTACTACATAATTTTGGGATACTAATTAAATTATAGATACCCATTGATTAGGGTAACTGTATAAATATGCATACTAAATAATCAGGGTTACAAATAGGGTTATTAAGTATATTTAAGGTTACTATGTAATTAGGGTCACTGAATAATTTATTTAGTACAAAATATATAATGTTGTTTAACATGCATGGTTACTATATAATTAGGATTACGAACAATCAATTTTATAGATAATAAGGGTTACAAAATAATTTAGTTTTGAGTTATGGTTAAGAGATTATGTGGTCTGGAGTTAGGGCTAATTAAGTTGGGGCAATTGGATAACCAATTTTATTTTACATATGATGTCCAATTTTATTTCAAAACAAGCTTAGGCCCAGGATCATAAAGCATGACAATGTATGGATGTAAAATATTACTGAACTCAAATGAATGGATTTTTGGGATTTATACCACGTATTAATCAGGGATCTACCAAGATTATGGAAATCAGAGACTATCTAAAATTTGACAGGAGCAGAGTAATATCAAATCTGGGATCTATCACACATGACATCCATTCTTATTTCAAAAAAAAAAACTTAGGCCCGAGATGTTTGACAAAATGTAGTTGGGAGATCAAAATTGCAAATTAAGTAAGGGTAGTGTAAATTAAACCTTTTGGGAGACTTCAGATAAGGGGTGTGTGTAATGCAAATTAAGTTTAATTTAATCCTTTGTCAACTTGTGAGTATTTATTCAAATTTGTTTTAATTTCACACTCCATAGTTTAATGCTAATTAAGTATAATTTAAACCTTATGCAACATAAAGAGTAATTATACAGTACATGGGCTTGCCACTAGTATATGGAAAGTTGAAGAATTCCTTTTAGAAAATGAAGACTCTATAATTTGATGGAAGAGTAGAACTGGTATGTTCTTACTAGGTGTAATAAATTTTTGAGTTTTCCATTGGATTTATTGACAATCAAACCTTACCCAAAAATGTTGACAAATCGGAAAACAAAGATCTAAAATACATACCAAAAAAAGCATGACAGTGTATGGATGGTGTTCACAACAAATCCGTGGGAAACAAATCAATGGTAAACGGACATCACACCTTGCTAGGGTCAGCACACACAAAAAAAAACATGACAGTGTATGGATGGTGTTCACAACCATGCCTTTGGTATTGAAATCCAATTTAGTGCATACTCAATAACAAAACAAATCTGTTGTTACTCGTACAACATGTACTCTAACTAATAAGTCTCCAACATTTTCTAGCGGATCAAAATAATGAAATACCTGAGAAGATTTGGAAGGAAGATTTGGGGAGAAGAGACCACATCAAAATGACCCCGAATCAAGCATCACAAGCCACAAAGGAGAAAAAATATTAAAGCATCAGTCTGTCGGATCAAAATAACAAATGAAATGAAGAAAATAGGAAGCAAGCTCACCCACCTCTTCATGAAGGAACAAACTTTAGAATAGCAAGGATCAGCAGCAACTTTAGAGAACACTTGATCGAGGATGCGGAGCTAGATGGAAAGTAGGTCGATGAACAATAGAAGCAATATGTAGGCAGATGGGCAGTCGTTGCCTTGTCTAGGACTTGAACTGTCTGTTGACAAGACGGGATGGGACAATGCTTAGATAAGAGAATGGGTGTTAATGGAGGGTGGCAATGGTTGATAATCAGAAGGGACAAGACTCTACTTTTCGAAGAATAGGTTGCTCTTGTAGTCCGGAGTTGGCAGAAGACCGCATTGATTACCTCTGCCTACGCCCCTTTGACTCTCGACGTCTATGCTCCATCCGCGAACTGCTCGAGGTAGCTGACATTAGAATCATGTCTCGCTTTAATTCACATAGGCACGACAAAGGTGAGGGAGAGGGGAGAGGGTCGAGGGGAGAGGGTGGAGAGTGTTGGGAGAGGAGAGGGGGCGACGGAGTGAGGAGTCGGGACTTGCTACCCTAACCCGGACTGAGAATTGAAATCTCACCTTTACTGGGATTGACTTGGTCCGGATTATGGGGTTTTGTTATTCCAAAACGGAGTAAGATTGAGATTGCGAACCAAACACGTTTCTTGGCCAACCCGGACCGGGTTTAGTAGACGTGGCGCTAAACGACAGACCAGAAACCGGATCAGGTCCCGAACCAAACAGGGGCCAGGGGTTGAAATGCTTGGATTGAGTTAGTCTCATTGATGGACATTCCTAGTCTAGGTTAGGTAAGACCTCTTTTATAATAAAATTGCCTCCATTCCAGTTTACCAAATAGGTGTGTTAATTGACAAAAGACAGATTTTTTATTTAATTTGGATCTAAGTTCAATTCAATGCTAAACGTAGCAAGTTCAAATTTGCTACTTCTGGTTGCAAGAGAAAAATCGACACATTACTTTTTTTAACTTTATACATGTGTGGATGCAAGAAAAATTGTGTTGTATTAAATCTCATTGATACGTGGTATTAACCCGGTAAAAGTTGGATCACGAGGAAACGTAGTCTATCAGTATCAGAGATGTACAAGTTGTCGAACCCATCACGAGACCACACGGCGGTGGCCCAGAACAACCCAGACAGATTAGCCACAGCTATGCCAAAGCGATGAACGTTTTCTTAGGGGATGAGTGGGGATGGACCGACTCAGTAACATATCCGGATATTCTGTAACAACTTGAATACAATATACTTGAATTTGGGAAACTAAATATATATATCATCAAACAAGCATATCATTTTTTATATAGAGAGGTAAAATCAAGCAATACAAGAGGATATGACAGACACAATGTCCACCCAAATAACACACACTGATATGGCTCATCTACCACGACAAAATACCAACGGATATAATGATGAGACATAGAACATTTCACACATCTAGAAGGATCTGGACACACTACACTACAGCCCCCACCATCTTAGCCGACTTCTACCTTAACATCTTCCATAGGTTGCAAAATACTATAAACAGAATTGACAGATACACCCAATCTGACACTTTGATTGCTGCCATTATATCGATTATATGGACATATTGAAACAAAATTTTGTATGATAACCACATTCTATCTATGCTGTTGAAATAATAATTCAACAGGTGGATCCAAACTATCACAATAATCTGCATGGCAGAATGCAACAATGGAACAGAGCCCCGAGGAGCTCTACAACCATATCGCTGAGCCAAGCGTCACAAAAGTCTGACAGACCGCCCGGGGGAAGGTGCGGGAGAGAACTAAAATATGTGAACAAATCTTAGTCCATAACTAGCTCACTACGGCTTACTTCTATTGTTAAGTGAAAACCTACATTTTGAAGATGATATGTACATTATTAACAAATATTGCCGCTTGAGAATACGTTCTTGGTGATCGAATACCATGTCTTGTTATGTATTTTCTTTTCTTGTATCAAACTAGATGGTATCTAAATGACTTATTGTGATTTACATAAGTCAATATCAATATTAGCAATCATCTAAAACAGAAACCGATAAATGGTTGCCTATCCATTTTGACGTAGTGAGCCTGAACTTCTCGAAACGCTGGATTAAAGACAGCGCGACACCTCATAAAGTTATGATTCGATGCGATTGGAAGTTCTTTTAAGCAAGACAACACAAATGTTTGGCATATCCTCATCATACTTTCCTTTTTTGGACACCTTACAGCGGCAAGTGGCAACCATAGGTGGAGAAATCTTACCGTGAGGCCCGGTAGAGGCACTCACCCAACAATAACATAAAACACGAAAAATTCTAAATATAGTCGCTTTTCTACCCCTCGTCCACTTAATTTTGGGGAATAAGAATCGACATCTGTTGTGATAATGTCAGTAGCAATTAAAGCAATAAAGGATGAGGGAAGTGGAAGAAAGACAAAAATATTTTTATACATAACTTTCAATCCAAAACATATTTTTTGTTGAAATAAATTACATTAGAATCACTATAAAAATTACTTTACAACAAAACTAGTGTTGATATACTTTGAAATAATGATAATACATGAAAAATATAATATCTGTATTTTAGGATATCATACACATGTTCTGGGTACAGACGTACAGTACTCGTGAGTATAATATACTACCTTCGTATTTCTCTCAAATCATGTACAATAGCTACTTGTTCATCTATGGATTTGATTGAGCTAACAGTACCAATGAGTTTAGTATTGTACTTTTGAATGAAATGGATCAAGGATTAGTTGTTCTTAAACAATAGTTAAAAGTATTGTACTTTAGAAAAGTGTGTATGCTTTTAGTGAAATATGAATTAATTTATATAAGTATGGTATATAGTTATCGACATTCTTTTATACATGATATGTCTCATAATGTACTAACAAGATCATCAAATCGTGTATTGTTGTTATGTCTCGTACGGTACCTCTAGTACTGTACGTCTAGTACTATATTTTGTAAATGTGGTTGTTAGTACTATACTTGTAGAATATATGTATATCCTTGTATATAATTTTTATCAAACGTTACATTCTGAATGTATACAAAAATTAATATAAATGATAAAATGTACAATACTTACGGATTTGTGACAAAATATTGAGTGTGAAAAATAAGGAGGCAATTAATATTGTACTTACTACGAATGTGAATACTTTAAAAAAATAGAATGTGGTTGTTTGTATTGTACTTCTAGTAGTGTATTTTTATTACAAAATTTAGTTGTTAGTATTGTATTTCTTGTAGAATGTGCATATATTATTGTATATGATTTTTGTCAAATGATACATTCTAAATGTATACAAAAATTAATATAAATGATAAAATGTATATTACTTATGGATTTATGACATAATATGAAATATGAATAAATAAAGAGGCAATAAGTATTGTACATGAATGGTCAATCTGAATACAGTACTCAAAAACGTATTATATTTTTGTATACTTCTCTCCGCTCTTAATATACTTTAATATTATTTTTTCTAAAGTATGTCAACATTGGTCTTGATAGAAAGTATTTTTATGACAAAACTAATGTTGTTTATTTCGATCTAAAATTCTTTATGATTTAAGAATTACGTGCAAAATATTTTTCTCTCTCTAATTTTTTTCTCTTTTATGGTGTATTTACTTTTTTTTACTACATCAGCATTGACCATACATCTCAATCACCAACTAGATGACCAGGTGGATGGATGAAGATGTGTCGCGTAACTCCATAAAAGCACCTCCACGCAGCGTCACTCGCCTTTCCTCGGATAGCCATCTACCTGCTCATCCCCCAAGTTATGATCTCTCGAAACGAGTGAAAGGAAAGACTAGGACCCCCACCCCATTTGCTGGCTAACGCGGAAGTACAGATGGGAAAGAAGATGCGAGGGCAAATGATACAATCTAGAGAGGCTATGAAAACAAGTCCAATTATCTATCAACCAAGTATTAAGTAGGGGACAGATCACTGATGAGCT
Source organism: Alisma plantago-aquatica (assembly GCA_963693085.1). NCBI lineage: Eukaryota > Viridiplantae > Streptophyta > Magnoliopsida > Alismatales > Alismataceae > Alisma > Alisma plantago-aquatica. Next base: position 646,938,222 of record OY856410.1, read on the forward strand.
GAGTCATTATCGATCATCACCACACGACTGTCCAATGGCATCCACCCAACTTAGGGTCTGGTTGGAGACAATATAAGAATTTGGCTCTCGTTTGGGAACAAATCTAGATTGAGCGATCTAGTCTGGAGATTGTGACAGAGGGAATGAAAATCTGCTATGTTGGATGTTTGGCAATTTCAGCTTAGGTGTATTCAAATGGCCAGTTGTAGATAGGGATCGAACTTGGATCGGATTAAGATATAGATCACATGTACAAAAAATATCATTGTCATCCCTATAGACAAGATGAGCCCAAGCTTGGTGGAATTCCCAGATTAGGTTGAGCTAGAATTGAATTTGTCCAGATTACGAGGTTCCACTGGGATAAACAAACCATGTATTTCAATTTAGTGCGGCATTACCAAACACTGGATTCATCAATCTAGTATGTTACATGTTGATCTGATACAAAAGGACAGAATCCTGGCCGGGTTCCGTCCTGAATCAAACATGGGTTTGTTGATGTACATTACATCAACCAATTAAGATTTAAATTGTTATCATTTTTTGTTATTTAAGTTTGTCAAGACTCATACTTAGTCCATACACTACTTTGTATAAGTTTTTGGTATAATTCCAAAATCGCATCATAAGTATTCCTGTTGTACCTAGAGGTATTTCCTTCAAAAATTACTTTATGTTGTCTTGTTGAGGGACAATACCATCCCAAAATGAACTTATTTTTTAGGAACTCTAGTTCAGTTTCCGGAACTTAACTTCCATTCACTTCTATATGATTGGTTTGTTGTAAGTATAATATAGAAATTATTAAAATCATTGTTAATTTTATTGTATAATATAAATAAGTGAGGATGGTAAAGGTATAAAAAAGAATCATATCCGTAAAAAATTATAATATTCTTAAATCACAATAACCACAACAAGTGGTCGTGATGCAGATGTTGTTCCTTCAAAAATATTTTATTATGGTATAATTCTAGTCTTCATAAAAATATTATGATTAAAATCACATCACAATATTTTTATTTCACTTTGTGTATACAAAGTATTGTAATAATATCCACATTTCATGTGTTTGTACATATAAGTTTTGGTTCAACATTGTTTAACAATATGTAGAATATTAATTTTCACATTATTTTTGTAGGGAATTTTTACTATATTATTTTGCATGGTTATAGTTAATTATCATTTTTCACATCATATTATTTAAACATGAAAAATAAAAACTTATAACGTAAATCATATTATTGTCACATGGTGTGGTATGTTTTTTCATGATGTTTGTATTTTTTATTTTGTAGATTGTACTGATAGTGGTGATTATAGTGTAAAATATTTTATACAGTGCGATTATAGTGTGATATTTTATCATATTATGTTGTAGTTTTAGCAAAGAATTATATCCACACCACTAATATTTCTAGTCATAACTATTTTACATGTGTCACTTATAACAAATGAAGAATATAATTGTATAAGAAATGTTGTTAGTTGTCCCAAAATTCATTTTCCGCTCTTTTTAAGAGGGAACTTAGGAAATATATTTTGTATGTAAGTCTGTAACTCACCAGAAGTCACGAAACTCAAGTTTCAACACTTACTTTAAAACAATCATGAAAAACTGCTCAAGAAACTCCAATTCATAAGTTTTTCAAACCAATTATGACAAACCAATCAGAATCTTAGGGATTTTTAAAGTTAACTAAGTGTCTGTGTGTGGTCCTTAAATTAGAGGCACCAAATGGATTTCATGACTAGAGTCATCATATCCAATTATACAACTCATACCTTGCCTGGTTAGGTTTGATTACATAGTGTGGAGATGACACGCTCTTGGTCCCAAGGGGAAGTGTTGACATTTCCAATCCCCAAGGAAAGAGATCTCAATTTCACCACGGTGGGAATTGTGTTGGGTTATAGGGGAGATAGAGAAGGTAGTGGAAACACAAAATTTCTTCTCCCAAACCCAGAATAATGGAATTGTGTCAACATCTATACAATAGGAAGGATGGTTTGTAGAGGCATACCTTGTCCCGAGGCTAGCTCGACGACGTTACCTCGCGGCTTGCGTGGTCTTCACCTTTGGTCTTGGACGGTGTCTGTGCAGCTCATGGTCTCACCGGGACTGTCAGGATTGACAGTTGTCCTCCAAGCGGCAGAAGTCTCCCGCCTCTGCAGTCGTCCACACGGACTGCATGGAACTCCGATCTCCTTGTCCCACAAGGAATCGGAAGGAGTCGCACCCTCCTGTCGGCGTACTAGTCACCGACACACTCTCCTGCAACCAGTTTCTTTTCTGCAGTTGTCTTTCCCTTGTTGTGCCTCCCTTATCGGGTAGCACTTGCTCGGGCTCTCTCGGTTACCAAAACCAAAGAGAACGATAACTTTGCAGAGCAACTGGTGTTCTGAGTTGTACTTTGAGAAGCCCCCAATATCTCTATATATAGGAGGGTCATGGGATATGATTCTCTACCCCGGGCAATGTGGGACTAAACAGGAGTAGAAGGGTTTGAGACTTTCTACAAAACAACCAACTGCGCCAGCTGAATCGATTGTTTCAACCCTGAAACGATCGTTTGGTGACCTCAATCGATCGGTTCACACCTGAACCGATCGTTTGGGACTCCTGAGCCGATCGGTTCATCACATGAGCTGATCGGTTCGTGGTCCTAGGCCAACTCAAATTGACATTCATATTTGTTTTCGATTAATCAAATATTAATCCTTGTCCAAATCGAATTTGTACAAGTGAAACAAATTGTATTTGCAAAATCGACTTTCCAAACGATCTTCGTTGGTCACATGAGCCGACTGGTTCAACAATTAAGCTGATCATCTCATTGATACATGAGACGATCGTCTCACCAGTTGAGCCGATTGGTTCACCAACTTGAGCCGGTCGGTTCATCTCATGAGCCGATCGGTTAGAAGTGCAGACTGTGTAAAATCATTCAATCGTCATTTCATTCAATCAGATACTCTAATCAATTGGTCCAATACCTTGAACACTATGATTTTGAGCTATCAATCAACTAAGTGTTTGATTGAACTACTAAACTCCTTTAGTAATCAATCCAAACATCATTTGTGGATAAACTCCTCTTCCATGTTAAATCCTATGTGTGTGACCCTGCAGGTCCATTTCACGTTGGCAGTGAAAGTCCATAACACTTATGACTTCACAAGCAAAGAGCGGTGACTAGTCACACATCAGTGCTTCCCAAGTGAAATAGAAAGTTAGAGAACAACTTTCAATCCTACAATCTGTGAATGGTGTTACAGTGAATGCATAATTCTTTCGTCACTAATGTCCTGAATGAACTCAAGGCATGGTACACTCATCCTTTAAACGTTCATCCATTTCCTTGTTCTCAGAGCAGACTGGGTGAGATGTGTGTGACATCAATATCTCATATTGATTCACACATGCATGTGCATGCCTTTCTCAATCCTACTCATAAGTGGCCATGGACATTAAACTCCCTTAGGAGGGACAAATCCCATATCTATCACTCACCCCTCAAAATCCCCATGTGTCAAAGCCACCCAATCATCACCTTTATAACAACCCATGTTTCAGGAGTGCGTTTGATGATGTTAAAGTGTACCCAATGACATGTGTTGAGTGTAGTGATTTCAGGTTGAAGAATCACATTCACCACCATCACTATGAGAGCTGATTATGACTACCAAATCATGGTTCCATGTGTCACTCTCAAGGTGGGCCTATCTGGTACACTTGTTCTCTAACAAGTACCTATGTGCTTGGCTTGATATCACTATATCATGACTAATGAGATTATGTCATCAACCAACACACAATCCAGTCTTTAGTGTTATTGTCTATTGTTATTTCCACAATAACAACCAACTAGGGACTAAACAAGAATGTATACTCTTAATATCCGTATGATCTCATCGTTTAGGTCATTAACCTAAAAACATACATCATTGAGTAAAACAATTCTTTAGACATCTATCATGTTACACTATCATCTCAGAAATAGTTAAAACATATAGATCGGAAATTTCCTTTATTATTATTCAAATCATTTACAAAGTATCCCATTACAATCATCACATGACTTGCTCTATGGGCATACATACTAACAAATTGACCATGCATTGTTGTTGAAAAAGAATTGAGGGAGAGGACCCCCATGGAGAACAACGAATATAGCAAGAGATATCAAGGAGTTTGTTCTATATGATATCAAAGAAAAGCTAACTTTTTGGATTGAGCATTATTGACTTGGACAAAGATGATCAAAGGTTTTTTCATATTGCACAATACATCAAAACGTTACCTTTGGATATTTAGGTTTATGGGGCTACTCCTTATATACTCAAAGTATGGAGGGGTGATAGTGACAATAGAATTATAGTACGATAGTATACATAATTTCTAAGTGTGTGGACTACTTGTTTTATGACATACACATCATGTAATACCTTTTATGTTGATAGATCAATCTAGATGTTGGATGGATTACCTTGTTAAATTATTAAGAAATAAAATCAATATGTGGTATGGTCAAGAAAATAGATATAAGTTGAATGTTATGTGGGTTTCAACTAGAAAAGGGTGTGGTTTCCTTCTCGCATGACTCATTCTCTTTCTTCTTTTCTTTTTCTTGTAGATAGATCTAACCGGTAGGTAGATGCATGTTGGCTAAGCTATGACTCACATTGGGATTTCTCAACTAATTATCAAATCTCCCCCAATGAGTTTAGAAAAACGACTTCACATTTCTCTCTCTAGTGGTTTGAAATGTTGCTTTATCAAGCATGAGGTGTCTAGTAGAGTTACAATGTTATCTATAAACCATATAATAAGGTAGGAGACCAATGAAGAGAATTTACAAGATATGTGAGCAAATAAGATGGGCAGACCAACATGAAATTATTAGTAGTATATAATCAAGTAGGTCACATGGGGGTCAGTGAATCAGTGTCAAAAGACCTTTTTGTTGATCACTAGTAGAAAAAATACCAAAAACCCTAACCATATATTACCTAGAGAAATCATCTACTAGGAAAAGAACTATGGTGAGAGGATAAATGACAAAGAGAAAACTCTACATGGGGACTCATAACTTTTCCTGTCTATTTAGACAAGTATGAATTGGAGGACAAAATGAGTGCATTGGCATGTGTTGATTACAAAATTTAGAAGACTTTGCAATCTAGTTCATTTACTTTATGTAAGAAAAATGTTTCTCATATAGGTTTTAGTTTGATTCTAGCTCTCCAAAATGATATGAATCCATTGACCATAATTTAAAAATCATACAATTTGATCTCTCAAATAAAAATCTATTGGATACTAATTAAAATTCAATAGAAAACTCACTTATATATTCTTCTTCTCCTAGAAACCCTAAGGGCATGTTTGTTTACTTGTATTTAAGTGTATTGGATTGTAGTCTGACTCCAATTATAGAAATATTATGTTTTCTTATTGGTATTGGAGAATAACAAGATGCCCAGGGTTTTCAATTATACATCGGTTGTTTTATTTGTGTCTCCATTTTTGAAGGGTTGGATGCCGCCATCCAACTTACTTCACATGTTTTTTTAGCCTTCTGCCAACTGGAATGCCCCGTATCATCCATCTCGTCAAACCTAAAACAACAAATTTGATGGATACCTAATACCCCTAAACCTATTGATGTTGCATTGAATAACTCATGTATTGTTTCTAATCCAGCTACATCCATCAAAACAAACATGCCCTAAGAGGATTGAATTAGAGGAAAGAGGGGAAAAAGAAAGTTTTGAGTATCTTCCTAATACTATTGAAGGGAGAATGGACCTAGGACAAAAGAGGTAGGTTTCAATTAGAGAACTAGATAAAATAGGTTAAACTCGTCTAAATAGGTTAGCAAGAGGAAAATAATATGTTGAATGGACTTAGGAACCCAAATTCCACCAATAACCTAGATTGACCCTTTTTGTCCAAAACAATAGTCTTGTGATGGGAGTGAATGAATTACCCCTTTTTTAACCTCACGTGTAGGTACAAAAGGTTCTTGGTAATTATTATTTTTAACATCTTTGTTATATATTTATTATAGAATTCTATTTTATAAGATGGCATTATCAACTACAAATCTAAATGATGATGTGTTTTGCTCCGATAGTCCCTTGTTCATCGAATTTCTAGAAGAAATTCCAAAAAAGTACAAAGTGTATCTTGACCATTTAAGGTTAGTTGGACTCCCAAAAGAAAATCAGAATGACCCCATGTGTTATTTTGGGTATTGTTTTTTGGTTGTACTTGTTATAGATAGTCCAACGACTCAAAGTCCCTAAAACATCAAAACAACTTAGTTTTTTATTTCAAATTATATCTATTATGGTTGTCATACCAAATGACAAGTTATGTTTCAGAACAACTTAGTTTTTTGTTTCAAATGCTTATATAGCATGGTTATCATACCAAATGTCCAAGTTATGTTTCAAAATCTTTCTTGTTTCAAATTGAGTCCTTATAATTATCAACTAAAATGACAAACATTTTTTTATGATTAGATATCTTATCTTCACTCGATATGTCTTAGATTCTATACCCGTGAGCATCTTGGCTTCCACCTATGTGCCAAAATTCATTTTGAGGGTGAAATGAAGGAACCTCACATAATTTTTGCGGAAATATTAATATGGTTTCCAAAGAATAAATTGTGTAGTATAGTACTATGTCCCATCAAGAAATGTGTGAATGAGGATTAGGGATCTATAGACTCCATATGGTTCAAAATATCTTGACATTTGAGGTAGGATTAGCATGTATTGACAAGTGATTCCATATAGACAACTTACTATTACAAAAATAGGGTAGTTATAACTACTTCTCATCATGCTTGACTTCAAAAATTCTTTATTGTTGTTTTCATTTCAAATCAGGTTTGCATTCTTTCCCAATTTTCTTAGATCAAAATTGGTCACAATTGGGAAGAATGATATTGCAACATATTGAAACCTCACATCTGAACCCAAGAAGACCTAATGCCATGAATTGAATCTATTGGGCTCAGTCCATGTGCAAACTCCAAACTTAATTTCATATATACTCTACTAAACATATAATGAGAAATTAGAGGCAAACCTTAACCCACATATAATTCACTAGGATAGACCTAATTTATATGTGAACTCATAAAATTTTTGAGACCCATATGCTAACATATGACATTTAAGTAACCATACGACTCAACACATGTTATGAGCATATTTATGAGTGATAATATCATTAATATAATTGTAGACTCCATTGTGGACCACCTTATGAAGTTCGTGATTGTGTATGTTGAAGGAAGTCCTAAATATCTATCCCATACCATCAAACCATGCACATACATTATAACACCCCTAAACCATGCACAACCTTTCAATTATCCATAGAACTTGACATTGATAGTCTGATTTCATAGGCATTTTTCCATTAAAAACCCACAAATACATTCAAATCTATGGAAAAATGATATGATGGGGAAATCCCCTTGTGTAGATTTTTCTTTTTGACAGAAGTCTATCCCCCTTTGCTATATATATGGGATAAGGGAGAGCACACAGAGTCAAGACAAACCCTAATGAGCTAAGACACACTTGGTCCCATGTGAAGGAGCTTCTGGATCACTATGAAGTGGCATCTGGAATAGAAGTAAAGAGAAATGTGTAGGCATCATGATCTTCATCTTAATCACTATTCCCAACAAGTAGACAAGTAGAACATAGACTGTTGGAACACAAGAAGCAATAGTAAACTTGCATAAAAGGCATGGACAAGAAAAGAGTCAACATGCTCAGGGCACAAACAAGCTAGAGAGTGTTGGGACGCAGTAGTGGAAAGTCGATGACATAGCCAGATAGAAGACCAGTGTCTGAATTAGAAAGTAGATAAATGACTCCAAGATCGAATGTAGATGAAACTCCATCATGTATATGTAAAATCGCCAATAGAAATTTTCATCATCTTCTCTCATAATATAGTTTCCATCATAGTAGTAGAGATCACATTCTAGATAGTGTTGGGTCATAGTATCAGCAAAGGTGTGCAAGCACATATAAATGGTCAACATGCAAATAGTGCACGGATAGCTTATAGTAAAACTCACAAAGAAGCAAGTAAAATGTGTTAATCATAGCACAAGAATCAAGAATGATGCCTTCATATAGGAAAAAAAATAGTAGATAGAACAATGAAGTAGATGAATTGATAGCAGTGGTAATCAGTCAACAATTAAAATAAGTGAAGTATATAACTTCATAGAAGCAGTCGATAATGAAGAAGAAGAATTTCCACAAGTTCTTCAAAAGATAGACAAATCAATTAGAAGTAGATGGATTCCTATAGTAGCAAAAATAACACCCCATATGAACAATAAAAATAACATGAAGATCCATAGAAATATGGAGCAGTAGAACTAAAGTCCTCTTTAGTAATCTCCTCCTCATATTTCCCCTCAACTCATCATCCCCTATTCTCCCCCTCAATCCAACCACTAAAATAGTTAAGAGAGTGGTTGGGGTAGAAAGCCAAAAATAATGGTAGAGGCAAGGGTTATGTAGGCAAGAATGTGGAGGGGGTGATTGACAACATGAACCAAGGTGAAACATGAACTGGTTACATAGATCATGATAGAAAATAAATGGATATTTGTAACATACTAGATCTCGGACCCTACCCTGGAAGTTGACATTTTGGACTTAGCCAAACAAGGTTGAAGGTTAGACCTAAATAGATGTTTAGTATAACCCCAATGAGCTAATGTATGTATAGATCACCTTAATGTAACCTAATGTTCTAACATTAATCTTAGTTTTATAATGGATGATACATAAAATATGCCACATAACTCATTTTGGTGGTAATATGAAGATAAGGAACTTAATTGGATGAATAATTTAGATAATGGACCGTTAATTGGCCATATGACATATCTCATAAAAATAAGTCTCAAAAGTGGAAAAAAACTTCAAATTCGAAATCTACATATCAAAAATAGCCTACATGTCAAATGTCATCTAATTTGGACAACCTTGAAATATTAGGATAAGTTTAGGAGAGAGAAAATGAGTAAAAGGTATAAGTAATGAATAATGTGATTATATAACTTCCAAATATGGAAATAATGGCAAACTCATATTCAATACATCAAATATAACTTGTGTATGAAGTACAGTCCAATTTGGATGTTGTTTGTGCAAGTTATGCAATTTTAGGTACATTTTGGACTTTTATGCAATTTACCCAATTGGGAGGTTTTCTTTGCAAATTGTCACATGAATTATAATCCTTATATATTCCCTTACTATTCTTGATTTTTTGAAGCATGAGGCACCTAGTTTCACCTTGGTTTGAAGGTGTTTCTTTCCAAGGGCATTTTAGGGATTACTCTCTTTATAAATGAGCTTATCTTTAGAAGCTATCAACCAATGGGGTTATTTGTTTGATTGCAGGTCATTTGGAATGACCTATAAGTCTCCATAAACTTATATTTGATATTCAAGAAGAGTCTATGAGCTGTCATCTTAACTGGCCATGAAATCCCTAGGCTAAGGACACATGGAAAGCTCCATGGATACCTCATGCTTGACTTCTTCCTTATCCATAAAGGTTTGCATGTCCATAGGCACCCTTAGCATTGGACACATGGAAAGTAACTTGACATCTCATGCTTGACTTCTTCCTTATCCATAAAGGCTTGCATGTCCATGGACAACCTTATACATGACACATGGAAAGTCCCATAGACACCTCATACTTGACCTCTTTCTTTATATAGCCATATCTACCCCTTTCCAACTCCCAATTCAAAAACTCTTGCTCTCCTTTATTTCCTCTAGCTTAGAGCATCATTCCTACTCTGTTTATCCATGAAGGTGATGTCCCAAGGTAAAAGGAGGTACCTACCTTGGTGAAGAAGGCTCCTAGGGTTCCAAATTTCTCTATTTAGGATTTCTTAAGCTCCTCCTTGGTGATTTTGATCAAAACTAGCAAGTATTCTCCTTTCCTTCCCTAATTTTATGTTGTCAGTATTCCTTTAACCTTCCTCCAGGTTGGAACCATGGCCTTCCATGGTGAAACCCCACCTAGAACCCATAAACACCTCATCTCCATGTTCTTTTGTTAGGTTTTTCACCTCTAAAGTGGAGAAGGTGCTTCTTGCTCAAGATAGGAGCTTTGTTGGAGAAATCAGCCTCTCTAAGCTTGGTAACCTTACTTATTGGACATGTACACCTTCCCTAGAGGTTCTTTGGAGGCCTAAGATGGACTTGGACTGTTTAGACTCTGAAGTTGAGGTATGATGTATCCCCTATTCTTCTATGTTGAGCAATTCACCTATGCTTATTCATTCTCTTTGTCCTATGGACATTTGCCTATACATAATGTCTTTTCTTTTGAAAATCATGGTTCATGTGAACTACCTTATTTGATATTGATCATGTGATCATGGATATTCTTTTGAACTCTTATCTTATGCTTTTTTCATGATGGAACTCTAAAAGATGACATGTGATGTCTTTTTCCCACTTATGAGGTGGATGTATATGTCGATCACTTATGTGGTGACTAGTTTATATATTTTGACTATACTTTCTACTTGCCTCTACATTTAACATGCTATGTGATTCAGTATCATTAGAGTAGTGTAATTGCATTGGTTTTTATGGAAGATGTGTTATTTCCTGTCGAGCAAATGTGATATTTCCTGCTCTTTTGGTATGGAAAGGAACCTCATACCCAGGGCAAGATGTGTGATTCTTGTCCCATGTATTATATATTTGGGAGATTGGAAGTATTCCTTTCTCGATCAGGTTTCAAGTTTATGAGATTTTTCTGCCTTTGTGTTTATATTATTCTAGGGCTATTTTTATCTCACATGCATGCAAGTTGATGATATGGGGTGTGTGTCCTACTTTCTTTACATGTACTAGTATGGCACAACTTTATTATTTTAATTATGGCAAGTATCTCTTTTGTTACTGCAAATCATTTCTCTTGATACCCACTTGGGTTGTCCTTATCTTTTTCATGGGAATCCTTTACACTTTGATGTCCTATATTCTATATACTTCTCAATTTGATATTTAGTATGCACATACCAGCCTTTGCTGATGTCATCTATTTTCTCTTCTTGCTGGGGTATGCTTCCAACCCGAGGTGAAGGACTTGGATGATAAGGCATGAAGTATTGGACTATCTTAAGGAGTTAAAGCTTGGAGACAAAGTTGTTATGGTTTAGATTTCCCTCTACTTAGATCCTTATGTTGTATCATACATGTAAACCCTTATGGTATATTATGATGTACTTTTGTAATCTTTTGTGAAAATTGAATATAGTCATTATTTTTATTCTGCTACTATACTTTGGTCTTTTGCATACCATTATAATAAATTTGGAAAATATATACCTATTCCAACATGCCTTTGAGTGTGTTTGGGATGGATGTTAATTCTTTAAACAAAAAAAAATTAGTAAGGGGGTGATCCCGCCTCCTTACAATATTTCTTATTGGGTAGTACAAGTGTTGAGGAGGTAGGAAAAAGATATACATGGTTGGTAAGGGTGCGGGGTTAAAGAACAATATACATATAGAATTGCTGGAAAATACATATAAGTGTTGTTGGTAAGGATAAAGAAGGGACTCACCATGTATAGAAACCTTTGTCATGGAATAGAATCATTTATAGATGATGCAGCACACCAAGATATAGTAAAAGTAGTAGGTGACAAGCCATGTTGGTGAAGGTACCTGTTGTGTCACACATTCGTAGATGCAACAGTAGTAGTCATCATCAGCAAGAAGCCGGTGACACGTAATATCTTGGGACGGTACATCGTGTCAGTTGATGAAATCGAGAAAAAATCAAGACAAAACACAGGTGATACGTCGTGTCTATCAGGTGAAACGTCATATCGTGTAGCAGGTCAGTAGCTAGCAAGAAGCAGGAAACACGCCATATCAAAGGGCAACACACCGTGTCAGATTGACAAATCTCTGAACAGAATGCAAGTGACACACTTTGTCATTTAGGCAACACATCATGTCAAAGTGCAACTAACATGACATGTCAAAAAGTGACACACTGTGTTGTCATGTAGGTTTTGCAAATGAAGTAGAACTCCATCTACACATCATGTCAAGAAGTGGCACACCATTTTAGTAGCCAACAACAGTAGAAAAAACCCTGAGACAATAGCAAAGGATTGATTAATCCTTCTATATCTACACCACAACAATATGGGGATGATATGTCCCTAATATTAGTAGAAAAAGGAGATATTTATCCAAGATTTGGGATTATATCTTAATAGAAACATGGATGGCAAAGGTGATGTAGATCTGTAGAGATGTATATGATGGTAGATTTACAAAGTTTAGGTGATGTCGGTGTAGATCAGTAAAACAGTAGATGAAGGTTGCAAATAGGATAGATATGGAAGCTCCATTAGCAAGAAGTATTAACGTAGACATGGCGGCCCTTGCAGATCTGGTACCAACAACATCAAAGTGGATGTTTTTTCTTGATTTTATAAAGATACTACATGGACACAACTCTAAGAAGAAGCGGTGGTACAAAATCCCTATGGGAAGCCAAGTAACTCCTAGCGGCAGAAGTCGCCCATAAGGGGAAGCTTCTCTCCTTTGCATTCTTTCTCTCTCTCAGGGTTGGGGTGGCACAAGAGAGCCTGCTCTTGTGACACATGTAAAATAGATATGATGGGAAAATCCCCTTGTGTAGATTTTTATTTTTAATAGAAGGACAACCCCCTCCCCTATATATATATATATATATATATATATATATATATATACAGAGAGAGAGAGAGAGGCTAGAATATACTCGAGTGTACAGATCACGTCGTACACCCCAATGGTGTTTGCCTATCTAGATCATATTTTTCCAAAATCTAATCCATTGATATTCATCGTTACAATATTAATAGGTCACATACAAAATTTGAACTCGTTTGGAGGAGTGTAAGTCACTCATCCAAGGACAAAAAAATTGATGCACAAAACTAATTTGAAATACATGATTTTTGCCTCCTTTAGATGCACGACCTACAAGTGTCCAAATGAGCTAAAATTTATTATATAGTATGTTCTTATGATAATTAAGAAGATCAATGGTTTAGATTTTTCAAAAATTTATTGCATCTTCAAAAATGACTGAGGTGTACGGTGCCTCCGGTACACTCGAGTGTCACTATCCTAACTCTCTCTCTCTCTCTCTCTCTCTATATATATATATATATATATATATATATATATTGACACACACTTACATATATGATAGTGGGGAATCATACAGACTTAAGACAAACCCTAATGCGCTAAGACACATTTGGGCTCATTTTACAAAATAGACTAAATAACTTAAGTAAATAGATTCTCTAACAAAATCCATTTCATATTATTACCCCGCCAAAACCCAACAAACATAATGTTGTGAAAAAGCCACACAACATGTATGGATCCAATATATGCCTAAATAAACCCATCAAAAATATTCTCGTACAACAACCTTAACTTAATTAGCAATTAAGCTTACAACAAACTCAAGGCCCACCATAAGCATGAACTCCTATCACACCTCTTCAATAATGGGATGAATCAATATATTTTGATCAACTCTTGATCTTTGGTGTCACTTTTCTTAATGTCATTTTTTACATAAAAAATTAACACTACATGCATGTAGCGTCGATTGGTATAATAAAAGCATCACTACTAGTCAAATCTTACTTATTATGAAAAAACACAGGTATCATTTTACTATAACATTAGTTTCTTTTTTAAGAACCAATGTTTGCGGCGGCAGTTCAAGGAGGAGCTACAGAGAATGGGGAGATTGGGACGGAGCTTTGAGCCTTATCATCCCTTATGGAAGGTGTGGTCAAGTTTTGGAAGAACCAACACACCTGTTGGAGGCTTCACTTTCTAGCTAGACTCCAAGGGCAGAGAACCCCCATTTCCACCGTTGCAACGCCGATTGTCACCGGTGAACTTGTGTGGTAGGAGATCCAGAGGCAAACCCAAGGACCAGCGTAGCCTTGGAGGTTGATCAGGTTGGGCCGAAGATAATGGAGGTCTTGGTACCTGAAGAAGATCACACACGATCATCTGATTGCACACCAGAGCCATCCCAGCTCGGCGGCGGCGCAGTGCCTCGCGCGAGAACAGAAGTCCCGCTGGGGGGCTCTGCTGAGGAGAACGCAACCAAAGGAAAAGGGAGCGAACCAAGTCAGACCCAAGAACCGGCCGGCTTAGTGCAGGGCAGCGCCAGCCCATGGCCACGTGGCGCGATCCAATTGGCCGGATGAGGTAAATGATCAGAAATGCTCAGTTTTTCAATAAATCATAGTAATTAGTACGAATGTCAGAAAAATATAAACAAGGTACCAAACTTCTCAGAAAAATGAGTAGAATACAATTAAAGCAAAATATCAGGCTTTTAATGCACTAATCGCAGTGATATCTTGCAAGATGTATAATGGTCTTTTTATGTATAATAAATAATAAACGATGACCTAAAATTATGAGAATATATCAGTAGATCATAAATCATGTCTATAATCCTGTGGATGTCAGTGATTATGTTTTTGATGCATGGAATTATGTAATTTGCTTAATATGGCTATCTAGGGCTAATAACCATACATAAAATGCAATTAATACGTATATGCTCAATAAGTAGTGAAATTTATAGATTAAGCTTATACCAGTACATGGAACCTCAATTTTAGTTATGTGATCAGTTTTATACATGAAATCCATGTTATGTGAAGTTGACCCGTAATACATGGTTTAAAACCCTAATTTAGGTTAATGATGTAACCTAGGGTTAATTCGTGCATAAAAATGCTATGGAAGATAATGTTTAGATAATGAACCATAATTTGGAATATGATATCATTAAGATAATCCCAAGAAGATAATACAAGTAACAATGAAAATATCCTAATGAGTTAAGAGAAACCCTAATGGACACAATTAGGGTTAAGATGAGATATAAGAAGATCAGAATCTGATGATAGTATATGGTCTTGTCTTAATCAGGGTTGACCAAGGATGTAGTTGACTCTTGGATATATGTGATTAGGTTTCTCTTGATCAAGGTACGCCATTACCTCTTACTTGGCTTATTATACAATATGCTTGTGTTATATGAGTAGTAAAATATTTGGCATATGGTATTGATTGAAATGATTGTTCTTGTATGCTATGTTTCTTGATTCTCCATACTTATTGCTGTGAACACATCAAACATAATATATCTGTTCCATTATATGAAAGCACTAATTCTCTTTGGTAGCATAGTGCTGGAAAGTGATCATTCTCTTTGGTAGCAGATCACATTGTACAATGATCTAACTCTTTGGTAGTAGATCATAAGGCCTTACATCTCATTCTATTTGGTAGCAGAGATGATGCATTATTCCCTCAGGTGGCAAATGCATGGATATATAATGGAAAAATGTGCTTAAAATATGTGTTCTCTTTTGTTGATGAATATCTTTGTGCAAGTATACGCTTTTCTTATATTTCTTTATAACTGCCAAGTATTAGTTTTATCTTATTTCCAAGATATGATGAGAGGTATATAAAAGACACGTAGGCGTACTCAGTACAATATTCTTGAATATTGTGTTGACGTGTACCGCATGTAATCTTTTGTTTAGGTTGTGGTTATGCTCTTGAAGATCCAGGATAGTTGAGAGTTGTGTGGCGAGCTGATGTACAGGTGGACCTGTTGTCTTAAGATCATGTTGTTTTAAAATGTAGTACATGCATATGTTATAGTTTGTTGTTCAATATGTAATATCAAATGTTGTAACAATTCATGTTGTAATTATATGTTGAATGGTGAACATGTGTGTATGGTTTTATTATTGTTCATGTACATGTGCTACTGTGTTTCCTTCTGACTCCCTTGATGTACAGGTGGTACCTGTGACGTCCCCGGATTTTCTAAAACTTAATCTGATGTGCGACGTCCAAATTGAAACCCTCACCTCAGCGAGTATCCCAATTTAAACACCACACACTAGGCTAAGAAGAAGAAAATCAAGGGAGTCATAAGGAAATGACAGTAGCACATGTACATGAACAATAATAAAACCATACACACATGTTCACCATTCAACATATAATTACATAATGAATTGTTACAACATTTGATATTACATATTGAACAACAAACTCTACATATACATGTACTACATCTAAACAACAGGATCTTAAGACAACAGGTCCACCTGAACATCAACTCGCCACACAACTCACAACTATCCTGGATCTTCAAGAGCATAAGCACAACCTAAACAAAAGATTACATGTGGTACACGTCAGCACAATATTTCAAAAATATTGTACTGAGTACGCCTACGTGTCTTTTATTTACCTCTCATCATATCTTGGAAATAAGATAAAACTAATATACTTGGCAGTAACAAAAGAATATAAGAAAAGCATATACTTGCACAGGATATTCATTAACAAAAGAGAACACATATTTTAAGCTTAATTTCCATCATATATCTCGTACATCTGCCCCTAGGGCTTTGATGTCTTTAGGCCTTGTCATATAAATCGTACATCTGCCCCTAGGGCTTTGATGTTTGTCAATGCACTGTACTACCAAAGAGTTTAGTGCTATCATATGATGGATCAGATACTTTATGTTTCATGTGTTCATAGCCATAAGTATGGAAAAGCTCAAGCAACATAACATACAGGAATAATCATTTCAACCAATATCATATGCCAAGTACTTTACTACACATATATCACAAGCATATTGTATAATAAGCCAAGTAAGAGGTAATAGCGTACCTTGATCAAGAACAAACCTAAGCATCAGATATCCCTCATGTCAACTATATCTTTGGTTATACCTGATCAAGATAAGACCATATACTGTCATCAGGTTCTCATCCTATTATATCTCATCTTAACCCTAATCGTGCTCATATTAGGGTTTCACTTTACCTCATAAGGATATATACATTATCACTTTCATTATCGTCTTAGAATTATCTCACTGTTCTCATATTCCATATTAGGATACATAATCTAACATCAGGTTCCATATCATTATTTATACATATTAACTCTAAGTTAAATGTATTACTCGAATTAGGGTTACATCACATGTATTACGGGTCATATTCATATAACATGAATTGTGTTCATCATTATGATCTCATAATTAAAATTGAGGTTTCATATAATGATATGAGCTTACTCTGTGAATTTCATCATTTATTGAGCATGTCTGCATTTAATACATTTTATTTAGGGTTATTAGCCCTAATTAGCCATATTAATCAAATTACATTCTTTTATGCATCACCATGGCCATTTATGACATCACATGCATTATAAACATTATTATTGAGTTACTGGCATTTTTCCATAATTTTAGAACAGCGTTTGATATTTATTACTCAAGAACTAAGCATTACACATATTACATAATATCACTAATATTTAAGCATCAAAAGACTGGCCTAAAGGTTCCAGGTTTTTCTACGCATTTTTCTGAGAATTTTGGTATATTATATGTATTTTTCTGATGTTCGAGCTAATTATTACGATTTATCTAAGATCATCAGATTATGAGAATATTTACCCTTTTAAGCTAATCGGCGTCTGCCACGTGGCCTTCAGGCGGTGGCGACGCTCACCAGTGGGGTTTGTTTTCCTCGTCAGAGTCCTGCCGAGGTGGTGGCGGGTGGACTCTTGCGTGAAGGGCGAGATCCTTGGAGTCCTGCAGCAACAAGCCAACCTAGAGGAGGGGGACCTCGCTACAGCGTCGGCGAGTAGGCGAGACGGAGACGGCTTGGAGAAGATGGTCGGAGGAGACGCCAAAGCTAATGGAGGGTCAAGCCATCCACGAGGAGCGCTGGAGGACAATCAGTTGCTCGCCGGAGCGTCTCTGTGTCATTAGAAATTTTTGATATAGGAGTATCGTGTCAGTTGTAAAAAACCACCAAAAAAATTCTTTCTATAAAATAAATTTTGCCTCCAAGAAGACTTTGTTGTCAATTTTTACATTAGAAACCGACGTCGTAGGTCAAGTACTCCGTGAAAATTGTTTCCTCCAAAAATCTTTTGTCATCGATTATTTTCTAAAAGAATCAACGACAAAAGGGTTCACGCTACATGCCTCGTGAAAAATATTTTCCTCCAAATTAGCTTGTGATGTTGATTTCTTAGTGGGAAATTGATGCCTAAAGTCCTACCAAGGATTATGTTTTTATTAGTGATAAGTACATGTGTTTCGGCTTTTTGATGTGTAAGTGACGATAGAGATTGACTTATGGCATCAGTTTTACATGGGAAGCCAATGACACAGGGCTTAATGAGGTTGGAGTTTTTTTAATAGGGATAAGTACATATGGTATTGATTTTTTGGAAGATAATGGATGACATAGATTGAAATGTGTCATATATTTTGTCTTACGACCGATGAATAAAGTCTTAGGTGTCAGTTTTTTCTAGTAACCGACTCCTAATTCCACTTAATAGCACCCATAAAATTTTGTTTTCTCCTATTCTCTAATTCATTCCTAATACCTATCTAGCTTTTGTGATCATTCCACTGTGAGGTTCATTGTTGTTTGTATTGTGGTTGTTGCCTAAGTTGTTGCCATTTGCGATCGTAATTACTGCTATTTTCCACCATAGGTGTTGTTGTCCTTGTCCATCTATGTTTTTGACCGTTGGTGCTCCATCCACCGTCGACAACCAGTCGTGCTCTAGACTATCACCGATCAGTGGTGTCAGCCACCACCAACAGATGGTGCTCCATCTCCGCCTCTCTACCATGGCGACCAACCCTACTACCACCCTAGTTCTACTTCTTGGATGCTAATGCCATCGTCGAGACCACTAGTGTATATGTCCTATTCTTGCTTGCAACTGTTGCTCACATTGAGAAGGTCCTTATTCTCTTTGTATACTTTCATTATTTGTTGAATGCATTATTTTATACATTTTTGTTGAGTGCATTGTTGTATAAATGTTTAGTTTACTTGATATGAGTTAAAAATTAATAATAAACTAAATTGGTATCAATTGAATGATAAAATGTAACTACGCTTTTAATTTAAAATTTGGAGAAATCATACTTGTATAGTTGGAATTCATGTATATTTGCTTGTATAATTTGGTGTATTATTCAATTGAAATAAAATAATTTCAATATCTATTATTACAATCATGACATGAATGCCTTAACTAAAGCACGTCCAACAAACTGAGCTTCCAATCCTTTATGAATGGTGAAACCTATGGATCTGAAAACAAAATTATTTTACATTGATGGAGAAACCAAAATATTTCTATTTAAAAATATTTTGAAGGCATTGGAGAAGGAAAATTGCTTCATTAGCAAGCACCCTAAAGCTATCAAAAGCAAAAGGTATAAAATGATGATGATTTGCTTCATGCTTGTGGACCTTGTGGGCAGCGGTGTTAGAGGCTGCCTATTCTAGATTAGAGTTGTTTGAGAGGTTGTATGTTAGAGGAGAAATACTAGTTAGATCCATACAAGTGTGTTTTCCATTTGTCCAAGCAAATAATAAGATATCAGTAAGATGTTGAGCATGGATACCATAAGCACATGTCCCAAGGAAGGCCACATGAGCTTCCCTCAGCACCTTTATCCCAACATGAGAGACAAGATCAAAAAGGGCATCACGAACAATATCATGACGGAACTTATATCCTGGTCATGAGCGATAATGGACAGCATAATCACCAAAGGCATCGAGATCTGCAGGGTTGCAGAGCGGGCAACGTTCATCACCAGAATACAATGGGATCATGAGTCAATACTGAAGTATAGATCGATATTCAACATGAGACATAGATAAGCCATATCCTTCAATAGGAACAGTAAGCAAGAAATCTTGTGCATGGTCATCTTGTAGAGAAGAGAGAACATCATTTTTTTGTAGAGATAGACTTCTAGTAAATTGTTGGATGATTGATCTATATTATGCGTCTGCCAAAATAGACTGAGTCTTTGGAGTGGCAGAAGGTGTACAAGACAACTTGGACCAACAAAAGGATGGAAGAATATTAAATGTGAGATTATGCGCAGAGATAAAGGAGATTCCTACAAGCATAGAACCGACCTCTTGTAAAATTTGATCTTTAAGCTCTTGGTGTGGATCTGAGAAGCAACATAAGAAAAGTTGCAGACATCATGGGATGAATAGATGCCCAGTCCCCCGAGGTGCATAGGAAGTGTGGCTAAGTGCCACTGTAAATCACCAAATCCCAGGCCATCACCAGCCACAATACATTCCAAACAGCGATGAAGGCCATGGTCAAAAACATCCAAAATATATGTGATAGAAGTAGGTGGTATAATTCTGAGACCAAACATCCCCTTGGGCATCCCAACACAGGAACGAAGAATAAGAAGTTCACACTGTGGATCCTGAAGTAAGGCCAAGCAATCCATAATGGCAAGAGTTTTGGATACACACTTCCTAAGAACCTCCATGGAAAAGTGTGAGTTCGTGTAAATGGGTCCGCCTAGAATCTTCACCCCACACTCTGGACAAGATATGTCAGAAGGGAACAACCCTAAATCTGGGTCTCATCTTGGGTTTTTAGAAGGCTAAAAGATTTCAATCTTCTTAGTATTAAGATGAAGACCAAACATTGGGCCTCACTGTTGGTTGAGACAAAGATCTTTAGAAACTTCCATAGTGTCGCCAATAAGAGTTCCATCATCAAGGTAGAAAGCAATAAGGTCTAGGTGACATTCATCCTTCACATGTAAAATAAGAGAATGTAGGGCCAAAGAAAAAAGGAGGGGGCCTAGTGGATCGCCTTGTTGGACACCAGCTGTAGATAAAGGAGGCTCCTTCTGATCTATATAGAGAAGAGCTGGAGAAGTATAGCAAAACTCAACCCAATGTGCAATAGAAGGATAGTGAATATGAACTTCTCATAATATAGTAGATTTGTCAATCATATTGAAGGCATTATTGAAGTCAACAAGATCCATTGTGACAGTAGTCTGATGTTGTTGGTCATTGACTAGGTGAGTGACATTGTGTAGAAGGGCATCAATACCACTAGAAATGCCAACACCAAATTGATGATCCTTAAGGTAAGAGAGTGCACATCAAACAAGACACCTTTAGTAGCAATCTTGGATACAATACAATGCCAAATTGTACCCAAAGAAATAGGTCAAATACCATTATCTGGTTTGAGAAGAGGAGTCAAAGGAGCACTCACAATGTAGGGTGCTAGAGACGTGGGACAATGACCAGCAAGCCAAAGGTTGATCACTGTTGAGACTACATTTAAGAACTCATCTTTTACAACAGCAGCTGCCCCACGCATGGCATCAATAAGATGTTGTGCTCAAATGTCGTCATGTGCACAAGCAGTCCCTTTATTGAAGGATAAAATAGCATCTTCAACCATATAATGTGAAGTGACAAAAGGTGAACACGAGATATTAGATAAAGGATGAACCACTGGTAGGGAAGTTGTAGATGCTTAGCTATAAGATCCATACAAGTAGCATCATTGGCAGGGGAAATACCACTAGAGGAGAAAACCCAGATGGCAGTAGCAAATTGACCATCTTTGACCTTCAACTTGGCACAAGAAATGTTAGCTTCAATAGATTATACACAGTCAAAAGGATGTTGATGGATCAAAATTCGAGCAAGGAGTTGTTGAATACCCTTTGGACCAAAATTCCACGTATCTAATGCTTTAATGATTATAATTTATTGGAGGGAGGAGCACTTCTAAGAAGAGCATTCTTGAGCAGACTCAGGAGAGAAAAGATGGAGGACACATGTTGGTAGAAGCAAAGCATAGACCCAAGCATAAATGGAGTGGGGACAAGAAGCCACTTGTAGTAAGGTGACATAAAAGGTATCAGCAAACAACAAACGACAGAGTAGTGGTATGCTCTTAACCGTAGGAACTCCCAAATTAAAAACACAATCTAAAAAATCAGCACTCGGTTGTAGGTGAGTCACGAGAGGAGGTGGTGGCTCAATACGTAGACGAGCTGAAAGTGTGTAGGGTAAGGGAGTCAGTAATCCAGGCTTGTTGGGAGCAGGCAACCCAACAATAAGGTCTATTGGCGCACTACCGAGATGACAAGGTAGACTGGTAGAGGCATCTGAGCCATCAGAAGCTATGTGAGGGTAGGTATTGGACCAAGATAGGGTGCCAAGATAGAGGCCGCACATCCAATTCTTAGAAGAACAAAGAAGATTCACCAACCCTTCCCAAACGTCAACATATTCCAACAATTTGTGAATGTCAGCAACACGCGTCAGTGAAGATAGGTGGATTGTCCGAAGATGATTCCCAGAATTGTTTGAAGCAAAAGGTTTTCCCCGACATGTACAGAGACTCCAAAAGGGACATGTGACATGTATAGAGGACCAAACCAAACAAGAGTTTGTTGGCTTTACATCACTTGCAAAACTATCACATGATGTCAAATTTCCCTTCATCATAGAGTCATGTTTCATAGTTGTCCTCTTGTCTGAGGACATGGTACCTGAGGATCAAAAGCCTAGACAACAAGGAAGATAGGATATTTGGAGCTTGGAAACAGGAGAGACTGTTCGATATTTCCTCCTCCCAAGTGTTGATTGAGATGGAGGATCAGTGGAAGGCGTGTGATGGTTAGGGAAATCCACTATTGTAGGGATAAAGGATAGGAGAAGGTCAGTCGATCTTCTAGAGTGTCATGATCTTGAAGCCCATGGCATGCCCTGGTCCACACAGCCCCTTCTTCTACACCGATCTCACAGTAAGAAAGACACCAAAGACCATCCTCGCACTCGTCCTGACGCCCGAAGCGAGCACCAAGCGGGTGAGGAAGGCCCTAAGCGGAAAGGAGTGGCACCTGTTGGCGGCTGAAGCCCCCTCCCCAAACCCATCGTCAAGCATAATCGAGCCCTAGGCAATCACCTGATTGCCAAAGCGATCACCCTAGGCAATCACCCGTTACAATTGTCTAATATTGTCGATGAATCAATTCTAATGGGCAATAAACTGTTTGATATATATTCCTGATTCTTTTCTTTCCTCACTTCACTCTCTTTATAATTGTTCAATTTGTATGTTGTATGGCAAAATAATCACATCTAACAATGAATTAAACTGAAGTGAATGAATTACCTAAATTAGCTTGATTTAGACTGAATTTTTATGTTTACCTAAATTCTAAGTTGTAAATCCTAATTTAGACTTATATCTTGTTGGCCCAGAAACTCGTCTGAGATTTTAGAGAATATTGGATAGTCTCTAATTTTGGATTGTTCCTCAAAACTTAATCTCACTTAGATGTAAGTGTATAATGTGTATTTAGTTTTCAAGATGTTTCATCAGTACTTCCCAATTTGTTCTCTAAGTGCATATGCATGTGGGTATTCACCCATCTACATTGGTGTACTTGGATAAGTGTGGGTAAATGTTGTCAAAATATTCTTGAAAATTGAATACATGTTAAGCACTTACTAGTGAGATTAGGTATTTAAGAATGGGATAGGTGGTACACATTCATTACTAGATCATAAACCCTAATTTGTAAACCCTAATCTTTAAATATGAAAACCATAAACCTTAAACACTACACCTAATATTTAAACCATAATCTCTAAACCCTAATATTTGGATCCTAATATACAAATAGCTAATTCAATACTTATTTACCTAAGATCATAGAATGTATCAATCATGGATGTTCATTTAGAGTTGCTCCACTCCGGAGTTTATTACTGGTCTTGATCAATTTATAAGATTTGTAGAGGAACATAGGAAACAACTTGGAGATAGATCTATTATCCATGTAGGAATTTCAGTAACAACTTGAAAGTCAAAATTGTTATGAAATCAAAAGTCATGTCATGTGCAATGGGATTATACAGGGCTATACATAATAATACTAGCATGGAGAGATCCCTACTATGAGATCAGTAGATATCGATAGTAATACTTGCACTAAAGAATAAATTGTTGATGATGATGTAGATTTGAATGGACCAATTCCAATAGACATGGTTAATATGATGCTAGATAGTAGTGGGGTAAATGGTACTGATCCACCTTCCTTATTTAGAAACATTGTGCATGATGTTCAAAGACTATTGTACTTCAGTTGTACTAAGTTTACAAAGTTGAGTTTTGTGTTTAGATTGTATACTTTGAAGGCTAACAATAGATATAACAACAAAAACTTCACGTCTCTATTGTCTTTGTTGAAAAAAATTCTTCTTGAAGGCAACGATCTTCCAATCTCAACATATGAATTAAAGAATATGTTGTACCCAATGGGAATGATGACTAAGAAGATATTTTCATGCCAGAATGATTGTGTTTTATTTTAGAAGACTTTATTGATTTGAAAGATTGTCCAAAATATGGGGCGTCAAGGTACAAAATTATGACTTCAGGTGTCAAGGTACAATAAGAAGAAGTTCGCCACTGACCAATGGGCCTGGCTTGACCCAAAGGTGTGGGAAGTGTTTGTTGCTTCAAGTCAAATAGATGAATTCAAGGTATTAAGCCTCCTTTATTTGTACATATTATTCTTCATGACTAACACGATTTGGATTAACTAGGCTTACATGATACTCAAAAAGAAAGGTCAAGTAATGCCCACAACCACAACTTGGGACCAGGTGGCTACATCATGCAGAGGCAAAATCGACTGGAAACATCTTCTGAGCAGCCTACTCCTGGGTCTACTGAGTCTTATACTACTCTTGCACCTTTACTTTACCATGAGGAGTGGATATCTACAAGGACAAACTGATATGAAGAAATACCCAACATTGCAACAGTTGAGGTGGCTGCAAAAATGGTAAATTCAACTTTGCATGCTATATGTTCATTTTTGACCTTGATTTCCAATTTTATGTTTTACTTACCAACTATTTATGATGATTTGTGGGATCTCTATGAGAAGAAAAAAAGAATGCAAGTTCATCCTTGAGGGCCAAAGTGATGAATTGACAGATGATCTAGGTAGTCCAGAGCATCATAGCCATGTTAGGGTTGTTGGGGCTAGTGTCTGTATAAAATTCTTTTTTGGTTCATTAGAGTAGTGAAAATCTATCAAGAAAGGAGTCTGGTCACAGGTGTAGGTGCAAGACATGATTAAAAAAGGAATAGAGGACACACTGAGACAGTATCATGCTTATCATTATCTACCTCCTTAGATAATACATGTGTCACCCTGTTCTTCATATGAGGTGGACACCCCTATGAAAGAGATGGTTGGAAGTAATCCCATGGCTCTATTAGCTAGCATACTCGATGTAGGTCTTTTTGTGATATAATAGTTGTTCAGGTGTATTTATAATATGTTTCTGTTTAGGTGTGTATAACATTATATACAAATTTGTAGGCGTTGAGGTCATGTCGTCTTTTACTAGAAGAATAATGTGTAGTTGCACTAGGCAAGGCTTACCCATCCCTTCTAGGTGACATGATTCACGGTCATCCAATGCCCATCGATGTGGTTTGTGTGTCTATCAGGCTTGTATACCCCACTTGGAAACAAACAACACCCTCACATGCCTACCCCCACCATCAGACGATAGGTGATGCAGAAGGAGGTGTGTTTGTGTGGCCCAAGGATGGAATTATCTACGTTGATGTATGCTAAATTTTCATTTCATTTGTATTTGTGATTCTTCTATGTATGTATATAATTGGCAATTGATACAAGAATATGAATATATATATATATATATATATATATATATATATATATATATATATATATATGGGGATTTATTCGTTACCCGTGTGGGTAGCCTGATTTTTTGCTACCCGCACATCCAAAAGTGTAACTATATGGTACACAAAAGTAACTCTAAGATCAAAAGAGTAACTGTATTGATAAAAGAGTAACTATATGACTAAAAAAGTAAATGCACAGAAAATATATAATTAGTAAATATATGAATGTATTTTCTATTTTGGTGGGGCAAATGATATTATTTTTGGATGAAATTTTTTGGGGATCTAGATAAAATGCTCCTCTACAATTGTGAGATTTTTTTAAAAAAAAGAGTGACAGGAAGAGTGTGCAGGTAGCTACCCGTGTAGGTATTAAAGATGAGCCATATATATAAATATATATATACATATATATACATATATATACATATATATATATGTGTGTGTGTGTGTCAAAGAACCTAAGAAACCCTCTATAATCGTCCCCCACTTCCCCCTCCATATATTCAATTACCTAATTGGATTGCAAAGGACCTATTCAAGTCGCTAGGTCCTAGGTGCAGGGGGTTGACAATATGGCTAAGCAACTCATAAGAAGGGTAGACTATGATGGTTCATATTAGGAAGGACATTGCAGGACAAGCTCACGATACTAGTGTATACATGGAAGATATTGTATAGTTGTTTAGTTATGCTTGGTTGAATACAACCATGATAGAACTTTGTATATGGTGAGATCTTTTAGCCAAATACCTTACTCTATATATGTGAACATATATGTTGATCTATTTTCTTATATATTAATGCATAAATATATGTTTTGCATACACTTCTATAGGGTGTGTGGAGAGTACAAACTAACCAATATGGCATCTATAGTTCCATCACTGATTGGCTACATAGATAAAGACTCAAAATCTATTAGTGATTATTCTTCTACTACATTTAAATATTTTGATAATGTGAGAAAGAGTGTGATTATAGATCCTTTCAATGTTGGGCACGTTCTGGGCACTTTGCTCATAATTTTGACTTTTAAATTACATTTTCTTGTGGATTTTGAGTTTATTTTGTTTGTTTTCTTTTTACTCATTAATAATCATTGGATGTTGTTGGTAATTGTCCTCTAGACACTAATTATGTATTATCTAAATCCTTTGGGTGAGTAAGTAGAAAGTGGGAAAAATGCAATGAAGAAGGCATTATTTACATGAGTACATTTTATATCCATCAACATATATTAATGTTTGCATCTTTAATTACATGAAAATTTACTAATCCAATTAAATGTGTTACTTTAACTTAGAGGGCTACAAAATATTTCAAAAGGGTCAGAGGAAATGTAGATAAGAAAAAAAATCATAAACTTGGAATAATGTTTAAGTAGTTTTCTGACTCCAATGCATATATATGCCAACTATGCTTTACTTTTAATTATTAACATTTCACATAACTATAAATTTATAGTTCCCCATACAAGACAATGGTTGGGCATATGGATACTACATGATGTGGTTTATGAACTTGATTTTCAGACATGTGGCACTAGACATCCATTGTATACAAAAAGGTAATCTATATAGTCTTGACCATCATAAGAATAGTCTCATTTGATATCATGAAAAAAAAACAAATCAAACTCTTGAACTATGTCCTTCTCTTTGTATCTATTTGACACAATAGATCCCTATACAAAAGAAGAAATATATGAGATATGAGAAGAGTGGGCACATACCTTCGTTAAGGAAGTCGACTTTGAATATGATTGGGACAACATATGATTTTTCTAAACCTTGATATCTTTATTTCAATATACATGTGGTGGTTATGACTTTGTGTAAATTAAATTTGATGTGAGTGAATTGTTGGTATACGTTAATGATGTGTGTTTATATGCATGTGTGTGAATGAATGTGAAGATAAACAAATATAGTGATAATTGTATTTATACATGTCATGAGAATGGAACTAAAGAATGGATCTTGTATATGTGTTTTTTGAATTGTGGATGTGCATGAGAATAGAATTAAGTGTGGAAGAGAAATGAATTGAAGAATGGAAACATATGTGGGTGGATGAATTGTGTATATGTGTTTTATTATCACCGGTTTTGCAGGTGTGTTGGCATGTAGTTAAGCTAAATGCAGTTCTAATGAATTGTAGGTTTTGCATCCTACTATACAACCAGACAGTAAGTCTACAGACCTGCTATTTAAAAAAGCATAATTGTTGTGTCAGTTGTTCAAAAAATTACATTGAAGGTATTTATCGTCAGTGTTTTTTATAAAATCAATGTTATAGACCAGTTGTGACATTGGTTCTCTCCTTAAATGATGATAGAGCTATTCTAAAACAATCTTACTGGACAGCGGGGTCATGCTACCAGTTGCTTTGTGTCATTGGTTGTTCTATAAATTTGAAAGTATATATAAAATAGTCAAGCTGGACAACAATTGTTTAACCACAACCGACGACAAATCTACCCTTTTCAGTTAAAATTTTACCTGATAAGGAACTACAACGTCAGTTATGGTGATTGAAATGATGACACAATTGAGTATAATGTCGGTGTCTTCCTAGAAGCGATGAGATAGAGTGATTCCACAATTCTTTATCACTCTAAGTCATTTGTTGTGTCGCTGATTTTTTTCATAGCAATCATCACTCTCTTTATGTCATTTGTTTGGTCGTTCCCAAAAAAATTGACATAGAAGGTCCATATCTATAATGTCACCCACTTTGGTGTCAGTTAAAAACTGACATTATATGGCTATTTTAACTTATGCTACAATGATATATGCACTAGTATCTCTCCTTGAGAACATTTGAAAATTTATATGATGCATCCAAGACTCCACCAAGAGGCTATGTCAATATCTATAGTCCATGTACGAACTTAATACAACTTTTTACACAAATATTCCAAAGAAATCTTGTATAAACAAGTGCACTTACCCTTAGTGGTTGATCCCTCCCTTGAAAACTCATAGACATCCACCTACGTCTGCATCTACCTCCTCTCCTCCTAAATTCTAGGGAAATTGGGAGGACATTAACAAGCAACTACCAAGAAAAGATTAAGCAATGTAGTACCAAAACATCTTAATGTAGGCCTTTTTCCTCTCTTTCTTGAGATCCAAGGAAGGTGCATGGATATGAGCATTTAAGGTCCCCACTTCAACTATTGTTCCTTCAACTTTTTGCTCCCCCGTCTTACTATATTTGACATGTCATGGTTTGCCACAACTTTTTCCACAATGTTTTACCTTCGACATTGTCCACCCCACACAATAGGAAACACCATGAAAGTGGGTGTGCTACAGTGGCTAACACCTTCCCAGAACATAACATAAGGCCTTCCTCAAAATCTTAGAATGTGTGTAGTAACTTTTCAATCAAAATTTTAGAGTTCATTCCTATTTTTCTAAGATTTCCCAAAACTAATTTCGTGACAAATCCATTTTCTACATTTTTATGCTTGAAATAGGACCTCACATGGGATTCATAGATTTATTAAGGTCTTCCAACAAGTAATCCCAGTAGACTCATAAAATGGTATTTAGTACCCCTAAATAAGATTTAGTGCTTGAAAATTCCTACATAGACATATATTAAATAATGCATGGGACAAGTTAATATTAACTAAAGTATAATTGTGATAAAATAACAAAAAAGGAACTTGACTAACTTAGTAGAGATCTATGGAAGTAAGTGTTAAGGAAAGTGTCCAAGGATGACAATCTTAAAGCAAACTAACTATCAATATATTAATGAGAGTTATTAATTGGAACGATTAATATGGTAATAGTATCCTTTAAGTTAAATATATCTCATAACCTAACAAATAACCTCAAAGGTGAAAACTAATGGTAAATTATAATTAATACACCCTAACTAGTCTAGGTTTAAATTTTGACTCTAATTGGACTTTGTTTTCTAGTTTAAAAACATTAACCCAGAGAAATGCATTTGTTTAGTAACTAATTTTGATTTAAGTGAGGTTTAACCCTATTAATATATGGTTTCCATTTTTTTTGTGCCACAGCTCTTCCTCAATTTGGTGCATGAGAGTATCATTTTGGACCCTCAATTATAGATCTGACAGAGGATGGCTCATATCTGACCTCCAATTAAACTACTATTTGGGGACGCATAGCGTGCATGCTCTTTCTACTTTTTTTTTTATCTCTCACTACTTTTATCTTGCATCAAAATTTTATCTCCATTAACTTTACCTTGTCTTCCCAATAAGCTGGTATCTACATTCTGACCACCATCAACTAATTAGTTCATGGTGATCTAGCATAATGGTAAGTCCAACTTTTTCCTCATGCTTATGTTCTATACCTTCTTAAGGTTTATTTTACCCAACATTAGTTACTCTTTTGATAGTAGCAAGATGGCATGCACCTCTCAGTTGTTCTTTGAACATGGTTACTTCATGATTATGTTATTGAGGGTTTTTCATTACTTTTGTTATAATGCCTGGTAATATCAAATGCTTCATCTCAAATTTGAGGAAGTTCTCTGTATTCTCTATTAAATAATCAATGGTTTCTTCAGGACTTCAAGATCTTTTTACCTTGGGGTTTATTTCTCTTATTTTTGTGACTTTGTGGTTTGTATCAGATACTCTAATGATGTTGATGTCCTTTACTTTCTCATATGCACTTGTTGTTTTCCGGTATGGTCATGGTGGGAGGTCAAGGTCAAAGTTAGGCTCGGGTATGCCCTAGTGTCTCTGCTTGAGGTCGATGGGTTCGTTGGGAGTAGACGGACTTAGGGGGAGTTTTCTTGTGGATTCTTCTCATTTTCACAATGGATGATCGGAGCTTTTCAGCTCTATGAAAACTATCCTTGTCAATGAGTATGATGAATGAGTACCACCCATCATACTCCCTCATCAGATAAGCTGAAAAGATAGCATGATCTACTCACATTGGACATGGGAGACACACATCGGGCCCACCGATAATGCATATCAGGTAACCACAACCTAATTGTAGCACCTATATAAACTTCCATGAGCACTCATCACCCATCTAGGGTGCACCTACAGTATCTGCATTGAGTCCAAAATCCTACCTGATTTGGCCCCATAACTTGGGCCTCCAACCTAACATACTCGCTAAAAGCTGCATGAAGCCCGCACACTAGCCCCTCACATCTGTCAGTTCAATTGAACAAAGCAAGCACATTAAGGTACATTTCTTTTAGTTTTGTAAAACATCATCAATTTTGATTGTTGGTGTATATGATTATTCAGTCTTACCCATTATATTTTCCCCTTGTTTTTGTTTAACCCATGTATGATGTGTTGTCTCTAGCACAAAATTCACCAACAAAAATTGTATTTGTAGTTTAACCTTAAATGGCTACTCAATTCACTTGTAAACTAGTGAATTGATGTATTACAGAAGGTATCGATCCTAAAAGATGACGTGTCAAGAGTTAACCTTGAACCAAAAGTTATGAACAATATTTAAACCAAAGTTGAGGAGAATGATTAATCTAAGCAAGAAAGTAAAATTGCTGAATTTAAAAAGTGTTGAATTGAAATGCAAAATGAAAAGGGGGGAAATTGAATTGCAAGAATTGAAACTAAGTTATCAACAAGAATAAAAGTGAAGAGAACAAACAGTAT
Source organism: Alisma plantago-aquatica (assembly GCA_963693085.1). Taxonomy (NCBI): domain Eukaryota; kingdom Viridiplantae; phylum Streptophyta; class Magnoliopsida; order Alismatales; family Alismataceae; genus Alisma; species Alisma plantago-aquatica. The sequence goes on from OY856410.1 coordinate 646,969,636, forward strand.
GAGGAATCAACTGATTAAGATTAATTCAGATTTTATGAATTTTCAGAAGTTCACTTTTCACCACCGTGAACCCCATAGTTAAATTAACCACTTTTTAATTCCACTTTTAGATATTATCATATTAGTACCATGAGATATGTCCTCTTCAGAATCAAATCCCATGGATCAAACTTTCCACAGCCCATGGTCATCAGTGTTCTAAGGGTCCTTATTTAATCATCCTATGTATGCTAGTCATTGGTCGCTTTGAGGAACACATGAGTATTATCTGATGTTATGGTCCATAAGCCCAAGGTTATATCATCATGGATCATATCTGTCATGCATCATTACTGACCAAATCACATTCCATATTATTAAATAGATATAAACACATATTTTATATCTATAAAGGGGGCTTACAATTTGCTAAGATAAGATATGGAGATCATGGGGTCACTCTCCATGTCCCAAAAAAGAGGGAACTACTCAAACATAATGAAGGTGGAACAAGGCTAGAGTATTAAAATTGGATCTAAGATCAGAGATTTGGAGATCCAGAAATAGCTTTTCCTTTGGATTCCCCCCTCCTTTTATAAGGGGAGAGGAGGGGCAAAATCATGGAAGTGTGGTTGTTGATGGTGGTTGTCTACCTGATCTGGGGTCTGGGTCGATTGACTAGGGATTCTAGTTGGTTAACCAACTTTAATGAGTTGCTTGAGCCTGAAGTTACGTCAGTCAAAGTTTGACTACAATAATGGCCTTCTTGTTATAGAGTTTAATTGGGTCTTGAATGGCAAGTCGATTCATTGGGAAACCGATTCGATTGACCAGAGTTGTTTTCCCTTGACTGAAGGCAAGTTTGACTGTAGTAATAAGACTTATCAATTTGAAGATTGACTGGTCTTTAAATGTATGTTTTGATCGATTATTTCATCCAAAGTAATGAGCTTTCCTAGTTTGACTGATCTTTAACAATGAGTCGATCTACTGGGAATGATAAGTTGATCAATTGGCATTTCTGGGAAGTGGAAATCTAGTGCAAGTGAGTCAACCGACTAGGTGAGTCAATTAATTGACTGGGAGGCTGAAGATGGGAATAGAAGCCTCTAATTCTTGGGAATCTTTGGGCTTTGGAGAGATTTGTCATTTATCCTGTAAACACCCAAGTAAATCAAGTAAAAACTCCAAATAAATAGAGAAAAGCTAAACTAAGACATTCTTATCTTAAGCTAGAGAATAATGGACAAAAATACTTCTCAAGAGAGATCTAAAACGTGCAAATAAAATGTATAGTATGCACTTATCAAATACCCAAACTTAAATTGTTCCTCGTTCTTGAGCAACATTGAATAAAAAATAGTGCCCAATAATACTCTCATCCAATCTTCCTCAGTTTCCTAGCACTACATGAATATCATATTGCATGGCCTAGCAACCCCGGTATCTTGGAATCACAGAGCACAATCTTCTATTTTCTTACTTAAACTTGCTCACATCTTGCTTCCATTTCAAGACCTATAAAGAAATATATTTCCTATCATTTTTGCCTTTTGTACTCGTGTAAGTTCTCACAAGTTCTACACAAGAATAGGGTTCGCAGATTTGATGGTTGGAATTTATTTAGATTCCTCTGGGTGTAAAAGAAGAGTGAAGGGATGTAAGGAAGGGAGTGGTCTCTCCTCCATTCGATTTGGGACCTTTTTATTTCTTTATTTGTAATTACATTGATTGCATGTTATGATGTGCACTTCGGCATCTTTTCTTGGTGGTACGCCCCTATGAAGTTTACAAGGGGTATGGAAGAAGTGCTAGAGGGAGAAGAAGGGGTTCCACCTCGAACTTGGAGTTTGGCACATTCTTTAAGTTTTTTTATAGAATGGAGAGGTAAGAAGGTGGTTGAAGAAGTGTAGAAAAAGACTAAACTCAAAGTAGGGACACATTGTGTTTGATTCCTATCTATTCATTTTGTCTTGCCAACTTTCCTAAGGGTGGTGCTATAAGAGTTCATAGGGGAACAAATAATTGTAGCAAGGGCAAATCTTTTGAAAATGTTTCAAGAAGATTCACTTATTTAAGGATTTTTTATTAGAATACATAAATGGCCGACTAGATAAAGGCCAAAACTAAGGGTAGAAATAAAAAAATTTGGAAAATTTTAAATGTAAACAAAATAACATAATAAAAATGCTAGAAAAAGAAGATAGAGTGGGTGGAATGGGTATGTGCCACCCACCTTCATCCCAAACTTAAATTTTTTCTCATCTCGAGAAATACTTAAATTTGGAATGGAGGAAAGATTTTTTTGGGAATCACCAAGTGGCCGTGGTAGCTCAAAAAATATCCAACTGAAAGGGATATTTATGAGGGTTGGAGCTTTGAACAGAGGCACTTCATTATACACCCAATAATTGGGTGGTTTTGGAAGCTCGAAGTGGCTTTCTGGTTGATTAAAATGGTGTTGCTTTTTTCCTCGTAGTCCCTCCATTAGGATCCACAGATCTTCCTTCATTATTGGAGGAAGTGTTGTCAATGTATGTGTATGGGGGATATAATAATACTCATTGGTTATCTTTAGGGTTAACTCTTTCCCAAAGACCTTAGGTGGATCATCTTTTTTTAAGGAGAGGGTGGAGTAAGATGGATCCACCATGTGAAGCATCGGTAGTGGTGGATTAGGTGGAGGATCCAACTTGGGTTTCTCTTCGTCACCTACATCTACATGTAATAGGAATGGTGTCAGTATGGGAGGAACTGCCTCATCAGACTGGTGCCACATTGTATGTGGTTGTGTGTCCTCTTCATCTAACACTCCATCAATATGAAGTTTAATAGAGGCATAGGTGCCATTTACTATGTCGAAGGGGAGATCTAATTTATTCATAGAAGATGTGCCTAACTCAATGGGCTTAGAAAGGATCACCCCACAATATAACAGAGGCATGTAAGGTTCTTATGTAGGTGGAATAGGCTCAACCTAATGTAGAACAAGGGGTGGTTGAGGAGGAATATAGGGCTCTTAATGAGGAATCCATTCTTTAAAAAGATCCACCTATATAAGGTCCATCATAGGCTCAACCAACTATTGTTGGCCATTGGTAACACCGAAATTTACATCGAAGGTGGTTGGTGGAGCTGTAGGTTCTGAAATCATCTCTAGCTACTCCAGCTCCTTAGGGATTACTTCATGGGTTCAACTTGATGTAGAACAAGGAGTAGTTAAGGTAGAGTCTAGGGCTCTTGGTGAGGAAGCCTTTCTTCAAGAGGGTCCACTATTTCATCATTGGAGAGTGATGGTACATTATCCACAATAGGCTCAACCAAGGTTGGTTGGTCATTGTAAACATCTGGATTTGAGCCTGCAATAGAGAAGTGTGGCAGAACTTTAGGTTGTTGGGGGTTCTTCGAGCTCACCAGTCTTTAATATTTTTACTGAATGTCTCTTGACTCATTAAGTTATCTATATAGGCACCCATTCATTCTTTTCTGACTTATATGGATATTCAGGGCCCTATACAGTTGATGCCCGAGCTGCGTGAAGTTCTTCCATTGCAGCGGCCTTGATTTCTTTACCACGCATTTACATCTTCTGATCAAGGTTGCATTGAAATTCTACTACAACACTTTAGGCTTCTTGTGCAGTGGCCTCTTTTACCCTAGCCTCGACCCTCATGGAATCTCTTTGATCGACAAGGACCTCATCTGCCTAGAAATTTTCTTCTTCCTTGCTTTCAAGCTGTAGTGCTTCATATTTCTCCTTGGGATGTAATATTATGTGCAAGATGGAACATTCTCATGTTTACTTCATATGGAGACATCTTGGGTCACTCCATTATGTCATGATAGGTGGAGTCATATCTTCCACACAACACATTGTGTGGTGCCAGCCACACCATTCTTTCTTGGAAAACTATAATAAAGGTTAGCAAAAATCTAAGAAGGAAAACAAAATCTAAAAAAATAAAAATTATAAAAATAAACTAAGAAAAAATAGTACCAGTGGAATGGAAACTTGGTAGAAAGAGGACTACACTACCAGAATAGGTCTCTGTAGGATGAAAAAGAAAGAATAAGTCCTAATTATCCAAAATGATCCAGTTCAATAAAACTCCATCTGCTACCCCGACAAAAGCGCCCTCCTGTCATGCGGGTGACCCGGGCTCGCTCCCTGACAAAGTTGCTAAAATTTGATGTGCTTTCGCTAGCACACAAATTTCACAAAATAAAATTGTATATGGAGTTTAACCTAAAATGTCTACTTAATCCACTTGTAAACAAGTGAATTGATGTAGTACAAAAGGTATTGATCCCAAAAGATGGTGTATCAAGAGTTAACTTCAAATCAAAAGCAATGAACGATATTTTAACTAAAGTTGGGGAGAATAATTAATCTAAGTGAGAAAGTAAAATTGTTGAATTTAAAAAATTGTTGAATTGAGATGTAGAATTAAAAGGGAAAAATTAAAGTGCAAGAATTGAAACTAAGTTATCTACAAGACTAAAAGTGAAGAGAACAAAAGAAGAAGGAATCAACCGATTAAGACTAGTTTATATTATATGAATTCTCAAAAGTTTGGGTTTCACCATTGCAAATTCCATAGTTAAATTAGCCACTTTTAAATTCTCCTTTTAGATATTTTCATATTAGGACCATGGAGATATGTCTTCTTATAGTCAGAACCCATGGATTAAACTTTCCACAGACATGTGGTCACCGATGTTCTAAGGGTCCTTGTTCAATCGTCCAATGTATTCCCATAATAGGTCTTTTTAAGAAATACATGAGTCTTACCTAATGTTCTGGTCGATAAGTCCAAGTTTATATCATCATGGATCATAACTTTCATGGAGCATGACTGATCATATTGCATTCCATGTTATTAAATAGATAAAAACACATATTTTATATCTTTAAAGGGGGTTTATAGTTTGCTACAATAAGATATAGAGATCATAGGGATACTCCTGATCTCCTAACAAAGTGGGAACTACTCATACATAATGAAGGTGGAATAGGGATAAAGAATGAAAAATTGGATCTAAAATTAGAGATTCGAAGATAGGTTTTTCCTTGGTGTCCCCCCTCCTTTTACAGGGAGACAGGAGGGGGCAAAACCCTAGAAGTGTAGATTTTGGCGGCGGCTGCCTGCCTGATTCGGGGTCTGGGTTGATTGACTGAGGGGTCCAGTCGGTCAAATGACATTAATGTGTTGCTTCATCCAGAAGTCACGTTGATCAAAGTTTGACTATAATAATGGCCATCTTGTTTTGGAGTTTGACAGGGTTTTGAGTGGCGAGTCGATCAACTGGGAAACAGAGTCAATCAACCAGAGTTATTTCTCTTTTATCGAAGACCAATTTGATTATAGTAATGAGATTTATCAATTTAGAGTTTGACTAGTCTTTAATGTGAGCTTTAACTGATTTTTTCATCCGAAATAATGAGCCTTCCTAGTTTGATTAGTCCTTAATAGTGAGTCGATTGACTAGAAATGATGAGTCGATCAACGGGGATTTTTGGGAAGTTAAAATCCGGTGCAAGCAAATCAACTGATTGGGTGAATTAGTCAGTCGATTGGGAGGTTGGATATGGGAATAGAAGCTTCTACTTCTTGGGCCTTTTTGGGATTTTGAGTGATTTGTCATTTATCCTGCAAGAAACCAAGTAAATCAAGTAAAATATCTAATTAAATAGAGAAAAGCTAATCTAAGATATTTATACCTTAAACTTGAGAATAATGGACAAAAATACTTCTAAATAGAGATCTTAAATATGCAAATAAAATGAATAAATATGGATTTATCAGTGTACTCCCTGGCCCCTATATATAAGAGACCCAATACTCTTATTTGTTTTATTGAAAGAAACTTTTTCTACATGGTATCACAAGTAGGGTTTTAACCCTACCCTTTCCTCTCCTCTCCTTTTCTTTTCCTCTCCCCCTCCCTCTCCCACTTGGAGGCCATTTCCCGTACTCATCACCATCATCACCACCACCCCTCCCCCACCTCCACAACCTTCCCACCCATCCCCCCTCTCCCTTCACCTGCTGGCTAGTCCACTGACGGCCAGCCATAACAAGGTTGCTTAGTAATTGTAGTTGTGGCTAGTGAGGGTTACCTTTAGACAATGTTGTCACCATCCAGGACACTATAGGATACGGTCATATCTTGCTAGATGATCTGGAAGGCTTTCTCCTATCTCTCCTATCTCCTTGCTTATTTTCTAGTTCTAAAAGTTGATATATGCATATAAAAGAGCTGATACAAAAGACCCCATGTTGATTTATAAAGTATCAAAATAAAAAAGGAGAAAATTTTTACTTTATTCCTCTCCATGTGGTTCTCCTAACCACATGACTGGGTATTTTTCTTAAAATTTTGGGATTTTGTGTTATTTAACCTACCATGACATTAATCAAATAGCTCTTTCTATTTTTCAATTGAGATCTATTCTGGTAGTGTCACTCCTTTTTACTGAGTTTCATTCTTTTCTGCCTATCGAGTTTCATTCCAGTAGTGCTACTCCTCTTCCTACTAAGTATCTATTATGGTAGTATTTCTATTTTTTCTCTTTTCTACCGTACTACATTTTAATACCTTTACTTTCTTTTGTATTGTGCCACATTCTGGTACCTTTACTTTCTTTTTGTACCATGCTATATTGCGGTACTTTTATTTCTATTTGTACCGTACTATTATCTGGTATCTCACTCCCTTCTTCATGGATGATGCTGCTAAAATGATGTCACATACTCAAAAATTCATGAACCATAGAAGATACTAGAGTGTGAATGTTGAATCACAAGCATAAATGAACACTAAACTAGGTGCATACACCATAAACAATACTGGCACTTAACATGTGTTATTACAAATTTACAATTACAAATTGAAAGGAAATTTTTACATGACTATGATCATGCCTGCTAACTAGGAACTTTATACGATAGTTACAACATGTACACTTTCTCACTTCCCATCTTTTCTCCCATGTTATCTCTGAACCTAAAATTATAAAAAAAGTACAAAAGTCAGCACAAATTTGCTGAGTAAGTGGTGCCCATAAAGGACATAAATACTAAAATAGGAAGCATAATTGTACAATATTACAAAAATATGGCTTGGAGGGATTTATAAAGAACCAACAACAACATTTATCAATATCTCAGTTTATTAGACAATATTTTATTTACGAGTTTTCCCATTATGTTGATATCGACAAGTATTTATATATGGCTCCATCACCCCAACAAGATGGGGGAGGTCACTTGGCTCCATCTCTCTGTTCAAAGGAGGAGGTCACCATTTTGTACAAGTTCCACCCTCTGATATGAGGAGGTCGCTTGTCCCAATATCAACATCATCATCATTCAAACAATCATAATGGGCATATCATTTATCTTCAATATTATGTGCAAGACATATATATAACTTCAAAAGATTTATCAATGGAAAATAAAGCAAAACAAACATGTACACAAGCCAATCAATTTATAAAACGTATCAAACTAGTCAAGAGATGAAATATAGTACAATACACCTAATATATGCTTCTAGTCCAAATGGACTAGACAATCATCAAGGAGGATAGTCCCATGTACCTATATCAGAGATTTCCTAATTATCCTTGATCATCTAGATATCTAGTCATCACTTGATTAATAACAATTAATCATCATTACATGTATATCATATTCATGTTATTTTAGGTCCAAATTAGGGTTTTCGTCATACATGGGCTCAACTGACGTTAAATGAGTCTCCAATATTTTTATATTGATCAGGAAATCATTATTACGGTCTGAACCTATTTTCACATTTTTATGATTTTTATTATTTTCTAAAATTAATATGAGGCTAAAAGCATCTAATTAGTCATTAATGAGGAAAAATCTATTATCTTGGCATAATAATCAAATTAGAATCCATATTTATTGTACATTTGATATGAGGTTTCAACTAGAATTTTATCCGATTCAAACTCCATTATTTGCTAATTATATAAATAAACAAATCTTATAAAGGAGCATTGTAATCTAAATTAAACATCATCATTGAAAGTAATGCATGGGTCTGATCTAGGGATCCATTAATAAAAAAGGATATTTATGTGAATCTAAACATATTTTCCATTTATTTTTCTGACACATGGTTGATTACTGTGATTTTAGTAAGATAATGGGTAATAACATGGATTTAACTTGAAATTATCCTTTTGAGATATTCGGGGTCGTCAGATGTTTAAGAGGCAGTCCTGATTGGCCGCCACATAGTCACTACTAGTGGGGCATGCAATTCCTTTCCCACGTTGGCCTGACACGCTGGTTCGTTGGTGGACCGTCTGGTTTAATATGTGTTTAGTCCGCATCCCACCTTTCCGCTCCCAATCTCATTCTCAGCCCCGACCCTCCGCTCTTGCCATAGGGAGTCGCCGCCATCAGGGAAGCATACGGTGAGGACACATGGGCAGGGGCCTCCTCACCCAAACATTAAGCTGCCATCTCTAGTTAACCTCGTGGAATCGAGGCAGCAAGGGCACAAGGTATAAACTTCCCCTTAGACTCATCCTTGCTTCTTCTATCTTCAAGCTTCCCTCTTCCCGTCTGCATCCCAACAATCACCGTGCTCATCTTCGGTGGGCTTGTGACGTAGCCATAGACCATACAAGATGAAAGCACCATCGTACGAAGGTCTATAAGGTCCCTATCAATTCCAGGGTGATGCTACGCATGCCTCCCTTGAATTGGAGGGTCTCCAGAGCTTTGAGTTGTACTTGGACCCGGCACCGCCACATAAGGGTAGGAAAGAGGGGGGTAAGAGCTTCGGGACTCTTCAGCTCACACAGAGAGCACTCAAGGGATTGCAGGAACATGTTGAATCTCGATCTGTACTCCCAGATGAATGGCCATGGAGTTTGCCTTCTCCACGTGAGTGCCTTCTTCTCCATCGTGATGGAGCTCTGCTTCACACCGAAGCAATCTCTGCAAGAGATTTGGGCCCTCCTTCCATCTTGGATTGATATGCTTAGGATGCAGTGACTCCTGGACACTTTTTATTCGAGGTTCTAGCTTTTTTTCTTCCTCATCTCATCGTCTATTGTATCTGCAGGTAGAGGAGGGGAAAGAGAGTGGAAGGTACACCTCTCTGTTTATGCCACTACGCAGGTTATCCCTAAGGCTATTCGACAATTTCGATCTTATAGGATCTAAGCCTCCAACTAGAAACACGTACATGGAGATCATAGATGACTGGGTAAATCATGTCACGAAAATGTTGTTGTATTTGTTCTTCTCCTAGATTTAGATGGAGGTTGAAAGTGAGAGAATAGCCATGGGATTCTAAAAATTATCTCCTCATAATATGATATAGCTTTGAAACAAGTTTGATATTGGACAACATTATCTAGTCATGCAAACAGATTCTCCTATTAACATTACAAATATATGTATAAACTTTAAATACAAGTCAATTAATCATCAACTCTTAATCGAACAAGTTCAAATTGTATCCTTCAACCACATCACACCTCAAGGTTCATTAAAAAATCATTTTACTCATGTATGTTTTGAATAGTATATTGGATATCGAACTCCAAAAATTCAAGATCATCACATTTACCCCACCTTAAATGGAATTTTGCCCCCAAAATTCGGTTGATCTCACAATCAAGTAGACATCAAGGAGTTTCTAATAACTCTAGGTCGCCATTTCTAGGTACCAAATCTATCATAAAAGTTTTGCATGTACACTAAGTTGTCTTATGTAAAAGGATTCTAGATCGTATAGGGCCCACCCACACCAACTTATATAGTTTGAATCATCACATAACTAGTTTAGTCATATCATGACATTATGTATAGGATTTGCATCCCCTAATACCCTAAGGAGTAGGGTTTGTTCATAATTTTGAAATTAAAAAGATATGTTACTCAAGGTTTCATCTCTCACTCTACTAAATCATACAAGGTGATGTCAAAATTTCATCCCATTTCTTACTAGAATTATCAAACTTAACATCATTAATGTGGTTTATGATCAACATCATACTAGGATTTCATTATTAGAGGAAATCTATTTTCATATTTACATATTATGGTTTTCACCCTATTGCGTAAGAATTATCTTCACACCAGAAGCATAGATTTAGAGAGATTGAGGTTAAGAACTACATTTTTATCAAGTACCACTTATTCAAAGATATATTTATTCCATGCTTATGATTTTAGACTTACGTCTTTAATGTATGATAAGGAAGGATAACATAATAGGTCAAGCTTATATCGGTGATGCATCACACATGTATAATATTTCTATCTCAAAAGAGATACATTTTTATTGTCCATCATATAAATAAGAAATCCATTATCAACATTGTGGTTTCATAATCATCCTACTTATTGCTAAAAATGAGCTTCAAAGGCTCAAGCCACTCAAACTAGGACCTGTCTAAGTCAAATCATGACATTTAACGACACAACCTTTCTACCCATATTAAAACAATCTACCTAACACTCAAAATTGGGTACACCCACTAGTTTCGTTCGCATGGAACCACCAACCCAAGTATGAGTCTCATTATAGAGATCACATATCATCAACTTCCTCTAGGGGGATATCTCCCTCACCTAGATGGATTTCAAAGGCATATTGGACAACCTCATTTCTCTAGGGTTGGGCTCTTTCACCAAAAGTCTAAGATTCAAAACTGTTCATAGGAACTACACATTGGGTGAATCAACTCATATACTCAGAAATTGTCTAGCTAGGGACTCATTATCAATTTTTCAAAATTCACATTCTCGTATTTTGGAGCTTAGGTCATTTAACCTTCTCCCATGGAAGGCTCACCCTATCTGGATTTCACCCTATCAAATGGCCCATGCTAGAGGACCTCCTTCGTAAAGAGCTTGAGGCCCATGTTGTTCACAAAGAAAAATCCTACATGTTGTGTGGGCTCTGATCTCCAAAACACAAGATAAACATAGCGGAAGCGATTCGATTAACAGCGGAATACGAAAAATCATGAGAAATTAAAATTTTTTGAAAACGAGATCTCAAAAACCTGAAACTCCTTTTATAAAAGTAAGATGAACTATTTACATCTCTAATAAATCACTTCTCGAGTGATTATATACATCAGGATACAAAATCTCGAGACTTCAAAATTCTCAGATCAACAAACTCCTAGGACCTGAGTGTACAAAGACGACATAAGACTATTCTAACTACAAGACTAGACAGCACGGTGTTTACACCTGAAATCACTGTTGCTCCTGGTTTTGCTGTTGCTGTTGCTGTCCACCTGCAGATCGATTCCTTCGACCTTGACGTCCACCTAAAGGTAGAAATCTACGAGGTGAGACAATTTCAAATAATTGTCCCAGCGAGAGTTATAACTCTCCGCCAGAAACTTTGTTAAAAGCTATCAAAGGAAATATCATGAGCAGGTAACTTAGATTACTCACAACAGGCTTGATAACAATTACTCACCTTTATTAAGGAATATGAAGAACATGTATACTAATACTTGAACAGGATATTAAATGCAAGCGATGTAATAACAATCAATGTTCTTCGTAGTTCAACCTAGGCAGTTATGCTACGCGGTTGATTACGTTTTACAAACATCATTATGCCCTGTGGAGATGAGGTATACCGCTCATGCTCCAACCGATCACTAGTAAGTCGCATCGGTATCATACTAGGTCATCGAAAGAGCCAGATTCTCATGACCTTCAACTACCTCAGTCAGAATGAGGATAAACATGCAGGACATCTAGTGTCTCTGCTATTATAGCTCACCAGGGTATTCTGGTACTTCACTATTAGAGTCACAGTGGCATTCTATACTCTCTTCACTATCGAAAGATTTCATGTTTATCTCTCATCGATGCGGTATAAAAGATTTCCTCGGGAGAATAGTGTTACATCACCCCGGCATAAACACATAGTGATGGGTTGATGGATTAAGATATATCCACATCAACTTCTACACTAGGATGTAAGGGTATTCACATCCATATTCCCCACATTCTCAAAAGTATGTGATCCAGGAGTTCCCTTAAGAAAACCTGTTTCACCATCATTTAACTCCTGACAATGATGGATCTATGATCAGGGCTCTACATGATATGATTATACTTGGTTATTAGGTACGTTTCAGTATTCTTTTAGCATTATACATGTTTCCAAACATTCAAGTACTAAACATGGCTATAACAGAAGAATACTAAATGTAACAGGTATTACTCACATCAGTTATCAGATGGATATCAATTCTTAATCATCTTATCATTATGATTCAGGAACATGGTTACTTACACCCTTATATCATCATAACACTTGCTATCAAGTGACATGTCAGCATCAAGTCATCTATTAGCATGACCTTGATGTCATTCATGGCCCTCAAGGCATATCAGTTTCATATGATGCCACTTGCATCTAGGCAACATAGTTATTTCAGTTCATAAGCTATTGACATACTTTCAATGGATATGATGTCATGATCCTTACCTGGATATGATTATTCTCTTATAAGAATCTGCATGATTAAATCAATTGATAATAATCAACAATTCATAGTCAGATTAGTAGTCAATAAGATAGAATTAACCTTTCAATTCAAGGTTATACTTTTATGTCCTTACAAAGGGTAATATCCCCTTGTTTATATCATTTAGGGTTATTCAACCCTTTCATTATGATTAGGAATAATGATTCCTCATCTCATATTTTGATCATACAATTCATGCTTAAAGGAAAATCATGAGTTTAGAGTTTATTGTTCATTTCAACATATTACCATAAACTAGGGTTTACTATTCACATTACTCATGATTACCCTAAAACTAGGGTTTACTATTCACATTACTCATGATTACCCTAAAACTAGGGTTTACTATTCACATTACTCATGATTACCCTAAAACTAGGGTTTACTATTCACATTACTCATGATTACCCTAAAACTAGGGTTTACTATTCACATTACTCATGATTACCCTAAAACTAGGGTTTACTATTCACCTCATGGCGAATTGATCTCATAACATCACCATGTATGAGAAACATCACCATTAAAACCCTCAGATAAGATTAAGATTCACCAATTATCATAATTAGGGCTCCCATGATCTCACATAGTGGATCATACTTAATTTTGCATATTCATGTACATTGAAGGTATTTTACTTGAGTTTTAACCATAAATGGTACTTTCTCTCTCCTCTCACTAGTAGATGGTGATTACACCACTCTAGATAGGGTTGGGTTAAATCCTCTTTGATTAACATAAACCAAATCACCACTATCAAGTGATTAGGGTTTGATTAGAACAAGGTATCACTCAATTGAACCTCTCAAGGGCATTTTGGTAATTTACCCATTGGTCATCATCATGGGTCAATTCATTAGTCACTTAGTCCCTTAATGTCTTAAGTTACCATTAGGGTTTATATTATATCATCATTGAACCATTTTCACCTTCAAGTGATTAAGTATAAACAACCATGAAAATCTCCCATTGGTTTCAACCTTCAACCTCCAACCCATTTGAATTTTCAACGACCTTGAACTCATTTAATCTCAAACGACCTGAACCCATTTGAGCCTCAAACGAGTGTGGACCTGTTTGAGCTTAAACGAGTGTGGACCCATTTAAGCTTAAACGAGTGTGAACCCGTTTGAGCCTAAACGAGTGTGAACCCGTTTGGACTTAAACGAGTGTGAACCCGTTTGAGCTTAAACGAGTGTGAACCCACTTGATCTTAAACGAGTGTGAACCCACTTGAGCTTAAACGAGTGTGAACCCACTTGAGCTTAAACGAGTGTGAACCCACTTGAGCTTAAACGAGTGTGAACCCACTTGAGCTTAAACGAGTGTGAACCCACTTGAGCTTAAACGAGTGTGAACCCACTTGATCTTAAACGAGTGTGAACCCACTTGATTTCAAACGGTTGCAAACCATTTAGACCTATTGGTCCAAGATCGTTTAATAAAGTTGGATAAGGACCAACATAGGTATTAATGCCCTTCGTCTTCAACCTTGAAATCAAGGTCTGTTCTTTACGAAAAAGCTTGCAAGAGTGCAAAGAAAGATGGGGAAGAAGAAGAACTAACTATTATTTGCAAGAATCAAAGTATGCATAACAAAGCAAGGTTTAGAGTTATAAAACCCGCCTCAAACGTTGTTCCTGGAGATCCAAGCTTCCAAGCTTCAAGCCTTCAATGGCGTCTTGAACTCCACAGGTTGGCCAAAGGTGATTCTCCAAGGAAAAGATGGAGATGATTGGCTAGAACAAGAAACCTAAGTGAATTAACCATGAAACCAACCTTATACAAGGATTTCCTCCATGAATCCAAGCTAGAAGATGGTGCTCTCTTACCTTAGAATAGGTTGGTCGTTTCCCTGAGCTCCAGAGCTTTGCCTTTGGTCGGTTGAGAAAGATGAGAAGTGAGGAAGTGAAGGGAATACGTTTGGTTGTTTTACAAGGAACTAGGCTTATATACCTTAGGTTGTTTTCCACCATAAGGACCTCTAAAACATAGATTTCTCATCTAAGTCCCTTCTTATTTATAAGGCACGTCCAAGCATGATAATCTTATGCAAATCTCATCAAAACTCAAGATCTAAGGGTAGAGAAAACCAGCATGCATACTAAGGTACATATATGAAGGGTCTCCTTACTCTTACTAGGTGTTTTCACTACAAAGGTCATCCTTCTTATCCAATTATTTAATTGAAGCGCCCCTCTCATCATTTCTTCTCTAAATGATGTAAATAGTCATAAAAGATATACTAGAAGGTATATTTTACAGGTTGCACTCCATATTTTGGGTAAATTGCACTCTACACCAAAATCAGGATTTTTAAGCACAAGGATCACTCCACAAGCTGCTTCTTGGTGCCCAAGCTTGGAGAATCCATCATACCTCATCATATTCATTCATATGATGTCTCATCATCAAAGGTACATCATATCATGTTAATATTGCAAGTTAACCCTTCTTAATTGGGTAATTTGCACATAGGTCCCTGCATAACAAAACAATACTACATTCATTGTTTTAAAAGGACATAAATGAAATTGTATGTTCCTCAGGAACTTAATTACATGTCAGAAGTTAATCACAAGTATCTTAATTACATGATTTAAGTAAAACACCTAGGGTTAACTTATAACCCAGGTCAGGGATGTTACAAATTATCCACCCCTCAAAAGGATTTCGTCCCCGAAATCGATTTAGCATATTAGGAGAAAAGAGCAGGGTATTTCCTCCTCATCTCTTCCTCCAGCTCCCAAGTGGCTTCTTCAACGCCACGGTGATTCCAGAGGACTTTTACAAGACTTATATCTTTCTTCTTTAGCTTTTTAGTTCTGTTATCAAGGATTGACACTGGTCCTTCCTCATAAGTTATATCATCATTCAATTCTACCTCCATAGGTTGTAGAACTGCCTCAGTGTCAGGGTGACATTTCCTCAGCATAGAAATGTGAAACACAGGGTGTAGCTTTTGCAATTCTGGTGGCAACTCTAGTCTATAGGCTACTTTCCCAACCCGTTCAATGATTGGATAAGGCCCCATAAATCTAGGAGCTAAGTTTCCTTTCCTTCCAAAACGAAGGACTCCTTTCCAAGGTGAGACCTTGAGGTACACTCTGTCTCCAACCTGGAACTCTAAAGGTCTACGACGTCTGTCATCGTAAGACTTTTTTCTATCCTGTGCAGTCTTAAGCTGTTGTTGAATTACCTTAATCTTTTCTGTTGTCTGCTGGACAAGATCAGGACCTAACAACTGATGCTCACCAGTCTCATACCAGCATAAGGGTGATCTACAACGTCTACCATACAAGGCTTCATAAGGTGCCATATCAATACTATGTTGATAGTTATTGTTATAGGCAAACTCTATTAGGCTTAGGTGTAGATCCCAACTCCCGGTAAACTGGAGAACACATGCTCTCAACAGGTCTTCCAAGGTCTGTATAGTCCTTTCCGACTGTCCATCCGTCTGTGGATGAAAGGCTGTACTAAACCTTAACTTGGTGCCTAAAGCTCTGTGCAACTGCTCCCAAAAACGACTTGTAAACTGGGGACCTCTGTCAGAAACTATAGTGACAGGAACTCCGTGCAAACGCACTATCTCTTGAACATACTACTGTGATAACTTTTCAGCAGAATAGGTTGTTTTGATAGGTAAGAAATGAGCTGTCTTTGTCAACCTATCAACTATTACCCAGATGGAATCATGTCCTTTGCTTGTCCTAGGTAGGCCAACAACAAAGTCCATGGTCACATGGTCCCACTTCCACTGTGGTATGGGTAAAGGTTGCATTGTCCCTGTAGGCTTATGGTGTTCAGCTTTAACTTGCTGACACACATGACACCTCATCACAAATTCTGCAACATCCTTCTTTATCTCGGGCCACCAATACATATCTTTCAAGTTTCGATACATCTTGGTGCTCCCTGGATGCATAGCATACATCGAAGAATGAGCTTCTTCCAGGACTAACTTTCTCAAGTTATCCTTATCTGGCACTATCATCCTCCCATGATAGCATACTACTTGATCATCTGAGTCATGGAAACCATCTCGCTTCTCATTACCATACTCCGATCTAATCTGTTGAACTGCTGCATCTACTTGTTGTGCCTCCTTAATCTGCTCTCTTAGGGTAGGTTTTATATACATATCAGCCAACAACCCGACTAACAATGACACCTTCAACTGTACATTGTTTTGCCTTAGAGAGATAAGCATATCTCTCTTAGAGCATACTAAAGAGTTTAGTTGTGCTCTATCCATGGTTGATGTTGCTGATTTCCTACTCAAGGCATCTGCAACTACATTGGCCTTTCCTGGATGGTAATCAATTGTACAATCGTAGTCCTTGATTAACTCCATCCAGTGACGTTGTCTCATGTTAAGTTCATGCTAAGAAAAGATATACTTTAGGTTCTTGTGATCTGTGAAAATCTGGAATGTCTCTCCGTAGAGATAATGTCTCCAGATCTTCAAGGAATGAACCACCACAGCTAACTCCAAATCGTGTGTCGGATAATTCTCTTCGTGTTTCTTAAGTTGTCGGGAAGCAAAAGAAATCACTTGTTTATCCTGCATCAACACGCATACGAGTCCATTCTTGGAGACATCACAGAAAACTATGTATCCTTTGCCTTGCTCAGGTAGCACAAGTACAGGTGCACTTGTCAACCTCTCTTTTAGTAATTGAAAAGATTGTTGGCACTTATCGCTCCACTCAAAAGGAACTTCCTTCCAGGTCAACTTAGTCAAGGGTAAGGCTATGGAACTAAAGTTCTTAATGAACCTTCGATAATAGCCGGCCAACCCCAAGAAACTACGAATCTCCGTCGGTGTCTTCGGTTGTTCCCATTGTAGAACAGATTCTACCTTTTTAGGGTCAACACGAATACCCAAAGCAGATACCACATGTCCAAGAAAAGATACTTCTGGTAGCCAAAACTCACACTTGCTAAACTTAGCATATAGCTTGTGTTCTCTTAGCAAAGTTAGAGCTTGACGAAGATGTTGTTCATGCTGCTGAGCATCTTTACTATAGATCAGAATGTCATCTATGAAGACAACAACGCACTGATCAAGGAAAGGTCAGAAGATTCTATTCATGAGTTCCATAAATGCAGCTGGTGCATTAGTTAGTCCAAACGACATAACTGTGAACTCATAGTGACCATACCTTGTTCTGAAAGTAGACTTGGGTATGTCACTGTCCTTAATACAAAGTTGATGATATCCAGACCTCAAATCTATCTTTGAGAAGACGGTTGCACCACGCAACTGGTCAAAGAGATCATCAATCCTCGGTAGAGGGTACTTATTCTTTATTGTTACTTTATTTAATTGCCTGTAATCAATGCACAACCGCATTGATCCGTCTTTCTTTTTAACGAAAAGGACCAGAGCACCCCAAGGTGAAGTGCTTGGTCGGATAAAACCTTTCTCAAGCAACTCTTGAAGTTGTTTCTTGAGTTCTGCCATCTCAGCAGGCGCCATCCTATATGGTGTTTGTGCTATGGGTTGGGTATCTGGGATCAAATTTATTTCAAAATCAATTTCCCGAGGCGGTGGCATACCTGGAAGTTCTTCAGGAAATACATCTTCAAATTCCCTGACTATAGGAACTTCAGCAAGGTTAGGACTTTTCATGGTGGTATCTACCACATGGGCCATGAATGCATAACATCCTTGCCTCATCAGCTTATCAGCAACCATAGTTGACACAAGACAGGTGGGTAGAATCTTTCTCTCTCCTCGAAAGATCCATGTATTGCTTTCATCAACAAACACAGCCTGCTTGGATTCACAATCCAAGACAACCCTATACCTTTCCAAGGTATCCATCCCAAGGATTATATCAAATCCTTGCATCTCAAGTGGTATAAGAACCACTTGAATGCGATGATTAGAAAAGAAGAGGATGCAGGGAGAGCATACCTCTTGCAACACAGCAGACCCTCTCAACGGAGTCTCTAGCAACAAGCTATCTGCCCTATGACTGACCATCATATTGCAGTTACGAATCACTCTTCGAGTGATAAAGGAGTGCGTAGCACCCGGGTCAATCAAAACAGATACAATATAGGATGTAGTCATATCAGAATATAAAAGTTCCATTTGACCTGTCACAACCCGTGGATTGACCACTGCATCTGGTGGGTTCATAGCATTGAACCTTGCTGTCGCCTAAGGTTGAGTTGGTGCTGACGATCCAGCCTGAGACGCTTGCCCACGTCCTCTAGCTGCTCCTTGAGACTGCCTTCTCTGTGATTCCTATTGATTCTGCCTCTGAGGCTGTGTCACACTGACAGGCCTAGACCTACAGTCCTTCATCAGATGTCCCACCTTCCCACAGTTATAACAGCTTCTTTCCACTTGTTGTGGTCCTGGTGGTCCTGTGACTGTCATTGATGCTGAACTGCGAGTCGCTTGTTGCGGTAAACCTCGTCCTCTACCTCTACTTGGGGACCACTAAGTCTGAGAACTAGATCTGGGTGGTGGAGGTGTAGGTGCAGCGAATCTAGGCTTCTTAAAGTCTCTAGATGAAGAACCCTGGAACTGCAGATATCTCTTATGGGTTTGCCTCTTCTCGACTACGGATCTCTCTATCCTTCGGACTGACTCAACAAAGGTAGAGAATCTCTCCCGGTTTTCTAGTGCAGACACGGGAGTAGTCATGTCGGCATTCAAACCCTTCTCAAACCTTCTAATCCTCTCTTCTTCTATTGCAGCCATGTGCGGACAGAATCATAGCAACTCCATGAACTTAGCTTCGTACTCGCTAATGTTCATCATGCCTTGCCTCAGTCTCTCAAACTGAGAGATCTTCTCGTCCAGGAAGGTCTTAGGAAAATATTTGTGGACAAATTCCCGACAAAAGTCTTCCCACGAGATCTCCACTCTAGGCCTCTTCTGCTCTTTCATTGTCCACCAGTGACCAGCACTTCCTTTGAGAAGATAGACAGCATGTCTAACCTTCTCACCTTCGGGGATGTTAAGGATTCTGAAAGCTTTCTCCAACTCAGTTAACCATAGGTCAGTATCAGCAGGGTCAGTTGTACCAAAGTATTCGGTTGCTATGACCCGACAAAGTCGCTCGAACGTCTTACCGATACCTTGTCCTTCAGGCTGGGCAGGTGCCCTAGGTACAGACATGGGCATCCTGTCGGTGATGTGTGTCATGGAAGTCATAAACTGCCTGAACATAGTTTGAACAGCTGGGTTTCCCATGTCAGCTGGATCAAACTGAGGTGGCTCCATAGGTAGCTCAGGTACATGTTGCTATATTTCTAGGTTCCTTGCACCTTCTCGAGGTGCAGCAACACTACTTTCTGCCTCGTACTCCTCCTGTGGTCCAGACATCCTTAATTATCTTCTTCTCCTGAGGAGCAGAAGACTCTATTAGATAAGAAAGAAGTACTAAGGATAGACTCGACATTCTAAGTCCTATGTCTCTGTAGACTCAGTGAACCTAGAGCTCTGATACCACTAATTGTGGGCTCTGATCTCCAAAACACAAGATAAACATAGCGGAAGCGATTCGATTAACAGCGGAATACGAAAAATCACGAGAAATTAAAACTTTTCGAAAACGAGATCTCAAAAACCTGAAACTCCTTTTATAAAAGTAAGATGAACTGTTTACATCTCTGATAAATCACTTCTCGAGTGATTATATACATCAGGATACAAAATCTCGAGACTTCAAAATTCTCAGATCAACAAACTCCTAGGACCTGAGTGTACAAAGACGACATAAGACTATTCTAACTACAAGACTAGACAGCACGGTGTTTACACCTGAAATCACTGCTGCTCCTGGTTTTGCTGCTGCTGTCCACCTGCAGATCGATTCCTTCGACCTTGACGTCCACCTAAAGGTAGAAATCTATGGGGTGAGACAATTTCAAATAATTGTCCCAGCGAGAGTTATAACTCTCCACCAGAAACTTTGTTAAAAGCTATCAAAGGAAATATCATGAGTAGGTAACTTAGATTACTCACAGCAGGCTTGATAACAATTACTCACCTTTATTAAGGAATATGAAGAACATGTATACTAATACTTGAACAGGATATTAAATGCAAGCGATGTAATAACAATCAATGTTCTTCGTAGTTCAACCTAGGCAGTTATGCTACGCGGTTGATTACGTTTTACAAACATCATTATGCCCTGCGGAGATGAGGTATACCGCTCATGCTCCAACCGATCACTAGTAAGTCGCATCGGTATCATACTAGGTCATCGAAAGAGCCGGATTCTCATGACCTTCAACTACCTCAGTCAGAATGAGGATAAACATGCAGGACATCTAGTGTCTCTGCTATTATATCTCACCAGGGTATTCTGGTACTTCACTATTAGAGTCACAGTGGCATTCTGCACTCTCTTCGCTATCGAAAGATTTCATGTTTATCTCTCATCGATGCGGTATAAAAGATTTCCTCCAGAGAATAGTGTTACATCACCCCTGCATAAACACATAGTGATGGGTTGATGGATTAAGATATATCCACATCAACTTCTACACTAGGATGTAAGGGTATTCACATCCATATTCCCCACATACTCAAAAGTATGTGATCCAGGAGTTCCCTTAAGAAAACCTGTTTCACCATCATTTAACTCCTGACAATGATGGATCTATGATCAGGGCTCTACATGATATGATTATACTTGGTTATTAGGTACATTTCAGTATTCTTTTAGCATTATACATGTTTCCAAACATTCAAGTACTAAACATGGCTATAATAGATGAATACTAAATGTAACAGGTATTACTGATATCAGTTATCAGATGGATATCAATTCTTAATCATCTTATCATTATGATTCAGGAACATGGTTACTTACACCCTTATATCATCATAACACTTGCTATCAAGTGACATGTCAGCATCAAGTCATCTATTAGCATGACCTTGATGTCATTCATGGCCCTCAAGGCATATCAGTTTCATATGATGCCACTTGCATCTAGGCAACATAGTTATTTCGGTTCATAAGCTATTGACATACTTTCAATGGATATGATGTCATGATCCTTACCTGGATATGATTATTCTCTTATAAGAATCTGCATGATTAAATCAATTGATAATAATCAACAATTCATAGTCAGATTAGTAGTCAATAAGACAGAATTAACCTTTCAATTCAAGGTTATACTTTTATGTCCTTACAAAGGGTAAGATCCCCTTGTTTATATCATTTAGGGTTATTCAACCCTTTCATTATGATTAGGAATAATGATTCCTCATCTCATATTTTGATCATACAATTCATGCTTAAAGGAAAATCATGAGTTTAGAGTTTATTGTTCATTTCAACATATTACCATGGACTAGGGTTTACTATTCACATTACTCATGATTACCCTAAAACTAGGGTTTACTATTCACATTACTCATGCTTACCCTAAAACTAGGGTTTACTATTCACATTACTCATGATTACCCTAAAACTAGGGTTTACTATTCACATTACTCATGATTACCCTAAAACTAGGGTTTACTATTCACCTCATGGTGAATTGATCTCATAACATCACCATGTATGAGAAACATCACCATTAAAATCATCAGATAAGATTAAGATTCACCAATTATCATAATTAGGGCTCCCATGATCTCACATTGTGGATCATACTTAATTTTGCATATTCATGTACATTGAAGGTATTTTACTTGAGTTTTAACCATAAATGGTACTTTCTCTCTCCTCTCACTAGTAGATGGTGATTACACCACTCTAGATAGGGTTGGGTTAAATCCTCTTTGATTAACATAAACCAAATCACCACTATCAAGTGATTAGGGTTTGATTAGAACAAGGTATCACTCAATTGAACCTCTCAAGGGCATTTTGGTAATTTACCCATTGATCATCATCATGGGTCAATTCATTAGTCACTTAGTCCCTTAATGTATTAAGTTACCATTAGGGTTTAGATTAGATCATCATTGAACCATTTTCACCTTCAAGTGATTAAGTATAAACAACCTTGAAAATCTCCCATTGGTTTCAACCTTCAACCTCCAACCCATTTGAATTTTAAACGACCTTGAACTCATTTAATCTCAAACGACCTGAACCCATTTGAGCCTCAAACGAGTGTGGACCTATTTGAGCTTAAACGAGTGTGGACCCATTTAAGCTTAAACAAGTGTGAACCCGTTTGAGCCTAAACGAGTGTGAACCCGTTTGGACTTAAACGAGTGTGAACTCGTTTGAGCTTAAACGAGTGTGAACCCACTTGATCTTAAACGAGTGTGAACCCACTTGAGCTTAAACGAGTGTGAACCCACTTGAGCTTAAATGAGTGTGAACCCACTTGAGCTTAAACGAGTGTGAACCCACTTGAGCTTAAACGAGTGTGAACCCACTTGAGCTTAAACGAGTGTGAACCCACTTGATCTTAAACGAGTGTGAACCCACTTGATTTCAAACGGTTGCAAACCGTTTAGACCTATTGGTCCAAGATCATTTAATAAAGTTGGATAAGGACCAACATAGGTATTAACGCCCTTCGTCTTCAACCTTGAAATCAAGGTCTGTTCTTTACGAAAAAGCTTGCAAGAGTGCAAAGAAAGATGGGGAAGAAGAAGAACTAACTATTATTTGCAAGAATCAAAGTATGCATAACAAAGCAAGGTTTAGAGTTATAAAACCCGCCTCCAACATTGTTCCTAGAGCTCCAAGCTTCCAAGCTTCAAGCCTTTAATGGCGTCTTGAGCTCCACAGGTTGGACAAAGGTGATTCTCCAAGGAAAAGATGGAGATGATCGGCTAGAACAAGAAACCTAAGTGAATTAACCATTAAACCAACCTTATATAAGGATTTCCTCCATGAATCCAAGCTAGAAGATGGTGCTCTCTTACCTTAGAACAGGTTGGTCGTTTCCCTGAGCTCCAGAGCTTTGCCTTGGTCGGTTGAGAAAGATGAGAAGTGAGGAAGTGAAGGGAATACATTTGGTTGTTTTACAAGGAACTAGGCTTATATACCTTAGGTTGTTTTCCACCATAAGGACCTCTAAAACATAGATTTCTCATCTAAGTCCCTTCTTCTTTCTAAGGCACGTCCAAGCATGATAATCTTATGCAAAGCTCATCAAAACTCAAGATCTAAGGGTAGAGAAAACCAACATGCATACTAAGGTACATATATGAAGGGTCTCCTTACTCTTACTAGGTGTTTTCACTACAAAGGTCATCCTTCTTATCCAATTATTTAATTGAAGCGCCCCTCTCATCATTTCTTCTCTAAATGATGTAAAGAGTCATAAAAGATATACTAGAAGGTATATTTTACAGGTTGCACTCCATATTTTGGGTAAATTTCACTTTACACCAAAATCAGGATTTTTAAGCACAAGGATCACTCCACAAGCTGCTTCTTGGTGCCCAAGCTTGGAGAATCCATCATACCTCATCATGTTCATTCATATGATGTCTCATCATCAAAGGTACATCATATCATGTTAATATTGCAAGTTAACCCTTCTTAATTGGGTAATTTGCACATAGGTCCCTGCATAACAAAACAATACTACATTCATTGTTTTAAAAGGAAAGAAATGAAATTGTATGTTCCTCAGGAACTTAATTACATGCCAGAAGTTAATAACAAGTATCTTAATTACATGATTTAAGTAAAACACCTAGGGTTAACTTATAACCCAGGTCATGGATGTTACATGGTTTATATAGCACGAGTATCTCAGTGTGGCACTATTCATATCTCTTCTAAAATCAAGTATATTGTTGTCCACTTTGTTCCAAACTTACCATACAATTTAATTTCTATAGCAAAATTGTTGATTCTCTCAGATATTTCATAACTTTTGGTCCATTTGGTTTTATTTTGTAGGATTTGATGAATTTGACAATGATTGCATAGTGAGTATGCTCTGATGCTCCCTACTACATCACCGTCCCACCCTCTAGCCTACCATAAGCCCTTCTTGCCTCCATGCCACGTTTGGTGCAACTACATCATGGCCATTTACCTGTAGACAAGCTTAAACTATTATATAGCTCTTTATCTTCATGGTCCTCCATTTCTTGTAATGCCTTTCAGCTCGAAAAACATGATTGTGTGTCCTTCCCAACCCGTATTTGATGTGACCCGAGCCCACTAACCAAGGTTAGGGCCCTTCAAGGAGAGATTAGACTAACTACCCACTTTTATTGAATGAAAATCAGCCATAAATTTTTCTTCTTTCTCAATATATAGAGACATCATTTAACAAGTCGATAACATCTTGTTTAAGCATAACATGAAAAGATACAATAAAGTTTGATTTTTACATAAAAGTGAGAGTTTAAGCATTAATACACATGAACTACAGTTGATTATAAATTGTTCTCTTTTCTGACTCACTCATTCCCAAGATCCATCGGAAGGATTAGAGACCATCTAAGTAAGATAACTATTTCTTCATAAAACCTCTATTCTACTCTTGATAAAAGTTGGATTTTGTCACTTCATGAGGAGTTGGTCCTTTACCTGAAAAAATGTTCACTAGGTTGTTGAGCTACTGGATCAGTGCGTGGAAAATTAACATGTAACAATGATGAGTAGTTTTAGTGTGATTCACAGTTTAAGAATTTAAGAAGCTAAGAAAAATAAACAAAATTTTGACAAATGAATGAAAAGTAGTTAGAATGTGAAAACAACTGATCACAATAAATCACTAACTAATTATTGGGTTCATTAGTCCAATTATTATATGCCACTGGACCAACATGAACAAACTATAATCTCATTGTACATGACTTAGAAGCATGCATGGATACCTAAGCATGTATTATCAACTTACGTGTCTATAGCGAACAACACCACATCTAGCTCTCGGTAGATAATGGGAGGAACCGTATATCTAGATTCCTCCTCTAAAAATGGGTACTCAGGAAGAGAGCCAAAGCACTCTGGTTATTTTACATCCGTGGTCCTATTAAAGATGATGACTCATCGAAAACACAGGAAACACCTTCTCTCAAATTGATGTTAGATACCTCACAATTATAAGCAGTCTGTCCTCACTGGCCTAGACCCAAGCACCCTATCAATATGTTACTTCTTACCTCGATCTAGACTACCTCCAATTGGTAAGTACATTTCCTCCTCACAACGCAAGTCGTCCTGTGAAGGATTCTATAGTTCCCAGGGCACCTATCATCGAATAAGAATCAATTATATATAGATACATTATTATCATTGTTAGTATCATTTTACTTTTTTAATTAAGCATTTAAAGGAATATTCATGATATTCATCCAATAAATAAGCAACTACCACATTTCTATCCAAAACCATAGCCAAATCTTTAGGAACATGATCAGGGTAAACTCGAGGTTTCTAGTGCCAAAAATCCATCATTAATTTACTATATTACATAGCAACTTGAACAACAATTGATCATATAGCATCATGGCATAAAGTACACCAAACAACATCCTTCCTCTACTGAAATCTATTGTATATATACAATAATTTTGAAACAAAAATTTTTGAATGAAAAAATTAAATAGAAACAACAATATTTCCACTATATTTGTTGTAAATCATGGTTATAAGGTGATTTTACACTCACTTAAGATCCAATATTTGGTCAAAGATCTTAGATTTCAACTTTCTATGTCAGGATTTGTGATCTATTGAGCTTGGTTTCATGCTTAAAGCCTCAAAATATTCCTTTTAATCACTTGATATAAATCTATAAGTCCAAAAAGGGTTTTCTAGAGGAAGAAAATGAAGAAAGGGGGTATAAGATGTTGGTAAGTATGCCCATAGAGACAATCATGTGATGATTTTAATGGCATACTTTGTAAATGATTTGAATAATAATAATAAAAGCAATTTATGTATATATGTTTTAATTGTTTTGAGATAATAGTATTACATGATAGATGTCTAGAGAATGACAAAACTCAATGATGTATGTCTTCAAGTACGTGACTTGAACAATGAGATCATATGGATGTTAAGAGTGTGTGCATTCTCACTAATGTCCCTAGTCAGTTGTTATTGTGGAAATAACCATAGACATCAATAACACAGAAGACTAGAGTGTGTGTTGGTTGATGACATACTCTCATTATTCATGATATATGATATCAAACCAAGCACACAGATACATGTTAGAGAACAGTGTATAAGACAGACCCACCATAAGAGTGATGCATGGAAACCACACTTAGTTAGTCAAGATCATCTCTTATAGTATTGGTGGTGATTGTGGTTCTTAGACATTAAATCACTGTACTCATCACATGTGGTTGGGTACACTTTGACATCATTAAACGTAGTCCTGAAACATGGGTTATTATAACGGTGATGATTGGGTGACTTTGACACTTGGGGACTTGATTGTGAGTGATAGATATGGAATTTGTCCCTCCAAGAGGAGTGTGATATTCTAGCCACTTAAGGAGTGAGACTGAGAAATGCATGGCCATGCACATGTGAGTCAATGTATGACATTGAGCTTACATATATCTCAGACAGTCTACTCTGAGTCAAGAAACATGGATTGAATGTTTACAGAGGATGACAAGTCTATGCCTTAAGTTCAATCTGGATATCAGTGACAAAGGGACTATACATTCACTGTAACACCAATAACAGATTGTAGGTTGAAAGTTGTTCTCCAACTTTCCTCTTCACTTGGGTAGCACTAATGTGCGACTAGGCACCACTCTTTTCTTGTGATGTCATAAGTTAGTTATGGACATCCATTCCCAATGTGAAATGGAACCTATAGGGTCACACACATAGGATTAACCTGGAAAAGGAGTTTATCCATGAATGATGTTTAGATTGATTACTAAAATGTTTAGGTACTCAATTAAACATTCAATCAATAGACTTGACTCAGAATCATCAAGTTCAAGTGTTGAACCAATTGATTAGAGTGTCAGATTGATTGAGAATTGCATTGACTGAGTTCTGCACAACCTGGACCACCAACTGACCGGTTCACTTGGTGAACTGACCGGTTCACTTGGTGAACTGATCGGGTCATGGTCAGTGAGATGACCGATTTACACTAGTGAACCGATCGGTTCACATGGACCAAATGAGTAGGTGTTGGGTTTCTCATTTTGTGAGAAAAGATTTTTGTTTCACTTGTTTAATTTGATTGGGACAAGAATTAATCTTTGCATTAATTAGAAACGAATAAGGAAAGTCAATTGTGGGCAAGTCTGGGAAGTGAAATGACTGGTTCACTAAATGAACCGACCTTTTCTCACTCCCAACTGACCGATTCAAAAGTGAACCGATCGGCTCACCTGTCCAAACGACCGGTTGAGTTGTGAAATTACCGGTTTACCTATCGTAGTACAATTAGTTCATGAAAAATCCGGACCCTTCTACTCCCGCACAGACTAAGAACCCTGACCTTACCCACTACTATAAATAGAGGGGTATAGGGGGCTTCTCAAAACACAACTTAGAAAATCAGTTGCACTACAAAGTTGTCCTCTCTGGTTGTGGTAACCAAGACAGCCCAAGCAAGTTCTACCCATTTAGGGAGGAACAACGAGGGAAAGACAAATGTAGAAAAGTGACTGGTAGTGGGAGTGTGTGTCGGTGACAAGTACACTGACAGAAGGGGATGACTCCTTCTAGTCTATCCATCAGGATGACTAGAATTGTCGATGGTCTGTGTGGACTATCTATAGAGGCAGGAGATTTATGCCGCTTAGGAGGACGACCATCAATTGCAGTCTGGGTCTACACCATGAGCTGCACAGACGTCGTTGAAGATTAGGTGGTTGAAGGCCACACTAGCTGTGAGGTATTGTCACTAAGCAACCCTCAGGACTAGGTATATCTTACTAAACCATCTTTCCTATTGCATAGTGTTTATGTGATATGTTGGTTATGGGTTTGTGGTTAGATAAAAAAAAATTGTTTCCACTACCTATTCTGTCCCACAAAACCCAATAGTGGTATCAAATCCATGTCCACATACTATGTTTTAGGATTAATTGATATGATCAGATTTTGGTTTTTCGCCATTTATTTATTGCATGTGATGCAAATACTTTAACTAGCTAATGTGCATATCTGATTAAACACCACAAATCCCTATATACATATATGATATGGTATATATATGCAATCGATATGCATTGCCCTAAAACGGTTTTGTTGGTGGATGTGTAGTGTGGTTATGGCCTTTAAACCCCTATGTGTGTGCATGGTTGGTTGTGGTTGTTTGCATCTCAGTCTGCGTACTGAGCCCTTTCTTCCATTCTAGATGCAACTTGAGATAACTCGAGCCTTTTCTTCTATCTTTTCTCCCCCTGAATGTAACTCAGATTTTCCCAAAGAGATATGTAAAAGTAGGATAGTTTTATTTCATGTTATGTCGACGAATGATGGGTGCCCAGACGAGTTATTGGAGGACCGAGATGATCGGATGATGACACGAGACGAGCAACTAGTAGCCTGACGAGGAACACGGTGACCCAACGAATCAACCGTCTGGAGGAGCCAGACGATCGGTTGGTGACAAATAACTAACCAGCCAAAAGGTGAGTCGATCAGTCATAGGATGAGTTGATCAACCCAGAGCGGCCCAAGCACAGATCTTCATCAATGGATTACTGCACGTGATGTAGACCTAGATGACCATAATTCCTTGTGGCTTAAGGAATTACATATAGGATGGCCATAATCATCGTTTTATCACTTCGCATGTTTTCTTGTGGGATATAGCATGTATATGATACATACGGTATATGTGGTGATTGGATATGTATATTTATATAAATACTAAAACCCTAAATATAAATATTAAGTTTGAGATGCCTTCCAAAAGCAGCACACATGAAAAGCTTGATCGACTAAGTGTGGGCACGCCCTAGCATGGTGTACCGTCTATCTCGTGGAAGTGTGATGGTGAATATGTGGGTCTACCCTAGTAGGGTGCATATCATTGTGTTGGCATTTGGGTTGGACTTAATAAGGTGACCTTGATCAGATCAAGCACCTTGAGGCATGGAGATGTACATGACATCTATCAAGAGTTTCATAAGATGCAATTGGCAAAAGTTGCCTACCTGAAAGAATCTATTTGTGGGTGACAGCCCTATCTGGTCCATGACTTAGAGGAAAATAGGATCTTGCTCACTAGAAGGTTGTACGCTACAATTTTCCAGATTGATGGTGAGGGCTATCAATTTGATCAAAATAGTGGGAGTGATAATTAATTAAATGTATAATTAAATATTGTCAAGTTTATTCAAATCAAATCAAAAGGAGTTTTGATAAAATGCAAATGTTTTCTCTTGTAGAATCAAATGGAAAAGAAATCATCATTGAAATCAGGAAATTTAATTGAGATAAATTTCCATAACTGGTTAAGGACTATGAGAAGTGTTCTGCATATTCCTAAGATACCTATGGCCATAGAATCTGCTCTATGTACTCTTAAGGCATTGTTTGAGGCACAAAAGAAGAAGGATAGTTCCATGATAGTGATAGGTGGAATGGAGTCCAAGGACACATGCAAGGCAGAGAAGTGTTCTCCCGCCAAGATGAAGTCCAAGTCTTCTGCACTCAAAATATGGAGAGGATTAAGGGAATCAAGGAAGATGAAGAAAGAGATAGAGATCTCTACTTCCAGTGTATACATAATTAAGATTAACTTTACTACTTCTTCATCATGGGTACTTGATACCAGATGTGGATCACACATTTGTTCAAATGTGAAAGATCTGAAAAGAAGTAGGCCTTTAGCAAAAGGTGAGGTTGAACTACATGTTACTAATGGAGCAAGAGTTGTTGCCAGTGCAGTAGAAACCTATAAGTTATCTCCACCAAGTGGGGTGATAATAGAGTTATAGAACAACTATTATATACATGCCATTAATAGGAATGCCAAATGTATATTGTTTGGAAAATGATGGATTTGAATTTCTTATTAAGAATGGAAAATGTTCCATTTCTAAAGATGGGATCTTTTATGGTAGTGCCCTGATGTCTTATGGTCTATATTTGATAGATCTACAAACAAGTGTATACAACGTAAACACCAAAAGACAAAAACTCAATGACTCAAACAAAACATACCTTTGGCATTGTCGTCTAGGGAACATAAATGAGAATCGCATATCTAAACTCCATAAAGATGGATATCTAGACTCTTTTGGTTTTGAATCATTAGAGACATGTGAATCTTATTTGTTGGGCAAGATGACCAAGGCTCCCTTTTTAAGAAAAGGTGAGAGAGCGAGTGATCTATTAGGACTCATACATACTGATGTATGTGGGCCTTTTAGAACAAATGCTAGAGGTGGGTATTAGTACTTCATTAACTTTACTGATGACTTCAGTAGGTATGGTTATGTTTACTTGATGAAACATAAATCAGAAAGCCTTGAAAGGTTCAAGGATTTCATGAATGAATTACAGAACCAACTTGGCAAAAGTATTAAGACACTTTGATCCGATCGAGGTGGAGAATACTTAAGCTAAGAGTTTGAGGACCTTCTGAGAGCCTGTGGTATTGTATCACAACGGACTCCACCTAGAACACCACAACATAATGGTGTGTCAGAAAGAAGGAATCACACATTACTAGATATTGTGTGATCTATGATGAGTTTTGCCGATCTTCCAACTCCCTTCTGGGGTTATGCTCTTAAAATTGTCGTGTTTACACTTAACTGTGTACCATCTAAATCGGTTCAAAAGACACTATATGCGATATGGTAGGGGAAGCGTCCCGATGTGTCTTTTATGAAGGTTTGGGGATGTGAATCTTATGTCAATAAAATGTTTCCTAAAAAGTTGGGACCCAAATCAGATAAGTGTTATTTTGTTGGATATCCCAAAGAAACAAGGGGATACTACTTATACCACCCAACTGACGACAAAGTGTTTGTTGCCAGGAATGTTGTATTCCTAGAAAAGGAATTTATTTCCAAAGGAAGCATTGGGAGGAAAGTAAAATTCGAAGAGGTTCAAGACCAACAAGAAAACATTGAACCAATAGATGTACAAGAGGAACATAGAGAATCACACATTGTTTTGGAATCTCAAATTCCTCAAGTAACACAAGAACCTCATAGATCTAGTAGGACATGCCTTGTGCCTGAAAGATTTTGATAATATGTGACTCAATAAGGTGGTGAGTTGGTCATATATGATGAGCCAACTACCTATCCAGAAGCTACACAGGGACCATATTCTGAGAAATGTCTTGAGGCTATAAAATCTGAGATGGAATCCATGTATATCAACAAGGTATGGACCTTGGTGGATCCACCTGAAGGGATAAAACCCATAGGGTGCAAGTGGGTCTTCAAGAAGAACACTAACATGGATGGAAATGTGCAAACTTATAAAGGCATATTGGTTGCAAAGGGTTTCAGACAAGTTCAAGTTGTTGACTATGACGAAACCTTTTCTCCAGTTGCCATGATTAAGTCCATCATGATCGTGCTTGCTATTACAGCCTACTATGACTATGAGATTTGGTAGATGGATGTTCAAAACCACATTACTTAATGGGAATCTTGTCAAGAATGTGTACATGACACAACCTAATGGTTTTATAAATCCATAGGATGCAAATAAAGTATATAAGCTACAAAGATCAATCTATGGATTGAAGTAAGCATCTCGGAGCTGGAATCTTCAATTTGACGAAGCAGTCAAAGAGTTTGGTTTTAGTAAAAATGAAGATGAACCTCGTGTGTACAAGAAGGCTAGTGGGAGCATGACTACATTCCTCATATTGTGTGTATATGACATACTATTGATGGGGAATGGCATTCCTACTTTACAAAAGGTAAAGACATGGCTAGGAAATACATTCGTAATGAAAGACTTAGGATAAGCATCCTATATCTTAGGAATAAAGATCTATAGAAATAGATCTAGAAGGATTCTTGGACTAAGTCAAAGCACATACATTGACAAAGTGTTGAAGAGGTTCAACATGGAGAACACAAAGAGAGGAAGCATACCCATGAGGCATGGAGTTCCCGTATCTAGAGCTCAATGTCCCAAATCTTGTGAAGATAGGGAACACATGAATGGGATTCCATATGCATTAGCAATTGGATCCATCATGTACGCAATGTTGTGCACTCACCCCGATGTCTCATATGCACACAACATGATGAGAAGATACTAGTTAGATCCCAGAGATGCTCACTGGATAGTTGTGAAGAACATCCTCACGTACTTGAGAAGGATTGAGGATCAGTTCCTCATTTACGGTGGTGAGGAAGAGTTGGTGGTAAAGGGTTACACCGATGCAAGCTTCCAAACTGATAAACATGATTACAGATTGCAGTCAGGATTTGTGTTTTGCCTCAACAATGGAGTTGTGAGCTGGAAGAGTTCCAAGCAAGAGACAATTGCAGATTGTACGATAGAGCTCAAGTATATTGTTGCATCCCATTCAGCAAAGGAGGTTGTGTGGATCAAGAAGTTCATCTCTAAACTTGGAGTGGTTCCTAGCATCTGTGATACAATTAAGCTTTATTGTGACAACAATGGAGCGATTGCACAAGATAGAGAACCCAGATCACATTAGCGGTCCAAGCACATACGGTGGTGCTTCCAACTCATTCGAGAGATCATACAGTGAGGAGATGTGAAGATTTGTAGAGTACCAACCGAAGACAATATTGTTGATTCCTTGACAAAGGCACTTTCATAGCAGAAGCATGATGGTCATGCGAGATCACAAGGACTGAGGTTCCTGGGTGATTGGCTCTAAATGCAAGTGGGAGTCTGTTAGTATGTATGCCCATAGAGCTAGTCATGCGATGATTGTATTGGCATACTTTGTAAATGATTTGAATAATAATAGCAAAGGCAATTTCCTTATATATGATTTAATTGTTTTGAGATAATAGTATTACATGATAGATGTCTAGAGAATGACAAAACTCAATGACGTATGTCTTCAAGTACGTGACTTGAACAATAAGATCATATGGATGTTAAGAGTGTACATTCTCACTAATGTCCCCAGTCGATTGTTACTGTGGAAATAGCCATAGACATCAATAACACGGAAGACTAGAGTGTGTGTTGGTTGATGACAAAACCTCATTAGTCATGATATATGATATCAAACCAAGCACATAGATACATGTTAGAGAATAGTATATCGGACAGACCCACCATAAGAGTGATGCATGGAAACCACACTTGGTTAGTCAGGATCATCTCTTATAGTATTGGTGGTGAGTGTGGTTCTTAGACCTAAAATCACTACACTCATCACATGTGGTTGGGTATACTTTGACATCATCAAACGCAGTCCTAAAATATGGGTTGTTATAACGGTGATGATTGGGTGACTTTGACACATGGGGACTTGATTGTGAGTGATAGATATGGAATTTGTCCCTCCTAAGGGAGTGTGATGTCTTGGCCACTTGAGGAGTGAGATTGAGAAATGCATGGCCATGCACATGTGAGTCAATATATGACATTGAGCATACATATATCTCAGGCAGTCTACTCTGAGTTAAGAAACATGGATTGAACGTTTGTAGAGGATGACAAGTCCATGCCTCGAGTTCAATCCGGATATCAATGACAAAGGAACTATACATTCACTGTAACACCAATAATAGATTGTAGGTTTAAAGTTATTCTCCAACATTCCTCTTCACTTAGGTAGCATTGATCTGTGATTAGGCACCACTCTTTGCTTGTGATGTCATAAGTTAGTTATGGACATTCACTGCCAACGTGAAATGGAACCTATAGGGTCACACATATAGGATTAACCTGGAAGAGGAGTTTATCCATGAATGGTATTTAGATTTATTACTAAAGTGTTTAGGTACTTAATTAAACATTCAATCAATAGACTTGACTCGGAATCATCAAGTTCAAGTGTTGAACCAACTGATTAGAGTGTCAGATTGATTGAGAACTACATTGACTGAGTTCTACACAACCTAGACCACCAACTGACTGGTTCACTTGGTGAACCGATCGACTCATGGTCAGTGAGATGACCGATTCACACTAGTGAATAGATCGGTTCACATCTACCAACTGAGTAGGTGTTCAGTTTCCCGATTTGTGATAAAAGATATTCGTTTCACTTGTTCAATTTGATTGGGACAAGAATTAATCTTTGCATTAATTAGAAATGAATAAGGAAAGTGAATTGTGGGCAAGTCTAGGAAGTGAAATGACCAGTTCACTAAATGAACTGACCGATTCACACTCCCAACCGATCGGTTCAAAAGTGAACCAATCGGCTCACCTGCCCAAATGATCGGTTGAGTTGTGAAATGACCGGTTTGCCTTCCGCAGTACAATCAGTTCATGAAAAATCCAGACCCTTCTACTCCCACACAGACTGAGAACCCTGACCCTTCCCTCTACTATAAATAGAGGGGTACATGGGATTCTCAAAAGACACAACTTAGAACATCAATTTCTCTACAAAGTTGTTGTCCTATCTTATTGTGATAACAGAGAGAGCCCAAGCAAGTTCTACCCATCTAGGGAGGAACAACGAGGGAAAGACAACTATAGAAAAGTGGCTGGTAGTGGGAGAGTGTGTTAGTGACTAGTACGTTGATAGAAGGGGATGACTCCTTCTAGTCTATCCATCAGGATGACTAGAGTTCCCGATGGTCCGTGTGGACTATCTATAAAGGCGGGAGATTTCTACCGCTCAGGAGAAACTGTAGTCCGGGTCTACACCAGGAGCTAAACAGACATCGTCAAAGACTAGGTGGTTGAAGTCACACTAGATGCGAGGTATTGTCACTGAGCAAGTCTCAAGACCAGGTATATCTCACTAAACCATCTTTCCTATTACATAATTGTTGATGTGATCTGCTGGTTACGGGTTTGTGGTTAGATAAAAAATTTGTTTTCTCTGCCTATTTTATCCCATAAAACCCAACATAAGAAAGCCCCTAATGAGTCTCACCAAAGATCTCAATCAAGAAAAGGAGCAGAAGAGAAGATATATACTATCTAAAACCACTTACCATGATAGATTCGTGGCTAGATCGTTGATCTATAGTTGTTTTCACGTTCCTCCTAAAAGTCATCATAGAAATCACCACTCCAGAAACCTTTTGAGTAGTTTAGTGAACTTTTTGTGTGGATAATTAGAATATCATATTTACATATGTATTGTAAAAATTATGGTTATTTTACTTATTTGATTTCTTAGACAACATCTATGTCGGTATGTGTGATCGTTGAGCCCTGCTTGTTGACTCACTCGGTGTCAGCCAGTGTGTCTGTTAGGCTCCACTCATCAGTCCAAATGGATGTTGGGCACGTTCATCGGTCCATGTGGTGTGAGCCTGTGTAGCCTTTGATCTTCACATGTCAGTATGTGTGGTCGCCGGGCCTGCTCGTCGACTTGTGTGGCATCAACCAGTGTGTTCGTTGAGCTCTGCCTGTTTGTCCACGTGGTCGTCAAGCATGCTCATCAATCCATATAGTCATTAGGCCATGCCCTTTGGTTCTACGTGGCCTTTGGGCACAACCTAACATGCCCGCTTCGTCGGGCCAATGAAAAAATAAACCAAAGCAAACTCTACATATCTTTACTAAAATAGTCACAACTCTTTCATTTCAACTCCATTTTGGTTCATTCTTTCTGTGTTGGATTTGTAATTGAACTCTATATAGCATTACATTATTTATTTGGCGAGATCCCAAATAATAATCTCTTTATTATATATTTCCTTAAGTATTATTAATTCTCTACTCACTTGCATGTATGGGATATCACTATATCATCTATAGCTCAGATGTCATGGTATGCTCATGTAAAGAGTGGGATCCTAGAGGGGAACCACTTCCTATTAAAAATTTGAAGAATAGAACCTCCAATCCAAACACACCCAAAAAGTTATGATGGAGTGGGTGTAAAATTTTCAAATCTTATTAATGGCATTCAAAACAACCAAAGTGTAGCAGTAGAATAAAAACATTGACTATATTTAATTTATCATAAGGTTACATCAGAACATCATAATCTCCCACAAAGGGTTTACATGTATGAAACAACATAAGGATCCAAGATAGAGGGAAATCTAAACAATAGCAACCTTGTCTCCATGTTTTAAACTCCTTAAGCTAAGTCCATAACTTCATTCCATTCCTCCATGTCCTTTACCTAGGGTTGGAAGCATACCCCAGCAAGAAGAGAAAAAATAGATAACATCAGCAAAGGTTGGTATGTGCATACTAAAAAGGAAATTGAGCAATATATGGAATAAAGGTCGACAAAATATACAACCTTCCCATAGAATAGAAAAGTACCACCCAAGTGGGTATCAACAGAAAAGAATCACAATAAAGAAGATACTTGCCATAAAACAACATAAAAAAAATGTGTGCCATATATACATCCACTACCATGGTGGGAAATTAAACGCATATCAAGAAAGTAGGGCACACACACACACAATCATCATCAATAACCTGCATGCATGTGAGATAAGCATAGCCATAGAACAATTTAAATATAGAGTCGGCCAAGTCTCACAAACTTGAAACCTAATAGAGAATGATGTACTGTCAAACTCCCAATACATAAAATGGGCCAAACCTCACAAATTTGAAACTTGGGTATGGGGCCACCTCCATCCCAAAAAAGCATACTGCTCGATAGAGAATGATGTACTGTCAAACTCCCAATATATAAAATGTGCCAAACCTCACAAATTTGAAACATGGGTATGGGGCCACCTCCATCCCAAAAAAGCATATTGCTCGAGCAGGAAATTACACATATTCCCATAAAAAAACCAATGCAATTACACTACTTTAGTTCTACTAAATCACATAGCATGCTTAATGTAGAGGCAAGTAGATAGTATAGTCAGAATATACAAACTAGTCACCACATAAGTGACCAACATATACATCCACCTCATAAGTGGGACAAAGGCATCACATGTCATCACATAGAGTTCCAACATGAACAAAGCATACAAAAAGAGTCCAAAAGAATATCCATGATCACAAGATCAATAATAAATAAGGTAGTTCACATGAACCATGATTTTCAAAAGAAAAGACATTGTGTATAGACTAGTGTCCATAGGACTAAGAGAAAGAAGAAAATAGGTGAATTTCTCATCAAGAATAATAGGGGATGCAAACATACAATAAGAGGGATGAATTAGAAATTGCTCAAACATAGAAATAATGTGGGATGCAATCATACATTTAGAGAAAAGAATTAGAAATTGCTCAATATAGAAATAATTTTGGATGCAATCATTCATAAAAGAGTGAGGAATTGCTTAATATGAATAATCGGGCTAGCAAACATACCTCTCCATAGAGTCTAACAGTACAAGATCACTTCTATACCCAAATCTAGGTTTCTGAAGCACCTAATATCATGTATGTGAAATTAGGGTTAGAATTGCA
Organism: Alisma plantago-aquatica; assembly: GCA_963693085.1. Classification (NCBI taxonomy): domain Eukaryota; kingdom Viridiplantae; phylum Streptophyta; class Magnoliopsida; order Alismatales; family Alismataceae; genus Alisma; species Alisma plantago-aquatica. Next base: position 647,007,577 of record OY856410.1, read on the forward strand.
TTGATTATTCAAAACCCTAAAAATTGCCTTTTTATCATTAGTGAATTAGGTTATCAAAACCATGACATGTTCAAAGTTATATTTTTTTGAGTTCAAAACATATTTTATTATATTTTTTAATTATATTTATTTAGTTATGAATTTCACAAGTTATTAATTATTTAGATTAATCTCTTAAAATCACATACTTTCAACATTGGATTTAGGTGACAAAACCATTACCATTAGAAAGCTTACATTTTTTAAATCCAACAAGTATTTATTTGTGATTTTTGGACAAACAGAGCAAAAGATATGATTTTTTATAAAACCAGTCAATCATAATTCACCAAAAAGCCAAATAAGTAAAAAAAATCTACGAGAGAGGGAGAGAATGAGTGAGTGTGGATAAGCTGACTTTGCCTAATAGGAAGAGGTCACATCACCAGTCAGCTTCTCAGTTTTCCTCGCCCAAAGCAAAGGAAATCACAAAAAAAGACCAGAATACCCTTGCACGATTGAACAAAGAAAGAAGGAAGACAGAGGGGTGAACTCGAGAATTCACAGGGGAGATTTCTACCACACACACAGGCCAGCCATGGCCTTCATCCTGTGAGCAATAACTTGCATCAGGTTTTGAGAAAACACGATTGTGCGACGAAACCAAAAATCAAAGAAACCTAAAGGAAGAGAAGGAGAGGACGAACTAATAGAGCCAAACTATTGTTGTTTTGGTGCTCACAGGCACTCAAGAATGTTGTCGTAGACCTCGAGTTAAAACCTACTCATAAAGGATCAAAATAGGGACGTGCGAAGAAATTGAGAGGAGAGGAGAGTCGTCGAGGAGCCGAGGAAGGCTGAGGTATAGCTATTTATAGGCGGGGTGTGATATAGGGTTCTTAGGCTAAGGAGATTCAAGAAGCTCGAAACCAATATTGGATGTTTTCCTAATTCACAACGAAACACCACAAAATAGGGCTTGGTTCATGCAGAAGCTTCTCACGAATTCAATGCAAAAGAAATCATAGAAAAAGGTTGCATATCGACCGAGAAAAGTAGATTTGAAATAGCACGCACCATGACAGCACTGTAGCATTCTGACCGCGGGTAGGAGACAAGCCAAGGACTGTTTGATCAAAAATATGATGTCTAAGAATCTTATGCCTGATCAAAATAAAAAAAACATGGTGTGACACATAAAATGACATTCCTAATCAAACTCGACTATAGTGTGAACACATTTATTTCATTTTTCTCTCTCCTCTTTTGAGGGTGTAAACAAATTCCAAATTGGATGACATCCAACCTAATTTTGATATGATGAATCCAAATATAAAATTAGATTTGCCCTTTGAGAAAATTTGATGTGTTAAATAAATCAAGTATTATTTTCTCTTTCCTCATGCATTCATGACTTTAAGATTCTCCAAATTTTATGAAACTTCACCCACAAGTCATATTTAATGTGTTGAATACGAATTTGACATCAATTTTACATTTTGGAGTTATTTGTTCACTTATTTAATATTTTTAAGGTTCTACTCACTTTCTCCTAATTTCATCTTTTAATCATCACTATCATCCATCATCATCAATCATCATCATCATGATCGCCATCATACATCATCATCATCATCATCATCATCATCATCATCATCATCATCATCATCATCATCATCATCATCATCATCATCATCATCATCATCATCATCATCATCACCATCACCATCACCATCACCATCACCATCACCATCATCACCATCACCAACATCAACATCATCATCACCATCATCACCATCATCATCATCAACATCATCACCATGATTGGTGGTGATGATAGTGATGATGATGTGATTAATATTATTATTATTTATGATGGTGATGATGATGGTGATGGTGATGATGATGATGTTGATGATGATGATCATCATCATCACAATCATCCATCATCATCAATCATCATCATCACCACCAATCATCATCATCATCAACACCATTGATCATCATCATCATCATTATCAATCATCATCATCATAATCATCACCACTATAATCATTAATCATCATCATGATCATCACCATCATCCATCATAATCAATCATCATCATCATCAACAGCAGAACCATCATCATACATGATGATGGTGATGATGATGGTGGTGGTGGTGGTGGTGGTGGTGGTGGTGATGATGATGATGATGGTGGTGATAATGGTGATGATGATGAAAATTAATCCATTGATTTGTGTTAACTATTGTCATCTTTAGTTTATTATTATCATGTGTTCAGACTTGTATTTATAATTTATTATGATAAACTTTTTATTTTGTAGATGTTAATGTCACGCACTATTGCCAAACTCTTGAGACAACTCTATATTGGACCATCACATTATCTCCATACTGCTATCGCCTCAAGTACTAGCTACTACCATAGATGAAGAATATGAGGAGTATATGTGGGAGTACCAATTTTATTGTGGAGATAAACAACCACCTAAATATATATGGGTTGAAGGTTCCTCGGAGGAGTCAAAAGACAATTCATCGTAGGAGTCAGAAGACCAATAGTCATCATATCCTACCATAAATATTGGACCACCGCCTAGTTTTGAACATGTAACACCCATTCCAAAGCAGAAGTAAAAATAGTCACTCCTTCAACATCTAAAGGAAGACATAACGGTCCTACCATAAACATTGGACCATAGTGATATGGTGAGTGATATTAGTTGGTATTTGAAAAGATTACTACATCATGTGCTCAAACTTGTATTTATTTATTATGCTAAAAAAATTATTTTGTAGATGTTGATGTCCTGCTCTAAGATCAAAGAAGCCACATATGGTACTCAAAAAGAGGACATCGAATAAGACTTTGCGGTCTTATGGGAAGAGTATGATGACATATATAGGGGATTGTATGAGCTAGGGACACTGTTCAAAAATTGCCTTTTTATCATTAGTGAATTAGGTTATCAAAACCATGACATGTTCAAAGTTATATTTTTTTGAGTTCAAAACATATTTTATTATATTTTTTAATTATATTTATTTAGTTATGAATTTCACAAGTTATTAATTATTTAGATTAATCTCTTAAAATCACATACTTTCAACATTGGATTTAGGTGACAAAACCATTACCATTAGAAAGCTTACATTTTTTAAATCCAACAAGTATTTATTTGTGATTTTTGGACAAACAGAGCAAAAGATATGATTTTTTATAAAACCAGTCAATCATAATTCACCAAAAAGCCAAATAAGTAAAAAAAATCTACGAGAGAGGGAGAGAATGAGTGAGTGTGGATAAGCTGACTTTGCCTAATAGGAAGAGGTCACATCACCAGTCAGCTTCTCAGTTTTCCTCGCCCAAAGCAAAGGAAATCACAAAAAAAGACCAGAATACCCTTGCACGATTAAACAAAGAAAGAAGGAAGACAGAGGGGTGAACTCGAGAATTCACATGGGAGATTTCTACCACACACACAGGCCAGCCATGACCTTCATCCTGTGAGCAATAACTTGCATTAGGTTTTGAGAAAACACGATTGTGCGACGAAACCAAAAATCAAAGAAACCTAAAGGAAGAGAAGGAGAGGACGAACTAATAGAGCCAAACTATTGTTGTTTTGGTGCTCACAGGCACTCAAGAATGTTGTCGTAGACCTCGAGTTAAAACCTACTCATAAAGGATCAAAATAGGGACGTGCGAAGAAATTGAGAGGAGAGGAGAGTCGTCGAGGAGCCGAGGAAGGCTGAGGTATAGCTATTTATAGGCGGGGTGTGATATAGGGTTCTTAGGCTAAGGAGATTCAAGAAGCTCGAAACCAATATTGGATGTTTTCCTAATTCACAACAAAACACCACAAAATAGGGCTTGGTTCATGTAGAAGCTTCTCACAAATTCAATGCAAAAGAAATCATAGAAAAAGGTTGCATATCGACCGAGAAAAGTAGATTTGAAATAGCACGCACCATGACAGCACTGTAGCATTCTGACCGCGGGTAGGAGACAAGCCGAGGACTGTTTGATCAAAAATATGATGTCTAAGAATCTTATGCCTGATCAAAATAAAAAAAACATGGTGTGACACATAAAATGACATTCCTAATCAAACTCGACTATAGTGTGAACACATTTATTTCATTTTTCTCTCTCCTCTTTTGAGGGTGTAAACAAATTCCAAATTGGATGACATCCAACCTAATTTTGATATGATGAATCCAAATATAAAATTAGATTTGCCCTTTGAGAAAATTTGATGTGTTAAATAAATCAAGTACTATTTTCTCTTTCCTCATGCATTCATGACTTTAAGATTCTCCAAATTTTATGAAACTTCACCCACAAGTCATATTTAATGTGTTGAATACGAATTTGACATCAATTTTACATTTTGGAGTTATTTGTTCACTTATTTAATATTTTTAAGGTTCTACTCACTTTCTCCTAATTTCATCTTTTAATCATCACTATCATCCATCATCATCAATCATCATCATCATGATCGCCATCATACATCATCATCATCATCATCATCATCATCATCATCATCATCATCATCACCATCACCATCACCATCACCATCACCATCATCACCATCACCAACATCAACATCATCATCACCATCATCACCATCATCATCATCAACATCATCACCATGATTGGTGGTGATGATAGTGATGATGATGTGATTATTATTATTATTATTATTTATGATGGTGATGATGATGGTGATGGTGATGATGATGATGTTGATGATGATGATCATCATCATCACCATCATCCATCATCATCAATCATCATCATCACCACCAATCATCATCATCATCAACACCATTGATCATCATCATCATCATCATCATCATCATCATCATCATTATCAATCATCATCATCATAATCATCACCACTATAATCATTAATCATCATCATGATCATCACCATCATCCATCATAATCAATCATCATCATCATCAACAGCAGAACCATCATCATACATGATGATGGTGATGATGATGGTGGTGGTGGTGGTGGTGGTGGTGATTATGATGATGATGGTGGTGATAATGGTGATGATGATGAAAATTAATCCATTGATTTGTGTTAACTATTGTCATCTTTAGTTTATTATTATCATGTGTTCAGACTTGTATTTATAATTTATTATGATAAACTTTTTATTTTGTAGATGTTAATGTCACGCACTATTTCCAAACTCTTGAGACAACTCTATATTGGACCATCACATTATCTCCATACTGCTATCGCCTCAAGTACTAGCTACTACCATAGATGAAGAATATGAGGAGTATATGTGGGAGTACCAATTTTATTGTGGAGATAAACAACCACCTAAATATATATGGGTTGAAGGTTCCTCGGAGGAGTCAAAAGACAATTCATCGTAGGAGTCAGAAGACCAATAGTCATCATATCCTACCATAAATATTGGACCACCGCCTAGTTTTGAACATGTAACACCCATTCCAAAGCAGAAGTAAAAATAGTCACTCCTTCAACATCTAAAGGAAGACATAACGGTCCTACCATAAACATTGGACCATAGTGATATGGTGAGTGATATTAGTTGGTATTTGAAAAGATTACTACATCATGTGCTCAAACTTGTATTTATTTATTATGCTAAAAAAATTATTTTGTAGATGTTGATGTCCTGCTCTAAGATCAAAGAAGCCACATATGGTACTCAAAAAGAGGACATCGAATAAGACTTTGCGGTCTTATGGGAAGAGTATGATGACATATATAGGGGATTGTATGAGCTAGGGACACTGTTCAAAGATCGAATGGACATTCAAGAAGAATCATAGTTCTGCACATAGATGCAACATTTGCAGCATATTCAAGTTGAACACTAGAATTAGTGCACATGTGTCGGATAGTACCATCATAAGAGATGATTATATGCCAATGTACAACCATTAGATATTTGAACAATGTCCCTGGCTCACACAAACCCATGAACTAAGAATTTTTTTAATATTATGTAAGGTCAACTACAATTATGTAATAGAATTAGATGTATTTTTTCTATCTACAATATTATTAAAGTCTACTACAATTATGTTAGATTTTTGGAAGAGTTTGACTGTGATGTGTATTTGAAATGTGAATTAAAGAAATTCTAAATGATTTTTTGGAAGAGTTGACTGGAATATGGATTGTGATGTGTATTTCAAAAAAATATTGAAGTGTGTTGGCATATTTGTCCATGTATTGTATATATGATTGTTTTTCTTGTAGGTTTACCAGTTTGTTGTTAAGTCACAATACTTGCAGAGAGCATGTTGTTCTCCAAAACTTTGAGTTCTAAAGGACATTGGCTCCAGGAAAGTATTTGCAGGCATGGACAGTAGGTCTGTAGACATGTTGTAAAAAAAATAAACATATATGTTTCCCATCGATTATTTATAAAAAACCAACTACGTAGACATTCCACGTTGGTGAAATGGAAATAACCGATGACAAATGCTTCTTTTTTATTGTTCATTACTGATAAATATATTCTCCTTCAGTTTTTCTTTATAACAACTAATGCAACATATACTAACCATTGTTAATGACATTGCCTAACCGCCATGATATGTGCTAGAGAAAATAGTATTTCAGCAGTTGCTACATTTTATGTAGTTAGTTCGACTGTAACCACTAACCGACGATGAAAGCAACACCATCGAATAAGTTAACTGACGAAAAATGTGCATTTTTTTAGTGTCTCCCACTTAGGCGTCGGTTAATAACCGACCTATAAATATAAAATACCTGATGTTGTATCCCCATTCTATACTAGTGATCACTTTCTTGCTTAAAAAAGTGTATGTGATGCTTTCATAGTGCATTATTAACTTACTTATACATGTTTGGATATGGTTTATATTTTTATCATGCCTCTAGATATGATTTATTAAAGTGTAGGTACTTTTTTGTTGCAGTTGTTGTCATTCGAGTTTGTCCTGAAAGAAACATGACCAAAAAGCACCAATGGATGTTTCCAACAGGTGTTGTTAGTCAAGAAGTTCAACCCATAAACTCGTCCGACAACACTGTGCATAGAATATATAGTTGGCATTTGAGATGAGAATTTCCCTCTCAACTAGACTTTCTCAACCAATAGTCTTATCTTATGGCACACCCTATTGGTAACTTTATATGATATGTATATTGCCATATTTTAAATTGTTTATCTTGTAAATAAATGTGTCTTCCTAATTGCTATAAATCAGTATCTCTATATCTTGCAATTACTTATCTTTAGTTTTTATGCATGTTTTGGTGATGATCTCTTTGAATCTATTGGTTGTGATCTAAATTGCTTCCATTGTGCTACAATTTGATGCATCTATATAATTCTATATCTTGTTTGATAAAACCTTGAGTTTCTTAGTGAAAATCATCTTTTGGTAATGATGCATACTTGCTTGTGAGTAATATCCTTTTGTTCTTTTGAATTGTGTATTTCTTTGTTTAGATATTTCTCTGCATCTACTCATAGCTTGATCTTTAACTTGTGCATCTTTTCCCATGATCTAGATCCTACTAGTAGTCCATATATAGGTAGTTCTAGCCATGTTCATCTTTTGGTATCCAACACATCTATCGGTATCCAACTATATGTTATGCTTGTATCCTTTTTCATACATACTCAAGATTGTTCCTTCACTTGAATATCTTTATAATGAGTTACTTGTGTGCATAGCCTTTGGATTGCTTGCTAGAACTATAACTAGGGTTGTCCTAATGTATGTCTTATTTTGCTTTATATACATTTCTTGGACAAGCCCTTAGTTTTTTTCTCTTCTACACTCCCTTTAATAAACAAGTTGTGTATTATCTCTTCAAATCCTATCACTTTTTGAAATGAAAAAGGGGGAGACGACATATCTTATTTAAAGGGGATAAGACATATATGAGAAGACATATATGAGAAGACATATATGAGTAGAGGACATAGTGTCTATAAATGTTATGAAATCTAACCATGCAAGATAAATTCTATCAATTGAGGGGAGTATGTGAAATCCATTAGCATCAATTAAGGGGGAACATATGAACTCAATTCCATGGAAACCCCTAGGTTTATCCAAAGGTATGATTTTACGTAAATGCTTTCAATACATTTTATGGAATGGTTTGTCATCTTTGTGGGCTTAATTGGACATTATTTAAATCTCTTTGTTTTGTTGATGACAAACATTTCATTCTTGTGGATCTAACATGCTACTTGAGTATTTTAGGAACAAGGTGGATGACAGAGTTTTGGAAGATCTAAATGCTTAAATTGATTCATTTTCATGATTGTAATCAAATGTAAACTTGTAAAAATATATAATGTACAAGTACTTAGATATCATGTAAATCAAGCATTTAGATCTTCCCTATCCACACACAACACTTAGATAGGTCATTCCTAAGTGAGCATCACAATTTCACATTCATTCCTTACACTTAGCATATGATTTAAAGCTTTGAAACAAAGTTGGTCTCAGTCGACAAACTTCTCGATCGAGATACTCTCGGTCAAACATTTTCCCGACCGAGAAACTCCCAAGTCTAAAGAACGAACATCTTTGCATAACCTACTAAAAGCAATCACATAGAAAGGCTCGGTCAAACTTTACTTTGATCGAGACAGTAATCTCAAGCAGGTTCTATAGCCGTTAGACTTGGTTATATAACCGTTAGAGTTAGTGGAAAAAGTAGTTGGGAGTTGAGTTGAACGTTGCTCTAGACTCACCCTCGGTCGACAATTTCCTCGACCGAGAGACACTCGGTCGACAAACTTCTCGACCGAGAAGGTGTCTGTCTGCACTTTTCAAAAGTAATTAACTAGTCGTTACTAATGTAATTAGTGGATACTTAACGGCTAGTTAAGCACTAAGAACCCCCTAGAAAGTGTCTAGAACGTCCCTAAGTACTTGTAGGCTATTCCTATAAATAGGACATGCCTTAGGACACCTAAGCTCACTGGAGTACACATACTTGCAATTGAGAATCAATCCTTACGAGAAATTGAGCAACTTCAACACTTGCAAATCATTTCCATTGTTGGCATTTCATGTACTATAGGCTAGAATCTCCTACCCACTATACTTCCACTTACATACACATTGGTTAGGAGAACAAAACACTTGATATAGGATTCAAGCCTTGTGCTTAAGTGGTAATTGTAATTTCCTTTATCATGTCTTGTTCTTTCTTATTGTATTGTACTCTCCTTGCTACTCCTAGGTTGGAGGGTGCAGAGTGGAGAGGGTGAAATATTATTAGGTGGATAAGGAGGACTTTGGACTACTTCTAGAAGGTCTCAACGGGAAGCTACTTCAAGGAGGAAGGCTACTTCAAGTGGGGGCTGGAAGTTACTTCAAGTGAAGGCTGCTTCAAGGTTGGTGAGACGACTTCAGGTGAAGGTTGTCCAAAGGGTTTGGGAAGGTATTTGTAATTTTGTGTAACATCCTTGAGAAGGTAATAAAATTCAAACACTTTCAAATCCCAATTGGAAACAATTGGGTAGTGGACTGACTCCCTTAGTTTTTGGTTAGGGTGGAACCACTCTAAACCCTTGTCTCCTTCTTCTACATCTTGTGGTTGTTTGTTGATTGCATTATCTTAAAAATTATTATAAAACCCTATTCACCCCCCTCTAGTGGTTTTTCAATTGGTATTAGAGCAGGCTTCAAGGAGCTCTAATCAAGTCTTGAAGATGGATGGTGGTGGTGTCTACAACCTCAAGCAAAGGAGAAACTTGGACCAACCTTCAACAAGTTGTAGCTGGTGTTTAGGAATGGGACACACAACACTTAGTTGTCCAAGGAAGTCAAAGAAAGAAGAGATGCATAAAGAGGTACAATGCTTCGTTACTACTACAAATGAAGCAGAGAAAAAGGTAAGCCTATTTTATTTATCAAAAGAAGATTTAATTTCTAGCCTTCAAGAAACACATGATAAGTATATTGATTGTAAGAAGAAATTAAAGAAATCTATTAAAGTAAATGATGATCTACATGCCAAACTTCTTGTTCTTACATTTGAAAATGGAGATCTTAAAAACACATTGAACTTAAACATCAAAGACCATGATATTAAGCTAAAATCAATAGAAGCAAGTTGTAATCTTCTTTCTCAAGAAAAGATAAACTTGCAAGCTCAAGTAAATGATCTTCAAAAACAACATGTTTTGTGTACTCATGTAGATTATGATACTATTATGAAAGAGAGAGATAGTTTGTTGTCTAATCTAGAGCAAGCAAATTTAAATGTTAAAAAGAGAATGGATGAGATTGCTAAATTACAAAAAGAAATTAGTGGCTTGAGAAATAATGGTATTCTTGATAAGATTCTAAAATATTGTTCTGGTTATACTAAAAGAAGAGGTTTAGGATATGTTCCAAAGGAAAAAATTTATCAACCTAAACCTAGGAGAACTCAAGCATCCAAGATCAAAATTATGTATGTACCCAAGAACAACTCAACTCAAAGTCCTAGAAAGATAAATGAAATTGATTCCATTTGTTGTCACTATTGCATGCGTCTTGGACACTATTCTTTTTCATGTCCTTACAAGAAAAAGGATGTTGAGTTGGTATGGGTTCCAAAACCCCCAAACTAAATAGATATGAATTTATCAAGTTGAGATATGACCAATAATCTTTATTTGAACATCCTTATGTCTATCTCAACTTAATATAATAGAATAACAAAATAAATCAAAGTAATTCAACCCATAACTTGAACAAACAAATTGCTGAATAAAATCTGTAGAGACACTCTCGGTCGAACTCTTTCTCGACCAAATTATTTTCGGTCGAAGTATTTGTCGACCGAATAAGGTTCTAGAAAACTTGTTCAAATGGTTCAATGTGCTATAAACTTGCTATAAATTTGGTATAAATGAAAATTGATTGGAAATTATGAATGAATCATAAATCTTGGAAGACAACTCTCAAATTACATATTGATAATTCGCATCATAATATCCTTATTAAACATGTTGTAAATTTACTACTTATTTGATCAAAACTATATGCAAATAGAAGAAGGAAATGTTTTCTTAAAATTATTGCACACATTGTAAAGCCCTAAATTGTTGTTTCTCTTGAAATGATCAAGCATATTCATGTACATGGTTTGTCTTGAATTTAAAAAATTATGAACCATGTTGATTTAATCAAGGAAATTATTGTTGTATCATAATCCATATGGTTTGTCCTAAGTATTCCTTGGTCTATCTATATAGAAACCATGTGTCTAGAAATTTGTTTTTAAATAATCATGATCATTGTGTTATGGATATGCCTTTATGTTTCATCATGATCATTGTGCTTCATCTTATACATGGCTTGCCTAAAAGTATTTCTTGGCAAATCTGAAAATTATGAACCATGTTTCCATGAGAAAACTTCATATATTTCTTACATTAAGAGGAATAAGAGGTCTTTCTTGTAATAAAATCTAAAGTCTATTGTAAGCAAATCAAGAGCAAGACATCATTTCAAAATCAAATATTTCTTACATGAATTAAATTCTATACAAACTCTGATCCTAAGCTATAATCTTTCAAATTGATATAAACTCTTTCAAATTGGTATCCATCCGCTACATAAAAGATTTATATTCAATCAACTGGATTATTGTGAATTCTTAAATTGGAAATCTACAAAAATTGCCTCTCAGTCAAAATCAAGTTTGACCAAGGGGCGCCAAGGTTGACCTAAAATAAACTTGACAAAATGCTTATTTGAAAATCATTTCTTTGCACTCAGTATTAGTATATTGGTCATAAACTTGCTCATCATTGATTGGCATATCTTTCTTGATTCTAATGTGTTCTTAAAAGATCTCATATCATTTTCAGGATTAACATTCCTCATAAATGAATGAGAAATATATGAAAGTCAATCATTGAATAAATTCTATTATTTCTAATGGTTAATATTATAGTATGAATGAAATTACATGCTACTCCCCAAAATATACTCCCCTAAATATGGAAATTATATTTTGGAAAATACTCTTAAAATAATGTGCTCCACACTCTTAAAATTTTACAGTCTCTTACTGCTTTTCATAACTGTTATTGAAAACAAGATCAAATATCATTCACAATAATCACTCATAGTAGTCCCGTCGGTCTGCAAAAATCTCGACCGAGACAACCTCGGTCGACAAGTTTGTTGACCGAGAGTCACTCGATTGGTCACCTTTCTCGACTGACACTCACCAAGTACATGTTGAACATTCGAACCCATAAATAGCCTCGGTCAACAAAATGTTCGACCGAAACCATCTTGGTGGACCCCCCGTATGAATAATTTAAAAAGAATTATATATATATATATATATATATATATATATATATATATATATATATATATATATATCACAATGGTTATTTTTTCAAACCCCGAATGAATCGACCGTTGGATGACTGAGGGGAGTGTCTGTAGAAACTATCGTTGCGGTTCTCGGTCGACAAATTTTCGACCGAGCAGGTTTCTATTTTGCTATAAATAGAGCCCAAAACGGCCCCATTCTTCACCAATTCACATTCTAACTTCTGGACCTCTTCTCTAGTGCCTTCTTGTGCAAATTTTTAGATCTTCTCCACCCCAATCTTGTATTGCTTCTTCTCCACCTCAAATCTTCAAGATGGCTTCCTCATCCTTGCGTGGAAAGAAGCAAGTTGCAGCTAGGAAGGGAAGGACGGTCTCCCCGGCACTGGCAATCATCAACGACATTCCATTCAACGACGTAGCTGTCGGAGATCGATACCTCAAGCTGTCCTCAACGACTCCTCTTCCTCGAGGACCGGTGGACATCATGGACTTCATCAACATTGTTGATCTTGAAGAGCTCTTTGAGTTGCAACATCTTTCTGAATTTCTAAATCCATCCTTCTGTTCCTACTCCTCCCAAGCTGTCAATGAATTCTATGCCAATCTAGCCACACATCTTGACCATGATCATTCTTTCTCTTCTATGGTTAGTGGGTATGGATTTCACTTTTCCGAGGAGGATGTTCTTACTATGCTCAACATTAATGTAGATGAATATAAGGGGTTTATTGATCTCATCACTGGTAATCCTCTCAATAAGCTATCCCAAGATGACACTACCACTAGTTCAAGTGATATTAAGAAAGCCATTTTTCTATCCAATACAACTTGCCATGAAGAAAGGGGTACCTATTATGCCATCAACTTAAAACCTGAAGCTAGGATAGTCAATCTAATTGTTTCCACAAATATCTATCCTAGAGCAAACAAATCCGAAGTACCCACCTTTATAATGTATCTTATTTATGTCATCCTAAATAGCATACCCATCAATTTTATTCATCTTATTCTTAAGAACATGGTTGGGTTTTCTGGCAATCCACCCTATGTTGATTTTATTTGCCAAATTATGCAACATCACCTTAAGAAACGCATTGAGGACCTAGGTTTCAAATGTGATAGGAAACCCCAAAAGATCACTAGAAATACAGTAGAGAAGATGGGGATTGATTTTGTACACAAGAGGGCTAGGACTGAAGGGGAGACATCCACCCAGGATACACCTCCACCACCTCCTCCTCCTAGCCTGCCTTATGATCCTATCACAAATACATTAACATACAATGTTGGTTCTCAATATCACTTAAGTAGGCAATTAGACTATAATCATCATGCCATATCTTACTTGAATCAAAGGATGCAAGCTCTTTCTCCTGATACACCTGATGCATATCCTTATTCACTTAATCCTGGCATGCTCTACCCCTACAACCCATCCTACAACTACACTCAAATTCCACCTCCACCATCTCATGACCTCAGCCACACTCAATTTTCCCCAGTTTAACTCCAAGACATTGTTGCCCACTTTCGATTTGATCGTGTTCCCACCTTCTTGGAGGCTTATGCTTTGACCAAGACAAGTGCCTTGGAGTGGCAGACGCTGGTCAAATACTATGGATTTGAGCCGTTTCTTAGGAAAGACAGATGCAATGATTTTGAGTCGCATTTATAGACTTGTTTCACTCGCATTTTATGCGTTTATTGGTCATTTTGGTGGTTAATATTGCATAATTCACTTACTTTAGTCTATGATCCTTCTCAGCATCAATTCTTCCTGATTTTATTGTTTTGAGCATAAATGATTACATGATTATGTTTTATTTCGGCTTATGTGGTTTTGTGTTGCAATTTCAGGAAAAACACATATTTGTAGTTGTCGATACCATCGACAGCTATCGATACTATCGGCACAGCCACAGGTTGCCAGCCGCAAGGAGCATCACAGAGTCGATACCATCGACAGGGAAGTTGATGGCAGCGACATAGAATTAGGTTGCTGGCGAGTAGATAGTCGATACTATCAACCCTAAAGTCGATACTATCGACACCTGAAGATTCAGCAACGGAAAAGGTATAAAACTGATGCCTAAGAGTGTCGATACCATCGACCCTCGTCGATGGTATCGAGTCAGCATCAGGCGCAATGAAGAAAAGAAAAGAAGACTTGCCGATACCACGTAGTGTCGATACCATCGACCCGCGTCGATGGGATCGACACCGTCAGATGCAAGTTTGTTTTAGATTGATCTAAATCCGACGGCTGTGATATTTTTTCAACCTAACTCGGTGATTATACCTAATGATGGCGGCCAAGAGCTAGGTATCACGTCATTATCTGCTGCACACGTCCCGAGAAGGTGTGGAGAGAAGAACGGAGCCTAGAAGCACGCCCCATCCATTCCGAAAGCCGAAGAAGACGTTTTCCACCGCCGAAAGGCTGTAGATCGTGCATTCTACGCTGAGGAACGCTTGGATATTCTCCGTTCAGGGGTTTCATTACTTATTCACGTTTTTCTCCATGTTTCCCCTTTTCTCAACCTTGTCTTTCTCTGAGATGAACATGCGTGGCTAATACCCTTTATCTTTAGGACCGGGAGTTGCCCGGGAAAGCATTGTATGGCATTTTTATCATAGTAATTCATCATTTATCTCTTAAATCTGTGGTATGATTTCATTTTCTCAATTATATTGTTATGATTGATCACCATAATGATAATCTAATACCTTTAATTACTTTGAAAGAAGAATTAACGGTTGGAAAGAGATGAAATTCACATTAATTAACAAATCCCTTGAACAAGGTGATGTACGGTTAATGGTGGACACCCAGAGGTCGATGCTAATGCACCTAGTTTAGGGTATAGGTTACTACGACGGTGGAACCGACCTAGACATAGGTAGTGAATTGTACCACGACATTGGGCAATTCTGACTACAGGCCACTACCCAGATTGAGAGATGAACCTGAACTATTATATGGAAATTCATACAATGAAAACCCATGGTGAAATCGCAATCCTAAAGATATCCTCTTGAATTGATTAAACTAAACCCTTAATCGATTGCTTTGTTTTGTTTTATTTTCTTTTGTTTTTACAACAACTCTCAAACTCTTTTAATCGGTTTAGCTGATCGCAACCAGTTAGTAGTAGTCTACTGATAATTCAGTGTCCCTAAGTTCGACTCGGGCCTTACAAGGGCCTATACTACATTGACGTGTGCACTTGTGTTTTACGCACAGAAAAATCGTGTCAAGTTTTTAGCACCGTTGCCGGGGACACAGCATATTGTCGGCACTACGAGTGCTGCAAGCAGTCACTCTAGGCCACATTTTTTATTTTATTATTTTATATTCATTGTTGAAATTCATAGTTTATCATTCATATTTAAAAAAAAATCGTCTAGCACAGTACTTAACCTAAATTATTATTTTGCAGGTACCAGTGCATGGTGAAGACGCGTAGCACTGACTACACGTAGCAATCACCAGAGGTTCCACTGCCGAGACCTAACGACGAGGAGAACAACGTTCAACTCCAACTGGAAGATATAGATTCCGACTCAGAACAAGAAGCCATGGAAGAAGAGCAGATGATATGGGAAAAGATAAAGGCTTCTTCCTCATCCGCTTCAAAGGGGCCAATCAAGAAGCAGGTGATCAACATTCTGACTTATAATATTGATCCTGCATTAATCAACTTGGTCAAGTCAAATGCATTTCATGGGCTAAAGAACGAAGACCCGGTGACTCACATAAGTCAATTCATGGAAAACTGCGATATGATCAAGATAGACATGTTCCCGCAGGAGACACTGTACCTGAAGCTGTTTCCGAGCTCTCTAGCGGAAAATGCACGAGAATGGTTGCATAATCTTGACGATGAGTATGTGGAATCATGGAACCACATGGTGGAAGTATTCTTTGAAAGGTTCTTTCCGCCTGAGAAGATAAATGACATGATCAGGAAAATCCATAATTTCAGCCAGAAGGCAGGAGAGACTTACTCTGAGACCTGGGAATGGTTTCAGATCATGCTTAGGAGGTGCCTGCATCATGGGCTTGACAAGGAGACACAGGTCAAAATCTTCTATTTTGCTCTCTTTCCGAGCATGATAGAAGTAACCTAGATTCCGCAGGTTCTGGGTACTTCTTAAACAACACAGACAGGAGATGTTGGGAAATTTTGAAAAACATGGCCAAGAAGAAATCATGGGGTGACAGAGACGCCGTAGAGCATGTTCGAGCTGCGGGAGAGTCAAAGGCCATCAAAGAGATAAATGAGAAGATGGACCTTCTCGCCAAGAAACTACTTGCAAAAGAAGATACTGAATCCGATGATGAAGCTCAAGTCAAATTCATGCGCCAGCAGTAGGGGTACAGAAACAACGATTACTCATGGAGGAAGGACAAGAAATTCTCCTGGAAGGATCCAAATAATTTTTTGCAGGACCCCGATGCAAAACCCCAACCGGTGGTGGAGGATAAGAGCACTGAGTTTCTCAACCAAGTGATCAAGCAAAATCAAGAACTAAGTAGCACGTTTGGTCAGCAGATCAAGCAACAAGGGGAATTCATGAACCAATTTGGACAGACTCTACAAAGCCATGGGGCTCAGATGAGGACGATAGAGACGTCTATGGCGCAAATGGCAGCTAAGATAGCAAACTTGAAGAAGCCAACGCAGCAAGGCTTTCCAGGGAACACAAACATTCCAGGAGGAAACCAGTAGGCGAAGGCAATCTTGCTACGAAGTGGCAAGAAGATTTTAAACCCCAGGGCCGATGAACCAAGCAAACCCCAGTCAAAAATCATAGGTGAGGCCACATAAGAGGTTCCGATTCCAACCACAGAGCCGGTTGAGGATATAGCAGAGGATGTCACAGAAGAACCATTTATTGTTGAGGAGGAGGCACATAAGAGGACGCCATATGTGCCGCCGCATCAAAGGGCACAGGCTGTCCCGGTCCCGTATCCAAATAGCGTGAAAGCAAAGAAAGTGGATGCCCAGTTCAAGAAGTTTCTGGACAGCTTTAGAAAACTTTCTGTCAACATTCCACTATTAGAGGCAATAGAGCAAATTCCCTCCTATGGGAAATTTCTGAAAGACATCATTACAAAGAAGAGGAAGATCCCTGACACTGAGGTTGTGGTTCTCAAGGAGCAGGTGAGTGCTTTCATCATGGGTACATTGCCACCTAAAAGGCTGGATCTGGGTTGCTTTAATATTTCATGCTATATTGGGAAAGTGAAATTTGGTAAAGCACTATGTGATTCAGGGGCAAGCATAAACCTGATGCCCCTCTCTACGTTTAAGAAATTGGGATTGAAAGAATCAAGGCCAAGAAATATGACAATACAGTTGGTGGATAATTTAGTGGTGAAGCCGTTTGGTATTTGTGAAGATGTTTTGGTGAAAGTTGATCGGTTTGTATTTCCAGCAGACTTTATTGTAATGGAAATGCAAGATGAACAAGGTAATGAGTTACTCCTTGGACGACCTTTCCAAGCCACTGCTGACATGATACTTGAAATGGGAAGAGGTCAGTTAACTTTGGGTATCGCTAACGATCGGTTCGAGATGGTCATGCCTTCCAGCACCACACAATCGAAAGCCAAGGAGCAATGCCGCTTGATGAAGCACTTTGATCATAATATCTCTTTATGTCTAGGGAAGTCGTTTTTAGATATGGCTCATGTAATGACTAAAGTGGAGAAGGGGACACTGGATGTAGATATCATGGAGCAGACCAAGGTTGTGTCTCTTAGCAAGGCTGTGGGTTTTCCCAATGATGAAGACGAGGACATCCCTCCCTCTACTGAAGATGAGGCCATAGCAAGTTTTGTTTTCAATGCATATCCAGAATTACCACTTGAAGCCTACCTGGTTAATGTAACAAATGATTGGATGAGAAGCAAGTCACTACAAGAGTGTGCCAAGATGCTTTAGGTGCTTCCATGCTTTTATGCTAGGTACTATGAAGACCTTGGAGAACTCCCACCACCGCTTCAGTCATCCTTGATCATCCCGCCAGATTTAGAATTGAAGCCATTGCCACCGCACTTGAAATATGCATTTCTAGCTGAGGGTGAGAAGCTGCCAGTGATCATTTCGGCATATCTGAGTGTCGAGGAGGAAGATCAATTGCTGATCGTGCTGAAGAACCACCGAGGTGCATTCGGGTGGTCGGTAGCAGACATCAAGGGGATCTCCCCTACATTGTGCCAGTATAAGATCCGGCTCGAGGAGGGAGCCAAACCGGTAATTCAGCCACAGCGTCGACTGAATCCTAGCATGATGGAGGTCGTCAAGAAGGAGGTGATCAAGCTCCTTTCTGCAGGTATCATCTATGCTATATCTGATTCGACATGGGTGAGTCCTACACAGGTAGTCCCTAAAAAGGGGGGAATTACTGTTACACATAATTTGTTAAATGAACCTCTCATGACCCGTCTGGTAACTGGGTAGTGTGTATGTATAGATTATCGTAGATTGAATGCTGCTACACTTAAGGATCATTTTCCTCTCCCATTCATTGATCAGATTTTAGAGTGATTAGCAGGTCGATCTCATTTTTGTTTTCTCGATAGTTATTCGGGGTACAATCAGATTTCTATTGATCCGAAGGACCAACATAAGTCCACCTTCACTTGTCCTTACAGAACATTTGCATACCGCCGTATTTTTTTTTTGGTTAAGCCGAGAGGTGCTTTTATTCATCCTACCCTCCTCGTGTAGGAAAAATCACCGAAAAAACATTTACAACTCCTGCTTATAAAGTGCAGGTATTCACCCCAAGCAAAGAGATAACACACCTCTATACATAAACCACTCCCAACTAATTACAACTCCAACCCTTATCCACATGGACATATTGCGCCTCTCCATAATCAACATACCCTTGATCTTTTGTGGCAGATTTTCTGGGATAGAACTGATGTATATATCTTCCATGTACGAGCCCCATGATCCTAGTTCTTTAGGGATAGAATTTATTACTTTGTGAACCATAGATCCATTAATCGCATCCGTAATGATCTTTCTTATCAGTTCTCTGAAGATCGGCATAGCTTTCCATGGTGCATCAGCAGTCCCCCATAGGATGTTGAAGGTGCGTTGATCATCTATCTCAATGGTGGCAATCTTCAAACATTTATCTTCAAGAATCTAAAGGCCCACAATACACGCTTGAATGTATGCAAGAGTATAGTCTTCTGCCTGCAACCATGTTCTGAAGGCCATCAACACCTGACCTCTTCTATTTATCACTATACCCGCTGCCCATCTACGACGATTTCCTTCCGGATTGACTGCTCTTCCAATGGTGATGTTCATCTTGAGACTATGTATGTCCGGCGGATTCCATCTCAGAAGCATAATATTCCTGACTCTCCATGAAGGTTCATTCATCCTGTTATCAGCTAACGCCTGAAAAAAATTGGGCCCTTTTTCGAGCACAAAGCACTTCTTCTTCATCATAATATTGATTCTCATAATCAGATACTCCCATTCTAGGTTCAAGTTTCTTCTGTAATTCTCAAACCTGCTTAAACATCGAATCCTCCATATGCTCTCCACGATGATGGCAGCCAACCTGCTCCCTAACCAAGTTCTTGTCGATCGGGTGTGTATGTTACTGCAGACAGCTACTAGATTTGATCAGTTCTGTGGGGCGGGTTCCTGAACCAAAACTGTGTATTTGTCCCAGAAATACCTCGCTATCTGGCTCTCAAACATAAGGTGGGCAACGTTCTCCGATGAGGGGTCTTCACAGCACGAACACCTGGATGCAATCTGAATGTTGCATCTTCTAACATTCTCATCCGTTGGAATGACACGATGCATCATCTTCCATATGATGGCACTCACTCTAGGGCAGTCCAATTTCCACACCTTTTCAAGATCTATACTATCTGACAAAGGTGGATTAAACAAGAGCTTCTTAGCAGATTTAATATCAAACTTTCCATTATCTGTTAACGTCCAACTGAGATAATCTTTATCAGCGGAGATAAAACAATATGTTCGTTTGATAATCGCCAAGCCTTCTTCATCAATTATCATACTCAGAGACTGCCAGTCCCATCTGTGGTCCTCGGACCAGAAATCTTTGACCAGGAATCTCATACTTCTGTCGGATCTATGTAATGCATGATCTACCATCCTGCTTTCACACCAATAGGTGTCCCAGAAAGGTATGTTACCATCTCCTATAATCCTCTATATTTTGGATAAATGGACGGAAACATCTCCCAAATTTTCTTCCAACAAGGGGACGCCCTGGCACCTTTCTTCAAAGGAGGGGGGTATAGACCCGAATTATTTCTGGTTTGTGAACCATATTTCTGTCTGCAGAAAGTAGCCCATAAAGATTCTCCTGTAAGCATCTCCCAGCAAGCCTTGGCAATGAAAGCTTGATTAGTAATCCGAAGAGAGTGAGAACCCAGTCCTCCAACATTTGTGGGGATGGACAACCTGTTCCAAGCCACCCACGCTCTTCTGTCATGGTTGTCTCTTTCAGCCCATAAGAAATGAGACATCATCATCTCTAGCTTGTTGCAAGTAGAAATAGGGATACCTGTAGCTGATGCAGTATGAATGGTTGTACTAGCCAGAACATGCTTGATCAACAATCTTCTACCAGCAAACGATAGAATCCTCGCCTTCCAAGATGCCACCCTATGTTGGATTCTCACAGTCAGGTATTCAAAGTCTCTCTTCAAGGCCCTCCCCATAGAAATTGGAACACCAAGGTATGTCAACGAGTCAGCAATATGATCAATCCCAATCTTTTCTTTGATGCGGTCCCTCGACAAATCATCCGAGCTACCTAAAACACAGACAAACTTTGCTCTATTAATCTTCTGACCGGTCACCCTTTCATAGTCATATATCACCTGTCTAAGGATCTCAACCGATCCATTCGACGTAGCTAAAAGCATCACCAGGTCATCTGCATACATGAGAATCGAGGGTGAGATTCTGGGACCCCTCGTGAAGAAAGTATCAATGACAGCTTCTTCCTATAAATGGACAAGTCTTCTGGCTAGCATATCTTCAAAGATAATGAACAGTGAGGGAGATAAAGCATTTCCTTGCTTGAGACCTTTCTTCAAAGAGAAAAAACCATCAGTGAAGTCCCCAACTGATACCGTTGTCCATGCTTCTTTAAAGAACCTGGTACAAAGGTCTATAGTGTCTTTGATAAAGCCAAATTTCTCCATGATTTTCTCCAAAACGACCCAAGATACCCTGTCATATGCTTTCGATATATCTAATTTGATAATCATATTCTGCTGTTGAGGACCCTATCTAATATCATGGGTGAGTTCTTGAAGAAGACGTATATGATGAGAGATGTCCCTGTTCTTTACAAACGCCCCCTGAAAAGGCGAAATTATCTTAGGAAGGAGCTCAGCCATCCTGTTATTAACAATCCTGGCTATAATTCTCAGTGCGAAGTTCTCAATGGAAATCGGTCGGAAGTCTTTCTGTAAATCCACAGGAGAGTCATTCTTCGGTATCAAAACCGTGCGGTAGAAAAAAAGACTTCTATGACACTGCTGGCCTCGGAAGAATTCTCTGACCAAGGAGATGAAATCAGCCTGTATACAGTCCCACATGTGAGTGTAGAAAGGGAGAGTAAAACCATCCGGTCCAGAAGCAGTATAAGGGTCCATTTCTTTCATACACTCCCAAACCTCCTCCGCCGAAGGAATTACAGACATAAGAAAATTATCTTCTATAGATATCAGCTCAGGAATCAACTGCGTGAACTGTTCCAACCTGGATAGATCAATATCCACATCTTCATCCTGTAAAGATTTCATCTGATAAGCAGCTTCTTTGGCGATCTCTAAGGGATCATCAATGGTATACCCGTCTGGTTTCATAATATGCAGAACTCTTCTTCTCTTTCTTCTATACTTGACCGTGGAATGGTAGAATCTAGTGTTCCTCTCACCATCTTCCAACCATGAGACTCTCGCCTTATCCTTCCAAAGCATCTCCTCCTGATCTAGGATCAATTGAAGCTCCTTTTCTGCCTGCAGAAGATTATAGTCGTTAATGCTATTAGGATTATCATCGAACGCCATTTGAGTAATATGAACCACGTCCTCCATGTCTTATTTCTTTTGGTGAATTTCCCCGAAAACCTCCTTGTTCCACCTCTTCAAGGCTCTTCTTGTCATCTTAAGCTTCTCATAGAACACATAGGAAGCATGTCCCACCACCTCTGAAGCCCATGCTTCCTCAACAATAGGTCGACACCTCTGGTCTAACAGCCAGGCGGATTGGAAAGCAAAAGGAGAGGGTTGTTTATGTGTCACCATAGATCTATCCCATGATAGGATCAGGCAGTGATCAGAAACCCTAAAACGCGTGAGGTGGGATGAACTGGACGCAGGATGATCCTCACACCAAGCTGCATTGAGAAGAACTCTATCCAAACGCTCCCATGTCGTCGGTGTAAGGTATTGTTTATTAACCCATGTAAATTTACTGCCATCAAAAGGTGCCTCTGTCAGATTCGCATCTGCAATGAAGTGGTTGAAGTCTGACATGTCCACCTCACCAGGAGGTGTATCACCTCTCTTCTCTTCTATCTTCCGCACCACATTGAAGTCTCCCCTAATCTACCATCTGGCGTCACCAATGTCAGCCGATAAAACCCTGAGAGACTCCCACAACTCCCTCCTTCTGTAAGTGTCGCAACTGGCGTACACGCCTGTGAAGAAAGCATGTGTGCGATTCGGATCAGTAATGCGGATTGTTATATGTTGACGATGAGAACATACCACATGTGGATCAAAACTACGATCAACAAACATCCATATCTTGCCTCTTTCCGAAGCATTATCAGTAAACCAATCCAAACGAACTATATCAAGAAGCTCCTCCTCCCTTTCAGCTTGGAGAAAAGGCTCCATCAAACAAATAATCTCCGGTTTATGTCTCCTGCATATGTTACCAATGACTCTTCGAGTTGGATTATTCACAGCCCCTCTAATGTTCCAAAAAAAGGACTTCAATTCCATAAAGTTATAAAAAGGACCCCAAACGTCAGAAAGAATCCCTTCCGAAAATATGACGTTCCCCATCACTGTAACCATCATCTGAGATCCAACGCTCATCATCTACAAACCGCCTTCTAGAAGGTCGACACGGTTTTTGTTTGTCCATGTGGTCATGCCCCGAGCTATGTCTCTGTGTATGTTCAGCTCTGGATCTCCCCCTTCTTCGGTTTTGAACATCCCTTGGTTCAAAGCATAGGTAATCCTCCAAACTACAATGTCTGAGTGTCAATCTATATCCTTCCTAGTTCATAACCAATCTTCTATCTTCAATGACAGACGATCTGTGCTCATGTGTCCGGCTCTCCACTTCAGGTTCCTCATTTCTATGTGTTGTCCGATCTTCCACAGTGTGTGTGTCCCTGCTGAGATCTTGCCTGTCATCGTGTGGTATATGTTCCGAAACTATCTCCATCGGTATGCCAATATCCTTTCCTTCTTCAGTCAAAACCACTTCCGGGGAGGAAAGTTGCCCTCGAGCCATCATCTGTAGCTTGATCAAAGATCTTCTATGGCCATAATTCAGGTTTATGAACTGTGGGACATCCTCCGTCAACGCTTCCATCTCAACCAACACTCCAGAGACATCATTCTCCTGCTTCTTCCAAGTAGAAACACTCCACATATTCCCAAAAGTTGACATCATCTTCTCAATCGAGTCTCTATCCCTACATATAATAGGTATCCCAGAAACCCAAAACCAGAAATGTTCACAAATCTGACAATCTTGTCCACCTTCCATCCTGTTCAAGACTAAAGGCACTCCCTAGGGGTCCAATAGACCTTCACAAACAGCCGATCTCACCTCTTCTATCGAATTTAAGAAAATGATCGCCTTCGTAGGTGCATATCTATAGAAATCAAGGGCTTGAGGCCACCTCTTGACTGGAATCACCAAGTCATCCCATCGAACCCTCGGGTGCCACGATATCTCCATCGCCTTAGATAGTGATGACTCTCTCCTCCTCCGCATCTCATCATCCGGACCAAGATCAACTTCGATCCTTCTGGCCACATGTTGATTACCGCCTCGAGCTGGTATACCGACCGGTAAAGGAGGAAACGCCTGATATGATGATATGTCTGGCAGTTTGGTGTAGATGATCACTCGGCAACGTCTAGATTCATGTCCAGGTCTTTGACATCTGTAGCATACCCGACGGCGTGTGCATTGAGATTGCCAATGTCCTTTAGACATGCAATTATAACAAGTATCCTTAGGTATACCATAAACAGATCCTTTCTTCTTCGTGCTATCCTGCTCTCCGGTAGCGGTGATCCGTGGTGGATACAACCTAGGTTCATTGACCACCTGATCATCCCCGCTCGGCACCGGTAGGGTCCCATTACCAGTCTGTGTGTCTATAGGAACATCAGCGGGAGGTTCTAGACCGATAGGTGGGTTTGTTGGGTGATCAGTCTCTCGTTCTACGTTCTCCGACATCGATCTCACGTCTCCTTGTGACTGCTCTATCCTCATAGACGACTGTTGCACTATCAACGTGTGATCTTCATTCACCAACTGAGAAGGAGAAGGATTCGTCATATTATCATGCACCAGCGTGTTATTCATGGGTTGTGCATCCTCGATCAGTTTCTGCCACGTGGGAGATCTAAGGATGTTTCTGATATCAGGAATCACAGCATCTGTTGGTGTTGAAGTGGAGGTGAAGTTGTTACGTCGTTCAGCCACCGCACTCTGTGCCCGCCGATATTTAACGCTCTGCCGCGTTACCCTACGTAGGAGAGGGAGGTGATGATCTAGGTGGACTCCAGTGGGCGGGGTGTCCAACCGGAGGGGTGCTAACGGCGGCCGCCACCGACGGCGGCCACCGCCGACGGAGGATCAGATCTGCCTAGGGTTTTGCTCGCTCCTTCTTTGACAGCAGATCAGGAACCTGAAGCTACAGATGAACTGGGTCCTCCATCTAGAGCCTGTCTCGAGACATTGTGGTCTTGCATACCGCCGTATGCCATTTGGTTTGTGTAACGCACCGGAAACCTTTCAGTGTTGCATGCTTGCCATTTTCTCTGATATGGTTGAACGTTGTTTGGAGGTTTTTATGGACGATTTCTCCGTCTATGGTGCATCCTTTGATGAATGTTTATACAATTTGGACAAGGTTTTGCGATGATGTGAGGACACGCATTTGGTCCTCAATTGGGAGAAATGCCACATGATGGTCAGCGAAGGGATCATGCTTGGACACAAAGTGTCTAGCAAAGGGTTGGAGGTAGACCCAGTGAAGATCGAAGTTATTTCCAAATTGCCCCCACCGAATTCGGTCAAAGGGGAACGGAGTTTTCTAGGTCACGCCAGTTTTTATCGCCGATTTATAAAAGATTTCTCAAAAATCACCAAACCATTATATGAGTTGTTGGAGAAGGATGTTGTGTTTGATTTTAACGAAAAATGTTTACATGCTTTTAATGTGCTTAAAGAGAAATTGATTTCTGCTCCGGTTGTGCAAACACCGGATTGGACAAAGCCATTCGAACTGATGTGTGATGCATCAGATTTCGCAGTTGGGGCAGTTTTAGGACAACGTGTGGACAATAAAACCGCTGTGATTTTCTATGTGTCCAAAACCTTAAATGAAGCACAACTGGACTACACGACAACCGAAAAAGAACTTCTTGTCGTTGTTTTTTCTTTTCAAAAATTCCGGCAATATCTTGTAGGATCTAAAGTCGTGGTATGGACGTACCACGCCGCCATTAAGTACTTGATGGAGAAAAAGGATGCCAAACCTAGACTGATTAGGTGGATCCTACTGTTACAAGAATTTGACATTGAAATCAAAGATAAGGCAGGAATAGAAAATGTGGTTGCGGACCATTTGTCTCGGTTGGAAAGGGTAGATGAGAAGGATGTGCATATACCCATTACCGAGACATTTCCTGATGAACAACTTTTATCTGTGAAATCGAAAGATCCTTGGTTTTCTTACATTGTTAATTATCTCTCCTGCAAAATTATCCCGGATGATTGGACATACCAAGAGAAAAAGAAAATTTTCCATTCTTTGCGTTATTATTTCTAGGATGACCCTATTCTATTGAAGCAGTGCAGGGATGGTGTATTACGCAGGTGTGTACCGGAGGTGGAATATGAAAGTGTCCTTCGTCATTGCCACACTCTATCGAAGGGTGGCCACCATGCTAGTTCTCGAACTGCGGCCAAGGTACTTGAGAGTGGCCTTCACTGGCCTACTTTGTTCAAGGACGCATATGACTATGTGTGGCAATGCGATTCCTGCCAACGGGCAGGTAACATTTCAAAAAGACAGAAGATGCCCCTCAATGTATTTCAAGAGGTCGAGGTGTTCGATCTGTGTGGTATTGATTTTATGGGACAGTTTGTGTCCTCCAATTCTAACTTGTACATTATATTAGCTGTTGACTATATATCGAAGTGGGTAGAGGCAATACCCACTAGGAATAATGATGCGGCCGTAGTGTGCAGGTTTGTCAAAGAATACATTTTCTGTAGGTTTGGGGTACCAAGAATGATAATTAGTGATGGGGTACACATTTCCAAAATCAGAAGTTCACCGCATTGCTAAGAAAGTACGGGGTAAAGCACAACATTGGTACCCCGTACCACCCTCAGACACAGGGGCAAGTGGAAGTCTCCAATCGAGAGATTAAGAAGATCTTAGAGCACACTGTTGCTTCGACGAGGAAAAATTGGAGTATCTTGCTACCGGACACTTTGTGGGCGTACAGGACGGTGTACAAGACACCTATAGGCACTATGCCTTTTAGGTTGGTTTACGGTCGGGCTTGCCATTTACCGGTGGAATTGGAGCATAAGGCGCACTGGGCGCTGAGGAAGTTGAATTTGAGCTATGATGAAGCAAGAAAGAAATGGATGTTAGAGCTAAATGAACTTGACGAGCTCGGGATGAATGCCTATGAAAGCTCGCGGATCTATAAGGAGCGAACAAAGCTGATTCACGATCGACAAATTCAGATGCGCATTTTCAAGAAGGGAGATCGTGTACTCTTGTTAAACTCCAGGTTGAAGATGCATCCCGGGAAATTGAAATCCCAATGGAGTGGACCGTTCACAGTGGAAGAGGTCAGGCCACATGGCGCAATCATGGTGCGTGATGGTGAGACAACATTCTTGGTTAATGGGCAGCGATTGAAGTTGTATTTCGGTGAGGATTACTAAAGGAAAGTGAATGAGGTCAAACTCATAGCGCTTCCAGATGCATGAGGAGCTTGATTTCGTCTAGCCTAAGACGTTAAATAAGGGCACTTGTTGGGAGGAAACCCATCCATTGGTAGTTTTGTTTAGTTCTTTCACATTTGTAAGTTAGTTTGATTTGATAGTATTTTTAATGTAAACAAGATACCTTGATCATTTGTTTAATGTGCAGGACTGAGGGAGGGTCGATACCATCGACCCTTGTGTCGATGTTATCGAGATCGGCACAGGTAGGCGGCTGCAAAAATTTCTCTGAGTCGATATTATCGACGGCCTCGTTGATGGTATCGACCCACCATCAGGTTGCTCTCCAGAAGGAGGTCGATAGTATCTACATGGATGTCGATACTCGCGAGATCTCTGGAGATATTCAGACGAAAAGTGTCTCAGTGAAGTCGATACCATCGACAGTCCTGTCGACAGTATCGACCCAGTTACAGACAGGAAGCGGAGGGTGGGCCTCGCGAGGGTATTTGCCCTAAGCAGAAGTCGATACTATCGACTTGCGTCGATAGTATCGACGCGACACGTCACCAATCCATGAGAGAAAATCAACGGTGATCGATGCATCAAGAGTGCAGATCCATGGGATTGGTCAATACCATCGACACCTGTTGATGGGATCGACGTGTCATCGATCTGGGCCCCCAAATGAGGCTATCGACAACCGTCGATACTAGCGGAAGACCGGATTGTGCTACAGGTGTTGATACCATCGACCTGCATCGATGGTATCGACGGGTACATAGCAGCACTACCACAGTTATAAAAGGGATGGATTGTCGTCATATGACATCACACCTTCAGAGCTTTCCTCCTCCACTTGTGTCGTGCGTCTTGTTGAGAAACTGGAGCCCGACCAGGAGCATCCAAGGAGTGAGTTCTTCCCCGAGCCTTCACCAAGCGGAGATTGTCTTCTCCGGTCTTCACCAAGCTTCGTCTTCTTTTCCTTCTTTCTTTGCTATGATGGTGCGTACAGCCGGTGCTTCTTCTTCATGGGCAGATCTAATGGAGATCCCTGAGTTCATTCCTCCACCCACTGCATCTATTCTGTTCCCGTGGATTGTCCATCCTTCTGCGGAGGTCCGGAAGGTCTACGAGGAACTGATGAAGCGCAAGATTGAGCCGACCCTCTACGTCGACCGGGACATGATCCGCAATCTGGGGTTCGAGGCCAATATTGCCTACATTCTCAAAGGGCAGGCAAGGCATACAGGTAGGAGGCCCGATGAGATGGAATTCCACACTGACGGCCAGCCATTCTTCGGTGAATGGCCCACATACAAGGAGCTAGTGGCGGAGTTCATGGCGATGCTGGATATATGTGTCGTGCCAAATGACGTCATCGCCACTGATCAGGAATGGATCAAAGGCCGCGTTTCTTTCCGGCTGTACAACAACGATTACACTCTCACCCTCAGGCAGTTCAATTCCATCTACAACTAGAATCATGGGAGAGATCAGTACCGGAGGCCACTATCGATAAAACCTTCTACTCGATCTATTCTTTAGTTGACCCTCGCAATTCTATTCTAAAGTTTAGTTGCTCGAGGGCGAGCAATGTTCAAGCTTAGAGGAGTTTGATGCGATGATTTTGAGTCGCATTTATAGACTTGTTTCACTCATGTTTTATGTGTTTATTGGTCATTTTGGTGGTTAGTATTGCATAATTCACTTACTTTAGTCTATGATCCTTCTCAACATCAATTATCCCTTATTTTATTGTTTTGAGCATAAATGATTACATTATTATGTTTTATTTCGGCTCATGTGGGTTTATGTTGCAATTTCAGGAAAAACGCATATCTGCAGTTGTCGATACCATCGACAGCTGTCGATACTATCGACACAGCCACAGGTTTCCATCCGCAAGGAGCAGCACAGAGTCGATACCATCAACAGGGAAGTCGATGGTAGCGACATAGCATCAGGTTGCTGGCGAGTAGATAGTCGATACTATCGACCCTAAAGTCGATACTATCGACACCTGAAGATTCAGCGACAGAAAAGGGATAAAACTGACGCCTAAGAGTGTCGATACCATCGACCCTCGTCGATGGTATCGAGTCAGCATCAGGCCCAACGAAGAAAAGAAAAGAAGATTTGTCGATACCGCGCAGTGTCGATACCATCGACCCCAATCGATGGTATCGACACCGTCAGATGCAAGTTTGTTTTAGATTGATCTAAATATGATGGCTGTGATATTTTTGCAACCTAACTCGGTGATTATACCTAATGACGGCGGCCAAGAGCCAGGTATCACGTCATTAGCTGTTGCACACGTCCCGAGAAGGTGTGAAGAGAAGAACGGAGCCTAAAAGCACGCCCCATCCATTATGGAAGCCGAAGAAGATGTTTTCCACCGCCGAAAGGCTGTAGATCGTGCATTCTACGCTGAGGAACACTTGGATCTTCTCCGTTAAGGGGTTTCATTACTTATTCACATTTTTCTCCATATTTCCACTTTTCTCAACCTTGTCTTGCTCTGAGATGAACATGTGTGGCTAATCCCCTTTATCTTTAGGACCGGGAGTATTCCGGGGAAGCATTGTATGACATTTTTATCATAGTAATTCATCATTTATCTCTTAAATCTGTGGTATGATTTCGTTTTCTCAATTATATTGTTATGCTTGATCACCATAATGATAATCTAATACCTTTAATTACTTTGAAAGAAGAATTAATGGTTGAAAAGAGACGAAATTCACATTAATTAACAAATCTCTTGAATAAGGTGATGTACGGTTAATGGTGGACACTAGAGTTCGATGCTAATGCACCTAGTTTAGGGTATAGGTTACTACGACGGTGGAACCAACCTAGACATAGGTAGTGAATTGTACCACGACAGTGGGCAATTCTGACTACAGGACACTACCCGGATTGAGAGATGAACCTGAACTATTATATGGAAATTCATACAATGAAAACCCACGGTGAAACCGCAATCCTAAAGATATCCACTTGAATTGATTAAACTAAACCCTTAATCGATTGCTTTGTTTTATTTTATTTTCTTTTATTTTTACAACAACTCTCAAGCTCTTTTAATCGGTTTATCTGATCGCAACCAGTTAGTAGTAGTCTACCGATAATTCAGTGTCCCTGAGTTCGACTCGGACCTCACAAGGGCCTATACTACATTGACGCGTGCACTTGCATTTTACGCATGGAAAAATTGTGTCAAAGACCCAGAAATTGATGTAATTCTTAAGTCTTTTCAGTGAGATCATGTGATGGTTATCTCTATGATGAATGTAATGGTTATCTTTATGAAATGCATGTAATGGATATCTCTTATGAGCTTGTATGAGTATTGATCTATCATGAATAAAAGTGTTTTCTATGGCTTCGATTGGACATATCCTTGTTAAATAAGAGTATTATATTAAGGGGGAGTCTTAAAATCATATAATTAAGTGGGAGTAATATATGTCATGATTAAATTGATTATCTTTTGAAATGACAAAGGGGGAGAAACAAATATAAATAATAAGGAACTAAGCAAGGGCATATCTATAAAGGTAAAATTCAGGTATGAAATTTACATTGTTTAAATTTCCTTTATTTATATTTTGGAAATGTTTGTCATCTTCAAAATGGGGGAGATTGTTGGCTTAATTGGACATTATTAAAATCCCTTTGTTTTGATGATGACAAACATTTCATTCTTGTGGATCTAACGTGCTACTTGAGTATTTCATGAACAAGGTGGATGACAAAGTTTTGGAAGATCTACATGCTTATACTGATTTATTTTCATGATTGTAATCAAATGTAAACTTGTACAAATATATAATGTACAAGTACTTAGATATCATGTAAATCAAGCGTTTAGATCTTCCCTATCCACACACAACACTTAGATAGGTCATCCCTAAGTGAGCATCACAATTACACATTCATTCCTTACACTTAGCATATGAGTTAAAGCTTTGAAACAGAGTTGGTCTCGGTCGACAAACTTCTCGACCGAGATACTCTCGGTCAAACATTTTCTCTACTGAGAAACTCCCAAGTATAAAGGATGAACATCTTTGCATAACCTGCTAAAAGCAATCACAGAGAAAGGCTCGGTCAAACTTTACTTTGACCGAGATAGTAATCTCAAGAAAGTTCTATAGTCGTTAGACTTGGTTATATAACCGTTAGAGTTAATGGAAAAAGTAGTTGGGAGTTGAGTTGAACGTTGCTCTAGACTCACCCTCGGTTGACAATTTCCTCGACCGAGAGACACTCGGTCAACAAACTTCTCAACTGAGAAGGTGTCTGTCTGCACTTTTCAGAATTAATTAACTAGTTGTTACTAATGTAATTAGTGGATACCTAACAGCTAGTTAAGCACTAAGAACCCCCTAGAAAGTGTCTAGAACGTCCCTAAGTACTTGTAGGACATTCCTATAAATAGGAAATGCCTTAGGACACCTAAGCTCACTGGAGTACACATACTTGCAATTGAGAATCAATCCGTGTGATAAATTAAGCAAATTCAACACATGCAAATCATTTCCATTACTGGTATTTCGTGTCCTATAGTCTAGAATCTCCTACCCACTATACTTTCACTTACATACACATTGGTTATGAGATCAAAACACTTGATATAGGATTCAAGCCTTGTGCTTAAGTGGTAATTGTAATTTCCTATTTCCTATCTTGTTCTTTCTTATTGTATTGTACTCTCCTTGCTACTCCAAGGTTGGAGGCTGCGGAGTGGAGAGGGTGAAATCTTCTTAGGTGGAGAAGGAGGACTTTGGACTACTTCTAGAAGGTCTCAACGGGAAGCTACTTACAGGACGAAGGCTACTTTGAGGGGGAGCTAGAAGTTACTTCAAGTGAAGGCTGCTTTAAGGTTGGTGAGATGACTTCGAGTGAAGGTTGTCCAAAGGGTTTGGGAAGGTATTTGTAATTTTGTGTAACATCCTTGAGAAGGTAATAAAATTCAAATACTTTCAAATCCCAATTGGAAACAATTGGGTAGTGGACTGACTCCCTTAATTTTTTCTAAGGGTGAAACCACTCTAAACCTTTGTCTCCTTCTTCTACATCCTTTTGGTTGTTTGTTGATTGAATTATCTTAAAAATTACTATAAAACCCTATTCACCCCCCTCTAGTGGTTTTTCAATCTTCAAAAAGGGGGAGAATGTTGACTTAAGGTCTAATTGACTAAACCCTTGTTACTAACCATTCCACTCATTTGTGTCTAATGCTTCTACTTGAGTGATTTCAGATTAGGTATAAACACACTCCAAATGCCCTAACTTGCACATCCTAACTTGGAGAAAGACAAGTCAAAGTCGATCCAGGTTCACCTTTGTGGAAAAGGCCTTAAATCAATTAGAATGATGTTGTAAATCACTTGTAATGATTGTATGACTTGTAATTAAGCTTAGAAAAAATTAAGAGCACTTAAATTGAATATTTAAGCACTTGTATGTCACTTACCAAAATTCATCACAAACACTTTTATTGGTTGATCTACTCACATGAAACTTGACCGACAAAACTGTGTGGGTCTTGGTAACAGTCAGGGTCAGTCGAGTTTCCCCAGGACAAACTCGACCAAAACCCATACACAGGCAAATCAATTTTAAGCTTTTGATCAAGTTTCATCAAGGATAAACTCGACCAACAACTCAAAATTTCTTTGTCAAATAGTGCCATCAGTCGAGTTATATTTATTGAAACTCAACCAGCAGTAGTGTACGAAATGTGTAGAAAAAGTGTTTCTAACTGTTGGATTATTACAAAACTTGAAAAAAAAATATTTGTTGCAATTAATTGGGCAAACCCTGATTGAAATTAGTGTTGAAATTCCAACAAGTTAATTTGAGATTTTGGGTTGATTAGCCCAAACGGTCTCAAGACCGTTTGGGGGTCACCCCAAGACCGTTTGGAGGTCTGGGGTCAAGTATAGTTGATCAATTGAACGTCCAAAGGTACCAAACATATTACAATTAAGTGCTGAATTGTTGATCAACTCGATAGACCAATCCTTGATGATTTTTCACTAGAATCCAAAGGATGGATGGGCCAAACGGTCTCAAGACTGTTTGGAGTTCATCCAAATGGTCTCAAGATCGTTTGGTGGTCACCCAAGACCGTTTGGAGGTCTAGGGTTGAGTATGGTTAGGTGTTTAAAGGTCTAAAGGTACCAAATTGATATACAATGCAATGCTGATTTGGTGATCAATCCAATGATTCAAACCTTAATTGATTGACTTGGATTTTGATGATATGATGGGAAAACGGTCTCAAGACCGTTTGGAGGTCATCCAAATGACCTCAAGACTGTTTGGGGTCAGGTCATACCCAATTTGGATGATGGTTCTATGGTTTCAAAGTAACTAGTCTTACATTGATTAGTATTGAAGGATCATCGATTCCAAACCCTAATTCAATTGAATCAAATCCTAATTGATGAACGATTGAGGGTTAATTAAGGGTCAAATCAGTTGAAGGTTGACCTATTAAACTCAATTGATGTATGAGTATAGGTCCAATTGCTGTTTGGTTCCATGAATTCAATGATTGAAGTAATCAACATTGGAAACCCTAATTCAATTGGATACCTTATGTAATGGAGGTCCAATGTGATTAAATCTTTGGGAATTAAGATGATGAATGTTCTATTTATCCAATGATGATTAGTAATGATAATCAATGAAGGTATGAAGGTTGAAACCCTAATAATACCTAAGTGATTAGAACCAATTAAAGGGAGAATTCTTAATTGTTTATAGGATTAATAGCTTGATACACTATGTTAACCATAGTGGCATGTACTTGATTGAAGGGTTGATGTGACCTAATCAAGTTAAAAGAATGAAAGATTAGAATACATATATTTATATATATAAAAATATGAATCAGGTAATGATCATATGTAGCACGGCCGTGTAAGGGAGCACGGCCGTGGTAGCCTTACTTTGCACGACCGTGCAAGGTGGCACGGCCGTGGTGTCCTATAAAGAAATTGGAAAGTTTTGGTATTGTGTTGACATTGTTATATATGCATGTCCTTATTTGTATAAGTCATACAGGTTGATATTATGAGGTGATCATAGCCAGGTAAGAGTTATGATGTCATATTCCTTGAAAACAATTATAAGCTTTTAGAGTAATGATATGTGAAAAGTATATACATTGCTTCAATCAAGGTCATGTTGTTAGATGACTTGATGCTTATATGTCACTTGGTAGCAAGAGTTATGATAATCTGAGGGTTTGAATAACCATGTTCCTGAATCATTTTATGCTTAATGCCTTGAAGGCTTAGATGGTTCAATGGTTGTTTAATCTAAACCCTAATGATACCTAAATACATTAAGGGGTTAAGTGATTAGTAGATCGACCCATGTTATGATTATTAAAGAAGATTACCAAGGTACCCTTGAAGGGTTCAAGTAGATAACAACCCTTGATCAAGCAAACCCTAATCATATAATGGGTTGACTTAATCTATGTTAATCAAAGATGACTTGACCTAATCTAACCTAGAGTGATTTAAACATCATCTAGTAGTAAGAAGAGAGAGAAAGCTCCTAATATGAATGAGAATCAAGTAACATACTTTCAATATGTAAGAATGTACATGATTAGGGTATGATCCATCAAGGTAAGATCATGGAAATCCTAATTATAATGATTAATGAATCTTAACCTAATTTGAGGGCATCAATGATGATAATTTTCATATATAATGATGCTATGAGCTCAATTCACTATGAAGTGAATAGTAAACCCTAATTCTAGGGTAATAACATGTAACGTGAATAGTAAACCCTAATTTAGGGTGATCTGATAAATGGAGTAATTCAGGGTTATGCCTTTGAGTATGAAACCCTAATTACAAGTTGTAATATGAGAAATCTTTATGCCTCGAGAGCTAAGAGGTTCTATAACCCTATGTTGAAGTAAGAGAATACAAACCCTAAATAATGAAGGATGGGGTATGTTAACCCTAGTCCTGGGTTATGATTTCAAGTATGAAACCCTGTGAACTAATTACAATATAAGAATTCTTATGCCTTATAAGATAAAGGGATTCAATAACCTTAATTGAGTGGGGTAAACCCTAACTCTACTTATGCTTTTAAGCATGAATCTTCATGATTAAAGTATGAGATGAGTAATCATTATTCCTAATCATAAAGAAAGGGATTGAATAACCCTAATTGATGTAAATAAGGGAACCTAGCCTTAGTGTAAGCATGAAGGTACTATTCCTGAATTGAAAGGTTAATTCTGCTTTATAAATTTCTCATCTGGAAATGAAATGTTTATTGTTGTCAATTGAATTAACCATGCAGGTTCTTATAAAAGGATGATTATATCCAGGTGAAGGTTATGATATCATATTCATTGGAAGCATGTTATTAGCTTTGTGAATAGTGATATACCATGTTGCCTTGTTAAGTGACATCATATAAGATTGATAGGCTATGAGAGCCATGAGTAACATCAAGGCCATGCTAATAAGATGACTTATGATGAATTAAGGGTTTGAATACCCTATTCTTGAATCATAGTAATGAAATGGTTAAGAAATGATATCCAATTGATAATTGATGTGAGTTAGACTTGATACATTTAGTATTCTACTTTTATAGTTGTTGTTCTAATGATTAATGCTTGGAAACATGCTTGATGCTAAAAGAATGCTAGAATGTACCTAACTAATCAAGTATAATCATATCATGTAGAGCCCTGACCATAGATCCATCATTGTCAGAGACCAAATGATGGTGAAACAGGTTTTCCTAAGGGAACTCCTGGAGCATATACTTTTGAGTATATGGGGGTATATGGACGCAAATATCCTTACATCCTAGTGTAGGAATTGATGTAGATGTACTTTAATATTTCAACCCTTCACTATATATATTCATACCAGGTGATGTACCACAAATCTCCCAAAGAAATTACTAATACCGCATCGATGAGAGATAAATAAGAAATCTTTCGATGACGATGAGAGTTCAGAACTCCACTGTAACTCTATAGCAAATTTTGCAGAATACCCTGGATAGCTACTACAGTAGAGACACAAGATGTCCTACAAGTAAATCCTCTTACTGACTGAGGAAGATGAGGTCATAAGAATCCGGCTCTTTTGATGACCTATGTATGGTACCGACGTGATTTTTATAAATGGTCGGTTGGAGTATGAGCGGTATACCTCATCTCCGCAGGGCATAATAATGTTTGAAAATATAATCATCCATATAGTATAACTGCTTAGGTTGAACTACGATAAACAATGATTGATGTTACATTGTTGACTTTAATAGTCTGTTCAAGTATCTAGCATACATGTTCTACATATGCTTTAATGAAGTGATTTCTTAAGTAAATGTTATTTTACTTATTACCAAACCTATTGTTGATATTTTCAGTTACTTTGATTCTGTTATTCCTTATATGCTATAACAAAGCCTCTGGCGGAGAGTTATAACTCTTGCTGGGACAATTATTTAAATTGTCTCACTTCCGTGGGATTCTACTTTTTAGGAAGACGACGAGGACGAAGGAACCCATCAGTGGGTGAGCAGCAACAGCAGCAATCTCAGGGACAACAGTGATCTTCAGGTGGAGACACTGTCTGTCATGTTGTGTAAATAGTATGTCATGTGTCGTCTCTGTACTCTCAGGTCCTAGGAGTCAGTATATCTGAGATTTTGGCATGATGCCTCGAGATTTTGTATCTTACCTTGTACAGTTAACAAGGTGGGTTTTGTTGTAATGCTCGAGATGTTTTTATTACAGAGATGTATCAATGGATCAGTTTGTAAATGACCTATCATGTTTTTTTATGAAAGAGTTTTTATCTTTCGAAGATCTCTTTACAAAATTTTTAAATTTTTAGTGATTTTTGATAATTCTGCTGCTAATCGCTTTCGCATTCTTTAATTTGATTGTCAGTTTGGTGTCGATCGTTTCAAGTGGTATCAGATCTCTAGGTTCGCTGAGTCTACAGAGACATAGGACTTAGGCAGTAGAGTCTGTTCTAAGTGTCATCCAGTGTATCTGATGGTAACTTCTACTCACATAGGAGGAGAATAACTTAAAGATGACTGGATCGGATGAGGAGTTTGCTGTGAAGAGCAACAATACTGCACCAAGAAGAGGTACAGAGGAGCAAGCAATAGAGGGACAATTACATGAGATTCCCCTAGCTGACCCAACCATGATAAGGAATTCTTCCTTAGGAATCACTGTTGGGGAATTTAGGGCTACCATGATGTATCTAGTGGATCAAGCACTAGCAATACAACCCAGATTACCAGCTCCTAATGATGATGTTTTGGATATCAACAGAATATGTGAACCACAACAACAGGTTGAAGCAATGGTAAATGATGAAGCTTTGAACCTAGAGCAAGCCAGTTCTCAACCTCAGTCTGATGAATCAGTATACAGTAATATAGGGGTTAAAATACAACCAGAGACCAGGACCTGCTATAGGTGTAGGAAGCCTGGACATATCAGAAATAATTGTCCAGAAGAGAAATATAAAGGAAGAATTGAGAAAAGGCCTATCCAAACCCAGGAGCAGAGACCTGGTAGTTCCAAAAGGAAGACGTTTCTGGTGTCACCAACACAACCAAAACCTAGTACACCAAGTCAATGGTCATCCAGAAAGGGTAAAGAACCCTTCAGACCATACTGGGCACCTAGAATTTTCTACATATGTAGACAGGTTGGACATCTGGCAAGAAATTGCCCAGCCAGAAATGTTATGGCAAATCAACCTCTGAGGCAGGATCAGCTTGAGACAATGAATAATCCTCGAGTCATTATAGGTTAGAAGAAATAAATGTTATTCTTATATGTCTTTTTATGATCTCTTGGACAAAACTGAGAAAGTAATTGATTGAACTTTTCTTAATTAATCCTATAAGGACATAATGTTGTATAAAATAGATGTTTCATGTTACATGCTTACCTCCATAAAAAGGATGAAGTATTAAAGAGATGTCTGGATAAAATTCAGTAATGTTAGATCTTATACTTGTGATAATAGGAAAAGAGAAGGAAAATGGTAGTATACAAATGCATATTACCTTATCTCAGTATTTATATACCCTGGCCAGGTATACAATTGCTGATGATAAAGTAAATATGGAAACTCCTAGATTGTTATCTTTTTTATTGCTCTGATCAAGTAGTCATTCTGAAACAATCTAATGAGTATCAAGAAATAAGAAATATGGGAATAAGGGAGGTCAACCCTGTCCAGTAAAGATGTAAGAATAATAATAAAGATCCTCCCCATAAATGTGAAAATGTGATGGAATCATAAGATGTTTCATGAATGGTTGAAAATACATGATATAACAAGAGGAATATGATCCCTTATTCTCTTTCTTTCTAGGGACATGGCAATCAAGTGGGTCTTAGGACACTTGATGTGCATAATATAAAGATGTTTATGTGAAGTATACCTAGAAAGGTATCAGTTTATCTTGGAGTTTAGTTCCAAGTTGAGAATATATGTAACAAGTAATGTCCCAAGATGAAAGGAAGATAGCACATGTGATAGGTATCAAGATAAGAATGTAATAATATATCAAATGACTTATGTTGATTACCTGGAATGGTCAACTATGAAATCAAATTAAACATGTAAAACAATATGAACATCACATGTTAGGGGTTTATGTTTTTCATAGACAAAATTCTTTCTAAGATATCTTTCAGATAAATCCTTGATTGATAAGAAATTTTTCCCTATAATAAGAGAATGTACAACTAATGAGTTACTTAGTGTAAGTAATAAGGAAAGTTAGTATGGTGTTATCAGGTGAGATGACACAATCAAGGTATGAAAGGACTTATATAGTCTCAAAATAGATGACAGGGTATGATTGTGATTTTAAGAAAATGTTGATTTAACTAAGGAACATGAGAGTATATGTCCCGTGTGAATCTTTCCATGGAAAACTTGAGTGGAGAAACTTTGTATTGAAAAAAACTCTATGATGTTCCATAATAACGAAATGTCACTTGAAGACATAATGGTATAATGCTTAAATAATATCTGCTTTCCCTTTTCTTTCTGGGATTTCGGGGACGAAATCCTTGTTAGGGGTTTATAATTTGTAGCATCCCTGACCTGGGTTACGAACTAACCCCAGGTGTTTTTCTTAATCATGTGATTAAATGCTTGTGGTTATCTGTTGATAATGTAATTAAAGCTCCTAAGGAACATACATTTCCATTTCTGCCCCTTTTGAACAATGTTGTAATATTGTTTTGTAATACAGGGACCTATGTGCAAATTACCCAATTAAAAGGGGTTAACTTGCAAATTGCACATGTTAAGATGTTTCTTTATTGTTGAGACATCATAAGAGTGAATGTAATGAAGTGTGATTGGTTCCCCAAGCTTGGGCACTGAGATGCAGCTTGTGGGGCAATCTTTGTGCTTAAAACCCTAATTTTGGTGTAAAGTGCAATTTACCCAAAATGAGGGATGAAACTTGTAAAATACACATTTTAGAGTATATTTATGACTCTTGGCATCATTTAGAGTAAGAATGGTGAATAGGGCACTTCAATTGAATAATCAAATAAGAATGATAACCCTTATAAAGTAA
Source organism: Alisma plantago-aquatica (assembly GCA_963693085.1). Taxonomy (NCBI): domain Eukaryota; kingdom Viridiplantae; phylum Streptophyta; class Magnoliopsida; order Alismatales; family Alismataceae; genus Alisma; species Alisma plantago-aquatica. The sequence goes on from OY856410.1 coordinate 647,047,815, forward strand.
ATAATCAAGTTATAAGCCTAATAACCCTTCTATATGTGCAACTTAGTAAAAAGTTGGCTTTCTTCACCTTTAGACCTTGGGTTTAAGATGAGGTTTTCTTAAGTATGGAAGGGAGAAACGTGGCTTAGAAGAAGGGAAGGACCTAGATGAGAAATGGAGAAACAAGTTGTCCTTATGTTGGAATTTCACCCAAAGTATATATATACACCTTTTCTCACTTAGCAAGGATCATTTCCTTCACTTCCCTTATTATCCCCTTGCTTAGACCGACTTAGGACAGAGCTCTGGAGCAGAGGAGGACGGATAAGGAGTTCTAGGTAAGCTTTGGTCATCTTCTTGCTCGGATTCATGGAGGAATTCATGGTGCAAGGTTGGTTTTATGGTCTTCCTTACTTGTTTCCTCTTTCTAGCCATCTTTTCCCAACCTTTCCTTGGAGAAACACCCTTGGACGACATGTGGAGCTCAAGACACCATTAAAGGCTTGAATCTTGGAAGCTTGGAGCTTAAGGAACGACCTTAAGGCGGGTTTTATAACTCTAAACCTTTTGCTTTCTTATGCATATCTTTGTTCTTGCAATTAGTACTTAGTTCTTCTTCTTTCCCACTCTTCCTTGCTTTCTTGCAACTAAAACCACGAAGAACAGACCTTGATCTGGAGGTAGAAGAAGATGGGCATGATTACCAATGTTACTTTATCAAACGGTCTTGTTTTCCCCCCTTTGGCCAAACGGTTTGGAGCAAACGGTTTGCAAAACCGTTTGAAGAGCAAACATTTTCACAAGGTCGGTTGGAGAAAACGGTCTCCAAGACCCTTTGAGGGCGTTGACCAAGCGTTGACCGTTTTGGATTTCTGTTCATAATTATGTAGGCTAATGACCCACCAAATTTGAGGGGTTAACTCCAAAGCAATCGTAGGTTGAAGGCCAATCCATTAGGCACATTGAATTGAATTAAATGCTGATTTTCACTCTGATTAACTTGAACGTTTTGGGAAAACGGTCTCAAGAGCGTTTGAGTGCGTTGACCAAGTGTTAACCGTTTGGTATTACTGTTCCTAATGATGTGTTATAATGACCTACCAAATTTTATAGGTTAACTCCCAAGGAATCATGAGTTAAAGGCTAAACAATTAGGTAATTGAATTGAATTAAGTGCTGATTTTCCAATATGATTAATTGAACTTTTTGGGAAAACGGTCTCAAGACCGTTTGAGGGCGTTGACCAAGCGTTGACCGTTTGTGATTCCAGTTCATAATTATGTTGGTTGATAATCCTCCAAATTTGAGGGATTAACTCCCAAGGAATCGTGATTTGAAGTCTAATCAATTAGGGAAACCTAATTGGATTAAGTGCTGATTATCAATCTGTTTTAATTGAACTTTTTGGGCAAACGGTCTCAAGACCATTTGAGTGCGTTGACCAAGTGTGGACCGTTTGAGATTACTGTTCCTAATTATGTTGGTTAATAACTCACCACATTTTAGGGGTTAATTCTCAAGGAATCATGAGTTGAAGGCTATTCAATTGGGCAAACCCTGATTGAAATTAGTGCTGAAATTCCAACAAGTTAATTTGAGATTTTGGGTTGATTAGCCCAAACGGTCTCAAGACCATTTGGGGGTCACCCCAAGACCGTTTGGAGGTCTGGGGTCAAGTATAGTTGTTCAATTGAACGTCCAAAGGTACCAAACATATTACAATTAAGTGCTGAATTGTTGATCAACTCGATAGACCAATCCTTGATGATTTTTCACTAGAATCCAAAGGATGGGTGGGCCAAACGGTCTCAAGACCGTTTGGAGTTCATCCAAACGGTCTCAAGACCGTTTTGTGGTCACCCAAGACCGTTTTGAGGTCTAGGGTTGAGTATGGTTAGGTGTTTAAAGGTCTAAAGGTACCAAGTAGATATACAATGCAATACTGATTTGGTGATCAATCCAATGATTCAAACCTTAATTGATTGACTTGGATTTTGATGATATGATGGGCAAACGGTCTCAAGACCGTTTGGAGGTCATCCAAATGACCTCAAGACCGTTTGGGGTCAGGTCATACCCAATTTAGATGATGGTTCTATGGTTTCAAAGTAACTAGTCTTACATTGATTAGTATTGAAGGATCATCGATTCCAAACCCTAATTCAATTGAATCGAATCCTAATTAATGAACGATTGAGGGTTAATTAAGGGTCAAATCAGTTGAAGGTTGACCTATTAAAATCAATTGAGGTATGAGTATAGGTCCAATTGATATTTGGTTCCATGAATTCAATGATTGAAGTAATCAACATTGGAAACCCTAATTCAATTGGATACCTTATGTAATGGAGGTCCAATGTGATTAAATCTTTGGGAATTAAGATGATGAATGTTCTATTGATCCAATGATGATTAGTAATGATAATCAATGAAGGTATGAAGTTTGAAACCCTAATAATACCTAAGTGATTAGAACCAATTAAAGGGAGAATTCTTAATTGTTTATAGGATTAATAGCTTGATACACTATGTTAACCATAGTAGCATGTACTTGATTGAAGGGTTGATGTGACCTAATCAAGTTAAAAGAATGAAAGATTAGAATACATATATTTATATATATATATATGAATCATGTAATGATCATATGTAGCACGACCGTGTAAGGGAGCACGGCTGAGGTAGCCTTACTTTGCACGACCGTGCAAGGTGGCACGGCCGTGGTGTCCTATAAAGAAATTGGAAAGTTTTGGTATTGTGTTGACATTGTTATATATGCATGTCCTTATTTGTATAAGTCATACAGGTTGATATTATGAGGTGATCATAGCCAGGTAAGAGTTATGATGTCATATTCCTTGAAAACAATTATAAGCTTTTAGAGTAATGATATGTGAAAAGTATATACATTGCTTCAATCAAGGTCATGTTGTTAGATGACTTGATGCTTATATGTCACTTGGTAGCAAGTGTTATGATAATCTGAGGGTTTGAATAACCATGTTCCTGAATCATTTTATGCTTAATGCCTTGAAGGCTTAGATGGTTCAATGGTTGTTTAATCTAAACCCTAATTATACCTAAAGACATTAAGGGGTTAAGTGATTAGTAGATCGACCCATGTTATGATTATTAAAGAAGATTACCAAGGTACCCTTGAAGGGTTCAAGTAGATAACAACCCTTGATCAAGCAAACCCTAATGATTATAATGGGTTGACTTAATCTATGTTAATCAAATATGACTTGACCTAATCTAACCTAGAGTGATTTAAACATCATCTAGTAGTAAGAAGAGAGAGAAAGCTCCTAATATGAATGAGAATCAAGTAACATACTTTCAATATGTAAGAATGTACATGATTAGGGTATGATCCATCAAGGTAAGATCATGGAAATCCTAATTATAATGATTAATGAATCTTAACCTAATTTGAGGGCATCAATGATGATAATTTTCATATATAATGATGCTATGAGCTCAATTCACTATGAAGTGAATAGTAAACCCTAATTCTAGGGTAATAACATGTAACGTGAATAGTAAACCCTAATTTAGGTTGATCTGATAAATGGAGTAATTCAGGGTTATGCCTTTGAGTATGAAACCCTAATTTTAAGTTGTAATATGAGAAATCTTTATGCCTCGAGAGCTAAGAGGTTCTATAACCCTATGTTGAAGTAAAAGAATACAAACCCTAACTAATGAAGGATGGGGTATGTTAACCCTAGTCCTGGGTTATGCTTTCAAGTATGAAACCCTGTGAACTAATTACAATATAAGAATTCTTATTCCTTATAAGATAAAGGGATTCAATAACCTTAATTGAGTGGGGTAAACCCTAACTCTACTTATGCTTTTAAGCATGAATCTTCATGATTAAAGTATGATATGAGGAATCATTATTCCTAATCATAAAGAAAGGGATTGAATAACCCTAATTGATGTAAATAAGGGAACCTAGCCTTAGTGTAAGCATGAAGGTACTATTCCTGAATTGAAAGGTTAATTCTGCTTTATAAATTTCTCATCTGGAAATGAAATGTTTATTGTTGTCAATTGAATTAACCATGCAGGTTCTTATAAAAGGATGATTATATCCAGGTAAAGGTTATGATATCATATTCATTGGAAGCATGTTATTAGCTTTGTGAATAGTGATATACCATGTTGCCTAGTTAAGTGACATCATATAAGATTGATAGGCTATGAGAGCCATGAGTAACATCAAGGCCATGCTAATAAGATGACTTATGATGAATTAAGGGTTTGAATACCCTATTCTTGAATCATAGTAATGAAATGGTTAAGAAATGATATCCAATTGATAATTGATGTGAGTTAGACTTGATACATTTAGTATTCTACTTTTATAGTTGTTGTTCTAATGATTAATGTTTGGAAACATGCTTGATGCTAAACGAATGCTAGAATGTACCTAACTAATCAAGTATAATCATATCATGTAGAGCCCTGACCATAGATCCATCATTGTCAGAGACGAAATGATGGTGAAACAGGTTTTCGTAAGGGAACTCCTGGAGCATATACTTTTGAGTATATGGGGGTATATGGACGCGAATATCCTTACGTCCTAGTGTAGGAATTGATGTAGATGTACTTTAATCTTTCAACCCTTCACTATATATATTCATACCGGGTGATGTACCACAAATCTCCCGAAGAAATTACTAATACCGCATCGATGAGAGATAAACAAGAAATCTTTCGATGACGATGAGAGATCAGAATTCCACTGTAACTCTATAGCGAAGTTTCCAGAATACCCTGGATAGCTACTACAGTAGAGACACAAGATGTCCTGCAAGTAAATCCTCTTACTGACTGAGGAAGATGAGGTCATAAGAATCCGGCTCTTTTGATGACCTATGTATGGTACCGATGCGATTTTTATAAATGGTCGGTTGGAGTATGAGCGGTATACCTCATCTCCGCAGGGCATAATAATGTTTGAAAAATATAATAATCCGTATAGTATAACTGCTTAGGTTGAACGACGATAAACAATGATTGATGTTACATTGTTGACTTTAATAGTCTGTTCAAGTATCTAGCATACATGTTCTACATATGCTTTAATGAAGTGATTGCTTAAGTAAATGTTGTTTTACTTATTACCAAACCTACTGTTGATATTTTCAGTTTCTTTGCTTCTGTTATTCCTTATATGCTATAACAAAGCCTCTGGCAGAGAGTTATAACTCTCGCTGGGACAATTATTTAAATTGTCTCACTTCCGTGGGATTCTACTTTTTAGGAAGACGTCGAGGATGAAGGAACCCGTCAGTGGGTGAGCAGCAACAGCAGCAGTCTCAGGGACAATAGTGATCTTTAGGTGGAGACACTGTCTGTCATGTCGTGTAAATAGTATGTCATGTGTCATCTTTGTACTCTCAGGTCCTAGGAGTTAGTATATCTGAGATTTTGGCATGATACCTCGAGATTTTGTATCTTACCTTGTACAGTTAACAGGGTGGGTTTTGTTGTAATGCTCGAGATGTGTTTATTACAGAGATGTATCAATGGATCAGTTTGTAAATGACCTATCATGTTTTTTTATGAAAGAGTTTTTATCTTTCGAAGATCTCTTTACAAAAGTTTTAAATTTTTAGTGATTTTTGATAATTCCACTGCTAATCGCTTTCACATTCTTTAATTTGATTGTCAGTTTGGTGTCGGTCGTTTCAAGTGGTATCAGAGCTCTAGGTTCGCTAAGTCTACAGAGACATAGGACTTAGGCAGTAGAGTCTGTTCTAAGTGTCATCCAGTGTATCTAATGGTAACTTCTGCTCACATAGGAGGAGAATAACTTGAAGATGACTGGATCGGATGAGGAGTTTGCTGTGAAGAGCAACAATACTGCACCAAGAAGAGGTGCAGAGGAGCAAGCAATAGAGGGACAATTACCTGAGATTCCCCTAGCTAACCCAACCATGATAAGAAATTCTTCCTTAGGAATCACTTTTGGGGAATTTAGGGCTACCATGATGTATCTAGTGGATCAAGCACTAGCAATACAACCCAGATTACCAGCTCCTAATGATGATGTTTTAGATATCAATAGAATATGTGAACCACAACAACAGGTTGAAGCAATGGTAAATGATGAAGCTTTGAACCTAGAGCAAGCCAGTGCTCAACCTCAGTCTGATGAATCAGTATACAGTAATATAGGGGTTAGAATACAACCAGAGACCAGGACCTACTATAGGTGTAGGAAGCCTGGACATATCAGAAATAATTGTCTAAAAGAGAAATATAAAGGAAGAATTGAGAAAAGGCCTATCCAAACCCAGGAGCAAAGACCTGGTAGTTCCAAAAGGAAGAAGTTTCTGGTGTCACCAACACAACCAGAACCTAGTACACCAAGACAATGGTCATCCAGAAAGGGTAAAGAACCCTTCAGACCATACTGGGCACCTAGAATTTGCTACATATGTAGACAGGTTGGACATCTGGCAAGAAATTGCCCAGTCAGAAATGTTATGGCAAATCAACCTAGAGGCAGAATCAGATTGAGACAATGAATAATCCTCGAGTCATGATAGGTTAGACGAAATAAATGTTATTCTTATATGTCTTTTTATGATCTCTTGGACAAAACTGAGAAAGTAATTGATTGAACTTTTCTTAATTAATCCTATAAGGACTTATAATGTTGTATAAAATAGATGTTTCATGTTACATGCTTACCTCCATAAAAAGGATGAAGTATTAAAGAGATGTCTGGATAAAATTCAGTAATGTTAGATCTTATACTTGTGATAATTGGAAAAGAGAAGGAAAATGGTAGTATACAAATGCATATTACCTTATCTCAGTATTTATATACCCTGGCCAGGTATACAATTGTTGATGATAAAGTAAATATGGAAACTCCTAGATTGTTATCTTTTTGATTGCTCTGATCAAGTAGTCATTCTGAAACAATCTAATGAGTATCAAGAAATAAGAAATATGGGAATAAGGGAGGTCAACCCTGTCCAGTAAAGATGTAAGAATAATAATAAAGATCCTCCCCATAAATGTGAAAATGTGATGGAATCATAAGATGTTTCATGAATGGTTGAAAATACATGATATAACAAGAGGAATATGATCCCTTATTCTCTTTCTTTCCATGGACATGGCAATCACGTGGGTCTTAGGACACTTGATGTGCATAATATAAAGATGTTTATGTGAAGTATACCTAGAAAGGTATCAGTTTATCTTGGAGTTTAGTTCCAAGTTGAGAATATATGTAACAAGTAATGTCCCAAGATGAAAGGAAGATAGCACATGTGATAGGTATCAAGATAAGAATGTAATAATATATCAAATGACTTATGTTGATTACCTGGAATGGTCAACTATGAAATCAAATTAAACATGTAAAACAATATGAACATCACATGTTAGGGGTTTATGTTTTTCATAGACAAAATTCTTTCTAAGATATCTTTCAGATAAATCCTTGATTGATAAGAAACTTTTCCCTATAATAAGAGAATGTACAACTAATGAGTTACTTAGTGTAAGTAATAAGGAAAGTTAGTATGGTGTTATCTGGTGAGATGACACAATGAAGGTATGAAAGGACTTATATAGTCTCAAAATAGATGACAGAGTATGATTGTGATTTTAAGAAAATGTTGATTTAACTAAGGAACATGAGAGTATATGTCCCATGTGAATCTTTCCATGGAAAAACTTGAGTGGAGAAACTTTGTATTGAAAAAAACTCTATGATGTTCCATAATAACGAAATGTCACTTGAAGACATAATGGTATAATGCTTAAATAATATCTGCTTTCCCTTTTCTTTCTGGGATTTCGGGGATGAAATCCTTGTTAGGGGTTTATAATTTGTAACATCCCTGACCTGGGTTACGAACTAACCCCAGGTGTTTTTCTTAATCATGTGATTAAATGCTTGTGGTTATCTGTTGATAATGTAATTAAAGCTCCTAAGGAACATACATTTCCATTTCTGCCCCTTTTGAACAATGTTGTAATATTGTTTTGTAATACAGGGACCTATGTGCAAATTACCCAATTAAAAGGGGTTAACTTGCAAATTGCACATGTTAATATGTTTCTTTAGTGTTGAGACATCATAAGAGTGAATGTGATGAAGTGTGATTGGTTCCCCAAGCTTGGGCACTGAGATGCAGCTTGTGGGGCAATCTTTGTGCTTAAAACCCTAATTTTGGTGTAAAGTGCAATTTACCCAAAATGAGGGATGAAACTTGTAAAATACACCTTTTAGAGTATATTTATGACTCTTGGCATCATTTAGAGTAATAATGGTGAATAGGGCACTTCAATTGAATAATCAAATAAGAATGATAACCCTTATAAAGTAAATAATCTAGTTATAAGCCTAATAACCCTTCTATATGTGCAACTTAGTAAAAAGTTGGCTTTCTTCACCTTTAGACCTTGGGTTTAAGATGAGTTTTTCTTAAGTATGGAAGGGAGAAACGTGGCTTAGAAGAAGGAAAGGACCTAGATGAGAAATGGAGAAACAAGTTGTCCTTATGTTGGAATTTCACCCAAAGTATATATATACACCTTTTCTCACTTAGCAAGGATCGTTTCCTTCACTTCCCTTCTTATCCCCTTGTTTAGACCGACTTAGGACAGAGCTCTGGATCATAGGAGGACGGATAAGGAGTTCTAGGTAAGCTTTGGTCATCTTCTTGCTCGGATTCATGGAGGAATTCATGGTGCAAGGTTGGTTTTATGGTCTTCCTTACTTGTTTCCTCTTTCTAGCCATATTTTCCCAACCTTTCCTTGGAGAAACACCCTTGGCCGACATGTGGAGCTCAAGACACCATTAAAGGCTTGAATCTTGGAAGCTTGGAGTTTAAGGAACGACCTTAAGGCGGGTTTTATAACTCTAAACCTTTTGCTTTCTTATGCATATCTTTGTTCTTGCAATTAGTACTTAGTTCTTCTTCTTTCCCACTCTTCCTTGCTTTCTTGCAACTAAAACCATGAAGAACAGACCTTGATCTGGTGGTATAAGAAGATGGGCGTGATTACCAATGTTACTTTATCAAACGGTCTTGTTTTCCCCCCTTTGGCCAAACGGTTTGGGGCAAACGGTTTGCAAAACCGTTTGAAGAGCAAACGGTTTCACAAGGTCGGTTGGAGCAAACGGTCTCCAAGACCGTTTTAGGGCATTGACCAAGCATTTACCGTATGGGATTTCTGTTCATAATTATGTAGGATAATGACCCACCAAATTTGAGGGGTTAACGCCAAAGAAATCGTAGGTTGAAGGCCAATCAATTAGGCAAATCAAATTGAATTAAATGCTGATTTTCAGTCTGATTAACTTGAACGTTTTGGGAAAACGGTCTCAAGACCGTTTGAGTGCACTGACCAAGCGTTTACCGTTTGGGATTACTGTTCCTAATGATGTTGTCTAATTACCTACCAAATTTTATAGGTTAACTCCCAAGGAATCATGAGTTAAAGGCTAAACAATTAGGTAATTGAATTGAATTAAGTGCTGATTTTCCAATATGATTAATTGAACCTTTTGGGAAAACGGTCTCAAGACCATTTGAGGGCGTTGACCAAGCGTTGACCGTTTGTGATTCCTGTTCATAATTATGTTGGTTGATAATCCTACATATTTGAAGGATTTACTCCCAAGGAATCGTGATTTGAAGGCTAATCAATTAGGGAAACCTAATTGTATTAAGTGCTTATTATCAATCTGTTTTAATTGAACTTTTTGGGCAAACGGTCTCAAGACCATTTGAATGCGTTGCACAAGTGTGGACCGTTTGAGATTATTGTTCATCATTATGTTGGTTAATAACTCACCACATTTTAGGGTTTAATTCTCAAGGAATCATGAGTTGAAGGCTAATCAATTGGGCAAACCCTGATTGAAATTAGTGCTGAAATTCCAACAAGTTAATTTGAGATTTTGGGTTGATTAGCCCAAACGGTCTGAACACCGTTTGGAGGTCACCCCAAGACCTTTTGGAGGTCTGGGGTCAAGTATAGTTGATCAATTGAAGGTCCAAAGGTACCAAACATATTACAATTAAGTGCGGAATTGTTGATCAACTTGATAGACCAATCCTTGATGATTTTTCACTAGAATCCAAAGGATGGATGGGCCAAACGGTCTCAAGACCGTTTGGAGTTCATCCAAACGGTTTCAAGACCGTTTGGTGGTCACCCAAGACCGTTTGGAGGTCTATGGTTGAGTATGGTTAGGTGTTTAAAGGTCTAAAGGTACCAAGTTGATATACAATGCAATGCTGATTTGGTGATCAATCCAATGATTCAAACCTTAATTGATTGACTTGGATTTTGATGATATGATGGGAAAACGGTCTCAAGACCGTTTGGAGGTCATCCAAACGACCTCAAGACCGTTTGGGGTCAGGTCATACCCAATTTGGATGATGGTTCTATGGTTTCAAAGTAACTAGTCTTACATTGATTAGTATTGAAGGATCATCGATTCCAAACCCTAATTCAATTGAATCAAATCCTAATTGATGAATGATTGAGGGTTAATTAAGGGTCAAATCAGTTGAAGGTTGACCTATTAAACTCAATTGAGGTATGAGTATAGGTCCAATTGATGTTTGGTTCCATGAACTCAATGATTGAAGTAATCAACATTGGAAACCCTAATTTAATTGGATACCTTATGTAATGGAGGTCCAATGTGATTAAATCTTTGGGAATTAAGATGATGAATGTTCTATTGATCCAATGATGATTAGTAATGATAATCAATGAAGGTATGAAGGTTGAAACCCTAATAATACCTAAGTGATTAGAACCAATTAAAGGGAGAATTCTTAATTGTTTATAGGATTAATAGCTTGATACACTATGTTAACCATAGTAGCATGTACTTGATTGAAGGGTTGATGTGACCTAATCAAGTTAAAAGAATGAAAGATTACAATACATATATTTATATATATATATATATATATATATATGAATCATGTAATGATCATATGTAGCACGACCGTGTAAGGGAGCACGGTCGTGGTAGCCTTACTTTGCACGACCGTGCAAGGTGGCACGGCCGTGGTGTCCTATAAAGAAATTGGAAAGTTTTGGTATTGTGTTGACATTGTTATATATGCATGTCCTTATTTGTATAAGTCATACAAGTTGATATTATGAGGTGATCATATCCAGGTAAGAGTTATGATGTCATATTCCTTGAAAACAATTATAAGCTTTTAGAGTAATGATATGTGAAAAGTATATACATTGCTTCAATCAAGGTCATGTTGTTAGATGACTTGATGCTTATATGTCACTTGGTAGCAAGTGTTATGATAATCTGAGGGTTTGAATAACCATGTTCCTGAATCATTTTATGTTTAATGCCTTGAAGGCTTAGATGGTTCAATGGTTGTTTAATCTAAACCCTAATGATACCTAAAGACATTAAGGGGTTAAGTGATTAGTAGATCGACCCATGTTATGATTATTAAAGAAGATTACCAAGGTACCCTTGAAGGGTTCAAGTAGATAACAACCCTTGATCAAGCAAACCCTAATGATTATAATGGGTTGACTTAATCTATGTTAATCAAATATGACTTGACCTAATCTAACCTAGAGTGATTTAAACATCATCTAGTAGTAAGAAGAGAGAGAAATCTCCTAATATGAATGAGAATCAAGTAACATACTTTCAATATGTAAGAATGTACATGATTAGGGTATGATCCATCAAGGTAAGATCATGGAAATCCTAATTATAATGATTAATGAATCTTAACCTAATTTGAGGGCATCAATGATGAATAATTTTCATATATAATGATGCTATGAGCTCAATTCACTATGAAGTGAATAGTAAACCCTAATTCTAGGGTAATAACATGTAACGTGAATAGTAAACCCTAATTTAGGGTGATCTGATAAATGGAGTAATTCAGGGTTATGCCTTTGAGTATGAAACCCTAATTACAATTGTAATATGAGAAATCTTTATGCCTCGAGAGCTAAGAGGTTCTATAACCCTATGTTGAAGTAAAAGAATACAAACCCTAACTAATGAAGGATGGGGTATGTTAACCCTAGTCCTGGGTTATGCTTTCAAGTATGAAACCCTGTGAACTAATTACAATATAAGAATTCTTATGCCTTATAAGATAAAGGGATTCAATAACCTTAATTAAGTGGGGTAAACCCTAACTCTACTTATGCTTTTAAGCATGAATCTTCATGATTAAAGTATGAGATGAGGAATCATTATTCCTAATCATAAAGAAAGGGATTGAATAACCCTAATTGATGTAAATAAGGGAACCTAGCCTTAGTGTAAGCATGAAGGTACTATTCCTGAATTGAAAGGTTAATTTTGCTTTATAAATTGCTCATCTGGAAATGAAATGTTTATTGTTGTCAATTGAATTAACCATGTAGGTTCTTATAAAAGGATGATTATATCCAGGTAAAGGGTATGATATCATATTCATTGGAAGCATGTTATTAGCTTTGTGAATAGTGATATACCATGTTGCCTTGTTAAGTGACATCATATAAGATTGATAGGCTGTGAGAGCCATGAGTAACATCAAGGCCATGCTAATAAGATGACTTATGATGAATTAAGGGTTTGAATACCCTATTCTTGAATCATAGTAATGAAATGGTTAAGAAATGATATCCAATTGATAATTGATGTGAGTTAGACTTGATACATTTAGTATTCTACTTTTATAGTTGTTGTTCTAATGATTAATGCTTGGAAACATGCTTGATGCTAAAAGAATGCTAGAATGTACCTAACTAATCAAGTATAATCATATCATGTAGAGCCCTGACCATAGATCCATCATTGTCAGAGACCAAATGATGGTGAAACAGGTTTTCCTAAGGGAACTCCTGGAGCATATACTTTTGAGTATATGGGGGAATATGGACGTGAATATCCTTACGTCCTAGTGTAGGAATTGATGTAGATGTACTTTAATCTTTCAACCCTTCACTATATATATTCATACTGGGTGATGTACCCTAAATCTCCCGAATAAATTACTAATACCGCATCGATGAGAGATAAACAAGAAATCTTTCGATGACGATGAGAGTTCAGAACTCCACTGTAACTCTATAGCGAAGTTTCTAGAATACCCTGGATAGCTACTACAGCAGAGACACAAGATGTCCTGCAAGTAAATCCTCTTACTGACTGAGGAAGATGAGGTCATAAGAATTTGGCTCTTTTGATGACCTATGTATGGTACCGACGCGATTTTTATAAATGGTCGGTTGGAGTATGAGCGGTATATTTCATCTCTGCAGGGCATAATAATGTTTGAAAAATATAACCAGTTGTATAGTATAACTGCTTAGGTTGAACTACGATAAACAATGATTGATGTTACATTGTTGACTTTAATAGTCTGTTCAAGTATCTAGCATACATGTTCTACATATGCTTTAATGAAGTGATTGCTTAAGTAAATGTTGTTTTACTTATTACCAAACCTACTGTTGATATTTTAGTTACTTTGTTTCTGTTATTCCTTATATGCTATAACCAAGCCTCTGGCGAAGAGTTATAACTCTCGCTGGGACAATTATTTAAATTGTCTCACTTCCGTGGGATTCTACTTTTTAGGAAGACGCCGAGGATGAAGGAACCCATCAGTGGGTGAGCAGCAACAGCAGCAGTCTCAGGGACAACAGTGATCTTCAGGTGGAGACACTGCCTGTCATGTCGTGTAAATAGTATGTCATGTGTCGTCTCTGTACTCTCAGGTCCTAGGAGTCAGTATATCTGAGATTTTGGCATGATGCCTCGGGATTTTGTATCTTACCTTGTACAGTTAACTAGGTGGGTTTTGTTGTAATGCTCGAGATGTGTTTATTATAGAGATGTATCAATGGATCAGTTTGTAAATGACCTATCATGTTTTTTTATGAAAGAGTTTTTATCTTTCGAAGATCTCTTTACAAAAGTTTTAAATTTTTAGTGATTTTTGATAATTCCGCTGCTAATCGCTTCCGCATTCTTTAATTTGATTGTCAGTTTGGTGTTGGTCGTTTCACATTGCAAGAGTAGGTAAGTCCTTAGAAAGGTAGAAGACTCTTGGTGATGTATAGGTAAGTTCTTTGTAAAGTTATTGGCTCCCTTGTCCTCAAAGGGAAGGCTAGGTATCCTTGTCCTGGAAAAGGAAGTTCATATGTTGTAACTCTTATAATGGAATAGAAGGAGTGAAGCATGGTTGAAAAATCCTAGAGGTTGACCTCTCTAGGTAGTGGACGTACATCTCTTAGTTTGGAGTTTGGAATCACTATACATAGTGTGTGTTACTCGTGTTTGTTTCAATATTTCTCATCCTTGCTATGTATGCTTAGTTGCACTCAAATTTCATATAAGCAACCTTATCTTATGATATACTTTGAAGGTCTAATGAATTTTATTTAAATGTTTATAGCTCTATTCACCCCCTCTATATCCCATCATCCAATCCAACAACGACCTCTATATAAAAGATTGTGTTGCTAGAATCTATCAAAATTGTAACTAAAATACTATTAAAGAGAAGCATCTACTTGTAACAACTCCGAGCGACACTATTCATTTTGATTGAGTATTTGAGAATACACGTCATGTAGCTCTTTCACTTCCATGGTGTCCTCACTATCCACTACTAGTACAAGATACTCCCCCTCTAGAACCTGAGATCACTGTAGAATGTGTCCCTCTAACTATAGCTTGTCTATGAGGTGTCTGAAAATATGATTGTGAATTCTATTCAAGTATTAACTTAAGCATTGGGTAGTCCCTCTTAATATGTCCCATCTGTCCATAGTAAAAACATATTGGAGCATTAGTTCCCCAACATTGATCAGAATGTGTCCTGCCACAATTGTCACACATGGATGCATCATGTTTCTATGAACTTGTCACTAACACTGATTATCTTGAAGACCTAGATGATGGTGCCCACCCAGGTGGTGTATTCCATCTACTAAAACTGGACCTTCCTCCACCCTATGAAGAACTAGATATGTGTCTTCTAAAACCACCAAGACCTTATCCAACCTTAAAAAAGAAACCATCACCTTCTCTATATCCACTGCTACTTTGTCCTCCTCTATTGAAATCTCCAGATCTTTTCTTGCTCACAGTATGCTTATTGCCATTAGTTATCTCTATGATGTCTTTCTACTTCCACAAACTCTCCAACATTTCTCTCTCTCTTCTCTTGACAGCTAATAATTTATGTCTAATATCAGATTTTAAACATCCTTGGAATATCCTACATTTCTCTATATCATCTGGTGCCAGTTGAGGACAAAAGTTATCCAACCTTGGAAATATGCCTCATATTTTCCAATTGACATTTTCCAATTGACATGTTGCCATGTCTAATATTATCCAATTGTCCAATCTTATTACTTAGGAAGGTAGGAGAAAATACTTAAGGTGAACTCATATACAAAGTCCCTACATGTCATCATGGTATTCCTCATCTTGTCTTCCACTTCATGCCACCGAACCTTAGCATCTCCTTTGAGTAGATAGACAACATGATTGATCTTCTTATCCTCTAGTAAATCCATTAGGTGAAAAACTTTTTCCAATTGTCAGAGCCACATGTCTGTAATAGATGGGTCTCTCATTCCAGAAAACTCAGTTTCACCAAGATTCTTTACCATCTCATAGGATCTCATCAGACCCTTACTAGAAGATTAATTACTCATGTCCATCTTATATTTCTCTTTTGTCTCAAAAAAGATATGATACATCCTTGTTTCCTCATCCCCATTTTCTCCTCCTTCAGCCACTACTTAAGGGTAAGGACATGAATGGCTCTCACCTTACTCCTCACAGATTCCACGTCCTCTTGTGCCATTTGCACATCCATAAAATAAATGTATATGTTAGAAAATTACAATTCAAATAGGAAATCATCCTATTCCTATTGGTCTCACATTGTAAAATTTTGATCTTTACCATACCAAATTTCGGCATAATCTTATCCAGAGGAAAATATAACAATCTTTACATCATACATTACATCAAAGTGTGTGGAAGCTTAAATGTCTATATACTAAAACTAGTAAATTAATCTCAATGCTTATTCTAATCATGTCTCCAATAGAGGGCATCTCTTGCATGTCTCATGTTGTCTCTTCTAAGTTATCTTGAAGCACCCGATCTTTCCATGAGCTCCCACAGGGAATAAGACCATACAAGGACCAAAGATAAAAGATGGGTCAGTCATAAGGAAAAGTACAAAACCAATAATTTGAAAAGTAAGCAGATATGCAACTAACTACCATGAGTTTTTAAGAGGAATATACAAGAAATTCAACATATAGATATGTATCAAATTGCAAACAAGGGATGTCAATATAAACAAGATTCAATTTTGATATTCAAGACTAGGAGTTCAAAATATTCAATAGATAGCACATATCGATGTCTATTTTGTTGGGGAAGCCTTATGCTCTTTCCATGGGAGCAAAAAACACCAATTGAAGTTCCCAGTATATTGAGGGACACTTGTGTACTTTCCCTATATAGAGTCATGGAAGCATAATTCCACTAAAATAAGTGGGTAACAACCTACCCTTTTCAACATTTAAACAATGTGCTATAGTTTTTCAGGAATAATGTTGGTTTTCTTTCGAAAAAGGAAGGCTAAATTTTAAAAAGAAAAATTATATTAACCAACCTATCTAATCATGAATGCATTCAAGAGGGAAATACTCTTCTTAAATAGGAACGGTAATTTTGTACCTTAAATTTGAGGGCAAAAAAAAATGCAAGTAATGAGATCCATGAATCACCCACATATGATATGTTAGTGTATAGAGAAATAAGTTACTACTGGCTTTGACTATAGTTAGTAGTATATTTTCCATTTAGGAGTGATACACATTGATTTTGTTACTCTAGTCACTTCTTGGGTTAAAATTGAGCCATACATGTAGAGTCCCATAGAACCTCATAATGGAATTGTATCACGTTTATTATCATATACAAGTTGTTAATATAGCCCTTACCACTATACAGACCGGTTAGATTAGTGTGACAAATTTTTCATATTTGCACAATTCAAAAGTCCATGGTCACACACTACCATGCACACATGTGTACCAACTAATAGCTATAAGATAATACAGTATAGTTAACTTTTTATTGATATAACTAATTCGTTTATTCAATGGTACATATACTTGTGCTTGCATATGAATCCACATGTTAACTTCCAGTAGTAGTTATTAATGCATGTTAACAACAATATTAATGTATGATGGAATCAACTTGACAGAGCACAGATAGTGGCAGAACCATCTCTCTTATGAAAGGGGCACAAATAAAATTTACACTAAGTATTGAAATGGTTTTTTATTATTATTTTTTAAATTAGAGGTATATAGAACTTTAAATATTTTATATGAGATAAGTATAACTGTACATGTTTCATATACATTTTTTTGACCCATTTACTAGGATCACATATAGAAAATAAATATATTTACATCAATCAGAAAAAGATCAATAATATAGCTCCATGTGTTGTGGACTATGATTTCTATCAAATTAGGATGCTACTATATATATTTGTTATATCTAGGATTATATATCATATAACATTTAACACATATATAAGGCACCACTGACATAAAAAAATATAACTTTTCTTGTATGATATCTCCTACATAGATTAGTTTTCAAAGGATATAAGTCATTTTTACAAATTCATGTAAATTTTATGTTCAATAATAATTGTGTGAATTAATATATATATATATATATATATACAATCATACATGTACTTTTTTATATTATAATCTTGACAAGTCTAGTAATAAAAAAACAGAGTAAAAGTTTGATTTGTTAAGTGGTACCATGCGACAAGTTATTATTATATATAAGTTAGAGAAAACAATAATATAGTAATTTAAAATTTGAATAATATAATCACCATGACTATAAATATATTAATTATTTATAGGTAATACACAAACATTATGACAATTTATAGTGACTAAATAAAATATAATCATTTTTTATCTAAAGTTGGGACTAAAAAATATTAAATGTACTATCTTTGTTGTTAAAAAAATAATATTTTACTTTAGAAAAATAATATTTGGATAATATTTGAGTAAAAGTATGTCTGTTTAGTTGATCCATTAGGAAAAATTCAAATATTGCTGATTAAATTGAAAGATTTACACAATCGATGGAGTAACATCATGAAATAACTAGTATGACATTAACATAGTCACGTGAAAAATGATAAATGACTCTGTTAATTTCATAAGATATATGACATTTCCTTATTTAAACATATATATCATGATAATTGAAAATTTACAAAAGTGTATATATTTTATAAGAATTATTATTCAATACATCTTGACACCATGTGCTATTAAAAATCATTATTATTTATTAATGTTTACCTCTATTAGCATGCATCATACCACAATAGAGAAAGACATCAACTTATATAATTAGAACATACATTTTATACACACATGATAATATGTACTCATTTTATTAGTTATACATAACAACTATTTACATAAACAAACACGTTTGATTTACTCGTATAATATATACACATAAAATTACATACCCATCAATTATATACTTTTATACATGTACAAATATACATATAAGAAGCTATTTACTCATTCATTATTCATGTTAACTTGTTTGTTTCATCATTATATAGATATCATTATATTTAATAATTAACAAGTTAGCATTAATGCATCAATTTATGGTACATTTATTATTTTTTAGGAAATATAGTATAAATTTGCAATTTTTTTAAACATCAAGACATATTTGTGATAACAAGTAAATTCATGTGATATTAAGAATTTTATCTTGAATGATTGCAATACTTCTCTAAGCATTGTTGTATTCTTTTATATTTTATACCCTAAATTATATTCATAATGACATTACTTTTAGAAAAATGTTTGATTACGTTGAAGGTAGATGCATGGGCATGTAATGAAAATAATATATGAAAAAATATATTAACTACAATACCATGTTGGATATATGAAACATATATATGTTCAAAAAAATTGAAATTATAGGGGGCACGTGCCCCTGCATGCCCTCCCTTGGCGCTGCCTGAGCATAAATTTATAGTTGTGAGATATATATATATATATATATATATATATATATATGTGTGTGTGTGTGTGTGTGTGTGTGTGTGTGTGTGTGTGTGTGTTTTCTAATATGTTCTCTGCACTTGTGATTGATCAATTAGTCTAGCTAGTATATTCTCAACTTAATAGATTAATAATATTTGTCCTTTTAGCTCAATCTACAAGCTCTAGAAACGCAAGGTAGATCGTTGACCTGTTACTCTGTAAGGATTATTCAATGCATGGATCAGTTCATATTGGTTGGGGCTAATCTCCCTCCTGACCTTCACATCCACAAGGAAACAACCCAGGTCCATTTGATTGAGAGTTGTTGTCAGATTCACTACTGCGCAGTTTAGGCTGACCAACACTAGAGTTGTTGTTGTAGATAGAGTCAAAAGGGTGAAGTCATCAACCTTTATAAAGCCTGCAATGGTTGGCATGGTTGTAGCCTGTTGAAAAGATGAGTTTAGTTGGTAGTGGAAGAGAGGTTGTGCAAGTTGTGACTCCTACACACAAGAAAGGTTGTGCTGGTCAGAGTAGTTTGTAGATTGTTGGACTAAAACACTCAGCAACGCTGGATGGGTTCCTATGAGTGGATGAGTTTTTCCATGGAGTTTGGAAATTGCATGAGGGGTCTTGAGAGGTTGTTTCTTGTTAGTATATATAAAAGTCAGAAAAGTGGTGACGAATATCTTTTGATTATAGGTCAGTGCATAATGCCTTGGTGTTGTGAGACTTCTACACCCTACTAGGCAAAAGCCTGGAGATATGTAGGGTAATGGGGATAAAAGGATGGAGAAATGGACTAGATGTTTCACTTTGATCTATTTTTGGAGAACCTAGATGTTGTGAGCATGCATGGTGCTTTTTTATGGTTTGCATGTCTAACAATGGGTTGAGCCATCATGCTAGTGTTGCTTTAGTAATATTATGATAGACTTATTTTGATTTCTTCCAAATTTTGTAATTCTTAATTTACACGTCCAAAGATTCTCAAATTATTAATATATACATATTTTTATTTATAAAAAAATTTAAATATAAATTCTTGAAAATGAGATTATAATTTTTTGAAAAATATGTCTGAATAACATATAACTAGGTCAATAACTTTTTTTGAAAGTTAATAGTTTTCAAAATGAGAGAATTTGGTAACTGCAAGACCTGAGAAAGTATTAAGACTAAATTTTGAAGTTTAGAATTTTCTCAAATTAGGAGAGATAATTGATTCGGGAGCAATTGCAGAGCACTTAACTTGAACAAAAGTTGATTGAATGACTAGTTTGTAAAATATGAATACTTGAACTGCTTAAACCATGATAATTGCCTTGCTTATATCGTTTAGTTGAAGTTGTTTATCTATTAATAGTATGATGTGATGCTTATCTTATATGTACTTATAATGGATTTTGAAGGTGAGTTATATCTCTTGGTGGGACGTTTGGTCTCACCCCGTGGGTTCCACAACTTTTTAGGTGGACGGGCAGGCTAAGACAGAGATCGTGCGGTTGAGACTGGAAATAAAAGGATATGTAGTTGTTGGATCATGGATATGCATTTAGTGTCTAGTAATAAAGTCATATGTGTTGTCCTTGTACACTTAGGTCCTTGGGGGTGATTTGTGAATGTTATACATCAGTTTAAAATTTTGGCTTTATGCCATAGTGGTACAAACATGGTTTGCATATGTGAACATATGATTAAATGTAACAAGTTGTGGCTAAATAGCTAGTAAACAATGAAGTGCAATACTTTTGATATGAATGAAATACAAGTGGCAATAGTTTATGACTTCAATTGAGATTTGTTCAACATGAGATCCTATCATGAGATCGATTTTAATTTACCTTGTTTTGTGGTAATATTGTTATTAGTGATAATTTTGCACTTTGTTTTGAGTAATCTCACTTTGTGTGGCAAAGGGTGTCACATTTGGTGGTATCAGATATATAGGTTTGCTAATTTTATAGGGACACTAGGACTAGGATGAAGTCTAAGTTGAGAACATGATATAAAATATGATGCATGCTGCCTAACCTCATTACTTGAGTGCCCTGGCTAGGTATTTAATTATTGAAGAAAAGGTGAGTATGGAACTCTTAGATTGCTTTCTTTCTAATTACTCTGATTAAGTAGTCATTTTAAAATAATCTAAAGAGCATAACAGATCAGGAATCATGGTGTGAATACCTCCATCTTACCCTAAAGGAGATGAGAAATACATTATAATATACCTAAATGTTAAATTTTGGTGATTAAAAGAGGAATATATGAGACCATGAAACCTAAACATGAGCATAAGTAAGCTATGAGAGATTCTTGAAATTGTAATGTCAGGAAGTTTATGAAGAAGAAGACAGATAAGTCAGCGTTCATGAGGTAAGGCAAGGTGTAAAATCCACATATGATGGAGAGAACTTCTGAGATAAGTATGAAGTGAGAAAACAAATAAGAACAAATAATGAATGAATAATGTGGAACATGAGTTAATCTCATACCAACGTATGTGTATAAGAAAATGTAAGGTGCAATTATCATAATATGTGAAATCGAATAAGGGTGATGATCCTTGCTCAATAGAGAACATGTGAAAAATAATGATCTAACTCTTCATATGAAGTTGTAAAACATGGTAACACAAGGGGATATACATGAAAATGATGAACAATTAACAAAGAAGGAGTAATAATATGTGTTCAGCCTTATAATTCCTATGCCAATGGTAAGGAGACCAAGATGAAACAAGTTAAAATGACACATAAGCAGTTGTAGACTTGTGTAATAGCAAAAGAGAATTGGATAACCCCTTTCTCTTGTTAGCAACATCCCTAGGAAATGTTGTAGTATTTAGGGAAGCATGTTCCCTTAGTATTCTTTCTTTCTAGGGATGCGACATTCAAGTGAGTCTTATGTCACTTGATGTGTATAGTTTTGATGTGACCTTGAGATGGATATTCTGAAAAGTATTAGTTGGTCTTGGACTTTAGTTCCAAGATGGTGATGTTTGTGAATGACGATGTTTCATGGACCTTCCAAGAAATTAGGGAGATTATTATAACATGTTTGGTATCGAAAATAATAGCTAAAAAATGATGGAAAAGTGATGTGATGTGTTTTTGCCATATGTGATGGATTCCAAGGTGAGGAATCCTAGTATCTAAGAGGTGCCAATTGTATGAAAGTTTGAGGATATATTTCCTGATAAGACATAAAGTGTTTTTCTTCATAGAAATATTGACTTTGAGATAAATCTGGTTACCGATACTTAACCTATAGTACAAACATCATATGTTAGGTGTTTATGCACCATATAGGATGATGTCAGCAAGGATGTAGGAGTTGAAGAGACAGTTGCAAGATCTGCTTGAGAAAAGAGTTTTATCAGACCAAGCATGCCTCCTTGAGGATCTCCTATTATGTTATTAAGAAAAAGGGATCCATGAGATTGTCCTTTGGTTATACATAGATGAACAAAGTGTTCAAGGCCGTCTAGATCAGCCTGTGGTGATATTTATATATAATATCTCAATCTACTCTAGTGGTATTTTTCCAGCGGACATGTGACATCTTTTAGTAAGGACAACTTACAACTTCTACAAAAGGTTTATTAAGAACTCTATTACATAGACATTACCCCTAACATAGTTGACAAGGAAAGAGTTATATAATATTTTGTGTGGTATTAAGAAATGGTTTGGGTTGTAGATGCTTTGAGAAGGAAGTCTTGTTTGTTCTCATTTGCTGAGTAGGCATCATTGTATTCTTTAATGTGCCATAGGAGAGACATATAGTCCCCTTATGACAAATGAATGTACAGTTGGGGTGTGTATGATGGAAAGCTCGTTAGCATAGTTAGAAGTGAAGTCGATGTTGAATCAGTAGAGTATTGTAGTAAAAGTGTAGTAGGTCTAGTAGTCTCAAGCGGGAGATAATGCATATCTCTGGGTCTCTCCTTGGAAGAGACATGCTAAGGTTTGAGAATGATATGTTAAACTCCCAGGTCTGTGAATATTATCATATAATGTTGCAAGTCGAGAAGGTGGCACATAAGTTAGAGTTTCCACTGCATTGTACAAGGTATGTACTGTGTTTCTATGCTAAGTAAGTGGTACTTGACATAGAGTTGACTCTACAGCCAATAGTGGTAGAGATAGTTGAGGATGTGTCATGTGTAGCAGATCCTATGGTAATCATGGAACAAAGGACATAGTGTTGGAAAATGATTTATGATATCAATGTGGCATAGAGGAAGTCATGTGGGAGTTTGAGGATGTGGTGCTTAGGAAGTATCTGTCTCCTTTTGTGTGGGATTTCGAGGATGAAATCTTTGTTAGGGGTTTATGGTTGTAAGGCCCCTGTCCTATATAAATGTTAATTTGTGCTTACTTTGTATGATGAGAGGCTTAAGAACCTTACTCTAATCTTTTGATATGATTTTTTATCACATGATATGCTCATGTTTTCAGATTTAGTCCTATTTGGATGTTGTTTGAGCTATCTTGTAGTATATGTGTTTGTTTTGGACCAGATTGCAATTTATTCATGAGTGAGGGTAATCTAGAAAATTGTCACATGTTGAGAGTGTCTCTTATTCTTAAGCATCATGAGAGAGAAGATGGTTCAATGGGGAACCTTGTTCAATCATAGTTGATGACATGACATCTCATGGTGATTCTAGGGTTTGCTTAAGTTGATAAAGTGACTATGCTAGGCTTTGATGTTATGACCACTACACCACTTTTAGTGAGGTTCGTGACCGAAATAGATGCTTTGGATGTGTGTTCTTGACCGAGATGACCCAGGGAAAGGTAGGTCAAAACACTTTGTCTTCTAATACCTCGACTAGATGCATGTGACCTAGGGTTTTGACCTAGACTAGTATAAGGAAGTGTCTCCACCGAGACAAGTTGATGGAGGTGTCTCGACCGAGACAAGGTGGTATCTGACCTTGGATGTTCCTACACTTTTTCTAGATAAACACAAATATTTTTTAAATTGTGTGTGATGGAGGAAAGATTATTTCTTTGAAGTGCATGTATTCCTTGATGATCTATTATGTTGACACATCATAAAATCTCTAGTTCCCTCCTCCTTTGGGTATATAACCCCTTCTCTTCACATGAGATCAACCTTTTTGGCCCTACGCTCTTTCTTCTTTCTTGAGAACGATCTTGGATCTTTGGGAGCAAATAAGATTTGTTCTTGAAGCTTGGGTGGCCGATCCATCTTGCATGTTGAATATCTTGTGCTAGAATCAATCTTTAGGTGGTGATTTCTTGGAGATTTCTTCTTGGTAAGTGATCATAAACCCTAATCACATTTTACCTCTTCTAAAACCTCCATCATATTCTTCTCCCTCCTTGCTCATAGACTGTGGACTATTCATGTTGGCCTTCTTGAGAGAAACTCCTCTTCACAAAGGCCTTAGACTATGTTTTGACATGGTGGTAACTAATGAGAGGATGATTTCTTCTCTTTTCTCCTTTGTTTGACCTAGAACTATTTTCTCTCTTTCTTGAACTCCTTTGTGGTCATGGTTTTATTCTCTTTTGAGGTGATTCCTTGGTCGAAGTTTACCTAGAATTGAACAAAAGAAACCTCTGTCCTGGTGTGAAAACCCTATGTAGGAAGTGGCGATCATGGATCTTTTTAGTTCTTTCCTTGTAGATCCTTGAGCTTTCATATGCATCAAACCTAAATTCATCTAGCTCATTCAATTTTAACATCCTTTTTGACCCTACATCATCCAAATTGTAGTTCAATTTTCTTAATGCCCATCTAGCTTTGTGCTCTAACTCTACAGGTAGATGTCAAGATCGCCCACCCAGTGGGGGAAC
This sequence comes from Alisma plantago-aquatica, assembly GCA_963693085.1. Lineage (NCBI taxonomy): Eukaryota > Viridiplantae > Streptophyta > Magnoliopsida > Alismatales > Alismataceae > Alisma > Alisma plantago-aquatica. The sequence goes on from OY856410.1 coordinate 647,072,790, forward strand.
ATCTTTGTATGCCCCAAAGATAAGCACCTTAGGCTTCTTCCTCTGTGCCTTCACTAGGTCATCAAACAAGGAGTCCAACACCACAACAGCGTCTGGAACTTCTACACCGTCAGAGACTTCCCAGTTCAAGAATACCCGGGGAGAGGAAATAGCGCTTTCATCATCCTGCGTGCCATGGAGCTGCTAAACATCTTAAGATACATAACGCAACTCTAGGACAAAGACTACTACCAACTAAGGAGCATATATGTGCTGCTTCTTATAAAAGACAAGCGATATTTCCAAGATGTAGAACTTCCAGAGGACCTGCTGGAGATAGACGTTGGTTCTGATGTTGACTCCTATTTTTCTCAACCTAGAAGTCCTCCAAGGAATGAAGTCGATGATTCTTCTGACATCTATAGGACAGGTAAGTAGATAGAAACTCTACAAACCATACTCGCCACTGAAGGTGATTCTACTTCACCTATCATCACTGAATCTCTTATCAACAATTTTGACTCTTCCATGTGTAGTTCTCTATTTCAGGAACAAGTCAATGAAATACTTCTTAGACTTGATGATTCTGACACTATAGACATCATTTATGAAAAAGATAATGCAGTAGTCCCCCTTGACAATCTACGGGGTTAGTCAAGGCAGGAGGGTGTCTAGCTATGATGGTGGCATCAACTTACATCCCCATCCTACAGAAGAAGATTGGACAACCCCACATGACTCATCTGATGTTGTTCAACGACTTATGCCTTACTGATGATATAGGAGTGCACCATCTGTTCCAGCTTGAATTAAAGAAGTGTATCCCATGCATAATATTTCTACCTATGATGCACAACAATCATTGGATGCTCCTGATGATATACACCCGTCCACGTGCCAATTTCTTCTACAACAGCTCTGAAGCCAACAATGACTACCCAACGGAGTGAGCATCTATGACGGCAACATCCCTCGAGCGGCTAGCAAGAAAATATTATGCCAAGGTGGTGTCTTTGATCCAGCCCTATCTTGAAGACCCGACGGCCAAGTAGCACGAACTCCAATACCGCCACCACAGTCTGCAACAAGTTCCCTTATCAAATGACTACGATGTCTATGTGATGCACTGGATCTATAGCACGATAGCTTTGAAAAAGACACCAGATAACCTCCACAATCTTGGCTACCACGGCCAACGAGGAGAATATGTGATGGAGCTCTTATCTGCCGAGGGTGCGTGCATTCACTGAACCCTCACTGATCTATGCCTATCCTTCCTTATTTATCTCACAACTCTGGGACAAAGTGTGGGGTAAGTTTGGGGGGTACTCCATAGCATCAGTGAGGGAAGTACTCTAAAAACTTTTCCCATTTTTTCCTTTTCTTTTCTCACTATACTCTATATATACATGTACATAAATGATTTATGTACTTGGACCAAATGTTTGAGATCCTTATGAGTGATTATGATAGTGTATCATAGTGAAATGATGATTTAGGGCTTGGATGTTGTGGTGAAATGAGTAACTCCTACAGGAAACCTAGAGTGCATATTGTTGAATATGTGGGGTATAAGTGGAGATATCTCCTTGTATCCTTAAATTGTTGAAATAGTAGTATGTTGTTTTATTATAGAATGGACATGTGTGAGCCTATTCTCTAGCATCGTGCCATGTACCAAGGTAGGCTAGTTGTTTTACAGGACCATAGCTTTAACTATGAGTTATTGTCTTTACAAGACTATAACTTTGACTATAAGTTGTTGTCTTTGCAGTATGACTATATGATTATGGAGTCCAACTTTTCCATTGATCTTGTATTTATTTTGACTTAGCAATGGTCAGTTGGATTTGAGTGGTATGTCTCAAATCCTCAGGGCATAGTAATTAAAGATGTAACACGTCCATGTAGTTTTATTACTTAGAGTCATATACAAGTAACCTTGGATGACCCCCTTGTTGTGTTTCTTATACTATTTATTTTATAGTAGTTATACATGTTCTTCATATTCCTTCTTAAAGTATAAGATGATCTACAACTCAGTTGTAAATACTTGAACTGCTTAAACAATGATAATGACCTTGCTTATATCATTTAGTTGAATTTGTTTATCTATTAATAGTCTAGATTGATATTTGGCTTCTTTGTGCTTATAATGGATTGTGGCGAAGAGTTATATCTCTTTCCAGGACATTTGGTCTCACCCCATGGGTTCCACAATTTTTTAGGTGGAGGGGCAGGCTGAGACAGAGATCTTACGGTTGAGATTGGCAATAAAAGGAGTTGTAGTTGTTAGATCATGGATATGTAGTTAGTGTTTAGTAGTAAAGTCATATGTGCATCCTTGTACACTTGGATCCTTGGGGGTGTTTTGTGAATGTTGTAGATCAGGTTGAGATTTTGGCTTTATGTCATAGTGATACATACATGGTTTGTATATCTGAGCAAATGATTATATGTAATAGGTTGTGGCTAAATAGCCATTAAACAATGATGTGTAATACTTTTGATATGAATGAAATACAAGTGGCAATAGTTTATGGCTTCAATTGATATTTGTTCACCATGAGATCTTGTCCTAAGAACTGTTTTATTATATCCTATTTTGTGGTAATATTGTCATTAGTGATAATTTTGCACTTTGTTTTGAGTAATCTTGCTCTGTGTGGAAAAGGGTGTCACATTTGGAGATTATGGGTTATATAAGATCATCAAAAGAAATATGTTAAGGAGAGATAAATCGAGATTCTTATGCATATAACCATGCACAAAACTTCCTATTTTTCAAGTATAAACACACCAAATAGAAATAACAAAGTTCCATGGATAAAGATTCCAAGTACATATCAATATTTCAATCACCGCCAAAATCAGATATAGAGATTTAGGGTTTTAAATAAAAGGGTAGATTTATTGAAACTATCACAAAATCCAAGCTCTAAATCATCTTATTTCCCTCTAATATAAATATCATGTTTTAAGATACAAAATAGTAGTTTATGATCAGATTTAAGATGCACATAATAGATGGGGGAAAGTTATATAACCCCCCTGATTTGGAGAGAATTAGTCTCCCAAAATCACAAGCTCTAAGATCTTCAACCAAGCTTCAAACTTTAACCAATGAATCACCTCAAAATAGAAGAAAATCATGATCACAAAGGAGTTCAAGAAAGATTGAAAATGGTTCTAGGTCAAACAAAGGAGAAAAGAGAAGAAATCATCCTCTCATTAGTTACCACCATGTCAAAACACAGTCTAAGGCCTTTCTGAAGAGGAGCTTCTCTCAAGAAGGCCAACATGAATAGTCTATAGTCTACGACCAAGGAGGGAGAAGAATATGATGGAGGTTTCCGAAGAGGGAAAACATGATTAGGGTTTAGATTCACTTACCAAGAAGAAATCTCCAAGAAATCACCACCCAAAGGTTGATTCTAGCACAAGATCTTCAACATGCAAGATGGATCGACCACCCAAGCTTCAAGAATAGATCTTCTTTTCTTTGAAATATCCAAGATCATTCTCAAGGAAGAAGAAAGAGTGTAGGGCCAGAAAGGTTGATCCCATGTGAAGAGAAGGGGTTATATATCCAAAGGAGGAGGAAAGTAGAGGTTTTATGATGTGTCAACATAATAGACCATCAAGGGACACATGCACTTCAAAGAAATAATCTTTCCTCGACTCACATGAAATTTAAAAATTATTTTTATTTATCCAGAAAAAGTGTAGCAACCTCCAAGGTTGTCTATCAACTTGTCTCGGTCGACACACCTCTGTCAACTTGTCTCGGTCGAGACACTTCCTTATACTGGTCTAGGTCGAAACCCAAGGTCACATATGCATATGGTCGAGACACTAGAAGACAAAGTGTTTTGACCTACCCTTCCCTCAGTTGAGACCACATCAAAATCATGTGTTTAGGTCACTACCCTCACCAGATTGGTGTAGTGGTCATAACATCAAACCCTAGCACAGTCACTTTATCAACTTAAGCAAACCCTAACATCACCATGAGATGTCATGTCAATAAATCTAATCTAAACAAGGTGCCCCATTGCATCATATTCTCTCTCATGATATTTAAGCACAAGAAACACTCTCAACGTGTGACAATTTGCAAGATTACCCTCACTCATGGGTAAATTGCAATCTGGTCCAAAACAAACACATATACTACACGATAGCTCAAACAACATTCAAACAGGACCAAACTGAAAACATGAGCATGTCAGATGATAATAAATCATATCAAAAGATTAAAGAAAGGTTTGTAAGCCTCTAATTATACAAAGTAAGCACAAATTAGCATTAATCTAGGTCAGGGGCCTTACATAAAAGGACTTCAAGAGATAGAAAATGAACTAGTCAGACTTTCAGTTTAAATTTCTAGTATGTTACACATATCATCGTTGTCCCAAACCTAAAACCAATTTAAATTCAACCTATGCTAAGATACTAAAAAGTTGATCCAAATAAAACCCACTAACCAAGGTTAGGGCCCATCAAGGAGAGATTGAACTCATCATCCACTTTTAATCATTTACTGAAAATAAGCCATAAACTTTTTTTCTTTCTCAATAAATATATAGAGACATCATTTAACAAGCCAATAACATTTTCTCTGAGAATAACGTGAAAACATACATCAGAGTTTGAGTTTTACATGAAAATAAGAGTTTGAGCTTTGATATACATGAACTATAACTGATAACATACTGTTATCTTTTCTCACTCATTCATTCCCAAGATCAAGAGGAAGGATAAGAGACAATTTAACTAAGCTAACTATTTCTTCATAAAACGTATATTCTACTCTTGATAAAAGTTGGCTTCTGTCATTTTTGGAGGAGATAATCCTTTACCTAAAAAATGTTTAGTAGGTTGTTGAGCTACTGACTCAGTGTATGGAAAATCAACATGTAATCATGATAAGTAGTTTTAGTGAGATTTGTAGTTTAGGAATTTAAGAAGCTAAAAAATTAGAATTTTGACAAATTGATGCAAATTAGCAAGAATGTGAAAATAACTGATGAGATTAAATCACTAACCAACTATTGGGTCCATGATTCCAATTAGTATATGCCACTAGACCCTCATGTGGTGTACTATAATATGTGAAAGCATCACAACAAGCTACGATCTCACTATAAAAGACTTAGAAGTATGTTTGGGTTCTTAAGCATGTATTCTCAACTACCCCATATACAACGAGCATCTCCACATCTAGCTCACGGTGGCTTATGGGAACATCTGAATATCGGGAATCCTCTTCTAAATCTGGGTACTTAGGTAGAGAGTCAATGCACTCTATTTTATTTTACATTAGTGGTCCTATTGAAGATGACCATTGATCGACAATACATACATCGCTAGCTCCCCAGTTGATGTTACGATACCTCAAAATAATAAGGATTTTGTCCTCACTGGCTTGACCCCCGCATCCCACTGGTATGTTCTTGCTTACCTCAATTTGGACTACCTCCAGTCAAGAAGTATGTTTCTGTTAGATAAATTGGATATTATGATAAATCCCTTTGTTTCGATGATGACAAACATTTCATTCTTATTAATCTAACGAACTACTTTAGTGTGCAGGAACAAGGTGATGACAAAGTTCTAGGAAATCCATACGCTTGAATGATTGTAAATGTCATGCAATGTAATCATTTGTAAACTTGTACAAATATATAATGTACAAGTACTTAGACTTCATGTAAATCAAGCGTTATATCTCCCTAGCTAAACACCACACTTAGTTAGGTCATCTCCTTCCAAATAGGATCACATAATGCACACTCATGCACACACTTAGTATCTAAATTGAAAGATTGAAAATAGAGTCAATCTCGGTCGACCACACTCCTCGACCGAGACACTCTCGGTCGACAAACTTCTCGACCGAGATTGACCAAAAGTAGCCGTTAGACACAGTAGTTGACAGTTGCAAATAAACATTAATCCAGAGAGCCTGTCGGTCGACAAAACTTTGACCGAGTAGGTATCTCGGTCGACAAATTGTCGACCGAGATGGTCTCTGACAGCAACTGCAGAATAAAGCAACTAGCCGTTGCAAAAGCACCTAACTTATACCTAACAGCTAGTTAAGCACTTAGAAACCCCTAGAAGTTGTCTAGAACGTCCTTAAGCATACATAGGCCATTCCTATAAATAGGACATGCCTTAGGACACCAAAAAAGACCTAAGCAATACTTGTGCTATACTTGAGCTTGAATACACACTTGCAATCTATTTTAGAGCAATAGAGCAATTCCTACACTTGCCATTCATTCCTATTGCTCCCATTTCGTGTCCTATAGGCTAGTATCTCCTATCCACTACAATCACATTGTCATACACATTGGTTAGGAGATATAAACGCTTGATATAGGAAAATCAAGCCTTGTGCTTACAACGGTATTGTAATTTATTTTTTCCTTCTTGTTCCTTTTTATCTTTTGTACTCTCCTTGCTACTCCTAGGGTTGGAGGCTGCGGATTGGAGAGGGTTGACTTCTCAGGTGGAGAAGGGGACTTCAAGCTACTTCAAGAAGGCTATCGCACGGGAAGCTACTTCAGAAGGCTGGTGCAACGGGAGTTGGTGCATCTACTTCAAGGGAAGGCTGCTTCAAGGTTGGGCGATTACTTCTAGGTGAAGGCTGCTTGAAGGGTTTGGGAAAAGAAATTGTATTTTATGTAAAGTCCTTGCGAGGTAATAAAATAAATTTCTTTTCAAATCCCGGTTGGATAAGCAACCGGGTAGTGGACTGACGGCTATAGTATTTGCTATAGTTGGAACCACTTTAAACCCTGTGTCTCCTTGTCCAATATTTTCATTGTGGTTGTTTGAGTTTAAATTATTATAAAATATCTATAAAACTCTATTCACCCCCCCTCTAGTAGTTTTCAATTGGTATCAGAGCAAGGCTTCAAGGAACCCTAACAAGGTCTTGAAGAAATGGGGGATGGAGTGCTCAACAACCTCAACATTGAAGGAACACTTGTTGCTAGGCCTCCGGCGTTCGATGGAACAAACTACCAATATTGGAAGAGAAGGATGCAGTTCTATTTCCAAGGCATCAACTGGGATCTATGGAGGATAGTGTCTACTCCATATGTGCTTCCTCAAAATGACTTTGCGGAATGGGATGCAAACACGGTAAAACAGGCCCAAATGAATGCAAAAGCTGTAAGCATTTTATATTGTTCTATTTCAGTAGGAGAATTTAATAGAATATCAAATTGTGATACAGCTTATGACATTTGGCATAAACTATCTATAACCTATGAGGGTACAGCCCAAGTTAGAAATTCCAAAGTTAGCATGCTTAAAACAAAATTTGAACATTTTCGTATGGATCCTAATGAGTCTATTAGTGAAATGTTTTCAAAATTCTCTACTATTGTTAATGGTTTAAGTGCCCTAGGAAAACTTGTTCTTGAGGAAGATCAGGTATCAAAAATTCTTCGATCACTTCCTCCGAAATACAAGCCAAAGGTGACAGCCATTGCAGAAGCAAATGACCTCACTCGACTCAAAATGGAGCAACTCATTGGCAATTTAGAAGCTCATGAGGCAGATCTAGAAGAGGAAGAAAGAAGAGAACAAGAACGTCAACATGGGAAAAGGAAGGACATTGCATTCAAAGCTTCAACTAGAGACAATCATGACACAAGTGAAGATGATAGTGAAGAAGAAACTCTCGTTGTAAATGGTAAGCAATATAAAAGTTTTAAGACTAACAAAACTTCTAGTGTTTCTTCTTCCAGGTGCTTCAAATGTGGTATGAAAGGACATATGAAAAGTGATTGTCCAACACTCAAGAAAGGGAAGAAATCATCTCACAAAAAGAAAGAAAAAAGCATATCGAGCTGCATGGGATGATTCAAGTGATGATAGCAATGATGAAGAAGTAGAATGCCTCATTGCTACAACAAATGAAGACGAAGAAGAGGTAAGTCTTTATGATCTACCAAAAGAAGATATAATTGCTAGTCTTCAAGATACTCATCAGAAATATATTGAGTGCAAGAAGAAACTTAAGAAAGCAAATAAAGATTTAAATGCTAAACTTCTTGCTCTTGTATCCGAAAATGAAAATCTCAAAAAGGAAAATGAAGATTATGTTCTTAAGTTAAAATCGGTAGAAGCTAATTGTAATCTTCTTTCCTTAGAAAAGTCAAATTTGCAAACTCAAGTGAATGATCTTCAGGAACAACCTATTCTATGTTCACATTTAGATTATGATGAGGTTGTCAAAGGAAGAAACTTTCTAGTATTCAATTTAGATCAGGCAAAGAAAGATATTGCTAAGTTACAAAGAAATGTAAATGAGTTAAGAGGAAATGACATACTTGAAAATATTCTGAAAATTTCCTCTAGTTATAATGGAAGAAGAGGATTAGGATACGATCCAAGGAGAATAAAACCCAAAAGAGTCCAAGCATCCAAGACTAAGATTATGTTTGTACCTAGGAACACAACTCCTAGAAATGAAGTTGACTCCATCAGCTGTCATTATTGCATACGTCTTGGACACTATTCATTTTCATGCCCATTTAAGAAAAAGAAAGATGAGTTAGCTTGGATTCCTAAAACTTAGTAGCTTAAAAACAAATAGTTGAGATTTGACCTAAACTGATTCTTGATATCATAATGTCTTATCTCAACACAATTGAGCTCTACTTTGTATATTTCTTTTTGCTTGAAAACGATTTCTGAACACTTTTCAGAAACTTGGTCGGTCGAGGTATTGTCGACCGAGTGAACCTCGGTCGAGAAGCTGTCGACCGAGCATGTCACTGTTTTTCAGAATGTTGTAAAATTGTTGCATTCTTGTGAAATTAATTAAAATTGTTGTCTATTTATGGTTAATGACTGTACAATAAAGCATAAGATATGGAAATTATCTTTGAGAAATTATGTGAAATTAATTTGGTCAAAGAAAACTAAAATTATGCTTAGTTTTAAAGAAAATTTCTGTTTTTACATGCTTTTATTGTTCTATCATTACATAAGCAAGCAAAAGGATTTATTGATGTTTTATATCTTAGAAATGCTTGCAAAGAATAAAATGTTTTCAATTGAAATCTTTAAAAGACTTGAAATATTCATTATGCTTTCATGCTTAGTATCACTTAAACATGCATCAAAATTGATTGGAAATCTGCAATTTTTGCCTCTTGGTTAAAACAAAACTTAGCCAAGGGGCACTATGGTCGTAGTCAAGGGCGACCTAAAATAAGCTTTGACAAAATGCTTATTTGGACATCAATTTATTGAACTTAATCTTAGTATACTTTTGATAAAGGTCAAAAAAAAATTGTGACCTTAAAAGCCTTAAATTGCTTAAATTGTAAGATTAAGGGGGAGCTTATAAAAACTTCAATTGGTAAGATTAAGGGGGAGCTTATAATCAAATGATTATTTGATTATGAAGCTTACAAAAACATTGTTAACATCATTTGGAGTTTGTTATGACCTTCGGATTCTTAAAAGTAATTTGTATGAAAAAGAATTTCATCAAAATAATATATGTTGCTCTTAAAGGAATTCTCTAGACAAATCAGGGCTTAACATCCCTTGTATTTGGTTAGAGACATCTTCATATATTCTAAGATTAAAAGGACTCTCATCTCATTTTTTTGGGGCTTAACATCCCTTTCAAATAGATAAGACATCAACATGTATTATGAGCTTAAGGGAATCTCATATCATTTTCAGGGCTTAACATCCCTTGTAAAATGGGTGAGAAATCAATATACATATGCCATGAACTTAACATGATCTCATATCATTTCAAGGCTTAACATCCTTTGCAAATGATTGAGAAATAAATTGTGGCTAAATTGGACAAAAATCCAGGTTCCTAATAGGATATCTATTTAAGGGGGAGCATAATATAAAATTAAGGGGGAGAAGAAAAATAAAATATTCAAATTGGATATCTTTTTGAAATGACAAAGGGGGAGAAAGAATATAAAATCAAAAATATAAATGAGTTTCATCTTGATGGCCAGCACTCACTTGCAATACAAGAAAGGCTACAAAAGGTAATCTTCAGGTATGAAACTCACATATTTTATATTTCCTTATTTCATATTTAGGAAATGTTTGTCATCTTCAAAAAGGGGGAGATTGTTGGATAAATTGGATATTATGATAAATCCCTTTGTTTCGATGATGACAAACATTTCATTCTTATTAATCTAACGAACTACTTTAGTGTGCAGGAACAAGGTGATGACAAAGTTCTAGGAAATCCATACGCTTGAATGATTGTAAATGTCATGCAATGTAATCATTTGTAAACTTGTACAAATATATAATGTACAAGTACTTAGACTTCATGTAAATCAAGCGTTAGATCTCCCTAGCTAAACACCACACTTAGTTAGGTCATCTCCTTCCAAATAGGATCACATAATGCACACTCATGCACACACTTAGTATCTAAATTGAAAGATTGAAAACAGAGTCAATCTCGGTCGACCACACTCCTCGACCGAGACACTCTCGGTCGACAAACTTCTCGATCGAGATTGACCAAAAGTAGCCGTTAGACACAGCAGTTGACAGTTGCAAATAAACGTTAATCCAGAGAGCCTGTCGGTCGACAAAACTTCGACCGAGTAGGTATCTCGGTCGACAAATTGTCGACCGAGATGGTCTCTGACAGCAACTGCAGAATAAAGCAACTAGCCGTTGCAAAAGCACCTAACTTATACCTAACGGCTAGTTAAGCACTTAGAAACCCCTAGAAGTTGTCTAGAACGTCCTTAAGCATACATAGGCCATTCCTATAAATAGGACATGCCTTAGGACACCAAAAAAGACCTAAGCAATACTTGTGCTATACTTGAGCTTGAATACACACTTGCAATCTATTTTAGAGCAATAGAGCAATTCCTACACTTGCCATTCATTCCTATTGCTCCCATTTCGTGTCCTATAGGCTAGTATCTCCTATCCACTACAATCACATTGTCATACACATTGGTTAGGAGATATAAATGCTTGATATAGGAAAATCAAGCCTTGTGCTTACAACGGTATTGTAATTTCTTTTTTCCTTCTTGTTCCTTTTTATCTTTTGTACTCTCCTTGCTACTCCTAGGGTTGGAGGTTGCGGATTGGAGAGGGTTGACTTCTCAGGTGGAGAAGGGGACTTCAAGCTACTTCAAGAAGGCTATCGCATGGGAAGCTACTTCAGAAGGATGGTGCAACGGGAGTTGGTGCATCTACTTCAAGGGAAGGCTGCTTCAAGGTTGGGCGATTACTTCTAGGTGAAGGCTGCTTGAAGGGTTTGGGAAAAGAAATTGTATTTTATGTAAAGTCCTTGCGAGGTAATAAAATAAATTTCTTTTCAAATCCCGGTTGGGTAAGCAACCGGGTAGTGGACTGACGGCTATAGTATTTGCTATAGTTGGAACCACTCTAAACCCTGTGTCTCCTTGTCCAATATTTTCATTGTGGTTGTTTGAGTTTAAATTATTATAAAATATCTATAAAACTCTATTCACCCCCCCTCTAGTAGTTTTCAGTTTCCTGCTCATGGTGCATGCTTCCATGTGAAGGATTCTACAATGTCTAGGGCACCTATAATCTAATAAAAATTAATTATATACAAATACATCATTGTCATTGCTAGTATCACCCTACTTTCGAAACTAAGCATTTTAAGTAATATTCACGATATTCATCCAATAAATAAGCAACTATCAGATTTCTTTATAAAATCCTAGTCAAACATTTAGAACCAAGATTAGGGAAAACCAGGGATTTTGATTCATGTATTGCATAGCATCTCACACAACAATGTATCATATATTATCATGAAATAAAGTAAACTACATATCATATTTCTTCTACTAAAATCAACTGTGTATATGTAATAATTTTGCAACAACAATTTTTTAATAAGAATTTACATAGAAACAACATTATTTGCAGTTTATTTTCCTTAAATCTAGGTTAAAAGATGATTTTTTGTTCACTTAAATCCAATTTTAGGTTAAAAATCTCGACTTTTAACTTTGTATGTACATATTCATGGTATATTGGCTTAGGTTCCATTTAATATGTTGATGTAAAATTACAACTCCAAAAAGGGTTTTTTAGAGGAGGAGGATGAAGAAAGGGGGTAGAAAAAGAAGCCCCTAAAGAGTCTTACAGAAGATCTCGACCATACAGTAGAGCAAAAGAAAAGATATATATTGTATAAAACCATTTACCATGAAATATCTATGACTAAATCGTCAGTCTCTAGTTGTTCTTCACATTCCTCCCAAAAGTCACCCTATAAATCACTACTCCATAAAAATTTATGTTTTCAGTTTGGTTGTGTATTTGTTCAAAATTGAAATAGGAATCCAATGAGAAAAATTTCATTAGATTTGGATATGTATATAAAAAGTTATGGTCATTTTACTATTTGACTATCCTGAACGACATCTCCATCAATTTGTGCAGTCGTCTAGCCCCACCCATTGACTTGTTTGGCTTTGGCTAGCGTGACCGTGGGGCTCCGCTCATCAATACATTTGGTCATAGGGCCTGCTATTTAGTCTACGTGGTGTTGAATTACATGGCCTTTAGGCTCCCATCCATCGATCTGCGTCGCCTTTGGGCTAGCATGGCGGTCGGGTCCTTCTTATCAATCTATGTCGTCATCAGGCATCTCGTTTCATTAGGCCGAAAAAAGCAAACCAACTCTAGCTCTGTATATGTTTACTAAAATTTCATAACCCTCTCATTTGAATTTTGATTTGGTTCATTGTTTTTGTGTTGGTTTTTAATTAAATTATCTACAATCCTACAATATTAGTTTGGCAAGATTCCTAAATAATAATCTATTTATTAAATATTTCCTCAATTATCATTAACTCTCTTCCCACATGTATGTGTGGTCTATCACTATATCAAATATAGCTCAGATCTCATGGTATGCTCATGTCATGATTTTATATTATCCAAACAAAGACTTAAGATAACTAAGGCTAAGATAAAGAACAAGGTAATTATACTGTAACATCCCTGACCTGGGTTATGCTTTAACCCTAGATGTTTTGCTTAATAAAGTTAATTATATTCTTGATCTTATCTCTTGAAAAGTAATCAAGGCTCAAGAGGAACTTATGTTTCAATTTTAGTCCTTTTTAATAATGTTGAAACAATGTTTTGCCTGTTTTGGACTAAAGTGCAAATTACCCAAGTTGAGGGGTTAAATTGCAAATGTTACATGATATAGTGTTCCTCAAGTGTTGAAGCATCATAAGAATGAGAATTATGCAGAGGTATGGCTTGTGGTAGCTTGAGTACCAAGAAAGAACTTGTTGAGCAATGTTTGTGCATTAAAACCTAGTTTTGGTGTAATGTATAAATTACCCAAAACCTAGGGTTAAATATGCAAAATACCACCTCTAGAGAGTCACGTATGTTTCTTGGCATCATGTAGAGAAAATAAAATGCGAGGGGAGTCTCATTTGAATCACTTTGGAGGAGAGAGAATCTTGATATTAAAATAATCAAGATTTAAGCATAATTGAAACCCTAATTCAATTTAATGAAAAAATAAATATATTAATTGAAGTGCCCCTCAACCAAAAATGGGATAGTTGAAATTCTATAAGTGTGTACGTCTTTGTTCCTTGCAATGGCCACGAAATATCTAAAGTGAGTGTAGAGTCCACTCACAATAGTAAAAGAAAAAGTAATATCCACTCAATTTTGGATATTATTATTATAATGGTTAAGGTGATTAATTTGCTTTCTTTTAATTCATGGATAATGAAGAAGAATTACAAGGTGGGGAAGATGGATTCGTAAGTAAGGGATGTAGGGGAGTATGTGGCACCAATTTAGGGAATTAAAAGATTTTTATATCACTTTCTCTCTCATTAAAATTCCCTTATAAACATCTCATTTCCAACTCAAATGAAAGGTTTTTTCGACCCTTCTTTCTTTCCTTGATTTGTCTATGCACAAGGGATCTTAGGAGAAATAGTAGGACGTGCCCCAACCTGTAGGTAAGCTCCATAGTCATCTTCAACCTTGATTTCATGGTGAAAATCAAAATTCAATGCTTAATTTCTTCTTTTCTTCATTCAATATTCAACCTTAGCCATTCATTTCACTCAAAGACTTGAGGACGAACCTTTGGAAGTTGAGGAAGCTTCATTCACCATAAAGGACGTGAATCGTGAAACTTGGATTCAATTTTGAAGGCAGGTTATATAACTTGAACCCTTAAACATTGCTATTGATTTCATTCCTTTATCATATGTTGATTCTTTCTTCATTCTTGAAATTCCATTTGATTGGTTGTTGAAATTACCACAAGAATCACAGCAAACTTTGAAGGTCTGGAGCTTGATGATGATGATGTCATCTTAAGCACACACCTCAAACAAAGTCTGTGAGCAAACGGTTTCAACATTGGAACCAATCAGTTTCAAGATCGATTGAAACCAAACGGTCTCAAGACCGTTTGGGAGTAAACGGTCTCAAGACCGTTTGGGAGTAAACGGTCTCAAGACCGTTTGAGATCAAATGGCCTCAAGACCATTTGAGATCAAATGGTTTTAAACCATTTGGAGGATCTATGCTGATGAGGATGGATGATGATCCAATGATACCAATTGATTTGATTTTAAAGGTTCCATGTATGGATGATCCACTAATTACAAACCCTAATTGGTTGAATTGATTGAAACCCTAGTTGAGGGAATCAATTTCAAGGTTGGTTGACCCAAACAGTCTCAAGACCATTTGGAGGATAATGGTTGATTGTGGAGGATGGTTGGAGATCTAAGGGCTAAAATCTGTTGTACTTTCAAATAGTTCAATTGATGGATGGTTTCAATGTTGGAGGGTCTATTGATTGCAAACCCTAGACCCAATAGATTGATTCGATTTCAAGAACAAATAGAGGATTCGGTATTCAAGACCAAATGGAGGATTCAGTTTCAAGACCGAATGAAGGATTTGGTTTCAAGACCGAATGGAGGATTCAGTTTCAAGATCGAATGGTTGATGATTCAGTTTCAAGACCGAATGGATGATTCAGTTTCAAGATCGAATGGTTGATGATTCGGTTTCAAGACTGAATGGATGATTCAGTTTCAAGACCGAATGGGTTGATTAGGTTTCAAGATTGAATGAGTTTATTCGATTTGCAATTGGTTAAGACCGTTTGAAGGGTTGATCAAGACCGTTTGGAGGTCTAAACGGTCTTAGACCGTGTGAAGGTCCAAACGTTCTCAAACCGTTTGGAGGTGTGGATCCAAACTGCTTGAAGGTTTATTAGTCAAAACTATTGAAGGTTCAATTGATCTCAGATCTAAATGAATACTATTAAAGTAACTCAAGAATGATTATAATGGTTGTACCTCTAAAGTGCTTAGGTGATTAGTACCTTTAGAGTGGTTAACCTTTGATTCTTATGGAAGAAATGACTTAATACACTTTGTCAACTCTTCATTCAAGTTGATTCAATCTAATCAAGATTAAAGTAATTAACCTCCTAGAGAGGATAAGAGAGAGGAACTTATACATGAGTGATAATCATGTAGTGATTTATCCTCAACACTTTCAACATGATTAAAATATATAATTAGGGTTTGATCCATGATGATGAGATCATGAAACCCTAATTGAGAAGTTTGATGAGCTCTAACCCTAATTTAGGGCATTTTAATGAAAAACCCTAATTTAAGGGGATGCTACATGAAAACCCTAATTTTGGAAAAAGCTACATGAAATCCTAATTTTAGGGGAAATGTTATAAGAAACCTTAATTCAAGGTAATGATGTGATGAGAAGCCCTAATATAGGGTAATGTGATGTGAAACCCTAATCCAGGGTGATGCTATGAATTATGAAACCCTAATTTGAAAACCTAGCCCTAATTTGTGTAAAGGGATGAGTAATCCTGATTGATATAAATTGGGAAAACCCTAACATTAATAAGAGTATAAGTGGTGTTACTTTGTATAGCATGGTGCTAAAATGTAATTGATATAATTGTTATCAAGTGTACTAACCATGAAGGTATAATGAGATGATGAGCATAGCCAGGTAAGAGCTATGATGTTTCATTTATTATTTTTAATGGGCTTTGTGAGCCATAACATGCTTTTTTGCCTAGTGAGGGGTAACAAGAGATGATATGGGCCATGTGAGCCGCTTGTGTAGCAAGTATCAAGTTTACCTTGGTCAGATGACCTGAAGGTATTAGTTACCTGATAAGTGGTAACAAGTGTTACTGGATAAACTAAGGGTTTGAATACCCATTTTCTATGATCATGATGATGAGTTTGTGAAAGAATGAGAATGCTCCTGATGAGATGAGGGATTGAGATCTCAATGCTTTATTAAAGATTTGAGCAGTACTTGATGAAAGTATTACACATTCTTTGTAGCAATTGTTAAAATAATTGATGTTTGGAAACTTGTTGATGCTAAAAGAATATGGTAATACACTTAATTAATCAAGTGACATCATATAATGTAGTTTCCCTGACCACGGATCCATCAGCATCAAAATTTGCTAAATGGTGAAACGAGTTAAACTCGGAGCGCATATTTTTTAATATGTGGGGGTAATTGGGCAATTATATCCTCATGCCCCATAGGAATGGTTGTGGGCTATATCCTATGTACGGGATTGGTTACGGACCATACCCCAGTTTGAGTATGTCTACGGGCCATGACTCCATGATATGATACCAGGCATTAGCTATGGGCCACAACCCTGAAGAGAGTATATGTTGCGAGCTATAACTCTATAGTGAAGATGCCAATATACCCTGGCAAGTTAATTGCAATTTGATACATGATTCTCTGCCGAATAATCTCATACTGATCGAGAAGGATGAGGTCTTGGAGTCCGGCTCTTCCATTGACCTTGTGTGGTACCGATGCTTTACGTAATCATGGTCGGTTGGAGCATGAACGGTATACTTCATCTCTTCAGGGCATTAAGGATGTTTGTAAAATGTAATCAGTCGTGTAGTGTATTTGCTTAAGGTTGAAATACGAGAATCATTGGTTGATGTTATCTTGCTTAGCATATCCTAGATGGATAAATGTTATACATGTTCTTCATATTCCTTATTAAATAAATAATATGATGTTGTACCAGTCATAGCTAAAATGCTTTGAAAATAAGTATTTCTATAATCTACTTAGACATTGATTTATCTGTTGTTGAATATATATGATTTCTCTGCTCAGTTTGAATCTATTAAACTGTAATAATAATGTTTCTGGTGGAGAGTTATATCTCTCGTTGGGACAATTTCAATTGTCTCACCCCCATGGGATCCAACTTTTTAGGTAGACGCGGAGGAAGAGGCAGAAACCCTACAGCAAGGGAAGAGCAGTAGCAGCAGGGATAGTAGTGAATCCTCAGGTGGAGACACTGGTTGTCATGTCTTGTATATAGAGTCCTATGTGTCATCTCTATACTCTCAAGTCCTCAGAGTCAGTAGTTAGATTAATGAATCGATCTGAGATTTTGGCTTGATGCCTCAATGTTTTTATGCTGATTGTGTATAGTTTTAAACAATGCAGTTGATGCCTGTAATCCTCGAGATGGAATGGTACAAGATATGTACTGGTGAACCAGAATGTAATTGAATTACTTTGGTTCTTTTTGAAAGAGTTTTCTAGTATATGGATCTCTTTGTAAATGGTTTTAATTTTTAGTGATTTTTAGTAAATCCACTGCAAATTATCGCTTCTGCTTAGTTAATCACGTTTTATTCGATCGGTGTATCACAATTAGTTGGCATCAGAGCTCTAGGTTCGCTCAGTCTACAAAGACATAGGACTAAGGTTGTTGAGTCTGTTCTAAGTGTCTTCCAGTTTATCTGATAGTGACTTCTGCTCATATAGGAGGAGAAGAAGAACTTGAAGATGTCTGGATCACATGAAGAACATGCTGCTGAGAGCAGCGTTGCTGCACCAGGAGGAGGTGCAAGGGACTGGGCTAGGGAGGAACTGGCATCTGAACATCTCCAGTTTGACCCAGCCATGATAGAGAACCCAGTTTTCCATGCTCTGTTTGGGCAGTTCATGGCAACCATGATGCATATGGCAGACAGGATGCCACCACCTGCACCTAGGGAACCATCCCATAATGAGAAACAGGGAGCTGGCAAGACTTTTGAGAGGCTTCTCTGGGTAGGAGCCACAGAGTATGTTGGTACAGCTGACCCAGCAGATGCTGACCTATGGTTGACTGAGCTGGAGAAGGCTTTCAAAATCCTCAATATCTCAGAAGCCGAAAAAGACATGCAATGTACCTTTTAAAAGGGAGTGATCGCCACTGGTGGACAATAAAAGAGGGCAAGAGGCCAGGTGTCGAAGTCGGATGGGAAGAATTTGATGAGAATTCATCACTCGATACTTTCCGAAGACTTACCTAGCTGAAAAGATATCTCAGTTTGAGAAGATAAGATAAGGACCGATGAACATTAGCAAGTATGAGGCTAAGTTCATGGAGCTTTTGTGGTTCTTTCCGCATATGGCAGCTACTGATGAGGAAAGAATTCGGCATTTTGAGAAGGGGTTGAACGTTGAATTGACCACTCATGTGTCTGCTTTGGAGAACAGGGAGAGGTTTGCCACGTTTTTGGAGTCCGTCATACGGATAGAGAGGTTTGTGATCGAGAAGCGATAGACCAATAGTAACAAGGTGTACACTCAGTTTCAAGGACAAAGGTCAGAGATCTTTAAGAAGCCAAGGTTTTCTACACCGGCAGCACCATCAAGATTCAATACCCAGACGCAATGGACGTCGAGTAGGGGTAGGGGTCGTAGTTTTGTTCCAAATAGAGCCCCCAGCACAACGTCAACATCGGTGACAGGACCTCATAGACCCTATCTTGAGACCAGGATTTGTCATCAGTGTAGACAAGTGGGACATCTGGCAAGGGATTGTCCAGTCGGGAGCATAATGGTGACTCAACCCCAGAGGCAGAGTCAGCAAGATTCTTAGAGGAGGCAGTTTTTGAGTGGCACTCGAGGACATGGGCAAGCGTTCCAAGATGGTTTGTTGGCACCCAACAACTGAGCACAGGGTCAACAGCAAGCGACGGTGAGATTCTATGCGATGAATCAACCTGAAGCAGTAGTCAACCCTCGAGTTGTGACAGGTCAGATGGAACTATTTCATTCCGATATGTTTTCATCCTTCTTTGTATCTGATTTAATTGATCTGGGTGCTACACATTCCTTTATCACTAGAAGAGTGGTTTTTGACTGTAATATGGTGGTTGGTCATAGGGCAGAGAGTTTGTTATTAGAAACCCCTTTGTTGAGATTTGCAGTGCTGCGAAAGGTGTGTTCTCCCTGCGTTCTTTCCTTTTCTAAACATCGCATTCAGGTGGATCTCATACCACTTGAGATGCATGGGTTTGATATAATTCTTGGGATGGACACCCTAGAAAAGTATAAGGTTGTCTTGGATTGTGATTCCAAGCAAGTTGTGTTCACTGATGATGGTGACACATGGATCTTTCAGGGAGATAGAAAGATTCTTCCAACCTGTCTAGTGTCGGCTATGGTAGCTGAGAAGTTGATGTGACACGGATGCTTTGCATTCTTGGCACATGTGGTAGACACCAAAATGGAGAGCTCTAATCTTTCTGAAGTTCTGATAGTTAGGGAGTTTGAAGATGTGTTCCCTGAGGAACTTCCTGGTGTACCTCTGCCCCGAGAGATTGATTTTGAGATTAATCTAATCCTGGGTACGCAACCAATAACACAAACACCATATAGAATGGCACCTACTGAGATGGCAGATCTCAAGAAATAGCTGCAAGAGTTGCTTGAGAAAGGTTTTATCCGATCGAGTACTTCACCATGGGGTGCTCCAGTTCTCTTTGTTAAGAAGAAGGACGAATTGATGCGGTTATGCATTGATTACAGAAAGTTAAATAAATTAACCATAAAGAACAAGTATCCTCTACCAAGGATCCATGACTTGTTTGACCAGTTGCGTGGTGCAACTATCTTTTCTAAGATAGATCTGAGGTCGGGATATCATCTGTTGTGTATTAAGGAGAGTGACATACCTAAGTCTGCCTTTAGGTCAAGGTATGGTCACTATGAGCTCATAGTTATGTCATTTGGACTAACTAATGCACCAAATGCATTCGTGGAACTCATGAATAGAATCTTTCGACCTTTTCTTGATCACTTTATAGTAGTCTTCATAGATGACATCCTGGTATACAGTAGAGATGCTCAATAACATGAGCAGCACCTCCGTCAGACTTTAACTTTGCTAAGAGAGCATAAGATGTATGCTAAGTTTAGCAAATGTGAATTTTGGTTACCAGAAGTTTCTTTTCTAGGACATGTAATATCTGCCTCAGGTATTGGTGTTGATCCTAAGAAGGTAGAATCTAGCATGCAATGGGAACAGCCAAAGACACTGACGAAGATACGCAGTTTCTTAGGACTGGCAGGATACTACAGGAGGTTCATTAAGAACTTTAGTTCTATAGCTTTACCCCTAACCAAGTTGACCAGGAAGGAGGTTCCTTTTGTCTGGAATGATAGGTGTCAACATTCTTTCCAGCTGTTGAAAGAAAGGTTAACAAGTGCACATGTGTTGGTGTTACCTGAACAAGGGAAAGGGTACATAGTTTTCTGTGACGCATCTAAGAATGGTCTAGGATGTGTGTTGATGCAGGATAATCAAGTGCTTTCTTTTGCCTCTCGACAGCTTAAGAAACACGAGAAGAATTATCCGACACATGATCTAGAGCTAGCTGTTGTGGTCCATGCTTTGAAAATTTGGAGACATTATCTCTATGGAGAAACATTTCAGATTTTCACATACCATAAGAATCTAAAATATATCTTCTCACAACATGAGCTGAACATGAGACAACGCCACTAGATGGAGTTAATCAAGGACTATGGTTGTATAATTGATTACCATCCAGGGAAGGCTAATGTAGTGGTTGATGCACTAAGTAGAAAATCATCATCACCAGCCTTAGATAAAGCACAGTTAAACTTCTTAATGTGCTTTAAAAGGGATATGCTTATCTCCTTGAGACAAGACAATGTACAACTTAAAGTATCATTGTTAGTCAGGTTGTTAGCTGAGATGCAAATGAAACCTACTCTGAGACAGCAGATTAAAGAAGCACAACAAGCTGATGTCGTGATTTAGCAAATCAAGTCAGAGTATGGTAGTGAGAAATGAGATGGCTTTCATGAGTCAGAGGATCAAGTAGTCTGTTATCATGGTAGGATGGTAGTACCTGATGTCAATGACTTAAGGAAGCTAGTCTTGGAGGAAGGTCATTCTTCGATGTATGCAATGCATCCAGGGAGCACCAAAATGTATCATAACTTGAAAGATATGTATTGGTGGCTAGGATTGAAGAAGGATGTAGCTGAGTTTGTTATGCGGTGTCCAGTGTGTCGGTAGGTTAAAGATGAAAATCAAAAGCCCGCAGGAACAATGCAACCTTTGCCTATACCACAGTGGAAATGGGATCATGTGACCATGGACTTTGTGGTTGGTTTGCCCAGAACAACCAAAGGTCATGATTCCATATGGGTAATAGTTGATAGGTTGACTAAGACAACACATTTCCTTCCTGTCAAAACAACCTATACTGCTGAGAAGCTTGCACAGATATATATAGATGAGATAGTGTGGTTGCACGGGGTTCCAGCTACTATCATTTCTGATAGAGGTCCCCAATTCACGAGTCATTTTTGGGAACGACTACATAAAGCTTTGGGTACATAGTTAAGGCTTAGTACATCCTTTCACCCGCAGACAGATGGACAATCTGAGAGGACCATACAAACCTTGGAGGATTTGGTTAGGGCATGTGTCCTTCAGTTTGTAGGAAGTTGGGATCTGCACCTGATCTTGATAGAATTTGCTTACAATAATAGCTATCAGCATAGTATTGATATGGCACCATATGAAGCATTATATGGTAGATGTTGTATATCTCCTTTATGTTGGTATGAAATAGGAGAATATCAACTTTTGGGTCCTAAGCTTGTGCAACAGACAAAAAAAAAGATTAAAATAATACAACAACAATTGAAGACTGCACAGGATAGACAGAAGTCATACGCTGAAAAACAGCAAAGACCCTTAGAATTCCAAGTTGGAGACAGAGTATACCTCAAGGTCTCTGTTATGACCCCACCTTCCGGTAACCCCCAATTAAGGGAGATCAAGATGTCGGAGCCGCACGCATAATTTCCAAATCAAAGGTTCTGAAATTAACCAAGAACAATTATTAAATTTTAACAGACTAAACTGGAAAGTTGTAAGAAAATAAACTTTGCATACCTTTTGAAATTTTGGATTTCTAAACTTCTATCCATGTATGAATTCTACTCTAACTAATCCTCCTTGTATTTTACTTCATGTATTTCGCAATATGACGATTTACTGTTTGTCCTTTTGGTTTGTACCTAAAACACCGACAAACAAAATGTCGGTCAGCCGAAGCTGGTATGTGGGGTAAACAATAATCATGCAATTATGCATAACAATGTATTGCAGCCAATTACCACTTAACAAACAATTTTACGTTTTAAATATAACTGCACGATCCATGTATTCCCTACTCTCTGTGTTGTCCCTGCAGTGGACCTGGATGCTACCTTCCCTTTAGTAGATCCCCATTAGACCCCTCATGGTCCCACCTATAGGTGAACCAGTTTCTAGGGTTGAGTCACATGGCGCTACCCGTAAGTAGCCCACTCCTTAACTCATGGCATGCTAAAGGGTCTCATGGCACTACACTTGGTAGCCCAATTTCTAACCCATGATAGCCTATACCTTACTCTATGTTACCCCTTTTTAGCCTTTACAAACCACAAAGGTGGATTTGGATCTAAGCCAGTTATATATATATATATATATATATATATATATATATATATATATATTCTTGGTGATAATCATAGTCACTTTATAGTTGCATGAAATAAAAGGCATCCAATAGTTATTTTCAAGCAACCGATAAAATCATTTGGGAATCGCTGTGAAACTAAAGCGATTATTCATAGACATAACCACATACTTGTTCAGTAGATTCCTCAAGCAAATATCAATTCCAACCAAGAAAGAAATCCAAGCAAGTAATTCAACCACATCATCAAGAATCGTAAAAAACACATGTACTCTATTTACTACACACTTTATCAAGATTCTTTCTATTCAACTTGAAATTGCTTCCTAAGGTTTCTGTATCCATTTTAGGGTTTCCTTTGCAATTAGGGTTTCACTTCATCTTTAATTATTCTAAACCCTAATTTTATACCATTACTCATAAACCCTAATTATCTCATCCATTCTTCAATATTAAGGTTATCTTAACAACATATAACCCTATTTTTGGATCCAAGTCGCCATTAACCATTAATTAAGTTCATTAAGCCTCTTTTACATTAGAGCTATTATTTTTATCCTTTTAATCCATGACAAGATCATTATACGCATTTATCATAAATTCAAAGTTCATTATAGTCTAATCACATATGAACTTGATTTGCCATAATTCTACCTTTTATTCATGAGAAAACCCCAATTACTACATATAGGTTATTCATCCAGGATTAAGGACTTTTGTATTCAAATAACTTAGAACCATCATTTAACAACGTATTTTCACATCTTTCAAATTATATATGATCTTATCCTCTTTTACCCTAAATTAGGGTTTCTAAATACTTAATCATTCTCATATGGGGTAAAAACCCTAAATCATGCAATTTTCCATCCAAATCAGGTTTGAATCTAACATTATCATTGAACATGTTATTAATACTTCAATTAACCCATTAAGCATACTAGATTCAACCTATAATCACAACTAGGGTTTTTAACTTAACCTTAATGCACTTTTCCTCAACTTATTGTACTTTTGTAATTAGGAACGGAATCAATCTTTAATATCATTTTTATTGGATTCCTATCGCTCTCCTGATAAAAATTCATAGATTACTTGTCCTAATCGGAGTTACCGATATTTAATTATGAATTTTGTAACTTGTATACCTCTTGGCCAATGGAAGAGTGCCACGTGTCTCCGTCCATGCAACGTTGTTGACTTGGAAA
Source organism: Alisma plantago-aquatica (assembly GCA_963693085.1). Classification (NCBI taxonomy): domain Eukaryota; kingdom Viridiplantae; phylum Streptophyta; class Magnoliopsida; order Alismatales; family Alismataceae; genus Alisma; species Alisma plantago-aquatica. Next base: position 647,096,884 of record OY856410.1, read on the forward strand.
CATAACGCAAAGTCGATACTGCCCCCACTTAAGTGAAAGGAGATTTAACCCACAGAGGGGTAAATGCGTCCAACACTCGGGCCTCTTCTTCCTCCTCACGACGGCATCTTGTTGCTGCCCTAACAGCCGAGGGTGGGGCTCCTCCTCTCCCTTCTGACCTCGTCGGCCATCAGGGATGGCTCACCCACCTCCGTCATGCTTCTGCGCATGCGAGGGAGTCGTTGGATCATGGCCATGATGGTCGAGAGCGAGCTGAGTAGATCTGTGATGAAGGCGGACCTGCAGCCAACTTGCAGTTGTTGCTGGAGTGTCGGAGCACGGGGATGAGCATCTTTCTCCGGGGACGTAGGGACGTCCAGAATCCATCAAGACCGTTTAACGGCTTCTCATTGTACCAGGGTCGCGCTTCCCTTCTTGGTTAGGGTTTGGATGAAAACTTAGAAGAAGAAGAAAGTAGAAGAATGTGGGGTTCTCTCTTCCCTTTGAACCAAGGCTCTACCCCTTATATAGGGGTGGGAAACAAAGTCATGGGTTGGCTATTCACGAATCAAAGAGTCCATTTTCAAAAAGGAAACCAATTCCTTCAAAGAGAAGTAATATTCTCTCCCTTCTTTATCCTTTGGATATTCTCTATTATTTGGATATATAGGAATTCAAAAATCATTGCCATTACTCTCTTTATGTTTTCTTTTTAACCCATGGGCATGAATTTCTATTTTCTTTTAGTAGAAAATATATCCTTTTTAACAATACCACATAATTCATTAATTATGCATTACATTATCGTCTTATTTTGTAATTTTGGTATTTTCTCTTTCTTTCCTCTTTATTGGGACTCCTTGGATCCCAAGAAACTCTATTATATCGAAATCCTTTTTATTGGATACTCATTATCCTTCTAGATGCATCTAAATGCATTATTTCACACTATCTTGTTTATTCTCATTAAAATATCTCTTTTTGAGGATTTTTCTTTATTTCTCTTTTTATTTTCCTCATTGGTATTCCTTTTAACATTAGGAATCCTTTGGATACGAAATTCCACCAAGGATAACCCAATTATACCTCTTTCCACTTATTTCCAATATTTTATCATTATTTTCAATTTCTTTCTTAATAAAGAAATACTTAATTGTTCTTTTCTTTTCTTATTGTACTCTCTATGCAACTTTGGACTCCTTGGAACCCAAGGAACCCAAGAGGCACGAAATCCCTCTTTGGATTTGCCTTCTAGAGGTTTCCACATTTTTCTTTTCTCAAATATTCAATTATTCATTTACTAATTGAATTTTCTTGTTATTTGGGCCCAATAGCTAATAAAGCCCACAACACAATCTTCAAGTCTATTGTAAACAAAATCCATTTATTCCAAACAAATCATATCTTTATTTGTTCACAAATCGTTAATATGAGAAATTACATTTCTCGGCAAAAGAACCCAAAAATTGGGGTTGTAACAGTCTCACCTTGGAAAGGTGTCCTTAGATTTGGGAAGAAGGGAAAGTTAGCTCCTAGATTTATGGGACCTTATCCAGTTATTGAACGGATTGGAAAGGTAGCCTATAAGATAGAGTTGCCACCTGAGTTGAATAAGTTGCATCCAGTGTTGCATATCTCTATGCTGAGAAAGTGTCATCCTGACATAGAGTTAGTTTTGCAACCTGTGGAGGTAGAATTAAATGATGATACATCATATGTTGAAGGACCTGTGATGATCCTTGATAAAAGAATAAAAAATCTGAAAAAGAAAGACATATTTCTTGTGAAAGTTCTCTGGCATCATCGTGGCATTGAATAAGCTATGTGGGAGCTAGAGGAAGAGATGAGGAGGAAGTACCCTTCTCTTGATGATTTCGGGGACAAAATCCCTGTTAGGGGTGGATAATTTGTAACATCCCTAACATGGGTTATGCTTTAACCCTAGATGTTTTTCTTAATAAAGTTAATTATATTACTGATCTTATCTCTTGAAAAGTAATTAAGGCTCAAGAGGAACTTATGTTTCAATTTTAGTCCTTTTTGAATAATGTTGAAACAATATTTTGCCTATTTTGGACTAAAGTGAAAATTACCCAAGTTAAGGGGTTAACTTGCAAATGTTACATGATAAAGTGTTCCTCAAGTGTTGAAGAATCATAATAATGAGAATGATGCAGAGGTATGGCTTGTGGTAGCCTGAGTACCAAGAAAGAACATCTTGAGCAATGTTTGTGCATTAAAACCTAGTTTTGGTGTAATGTGCAAATTACCCAAAACCTAGGGCTCAATATGCAAATTACCACCTCTAGAGAGTCCCTTATGTTTCTTGGCATCATTTAGAGAAAATAAAATGAGAGGGGCGTCTCATTTGAATCACTTTGGAGGAGAGAGAAACATGATATTAAAATAATCAAGATTTAAGCATAATTGAAACCCTAATTCAATTTAATGCAAAAATAAATATATTAATTGAAGTGCCCTTCAACCAAAAATGAGATGGTTGAAATTCTATAAATTTGTACGTCTTTTTTCCTTGAAATGGCAACAAATATCTAAAGTGAGTGGAGAGTCCACTCACATTAATAAAAGAAAACGTAATATCCACTCAATTTTGGATATTATTATTATAATGGTTAAGGTGCTTAATTTGCTTTCTTTTAATTCATGGATAATGAATAAGAATTACAAGGTGGGGGAAATGGCTTCGTATGCAAGGGATGGAGGGGAGTATGTGGCACAAATTTAGGGAATTAAAAGATTTTTATATCACTTTCTCTCTCATTGAAATTCCCTTATAAACATCTCATTTCCAACTCAAATGAAAGGCTTTTTCGACCCTTCTTTCTTTCCTTGCTTTGGCCATGCACAAGGGAGATTAGGAGCAATAGGAGGACGTGCCCCAACCTATAGGTAAGCTCCATAGTCATCTTCAACCTTGATTTCATGCTGAAAATCGAAATTCAATGCTTAATTTCTTCTTTTCTTCATTCAATCTTCAACCTTAGCCATTCATTTCACTCAAAGACTTGAGGATGAACCTTTGGAAGTTGAGGAACCTTAATTCACCATCAAGGAAGTGAATCTTGAAACTTGGATTCAATTTTGAAGGCGGGTTATATAACTTGAACCCTTAAACATTGTTATTGATTTCATTCCTTTATCATATGTTGATTCTTTCTTCATTCTCGAAATTCCATTTGATTAGTTGTTGAAATTACCACAAGAATCACAAAAAACTTCGAAGGTCTGGAGATTGAATATGATGATGTCATCTTAAGCACACACCTCAAACAAAGTACACGAGCAAACAGTTTCAACATTGGAACCAATCAGTTTCAAGATCGATTGAAACCAAACGGCCTCAAGACCATTTGGGAGTAAACAGTCTCAAGACTATTTGAGATCAAACAGTCTCAAACCATTTGGAGGATCTATGATGATGAGGATGGATGATGATCCAATGATACCAATTGATTTTATTTTAAAGGTTCCATGTATGGATGATCCACTAATTTCAAACCCTAATCGGTTGAATTGATTGAAACCCTAGTTGAGGGAATCGATTTCAAGGTTGGTTGACCCAAACGGTCTCGAGACCATTTGGAGGAGAATGATTGATTATGGAGGATGGTTGGAGATACAAGGGCTACAATCTATTATACTTTCAAATAGTTCAATTGATGGATGGTTTCAATTTTGTAGGGTCTATTGATTGCAAACCCTAGACCCAATAGATTGATTCAGTTTCAAGACCGAATAGAGGATTCGGTTTTCAAGACCGAATGGAGGATTTGGTTTCAAGACCAAATGAAGTATTCAGTTTCAAGATCAAATGGTTGATGATTCAGTTTCAAGATTGAATGGATGATTCGATTTCAAGATCGAATGGGTTGATTAGGTTTCAAGACCGAATGAGTTGATTCGATTTGCAATTGGTCAAGACTGTTTGAAGGGTTGATCAAGACCGTTTGGAGGTCTAAACGGTCTTAGACCGTGTGAAGGTCCAAATGTTCTCAAATCGTTTGGAGGTGTGGATCCAAACTGTTTGAAGGTTTATTAATCAAAACTATTGAAGGTTCAATTGATCTCAGAACTAAATGAGTACTATTAAAGTAACTCAAGAATGATTATAATGGTTGTAACTCTAAAGTGCTTAGGTGATTAGTACCTTTAGAGTGGTTAACCTTTGATTCTTATGGAAGTAATGACTTAATACACTATGCCAACTCTTCATTCAAGTTGATTCAATCTAATCAAGATTAAAGTAATTAACCTCCTAGAGAGGATAAGATAGAGGAACTTATATATGAGTGATAATCATGTAGTGATTTATCCTCAACACTTTCAACATGATTAAAATATATAATTAGGCTTTTATCCATGATGATGATATCATGAAACCCTAATCGAGAAGGTTGATGAGCTCTAACCCTAATTCAGGGCATTTTAATGAAAAACCCTAATTTAAGGGGATGCTTCATGAAAACCCTAATTTTGGGAAAAGTTACATGAAACCCTAATTTTAGGGGAAATGTTATAAGAAACCTTAATTCAAGGTAATGATGTGATGAGAAGCCCTAATACAGGGTAATGTGATGTGAAACCCTAATCTAGGGTGATTCTATGAATTATGAAACCCTAATTTGAAAACCTAGCCCTAATTTGTGTAAAGGGATGAGTAACCCTGATTGATATAAATTGGGAAAACCCTAACCCTAATAAGAGTATAAGTGGTGTTACTTTGTATAGCATGGTGCTAAAATGTAATTGATATAACTGTTATCAAGTGTACTAACCATGAAGGTATAATGAGATGATGAGCATAGCCACGTATGAGCTATGATGTTTCATTTATTATTGTTAATGGGCTTTGTGAGCCATAACATGCTTTGTTGCCTAGGGAGAGGTAACAAGAGATGATATGGGCCATGTGAGCCGCTTGTGTAGCAAGTATCAAGTTTACCTTGGTCAGATGACCTGAAGGTATTAGTTACTTGATAAGTGGTAACAAGTGTTACTTGATAAACTGAGGGTTTGAATACCCATTTTCTATGATCATGATGATGAGTTTGTGAAAGAATGAGAATGCTCCTCATGAGATGAGGTATTGAGATCCCAATGCTTTATTAAATATTTGAGCAGTACTTGATGAAAGTATTACACATTCTTTGTAGCAATTGTTAAAATAATTGATGTTTGTAAACTAGTTGATGCTAAAAGAATATGGTAATACACTTAATTAATCAAGTGATATCATATAATGTAGTTGCCCTGACCACATATCCATCAGCGTCAGAATTTGCTGAATGGTGAAACGAGTTAAACTCAGAGCACATATTTTTGAATATGTGGGGGTAATAGGGCAATTATATCCTCATGCCCCATAGGAATGGCTGCGGGCTATATCTTATGTACGGGATTGGTTACGGACCATACCCCGGTTTGAGTATGGCTACGGGCCATGACTCCATGATATGATACCAGGCATTGTCTATGGGTCATAACCCTAAAGAAAGTATATGTTGTGGGATATAACTCTATAGTGAAGATGCCAATATACCATGGCAAGCTAATTGTAGTTTGACACATGATGTCTCTACCAAATAATCTCGTACTGACCGAGAAGGATGACGTCTTGGAGTTCGGCTCTTCCATTGACCTTGTGTGGTACTGATGCTTTACATAATCATGGTCGGTTGGAGCATGAACGATATACTTCATCTCTTCAGGGATTAAGTATGTTTGTAAAATGTAATCAGTCGTGTAGTGTATTTGCTTAAGGTTGAAATACGAGAATCATTGGTTGATGTTATTTTTCTTAGCATATCCTAGAGGGATAAATGTTATACATGTTCTTCATATTCCTTATTAAATAAATAATATTTTGTTGTATCAGTCATAGCTTAAATGCTTTGAAAATAAGTATTGCTCTAATCTGCTTATACATTGATTTATCTGTTGTTGAATATATATGATTCATCTGCTCAATTTTAATCTATTAAACTATAATAATAATGTTTCTGGTGGAGAGTTATATCTCTTGCTAGGAAAATTTCAATTGTCTCACCCCCATTGGATCCAACTTTTTACGTAGACGCGGGGGAAGAAGCAGAAACCCTACAGTAAGGGAAGAGCAGCAGCAGCAGGGACAGTAGTGAATTCTCAGGTGGAGACACCTAGCTGTCATGTCTTGTATATAGAGTCCTATGTGTCGTCTCTGTACTCTCAGGTCCTCGGAGTCAGTGGTTAGATTAATGAATCGATCTGAGATTTTGGCTTGATGCCTCAATGTTTTTATGTTGCTTGTGTATAGTTTTAAACATGGCAGTTGATGCTTGTAATCCTCAAGATGGAATGGTACAAGATATATACTTGTGAACCAGAATGTAATTGAATTACTTTGGTTCTTTTTGAAAGAGTGTTCCATTATATGGATCTCTTTGTAAATGGTTTTAATTTTTTGTGATTTTCAGTAAAACTGCTGTAAATTATCGCTTCGGCTTTAGTTAATCATGTTTTGTTCAATCGGTGTATCACAATATACTATATGAAAACAACATAATTAACATTAAGGTTATCTTTAACCCTATAAATATAAAATAAAGCAAGAAGTAGGTTGTAACACTATCCATAAATAATCATCTTGTATGTTTGATTTAGTTCATAATGATGTGTGTGGTCCACTTAGGACTACTAGTTACAATGGATAAAGATATTTTCTTACATTTGTGGATGCTTTTTTCTAGAAGACATGACTTTACTTATTTCAAACAGGTGATGAAGTTTTTACATTAATTCATGAGTTTTACAAGTTGGGTTTGGTTCAATTTTCAACAACTATTAAGATTCTTCAAACTAAAAATGCCCTTGAATATACCCAAAAGGTTGTCACCTCCTTTTTTCATGATGTAGGGATGATTCATCAACACTTGTGTGCATACTATTCACACCAACGCGTCATTATCGAGCATAAAAATCATCATTTACTTAACATTACACACCATCTTCTCATTCATGCCAACTTACCTAAGCTTTTTTGGTCTGATGTAGTCCTCATCGCTTGCTTTCTTATCAATCTCCAACCTTCCTCTGTTCTCAAGAAGCACACTCCTTTTTGCACTTTTTATCCTCAATCCACACCATTCCCTCTACCACCTCGGGTTTTCGATTGTGTCACTTTCGTTCATAATTATGATTCCAAGGCCGACAAGATTTCCCTGAGCTATTTGAATGGTATTTCTCAATTGTCCTTTTTCTCAAAAAGGATATAAATATCTTGAACCTAGCTATAGAAGAATCTATATCTCTACGGATGTCACATTTCATGAGGATTATATGTTATTTTTATCATCCTCAACCCCAACAGATCATACTGATACTATGTTCGTATTGCATCATCCATTCATCCCACCAGAACCAGCACCATCTCCACCATCAACACCACCAAACCGAAACATGGAAGATGAGTCACTAGTTGTATTTGTATCATCATTATTAGTTGTAGACCAATCCAATCTACCAGTGGCACTACACAAAGGTATACACTCTTGCACTATCAATCATCCCATTTATAATATTTGTTGTCTAGATTATCTTTCTTCTTCTGCCTCATCATTTGCTACTATCGTAGGCACAAAATATGTTAATGGTGTTCAACAGATGCTCTACATCATCCTAAATGGAAATCTATCATGATGGAAGAAATGTGGTCTCTCTATGACAACAAGACATGAGATCGCGTGACCCCACCAACAAGAAAAATATCATAGGTTGCCGATGGATTTTCTGTATAAAGCATAAGTCAATTGGCTTTGTTAAATGACTCAAGGCACACCTAGTTTCCTATGGATTCACCCTAACCTTTGGCATGGATTACTTTGAGACATTCTCTCTACTGACAAGGACCACCTCCATATGCATCCTTATCTCTGTTGCATCTCACCTTGATTGGTTTCTTTACCATCTCGACATCAAGAATGCATTTCTTCATAGAGATCTACTGCAACAACCACCTGTGTTTATTGTTGAGGGGGCATTTCATAATGTTTTCCATCTCTGACAATCTCTCTATGGCCACAAGCAACCTCCATGGGCCTGGTTCAACAAAGTAGGTGATGTCCTTATACACTTTAACTTTCAGAGATTAGCCATAGACCGCTCCTTATTCTTTTCCAAGTCCTTCAAAGGCCATGTTCATGTTGATACATATGTTGATGATATCATTCTAAGTCTTTCTAAGAACTTATTCTTAGATTCAAAGCCATAGATACTGTTTATTATTTAATTAATTCAAACAAATCCTTATTAAATCAAGTAAATCTTAGAATTAAGACAAAAAGAGTCAGATTACGGGAGATCAAGGTTCAAGATCTTATAGGTAATTCACAATCCTTCTAGAATCATCAAGAATGTATATGCTTTAACATCACTTTATGAGGTAGCCAACCATAAAAAAAAGATACATTTAGTATCCTAGGATAAAATCACCAGAGTAAAGACCAATGACAATTGGGAGATCATAAATAGCAAGGCCCACTCCAAAATTTTAAAAATAAAAATATTGGGGTATCTATATCTAAACATGAACCACATTTGTACATAGATCATGCATAAGAAATACTACCAACATAAACCCCTTGGAACATTGTACACAACCATAAATGATTAAATGCTCCCCTATTTGGGAATCTATAAATAACATTATATATACCTTCTACTCCGTCATAACTTTATCTGAAGGATTTTCTCCATCATCACAATTTTGGCTCTATAACTTGCTTCCTTCAATCCCACACATTAACTATGATATTCTTCTAGATATATCATGCTAGGAAACTACTAACTTTAGCGAAAGAAGTATCCTTAAAAGATTGACATTATCTAGTTGCTAACTCAATACACTCCTTTCTCAAATTATAGGAGTATCATCCTCCCAAAATCTTCAATCAACAAAGATTACTTTTGGGGAAACTCTTTCATCATTGAAAAAGCTTACCAATTACTTTCCGTTGGAGGTACATAGTCTAACTTTGAAAAAATCTTCTGGAAACTTAAGATTCCAACCTATATTGAGATCTTATGTTGGTTTCTGGTCCATAGCAAAGTACTCATATTAGAGAACCTCATGAAAAGAAACTTCATTTGAATATATATATATATATATATATATATATATTTCCTTCACAGAGATGACTCATAAACAACTTAGCACATATTATTTTCCAATTGTAATTACACACTTCACAACTGGAACATCTCCTTGGACTCCACACCACTACTTACCACAAACATAAACAACACCAAATTCCTCAACAACATGTTCCTTGAAATACCAAACACAAATAAACCACTCATCATGCATTATTTGGAACATATGGAAATAAAGAAATAAAATGAATGATCTTTGTGAACCCTATAAACACACACACTTCATTTATCATACAAAAAGATTTCAAATTATGGCATACATTTTGTTAAAATGCTTTGTTCTCATATACCCCCCCAACTACATTCCTCCAATAGATAATGGGGTCTTGCAAAATTCTATGTATTGCAGGCAAAGGCATACACAAAGATGTAATGTTTGACTAGGTGTGCCTGCACAATAAACCACTTGACTAAAGATTGATAATGACAAAATGAAAACGTATGAGTTTTTTTATGTTTAATACCATCTCACATAGCTACAAACTCAATATTATGAAATTCTAAGGTGTTGTCTTATGGACTCTGATCCTTACTCTCTTCCTATGACTCAAGAGTTAATTTCTTACTTTGACGATTGATAGGACTTAGAAATTCTCCGTTATACTATGCTTCTCCAAATATATATGTGGCTTCCTGCTTGCATATGATTTTGTAGGTACGGTAGAGATCTAAGATTCAGTCATGATGACGACCAATTAATACTTAACGACAGCTCTTTCAAGCATACTATCTTCGTTCCTCCCTGATATATTATTTTTCTTTCAATTATCATTGATGTATTATTATGTTTTATCTCTTTCTCTCCCTACTTAGCCACTATGCTAATGCATTAGACAAAATTCTTATATATTTTATATGTGACATAACAATATACCTAATATTAAATAAAAGATATACCATTTGGGCATTTTTTTAAATGAATATGTTGATGCTATGATGTTTGTGTTGCATGCTTCCTTTATTCTTACAATCTTTAGGAGTGGTGCGCTCTACCAATGGTGTTTCACACTACTCAGTTGGAGTTTGAATAGATGCAACCCCATGAACAGAAACACACGGTGGATTAAACTTTAGAATTTATAAGGACCTAACTTAACACACTCTCAAAAACCAAAACACTACATCCGCAAGCATACAGGGTCATGTCATAGTATGGGAGGGCGGCAAGTATAGGGTAGATCCATAGGGAGAAAAGAGGGCACTAGAGATAGGTTAGTTTTTGGGCTAGGTTCCTACTACGGAGTCTAGGGTTGAAGAGTTTAAAGGTTGATTTGATTGATTATACTAAGTTGAGTAGGAAAGTAAGCAAAGGAAGATAAGAAAGATTAAAACCTATGTTAACCCTAGACAGTTGATTCTACTGAGCAAGAAAAAATAAGGCAAGCAAGAAAGGCAAGAAAAGAACAATCTACACTAAGGCAGGCAAGAAAAGGTCTACACTACACTAAGCTAGCAAATAGGGCAAAAGAGAAAGTAGAAACCTAAACTAGTAAGAACAAAGAAAGAACAAGGCAAGAAGCTAACTAATCCAAAAAAGAGCTAACTAAGCTAACACTAGCTAAGCAAGAAGACAATTAAGGTTTTAATGCAATAAAGGGAAACATGGGTTGTTTGGGGGATGCACTTGTCAATTAGGTTGGGGGTGACATGTGAACATTATGCTTTCAGTTAGATTATCAAACCAAACAACAAGCTAGAGTCTAATGAGTTATCCTAAACTGCTAACTGGTCGTGGATATGCTAGGTTGTGTATAGGGGAACTAGTCCCTACCACCTCCTACTACCCTTATGAGGCTCAATTGGGTTAGTCTGATGAAGTCAACTTTTGAACCCTTTTGAATGATAAATGACATAAGTAAAATAATTTCTCGATCTATATTAAGAGTACCAAGTGGTATGACAAAATTTGAAATTACAATGATGTTGATATCATAACTGAGATCCCTATATTTAATGTCTTTTAGGAATTTAATTGGATGGTTGAACAATGTCATGTTGGCAACAAAGTTCTACTAAATGTATATCATATGAAGTGTAACATGTGGTCCTTTCTGGTGAAGTTTAGATAAATCAATAGATTGTTGTTCAAGGATGAAGATTAAATAATTTTACCACTTTGGTTTATATATTTGCAAGACCTGTATCAATGGTAATATCATGCATATGTCGTGGCTTTTGGGATGTCACATGGCTTCTCCCATGCTATCTGAGATATGTGGTTATGTGGCATTCACATCAAAACATGGAAGCCACATATAGACATTTCTTAAGGCAGATCGTGGATCCTTAGATGTGGGATTATGGGTCTCAGTTTGCCTTCGACCTTGTAGTTTAAGGTAGTGGAACAAGTAGCCAACCCACACCCCGACGTCGTCAATCAAGGGGTGAATGGAGAGCAGGACCGAGCAGTTACTTCTAAGTATCCATAGGCTTCCTGGTGACCCTTTTTAGTGGTCTTGGTGGAAGAAACGAGGAGAGTAGACATAGCCTCTGCCTGTCTTTCCACCCTCACTTGCAGCAGTAGACGAAAGGAGGAGCTTTGCGGGAGGAGGTGCAGCGTTGCAGCCTGCAAGAGGAGAAACATCTGACCGCTGGTTCCTCAACGCTGACTCGCATCACAGCAGCGGCGGAAGCACTGGGGACTAGCACTCACGGGTGAGGAGGAGACTCAACGGTGCTGGTGTCCTAGAGGCGGCCAGAGCCCTGTCGATGCCATGAGGGCCTGAGGAGTACGAGCTCCTGCCGACACAAGGAAGGGTGAATTGACGTAGGGAAGCGTCGGGCGTAGAGATAAGGAGGAGCAGACGGCGATGGCTTGCCTACAGGTGTCGTGTGATCTGAAGACCTGCTAGCTGCCTCATCCACCGTAGCAAACACTGGCAGTGGAGACCAAGCAGCAGCATCAGAGTAGGGCGATGGCGGCTTTGTGGAGGAGGACGCAGTGGCAGCAGCAACCTGAAGAGGCAGCGGGGAGGTAGAGCCCAATTGAGAGAACTGAGTCCCATTAGATTTGGGCTCTGAGGCGGCTTCTCTCGCGTGCACTAAGAAATGCTTGAGAGGATGGAGGCTCTGGCGGAGATGGGTGGCAGTGACCTCATGGAGGTGGAGTGCTGGAGCAGACCTGGCCAAGACGATGCCCAGGTCGGCCAGGTCGAGCGGGAGGAGGACGCGACTAAGATCCCGGTGGTGAAGGATCTATTACGGGCCTCACACAAGCAAAGGGTGACGCCGCAGGCATCAGGCTACGGCGACGTTGCTACAATCAGACACCCAAGAAGGAGGAGGTGATTGTGAGGCTTTGATCTCCCTTACAGAGGATGGTACAGGTGAGGAGGAGGTTTCTTGCCTACTTGCTCACCATGGAGTCCAAGCACAACTGCGCTCAAGCCTGGCGGCGCCCTTCCACACTCAGGATCAAAGAATGCTCATGAAGAGCGTGTTGTGGAGGGATAACAAGTCGGGTGATGTGGAAAGTGAGAAATCCAGAGAACTTGAACCGGGTTCACAACACAGAACCGCCAGACTCACAACAGACCGCAGCAAGCAAAGGGTGAGCACCCAAGTAGAGCTACATGGCGGCTGCTGATTGGCAGAAAAAGGTAATTAACTCCAAATTCCCAGTAATTGCCTAGATCTTTACAGTAAATAGCCTGGTTATCATAAAAATACAAGTAAGGTATCGGAATTCTCAGAAAAATGAGAAGACGACAACAGAGTGATAATATAAGGCTTTTGATGCACTAATAAGAGTGACATCATGTAAGATGTGCAATGCTTGTTTAATGGATAATAAATATCAAAAGACGACCTAAAATTATGAGAGCATGTCAGTAAGTTTATGATCATGTTTATAATCTATATAAGGTCAGTGATTATAATGTTGATGCACAAAATCATGTAATTTGCTTTATATGGCTAATTAGGGCTTATAACCCTGATTAATATGCAATTAATACATTTAAGATCAATAAATGTTGAAATTTATAGAACAACCTTATTCAGTAATTGGAAGTTAAAATGTAACTTTGATATCAATTGTGTACATGAATTCATGTTATATGAAGAGTACCCGTAATACATGTGATGTAACCCTAATATGGATAATGAAAGTGACATAATGTTAAATATGTTCACATAATAATGTGACACATGAGTATATCAAGTTGATGAACTATAATCTGGAATATGACATCAGTAAGATAAATCTAAGACAAGAATGCAAGTAATAAAGGAGAATATCCAATGAGTTAAGACAACCCCTAAAATGAATATAATTAGGGTTATGATGAGATGTACAGGGATGAGAACTTGATGATCGTATGTGATCTTATCTTTATCAGGGTTTGACTTGGGATGTGACCTGGGATACATAGTTGACATGAGGAATATGTGATAATTAGGAATATCTCTTTGGAAGGTACGCCATAACCTCTTACTTGGCTTATTATACAATATGCTTGCATTATATGCGTAGTAAATTACCTGGCATATGATATTGGATGAAATGATTGTTCTTTTATGCTATGTTGCTTGAGTTTGTCATACTTATGGCTATGAACACATGAAACATAAGATATTTGATCCATTATATGATAGCACTAAATCTCTTTGGTATAATAGTGCATTGATGAAAGTACTAAATCTCTTTGGCAGAATAGTACATGTGAGCACTAAATCTCTTTGGTAGAATAGTGTATTATGAAAGTACTAAATCTCTTAGGAAGAATAGTACATTTGAGCACTAAATCTCTTTGGTAGAATAGTGCATGTGGTTTACCAACTTTACATATAATGGAAAGTCATGCTAAAACATGTGTTCTCTTTTATTAATAAACATCTTTGTTCGAGTATATGCCTTTTGTTATATTTTTCCTGCTACTGCCAAGTATTAGTTTTATCTTATTGCCAAGATATGATGAGAGGTATATAAAAGACATGTAGGCGTACTCAGTACAATATTCTTGAATATTGTGTTGACGTGTACCGCATGTAATCTTTTGTTTAGGTTGTGCTTATGCTCTTGAAGATCTAGGATAGTTGAGAGTTGTGTGGCGAGCTGATGTACAGGTGGACCTGTTGTCTTAAGATCATGTAGTTTAGTGGTAGTACATGTATATGTATAAGTTTGTTGTTCAATATGTAATATCAAATGTTGTAACAATTCATGTTGTAATTATATGTTGAATGGTGAACATGTGTTGTGGTTTTATTATTGTTCGTGTACATGTGCTATTGATTGTTTCCTTCTAACTCCCTTGATTTTCTCTTTCTTAGCCTAGTGTGGGATGTTTAAATTGGGATTCTCACTGAGGTGAGGGTTTCTGTTTGGACGTCACACATCAGATTCAGTTTTAGAAAATCCGGGGACGTCACAGGTGGTATCATAGCATGAACAATAGCAAAGCCTGACATTTTCTCATTATGCAACCCAAAACCAGAGAACCTTGAACTTAATAATCTTTTAGGGTTAGATTAGTCATCTTTTAGAGACTAGATCTGACCTAGCCTCTAGGTTAGGAACTAGATGTCTAAGAACTAGGTCTAGACTAGTGCTTGTTGAGTAGCAAGTCCTTAGATGTCGTTCTTTCCTTATAGTGCATCAGTATGGGATGTTGCCCTATTTGGAAATGACGTGCATCAAGGGAAGAGAAACCCTATACATATTATGCACGTTGTCTAGAGTAGCTACACTAGTCTACCCCTTATTCTCACCCTTTTGACTAGTTTTCATGACACTGGACTCTGTACTATGTGTGGGACACTCATTTTCAGGATTTGGTTTTGGACTCCAACCGGATCGAACTGTGATAGTTTTCTCTGACGCATGTTTTATCGGAGAAAAACTATATAATATTTTATTATGTATATGTATTACAAAAATGTGTCCCCACACATGTACGAGTAGGAGGTGATCATGCAACCTAAGTGAAAGTGATGACATCAATCTAGAAGAGAGAGTAGTTCTAGATTAGATGTCTAGATCCTTGTTGGAATATATGATAGATGGAATAGATGATATAAGTTTTGATGGTATGATGTAAGTCTTACATAGATGACATAAGATGGATATGATGATCTATGTTGTTTTTGAGGACATAAGTTCAGTTTTGAGGATTTGAGATAAGTTATGATGATGCAGGTATGCATTCTTTTATGAGATAAGATATGTCTTAAACTAAGACAAGGATGTGAACCAACATGAGCCTCAATCTCTTTTACAAAGGAGGACCTCTAGTGTTAGGACCAGTTTCGGGGTTAACTCCAGAGAGAGTGAGACCCATTGGGAGAAGTTTAGAGAACCTAAACTCCAAGATATGAGAATCATGAGAAATATGTGATATGATATGTCCTAAACTAGGATACTCCTGAGTGATTGAGTTGAGTTGCTTTATGTATGATTCCTATAGTTTTCTTGAACCCTAGATGTCCTTGGGAGGACCAATCCCTAGAGTTAGAGAGAGGCTGGTTATATGTGCATATGTGAGTATGAATATGAGAACCTACCATCTGGGTGAGGGAGAGAGCCCAAGACCCTGGAGGAGGTAGCTATGTTAGTTTTTGTGAAGCCTCATGCTCAGGTTGGTGGTTTCCCACATAGGAAACTAGTGGTGTATATAAGAGAGTTTTGGGTAAAATGTTTCATGGGAAGAATACCTATGAAGAGTATGTCATATCATGTTTTGGTTTGTGCTTATGTGGCTAGAGCTTGTAAAGCTATTGCTAGTACCAATGAGGTAATTCGAGAACCCTAGACCAGAGAGGGAAGATAAAGTATATGCATATGAGATACTCATAGAGTTGATTTAGCTCAGAGAGACTGAGCATGGCACTACCCTCATGGTATGGGTTAGAGGAACCTCATTTGGACCATATAAAGTGTTGATACATGTTTCATGAGCCACTTATATAAGTTTGTTAGCACAACCATGATATAATATATGTAAGATGTGATCTAATCTCGAGATGTGATATATATACATGATATGATGGAAACCTAGAGATGGTTTAATAGATATCAATGCATCAATGGTTAACCATATACATAATAATGACAATAATGTGAAATCCTTGGTTAATTTTGTGATGAAATCACTAATCAATGTTGTAGTTTATTATGAGAAATGAAATAAGATCATATGAATGAAACATGTTACATGATATGTTAACCTTAGTGCTTAATAAAGATGAAAAATATAGTTGATAGCTAGCACAACATAATGATTATGATGCCTTGATATGATCTACATGGATAAAGTGGGTTAACTTTAGTTAACTCCTTTAGAACATGGTAATATGATTACGGAACCCTAATTCATGGGCAAAGATAAGGATGCAACTCTAACATATGGGATATGTAATGACATAACTAGAGTTTCTAAACCCTAGTTTGAGCCTTTTATGAAGTGGTGTTTCACCCTAGATGCTTTAAAACACCCTAGTAGTGCTTTGGATACATGGTTTAGGTAACCTTTGTGGGTATGCTACACATAGGATAGTGCCTACATGTGGATGACGATAAGATAAGGTTTCCCCTGGAAGTACGAGTATGGCTTAATTTTGAGGATGAAAGTTCTTTTAAGATGTATATGATGTGGCAAAGTGGTTTCTAGCTTAATTCTGAGGACGAAATTTCTTTTAAGGTGTGTAGGTTGTGATGAAGTCAACTTTTGAAACCTTTTGAATGATAAATGACATAAGTAAAATAATTTCTCGATCTATATTAAGAGTACCAAGTGGTATGACGAAAGTTGAAATTACAATGATGTTCATATCATAACTGAGATCCCTATATTTAATGTCTTTTAGGAATTTAATTGGATGGTTGAACAATGTCATCTTGGCAACAAAGTTCTACTGAATGTACATCATATGAAGTGTAACATGTGGTCCTTTCTGGTGAAGTTTAGATAAATCAATAGATTGTTGTTCAAGGATGAAGATTAAATAATTTTACCACTTTGGTTTATATATTTGCAAGACATGTATCAATGGTAATATCATGCATATGTCGTGGCTTTTGGGATGTCACATGGCTTCCCCCATGCTATCTGAGATATGTGGTTATGTGGCATTCACATCAAAACATGGAAGCCACATATAAACATTTCTTAAGGCAGATCGTGGATCCTTAGATGTGGGATTATGGGTCTCAGTTTACCTTCGACCTTGCAGTTTAAGGTAGTGGAACAAGTAGCCAACCCACACCCCCACGTCGTCAATCAAGGGGTGAATGGAGAGTAGGACCGAGCAGTTACTTCTGAGTAGCCATAGGCTTCCTGGTGACCCTTTTTAGTGGTCTTGGTGGAAGAAACGAGGAGAGTAGACATAGCCTCTGCCTATCTTTCCACCCTCACTTGTAGCAGTAGATGAAAGGAGGAGCTTTGCGGGAGGAGGTGCAGCGTTGCATCCTGTGAGAGGAGAAACATCTTACCACTGGTTCCTCAACGCCGCCTCACATTACAGCGGCGGCGGAAGCACTGGGGACTAGCACTCACGGGTGAGGAGGAGACTCAGCGGTGTTGGTGTCCTGGAGGTGGACAGAGCCCTGCCGAAGCCATGAGGGCCTGAGGAGTACGAGCTCCTGCCGACACGAGGAAGGGCGAATTGACGCAGGGCGGCGTCGGGCATGGAGATAAGGAGGAGCAGACGGCGACAGCTTGCCTGCGGGCGTCATGTGATCTGAAGACATGCTAGCTGCCTCATCCACCAGAGCAAACACTGGCAACGGAGACCAAGCAGCGGCGTCAGAGCAGGGCAGCGGTGGCTTCGTGGAGGAGGACGCAGTGGCAGCAGCAACCTGAAGAGGTGGCGGGGAGGTAGAGCCCAATTGAGAGAACCGAGTCCCATTAGATCTGGGCTCTGAGGCGGCTGCTCTCGCATGCGCTGAGAACTGCTTGAGAGCATGGAGGTCGTGGTGGCGATGGGTGGCAGTGACCTCACGGAGGTGGAGCGTTGGAGTGGACCTGGCCAAGATGACACCTAGGTCGGGCAGGTTGAGCGGGAGGAGGAGGCGACCGAGATCTCGATGGTGAAGGATCTGTTATGGGCCTCACACAAGCAAAGGGTGACGCTGCAGGAGTCAGGCTACGCCGGTGGTGCTACAATCGGACACCCAAGCAGGAGGAGGTGATCGTGAGGCTTTCATCTCCCTTACAGAGGATGGTACAGTTGAGGAGGAGGTTGCTTGCCTGCTTGCTCACCATGGAGTCCAAGCGCAGCTGCACTAAAGCCTGGTGGTGCCCTTCCACACTCAGGATCAAAGAATGCTCATGAAGAGCGTGTTGCGGAGGGCGAACAAGTCGGGCGATGAGGAAAGTGAGCAATCCAGAGAACTTGAACTGAGTTCACAACCTAGAACTATCAAACTCACAGCAGACCGCAGCAATGAAAGGGTGAGCACCTAAGTAGAGCTACATGGCGGCTGCTGATTGGCAGATTAAGGTAATTAACTCCAAATTCCCAGTAATTGCCTAGATCTTTACAGTAAATAGCCTGGTTATCATAAATATACAAGTAAGGTATCGAAATTCTCAGAAAAATGAGAAGAACACAATAGAGTGATAATATAAGGCTTTTGATGCACTAATAACAGCGACATCATGTAAGATGTGTAATGCTTGTTTAATGGATAATAAATATCAAAAGATGGCCTAAATTTATGAGAGCATGTTAGTAAGTTTATGATCATGTTTATAATCTATATAAGGTCAGTGTTATGATGTTGATGCACAAAATCATGTAATTTGCTTTATATGGCTAATTAGGGCTTATAACCCTGATTAATATGCAATTAATACATTTAAGATCAATAAATATTGAAATTTACAGAACAACCTTATTCAGTAACTGGAAGTTAAAATGTAACTTTGAGATTAGTTTTGTACATGAATTCATGTTATATGAAGAGCACCCTTAATACATGTGATGTAACCCTAATATGGATAATGAAAGTGACATAATGTTAAATATGTTCACATAATAATGTGACACATGAGTATATCTAGTTGATGAACTATAATCTGGAATATGACATCAGTAAGATAAATCTAAGACAAGAATGCAAGTAATAAAGGAGAATATCCAATGATTTAAGACAACCCCTAAAATGAATATAATTAGGGTTATGATGAGATGTATAGGGATGAGAACCTGATGATCGTATGTGATCTTATCTTTATCGGGGTTTGACTTGGGATGTGACCTGGGATACATAGTTGACATGAGGAATATGTGATAATTAGGAATATCTCTTTGTAAGGTACGCCATTACCTCTTACTTGGCTTATTATACAATATGCTTGCATTATATGCGTAGTAAATTACTTGGCATATGATATTGGATGAAATGATTGTTCTTGTATGCTATGTTGCTTGAGTTTTTCATACTTATGGCTATGAACACATGAAACATAAGATATTTGATCCATTATATGATAGCACTAAATCTCTTTGGTAGAATAGTGCATTGATGAAAGTACTAAATCTCTGTGGCAGAATAGTACATGTGAGCACTAAATCTCTTTGGTAGAATAGTGCATTATGAAAGTACTAAATCTCTTTGGAAGAATAGTACATTTGAGCACTAAATCTATTTGGTAGAATCGTGCATGTGGTTTACCAACTTTACATATAACGGAAAGTCATGCTAAAACATGTGTTCTCTTTTATTAATAAACATCTTTGTTCGAGTATATGCCTTTTGTTATATTTTTCCTGTTACTGCCAAGTATTAGTTTTAGCTTATTGTTGAGATATGATGAGAGGTATATAAAAGACACGTAGGCGTACTCAGTACAATATTCTTGAATATTGTGCTGACGTGTACCGCATGTAATATTTTGTTTAGGTTGTCATTATGCTCTTGAAGATCCAGGATAGTTGAGAGTTGTGTGGCGAGCTGATGTACAGGTGGACCTATTGTCTTAAGATGCTGTAGTTTAGTGGTAGTGCATGTATATGTATAAGTTTGTTGTTCAATATGTAATATCAAATGTTGTAACAATTCATGTTGTAATTATATGTTGAATGGTGAACATGTGTTGTGGTTTTATTATTGTTCATGTACATGTTCTATTGATTGTTTCCTTCTGACTCCCTTGATTTTCTCTTTCTTAGCCTAGTGTGGGATGTTTAAATTGGGATTCTCACTGAGGTGAGGGTTTCAATTTGGATGTCACACATCAGATTTAGTTTTAGAAAATTTGGGGACGTCACAGTTAGGATTTAGGTGAAATTCAATTAGAGTCTAAATAAGCCTAGGTTTCTAAGTTAGATGATCTTAGGATGATTAGGGGCTGAGGTTAGTAATGGGAGTGGAAGTGAGGTTTTAGGCCTCACATAACCCACATTCTAGCCTTGAGAAAGCTTCATGCTAAGCACATTAATTCATCTAAACTAGCCACTTAGATCTCTCACCTAGGGTTAGGAAGATTTATTAGCATGTAGGAGGATGGGTGGCTAGCTAGGGATCCATGAATTAGATCTAGAAGCAAATTCCAAAATTCACACATATAAGCAATTTCCTTAAATTCCTAGGTGATTTCAAGCACAAACCAACAAACAATTCATGAAGAGTGGGATATAAATACAACATAATCTTTAGCAAAAGAAATTACAATGTTTACGTATCATTTTCCTCAACATGGTATCAAAGTAACATTTTAAACCCCACACGGCCCACCCAAGGGGCCTAGCTACTCATAGCAATGCAAAATACAAAAAGAAGGGAGAAAGAGATATAAGAAGCCATGGAGCTTGGAGTAGATGGAGAAATAATCCACTTCAGTTGATGTTGGATGTCCTCCTCTCTCCTCTCTCCTCCAAGGTGTAGGGGCATGGAATGTTGGTGGAATAGGGTCAAAACACTAAGATACTAGGAGTTTGGTGGTGGGAATGGTGAAATGGAGTGAAATGGAGGTGGAAATGGAGTGGAATGGGTGGAGTGTGAAAAGGGGGAGCTAAGAGGTGGTAGAAGGTATCTAACCTCGTGAGAGAGCCACCACCTAGGTATATATAGGTGTGGGGGAAATAATAGGTCAAGTAGGGGTAGTATGGGAAATGCAATGCAAAAATAGCTAGGTTTTTGTGAGTAGCACGGTCGTGGTGGGGAGGGGTAAGAACGATTGTGGTGGATGGGAACGACCGAGGTGACAAATGGGGAAAAATCATAGGGACTTGTTTGGTTTTGTATTGGATGTGGCATGGACATGGTGGTCACCACAGTCGTGGTGGGGCTAGTGTAGCACGGTCGTGGTGGCTTGGATTGCTCAGTCTGTTCTCTGCTCCACAGCCATTCTTCTCTGAAGGTCACATGGCCGTGAAAGGTGGCACGGCCATTCTAGGTCAGTTCACCACAGCCATTCTGAGTGGCACGGCCGTGGTGATTCTAGATTTTCTCAAAGGTGTTCTGTTGATTTGTAAGTATGCTAGTACGACCGTTTTGTGGTACCATAGTCGTGTTGGCCTCTAGATCAACACTTGGACTTGTTTATTTGGATTTTCTTGGACATCTTTACTTCAATAGATCTTTGGACACTAGGGGTAGGTTGAGGGGGAATTGGACTTCACTTTAGGCCTCTCCAAGGTTAGAGAAACCCTAGGATCACTCCTTCTCTCTCTTCCATCAAGCGTGGTCTAAATGCCTGAAAAACATGCAATAATGTCCATAAGTGCATTTTATACAAATATACATATTGAGGGAAATAACATGTAATCGAACATGTATAGATGTGATTGAAACACAATATTACACAAAATCAATCCCTAAAATAGGGTTGAATCACCACCCTAAACTTAAAACATACTTGTACTCAAGTATGCTCCAACTCAATCTCTGTACAATTTTTCCACAATCAAGAAATGACACATGTAATGCAGAAGATTATTATTGTTGAATGGGATCAATGTTGACTAAGTGCATGCATTCCACCTCTCTCCCTTCCTACTTTCACAAACTAATCATGAAAAGAGCACAAAGCATATGAACTTCAAATATAGCGCATAGAACACACAAGCTATCCATATTTCTTTCATGTAGTTTTAGGTAGACCGTTTCATGATGGTGTTAATCAAGGGTGACTAGGAGTGTTGTTTCACCTTCATGCATTCAATCTTATGCTTCAAACCATACCAAGTGACCCATGTGACTGTAAAAAAAGGGTGAAGTGAGCAAGATTTCATCTTTCCTAGCTTAATGGGTATGAAAATGGAAGAAAGGATTGCGATAAGATTTTGGAGAGCTTTAACACACTCATCTTTTCTTTATTTAGATGCTCTTAAACAGGAGCATATTTTATTTTCTTTTGCATTTTCTTTTTTTCTTTTTCTTTTCCCATGGAGTAGATAGGGCATATAGTGATGAGAGTGAAGCGGGGAGATGTAGATGTGGGCACCCCAAACTTTTGGAGGTGGCCACTGTTGATATGTGCACTTTGGAATCCTTTCATGAGGTAGAGGGGTAAGAAGATGGTGAATGAAAAGTCGAGTCAAAGAGGGGTCACTTGTGTGATTCTCAACATAAGATCTCTTGCATGAAAATTAATCCAACAATTTCACACCACATGAATGAACAACATGAAATTGATACTTCTATCAAGTGATTTCATAGGCACTAAGCGATCATAACTTGCTCAAGTCACAATTCAACCAACACATTCACAAACACAAGAGAGGTGACGCGCATGTAAAAAGTTAATAATTGATACCATTTAGTAATAAACAATGATAATTCACTTGCATTTCTCAAAGGTCATAATTTTTAATCCAAAGAGTAGAGATTGGGTCAAAACACACTTTTAGGCAAGAAATCTCAAATTTGGGCAAAATTGGCCAAAATGATGCCAAGTTGCCTTTGATCACATCTAAGCCTACATTATTGAACATAAAGTAGGAAACAAGCAAATCCTATCTAAAACATGGAAGAATTACCAAAAATCTAGATGATGTGCAATGCATGGCAAAAAGAGATTTTTTTAAATTACGTGAAAATTGCAAGGAAGTAACTACATGGCATGCAGGTATGCAAATCAGGTAAATTCTAAACTAAAACAAACAAAGTCAAACAAAACAAAAGTAAATGGGAGGTGAAATGCAAAAAAAATAAGAGTGAGAATGAGATAAGGGCATACCGCCCTACCACCCCAAACTTTTGAATCATGTTGTCCTCAGCATGACACTAAAGTGTAGGATTGATAGGGTAGATGATCACTGTAGTGGTGGTGCTCCTCCATGTGATGGAGGATGTTGGTAATAGGAACCCCAGTAATCTGACTGTGGAGGTGGGTAGTTGTCATAAAATGCTGACAGTGAACTCCACCAATTTTCCCCCCACTGGGGGTTCCTTTGGGACTAGGCATGCTGGAACTAATACAAGTGGTTGACCTAATAATGCATCTATTGATTTTTTGACCACATAGCACCCTAGGTGCACTGGAAACCCTCTTGTTCCCTCAAAATGCCCTCCTGGGTACTCAATATGTGATCTTGTGTGCTCTGGATGCCCTTCAGCTACGCATGTATGGTGGACATGTCATATGTGTTCGATGTGGGTTGTTGTTGTTGTTGTGATGTCTCCACCTCATGTCACCTCACCCTAAATGTCTCTCACTCTTCAGCTATCCTCCTCCTCTCAGTAGCTGCATGTGACTCTCCAAGAACTTCTGGCAGATCTTTGGGTTGTTGTTGCCACGTATCTCTAGGGTGCTCCTCTTCCCACCTCCTCAAGATGTCTAGAAAATCTGGATATGGACCACATCCCTCTAGGAGAGGTGTGGCATGGTAGGGGAGCTCTAGTGAAACCCGTACATGGGGAGGGTTGACCTGGTAGAAAATCTTCTGATCAACCACTGAAATCATAGATGAGCGAGTCAAGTAGTGTAGATCAATGAGCTTTCCTTCTTCTACCTTTGTGTATCCAGATACATCATGCCCCAGGGCTAAACAAATGGAAGTTACAATCCCTCCCATAATAAAAGGATTCTTGCTCTTATACGGGATTGTCTTCATGTAACATACTAGATCTCGGACCCTACCCTGGAAGTTGACATTTTGGATTTAGCCAAACAAGGTTGAAGGTTAGACCTAAATGGATGTTTAGTATAACCCCAATGAGCTAATTCATGTATAGATCACCTTAATGTAACCTAATGTTCTAACATTAATCTTAGGTTTATAATGGATACATAAAATATGCCACATAACTCATCTTGGTGGTAATATGAAGATAAGGAACTTAATTGGATGAATAATTTAAATAATGGGATGTTAATGGGCCATATAACATATCTCATAAAAAGAAGTCTCAAAAGTGGAAACAAACTTCAAATTCGAAATCTACATATCAAAATTAGCCTACATGTCAAATTTCATCTAATTTGGACAACCTTAAAATATTAGGATAAGTTTAGGAGAGAGAAAATGAGTAAAAGGCATAAGTAATGAATAATGTGATTATATAACTTCAAAATATGAAAATAATATTAAATTCATATTCAACACATCAAAGATAACTTGTGGATGAAGTTTGGTCCAATTTGGATGCTGTTTGTGCAAATTATGCAATTTTAGGTACATTCTGGACTTTTCTACAATTTACCCAATTGGGAGGTTTTCTTTGCAAATTGTCACATGCATTATAATCCTTATATATTCCCTTATCATTATCGAGTTTTGAACCATAGGGAACCTAGTTTCAACTTGGTTTGAAGGTGTTTCTTTCCAAGGGCATTTTAGATATTACTCTCTTTATAAATGAGCTTATCTTTAGAAGCTATCAACCAATGGGGTTATTTCTTTGATTGTAGGTCGATTGGGATGGCCTATAAGTTTCCATAAACCAATATATGATATTCAAGAAGCCTCTATGAGTTGTCCTCTTTCATGGCTATGAAATCCCTAGGCTAAGGACATATGGAAAACCCCATGGACACCTCATGCTTGCCTTCTTCCTTATCCATAAAGGTTTGCATGAACATAGGCACCCTTAGCATTGGACACATGGAAAGTAACTTGACACCTCATGCTTGAATTCTTGATTATCCATAAATGCTTTCATGTACATGGAAACCCTTATTCATGACACATGGAAAGTCTCATAGACACCTCATACTTGACCTCTTTCTTTATATAGCCATATCTACCCCTTCCAAACTCCCAATTCGAAAAATCTTGCACTCCTTTATTTCCTATAGCTTAGATCATAATTCCTACTCTGTTTTTCCATGAAGGTGTTGTCTCGAGGTAAAATGAGGTGCCTACCTTGGTGAGGAAGGATCTTAGGGTTACAAATTTGCTCTATTTAGGATTTCTTAAGCTCCTCCTTGGTGATTTTGACCAAAACTAGTAAGTATCCTCCTTTCCTTCCCTATTGTAATGTTTTTAGTCTTTCTTCCACCTTCCTCCAGGTCAAAACCATGGCCTTACATGGTGAAACCCCACCTAAAACCCATAAACGCCTCATCTCCATGTTCTTTTGTTAGGGTTTTTCACCTCTAAAGTGGAGAAGGTGCTTCTTGCTCGAGATAGGAGCTTTGTTGGAGAAACCAACCTCTCTAAGCTTGGGAACCTTACTTATTAGACATGTCTACCTTCCCTAGAGTTTCTTTGGACGCCTAGGATTGACTTGGACTATTTAGACTCTGAATTTGAGGTATGATGTATCCCCTATTCTTCTATGTTGAGCAATTTACCTATGCTTATTCATTCTCTTTGTCCTATGGACATTAGCCTATACACAATGTCTTTTCTTTTGAAAATCATGGTTCATGTGAACTACCTTATTTGATATTGATCATATGATCATGGATATTCTTTTGAACTCTTATCTTATTCTTTGTTCATGATGGAACTCTAAAAGGTGACATATGTCTTTTTCCCACTTATGAGGTGGATGTATATGTTGGTTACTTATGTGGTGACTAGTTTATATATTCTAACTATACTTTCTGCTTGCCTCTACATTAAACATGCTATGTGATTTAGTAGCACTAGAGTTGTGTAATTGCATTGGTATTTATGGCAAATGTTTTATTTCCTATCGAGCAGATGTGATATTTTCTGCTCTTTTGGGATGGAAAGGAACCTCATACCCAGGGTAAGATGTGTGATTCTTGGCCCATGTTTTATATATTTGGGAGATTGACAGTATTCCTTTCTCTATCAGGTTTCAAGTTTATGAGACTTGGCTTCCTTTGTGTTTATATTGTTCTAGGGCTGTGTTTATCTCACATGCATGCAGGTTGATGATATGGGGTGTGTGCCCTAATTCTTTACATGTGCTTGTGTGGCACAATCTTTATGTTTTATTAATGGCAAGTATTCTTTTGTTATCATATAATTTCAATTCCTTTTCTCTTGATACCCATTTGGGTGGTCCTTATCCTTTTTATGGGAAGCCTTTTATATTTGATGTCCTTTATTCCATATATTGCTCAATTTCCTATTTAGTATGCACATATCAGCCTTTGTTGATGTCATCTATTTTCTCTTCTTGCTGGGGTATGCTTCCAACCCTAGGTGGAGGACAATGAGGAAATGGCATGATGATGTGTAAATAGCTTAAAGAGTTAAAGCTTGGAGACAAAGTTGTTATGGTGTAGATTTCCCTCTACTTAGATCCTTATGGTGTATCATACATGTAAACCCTTATGGGATATTATGATGTACTTTTGTAATCTTTTGTGAAAATTGAATATAGTCTTTTTTTTTAATTCCGCTGCTACACTTTGGTCATTTGCATACCATTATAATAAATTTGGAAATTTTATACCTATTCCAACATACCTTTGAGTGTGTTTGGAATGGATGTTAATTCTTCAAAAATTTTCTAGTAAGGGGGTGATCTCGCCTCCTTACACTTCATGTGATCAATAATAGGTGATCCCAGGTTTACAAGCTTTCCCTATACTATCCATCCCAACACAAAGAGGTCTTTCTTGGTACAACTACCTTGATTTTCATATCGGGCAAAGATGGTGTTTTCCAAGACCTTTTGAATGTATCTTAAGATGGGATTGTGAATCGGACTTGTCTTTGATTTACCCGCCACTAAATTACTTTGCCATGTAAGTTTCATCCACATTGCAGTGTAGTTCACATTGGTTTCCCTATCTATGCTTCCTTGATCAAGTGATGTTGTTGCCTCAAGAGTTGGAGTGAAAATGCCATTAAGAAAATATGTGGTGATGAGGTAGGTGTTATTCCCCAAAGTGACACTGATGGCATCCTATGAGACCTTCTCTAGGGTTACAAAGAACTACTCTGTAAGCTCCACATAGGTCTCCTGAACTATGGTCAACACCTCAACTAGCCCAACAAGATCCAAGATATCCTGAAAAAATTGAAGACACCCAAAGTTCCCATTATCTCCTGACACGCATTACAAGTGCCAATCACTCTACGTGTCAAGCACTCTGGGTGCTTTGGCTTCTTGACTTTCTTGCTCTGACTATCAGGTGTTGCCTCATGATGCACTTTAGGTGCATCCTCTTACTGTGCATCCGGCATTGTCTCATATGCATCATCTATCAGTAGTCGTCATCGTGCTCCCGGGTGTGGTTGTGGCTACGGTGCCATGGACGTCGAGGGTCATGCAGCTGAAAAGGATGGTTGAGCTATCGAAACTGATGGGTGGGCTTCCGAGACTGATGGTCGAGTTGTTGCCCTACTTTCGCTGGGTAGTCTGGAGGAATCCTCCTTCATGGGATCCATTGCCGCAACTGCATGGGGTGACTCTCCTTGTGAACTGGAGCCTGTCAATAGTGGTGGAAGTACTAGGAGAGATGAAGGAGTCGAAGAAGACTCATCCTTGGTTCGACGTCCATAGAAAATGACCTCCTTGGTCTTATACACAACCCTTCTTAGCCATTTTCTTCATTTTGGATCAAAATTGGTGGAGAAAATGGGATTTTAGGTTTTCTCCGAAGAATGGGGTTGTTGGGGCGGATTGGAGAGAAATTAGGTGGGTTGTGGATGAAAATGGGTGAAATCTGGAGATTAAGGTAGTGGAAATGATGGGGGATTGATTAGAAATGGATTGGGGGTGATTTGGTGGTGATTTGAGGGTGGTGGAATGGTTGGGAGGTGTTGCATGGTCGTCGTTCATGGAGAACGGTCTTGGCATTCACGAAGTTGAGAATAGAACTGATTTGGGATTTTTGCAAAATGCTGACTTAAGTGCTGGAGTCGTGCTACATGACACAGCCATGGTGGCTCGCTTGCTGCACAGCTGTGGTACCCCACACAGTCGTTCTGAGTGGGTGGCTACACGGCTGTGTTGCCTTGCACAGTCGTGCTGGATCTGTTCTTCAGCTCTTGACTTCTTTGTTTTTTCTCGATTCCCATGTTGGTTGTGAATGCACCACCACGGCTGTTCCATCTCACCACGGCCATGGTAAGTATTGTGGTAGTTGTCCCACATTTGAATCTCATCAAAACATCAAATATTTGATTCAAAATGATTTTTCCTGGATTACTTGTCAAAATTTCATTTGATTTTCTTCATTTCACCCTATTTTAACCTACACATCTTAAAATTAAACAAAAACTATACAAAAATAAGTGTGTGTGTGTTTTCTTGAAAAGTGTAGAAACAAAACAAAAGTATCAAAAATGGAAGGTTGGGTGAAAAATTCCCAAACCTAGGTGGGTTTCCTCCCACAAGCGTTGAGTTTCATGCCTTCAACTAGGTTTCTTGGAGATTATTCAATCATTCATCCATTTGGCATCCTCATGTTCCCATTTTTGCAATAAATACATCCCTCATTTGCACTCAATATATCTTCCCCATCCCTTTGATCACCAAAGTTGTCATCAAATCCTTCATCTATATCTCCTCTTCTTGAATGATCAATAAGACTCTTGAAGTGAACATATCCAATATCCTCACCTCAAACCCATTAGTTTGAGGACTTGTATATGTTCATCCTTATCTTCATGTCCATGAAAGATACAATCATTATGCCACTACAAACATGTATCTCGATATCAGTTGTAGATAAGAATGGTTATTTCAATATGATGGGGATCTTCCTATCATGCTCCATGTCAATAACAATGAAATCAGTCAGGAACACTGCTCCTCTTTCCCTTTTAATCATCACCAAGACATCATCCACTCGTCCTCTAGGCACTTTGATGGAGCGACCTGCCAATTGGAGAGTGCAAGGTGTCGGTTTCAACTTGCCTAAACCCAGCTCAACATAGACACTATATGGCATCAAATTCACACTGGATCCCAAATCAAGTAGGTATTTGCCTATGTGGTGTCCCCCAATGTAGCTAGATATGATTGGGGCTCCTGGGTCTTTCCTCTTCATGAGGAGTGAGTGCTAGAGGATAGAGCTCACTTATTTAGTCAAATTCACTTTCTTTAGTATCCTCCCTGTTGACCTTCTCTTCACAGTGCATAAGTTCTTCAAAAACTTGGCATATGATGGGATTTTCTTGATAGCATCCAATAATGGAATATTGACCTTCACTTAGAAAAACACCTCAAGAATGTCAACATTGTGCTTATGTCTCCTCCTTACTTTTAGTGGCTCATCTAATGCTTCAATGAATGGTGGCTCAGTTGCTTTGGCCTTGCTTACATCGATGTGATATGGAACACTAGGGATGGTGGAATTTGTGAATGTAGTGTGAGGTGGAGCACATGGTATCCCAAAATCAATAGGATGTATCACAGAATCATCTTCAACAATCTCAATCACAGTATCACCACTTGGCTACCTTTGCTTTGCTTTATCAACCTTTCTTTGACTAGCGGGATGCTCAAGAGATTTTCCACTCCTTAGAATTGTCACATCACTTTCTTGTTCATAGTGGAGAGGGGGAGCTAGTAGTGGTTGTGGAGGGGGTGGAGGTGACACTTGGTGTTGAAATTAAGGTGGAGGGGAGAATTGAGGTTGGAAGGTGAATTGTTGAGAAATTTGTGGTAGTTGAGGGGGGAGGAATATAAGGTTTAGGGTCACCTTGGAAGTGGTATATTGGTTGCACATGTATGGGAGGTGGACTATAGAAAATTTGTGAAGAAGTCACTGGTCCACTTGCTTTATTGAAACTCAAGATGGTTTATGAAGATAATTTTTATTCTTAGAGAGAAATTATGGAAGATAGTTGCTCTATCCTCTCTTCAAGCCTTGTCACATTCATTTGTACGTCATCAAATCTCTTCAACCTAGAGAGAACCTGTTCCTCAAACCTTGAGCTATATCTTGGACTTTGTGGTTCCTGGTAGCTATAGGAGTGAGGTGTCTTGTTTTTTTCACCATAGAACTCAATAGAATTGATCGGGTGGCAATGAAAATTTGTCATATGGTTCTTCATGAAACTCACCATGTCACCAAGAATCTTCATCACTTGCAGGATTGAGTCATTATGAGTCAGAGATGTCATATCAAAGGTGTGGTTACCATCACTCATCATGCTTGAAGCTTAGATTCTTGAACCTTCTGATGTATCCTCGGGTGGCCTAGCCATGAAAACTCCTCTACAAGCAGAATCTACTAAGGTTTGGCTCTTTGGAGATAGACCAGAGTAAAAGGAATGAACTAGCTTCCACAAAGGGATCTCATGGTGCGGGCACTCTCTCAACATCTTTATAAACCTCTCCAATGCATTGTAGAATTGTTCATTGCCCAATTGACTGAAACTTATCACGGCACGCCACATTTGTGTTAACCTTACTATATAGTAGAATTGCCTTAAATGCATTATTCTTTGTTTCCCAACTCATGATGTCCCTCCTTGAATCATACCAATCTTTGGCTTTATCTTTGAAGGAGAAAGAGAACAAGGTCATTCAGATTGTGTCATCATTAGCCATCGGCATCCTAAAGGTGAAGCATACATCAAGAAATGAGTCCAAGTGCTTGTAGGGGTTCTCACTTTCTAAGACATAGAAGATGGTTAGGGGCCCAAGAAGACCTAGAGGAATGGAGAATTGCTCCTCTGGCATTTGATCAACTCTTCTAGCAATTGGTGATTTATAGATGCTAGGCATGAAGTAATCTTGAAGTGGGTTGTGGGATGCATTTCAGCCTTCCATCTTGTCTTCCCTGTGTGGCTTGTCACATGTACAAGGCACAACCAAACAAAAGAGGGAAAGTTAGCAAACCAATATGCACAAAGAATGCAAAGAATAAAGAATAAATAATAACAATGATGAGGGCAATAAGAAAATTCAAAGCAAAACTAACTAGCTAGGTCGCCAGAAAGCTTGGTGTGTCTCTGCCAATGGTGTTTTGAATAGATGTAACCCCATGAACAGAAACACACAGTGGATTAAACTTTTGAATCTATAAGGGCCTACCTTAACACACTCTCAAAACCCAAAACACTACACCCGCAAGCGCACAGGGTCGTGTCATAGTATAGGAGGCCGGCAAGTATAGGGCCAATCCACATGGAGAAAAGGGGCACTAGATCTAGGTTAGTTTTTGGGCTAGGTTCCTACTATGGAGTCTAGGGTTGAAGGGTTTGAATGTTGATTTGATTTATTACACTAAGTTGATTAGGAAATCAAGTAAAGGAATACAAGCAAGATTAAAGCCTATGTTAACCCTATACAATTAATTCTACTGAGAAAGAAAAGACCAGGCAAGCAAGAAAGGCAAGAAAAGCACAATCTACACTAAGGTAGGCAAGAAAAGGTCTACACTACACTAAGCTAGAAAATAGGGCAAAGAGCAAGTAAAGACCTAAACTAATAAGAGAAAAGCAATAACAAGGCAAGAAGCTAACTAAGCTAGAAAAGAGCTAACTAAACTAACACTAGCTAAACAAGAAGATAATTAAGGTTTTAATGTAATAAAGGGAAACGTGGGATGTTTCAGGGATGCACTTATCACTTAGGTTGTGGGTGACATGTGAACATTATGCTTTCATTTAGATTATCAAACCAAACAACAAGCTAGAGTCTAATGAGTTATCCTAAACTGCTAACTGGCCATGGATATGTTAGGTTGTATATAGGGGAACTAGTCTCTAACACCTCCTACTACCCTTACAAGGCTCAGTTGGTTTAGGATTTAGGTGCAATTCAATTAGAGTCTAAATAATCCTAGGTTTCTAGGTTAGATGATCTTAGGATGATTAGGGGCTAAGGTTAGTAATGGGAGTGGAAGTGACGTTTTAGGCCTCCCATCACCCACATTCTAGCCTTGAGAAAGCTCCATGCTAAGCACACTAAATTCATCTAAACTAGCCACTTAGATCTCTCACCTAGGGTTAGAAAAATTTATTAGCATGTAGGAGGATGGGTGGCTAGCTAGGGATCCATCAATTGGACCTAGGAGCAAATCCCAAAATTCAGACATATAAGCAATTCCCTAAATTCCTAGGTGTTTTCAAGCACAAATAGACAAGCAATTCATAAAGAGTGAGATAGAAATAGAACATAATCATTAGCAAAAGACATTACAATGTTTACATATCATTTTCCTCCAACATGGTATCAAAGTAATATTTTAAACCCCAAACAGCCCACCCAAGGGGCCTAAATACTCATACCAATGCAAAATACAAAAAGAAGGGAGAAAGAGATAGAAGAAGCCATTTAGATTGATGTATATGGAGAAATCCTCCACTTCAACTACTATTGGACGTCCTCCTCTCTCCTCCAAGGTGTAAGGGCATGGAATGGTGGTGGAATAGGGTCAAAACACTAGGAAACTAGGGTTTTGGTGGCAGTAATGGTGAAATGGAGGTGGAAATCGAGTGGAATGGGTGGAGTGCAAAAAGGGGGAGCTAAGAGTGGTAGAAGGTGAAACAACCATCACCAAACCGACAACCAAAATGTCACTAATAATGCAGAATAATCATAAACAGCAGATTAACAAAAATCACTAAAATTTTAAAACCATTTTGCAAAGTGATCCATTTCCTGGAAAAATCTCAATGAAAGAACCAAAACTTTATATACATCAAGGTTCACATTGTACATACATTGTCCCATCTCATCTCGAGGATAACATATAATAGTTGTTTTGTCAAAACATATACTGAAGCAACATAAAACCTTGAGTCATACAAGCAAAAATCTCATATTGTTCATAAAACCATCACGTACTAAATCTGAGGACCTAAGAGTATAGAGACGACACAGGACTTCTATCTACAAGACACGACAGACAATGCACTCAACATGAGCTATTACTACTGTCCCTACTGTTATTGTCCTTCCTCTACATAATGGTCTCTACATCATGTACGTCCACCAAAAAATTGTGGATCCCATGGGGTGAGATAATTGTCTCAGTAAGAGATATAACTCTCCTCCAACAATGTTATTATCACAGGTAAATAGTATAAAATTAAGCAGAGGTTCTTTTATATTAATAAGCAATGTTAATCACTGTGGATAAGCAGATTAGAACATTTCTCATCTTTTAAAGCATTGTAAATGTCTATGATAGGGCAGTAAATCATCTACTCACTTTATAAGGAATATGAAGAACATGTGTATCAGTTACCCATCATACTATACCAACATCTCAAGCTTATCCTGTGATACTATTATCATGGTATGACATCCATGAAACATTCTCATTTCTATCTGTTGGCCTCATCCAATCTACAAGACAGGTATTGGATTGTACCAATCATGTGAATATAGATCATTATGTACTGTCCAGGTATTGGTTTATACCAATCCTGTAAAATTATATCCAGGTATTGGGTTATGCCAATTCTGTAAGATTGTATCCAGGTATTGGGTTATCCCAATCTTGTAAGATTATATCCAGGTATTGGATTATACCAATCTTGTAGGTCTATATCCAGGTATTGGATTATGCCAATCATGTAGGGTTGTATCCAGGTATTGGGTTATCCCAATCCTGTAGGGTTATATCCAAGTAGTGGATCATGCCAATCATGTGGGGTTATATCCAGGTATTGGATTATGCCAATCATGTAGGGTTGTATCCAGGTATTGGGTTATGCCAATCCTGTAGGGTTATATCCAGGTATTGGATTATGCCAATCCTATAGGGTTGTATCCTGGTATTGGGTTTTGCCAATCCTGTAGGGTTATATCTAGGTATTGGATTATTTCAATCATGTAGGGTTATATCCAGGTATTGGATTATGCCAATCCTATAGGGTTGTATCCAAGTATTGGGTTATGCCAATCTTGTAGGGTTATATCTAGGTATTGGATTATGCCAATCTTGTAGGGTTGTATGTAGGTATTGGGTTATGCCAATCTTATAGGGTTGTATCCAGGTATTGGATTATGCTAATCCTGTAGGGTTGTATCCAGGTATTGGGTTATCCCAATCCTATAGGGTTATATCCAGGTATTGGATTATTCCAATCCTGTAGGATTATATCTAGGTATTGGATTATACCAATTCTGTAATATCATTTCCATATCGCTAAGGATTCCAAAGTAGTGGAATACCTTTATGTTTCCCTTTCACTTTCATTATGGGATATCAATCCCTTAAACTCGTCACTGAATTCCTCATCACCTTCACTAGGCATTATAGCCATTCACATCTTGTATGTGATATGAGAATTCCTCATATCTCATTTAAGCATATTCAAAACACCACAACCCTTATTTTGCTATAATCATAAAGCAAGTATGACCAAGATTTCGTTATTATTATAACTTTTTATTATTATTATTATTATTATTATTATGTTACTGGGTTTCCATTTCCCTAGTTCATTTTGAACATATCCATCTCTTACATCAATCTCTATATCATGAGACTTTATAATCATCTTGTCACCGCTCACTTAGGTAACATCCATCTCTAGGTCATAAGACCCGTATAAACATCATACTTGTTGTACAAGTATTTCACATGATTTACAAGACTCATATAATCTATGTTATATGAAACATCATAGCTCATACTTAGCTATGCTCATTATCTCATGATATCAACATGGTTTCAATATCACATACCTATCATCACCATTTAATACAAGAGGAATACATCCTTTCCATAATTAGGGTTAGGGTTTTCCTTTATTAACTGATTAGAGTTTCTAGTATGTTCATCAAGAATCAAAACCCTAATTCATTCTCCACACATATTAGGAGTATGAAAGTATACTCATTACATGAGTATTATAGAACTATAAGTTTCTCTTTCATCCTCACTAGGATGTTGATTACAGCATACTCCATTAGGTTGGCTCAATCCTTCTCTCATGGTACTTGGCCCATACTTATCAAAATGCATTAAACTCTTTATGTCTTAATGATACATTAGGACATAACTCACTACATGTGTCACTCAATCAAGTGTATTAGATTGAGGTGCTTCCTCCATATCAGGTATAGAGGTGTATCCTCATCACCATATCGTGCATGAGATATCTCCTTATCTCCATTTCGTGCATTCATATCGGGTTACTCAACCTTTAGGGTTTGCATATCAAGTTTGACCCTTATACTCATATCCCTTCAAAACCTTCATGGTATTGTCCTACCCTTCATCATGTGATGAGTAATATGCTAGACAAATGATTAGTCACAACTAGATCAACTGTACAAACTGATAGGGGTGTGGGGTTCCAATGCATATCGGATTTCACAACACCATGTTGAGTTTCAACATCATATCGGGTTAGGGTACATACTCAACATCATATCGGGTATAAGGTGTGTTCTTGACCCCATATCATGCACAAGGTGTGTGTATGTGTCACTCATATCGTCCATGAGGTGTAAATTCATCACTATATCATGCTAGTGGTGTATTCATATCATCATATTGGGTTACTCATCATCTAGGGTTTTTCATATAGGGTTTGAGTATATACTTGACTCCTTGTCATGCATGAGGTGAATACTTGACCTCATATCGTGCACATGGTGTATGCTTAACACCATATCATGTACACGGAGTATATTTCATCATCATATCATGTATAAGGTGTATGTATCCCCAATGTATCATTTTAGTGATATGTTTACTTCACCATATTGGTTTACAGGTGCTTCAATCCAATATTGGGTTGAGCCATGATGATGTCATCATCATCATCCTCTAGACTCTGGTTCTTACTGTTCTAGTTCATGGACAACAGTCCTAGATCATTGATAGAACTAATGGATTCATCAATTATGCTAGAAAATTCGAATTGAAAGTAAATCATCAACTATGACAAGATTGATGGTAAATAATAACATAATTGAGTTCAAGTTATATAACTGCCTCAAGAGCAACTTCAAAGCTCCAAGCTCCAAATCTTCACGTTCCCAAGGTTGAAGATGAGCTTCTTAAAGGTCTAAAACTTGAGATCTTCAGCCCTATGTATGATACTCCTTCACCTATGCACGATACCAAGACTCTATGCATGATATCTAAGAGCAAGGGGTGGTAAGATTCGAAAAATTCCACTTATAGGTGAAAGGAATGGTATATATAGTTGAAGCTCATGAAAGAGAGTGTATATGAGGTGTCATCATTTTAAAGCTACTAGGTGCCACGTGTCCATGCATGGTTAACACATGTACATGCATGCACTCACATTTATCTTGACATGAAAAACACTTGAGGATAATCTAGAGATGATATTTTAGCCATCACTTATCTTGTTGGACAATATATCTCATCTTTATCTCACAAATTATGCAAATTGATACAACTTTTTGCAAGGAGCATCTAACTCGTCATGGATCACCTCCTTAAGGTGATTTTCCTGTCATGGCCTTTGACAAGAGTTCACAAACCAACATGAGACTCCCCCTATGGATCCTTGGTCGATAGGCACTCTCATATGGACTCTACAACTCGATACAACTCAAGTTAGGGTTTCACATTCAACCCCTTTCTTGGTCTTTCTATCACCAAGAATAATATCACTTATACATGATTCAAACATGGTGTCTCCTTCTTTCTCTCTCCTCTAAATGATACTAGGATGGAGTAGGGACACTCTAGAGGTAGTAATTTGCATATCAACCCTGCATTTTGGGTAAATTATAATTTGTACCAAAAATTGATACACAAGGTAATAGCATTATTGAAACAAGTTCAAATTTGGAATTCAGGCTTTCCACAAGCCACCACCTTGCATCATTCTCTCTCTTATGATTTTAAAACACATGAGGTATGTTTAACATGTAACATATTGCAATATAACCCCTCATCTTGGGTAAATTGTATTTTGGTCCAAAACAAGAGAACATTATTCAAACATTATTCAAACAGGACCAAACTTGAAACATAAGTTTGTCACCTGATAAAAAAACACTTTATAGGATTATATTAAAGTTCTAAGAACTTATTAGGCTAAAAAAATAGGGTTATCCCTAAACCCAGGTCAGGGATGTTACAAGTTATAAACCCCTAATAAGGATTTCATCCCCGAAATCCCAGATGAAGGGAGACAATTGTTTATTCATGTATCATATCACCAAGCCTCCTCATAACATTTTGATGTCATGGAGATTCCATTGAACTTTGACCAGCATAAAGTTCTTCCATATAGGGTCATCATTGAATCTGTCATACAGAACACATACTCAATTGTCCTTTCCATTAATGATTGCAGTGTCAATCCTATGTCAGGTAACACTTTCTAAATTAGAGAAGTACTATACATACTTTGTATAACTCGGGTGTCAAACCTCATTTCTTTGTCACCTTTATAAACTCATATCTTTTATGTAATAAGATTCTTAATCTTGAAAGTTTTCCATACCCCTCACTTAGTTTAGCATTTCTCCTCCAAGGAAAATCTAGAGTTACATTCTATCATCCATTTGGGACTACAAGTCTTATTATACTTTTATCGTGCCAATCTAATCTATTGACACACTCTAAACTTACTTATGACTAGAACCAACCATCTTGTTAGTTTATTATTTTTCTGTCATAAGGAGAGGCTATTTATCAAGAAGAACTATCTCATAGGTATCTCTAGATGTTATTTGCATAGGCTGCCTTAACAAATCTAGGAAGTTATCTTAGCTTGATAAACTTTTTCCAAGATGATTCTAAAATTGTTCCTTCAACTAATACATCCATATTGATGTTATGTTTATGCAGAGCATAAACCCCTAACATATGATGCCCATACTATCGTATGTAACTAAACTAATCCAAAGTTGACCTTTCTAGGTAATCAACAGTATTCATCTCTTTTGGAGTCATGCTCTCACTATCTTATACCTTTGAAACTTCTTGGTCACTAGAATTCCTTACCTTAGTATTAGTTACATGTGTCAAAAACACATCATATCCTTATTATTTCCATCCTCTGTTGTTATTACCAAAACCAAACATATAATAGGACCTTTCTTTCATCTCGGGACATTACTTAACACACATACTTTGTCTTGGAACTAAAATCCAGGACTAGCTGATACTTTTCAAAGTATCCATCTATAGATTACTTATATTCAATGCATATCCAGTGTCATAAGACTTACTTTGATTGTCATGTCCCTGAAAGGAAAGAATACAAGGAAACATAGTTCTTCTTATCACCCCATCATTATCTAGGTTGTTTATTAAAGAAAGGAGATTATCACCTTCCTTGAGTATTGCATGAACTTTCAATGGTTCATGTGTCATTCAATCTTATTTCCTCTTAGGTTCCTTTCCATCAACATAAAAATTATAAAGATGATTACATGTCATCATCCCTTAGCATTATCATCATCATCATTACTAGATATGGATATTCAAACCCTTAGTTCATCACTGAACACTGCTACATCTAGGTCCTTAGACCAAGGTATACATTATACTAAACATCTTATTTTGTTTAAGTTGATATGTGATTAACTTAGATTCCTTCGTATAACAATTAGGATTTGGTAGAAATATCCATGCCACATCTTCTACTTCATTATGCTCTTTAGATTGTCTCAAAATGACTACTTGATCGGAGTAATCAGAAAGACAGCAATCTAAGAGTGTCATACTTACCTTGCCTTCAATAGATGAATACCTGGCCAGGGTATTCAAGAACTGAAATTAGGTAGTATGCATTTGTTTTATATTATGTTTCATCTCTTTAAATTTTACTATTTAGTATCTCAAAATTTTCTCTGGGTGTTTCTTTTACATCTCTTCCCTTTCTACATGAAGAGATAAATTTCAAAACATATAAGAGAGTATTGGACTAAATATAAATTCTCATACTTCTTATCTCTTCCTTATGTCATCATAGGACTAATTAAAAGGAAGATCAACAACAATTACCTTTCTTATAATTAGTAGATAGGAAGTAGAAAAGGAAAGATAATTTAGAATAAAAAGTTCTATCTGACATGTTACCTCTTATAGTTTATCTAGTGTCTTGTCTGACTCAATACATGGAGTCAGTTGTCATCTGCTATTGCCTTTGTCCTCTACTACCTGAAGTAGATGGACCAATCTACGACACTTGTCTTCGTCCTCAGCCTTCAGCTCCACTAAACTGTGGTCCTTGTGAATTTTGCATCGGAATATTTACCTTCACTTGGAGAAACACATCAAGAATGTCAACATTGTGCTGATGTCTCCTCCTTACTTCTGGTGGCTCATATAATGCTTCAATGAATGGTGGCTCACTTGCTTTGGCCTTGCTTGCATCGATGTGATATGGAATACTAGGTATGGTGGAATTTTTGAATGGAGTGTGAGGTGGAGCACATGGTATCCCAAAATCAATAGGATGTATCACAGAATCATCTTCGGCAATCTCAATCACAGTATCACCACTTGGCTACCTTTGCTTTGCTTTATCAACCTTTCTTTGACTAGTGGGATGCTCAAGAGATTTTCTACTCCTTAGAACTATCACATCATTTCCTTGCTCATAGTGGAGATGGGGAGCTAGTTGTGGCTATGGAGGAGGTGGAGGTGACACTTGGTGTTGAAATTGAGGTGGAGGGGAGAATTGAGGTTGGAAGGTGAATTGTTGAGAAATTTGTGGTAGTTGAGGGGGGAGGAATATAAGGTTTAGGGTCACCTTGGAAGTGATATATTGGTTGCACTTGTATGGGAGGTGGACTATAGAAAACATGTGAAGAAGGCACTGGTCCACTTGCTTTATTGAAACTCAAGATGGGTTTTGAAGACAATTTTTCTTCTTGGAGAGCAATTATGGAAGATAGCTGCTCTATCCTCTCTTCAAGCCTTGTCACATTCATGTGTATGTCATCAAAGCTCTTCAACCTAGAGAGAAACTCTTCCTTAAACCTTGAGATATGTCTTGGACTTCGTGGTTCCTGGTAGCTATAGGAGTGAGGTGTCTTCTTTTTTTCACCATAGAACTCAATAGAATTGACCGGGAGGCAAGGAACATTTGTCACTTGGTTCTTCATGAAACTCACCATGTCACCAAGAATCTTCATCACTTGTAGGCTTGAGTCATTATGAGTCAGAGATGTCGTGTCAAATGTCTGGTCACCGTCACTCATCATGCTTGAAGCTTAGATTCTTGAACCTTCTGATATCTCCTCGGATGGCCTAACCATGAAAACTCCTCCACAAGCGAAATCTACTAAGGTTTGGCTCTTTGGAGATAGACCGGAGTAAAAGGGCTGAACTAGCTGCCACAAAGGGATCGCATGGTGCGGGCACTCTTTCAACATATTTATAAACCTCTCACATGCATTGTAGAACTGTTCATTACCCAATTGACTGAAACTTGTCATGACACGCCACATTTGTGTTAACCTTACTATAGAGTAGAAATGCCTTAAGAAGGCATTCTTCTTTGTTTCCCAACTCATGATGTCCCTCCTTGAATCATACCAATCTTTGGCTTCATGTTTGAGGGAGAAAGAGAACAAGGTCAGTCGGATTGTGTCATCACTAGCCATCGACGTCCTGAAGGTGGAGCATACTTTAAGAAATGAGTCCAAGTGCTTGTAGGGGTTCTCACTCTCTGAGCCGTAGAAGATGGGTAGGAGCCCAAGAAGACCTGGAAGAATGGAGAATTGCTCCCCTGGCATTTGATCAACTCTTCTAACAATTGGTGATTTATAGATGTTGGGCATGAAGTAATATTGAAGTGGGTTGTGGGGTACATTTTGGCCTTCCATCTTGTCTTCCCCATGTGTCTTGTCACATGCACAAGGCACAACCAAACAAAAGAGGGCAAGTTAGCAAACCAATATGCACAAAGAATGCAAAGAATAAAGAATAAATAATAGCAATGATGAGAGAAGTAAGAAAAGTCAAAGCAAAAATAACTAGCTAGGTCGAGCACCTTTCTCCCTAGAAACAACACCAGAAAGCTTGGTGCGTCTCTACCAATGGTGTTTTGAATAGATGTAACCCCGCGAACAGAAACACAAGGTGGATTAAACTTTTGAATTTATAAGGACCTAACTTTTCACACTCTCAAAAACCAAAACACTACACCCACAAGCGCACGGGGTCGTATCATAGTATAGGAGGGCGACAAGTATAGGGTCGATCCATGGGGAGAAAAGGGGGTACTAGATATAGGTTAGTTTTTGGGCTAGGTTCCTACTATGGAGTCTAGGGTTAAATGTTAATTTGATTGATTACACTAAGTTGAGCAGGAAAGAAAGTAAAGGAAGACAAGCAAGATTAAAGCCTATGTTAACTCTAGATAGTTAATTCTAGTGAGCAAGAAAAGACCAGGCAAGCAAGAAAGGCAAGAAAAGAACAATCTACACTAAGGTGGGCAAGAAAAGGTCTACACTACACTAAGCTATAAAATAGGGCAAAGAGCAAGTAAAGACCTAAACTAACAAGAGCAAAGCAAGAACAAGGCAAGAAGCTAACTAAGCCAGAAAAGAGCTCACTAAACTAACACTAGCTAAACAAGAAGATAATTAAGGTTTCAATGCAATAAAGGGAAACATGGGTTGTTTTGGGGATGCACTTATAAATTAGGTTGGGGTTACATGTGAACATTATACTTTCATTTAGATTATCAAATCAAACAACAAGCTAGAGTCTAATGAGTTATCCTAAACTGCTAACTGGCCATGAATATGCTAGGTTGCATAGGGGAACTAGTCGCTAACACCTCCTATTACTCTTGTGAGGCTCAGTTGGTTTAGGATTTAGCTGCAATTCAATAAGAGTCTAAACAATCCTAAGTTACTAGGTTAAATGATCTTAGGATGATTAGGGACTGAGGTTAGTAATGGGAGTGGAAGTGACGTTTTAGGCCTCCCATCACGCACATTCTACCCTTGAGAAAGCTCCATGCTAAGCACACTAAATCCACATAAACTAGCCACTTAGATCTCTCACCTAGGGTTATAAAGATTTATTAGCATGTAGGAGGATGTGTGGCTAGCTAGGGATCCATGAATTGAACCTAGGAGCAAATTCCAAAATTCACACATATCAGCAATTTCCCTAAATTCCTAGGTGTTTTCAAGCACAAACCAACAAGAAATTCATGAAGAGTGAGATAGAAATAGAACATAATTATTAGCAAAAGACATTACAATGTTTACATATCATTTCCCCCCAACATGGTATCAAAGTAACATTTTAAACCCCAAACAGCCCACCCAAGCGGCCTAGCTACTCATACCAATGCAAAATACAAAAAGAAGGGAGAAAGAGATAGAAGAAGCCATGGAGCTCAGTCTATATGGAAACATCCTCCACTTCAACTACTTTTGGACGTCCTCCTCTCTCCTCCAAGGTGTAAGGGCATGGAATGGTGGTGGAATAGGATCAAAACACTAGGAAACTAGGGTTTTGGTGGTGGTAATGGTGAAATGGAGGTGGAAATCAAGTGGAATGG
The DNA here is from genome assembly GCA_963693085.1 of Alisma plantago-aquatica. Lineage (NCBI taxonomy): Eukaryota > Viridiplantae > Streptophyta > Magnoliopsida > Alismatales > Alismataceae > Alisma > Alisma plantago-aquatica. Next base: position 647,139,766 of record OY856410.1, read on the forward strand.
GTGGAGTGCAAAAAGGGGGAGCTAAGAGGTGGTAGAAGGTGAAATGACTGTCACCAAACTGACAGCCAAAATGTCACTAATAATGTAGGATAATCATAAATAGCGGATTAACAAAAATCACTAAAAAATTAAAATCATTTTGCAAAGTGATCCATTTCCTGGAAAACTCATAATGAAAGAACCAAAACTTTATATACATCAAGGTTCACATTGTACATACACTGTACCATCTCATCTCGAGGATAACATATAACAGTTGCTTTCTCAAAACATATACTTAAGCAACATAAAACCTCGAGGCATACAAGCCAAAATCTTAGATTGTTCATAAAACCATCACGTACTAAATTCGAGGACCTGAGAGTACAGAGACGACACATAGGACTTCTATCTACAACACATGACAGACAGTGCTGAGATTTTAATGTTGTCCCTATTGTTGTTGTCCTTCCTCTATAGAATGGTCTCTACCTCCTCATGCACGTCTAAAAATTATGGATCCCACAGGGTGAGACAATTGTCCCAGCGAGAGATATAACTCTCCGCCAACAATGTTATTATCACAGGTAAACAGTATAAAATAGAGCAGAGGTTCTTTTATATTAATAAGCAAGGTTAATCAATGTGGATAAGCATATTAGAACATTTCTCATCTTTTAAAGCATTGTAACTATCTATGATAGGGCCGTAAATCTTCTATTCACTTTATAAGGAATATGAAGAACATGTGTATCAGTTACCCATAATACTATACCAACATCTCAAGCTTATCTTGTGATACTATTATCATGGTATGACATCCATGAAACATTCTCATTTCTATATGTTGGCCTCAGCCAATCTGCAAGACAAGTATTGGATTGTACCAATCATGTGAATATAAATCATTTTGTTCTGTCCATGTATTGGTTTATACCAATCCTGTAAAATTATATCCAAGTATTGGGCTATGCCAGTCTTGTAAGGTTGTATCCAGGTATTGGGTTATCCCAATCCTGTAAGATTATATCTAGGTATTGGATTATGCCAATCCTGTAGGGTTATATATAGGTATTGGATTATGCCAATCATGTAGGGTTGTATCAAGGTATTGGGTTATCCCAATCATGTAGGGTTATATCCAGTTATTGGATTATGCCAATCATGTAGGGTTGTATCCAAGTATTCGGTTATGCCAATCTTGTAGGGTTGTATCGAGGTATTGGGTTGTCCCAATCCTTCAGGGTTATATCCAGGTATTGGATTATGCCAATCTTGTAGGGTTGTATCTAGGTATTGGGTTATGCCAATCATGTAGGGTTATATCCAGGTATTGGATTATGCCAATCCTGTAGGGTTATATCCAGGTATTGGATTATGCCAATCCTATTGGGTTGTATCCAGGTATTGGGTTATGCCAATCTTGTAGGGTTATATCTAGGTATTGGATTATGCAAATCTTGTAGGGTTGTATCTAGGTATTGGGTTATGCCAATCATGTAGGGTTGTATCTAGGTATTCGATTATGCCAATCATGTGGGTTGTATCCAAGTATTGGGTTATCCCAAACCTGTAGAGTTATATCCAAGTATTGGATTATGCCAATCTTGTAGGGTTATATCCAGGTATTGGATTATACCAATCCTGTAATATCATTGCCATATTTATAAGGATTCCATAATAATGGAATACCTTTATGTATCCCTTTCACTTTCATTATGGGATATCAATCCTTAAACTCATCATTGAATTTCTCATCACCTTTACTAGGCATTATACCCATTCACATCATGTATGTGATACGAGAATTCCTCATATCTCATTTTAAGGATATTCAAAACACTATATCCCTTATTTGGCTATAATCATAAAGCATGTACAAACAAGATTTTGTTATTATTATAACCTTTTATTATTATTAAGATGTTACTGTGTTTCCATTTCCCTAGTTCATTTTGAACATTGCCATCTCTTACATCAATCTCTAGATAATGAGACTTTATAATCATCTTGTCACCGCTCACTTAGGCAACATCCATTTCTAGGTTATAATACTTGTATAAACATCATACTTGATGTATAAGTATTTCACATGATTTACAAGACTCATATATTCTGTATTATATGAAACATCATATCTCATACTTAGCTATGCTCATTATCTCATGATATCAACATGGTTTCAATATCACATACATATCATCACCATTTAATACAAGAGGAATACATCCTTTTAATAATTAGGGTTAGGGTTTCCCTTTATTAACTGATTAGGGTTTCTAGTATGTTCATCAAGAATCAAAACCCTGATTCATTCTCCACACATATTAGGAGTATGAAAGTATACTCATTACATAAGTATTATACAACTATAAGTTTCTCTTTCATCCTCACTAGGATGTTGATTATAGCATACTCCATTAGGTTGGCTCAATCCTTCTCTCATGGTACATTGGCCCATACTTATCAAAATGCAATAAACTATTTATGTCTTAATGATACATTAGGACATAACTCACTACATGTGTCACTCAATCAAGTGTATTAGATTGAGTTTCTTCCTCCATATCGGGTATAGAGGTGTATCCTCATCACCATATCATGCATGAGATATCTCTTTATCTCCATATCGTGCATTCATATCGGGTTACTCAACCTTTAGGGTTTGCATATCGAGTTTGACCCTTATAATCATATCCCTTCAAAACCTTCATGGTATCGTCCAACCCTTCATCATGTGATGAGTAATAGGCTAGACAACTGATTAGTCACAACTAGCTCAAGTTTACAAACCGATAGGGGTTTGGGGTTCCAATGCATATCGGATTTCACAACACCATGTTGAGTTTCAACATCATATCGCGTTAGGGTACATACTCAACATCATATCGGGTATAAGGTGTGCTCTTGACCCCATATCGTGCACAAGGTGTGTGTATGTGTCACTCATTTCATCCATGAGGTGTAAATTCATCACTATATCATGCTAGTGGTGTATTCATATTATCATATTGGGTTACTCATCATCTAGGGTTTGTCAAATCGGGTTTGAGTATATACTTGACTCCTTGTCATGCATGAGGTGTATACTTGACCTCATCTCGTGCACATGGTGTATTCTTAACACCATATCATGCACAAGGAGTATATTTTATCATCATATCGTGTATAAGGTGTATGTATCCCCATTGTATCATTTTAGTGATATGTTTACTTCACCATATCGGTTTAGAGGTGCTTCGATCCAATATCGGGTTGAGCCATGATGATGTCATCATCATCATCCTCTAGACTCTGGTTCTTATTGTTTTAGTTCATGGACAACAGTCCTAGGTCACTAATAGAACTAATGGATTCATAAATTATGCAAGAAAATTCAAATTGAAAGTAAATCACCAAATATGGCAAGATTGATGGTAAATAATAGCATAATTGAGTTCAAGTTATATAACCCGTCTCAAGAGAAGCTTCAAAGCTCCAAGCTCTAAATCTTCATGTTCCCAAGGTTGAAGATGAGCTTCTCAAAGGTCCAAGACTTGAGCTCCTCAGCCCTATGCATGATACTCCTTCACCTATGCACGATACCAAGACTTTGTGCACGATATTTAAGAGCAAGGGGTGGTAAGATTTGAAAAATCCCACTTATAGGTGAGAGGAATGGTATATATAGTTAAATCTCATGAAAGAGAGTGTATATGAGGTGTCATAATTTTAAAGATACTAGGTGCCACGTGTCCATGCATGGGTGACGCATGTACATGCATGCACTCACATTTATCTTGACATGAAAAACCCTTGAGGATAATCTAGATATGATATTTCGGCCATCACTTATCTTGTTGGACAAGATATCTCATCTTTATCTCACAAATTATCTAAATAGATACAAATTTTTGCAAGGAGCATCTAACTCATCATGGATCACCTCCTTGAGGTGCTTTGCCCGTCATGGCCTTTTAAAAGAGTTCAAAAACTGATATGAGACTCCCCCTATTTGTAACATCCCTGACCTGGGTTATGCTTTAACCCTAGGTGTTTTGATTAAGAAAGATGATTATATGCTTAATATCATCTTGTGAAAAGTAATTAAGGCTCAAAAGGAACCTATGTTTCAATTTTGGTCATGTCTGAACAATGTTGAAGCAATGTTTGCTTGTTTTGGACTAAAGTGCAAATTACCCAAATTTGAGGGGTTAAATTGCAAATGTTGCATGATAAGATGTTCCTATGATGTTGATACATCATAAGAATGAATATGATGTAGTGGTATGGTTTCCACAAGCTTGGACACCAAGATTAAGCTTGTAAAGCAATCCTTGTGCATTAAAACCTAGTTTTGGTGTAATGTGCAATTTACCCAAAATCTAGGGTTCAATATGCAAATTACCACTTCAACAAGGTCCCTAATGTTTCTTAGCATCATTTAGAGCAAAGAAAATGAGAGGGACTCCTCATTTGAATTAAGTTGTAGGAGAGAGAATCTTGACATTAAAATAATCAAGAATAATGCCTAATTGAAACCCTAATTCGATTTAGGGCAAAAATGAATAAAAATAATTGAAGGGCTTTCAACCAAAATGTTTTGGGTTGATTTTGAATAAGGATGGACGTTCCTTTAACAAGATAAGGAACGAAAATATCTTAAGTAGGTGAAATTTCACTCACCTTTTTATAAAGAAAAGTAATATCCACTCACATGTGGGATATTATATTATAAGCATTAAGGTGCTTAATTTTATTTTCTTTAAATTGAGGATAATGAAGGATAATTAAAGTCAAGTAAGGTGCCTCGTACCCAAGGTATTTGAGGGGAAAGAGGCGGCCACTTTATTGGGATTAATTGGATTTTTATAAGGCATTTTCTCTCTCATCAATTTCCTTATAAAAGTGCCATTTCCAAGCCCAAACCAAGGCCTTTTCTGATTTCTTTCTTCCCCTTGCTTGAAAAACCGACCAAGGAGCTAGGGAGGAGCAGGTAGCACGTCCCCAACCTGTGGGTAAGCCCTTGACCTTCGTTCTCCATGATTTCATGGTGGAAATCGAAAATAAATTATGGATTCCTTCTTATTTCGATCTCCTCTTCAATCCTAGCCAACTTTTACAATCAAAAGCTTGAGGATGAGTCCAGGGGGAGTTGCAAGAGCTTCATCCACCATTAATGGCGTGAGATTGGAGCTTTGGAGCTCAATTGGAGGCGGTTTTTATAACTCAAACCCTTAAACATTGCTATTGCATCAATTCTCTATGCTTTGTTGATTGATTTCTTCAATTTGATACACTCTTGTTTCTTTGCTGCAATTTCCATCAAGAACGGTTGCTGTTCTTGGTTGTTCTAAGGAAGGGGATGATTACATCATCCTAGATTCTTATCCAAAGAAAATTACCAAGCCAAATGGTTTTGATAGCTATTCCAAATCGTTTTAATTTGATTGGCTATGCGGTTTCAGCAAACCGTTTAAGGGCAAACGGTTTGAAACCGTTTGGGAGCAAACGGTTTCAAGACCGTTTGAGATGGTTGACCAAGCGTTGACCGTTTGGGAATATTGTTCCTAATTATGTATAATAAAGAACCTACAAATTTGAGGGGTTAACTCCAAAGGAATCGTGAGTTGAAGGCCAATCAATTAGGCAAATCAAATTGCATTAAATGCTGATTTTCAACCTGATTAACTGGATCTGTTTGGGAAAACGGTTTCAAAACCGTTTGCGATGGTTGACCAAACGTTGACCGTTTGAGATTCCTGTTCATCATTATGTTGGTTAATAACCCTCCAAATTTGAGGGGTTAACTCCAAAGGAATCGTGAGTTGAAGCCTAATCAATTAGGGAAACTTAATTGGATTAAGTGCTGATTTTCAACCTGATTAAATTGAACTTTTTGGGCAAACGGTCTCAAGACCATTTGAGTGCGTTGACCAAGCGTTGAACGTTTGGTATTACTGTTCCTAATGATGTGGTCTAATTACTCACCAAATTTTAGGATTAACTCCCAAGTAATCGTGAGTTGAAGGCTGTTCAACTAGGCAAACCCTAATTGGAATTAGTGCTGAAATTCCAATGAGTTAATTAGAGATTTTGGGTTGATTAGCCCAAACGGTTTCAAGACCGTTTGGGGATCACCCAAACGGTCTCAAGACCGTTTGGGGATCACCCCAAGACCGTTTGGAGGTATGGGGTCAAGTACAGTTGACCAATTAAAGGTACAAAGGTACTAATCATATTGCAATGAAGTGCTGATTTGTTGATCAACTCGATAGACCAATCCTTGATGATTTTTCACTAGAATCCAAAGGATGGATGGGACAAACGATCTCAAGACCGTTTGGAGCTCATCCAAACGGTCTAAAGACTGTTTGGTGGTCACCCAAGACCGTTTGGAGGTCTAGGGTTGAGTATGGTTAGGTGTTTGAAGGCCTAAAGGTACCAAGTTGATCTGCAATAAATTGCTGAATTGGTGAGCACTTCAATGATCCAAACCCTACTTGGATGGCTTGGTTTTGAGTGATTTGATGGGAAAACGGTCTCAAGACCGTTTGGAGGTCATCCAAACGACCTCAAGACCGTTTGGGGTCAGGTCATACCCAATTTGGATGATGGTTCAATGGTTTCAAAGTAACTAGTCTTACATTGATTAGTGTTGTTGAATCATCAATTCTAAACCCTAATTCAATTGAATCAAACCCTAATTGATGACCAATTGAGGGTCAATTGAGGGTCAAATAAGTTGAAGTTTGACCTATTAAACTCAATTGAAGTATGAGGGTAGGTCCAATTGATGACTGGTTCCATGAATCCAATGATTGAAGGAATCAACATTGGAAACCCTAATTCAATTGGATGCTTTATGTAATGGAGGTCCAATGTGATTGAATCTCTTGAGAATCAAGATGGTGAATGATCCATTGATCCAATTCTGATTAGTAACGATAGTCAATGAAGGTACAAAGGTTGAAACCCTATTAGTACCTAAGTGGTTAGTGCCAATTAAGGAATGAACCCTAATTGCTTATAGGATGAATGACTTGATATACTATGTTAATCATAGTTGTATGAACTCGATTGAAGGGTTGATATGACCTAATCAAGTTGAGATGATGATAGCATGAATTCATATAAGAATATGATTCATGTGGTGTTTAAGGGTATGATCCTTAAGTAGAGAGATCATGAAACCCTAATCATGAGCATAATCCCTAATTATGGGCAATGTGATATGAAACCCTAATGAAGGGTGATGCTATATGCAATCCCTATTCTAAAGAAGGGAGATGGTATGTGAAACCCTAATCCCTAATGAGAGAATAGAATTCATACTTGAATATGATTCATGAGGTGAACTCCCTTTGCACGACCATGCAAGGTAGCAATGCCGTGGTAGCTTCCCCTCGTACGGCCGTTCTTGGTTGCACGGTCGGGGTGCTCTATGCTTGATTTAGAGGTGATTTGAAAGTGACCTCATATGATCGTATACCTTGATATGATTATAAGTCCAATATAATTGGATGAAGGATACATAAGATATGTGATGAGAAACCCTAGTTGAGGGTGTATCATTGTGATTGTTTATAAGCAACTTTATAATAAAGTCATGCCTTAAACTCAGATAAGTCCATATCATGTGAGATAGTTGTACAATTCTAATGTGTGGCCTTTGCATTATATGATAAAGGTAAGAGATTAGTGATGGAATGTATTAAGAGGGAAATACCTTAATACAATATAAGATGGATAACTAAACAGAGTTTGAAATGATGAGAAAGTGATACATCAAGATATGATAGTTATTACATTCAGCATTTCAGGGTTTATATGCCTTGATGTACTTCAAATCCAATATAATTGGGTAAGAAACATATGAAGTGTGTTATGCAACTATTACAATGAAATGTAATGAGTTGTTACACCTTGATGAGTGTTAATTAATGTACCTTGAGAATGGGGTTAAGCCCAAATGATGTGTATGATATAATCATACCATGATAAGGATGAGAAATGAACTCATACCTTGAATTGATGATCATTAATGCTATATGATGAAAGTAATGTTCTAGAATAATCAAATATGATATCCTTGAATGCCCCAGAGGTATGGAATAATGTATTAAGGGTTGGACAGATAATGAGATCATGAACTCTTTATTAATGAGAAATGGGGAACCCTAACCCTAATTTGGGTAAAGGGAATGAAAAGCCCTATTAGACAGTAAACCCTAATTCCTGGTAGAGGAATAATGGTGTTACTATCACATCACATGATGTGATGAATATCTTGTATGACTGTTATCATGCCTAATAACCATACAGATATTATGAGATGATGTATATAGCTAGTGTGAGCTGTGACATTTATATAATAAATGTTGATTGGCATTATGTGCCTTAATGTTGATTGTTGCTTAGTAAAAGAAGCAATATGCATGGACTTTTATGAGTCACATGAGTAAGTTGTTACCTAGTGAGAGGTGACAAGATATTTCATGGCCTTGTGAGCCAGGTGTGATGCTTGTGAAACAAGTATCATGAATGCCTTGGTCAGATGACCTGAAGGTGATAGTTACCTGAAAAAGGTATAATAATGCTCAATGATGAGTTAAGGGTTTGAATACCCAGAACCATATGATTATGGTGATGCGAAAGTGAAGGGATGATAATTCCCAGTATTGAAATGAGGGACTGAGTTCCCAGGGTCTTTGAAAGACTGATAAATATCTGATAAAAGTAGTACATGTCTCTTTATAGCATTGTTGTAATAAGTTATGTTTGAGAACTTGGATGATGCTAAAAGAATATGAGAATGTACTTAATAAATCAAGTGAAATCTATTCATGTAGTATTCTGACTATAGATCCATCATCGTCAGGAATAGGTGATGGTGAAACGGGTGCCCGCGGCAAAACCCGGAGCGCATATTTTGAATATGTGGGGGTAAATGGGCGAAAATATCCTTACGTCCTCTTGAAGAGATTGATGGAAGGTAAACAAGAAACCTCTCAATCCTTCATGAATATGTCGGGATGGATGTATCATGAATCTCCCAATGATACTTAATGTCAGATCGAGGAGATAAACAAGAAATCTCTCGATTGGCGATGAGAGTGCAGTTGACGATGTAACTCTGTAGCGAAGGTGCCAGAATACCCTGGCTAGCTAGTTAGCAGAGACACGAGATGTCCTGCATGTGGTCTCGTACTGACCGAGACAGATGAGGTCATAAGAATCCGGCTCTTTTTATGACCTATGTATGGTACCGAGGCGATTTCATAATGGTCGGTTGGAGTATGAGAGGTATATCTCATCTCCTCAGAGCATAAGTGTGATTGTAAAATGTAATCAGCCGTATAGCATGTTTGCTTAAGAATTGAATACGGAGATTCATTGGCTGATGTTGCATTTCTTTGTGCATTCCTTAGTAGATAAATGTTAATTAAGTTTCTTTATATTCTTTGCAAAGTAGACAGATGAATTACTTATCTACCATGTGTAGATGCAATGCTCTCCTTGAGAATAGGAGATTATCTTATTTTGTTCTATGATGAATAATTCTGCCTGATATGGTAAAAGTAACCCATGCTCAGTTTTAATTTAATAAACTGCAATAACAATGTTTTGGCAGAGAGTTATATCTCTCGTTGGGGAAATTTTCAATTGTCTCACCCCCGTGGGAAACATTTTTAGATATGCATGGAAGGCAGAGTAGAATCCCTAGAACAGAGATGAGCAGAAGCAATAGCAACAACAAGGACAGCAATGAGATCTCAGGTGGAGATATTGTCTGTCAAGTCATATAGATAGTAGTCATATGTGTCATCTCTGTACTCTCAGGTCCTCGGAGTTTTAAATGATTCAATCGGAGTTTTGGCTTAATGCCTCAAAGTTGTATACTGCATGTGTATATTTGTTAATAGGGCAGTCAGTGTTGTAATCCTTAAAAAGGAATTGTACAGGCTGTGTACTTGTGATCCAGGATGAAATGGAAACACTTTGGTTCTTGGTTAAAGAGTTTTCCTATGAATGGATCTCTTTGCAAATGGTTTTAATTTTTAATGAATTTTGGTAATCTGATGTTAGTGATTGCTTCCGCTTAGTTAATAATGTTTGTCCGATCGATGTTGTTACAATTTAGTGGTATCAGAGCTCTAGGTTCGCTGAGTCTATAGAGACATAGGACTAAGGTATTAAGTCTGTGTTAGTGTCCTCCAGTATACCCTATAATGATTTCTGCTTGTGCAGAGAAAGGGTAAAGTTTAAAATGACTGGAGAGCACAACGAACACATTGCTTAGGGCAATGTTCTTGCACCAAGAAGAGGTGCAAGGGATCATTCAAGAATAGAATGAGTGCCTGAGAATCCCCATTAAGACCTGATCAGGATAGAGAATCCTATGATCATGCTCTTGTTGGGAAGATTAGGGCAACAGTAATGCATATGAGTGGACTGGATGCTAGGCTTACAACCTAGGTTATCAGTCCTTAATACAGAAAGCTTGAGCTTTAAATGAGTTCCTAAATGACTTAGTCATGTTGGAAGAAGGGAAAATATGGAAAAGATTAACTTATGGCAAGAAAGTAGACTCTGCCATGAGTTTAGATAGATAATAAATCTGTGATGGCAGTTCCCAAGAAGGGGCCATAAGCTGAGAAGTAGGGAATGGTCTCTATAATTCTAGAGACATTTGCCTAATGGTTTTAAAAAGCCAAGTTTTTGGTACTAATAGTGCAATAAATGCCTAGTGTACCAGGGAAGTAGCCACTAAGTAAGTGCAAAGGTCTTAACCTTTCACTTGTAAGATTCTATGGCTTAGTTTTTGCTTCAGTAATAAGACTAGTAAGACCATGATATGAGTACAAGGTATGTTATAAATGTGTACATGTTGAGTACACTAAACCCTTTTTGTTATAAAAAGGAGGATTGTTGATATTGTTTTCCCCATTGGTTGCTATATAGGGATGAAATGATGAGAACTAGAATTTGAATTCTGTTCAGTATTCTTTTAAATGCTCTATATTGATCTTACCTCCATGAAAGAGGAAGAGGTATAGAAGAGATGCCTGGATAAAATCCAGGGATGTTAAATCTTATGTTATGGTAATATGAAAAGAAAGGAATATGATAGCATGTAAGTGCATACTACTTGATCTCAGTACTTTTAAACCCTGATCAGGTGTACAACTATTGATGATAAAGTGAGTATGGAAACTCTTAGATTGATATCTTTTTTATTGCCCTGATCAAGCAATCGTTCTGGTACAATCTAAAGAGTATCATGAAATTGGAAATGTGATATGGATAAATGTATCATATCTTAAGAACAAGAAAGAAGGATCTTATAGGAATTCATATCAGTATGTGTATATGAGGAAGTGAAAGTATGACCCTCATATGATGAGAAAGAGAACAAGGGAGGTGATCCCTGTTCTATAAAGTTGTAAATATGATAAAAGAAAGATGAGAATATAATGTGTTTTCAACACATGCGACTGATACCAAGGTAAGAGATTCTGGTATCTGAGAATTATCAGATGGTTTAGATTGGCTACCTGGAATGGTCAACTATGAAATCAGTCTGATTATATAAAATGATATGAACATCATATGTTAGGGGTTTATGCTTTGCATAAACATAACAACTAAATATGTCTTTAAGATAAGTTCTCATTTGACTCTATGAGAATATTGTGTGAAGGAACTTTGTTTTGATCAAAGTTCTATGATGTCTACATAACAATGAGGTGTTATGAAGAGACATGATGATATGATGAATGAATAATATATGTTCCCTTTATCTGGGATTTCGGGGACGAAATCCTTGTTAGGGGTTTATAATTTGTAACATCCCTGGTCTGGGTTATGCTTTAACCCTAGGTGTTTTGATTAAGAAAGATGATTATATGCTTAATCTCATCTTGTGAAAAGTAATTAAGGCTCAAAAGGAACCTATGTTTCAATTTTGGTCATGTTTGAACAATGTTGAAGCAATGTTTGCTTATTTTGGACTAAAGTGCAAATTACCCAAATTTGAGGGGTTAAATTGCAAATTTTGCATGATAAGATGTTCCTCTGATGTTGAGACATCATAAGAATGAATATGATGTAGTGGTATGGTTTCCACAAGCTTGGACACCAAGATTAAGCTTGTAAAGCAATCCTTGTGCATTAAAACCTAGTTTTGGTGTAATGTGTAATTTACCCAAAATCTAGGGTTCAATATGCAAATTACCACTTCAACAAGGTCCCTAATGTTTCTTAACATCATTTAGAGCAAAGAAAATGAGAGGGACTCCTCATTTGAATTAAGTTGTAGGAGAGAGAATCTTGACATTAAAATAATCAAGAATAATGCCTAATTGAAACCCTAATTCGATTTAGGGCAAAAATGAATAAAAATAATTGAAGGGCTTTCAACCAAAATGTTTTGGGTTTATTTTGAATAAGTATGGACGTTCCTTTAACAAGATAAGGAACGAAAATATCTTAAGTAGTTGAAATTCCACTCACCTTTTTATAAAGAAAAGTAATATCCACTCACATGTGGGATATTATATTATAAGCATTAAGGTGCTTAATTTTCTTTTCTTTAAATTGAGGATAATGAAGGAGAATTAAAGGCAAGGAAGGTTCCTCGTACCCAAGGTAGTTTAGGGGAAAGAGGCGGCCACTTTATTGGGATTAATTGGATTTTTATAAGGCATTTTCTCTCTCATCAATTTCCTTATAAAAGTGCCATTTCCAAGCCCAAACCAAGGCCTTTTCGGATTTCTTTCTTCCCCTTGCTTGCAAAACCGACCAAGGAGCTAGGGAGGAGCAGGGAGCACGTCCCCAACCTGTGGGTAAGCCCTTGACCTTCGTTCTCCATGATTTCATGGTGGAAATCGAAAATAAATTATGGATTCCTTCTTATTTCGATCTCGTCTTCAACCCTAGCCAACTTTTACAAACAAAAGCTTGAGGACGAGCCTAGGGGGAGTTGCAAGAGCTTCATCCACCATTAATGGCGTGAGCTTGGAGCTTTGTATCTCAGTTGGAGGCGGGTTTTATAACTCAAACCCTTAAACATTGCTATTGCATCAATTCTCTATGCTTTGTTGATTGATTTCTTCAATTTGATACACTCTTGTTTCTTTGCTGCAATTTCCATCAAGAACGGTTGTTGTTCTTGGTTGTTCGAAGGAAGGGGATGATGAAATCATCCTAGATGCTTATCCAAAGAAAATTACCAAGCCAAATGGTTTTGATAGCTATTCCAAATCGTTTTAATTTGATTGGCTATGCGGTTTCAGCAAACCGTTTAAGGGCAAACGGTTTGAAACCGTTTGGGAGACAACGGTTTCAAGACCGTTTGATATGGTTGACCAAGCATTGACCGTTTGGGAATCTTGTTCCTAATTTTGTATACTAATGACCCTCCAAATTTGAAGGGTTAACTCCAAAGGAATCGTGAGTTGAAGGCCAATCAATTAGGCAAATCAAATTGAATTAAATGTTGATTTTCAACCTGATTAACTGGACCTGTTTGGGAAAATGGTTTCAAAATCGTTTGATTGTTGGTATGTATTCCCTGAGAGCCAATCATGTGATGATTGGTGGGATACATTAAGATTGATTTTATAAACATAAAAAGGCGAGCTTCCAATTCTTTCTAGTTCAGTCATATGAGATAGTGATAGAACAGATTGAATGTCTAGAGAATGACAGTACTCAATGACGTATGCCTTCAGGTTCATGACCTGAACGATGAGATCATACGGATGCTAAGAGTTTGTACATTCTTGTTATGTCCCTAGTCGGATGTCATTTTGGAAGGTAGATAGACAGCAATGACACACAAGACTAGATTGTGGTGTTGGTTGATGACAGAATCTCATTAGTCATGATATAGAGATATCGAACCAAACACATAGGTACTTATTAGAGAACAAGTGTACCGGACAGACCCACCGTGAGTTTGACACATGGAACCATGAGATGGTAGTCACAGTCAGTACTCACAGTGATGGTGGTGAGTGTGATTCTTAGACCTGAAATCACTGCACTCAACACATGTCGTTGGGCACACTTTGACATCATCAAACGCAGTCCTGAAACATGGGTTGTTATAAAGGTGATGATTGGGTGGCTTTGACACATGGGGCTTTTGAGGGGTGAGTGATAGATATGGGATTTGTCCCTCCTGAGGGAGTTTGATATCCATGGCCACTTGATGAGTAGGATTGAGAAAGGTGTGCACGCATGTGTGAATCAGTATATGATACTGATGTCATACATATCTCTTCCAGTCTACTCGGAGATCAAGGAAGTGAATGAACGTTGACAGGATGACTGTTCCATGCCTCGAGTTCATTCGGGATATCAGTGACAAAGGAATTATACATTCGCTGTAACACCATTCATGGATTGTAGGATGAAAGTTGTTCTCCAACTTTCTACTTTCACTTGGGTAGCACTGATGTGTGACTAGGCACCGCTCTTTGCTTGTGAAGTCATAAGTGTTATGGACTTTCACTACCAATGTGAAATGGACCTGCAGGGTCACACACATAGGATTTAACCTGGAAGAGGAGTTTTGTCCACAAAGCAATGTTTAGATTGATTACTAAAGGAGTTTAGTAGTTCAATTAAACACTCAATCAGTCGATGGCTCTATATCGTATGGTTCAAGGTGTTGGACGCATTGATTGGAGTATCGGATTGATTGAAATCGCAATTGACTGATTTTGCCGAACCTGTGCTCCCAACCGATCGGTTCATGTGATGAACCGGTCGGCTGAGGTTGCTGAACCGGTCGGCTGGAGTGTCCAGGCCGATCGTCTCATGCCCAGGTTGAAATGACCAGTTCAAGGGTTGAACCGATCGGCTCAACTGGTGCAACTGACCAGTTGGGAAAGTCATGTCGGCAAGATTTTTCCTTTGGTTTCAAATTGCCCAACTCGATTGGGAATAATATTGGTATTCGATACCAATTGGGAAAGAAACAAGGAAAGTCTTTTGGAGCCGGATTAGGACCATGAACCGATCGGTTCAGGGCACCAACCGATCGGTTGGAGTGCCCCAAACGGTCGGCTCAGGTCCAACTGATCGGCTCAATGGCTAAACCGATCGGTTCAGCAGTGAACCGATCAATTCAGGTTGCGAGATGGTTGCTTTTGGTGGAAAATCCTGAACCCTTCTACTCCTGCTTTAGTCCCGCATTGCCCGGGATGGAGAACCTTGTCCCATGACTCTCCTATATATATAGGGGTATTGGGGGCTTCTCACAGTACAGCTCAGTGCAACCAGTTGCTCTGCAAGTTGTCGTTCTCTCTGGTTTTGGTAACCGTGAGAGAGCCCGAGCAAGTGCTTCCCGCTAAAGGGAGGTGCAGCAAGGGAAGGACAACTGCAGTTGCAACAGGAGGCAGGAGAGCGTGTTGGCGACTAGTACGTCAACAGGAGGGTGCGACTCCTTCCACTTCCTTGTGGGACAAGGAGTGTGGAGTTATAGGTGGTCTGTGTGGACTACTACAGAGGCGGGAGGACACTGCCGCTTAGGAGGACAACTGTCATCCGACAGTCTGGTTCGAGTAGGAGTTGTCAGTCCCGGTGCGACCAGGAGCTGCACAGACACCGTCAAAGTCCGGAGTTGAAGACCGCGCATTGCGCGAGGTATTGTCGCCGAGCAAGCCTCGGGACAAGGTATGATTCCACAAACCATCCTTTCCTATTATATAGACGTTGACGCGTTTCCTCGGTATGGGTTGGGGGAGAAATTTTTGTTTCCGCTGCCTTCTCTGTCTCCCCTAAAACCCAACAGTGGTATCAGAGCCACGTCAACTGCTCTATATTTTAGGAATATCGATATGATCGATTTTGGTTTGTCGCCTTTATTTATTGCATACGATGCGAATAATATCGGCTTTATGCATGTCCAATCCTAAATCCACAAATCCCTAATTACATATATGATATGTATTATTAATGCACTCGATACGCGTCGCCCTTAAATGAGTTTTGTGGTGGATGTGTGTAGCGTGATTATGGCCTATAAACCCCTATCTGTGATTGGTTGTGTGTGGTTGCTTGCATCTCAGTCTGCGCACCGATCTTCCCTCTCTTATTCCTGATGTAACTCGAAATAATTCGAGATTCTTTCCTACCTTTGCTCCCCCCGAATGTAACTCGGGGTTTCCCTTTTTTAAAGCAATGTAATAAATAGGATAGATTTTTTATTTCCTGTTATGTCAAAGATCGGCGGACATCAAGACGACTACTCAGACGATCGGTTCAAGGAGTGAACCGATCAGTTGACGTTCCAGATGGTCGGTTCAAGGAGTGAACCGATTGGTTGATGACCGGTTCGAGGAACGAGACGAGCGGGTGGCGGACATGACGAGATGCACGACGACCAGGCGAACCGATCGGTTGGAGGAGCCAACTGATCGGCTGGTGGCACCCAGACGACCGGCTGGAGAGTACAGATCGTTCATGTGATGAGTTGATCTACTCGGATGGCAAGGCACAGAGCTCATCTTGTACAGGTTGCATGTGATGTAGACCTAGATGACCGTAATTCCTCTTGGCTCGAGGAATCACATTAGGATGGCCATAATCATCAATTTTTATCGTTTGTGCATGTTTTCTGTGGGATATAGCATGTATATGATACGTACTATGTATTGTGGTGATTGGATATGTATATGTATATAAAACCAAATCCCTCATTAAAATATTAAGTTTTAGATGCCTTCCAAATGCAACACACGTGAAAATCTTGATCGACCAAGTGTGGACACGCCCTAGCGTGGTGCACCGTCTATCTCATGGAAGCGTGAAGGATGAATGTGTGGGTCTGCCCTAGCAGGGTGCATATTCATCGTGTTTGCTTTGGGTCGGACTTAACAAGGTGATCTAGATGGGATCTAGTACCTTGAGGCATGGAGATGATCATTGCAAGGAGTTGTAGATGACATCTTATCAAGAGTTGCATATGATGCAATTGGCAAAAGTTGCCTACCTGAGAGATCTATGTTGTGGGTGACAGCCCTAGCTGGTCCATGGCTTAGAGGATTTCAGGATCTTGCCCACTAGAAGGTTGTACGCTGCAATCTTCCGAATTGATAGTGAGGGCTATCAATTTGAAGTAAAATAGTGGGAGCGATAATTAATTAAAGGCCTAATTATATCGTCAAACTTTCAAATCAATCAAATAAGTCAAAAATGAGTTTTGGACTAAAATTGCATATTTTCCTTTTGTAGTTCAAATGGCAACAAACAACAACAACTTTTCTTTGCGATCGGTCCTTGACAAGGACAAGCTAAATGGGACGAACTTCCACGACTGGTATCGGACATTGAGAATTGTTCTCACTCAAGAGCGTAAGCTCTATGTCCTGGATACTCCAATTCCAGAGGAACCCGCTCCTAATGCACCAAAGACAGAAAGGGATGCTTACAAGAAGCATTCTGATGATGCCATTGATGCAAAGTGCTTGATGCTATGTTCAATGAACCATGAGTTGCAGAGGCAACATTAGAACATGGGTGTCATTGAGATGATTCTACATCTCAGGAACATGTATGAAGATCAGGCACGGCAAGAGAGGTACAATGTTTCTAGGGCGCTGTTCAAGTGTGTCATGACAGAAGGAGATCCAGTTGGTCCTCACACACTCAAGATGATTGGGTATATGGAGAACCTGCAGAGACTGGGATTTCCACTGAGCCAAGAGTTGGCTACTGACGTGATACTGCAATCGTTTCCAGAATCTTACAGTCAGTTTGTGATGAACTACAACATGAACAACTTTGATAGGCCACTGTCAGAGTTGTTGGGCATGTTGAGGACAGCCGAGTTACAGATGAAGAAGGACAAGCCTAAGTCCGTGATGGTGATCACGAGCAAGAAAGGCAAGTCCAAGCGCAAGGGCAAGGGCAAAGCTAAGAAAGGTTCTGAAGCTAGCCAGGAGTCCAAGCCATCTTCAGCTCTCAAGGCCAAGGGAGGCGTGACCAAGAAAGGAAATTGCCACCATTGTCAAAAGCCAGGACATTGGAAAAGAAATTGTCCTCTCTACCTGGAAGAACAAAAGAAGAAGGAGGCAAATGAAACCTCTACTTGAAGGTGTCATGTAAATAAACTTGTAACACTTTTTGAGATATATGATATCAAGATGTAAAGTGTAAAGCATTCTTACTTGGGGCAAGTGTTGCCTTTATAGATAGGAATACTTTAATTTATTTTCAGCCGATAAGGCATGTAATACAGTTATGAACTGCTATTTCATACTTGCCAATAGATAGAAACACTTTATTTTTTGCATATTGTATGACAATGATGGCAATTAATAAAGAGATGTTTCAATTTATAAAGATGTGATCTTTATGGCAATGCCTTATTTATCTTGTGATATTTGATATGCATAAGATAAGACGATACCTAAAAGTTATAGATAACTCAAACAATTTAATTAGCATTAATCATGAGAAATTCATTTCTAGTTTCCATGTGATGGATAAATCTAGACTCTTTTGGTTATAGAACCAGTAAGAGACATGAATATCTTGGACATGATTAATCAATCTTCACTAATGTAGTGGGAGAGTGATTATCCTATTAGGTATAATACATGTGATGTATTTACATACCTATTGGAATAAATGCTAATACTTCAAATGGTTTTTAGAGAAATACCAATATGAATATCTTGAAGTGTTCAAGATTATCATAAATGAAGTACAAATTTGGTAAAGTATTAATTCTTGATGAGATCAATGAATGAAATACTTGGACCAAATGTTTGAGATCCTTATGAGTGATTATGATAATGTATCATAGTGAACTCATGATTAAGGCATGGTGATGTCTGAATCAAGAAGGAATCATACTCTAAGGAGTTAGAGAATGATTATCAAATAACTGAATTCTTCTTAATAAAAGAAACACCCACACTAATAAAAGAAATCAAGAATCACAAGGGTTGTGAGTTCTTATATCTTTAACAGATACACCTCAATTATCTATGTGATGAGTTGTTCATGTGATGAGTCAACTATCAAGATGAATATGAGGAACCGAATCTTGAGTTATGGTTTAAAACCATTACATCCTAAATGACTTCCATGTGAACCATAAGGTATGACCTTGATGGTATCACTCATTGGATCATATCCATAAGTGCAGATGAGTCTTAAGTGTTAAGACGCATGGATAACATTTTGAGAAGGATGATGCTTGTTGATTGCAACTTAATGACTAAGACATTTGGCATATGGATACTAAAACCGCATTCCTATGAGGAATAAAACCAGGATGTGTACGTGACACAACCTATAAGGTTTATGAATCCACTAATGCAAATGAAGTCTATAAGTTACAATGGACTAATCAATGTGATTGATTGAGTACAAGCAACTCAAAATTGGATCTTTACTTTGACGATATAGTCAAAGGGTTTGACTGATATGTCAAAGATAAAGAAGGAGTCTGTGATTTAGTGGGAGCGTATTCACATTCCACATATTGATGTGAAATGGAATTGTTCTAGAATGGAAATCCAAAAGTGGAAATTATCTTTAAGGAAGATAGAGATGTTTCCTATGTGATAGGAATATATATCTATAGAGATAGTTCTCGAAAATCTCTTGACCTGGAAAGAGAAAGCATACATTGGCAATCTATACTGAAGTGTTCAGTATGCACAGATTCAGTGGGAGAAAAACTTGTCCATGTTACATGAAGTTAGTATCCCAAGTCCAAGTGTCCAATTCTTATGAAGAATGGGAACACTAAGAATAGATATGGATCTATCATGTATGTAATCATCCCATTATCTTGCATGTATGACATGGCAAGAATAAAATGCATTCATCATCTTGTATGTAGGACATGGCAATATGATGTGCTCATCCTGATAACTCGTATGTAGGACATGATGAGTGGATGTCTGTCTGCTTCCAGTAAGGGTTACTGGAATACCATAAGAACTTGATAAGTGCTTGTGAAATACTAGTTCTATGGAGATAAGGAAGAGTTCGATGTAAAGAGTTACATTGATGCGAACTTCCGAAAGGATAGAAAATTAATCGCAATATATATACATAAGATGTATAAAAGTGAAAGTTTGTTGGAAATGTTCCAATAAAGTCATTTAAAAGGGAAATGCCGAGTATCTATGTGTTAGAGAACAGCAATGGATACTATATGGATCTGAAAGTTCATGAGATGAACTTATATTCCACTCATTGATGACAAGTCTGGAATCCTTGATCATGCAATGTGGCTAAAGGTTAGCAATGGAATACTAGATCGCATATTACGGAAACTCCATCTCATACGTGTGACGTACAGTGAAGAGATGTGAGACATGCAATTTATACAGACTTTGGTAAGGTGTTGCCATTACTCACTATGATGGCAATAAGAGCACAGTAACATGTGGGACATGTTTGAAGATCACTATGAATATGATTCATGGGTGATTGGCTCGCAGTGCAAGTGGGAGTCTGTTGGTATGTATGCCCTGAGAGCCAATCATGTGATGATTGGTGGGATACATTAAGATTGATTTGATAAACATAAAAAGGCGAGCTTCCAATTCTTTCTGGTTCAGTCATATGAGATAGTGATAGAACAGATTGAATGTCTACAGAATGACAGTACTCAATGACGTATGCCTTCAGGTTCATGACCTGAACGATGAGATCATACGGATGCTAAGAGTTTGTACATTCTTGTTATGTCCCTAGTCGGATGTCATTGTGGAAGGTAGATAGACAGCAATGACACACAAGACTAGATTGTGGTGTTGGTTGATGACAGAATCTCATTAGTCATGATATAGAGATATCGAACCAAACACATAGGTACTTGTTAGAGAACAAGTGTACCGGACAGACCCACCGTGAGTTTGACACATGGAACCATGAGATGGTAGTCACAGTCAGTACTCACAGTGATGGTGGTGAGTGTGATTCTTAGACCTGAAATCATTGCACTCAACACATGTCGTTGGGCACACTTTGACATCATCAAACGCAGTCCTGAAACATGGGTTGTTATAAAGGTGATGATTGGGTGGCTTTGACACATGGGGCTTTTGAGGGGTGAGTGATAGATATGGGATTTGTCCCTCCTGAGGGAGTTTGATATCCATGGCCACTTGATGAGTAGGATTGAGAAAGGTGTGCACGCATGTGTGAATCAGTATATGATATTGATGTCATACATATCTCTTCCAGTCTACTCTGAGATCAAGGAAGTGAATGAACGTTGACAGGATGACTGTTCCATGCCTCGAGTTCATTCGGGATATCAGTGATAAAGGAATTATACATTTGCTGTAACACCATTCATGGATTGTAGGATGAAATTTGTTCTCCAACTTTCTACTTTCACTTGGGTAGCACTGATGTGTGACTAGGCACCGCTCTTTGCTTGTGAAGTCATAAGTGTTATGGACTTTCACTACCAATGTGAAATGGACCTGCAGGGTCACACACATAGGATTTAACCTGGAAGAGGAGGTTTGTCCACAAAGCAATGTTTAGATTGATTACTAAAGGAGTTTAGTAGTTCAATTAAACACTCAATTAGTCGATGGCTCAATATCGTATGGTTCAAGGTGTTGGACGCATTGATTGGAGTATCGGATTGATTGAAATCACAATTGACTGATTTTGCCCAACCTGTGCTCCCAACCGATCGGTTCATGTGATGAACCGGTCGGCTGAGGTTGCTGAACCGGTCGGCTGGAGTGTCCAGGCCGATCGGCTCATGCCCAGGTTGAAACGACCGGTTCAAGGGTTGAACCGATCGGCTCAACTGGTGCAACTGACCAGTTGGGAAAGTCATGTCGACAAGATTTTTCCTTTGGTTTCAAATTGCCCAATTCGATTGGGAATAATATTGGTATTCGATACCTATTGGGAAAGAAACAAGGAAAGTCTTTTGGAGCCGGATTAGGACCATGAACCGATCGGTTCAGGGCACCAACCGATCGGTTGGAGTGCCCCAAACGGTCGGCTCAGGTCCAACTGATCGTCTCAATGGCCGAACCGATCGGTTCAGTAGTGAACCGATCAGTTCAGGTTGCGAGATGGTTGCTTTTGGTGGAAAATCCTGAACCCTTCTACTCCTGCTTTAGTCCCGCATTGCCCGGGATGGAGAACCCTGTCCCATGACTCTCCTATATATATGGGGTATTGGGGGCTTCTCACAGTACAGCTCAGTGCAACCAGTTGCTCTGCAAGTTGTCGTTCTCTCTGGTTTTGGTAACCGTGAGAGAACCCGAGCAAGTGCTTCCCGCAAAAGGGAGGTGCAGCAAGGGAAGGACAACTGCAGTTGCAACAGGAGGCAGGAGAGCGTGTTGGCGACTAGTACGTCAACAGGAGGGTGCGACTCCTTCCACTTCCTTGTGGGACAAGGAGTGTGGAGTTCCAGGTGGTCCGTGTGGACTACTACAGAGGCGGGAGGACACTGCCGCTTAGGAGGACAACTGTCATCCGACAGTCCGGTTCGAGTAGGAGTTGTCAGTCCCGGTGCGACCAGGAGCTGCACAGACACCGTCGAAGTCTGGAGTTTAAGACCGCACATTGCGCGAGGTATTGTCTCCGAGCAAGCCTCGGGACAAGGTATGATTCCACAAACCATCCTTTCCTATTATATAGATGTTGACGTGTTTCCTCGGTATGGGTTGGGGGAGAAATGTTTGTTTCCGCTGTCTTCTGTGTCTCCCTTAAAACCCAACATTGATATGGTTGACCAAGCATTGACCGTTTGAGATTCCTGTTCCGAATGATGTTGGTTAATAACCCTCCAAATTTGAGGGGTTAACTCCAAAGGAATCGTGAGTTGAAGCCTAATCAATTAGAGAAACCTAATTGGATTAAGTGCCGATTTTTCAACCTGATTAAATTGAACTTTTTGGGCAACCGGTCTCAAGACCGTTTGAGTGCGTTGACCAAGCGTTGACCGTTTGGGATTACTGTTCCTAATGATGTGGTATAATTACTCACCAACTTTTAGGGATTAACTCCCAAGGAATCATGAGTTGAAGGCTGTTCAACTAGGCAAACCCTAATTGGAATTAGTGCTGAAATTCCAATGAGTTAATTAGAGATTTTGGGTTGATTAGCCCAAACGGTTTCAAGACCATTTGGGGATCACCCAAACGGTCTCAAGACCGTTTGGGGGTCACCCCAAGACCGTTTGGATGTCTGGAGTCAAGTATAGTTGACCAATTAAAGGTCCAAAGGTACTAATCATATTGCAATGAAGTGCTGATTTGTTGATCAACTCGATAGACCAATCCTTGATGATTTTTCACTAGCATCCAAAGGACGGATGGGCCAAACGGTCTCAAGACCATTTGGTGGTCACCCAATACCGTTTGGAGGTCTAGGGTTGAGTATGGTTAGGTGTTTGAAGGCCTAAAGGTACCAAGTTGATCTGCAATAAATTGCTGAATTTGTGAGCACTTCAATGATTCAAACCCTACTTGGATGGCTTGGTTTTGAGTGATTTGATGGGAAAACGGTCTCAAGACCGTTTGGAGGTCATCCAAACGACCTCAAGACCGTTTGGGGTCAGGTCATACCCAATTTGGATGATGGTTCAATGGTTTCAAAGTAACTAGTCTTACATTGATTAGTGTTGTTGAATCATCAATTCTAAACCCTAATTCAATTGAATCAAACCCTAATTGATGACCAATTGAGGGTCAAATCAGTTGAAGTTTGACCTATTAAACTCAATTGAAGTATGAGGGTAGGTCCAATTGATGACTGGTTCCATGAATCCAATGATTGAAGGAATCAACATTGGAAACCCTAATTCAATTGGATGCTTTATGTAATGGAGGTCCAATGTGATTGAATCTCTTGAGAATCAAGATGGTGAATGATCCATTGATCCAATTCTGATTAATAATGATAGTCAATGAAGGTACAAAGGTTTAAACCCTATTAGTACCTAAGTGGTTAGTGCCAATTAAGGAATGAACCCTAATTGCTTATAGGATCAATGACTTGATATACTATGTTAATCATAGTTGTATGAACTCGGTTGAAGGGTTGATATGACCTAATCAAGTTGAGATGATGATAGCATGAATTCATATAAGAATGTGATTCATGTGGTTTTTAAGTGTATGATCCTTAAGTAGAGAGATCATGAAACCCTAATCATGAACATAAACCCTAATTATGGGCAATGTGATATGAAACCCTAATGAAGGGTGATGCTATATGAAATCCCTATTCTAAAGAAGGGAGATGGTATGTGAAACCCTAATCCCTAATGAGAGAATTTCATGAGGTGAACTCCCTTTGCACGACCATGCAAGGTAGCAAGGCCGTGGTAGCTTCCCCTCGCACGGCTGTTCTTGGTTGCACGGTCGTGGTGCTCTATGCTTGATTTAGAGGTGATTTGAAAGTGACCTCATATGATCGTATACCTTGATATGATTATAAGTCCAATATAATTGGATGAAGGATCCATAAGATATGTGATGAGAAACCCTAGTTGAGGGTGTATCATTGTGATTGTTTATAAGCAACTTTATAATAAAGTCATGCCTTCAACTAAGATAAGTCCATATCATGTGAGATAGTTGTACAATTCTAATGTGTGGCCTTTGCATTATATGCTAAAGGTAAGAGATTAGTGATGGAATGTATTAAGAGGGAAATACCTTAATACAAGATAAGATGGATAACTAAACAGAGTTTGAAATGATGAGAAAGTGATACATCAAGATATGATAGTTATTACATTTAGCATTTCAGGGTTTATATGCCTTGATGTACTTCAAATCCAATATAATTGGGTAAGAAACATATGAAGTGCGTTATGCAACTATTACAATGAAATGTAATGAGTTGTTACACCTTGATGAGTGTTAATTAATGTACCTTGAGAATGGGGTTAAGCCCAAATGATGTGTATGATATAATCATACCATGATAAGGATGAGAAATGAACTCATACCTTGAATTGATGATCATTAATGCTATATGATGAAAGTAATGTTCTAGAATAATCAAATATGATATCCTTGAATGCCCCAGAGGTATGGAATAATGTATTAAGGGTTGGACATATAATGAGATCATGAACTCTTTATTAATGAAAAATGGGGAACCCTAACCCTAATTTGGGTAAAGGGAATGAAAAACCCTATTAGATAGTAAACCCTAATTCCTGGTAGAGGAATAATGGTGTTACTATCACATCACATGATGTGATGAATATCTTGTATGACTGTTATCATGCCTAATAACCATACAGATATTATGAGATGATGTATATAGCTAGTGTGAGTTGTGACATTTATATAATAAATGTTGATTGGCATTATGTGCCTTAATGTTGATTGTTGCTTAGTAAAAGAAGAAATATGCATGGACTTTTATGAGTCACATGAGTAAGTTGTTACCTAGTGAGAGGTGACAAGATATTTCATGGCCTTGTGAGCCAGGTGTGATGCTTGTGAAACAAGTATCATGAATGCCTTGGTCAGATGACCTGAAGGTGATAGTTACCTGAAAAAGGTATAATAATGCTCAATGATGAGTTAAGGGTTTGAATACCCAGAACCATATGATTATGGTGATGAGAAAGTGAAGGGATGATAATTCCCAGTATTGAAATGAGGGACTGAGTTCCCAAGGTCTTTGAAAGACTGATAAATATCTGATAAAAGTAGTACATGTCTCTTTATAGCATTGTTGTAATAAGTTATGTTTGAGAACTTGGCTGATGCTAAAAGAATATGAGAATGTACTTAATAAATCAAGTGAAATCTATTCATGCAGTGCTCTGACCATAGATCCATCATCATCAGGAATAGGTGATGGTGAAACGGGTGCCCGCGGAAAAACCCGGAGCACATATTTTGAATATGTGGGGGTAAATGGGCGAAAATATCCTTACGTCCTCTTGAAGAGATTGATGGAAGGTAAACAAGAAACCTCTCAATCCTTCATGAATATGTCGGGATGGATGTATCATGAATCTCCCAATGATACTTAATGTCGGATCGAGGAGATAAACAAGAAATCTCTCGATTGGCGATGAGAGTGCAGTTGACGCTGTAACTCTGTAGCGAAGGTGCCAGAATACCCTAGCTAGCTAGTTAGCAGAGACACGAGATGTCCTGCATGTGGTCTTGTACTGACCGAGACAGATGAGGTCATAAGAATCCGGCTCTTTTGATGACCTATGTATGGTACCGAGGCGATTTCGTAATGGTCGGTTGGAGTATGAGAGGTATATCTCATCTCCTCAGAGCATAAGTGTGATTGTAAAATGTAATCAGCCGTATAGCATGCTTGCTTAAGAATTGAATACGGAGATTCATTGGCTGATGTTGCATTTCTTTGTGCATTCCTTAGTAGATAAATGTTAATTAAGTTTCTTTATATTCTTTGCAAAGTAGACAGATGAATTACTTATCTACCATGGGTAGATGCAATGCTCTCCTTGAGAATAGGAGATTATCTTATTTTGTTCTATGATGAATAATTCTGCATGATATGGTAAAAGTAACCCCTGCTCAGTTTTAATTTAATAAACTGCAATAACAATGTTTTGGCAGAGAGTTATATCTCTCGTTGGGGCAATTTTCAATTGTCTCACCCCCGTGGGAAACATTTTTAGGTATGCATGGAAGGCATAGCAGAATCCCTAGAACAGAGATGAGCAGAAGCAACAGCAACAACAAGGACAGCAATGAGATCTCAGGTGGAGATATTGTCTATCAAGTCATATAGATAGTAGTCCTATGTGTCATCTCTGTACTCTCAGGTCCTCGGAGTTTTAAATGATTCAATCGGAGTTTTGGCTTAATGCCTCAAAGTTGTATACTGCCTGTGTATATTTGTTAACAGGGCAGTCAGTGTTGTAATCCTTAAAAAGGAATTATACAGGCTGTGTACTTGTGATCCATGATGAAATGGAAACACTTTGGTTCTTGGTTAAAGAGTTTTCCTATGAATGGATCTCTTTGCAGATGGTTTTAATTTTTAATGATTTTTGGTAATCCGATGTTAGTGATTGCTTCCGCTTAGTTAATAATGTTTGTCCGATCGACGTTGTTACAATTTAGTGGTATCAGAGCTCTAGGTTCACTGAGTCTACAGAGACATAGGACTAAGGTATTGAGTCTGTGTTAGTGTCCTCCAGTATACCCTATAATGATTTCTACTTGTGCAGAGAAAGGGTAAAGTTTAAAATGACTGGAGAGCACAACGAACACATTGCTTAGGGCAATGTTCTTGCACCAAGAAGAGGTGCAAGGGATCATGCAAGAATAGAATGAGTGCATGAGAATACCCATTAAGACCTGATCAGGATAGAGAATCCTATGATCATGCTCTTGTTGGGAAGATTAGGGCAACAGTAATGCATATGAGTGGACTGGATGCTAGGCTTACAACCTAGGTTATCAGTCCTTAATACAGAAAGCTTGAGCTTTAAATGAGTTCCTAAATGACTTAGTCATGTTGGAACAAGGGAAAATATGAAAAAGATTAACTTATGGCAAGAAAGTAGACTCTGCCATGAGTTTAGACAGATAATAAATCTGTGATGGCAGTGCCCAAGAAGGGGAAATAAGCTGAGAAGTAGGGAATGGTCTCTATAATTCTAGAGACATTTGCCTAATGGTTTTAAAAAGCCAAGTTTTTGGTACTAATAGTGCAATAAATGCCTAGTGTACCAGGGAAGTAGCCACTAAGTAAGTGCAAAGGTCTTAACCTTTCACTTGTAAGATTCTATGGCTTAGTTTTTGCTTCAGTAATAAGACTAGTAAGACCATGATATGAGTACAAGGTATGTTATAAATGTGTACATGTTGAGTACACTAAACCCTTTTTGTTATAAAAAGGAGGATTGTTGATATTGTTTTCCCCATTGGTTGCTATATAGGGATGAAATGATGAGAACTAGAATTTGAATTCTGTTCAGTATTCTTTTAAATGCTCTATATTGATCTTACCTCCATGAAAGAGGAAGAGGTATAGAAGAGATGCCTGGATAAAATCCAGGGATGTTAAATCTTATGTTATGGTAATATGAAAAGAAAGGAATATGATAGCATGTAAGTGCATACTACTTGATCTCAGTACTTGTAAACCATGATCAGGTGTACAACTATTGATGATAAAGTGAGTATGGAAACTCTTAGATTGATATATTTTTTTTGCCCTGATCAAGCAATCATTCTGATACAATCTAAAGAGTATCATGAAATTGGAAATATGATATGGATAAATGTATCATATCTTAAGAACAAGAAAGAAGGATCTGATAGGAATTCAGATCAGTATTTGTATATGAGGAAGTGAAAGTATGACCCTCATATGATGAGAAAGAGAACAAGGGAGGTGATCCCTGTTCTATAAAGTTGTAAATATGATAAAAGAATGATGAGAATATAATGTGTTTTGAACACATTCGACTGATACCAAGGTAAGAGATTCTGGTATCTGAGAATTATCAGATGGTTTAGATTGACTACCTGGAATGGTCAACTATGAAATCAGTCTGATTATATAAAATGATATGAACATCATATGTTAGGGGTTTATGCTTTGCATAAACATAACAACTAAATATGTCTTTAAGATAAGTTCTCATTTGACTCTATGAGAATATTGTGTGAAGGACCTTTGTTCTGATCAAAGTTCTATGATGTCTACATAACAATGAGGTGTTATGAAGAGACATGATGATATGATGAATGAATAATATATGTTCCCTTTATCTGGGATTTCGGGGATGAAATCCTTGTTAGGGGTTTATAATTTGTAACATCCCTGACCTGGGTTATGCTTCAACCCTAGGTGTTTTGATTAAGAAAGATGATTATATGATTAATCTCATCTTGTGAAAAGTGATTAAGGCTCAAAAGGAACCTATGTTTCAATTTTGGTCCTGTTTGAACAATGTTGAAGCAATGTTTGCTTATTTTGGACTAAATTGCAAATTACCCAAATTTGAGGGGTTAAATTGCAAATGTTGCATGATAAGATGTTCCTCTGATGTTGAGACATCATAAGAATGAATATGATGTAGTGGTATGGTTTCCACAAGCTTGGACACCAAGATTAAGCTTGTAAAGCAATCCTTGTGCATTAAAACCTAGTTTTGGTGTAATGTGCAATTTACCCAAAATCTAGGGTTCAAAATGCATTACCACTTCAATAAGGTCCCTAATGTTTCTTAGCATCATTTAGATCAAAGAAAATGAGAGGGACTCCTCATTTGAATTATGTTGTAGGAGAGAGAATCTTGACATTCAAATAATCAAGAATAATGCCTAATTCAAACCCTAATTCGATTTAGGACAAAAATGAATAAAAATAATTGAAGGGCTTTCAACCAAAATGTTTTGGGTTGATTTTGAATAAGGATGGACGTTCCTTTAACAAGATAAGGAACGAAAATATCTTAAGTAGGTGAAATTCCACTCACCTTTTTATAAAGAAAAGTAATATCCACTCACATGTGGGATATTATATTATAAGCATTAAGGTGCTTAATTTGCTTTTGTTTAAATTGAGGATAATGAAGGAGAATTAAAGGCAAGGAAGGTTCCTCGTACCCAAGGTAGTTGAGGGGAAAGAGGCAGCCACTTTATTGGGATTAATTGGATTTTTATAAGGCATTTTCTCTCTCATCAATTTCCTTATAAAAGTGCCATTTCCAAGCCCAAACCAAGGCCTTTTCGGATTTATTTCTTTCCCTTGCTTGCAAAACCGACCAAGGAGCTAGGGAGGAGCAGGGAGCACGTCCCCAACCTGTGGGTAAGCCCTTGACCTTCGTTCTCCATGATTTCATGGTGGAAATCGAAAATAAATTATGGATTCCTTCTTATTTCGATCTCCTCTTCAACCCTAGCCAACTTTTACAATCAAAAGCTTGAGGACGAGCCTAGGGGGAGTTGAAAGAGATTCATCCACCATTAATGGCGTGAGCTTGGAGCTTTGTATCTCAATTGGAGGTGGGTTTTATAACTCAAACCCTTAAACATTGCTATTGCATCAATTCTCTATGCTTTGTTGATTGATTTCTTCAATTTGATACACTCTTGTTTCTTTGCTGCAATTTCCATCAAGAACGGTTGCTGTTCTTGGTTGTTCGAAGGAAGGGGATGATGACATCATCCTAGATGCTTATCGAAAGAAAATTACCAAGCCAAATGGTTTTGATAGCTATTCCAAATCGTTTTAATTTGATTGGCTATGCGGTTTCAGCAAACCGTTTAAGGGAAAACGGTTTGAAACCGTTTGGGAGAAAACGGTTTCAAAACCGTTTGATATGGTTGACCAAGCGTTGACAGTTTGGGAATATTGTTCCTAATGATGTATACTAATGACCCTCCAAATTGGAGGGGTTAAATTCAAAGGAATCGTGAGTTCAAGGCCAATCAATTAGGCAAATCAAATTGAATTAAATGCTGATTTTCAACCTGATTAACTGGACCTGTTTGGGAAAACGGTTTCAAAACCATTTGAGATGGTTGACCAAGCGTTGACCGTTGGATATTCCTGTTCCTAATGATGTTGGTTAATAACCCTCAAAATTTTAGGGGTTAACTCCAAAGGAATCGTGAGTTGAAGCCTAATCAATTAGGGAAACCTAATTGGATTAAGTGCTGATTTTCAACCTGATTAAATTGAACTTTTTGGGCAAACGGTCTCAAGACCATTTGAGTGCGTTGACCAAGCATTTACCGTTTGGTATTACTGTTCCTAATTATGTGGTCTAATTACCCACCAAATTTTAGGGATTAACTCCCAAGGAATCGTGAGTTGAAGGCTGTTCAACTAGGCAAACCCTAATTGGAATTAGTGCTGAAATTCCAATGAGTTAATTAGAGATTTTGGGTTTATAGCCCAAACGGTTTCAAGACCGTTTGGGGATCACCCAAACGTTCTCAAGACCGTTTGGGGGTCACCCCAAGACCTTTTGGAGGTCTGGGGTCAAGTATAGTTGACCAATTAAAGGTCCAAAGGTACTAATCATATTGCAATGAAGTGCTGATTTGTTGATCAACTCGATAGACCAATCCTTGATGATTTTTCACTAGAATCCAAAGGATGGATGGGCCAAACGGTCTCAAGACCGTTTGGTGGTCACCCAAGACCGTTTGGAGGTCTAGGGTTGAGTATGGTTAGGTGTTTGCAGGCCTAAAGGTACCAAGTTGATCTGCAATAAATTGCTGAATTGGTGAGCACTTCAATGATCCAAACCCTACTTGGATGGCTTGGTTTTGAGTGATTTGATGGGCAAACGGTCTCAAGACCGTTTGGAGGTCATCCAAACGACCTCAAGACCGTTTGGGGTCAGGTCATACCCAATTTGGATGATGGTTCAATGGTTTTAAAGAAACAAGTCTTACATTGATTAGTGTTGTTGAATCATAAATTCTAAACCCTAATTTAATTGAATCAAACCCTAATTGATGACCAATTGAGGGTCAATTGAGGTTCAAATCAGTTGAAGGTTGACCTATTAAACTCAATTTAAGTATGAGGGTAGGTCCAATTGATGATTGGTTCCATGAATCCAATGATTGAAGGAATCAACATTGGAAACCCTAATTCAATTGGATGCTTTATGTAATGGAGGTCCAATGTGATTGAATCTCTTGAGAATCAAGATGGTGAATGATCCATTTATCCAATGCTGATTAGTAATGATATTCAATGAAGGTAAAAAGGTTGAAACCCTATTAGTACCTAAGTGGTTAGTGCCAATTAAGGAATGAACCCTAATTGCTTATAGGATCAATGACTTGATATACTATGTTAATCATAGTTGTATGAACTCGATTGAAGGGTTGATATGACCTAATCAATTTGAGATGATGATAGCATGAATTCATATAAGAATATGATTCATGTGGTGTTTAAGGGTATGATCCTTAAGTAGAGAGATCATGAAACCCTAATCATGAACATAAACCCTAATTATGGGCAATGTGATATGAAACCCTAATGAAGGGTGATGCTATATGCAATCCCTATTCTAAAGAAGGGAGATGGTATGTGAAACCCTAATCCCTAATGAGAGAATAGAATTCATACTTGAATATGATTCATGAGGTGAACTCCCTTTGCACGACCATGCAAGGTAGCAAGGCCTTGGTAGCTTCCCCTCGCACAGCCGTTCTTGGTTGTACAGTCGTGGTGCTCTATGCTTGATTTAGAGGTGATTTGAAAGTGACCTCATATGATCGTATACCTTGATATGATTATAAGTCCAATATAATTGGATGAAGGATACATAAGATATGTGATGAGAAACCCTAGTTGAGGGTGTATCATTGTGATTGTTTATAAGCAACTTTATAATAAAGTCATGCCTTAAACTAAGATAAGTCCATATTATGTGAGATAGCTGTACAATTCTAATGTGTGGCCTTTGCATTATATGCTAAAGGTAAGAGATTAGTGATGGAATGTATTAAGAGGGAAATACCTTAATACAAGATAATATGGATAACTAAACAGAGTTTGAAATGATGAGAAAGTGATACATCAAGATATGATAGTTATTACATTCAGCATTTCAGGGTTTATATGCTTTGATGTACTTCAAATCCAATATAATTGGGTAAGAAACATATGAAGTGTGTTATGCAACTATTACAATGAAATGTAATGAGTTGTTACACCTTGATGAGTGTTAATTAATGTACCTTGAGAATGGGGTTAAGCCCAAATGATGTGTATGATATAATCATACCATGATAAGGATGAGAAATGAACTCATACCTTGAATTGATGATCATTAATGCTATATGATGAAAGTAATGTTCTAGAATAATCAAATATGATATCCTTGAATGCCCCAGAGGTATGGAATAATGTATTAAGGGTTGGACAGATAATGAGATCATGAACTCTTTATTAATGAGAAATGGGGAACCCTAACCCTAATTTGGGTAAAGGGAATGAAAAGCCCTATTAGATAGTAAACCCTAATTCCTGGTAGAGGAATAATGGTGTTACTATCACATCACATGATGTGATGAATATCTTGTATGACTATTATCATGCCAAATAACCATACAAATATTATGAGATGATGTATATAGCTAGTGTGAGCTATGACATTTATATAATAAATGTTGATTGGCATTATGTGCCTTAATGTTGATTGTTGCTTAGTAAAAGAAGCAATATGCATGGACTTTTATGAGTCACATGAGTAAGTTGTTACCTAGTGAGAGGTGACAAGATATTTCATGGCCTTGTGAGCCAGGTGTGATGCTTGTGAAACAAGTATCATGAATGCCTTGGTCAGATGACCTGAAGGTGATAGTTACCTGAAAAAGGTATAATAATGCTCAATGATGAGTTAAGGGTTTGAATACCCAGAACCATATGATTATGGTGATGAGAAAGTGAAGGGATGATAATTCCCAGTATTGAAATGAGGGACTGAGTTCCCAGGGTCTTTGAAAGACTGATAAATATCTGATAAAAGTAGTACATGTCTCTTTATAGCATTGTTGTAATAAGTTATGTTTGAGAACTTGGATGATGCTAAAAGAATATGAGAATGTACTTAATAAATCAAGTGAAATCTATTCATGTAGTGCTCTGACCATAGATCCATCATCGTCAGGAATAGGTGATGGTGAAACGGGTGCCCGCGGCAAAACCCGGAGCACATATTTTGAATATGTGGGGGTAAATGGGTGAAAATATCCTTACGTCCTCTTAAAGATATTGATGGAAGGTAAACAAGAAACCTCTCAATCCTTCATGAATATGTCGGGATGGATGTATCATGAATCTCCCAATGATACTTAATGTCGGATCGAGGAGATAAACAAGAAATCTCTCGATTGGCGATGAGAGTGCAGTTGACGATGTAACTCTGTAGCGAAGGTGCCAGAATACCCTGGCTAGCTAGTTAGCAGAGACACGAGATGTCCTGCATGTGGTCTCGTACTAACCGAGACAGATGAGGTCATAAGAATCCGGCTCTTTTGATTACCTATGTATGGTACTGAGGCGATTTCGTAATGGTCGGTTGGAGTATGAGAGGTATATCTCATCTCCTCAGAGCATAAGTGTGATTGTAAAATGTAATCAGCCGTATAGCATGTTTGCTTAAGGATTGAATACGGAGATTCATTGGCTGATGTTGCATTTCTTTGTGCATTCCTTAGTAGATAAATGTTAATTAAGTTTCTTTATATTCTTTGCAAAGTAGACAGATGAATTACTTATCTACCATGGGTAGATGTAATGCTCTCCTTGAGAATAGGAGATTATCTTATTTTGTTCTATGATGAATAATTCTACCTGATATGGTAAAAGTAACCCCTGTTCAGATTTAATTTAATAAACTGCAATAACAATGTTTTGGCAGAGAGTTATATCTCTCGCTGGGGCAATTTTCAATTGTCTCACCCCCGTGGGAAACATTTTTAGGTATGCATGGAAGGCAGAGCAGAATCCCTAGAACAGAGATGAGCAGAAGCAACAGCAACAACAAGGACAGCAATGAGATCTCAGGTGGAGATATTGTCTGTCAAGTCATATAGATAGTAGTCCTATGTGTCGTCTCTGTACTCTCAGGTCCTCGGAGTTTTAAATGATTCAATCGGAGTTTTGGCTTAATGCCTCAAAGTTTTATACTGCCTGTGTATATTTGTTAACAGGGCAGTCAGTGTTGTAATCCTTAAAAAGGAATTGTACAGGCTGTGTACTTGTGATCCAGGATGAAATGGAAACACTTTGGTTCTTGGTTAAAGAGTTTTCCTATGAATGGATCTCTTTGCAAATGGTTTTAATTTTTAGTGATTTTTGGTAATCCGATGTTAGTGATTTCTTCCGCTTAGTTAATAATGTTTGTCCGATCGACGTTGTTACACTATTGCTCCTTGGTCAATATCCACTCTCATATGGACTCTACAACTCGATACAACTCAAGTTAGTGTTTCATATTCAACCCCTTTCTTGGTCTGTCTATCACCAAGAATACTATCACTTATACATGATTCAAACATGGTGTTTCCTTATTTCTCTCTCCTCTAAATGATACTAGGAGGGAGTAAGGACACTCTATAGGTGGTAATTTTCATATCAACCCTACATTTTGGGTAAATTATAATTTGTACCAAAAATTGATACACAAGGTACTAGCATTATTGAAACAAGTTCAAATTTGGAATTTAGGCTTTCCACAAGCCACCACCTTGCATCATTATTTCTCTTGTGATTCTAAAACACATGTGGTATGTTTAACATGTAACATATTGCAATATAACCCCTCATCTTGGGTAAATTGCATTTTGGTCCAAAATAAGAGAACATTGTTCAAACATTATTTAAACAGGACCAAACTTGTAACATAAGTTTGTCACCTGAAAAAAACACTTTAGAGGATTATATTAAAGTTCTAAGCAACTTATTTAGGCTAAACAAATAGGGTTAGCCCTAAACCCAGATCAGGGATGTTACAGAAGGTATCTAACCTCGTGCTAGAGCCACCATCTAGGTATGCATAGGTGTGGGGGAAGAAATAGGTCAAGTAGGGGTAGTATGGTAAATGTAGTGTAAAAAATAGCTAGGTTTTTGTGAGTAGAACGACCATTGTTACACCCCGATCTCACAATTTCCATTAATCATGATATTAGGGCATAAATTGAGAATTTAACGTAATACTAAGATCACCCTTAACTTTTTCTTCTTTTTCAAACTCTTGTTTTCTCGCAATGAATCACATAAACAAACTTTACAAGAGAATTAAACCTTGATTGCTCTAATATGATCTCAACATTAATGATACACATCCATACATTCATTCTGTTTCTCACACTTCCATGTACATACGACGTGACAATCATTTGCATTCTCTCCTATTAAGGAAACAAATATACAAAACATCATTTAAAACTCTCTCTCAAATCTATACAAGGACCTAGAGTGACAGGGACTGACTAAACTTAAATATACTCATACTTAACTCTTGTGGAAGATCTACTCTGATGCAATGATATCTTCTTCAAATCCATGTGATTTCCCTAAAAATTTTGAGTAGAGGGGGGGGGGGGCTACTCGCTTAGTGAATGAGTACTTCAAAGAAACAGTCTAAAGCACTGATATAATTACATATATACTTTTGAGCAATTGATATCAATTATAGCAGTAGTAAGCTTTAAAGAGATTGTTCATTTATAATCATAAATATGGTAGGATACTCAAGATATCAACAAGAGTAAATCAATATATGAGCATGCTTGATTAATTTCACAGAGAACTAATAATTCAGAAACATACAAAGAATAATTGAATAATTGTACACACTTGTTTGACCTCTCATTCATTTTATTATGCCCTGATCATATGTAGTGTACTCTACATATGAAGACTCATAGTGAACTATGATCTCACCATACAAGACTTAGCTTAAAACTCGGGAAGCTAAGCCTAGAACTGAATATGCGTCTGCTTGACTCAAACTGTCATGTCTGACTAAGGCAGCTAAACAACTGGCCTTTAACTGGACCTCTCCTTCTAGGCTGAGTACACAGACGTAGGGTCTGAGGTGCTCTGTGGGCCTCATCTTAGTACGCTATGTGGGTACCTCTGGGTTACCACCGGGATCTCCTGTTCATGTTGGGTAACCTATCTTCTCTTAGGAGACTTCCTCAAGGGCTTCGTCTCCCTGCACGCTCTATGGGTGCAATCTGATCCCCGTATACTGGTCGCTTCCAGGGTGGATCGTTTCCTCCCTACAGTGCAGACATCCATAGGGAATCTACGGTGTTCAAGGCACCTATGTCTATTATTTTATTATTCTTGGAAAGCTCTTACTATATTGTATCTTTTCCCTTACTTATACTTGACTCCGGTATCTCTATGGTACCGTGTCTATTTATTTAAAGTTTATAAAAAAAACATGTATATCATCCTTAACTTGGCAGAGCAGTATATTCAAACAATGTAATATACTGAGAAATCAACATACTATACACGTAGACAGACTGAAATACTTAAATAAACATAATGCATGTCCATTTGGCACTTATACATAGGAATCATGCAATTAAACATCTTAATATACTGATAAGAGCTAATTACTTGGCATACAAGTAATCGACATTTGCACCCATAAATTATTTGCACTTTTTAAGAAAACGTGCACATCGACCCAAATATTGGGTTGTGCATCTCATACTGAGAACATGGTAATCAAAATGCTTAATTCATTGAACACCCTATCCTTAGGGTTTCATTTACCTCATTCACTCATCACATGGCTCTCATAAGGATTTAATATGTCATAAACATCCACTAAATACAGATTGCTTTAAACAAGTCATATACAATCAACATATGTATGAAATCCTTGAATTGGGCTAAATTAGGGTTTTCCATGCCATTCATTGAGATATTATGAATCAAGAATAACATTCAATAAATAGATTCTATGCTGCCAAGAAAAACACTTCAAATGGATTTCACCATATTTATTCACAAATTTCCAGCTTTCCACTCATATAGGGATACACCCTCTTTACGAAGATATCA
Source organism: Alisma plantago-aquatica (assembly GCA_963693085.1). NCBI lineage: Eukaryota > Viridiplantae > Streptophyta > Magnoliopsida > Alismatales > Alismataceae > Alisma > Alisma plantago-aquatica. The sequence goes on from OY856410.1 coordinate 647,177,269, forward strand.
AGCAAATACTATTCACATCACATGAAATTCAAAATAGTATCTGACATATATGTACTATGCATTCAGATAAACAATTATTCATAACCAAGGGGATCCAGATAAACAAATTTCTCTATTTAATTATACAACAATTTTAGTCACAGACAAATTCTCTATATTTCAGTTTACTCTTATAACCTTTGTGAATACTTAGGGAATTTTCATTAGGATGTATTGTATACATTTCTAATATGAATTTATCATCTGAAATTCAAACAAATAGAGGAATAATCCATTTCATATCATTTTGCAACAACTTAGATCAAACAGACAATTCAGGGTTTGTAGTCGCATACTAAGCAATTAATGATTATGGATGAATTAACCAATTTTCGTGCAATATATTGTTTAAAGGAAGTTCCCACTCACCCTAAGGTTTGAAAACACCTTAAAAACGCAGCTCATCCTTGAAATTCTCGATCTCATATCAAATCCCTAGCAATTCACCCAATTTTTCTTCCTTTCAACTCGGAAACCCTAAAAATGAGGGATTATGAAGAAAGAGTGAGAAAAGGGGAAGTTTTGATACCATTTTGGATCAAATCAGAGGAGGGATGGAATTTTGACATGTGAGAGAAGATTTACCATGAAACTATATCCAAAGAAGCTAAACTTACATGATTTCATCATTCCTCAGATCGCAAAACCCTAGGTCGGCATCTCCATCAATTTCTCCTCTCAAACCATAACTCTCCCTCTCTCTCTAGGATTTCGTTTCTTTGGAATGAATCAAAAATTATGAGAGCTTCTAGTATGTTTGGTTGACCATATAGAGCAATTGAGCTGCTTGGGTCAATTGCACTTTGACCCCTCACTAAACTTTTTCTTATTTCAGCATATTTTTCTATCATAAAAAGGTTTATGTAATTTGTGTATTTTAGAGATCAAACATTCTCAAAAAATTATTATAAGTTAGAATTTTGTGTATAATTGAGTTACCAATATTTAGGTAAAATTTTAGATCATTCTAATCTCCCATTAAATAATTAAAAATCAAATAGTGCACTGCTATCTAGAATTCTACAAAAATGTCAGTTACTGTAATTTGTCTACTGATAAGGTCTAAATGCATATAAAAATTATGAAAATTTTACATGTATTTTATAATTGAGTTTGAAATCTCTAGTTAAAATTTACGATTATTTGGATTTACCAATAAATAATTAAAAATCAAACAATATACTACTAAACAACATTATATCAGAATGGTCGGTTGAAATATATCTCGACCGAGAATGACTTTAAAAAAACATCCAAAAATTCTGAAATTTTCCACTAAAATGCACGATTGAGTTATACATATTATATACAAATTTCAATTAAATACAAATTATATAGAAAATATGATAAATTATTTACCGTACTACTATCTTGATCAAATTCCATACTCATGTACCATCAAAACCCTAATTTCAGCCAACTAGGGTTTATATTTCTCAAACCCTAATTTCTCAAACAATAGAACACTTAATGTTATTATTAGGTTTAAAACATCATAATTGAATTATCATCATTAATTAGATTTAAGAAATGATCAATCCAATTAAGCATATAATCATCCAGGTAAACCCTAGTTTACCAATTAAGCTCGGATACGGTCATAACAACCATGGTGGTCACCACGGCCGTGGTGGGGAGGGGTGAGAACGTTCGTGGTGCATGGGAATGACCGATGTGATAAATGGAAAAAAAAATCACAGAGACTTCGTTGATTTTGTACTGGAGGTGGCATGATAGTAGTGATCACCACAGCCGTGGTGGGGCTAGGGTAGCACAGCCATGGTGGCTTGGATTGATCAGCACATTCTTTGTGCCATAGTTGTTCTGCTCTAGGTCACATAGCTATGTAAGGTGGCACGGCTGTTCTAGGTCAGTTCACCAAATCCATCTTGAGTGGCACGGCCGTGGTGATTCTAGCATTGCTCAAAGGTGACTCTGTTGATTTGCAAGTATGCTAGTACGGCCGTTCTATGGTACCATGGTTGTGTTGGCCTTTGGATCAACATTTGGACTTGTTTCTTTGTATTTTGTTGGACATCTTTGCTTCAATGGATATTTGGCCACTAGGGGTAGGTTTAGGGAGCATCCGACTTCACTTTAGGTCTCTCCAAGGTTAGATAAAGCCTAGGATCACTCATTCTCTCTCTCTTCCATCAAGTCTGGTCAAAATGCCTAAAAAACATGCAAATAATGTCCATAAGTGCATTTTATACAAATATGCATATTTAGGGAAATATCATGTAATCTAACAAGTATAAATGTGATTGAAATTCAATATGACACAAGATGAAGCCCTAAAATACGGCTGAATCAAGGAGCCTTGCAAATTATGCATGATCTATTTTGAGATGTAGTAGGTATGCTTTAGGGTTAGGAATCATGGTCCTAGAAGATAAAAATGGAGCTTTATCCCATCAACCTCTTCTTGACGAGTCATCATATGTAGGAGGAATGGAATAAATTTTTAGAGTAGAGGCATATGTTGTAGTATCTGTCTGCTCTTGTGGATTTTTGTAAACACGACCAACTTACATTTTTTCCCCTGTGGGGCATATGTTGTGGTATCTATCTACTCTTGTGGATTCTTATAAATACAACCAACTTACATTTTTTCCCCTGGCACATATCACATGGTATGGGCACATGCATGACAATGCATTAGGTGACCCTGTAGGCATACATTGGGATCCAAGGCCTTGCCTAATGCGGCCCATCACTTGGGCCTCTAACTCAACTTGACCTGCCAAAGACTCCAAAAATCCCACATGATGGTCCCTTGCATCAATCAATTCCATTCACCCTTGCATCCATCAATTCCATTGAATGATGCAAGCACATTAAGATATATCTTTTCAAGTTCATAAAATTTGAAGATTTTACATAACAAAAATTTGAGCATGCAATTTTCTCACAATTTAATACATATGTGCATAACGTGGCATAGAATGGTTTTTATTATTTGATGAATTTCAAATAAATTTTTATTAAGTCCACTAAATCATAGAATTAAGGCACAACAATCCATATTAAGCATATCAAGGTTCATTATCTTACTCCTTCCTTCCAATCATCAAGATTAATAATGCTTTAAGATCAACTTTTTATGGGGCCTAATCATCAAGTAAACAAAATACATCTGGTGTCCTAGAATAAAGTCAACAGAATAAAATCTAATGCGAATTAGGGTATCATCAGCATCAAGACCCACTTGAAAATTTTCAAAATAAAATTTTGCGGGTTCTATGTTAGAAAATGAACCACATTTGGACATAATATTATAAGAATAAACCCTCCTAGAATACTATATCCAATCATAAATGCTCCCTTGTTTGGAAATATATAAACATCATTAGACACAACTTTGAATACATCATCACTTTATCTCTAGGATTATCTCCATCACCAACAAGTTTATCTCGACAACTTGCTTCCTTTTGTCTCACTCATTATCTACAATCTTCTTCTAGATATACCTCGTGTGATCATAAACATTAACTTAGATAATGCTAGAAAACTACTAACTTCTAGCAAGAGCAATAGATTTTAAAGATACATTCCATCCAATTGCTACCTCCACACGCCCATTTTTAAAATTAAGGGAACCATTATCCTCCCAGATCCAATGGATCATAGAGTTAAGACACCACTATCCCTTGGCAATGACCAACTACTCATAGGAAAGAACATCATGACGAAAAACATCATACTATTTCTATGTTACCTTTGTAGAGATAACTCATAAACATCTTAACTAATTTTTTTCTAGTTACGAGTACACACTATCATCTGGAACATCTCCTTAGGCTCCACACCACTACATGCCACAAACATAAACAAGACCAACTTCCTCAACAACATGTTCACTGAAAAAGATCAAACATATTACAACCAATAAAGAAACAACATGATCTTTTGGAACCATACAAACAAACACCTCTCATTCATCATATATAAGACTCCAAATTATGCCATACATTTTGTTGAAAAGTATTTGCTCTAATATGCCTACACAACTACTATAACATACTGAATTCTGAATGTAATCTCCATGTAACCCTTTTCCCTAAGTTTTCTTCTCATTTATGTCCTTTATGTCCTTGTTGATGAATTAGTGGAATTTATAGTGGTTTGGTGAACATTTATTCAATAATTATACCAATGGAAGGTTTTATGCACAAATACCTTAGTTAAAGCTTATTTAAGGATCTAAAAATGCAAAATCACAACTTAAGTGGAACAATGGTGAATAAATTCGTGCTAGAAGTGTAAGGCCCCAAACCTTGATTAATGTTTTGAATAGACTTAATTACCATAATTAAGTTCTCTAAACCTTAATATAACCTTGTGAGGTGTTTTTAAATCATGAGATAAGCTTACGTTTCAAGTTTGGTCCAATTTGGATGTTGTTTATGCAAGTTATGCAATTTTTATGCACATTTTTTACTTTTTTGCAATTTAACCAATTGGACCTTAGATGTTTCCTTATCATTCTATATCTTGTTGCATCATGGGACTCCTAGTTGTACCTTGGTTTGGAGGTGTTTCTCTTCAAGGGCATTTTAGGGATTTCCCCCTTTATGGGTGAGCTTATCTTTAGGATTTATCAACCAAAGGGTGGTTTCTTTATTTGGAGGTCAGTGGTTGGCCTGGATAACTAACAATTTATGGCTATGAAGTCTCTAGGAGATGTGGAACGGCTGTTTGCATGGCCATAGAATCTCTAGGCTATGGATACATGGAAAGCTCCATGGACACCTCATGCTTGATTCCTTCCTTATCTATAAAGGCTTGCATGTCCATGGACACCTTTAGCCATGGACACATGGAAAGTGACTTGAAACATCATGCTTTGCTTCTTCCTTATCCATAAAGGCTTGCATGACCATGGTCACCCTTGGACATGGACGCATGGAAAGTAGCTTAGACACCTCATGCCTTGCTTCTTCCTTAACCATAAAACTTAATATACTCCTTTCTTACCTGCCAATCAAAATATTTGATCCATATCACCTCCCTCCTACTTAGACCTTCGTCCTCTCTCTATTTGTCCATCTAGGGCCTATCCCAAGGTATAAGAAGATGTCATCTTGGTGAATAAGGTCTTCTAGGGTTTCGTCTAAGCTCGTCTAGGGTTTCTAAAGTCACCTTTTAGCATTTCCAACCAACGCAAGTAGGTTTCTTCCCCTTCTCCTTTGTTTTCCCTATTGTTCTTCTTCCTTCCATCTTCCTCCAGGTCAAAACCCTATTTTTCCATGGCGAAACTCCATCTAAATCTCAAAAACTCTTCTTTCTATTCTCCTCTTCCATAGGGTTTGTATCCTTGAGAAGAAGGTGATTCTTGCTCAAGTTTGGAGCCTGTACTTGGAGCTACCAACCCATCTTCCTCTAGTTTCCTACGATTGGTGTAAGGACCCTGACCTTCGTTTAGGGCTTACCCTGTTTGCTTTGCTTAACCCTGGTGCTTTGGTGCTTGCTAATCACCTTTAGTGGTGATTAGGGTTTGGTTGTGCTTTGTTGAGAGTTGGTGGTGCTACTTGCAAATAACCCAAGTCTAGGGTTTTGTGAGCAAGTTTGCCACCTTGTGAGGTGTTTCCCTCTTTTTGCTTCCTCTAGGGTTGAGAGGAAGGCTTGGGCTCGTTGTTTGAGTTCTTTGGGCCTTAGTTGAGCTTGTTTGGGCCTTGAGGTGCCTTGTTTGGGCTTGGTTGAGCCTTGTGTCGCCCAAGTGATGCTTGTGTCGCCCATGGTACCTTGGTGTGTCGCCCATGGAGAAACATGTTGTGTGGCCCATGATGCTTGGTCCAACCTTGACCTTGTTTAGTGGACACTTTGTGCATAGCTTGGACAAGTGTATAAGGCTTGCTAGTGTAGGTGGCTTGAGCTTTAGGACAAGTGTCCTTTGGGTGGACGACACCTTGCTTGGACCAACCTTGTTTTCTCCTCCCTTTTCTTCTATATAGGTGGTTCTTTCCCTTGCTTTGAGTTCCTTTGATCCTTTAGCTTCTTTCTCCACCTTGGGTGCACGACACTCCCTCCTTTCTTTGCAGGTGTCGGCCGATACCCCCCTTGAAGGAGCAGTGGTGGCCGATACCCCCCCTTGGAGGAGCAGTGGTGGTCGACATCTCTGGAAGCTTGGAGCTCTTCTTCTTCCTTGGAGCTTGGAGCTTAAGGCGGGTTGCATAACTTCTAACCCTAACTACTTTACCTCTTATTGTGATCTTGTTACATGTTAGTAGCTTAGTTTCTTGCCTAGCTTTCTTGTTGGCCGATCACCTATGTGGTCTGGTGTTCCTTGTGATCTAGGGTTTTGAGCATCCCTGTGTTTGAGGTAGAAGGTGACCCTGTTGGGCGATATTCCTTGTCTTTGTGTGTTGGGCGACATGGTTGTTCTTGTGTTGGCCGATAGGCTTGTGTTGGGCAAGATGGAGTGGTGACGGGCGACACCTCTTGGGTTGTGACGGATGACATGCAGACTCTTGTGACGGGCGTCACACCCCTTCCTCGGTTGTGTGTCGGCCGTTAGGCCTTGACCATGTCATTGCACATTTTGTGGACAGGTTCCCTCTCTCTCTCTTGGTGGTTATTCCCTTGTGATGACCTGGACGATAGCCCCTGGTATCGGGCGTTGTGGGTAGAGGGTGACGGGCGTCATGCCTCTCTTGTGTCAGCCGATAACATTGGATCGCAATGGGGTGTTGCCTGATAGGAAGTGCCCGACACCCCCCCCTTGACGCACGTTACTCCTCCCTGTGACGCGATGTCGTGCACGCTGGTTGCCTTGGTGTCAACTCAGTGTTGCTGCTAAGTATACCTGCCGTTGTGTGTTGTGTTTGGGTGAGGGTAGGTGGTTGTTATATCCTTCTTTTAGTGAGGGTTGTGGTGAGCTTCTGTGAGGGTTTGTTATCCTCTTGTGACGGATCTTTGTATCATGAAAACAACTATATATATATATATATATATATATATATATATATATATATATATATATATATCCTTGCTTTCAACGTGGTAACTCCTTGTATGGGAAATGATGCTCGTTATCATAATATGGTTCATTTATCTTAGCCTGGCTACACATATGATAATGATGATGGTAGTGATAATAATAATGATGATGGTAGTAGTAACAATAATGATGATAATAGTAATGATAATGGTAAGTGGTTTACATAATGAATGGTGGCAGTAATGGTAGTGGTAATGATAACGCTTGTTCTGTATATCCAACATGACTATATGCATGAAGTAATCATCTTGATTATTGGTATGATATTGAGGTGAGGATAAGCATAGATAGGGTTTGCTTAATGATGTGCTTTCTTCACTTGATCACCAGATAATGTAAGATTGATAAGTATAGTATCTTGAATGTCATTCCATGATAGTAAGCATAGTCCTTATGTTGAAACTATGATTATTGAATACACTAACCATGAAGGTGATGATTAGCCATGAAAAGGCTATGAGACATATGTGATGAGTAACATCACTTTGATAATTACTCTGGTTGAGGAGATTGCATGTATGATGTGTTTGTCCCATGATGATGATGATGATGTAAGCCTTGAGAGGCAGTGGCACTATATGATGAGGGATTGAGATCCCATGGTATGTGATGATCCTTGAGATGGATCTGAATGGTTGGCAAGAGGCCAAGTGATAACATGTGATGTTGGATCCTTGAGATGGATCAGGTTGATGTGATTACAATAATATCATAATGTTGAGTTTTATGTTGTTTACTTTCCCTTATATTTTGCATATTATACAACTTGGTTGAATCTTGCAATCCATCTAAAAGATACTAATTAATCACAGTGAAATCTATCATGTAGTTGCCCTGGCCATAGATCCATCATCGTCAAGACTTGGTGATGGTGAAACGGGTTCTCCTACGGGTTAACCCGGAGCGCATATTTTTGAATATGTGAGGTTTCTCCTAGCCTCAAATAGAGAGGTAAACTAGTGCAGCTGCAGTTGCAAACTCGGATATGTGATGAGCATGGTGAACAGTCCCATGGCTCTGAATATGTGATATGTGATGAGCACGAATGTGTTCATGGCTCAGAGCACGGTGATCAGGCACGTGGCTCAGTTTTACTAGCGCTGTGACCTGTACCGAGGCGTTCTAGGCAGAGGGTAGCCTGAGGAGTTGACCCTGTGGCTTAAGACCACTTGAGTATGAGACTGCGGTCTTGCTTTGTTTCTCGTGTACTGACCACTAGGGGTGAGGTAGTGGATTCCGGCTCTTCCATTGGCCTTGTATGGCACCGGTTATGGGCTTCGCAGCCGAAGGTTGGATTTGAACGGTACAGTTCACTTCCTCAGGGAATAATAAAATGTAATTCAGCCATTTAGTTATTACTGCTTAAGACAAACACGAAACATTGGTTGAGGCCTTGTTTGTGTAGTTAATTCTATGTGTATCTTGCAGTTGCTTATACGTTTCTCATATATGGTAAGCTTTATATGTCATATCTTGCTATTCATGTTTCATAAGGAAATAGTTGGATAAATAACTGAGTACTCTGGGTAAGCTCAATAATCATGAACAGTCTTATCTTATAACTGCTCTTGTTATACTCTTATCGGTTAGCTGCTTGATATACATATCTGAGGTTTTGTAGTTTTGGCGGGGAGTTATGCCTCCCGCTGGGACAATGTGCAATTGTCTCACTCCGCTAGTTTACACCTTTTTTTAGGTGGTCAAGCTAGTTGTGGTGGTGGTCGTGGTGTTGCGGCCGAGAAGCTAGATGAGCACTAGAAGGCAAGCGATGGATAGGCTGTTGTTTTGGAGTTTTGTGATAGATTCTAGAGTCATCCCTGTACTCTCAGGTCCTTGGCAGTGTTTTGACGTTGTTTCATGATATACAGTCGATAATGTTTTGTATATCCTGTTGTTGGCCGGATGTGGGCCTCTGTGTATATATGACAAGTGATGAACTCATGCGATGGAAAGACAGCTGTTGCTCAAAGCTGTGAACAGGTTTCAAGGAATGTATATGTTTATACAATTTGCTTCTTGTAGGATGTGGACTGAAATGTAAAAGTTTCTCAGTTATCAGCTTTCTGCAATCAGTTTTAATTAACCCGTATTTTCAATAATTTGTGGTTATGGTGATTTCCGCATGTTTTTGCGTAACACCTCACTGTCTGTGTGATAGTGGGATGTGTTGCTTCAAGTTTTGGTATCAGAGCCTTAGGTTCGCTGAGTCTATAGGGATTTAGGACTAGGTCGTCTATTCTTGTGTGTTGTCCAGATTTTTTTACAACCGTCTTCTTCCCTCAGCGGAAGAAAAGTCAAAATGTCTGGAAACCATGAAGAACACTCAGTTGAGTACAGCGATGCTACTTCAGCTGAAGGGCAGGCACATGAAGATCGGGTGCCTGAGGTCCCCCAACCTAACCCAGCCATACTTGAACATCCTGCCTACCAACAGCTTATGGGGCAGATGATGGCTACGATGAATCTTATGGTTGAGTGATTACCAGTGCCTCCTCCGTGAGCATAGGTTCCCCATGGAGAAGCATCGGGTATTGGGAAGACCTTCGAGCGGCTTCGCCGAGTCGGAGCTTCAAATTATGCTGGAACGGCTGATCCAGCGGATGCGGATCTGTGGCTGATAAGTCTTGAGAAGGCTTTTTGGATCCTCGACATCCCTGAAGCAGACAAAGTAAAGCACGTTGTCTACCTTCTGAAAGGTAGTGTTGGTCACTGGTGGATCATCGAGGAGGAGAAGCGGCCTGGTGAGGTGATCTGTTGGTAAGTTTTCCGGTGTGAGTTCGTCAGCAGATACTTTCTGAAGACATATCTGGATGAGAAGATCAGTCAGTTTGAGAGCTTGCGACAAGGAACGATGAACATCACCGAGTACGAGGCCAAGTTTATGGATCTGCTGAGGTTTTGTCCTCACAGGGTAGCGACAGATGAGGAGCGGATCAAACGTTTTGAGAAGGGTCTGAGTGTTGAGCTGACGACACCAGTTTCGGCGTTGGAGAACCGGGAGCAGTTTTCTACGTTTGTGGAATCTGTTCGGAGGATCGAACGATCAGTAAGGGAGAAGAGAGAGGCTATGGCTAAGAAGAAACCTGCTCCGTTTCAGAGTTAGAGGTTTGGAGGCTTCAAGAAGCCTAGGTTTTTAGCACCGACAGTGATGAGAGGTTCTGGTGGACCGTCTCAGTGGTCTCCAAGCAAAGGAAGAGGTTATGTTTCTTCACCATCTAAGGCGCAAAGTTCAGTTTCCATGGCAGTGACAGGGCCACCCAGGCCACGAGTTGATGTTAGGACATGATATGCCTGCAGTCAGATAGGGCATGTCAAGTCGAGTTGTCCCTATAGAGACGTTGAAGTAACCTAGCAACTGAGACACAATCATCAAGGATCGAATCAATAGCAGCCCAGTGGTAGCAGAGGACGTGGACGCGGTCAAGCATCTCAAGCTGGATCGTCTTCTCAAGGAAGCAGAGGTCGTAGACAGCAAGCAACGGCTCGATTCTATGCTATGAGTCAGCCAGAGGCGATAGTCAACCCGCGAGTAGTGACAGGTCATATGGAGTTATTTCATTCTGATATGTCTTCTTCTTGCTTTATATATATTCTGGTTGACCCGGGTGCTACGCACTCTTTTATCGCCTATAGTGTGCTTGAGAACTGTCGTTTACCTGTTAGTTGTAAGAAGGATAGCTTGTTGTTAGAAACCCCTCTTGTTGGTTCCTCGTTGCTTCGAGAGGAGTGTTCATCCTGTGTCTTGTCTTTCTCGGGACACCGCATTCGAGTAGACCTCATACTACTTGATATGCATGGTTTCGATGTTATCCTTGGGATGGATACCTTAGAGACGTATAAGGTTGTTCTGGACTGTGGCACCAAGCAGGCGGTGTTTGATGATGCTGGAGAGAAGTGGATCTTCCAGGGAGATAGGAAGATTCTTCTAACATGTCTGGTATCAGCTATGGTGGCAGATAGGTTGCTACGACAAGGATGTGAGGCGTTCTTAGCCCATGTAGTGGATATCATTGTGGCTACCAAGGCAAAAGGTCCTAGCCTTGAGGAGGTGCCAATTGTTCGGGAGTTTGCAGATGTGTTTCCTGAGGAGTTTCCTGGTGTTCCTCCACCCCGAGAGATTGATTTTGAAATCAATCTGGTCCCAGGGACGCAGCCAATTGCACAAACACTGTACAGGATGGCTCCAGTGGAGATGGCAGAGTTGAAGAAGCAGTTGCAAGAGTTGCTGGACAAAGGTTTTATCCAACTGAGCATGTCGCCTTGGGGTGCTCCAGTATTGTTTGTCAAGAAGAAGGACGGTTCGATGTGGTTGTGTATAGATTACCGGCAGTTGAATAAGGTCACGATCAAGAACAAGTACTCGTTGTCGAGGATAGATGATCTATTTGATCAGTTGCGTGGTGCTACAGTGTTTTCGAAGATCGATCTATGGTCCGGATATCATCAGTTGAGGATAAAGGTGGAGGACATACCAAAGTCAGCTTTTCGGACAAGGTATATGTGGGCTCCGATCTCCAAACCACGATATAAACACGATTTAAACTCAGCGGAAACATTCGATTAACAGCGGAAGACAAAAATCACGGGAAATTAAAACTTTTTGAGATAAGAGCTTGAAACCATGAACTTCTTTCATAAAAAGGAGATAAACTGTTTACATCTCTGATAATTACTTCTCGAGTAATTATACACATCATGATACAAAATCTCAAGAGTTAAAATCAAAATCTCATACCACTAACTCCAAGGACCTGAGAGTACAGAGACGGCATAGGACTATCTAACTACTACTCAGCAGTCAGTATCTCCACTTGAGATTTACTGCTGCTCCTGGTACTGGTGCTGTTGGGATTGGTCACCTGTAGGCTGATTTCTCCGTCTTCGACGACCACCTAAAAAGTTGAAATCTACGGGGTGAGACAATTTCAAATAATTGTCCCAGCGAGAGTTATAACTCTCCAATAGAAGCTTTATATAGCAAATCAAAGAATAACACAAGCAATAAAAGCTCTCAAAGTATTCAACAGCAGTTTGGTAATAAGAAAATGTTCATCATTTAAGAAATATGAAGGACATCTGTACTATTCAGTGTAACATCAATCAAGTATCTCGTAGTTAACCCTAACAGATATACTACGTTGTTGATTATGTTTTACAAACATTATTATGCCCTGCGGAGATGAGGTATACCGCTCATCCTCCAACCGATTACTTGTTAAGTCGCATCGGTATCATACCTAGGTCATCAAGAGAGCCGGATTCTTATGACCTCATCTTCCTCAGTCAGAGTGAGGATAAATTGCAGGACATCTTGTGTCTCTGCTAATATAGCTCCCCAGGGTAATCTGGTACTTCACTATTTTTAGAGTTACAGTGGCATTCTGTACTCTCTTCGTCATCGAGAGATTTCTTGTTTATCTCTGATCGATGCGGTATAAGGATTTCCTTGAGTGTTACAGCATAAACATATAGTGAAGGGTTGATGGATTAAGATACATCTACATCAATTCCTACACTAGGATGTAAGGATTTACACATCCATATTCCCCCACATACTCAAAAGTATGTGATCCAGGAGTTCCCTTAGGAAAACCTATTTCACCATCATTTTGCTTTCTGACAATGATGGATCTATGATCAGGGCTCTACATGGTATGATTATACTTGATTAGTTAGGTACATTTCAGTATTCTTTTAACATCATACATGTTTTCAAACATTAATCATTAGCATAGCAGGTATGAAAGTAGAATACTTAAATGTAACAAGTCTAACTCACATCAATTATCATTTCTCAATCATCTCATCACAAGTCATCTGTTAAGCATGACCTTGATGATACTCATGGCTCTCACAGCCTAACAATCTCATTAGATGCTACTTACTAGGAAACAGGGTATTTCACTATTCATAAAGCTAATAATATGCTTTTAATGAATATGGTATCATCATCCTTACCTGGGTATGATTATCTTCCCATAAGAACCTACATGGTCGATTCAACTGATAACAGTAAACAATTCATTTAAAAGAAGTTATACCTTCCTACTCTTACAAGAGTTAGGTTCCCTAATTTTCATCAATTAGGGTTTACTATTCACATTACATGTCATCACCCTAGAATTAGGGTTTACTATTCACTTCATGGTGAATTAAACTCATAACATCATCATTTATGAGAAACATCATCATTAAAGCCCTCAGATAAGATTAAGATTCATCAATTATCACAATTAGGGTTTCCATGATCTCTCATAGGTGGATCATACCCTAATCATGCACATTCATATGTATTAAAGGTACTTTACTTGAGTTTCAACCATAAATGGTACTTTCTCTCTCCTCTTACTAGTAGATGGTGATTACACCACTCTAGATTAGGTTGGGACAAGTCCTCATTGACTATCATAAGTCAAATCACCACTAACATGTGATTAGGGATTGATTTAAACAAGGTATCACTCACTTGTACCCTTCAAGGGCATTTTGGTAATTTACACCATTGATCACCATCATGGGTCAAATCATTAGTCACTTAATCCCTTAATGTCCTAGGTTATCATTAGGGTTTAGATCAGATCACCATTGAACCCATTACACCTTCAATTGATTAAGTATAAACAACCTTGAACATCTCCAAATGGTTTCAACCTTCAACCACCAAACGGTCTTGAGACCGTTTGGGGTGCGTTGACCGTTTGGGGAAAGTTGACCTCCAAACCATTTGAAGCTTATGCGGTTTGAAACCGTTTGATCAAAATTGACCTTGAGATCGATTGGTCCAAATGACCTTGAGATCGTTTGAAACCAAATGGTCTTGAGACCGTTTAACCCCAAACGGTCTTGAGACCATTTGACCCCAAACGGTCTTGAGACCGTTTGGTCCAAATGGGCTCAAACCGTTAGGACCTCAAACATGATTCAAAAGTTACAATCGATTATGGTTATGTATGTTGAAGCCTTCAATTATCCAAATCCATGTAAACCACTCACAAATTGAGTCAATTAGGATGAGCCTTAATCAATTGAACACCAAATTGACCTTCAATTGAAAGCCAATTAGGGTTAAGTCCATCTCAATTAGGGTTTCAATCGGATAATCATCAAAGTTCAACAATGTGAATCAAATTAAGGTTGAACCTATCAATTGACCTCCAATTAGGCCCAAACTTGGCCCAAACGGTCTTGAGATCGTTTGGATGACCTCCAAACGGTCTTGAGACCGTTTGCCCAAAGTTTGACCAGAAACCAAGTCGGTTGGATAAGGGTTGAACCCTAAATAGGTCTAAAATCAGCATTTTTATCAATTCTTCAACTTATTGTAATTGGACCCTCAAACCATCAAATTACCTCAACCCTAGACCTCCAAACGGTCTTGAGTTGTCACCAAACGGTCTTGAGACCATTTGGATGAATCCCTAAATGGTCTTGAGACCGTTTGGGTCCTTCAACCCAAAACTCAACATGATTTATACTTGAAATCAGCAATTTCAACCCGATTAGGGTTAAGGTGTTGAAGTGCCTTCAACTCTCAATTGGTTAAGAATTAGATTATGACTCTTTGTAGGAATGAAACTTAATATATTACCAACAGACCCTCAAATGGTCGTCCCTTGGTCAACACTATCAAATGGGCTTGAGACCGTTTTGATCCAAACGGTCTTGCAAGACCGCATGAGATCAAACGGTTTGAGACCGTTTGACCTCAAACGGTTTGCAACCGTTTGGACCAAAAGGGTCCAAGGTCGGTTGATAAAGTTGCCTAGGAATTCACACCCATCGTATTCAACCTCTGTTCAGGTCGGTTACTCCACCGTTTTTCTTGCAAAAGTGCAAGGAAGAAGGGAGGTAGAAGAAGAACTAAGCACTAAAAGCAAGAACAAAGATAAGCATAATAAAGCAAGGAGTTTAGAGTTATAAAACCCACCTCAAACTTGTTCCTAGAGCTCCAAGCTTCCAAGCTTCAAGCCTATAATGGCATCTTGAGCTCCACAGGTCGGCCAGGATTATTCTCCAAGGAAAAGATGGGGATGGTCGGCTAGAACAAAGAATCTAAGTGAGTTAACCATAGAATCAACCTTATATGATGAATTCATCCAAGAATCCGAGCTTGAAGATGGTTCCTACTCACCTTAGAACTTCTTGGTCGTCTCCCTGAAGTCCAGAGCTCTGCCTTGGCCGTTTGAGAAATATGAGAAATGAAGAGGATAAGTGATACGTTCACTTGGTTTGCAAGGGTGAAGGCTTATATACTTTAGGCTATTTTCCACCTTAAGGACTTATAGAACATGGAATTCTCATCTAAGTCCCTCCTTGTTTCTAAGGCACGCCCAAGCTATCAAAACTCAAGATCTAAGGGCAAAGAAAACCAACTTTCAACTAGGGTTCATATATGAAAGGTCTCCATTCTCATACTTAGGTGATTTTTACCACAAAGATCATTTTTCTTATCTGATTATTCATTGAAGTTCCCCTTTCATCATTCCTACTCTAATTAAATTCAAGAGTCATAAAAGATATTCTAGAAGGTGTATTTTACAAGTTACACCCCACATTTTGGGTAAATTGCACTTTACTCCAAAATTAGGGTTTTATGCACAAGGATCATTCCTCAAGGTGCATCTTGATGCCCAAGATTGGGAAATCCATCATACCTCATCATATTCACTCACATGATGTCTCATCATCAGAGGAATA
The DNA here is from genome assembly GCA_963693085.1 of Alisma plantago-aquatica. Lineage (NCBI taxonomy): Eukaryota > Viridiplantae > Streptophyta > Magnoliopsida > Alismatales > Alismataceae > Alisma > Alisma plantago-aquatica. The sequence continues at coordinate 647,193,008 of OY856410.1, forward strand.
TCTTAACCTGTGAAAATTGCAAGTTAAACCCCTTTAACTGGGTAATTTTCACATAGGTCCCTGCATTACAAAATAATACTACAACTTTGTTTTAAAAGGGCAAAATTGAAAGTATATGTTCCTGGGGAACTTAATTACATGCCAGGAAGTAATCACAAGTATATAATTACATATTTAGGCAAAACTTCTAGGGTTAGGTTATAACCCAGGTCAGGGATGTTACAAATTATCCACCCTTTACAAGGATTTCGTCCCCAAATCGATAAAACATATTAGGAGAAAAGAGCAGGGTATTTCCTTCTCATCTCATCCTCTAGTTCCCAAGTGGCTTCTTCGACACCATGATGATTCCAGAGGACTTTCACAAGGCTTATGTCTTTCTTCTTTAGCTTTTTAATTCTGTTATCAAAAGTTGACACTGGTCCTTCCTCATAAGTTATATCTTCATTCAATTCTACTTCCATAGGTTGTAGAATTGACTCGGTGTCTAGGTGAAATTTCCTCAGCATAGAAATGTGGAACACAGGGTGTAACTTCTACAACTCTGGAGGTAACTCTAGTCTATAGGCTACTTTTCCAATTCGTTCAATAATTGGATAAGGTCCCATAAATCTAGGAGCTAACTTCCCTTTCCTTCCAAAACGAAGGACTCTTTTCCATGGTGAGACCTTGAGGTACACTCTGTCTCCAACCTGGAACTCTAAGGGTCTACCACGTCTGTCGGCATAAGTCTTCTACCTATCATGTGCAGTCTTAAGCTGTTGCTGTATAACTTTGATCTTCTCTTTAGTCTGTTGCACAAGATCAGGTCCTAACAGCTGATGCTCACCAGTCTCATACCAACACAAAGGCGATCTACAACATCTACCATACAAGGCTTCATATGGTGCCATATCAATACTATGTTGATAGCTATTGTTATAGGCAAACTCTATCAAGCTTAGGTGTAAATCCCAACTTCCGATAAACTGGAGAACACATGCTCTCAACAAGTCTTCCAAGGTCTGTATAGTCCTTTCTGACTGTCCATCAGTCTGTGGATGAAAGGTTGTACTAAACCTTAACCTGGTACCTAAAGCTCTGTGTAACTGCTCCCAAAAATGACTTGTAAACTGGGGACCTCTGTCAGAAACTATAGTGACAGGAACTCCGTGCAAACGCACTATCTCTTGGACATACAACTGTGATAACCTTTCAGCAGAATAGGTTGTTTTGACAGGTATGAAATGTGCTATCTTTGTCAACCTATCAACAATCACCCAAATGGAATCATGTCCTTTTCTTGTCCTGGGTAGGCCAACAACAAAGTCCATGGTCACATGGTCCCACTTCCATTGTGGTATGGGTAAAGGTTGCATTGTTCCTACAGGCTTCTGGTGTTCAGCCTTAACTTGCTGACAAACAGGACACTTCAGAACAAACTCAGCTACATCCTTCTTCATCCCAGGCCACCAATACATATCTTTTAAGTTTCGATACATCTTGGTGCTCCCTGGATGCATAGCATACATCGAAGAATGAGCTTCCTCCAGGATTAACTTCCTCGGGTTATCCACATCTGGTACTATCATCCTCTCATGATAGCATGCCACTTGATCATCTGAATCATGAAAACCTTCTCGCTTCTCATCACCATACTCAGATCTGATCTGGGGAACTGCAGCATCAACTTGTTGTGCCTCCTTTATCTGCTCTCTTAGGGTAGGTTTAATATGCATCTTAGCTAACAAACTAGCTAACAATGACACCTTCAACTGCACATTGTCTTGCCTTAAAGAGATAAGCATATCTCTCCTAGAGCATACTAAGGAACTTAGTTATGCTCTATCCATGGTTGATGTTGCTGATTTCCTACTCAAAGCATCTGCAACCACATTGGCCTTCCCTAGATGGTAATCAATTATACAGTCGTAGTCCTTGATTAACTCCATCTAGCGACGTTGCCTCATGTTAAGCTCATGCTGAGAGAAGATGTACTTAATTTTCTTATGGTCTGTGAAAATCTGGAAGGTTTCTCCGTAGAGATAATGTCTCCAGATCTTCAAGGCATGAACCACAACCGCTAACTCCAGATCGTGTGTCGGATAATTCTCCTTGTGTTTCTTAAGTTGTCGGGAAGCAAAAGAAATCATTTGCTTATCCTGCATCAACACACACCCAAGTCCATTCTTGGAGGCATAACAGAAAACTATATATCCTTTTCCTTGCTCAGGTAGAACAAGCACAGGTGCACTTGTCAACCTCTCCTTCAACAGCTGAAAGGACTGTTGACACTTATCACTCCAAGTAAAAGGAACATCTTTTCGGGTTAACTTGGTCAAGGGTAAGGCTATAGAACATAAATTCTTAATAAACCTTCGGTAGTAACCAGCTAACCCTAAGAAACTTTGAATCTCTGTCGGTGTCCTCGGTTGTTCCCACTGTAGAACATATTCTACCTTTTTAGGGTCAACACGAATACCCGAGGCAGATACCACATGTCCAAGAAAAGATACTTCTGGCAACCAGAACTCACACTTGCTAAATTTAGTGTATAGCTTGTGTTCTCTTAGCAAGGTCAAAGCTTGGTGAAGATGTCGTTCATGTTGCTGAGCATCCTTACTATAGATCAGAATGTCATCTATAAAGACGACAACACACTGATCAAGGAAATGTCGAAAGACTCTATTCATGAGTTCCATAAATGCAGCTGGTGCATTAGTTAGTCCAAACGACATAACTGTGAACTCATAGTGACCATATCTTGTCCTAAAGGCAGACTTAGATATGTCACTGTCCTTAATACGAAGTTGATGATATGCTGACCTCAAGTCTATCTTTGAGAAGACTGTTGCACTACGCAACTGGTCAAAAAGATCATCAATCCTCAGCAGAGGGTACTTATTATTTATTGTTACTTTATTGAGTTGTCTGTAATCAATGCACAACCGCATTGACCCATCTTTCTTTTTAACAAACAAAACCGGAGCACCCCAAGGTGAAGTACTCGGTCGGATGAAACCTTTCTCAAGTAACTCTTGAAGTTGTTTCTTGAGTTCTGCCATTTCGACAGGCGCCATCCTATATGGTGTCTGAGCTATGGGTTGTGTATCTGGGACTAAATTGATTTGAAAATCAATTTCCCGAAGCGGTGGTATACCAGGAAGTTCTTCAGGAAACACGTCTTCAAATTCCCTGACTACAGGAACTTCAACAAGGTTGGGACTCTCTATGGTAGTATCTATCACATGGGCCAAGAATGCATAACATCCTTGTCTCATCAACTTATCGGCGACCATAGTTGACACAAGACAGGTGGGCAGAATCTTTCTTTCCCCTCGAAAGATCCATGTGTTGCTTTCATCAGCAAACACAGCCAACTTGGATTCACAATCCAAGACAACTCGATACCTTTCTAAGGTATCCATCCCGATGATTATATCAAACCCTTGCATATCAAGTGGTATAAGGTCCACTTGTGTAACATCCCTGACCTGGGTTATGAACTAACCCCAGGTGTTTTGCCTAAATATGTAATTAAACCCTGGTGATTATCTTATGACATGTAATTAAGTTCCTAAGGAACATACATTTTCATTTTTGTCCTTTTAAAACAATGTTGTAGAATTATTTGGTAATGCAGGGGTCTATGTGCAAATTTCCTAGTTAAAGGGTGTAACTTGCAAATTTCACAAGTTAAGATGTTCCTCTGATGATGAGACATCATATGAGTAAATATGATGAGGTAAGATGGATTTCCCAAGCTTGGGCATCAAGATACAGCTTGTGGAATGATCCTTATGCTTAAAAACCCTAATTTTGGTGTAAAGTGCAATTTACCCAAATGTGGGGTGCAACTTATAAAATACACCATCTTGAACAGATTTTATGACTTTTGACATCATTTAAACTAATAATGATGAAGGGGGCACTTCCTTTGAATAATCATATAATAAGGAACACCTTTGTAATTAAATCATCAAGATGTAAGTAAGGAGACCCTTATGTACATATGTACCTTAGTGATAAGTTGACCTTCCTTGCCTTTAGTTCTTGGTTTTAGGAGTTTTACCTTAGAAGAAGAGGAGGGACGTGCCTAAAAGAAAGGAAGGACCTAGTTGTGAAAAGGAGGAGTAAGTTGTCCTTATGATGAAAATAACCCCAAAGGTACTTATACCCTTTCCTTTGCAATCAAAGGCAACATGTCCCTTTCACTCTTCACTTATCTCTTGATGTGGCCGACTAAGGAAGGAGCTCAGGAGATCAAGGGGATGACCAACCTGTTCTAGGTAAGAGAACACCACCTTCTTGCTCAAATTCATGGAGGAAATCATGTTACAAGGTTGGTTTGCTAGTTTTACTACTTAGCTTTCTCATTCTAGCCATCTTTTCCCAACCTTTCCTTGGAGAAACACCCTTGGCCGACCTGTGGATCTCAAGACACCATTAAAAACTTGAAGCTTGGAAGCTTGGAGATCAAGTAACGACCTTAAGGCGGGTTTTATAATTCTAAACCTTTTGCTTTGTTATGCATACTTTTATTCGTGCAATTAATAGTTAGTTCTTCTTCTTCCCATCCTTCTTTGCACCCTTGCAAGCTTTTTCGTGAAGAACAGACCTTGGTTTCAAGGTTGAAGACAAAGGGTGTTAATACCTATGTTGTTCCTTATCCAACTTTACTAAACGATCTTGGACCAATAGGTCAAACGATCTCACACTCGTTTCAATCCAAACGGGTTCAATAGGTCGGTTTGGCCAAACGGGTTCCAACCCATTTGAGTGCATTGACCAAGCGTTAACCATTTGGGATTTCTGTTCAAAATTATGTAGGCTAATGACCCACCAAATTTGAGGGGTTAACTCCAAAGGAATCGTAGGTTGAAGGCCAATCAATTAGGCAATCGAATTGAATTAAGTGCTGTTTTTCTAAACTGATTAACTTGAATCTTTGGGCAAATGGGTTCCAACCCGTTTGAAGGAGTTGACCAAGCATTGACCGTTTGGTATTTCTGTTCATAATATATTGAATTTCATTTCTACCAAGAATCATGATCTAATTCCTAACTAATTAAGAGTTGAAGGCATTTCAACACCCTAACCCTAATCGGGTTAAATTTGCTGTTTTTCATATAGATTTTGATGAGTGTTGGGTTGAAGGACCCAAACGAGTTCAAACCCATTTGGGGATTCATCCAAACGATCTCACAATCGTTTAGTGACACCCCAACACCGTTTTAAGGTCTAGGGTTAAAGAAATTTGATGGTTTGAGGGTCCAATCACAAGATATTGATAAATTGATGAAAAGTGCTGATTTGTAATTTAATTAGGACTCAACCCTTATCAAATCAACTTAATTTTGGTCAAACTTTGGGCAAACGGTCTCAAGACCGTTTGGAGATCATCCAAACGATCTCAAGACCGTTTGGGCCAAGTTTGGGCCGAATTGGAGTTCAATTGATAGGTTCAACCTTGTTTTGATTCACATTGTTGAAAATTGATGAGTAGCCGATTGGAAACCTTAATTGAGTTAGACTTAACCATAATTGGCTTTCAATTGAAGGTCAAATTGGTGTCCAATTGATTAAGGCTCATCCTAATTGACTCAATTTGTAAGTGGTTAACATGGCTTGGGCCAATTGAAGGCTTCAACTTAAGAAATCCTTTTCAATCATGACCTTTGTATCACCTTTCATGTCCATGCGGTTTAGCCCAAACGAGTCCACACTCGTTTAGACCCAAACGAGTCCACACCCGTTTAGACCCAAATGAGTCCACACTCATTTAGACCCAAACGAGTCCACACTCATTTAGACCCAAATGGGTTCACACTCGTTTAAGCCCAAACGGGTTCACACTCGTTTAGGTCCAAACGGGTCCACACTCGTTTGGACTTAAATGGGTCCACACCCGTTTGGACTCAAATGGGTCCACAACCGTTTAAGGTCAAGTGGGTCCACACCCGTTTAAGGTTCAAATGGGTTGAAGGTTGAAGGTTAAACCCTAACCTAATTGAAGACTTTCAAGGATGTTTATACTTAACCACTTGAAGGTATAAATGGTTCAATAATGATCCAATCTAAACCATAATGGTAACTTAAGACATTAAGGAACTAAGTGACTAATGAAGTGACCCATGATGATGATCAAAGGTTAATTTACCAAAATTCCCTTGAAAGGTTCAATTGAGTGATACTTTGTCCTAACCAAACCCTAATCACTCAATAGTGGTGATTTGGTCTATGTTAATCAAAGAGGACTTAATCCAACCAAATCTAGAGTGATGTAATCACCATCTACTAGTAAGAGGAGAGAGAAAGTACCAATTATGATGGAAACTCAAGTAAAATACCTTCAATATACATGAATGTGCATGATTAGGGTATGATCCACCAGATGAGATCATGGAAACCCTAAATATGATAATTGATGAATCTTAATCTTATCTGAGGACTTTAATGATGATGTTTCTCATACATGGTGATGTTATGAGATCAAATCACCAATAGGTGAATAGTAAACCCTAATTCTAGGGTGATGACATGTTTTATGAATAGTAAACCCTAATTGATGAAAATCAGGGAAACCTAGCTCTTGTATGAGCAGGGAGATACAACTTCTTTAAATGAGTTATTTATTGTTATCAGTTGATTTAATCATGCAGGTTCCTATATGAGGATGATCATATCCAGGTATGGATGATGATACTATATATTCATTGAAAGCATGTTGTTAGCTTTATGAATAGTGATTTATCCTAATGCCAGGTTAATAACATCTTATGAGATTGATAGGCTGTGAGAGCCATGAATACCATCAAGGTCATGCTTTAAGAGATGACTTATGATGAGAGTATTGAGAAATGATGATTGAAGAGAGTTAGGCTTGTTACATTTAGTATTCTACTTTCATAGCTGTTGTTCTAATGATTAATGTTTGAGAACATGTATGATAATAAAAGAATATTGAAATGTACCTAACTAATCAAGTATAATTATTCCATGTAGAGCCCTGATCATAGATCCATCATTGTCAGAGACCAAATGATGGTGAAACAGGTTTTCCTAAGGGAACTCCTGGAGCATATACTTTTGAGTATGTGGGGTATATGGATGTGTAAAACCTTACATCCTAGTGAATGAATTGATGTAGATGTATCTTAAATCCATCAACCCTTTCACTATGTGTTTATGTCAGGGTGATGTAATACTAATCTCCCGAGGAACTCTTTTATACCGCATCGATGAGAGATAAACAAGAAATCTTTCGATGGCGAAGAGAGTACAGAATGCCACTGTGACTCTAATAGCGAAGTACCAGAATACCCTGGTAAGCTATAGTAGCAGAGACATTAGATGTCCTGCATTTTGATCCTCATACTGACTGAGGAAGATGAGGTCATAAGAATCCGGCTCTTTTGATGACCTATGTATGATACCGATGCGACTTAATAGTGATCGGTTGGAGTATGAGCGGTATACCTCATCTCCGTAGGGCATAATGATGTTTGTAAATCATAATCAACTACGTAGCATATCTGCTTAGGTTGAACTACGAAATACATTGGTTGATGATACATTACTTAGTATACATGTTTTTCATATTCCTTAAATGTTGTTGTTCTAATTGATAACAATTTGTTGTTGATTACCTTAAAGCTTTTATTGCTCATATTGTTCTTGATTGCTATAATAAAGCTTCTGGTGGAGAGTTATAACTCTCGTTGGGACAATTATTTAAAATTGTCTCACCCCGTAGATTTCAACTTTTTAGGTGGTCGTCGAGGACGAAGGAACCAGTCTGCAGGTGATCAGTATCAGCAGCAGCAGCAAATTCAGGAGCAGCAGTGACTTCAGGTGGAAACACTGTGCGGTCTAGTCTTGTAGTCAGAATAGTCTTATGTCATCTCTGTACACTCCGGTCCTAGGAGTTTGTTGATCTGAGAATTTTGAAATCTTGAGATTTTGTATCATGACGTATATAATCACTCAAGAAGTGATTTATCAGAGATGTAAACAGTTCATCTTACTTTTATAAAAGAAGTTTCAGGTTTTTAAGATCTCGTTTTCGAAAAGTTTTAATTTCTCATGATTTTCGTATTCCGTTGATTAATCGAATCGCTTCTGCTATGTTTATCTTGTGTTTTGGAGATCAGAGCCCATAATTAGTGGTATCAGAGCTCTAGGTTCGCTGAGTCTACAGAGACATAGGACTTAGAGTGTCAAGTCTATCCTTAGTACTTCTTTCTTATCTAATAGAGTCTTCTGCTCCTCAGGAGAAGAAGATAATTAAGGATGTCTGGACCACATGAGGAGTACGAGGCCGAAAGTAGTGTTGCTGCGCCTCGGGAAGGTGCAAGGAACCTAGAAATAGAGCAACCTGCACCTGAGCCACCCGTGGAGCCACCTCAGTTTGACCCAGCTGACATGGGAAACCCAGCTGTTCAAACTATGTTCGGGCAGTTTATGACTGCTATGACACACATCACCGACAGGATGCCCATGCCTGCACCTAGGGCACCTGCCCAGCCTGAAGGACAAGGTATCGGTAAGACGTTCGAGCGACTTCGTCGTGTCGGAGCAACTGAATACTTTGGAACAGCTGATCCTGCAGATGCCGATCTATGGTTAATCGAGTTGGAGAAAGCTTTTAGAATCCTCAACATCCCAGAAGCTCAGAAGGTTAGACATGCTGTCTATCTTCTCAAGGGAAGTGCTGGTCACCGGTGGACCATGGAAGAGCAGAAGAGGCCTGGAGTAGAGATCTCGTGGGAAGAGTTTCGTCGGGAATTTTTTCATAGATATTTCCCGAAGACCTTCCTGGACGAGAAGATCTCTCAGTTTGAGAGACTGAGACAGGGTATGATGAACATTAGCGAGTATGAGGCTAAGTTCATGGAGTTGTTGCGATTCTGTCCGCATATGGCTATCACAGATGAAGAAAGGATTAGGAGGTTTGAGAAGGGTTTGAATACCGAAATGACTACTCCCGTGTCTGCACTAGAAAACCGGGAGAGATTCTCTACCTTTGTTGAGTCAGTCCGAAGGATAGAGAGATCCGTAGTCGAGAAAAGACAAACCCAAAAGAGATATCCGCAGTTCCAGGGATCTTCATCTAGAGACTTTAAGAAGCCTAGATTCTCTGCACCTACACTTCCACCACCCAGATCGAGTTCTCAGACTCAGTGGTCCCCAAGTAGAGGTAGAGGATGAGGTTTACCACTACAAGAGACTCGCAGTTCAACGTCAATGTCAGTCACAGGACCACCCAGACCACAACAACTGGAAAGAAGCTGCTACAACTGTGGGAAGGTGGGACACTTGATGAAGGACTGTAGGTCTAGGCCTGTCAGTGTGACACAGCCTCAGAGGCAGAATCAACAAGGATCACAGAGAAGGCAGTCTCAAGGAGCAGTTAGAGGACGTGGGCAAGCGTCTCAGGCTAGATCGTTAGCACCAACTCAACCTCAGGCGACAGCGAGGTTCTATGCTATGAACCCACCAGAAGCAGTGGTCAATCCACGGGTTGTGGCAGGTCAGATGGAACTTTTATATTCTGATATGTCTAAATCATGTGTGGTATCTGTTTTAATTGACCCGGGTGCTACACACTCCTTTGTCACTCGAAGAGTGATTCGTAACTGCAATATAACAGTTAGACATAGGGCAGATAGCTTGTTGCTTGGAACTCCGTTGAGAGGATCTACTGTTTTGCAAGAGGTATGCTCTCCCTGCATCCTCTTCTTTTCTGATCATCGCATTCAAGTGGATCTTATACCACTTGATATGCAAGGATTTGATATAATCATGGGGATGGATACCTTGGAAAGGTATAGAGTTGTCTTGGGTTGTGAATCCAAGCAAGTTGTGTTTGCTGATGAGAGCAACACATGGATCTTTCAAGGAGAGAGAAAGATTCTACCCACCTGTCTTGTATCATCTATGGTTGCTAACAAGCTGATGAGGCAAGGATGTTATGCATTCCTAGCACATGTAGTAGATGTTACAAAAGAAGGTCCCAACCCTGCTGAAGTTCCTATAGTCAGGGAATTCAAGGACGTGTTTCCTGAAGAACTTCCAGGTATACCACCACCTCGGGAAATTGATTTTGAAATCAATTTGATCCCAGATACAAAACCTATAGCCCAAACACTGTATAGGATGGCGCCTGCTGAGATGGCAGAACTCAAGAAACAACTTCAAGAGTTGCTTGAGAAAGGTTTTATCCGACCGAGCACTTCACCGTGGGGTGCTCCAGTTTTGTTTGTTAAAAAGAAAGATGGGTCAATGCGGTTGTGCATTGACTACAGACAACTCAATAAAGTAACAATAAAGAACAAGTACCCTTTGCCGAGGATTGATGATCTTTTTGACCAGTTGCGTGGTGCAACAGTCTTCTCAAAGATAGATTTGAGATCTGGATATCATCAACTCCGCATTAAGGACAGTGACATATCCAAGTCTGCCTTTAGGACACGATATGGTCACTATGAGTTCACAGTTATGTCGTTTGGACTAACTAATGCACCGGCTGCATTTATGGAACTTATGAATAGAATCTTCCGACCTTTCCTCGATCAGTGTGTTGTCGTCTTCATAGATGACATTCTGATTTATAGTAAGGATGCTCAGCAGCATGAACAGCATCTCCGACAAGCTCTAACTCTGCTAAGAAAACATAAGCTATATGCTAAGTTTAGCAAGTGTGAGTTCTGGTTGCCGGAAGTATCTTTTCTGGGACATGTGATATCTGCCTCAGGTATTCATGTTGACCCTACAAAGGTAGAATCTATTCTACAGTGGGAACAACCGAAGACACCAACGGAGATTCGAAGTTTCCTGGGATTAGCTGGTTATTATCGAAGGTTTATTAAGAATTTCAAATCTATAGCCTTACCCTTAACCAAGTTAACCCGGAAAGATGTTCCTTTTACCCAGAGTGATAAGTGTCAACAGTCTTTTCAGTTGCTGAAGGAGAGGTTGACAAATGCACCTGTGCTTGTGCTACCTGAGCAAGGCAAAGGATACATAATTTTCTGTGATGCCTCCAAGAATGGACTCGGGTGTGTGTTGATGCAGGATAAACAAGTGATTTCTTTTACTTCCCGACAGCTTAAGAAACATGAGGAGAATTATCTGACACTTGATTTAGAGTTAGCTGATGTGGTTCATGCCTTGAAAATCTGGAGACATTATCTTTACGGAGAAACCTTCTAGATTTTCACAGACTATAAGAACCTTAAGTATATCTTCTCTCAGCATGACCTTAACATGAGGCAACGTCGCTGGATGGAGTTAATCAAGGATTATGATTGTACAATAGATTACCATCCAGGAAAGGCCAATGTAGTTGCAGATGCCTTGAGTAGGAAATCAGCAACATCAGCCTCTGATAGGGCACAATTAAACTCTTTAGTATGTCCTAGGAGAGATATGCTTATCTCCTTAAGGCAAGACAATGTACAGATGAAGGTGTCATGGATTGTCGGGTTGTTGGCTGAGATGCATATCAAACCCACCCTAAGAGAGCAGATTAAGGAGGCACAGCAAGTTGATGTTGCAGTTCAGCAGATCAAATCTGAGTATGGTGATGAGAAGTGGGAAGGTTTTCATGAATCAGATGATCAGGTGGCATGCTATCATGGGAGGATGATAGTACCAGATGTAGATAACCTGAGGAAGTTAGTCCTGGAAGAAGTTCATTTTTCAATGTATGTTATGCATCCAGGAAGCACCAAGATGTATCGAAACTTGAAAGATATGTATTGGTGGCCTGGGATGAAGAAGGACGTAGCTGAGTTTGTTCTGAGGTGTCCAGTGTGTCAGCAAATTAAAGCTGAACACCAAAATCCTGCAGGAACAATGCAACCTTTACCCATACCACAGTGGAAGTGGGATCATGTAACCATGGACTTTGTTGTTGGTCTACCTAGAACAAACAAAAGACATGATTCCATTTGGGTAATTGTTGATAGGTTGACTAAGACAGTGCATTTCTTACCTGTCAAAATAACCTTTTCTACTGAAAGGTTATCACAATTGTATGTTCAAGAGATAGTGCGTTTGCACGGAGTTCCTGTCACCATAGTTTCTGACAGAGGTCCCCAGTTAACAAGTCGCTTTTGGGAGCAACTACATAGAGCCTTAGGCACCAAGCTAAGGTTTAGTACGACTTTTCATCCACAGACTGATGGACAGTCAGAAAGAACTATACAGACCTTGGAAGACCTGTTGAGAGCATGTGTTCTCCAGTTTACCGGAGGCTGGGATCTACACCTAAGCTTGATAGAGTTTGCCTATAACAATAGCTATCAGCATAGTATTAATATGGCACCTTATGAAGCCTTGTATGGTAGACGTTGTAGATCCCCTTTGTGCTGGTATGAGACTGGTGAACATCAGTTGTTAGGTCCTGATCTTGTGCAGCAAACTACAGAGAAGATCAAAGTTATACAAGAACAGCTTAAGACTGCACATGATAGACAGAAGTCATATGTTGATAAGCGTCGTAGACCGTTAGAGTTCCAGGTTGGAGACAGAGTGTACCTCAAGGTCTCGCCTTGGAAAGGAGTCCTTCGTTTTGGAAGGAAAGGAAAGTTAGCACCTAGATTTATGGGACCTTATCCAATCATTGAACGAGTTGGAAAGGTAGCCTATAGACTAGAGTTACCACTAGAGTTGCAGAAGCTACACCCTGTGTTTCACATTTCTATGTTAAGGAAATGTCATCCTGATACCGAGTCAGTTCTACAACCTATGGAAGTAGAATTGAATGATGATATAACTTATGAGGAAGGACCGGTGTCAATCCTTGATAACAGAATTAAAAAGCTGAAGAAGAAAGAGATAAGTCTTATGAAAGTCCTCTGGAACCACCGTGGTGTTGAAGAAGCCACTTGGGAACTAGAGGATGAGATGAGAAGGAAGTACCCTGCTCTCTTCTCCTAATATGTTTTGTCGATTTCGGGGACGAAATCCTTGTAAGGGGAGGATAATTTGTAACATCCCTGACCTGGGTTATGAACTAACCCCAGGTGTTTTGCCTAAATATGTAATTAAACCCTGGTGATTATCTTATGACATGTAATTAAGTTCCTAAGGAACATACATTTTCATTTCTGTCCTTTTAAAACAATGTTGTAGAATTATTTGGTAATGCAGGGGCCTATGTGCAAATTTCCCAGTTAAAGGGTGTAACTTGCAAATTTCACAAGTTAAGATGTTCCTCTGATGATGAGACATCATATGAGTAAATATGATGAGGTAAGATGGATTTCCCAAGCTTGGGCATCAAGATACAGCTTGTGGAATGATCCTTGTGCTTAAAACCCCTAATTTTGGTGTAAAGTGCAATTTACCCAAATGTGGGGTGCAACTTATAAAATACACCATCTTGAACAGATTTTATGAATTTTGACATCATTTAAACTAATAATGATGAAGGGGGCACTTCCTTTGAATAATCATATAATAAGGAACACCTTTGTAATTAAATCATCAAGATGTAAGTAAGGAGACCCTTATGTACATATGTACCTTAGTGATAAGTTGACCTTCCTTGCCTTTAGTTCTTGGTTTTAGAAGGATTTTTACCTTAGAAGAAGACGAGGGACGTGCCTAAAAGAAAGGAAGGACCTATTTGTGAAAAGGAGGAGTAAGTTGTCCTTATGATGAAAATAACCCCAAAGGCACTCATACCCTTTCCTTTACAATCAAAGGCAACGTTTCCCTTTCACTCTTCACTTATCTCTTGCTGTGGCCGACTAAGGAAGGAGCTCAGGAGCTCAATGGGATGACCAACCTGTTCTAGGTAAGAGAACACCACCTTCTTGCTCAAATTCATGGAGGAAATCATGTTACAAGGTTGGTTTGCTAGTTTTATTACTTAGCTTTCTCGTTCTAGCCATCTTTTCCCAACCTTTCCTTGGAGAAACACCCTTGTCCGACCTGTGGAGCTCAAGACAACATTAAATACTTGAAGCTTGGAATCTTGGAGCTCAAGGAACGACCTTAAGGTGGGTTTTATAATTCTAAACCTTTTTCTTTGTTATGCATACTTTTATTCGTGCAATTAATAGTTAGTTCTTCTTCTTCCCCATCCTTCTTTGCACCCTTGCAAGCTTTTTCGTGAAGAACAGACCTTGGTTTCAAGGTTGAAGACAAAGGGCATTAATACCTATGTTGGTCCTTATCCAACTTTACTAAACGATCTTGGACCAATAGGTCAAACGATCTCACACTCGTTTCAATCCAAACGGGTTCAATAGGTCGGTTTGGCCAAACGAGTTCCAACCAATTTGAGGGCATTGACCAAGCGTTAACCGTTTGGGATTTCTGTTCACAATTATGTAGGATAATGACCCACCAAATTTGAGGGGTTAACTCCAAAGGAATCTTAGTTTGAAGGCCAATCAATTAGGCAATCGAATTGAATTAAGTGCTGTTTTTCTAAACTGATTAACTTGAATCTTTGGGCAAACGGGTTCCAACCCATTTGAAGGAGTTGACCAAGCATTGACCGTTTGGGATTCCTGTTCATAATATATTGAATTTCATTTCTACCAAGAATCATGATCTAATTCCTAACCAATTAAGAGTTGAAGGCATTTCAACACCCTAACCCTAATCGGGTTAAATTTGCTGTTTTTCATATAGATTTTGATGAGTGTTGGGTTGAAGGACCCAAACGAGTTCAAACCCGTTTGGGGGTTCATCCAAACGATCTCACACTCGTTTAGTGACACCCCAAGACCGTTTGAAGGTCTAGGGTTAAAGAAATTTGATGGTTTGAGGGTCCAATCACAAGATATTGATAAATTGATGAAAAGTGCTGATTTGTAATTTAATTAGGACTCAACCCTTATCAAATCAACTTAATTTTGGTCAAACTTTGGGAAAACGGTCTCAAGACCATTTGTAGATCATCCAAACGATCTCAAGACCGTTTGGGCCAAGTTTGGGCCCAATTGGAGTTCAATTGATAGGTTCAACCTTGTTTTGATTCACATTGTTGAAAATTGATGAGTAGCCGATTGGAAACCTTAATTGAGTTAGACTTAACCATAATTGGCTTTCAATTGAAGGTCAAATTGGTGTCCAATTGATTAAGGCTCATCCTAATTGACTCAATTTGTAAGTGGTTAACATGGCTTGGGCCAATTGAAGGCTTCAACTTAAGAAATCCTTTTCAATCATGACCTTTGTATCACCTTTCATGTCCATCCGGTTTAGACCCAAACGAGTCCACACTCGTTTAGACCCAAACGAGTCCACACCCGTTTAGACCCAAACGAGTCCACACTCGTTTAGACCCAAATGAGTCCACATTCGTTTAGACCCAAACGAGTCCACACTCGTTTAGACCCAAACGGGTTCACACTCGTTTAAGCCCAAACGGGTTCACACTCGTTTAGGTCCAAACGGGTCCACACTCGTTTGGACTCAAATGGGTCCACACCTATTTGGACTCAAATGGGTCCACACCCGTTTGGACTCAAATGGGTCCACAACCGTTTAAGGTCAAGTGGGTCCACACCCGTTTAAGGTTCAAATGGGTTGAAGGTTGAAGGTTAAACCCTAACCTAATTGAAGACTTTCAAGGATGTTTATACTTAACCACTTGAAGGTATAAATGGTTCAATAATGATCCAATCTAAACCATAATGGTAACTTAAGACATTAAGGAACTAAGTGACTAATGAAGTGACCCATGATGATGATCAAAGGGTAATTTACCAAAATGCCCTTGAAAGGTTCAATTGAGTGATACTTTGTCCTAACCAAACCCTAATCACTCAATAGTGGTGATTTGGTCTATGTTAATCAAAGAGGACTTAATCCAACCAAATCTAGAGTGATGTAATCACCATCTACTAGTAAGAGGAGAGAGAAATTACCAATTATGATGGAAACTCAAGTAAAATACCTTCAATATACATGAATGTGCATGATTAGGGTATGATCCACCATATGAGATCATGGAAACCCTAAATATGATAATTGATTAATCTTAATCTTATCTGAGGACTTTAATGATGATGTTTCTCATACATGGTGATGTTATGAGATCAATTCACCAATAGGTGAATAGTAAACCCTAATTCTAGGGTGATGACATGTTTTATGAATAGTAAACCCTAATTGATGAAAATCAGGGAAACCTAGCTCTTGTATGAGCAGGGAGATACAACTTCTTTAAATGAGTTATTTATTGTTATCAGTTGATTTAATCATGCAAGTTCCTATATGAGGATGATCATATCCAGGTATGGATGATGATACTATATATTCATTGAAAGCATGTTGTTAGCTTTATGAATAGTGATTTATCCTAATGCCAGGTTAATAACATCTTATGAGATTGATAGGCTGTGAGAGCCATGAATACCATCAAGGTCATGCTTTAAGAGATGACTTATGATGAGAGTATTGAGAAATGATGATTGAAGAGAGTTAGGCTTGTTACATTTAGTATTCTACTTTCATATCTGTTGTTCTAATGATTAATGTTTGAGAACCTGTATGATAATAAAAGAATACTGAAATGTACCTAACTAATCAAGTATAATTATTCCATGTAGAGCCCTGATCATAGATCCATCATTGTCAGAGACCAAATGATGGTGAAACAGGTTTTCCTAAGGGAACTCCTGGAGCATATACTTTTGAGTATGTGGGGTATATGGATGTGTAAAACCTTACATCCTAGTGAATGAATTGATGTAGATGTATCTTAAATCCATCAACCCTTTCACTATGTGTTTATGTCAGGGTGATGTAATACTAATCTCCCGAGGAACTCTTTTATACCGCATCGATGAGAGATAAACAAGAAATCTTTCGATGGCGAAGAGAGTACAGAATGCCACTGTGACTCTAATAGCGAAGTACCAGAATACCCTGGTAAGCTATAGTAGCAGAGACATTAGATGTCCTTCATGTTGATCCTCATACTGACTGAGGAAGATGAGGTCATAAGAATCCGACTCTTTTGATGACCTATGTATGATACCGATGCGACTTAATAGTGATCGGTTGGAGTATGAGCGGTATACCTCATCTCCGTAGGGCATAATGATGTTCTTAAAACATAATCAACTGCGTAGCATATCTGCTTAGGTTGAACTACGAAATACATTGGTTGATGATACATTACTTAGTATACATGTTTTTCATATTCCTTAAATGTTGTTGTTCTAATTGATAACAATCTGTTGTTGATTACCTTAAAGCTTTTATTGCTCATATTGTTCTTGATTGCTATAATAAAGCTTCTGGTGGAGAGTTATAACTCTCGCTGGGACAATTATTTAAAATTGTCTCACCCCATAGATTTCAACTTTTTAGGTGGTCGTCGAGGACGAAGGAACCAGTCTGCAGGTGATCAGTATCAGCAGCAGCAGCAGATTCAGGAGCAGTAGTGACTTCAGGTGGAAACACTGTGCGGTCTAGTCTTGTAGTCAAAATAGTCTTATGTCGTCTCTGTACACTCAGGTCCTAGGAGTTTGTTGATCTGAGAATTTTGAAATCTTGAGATTTTATATCATGACGTATATAATCACTCGAGAAGTGATTTATCAAAGATGTAAATAGTTCATCTTACTTTTATAAAAGAAGTTTCAGGTTTTTAAGATCTCGTTTTCGAAAAGTTTTAATTTCTCGTGATTTTCGTATTCCGCTGATTAATCGAATCGCTTCCGCTATGTTTATCTTGTGTTTTGGAGATTAGAGCCCACAGCTTGAATGCGATGATCGGAAAAGAAGAGGATGCAGGGAGAGCATACCTCCTGCAAAACAGCAGACCCACTCAACGGAGTCTCCAAAAACAAGCTATCTGTCCTATGACTAACTGTCATATTGCAGTTGTGAATCACTCTTCGAGTGACAAAGGAGTGTGTAGCACCCGGGTCAATCAGAACAGATACAACATAGGATTTAGACATATCAGAATATAAAAGTCCCATCTGACCTGCCACAACCTGTGGATTGACCACTGCATCTGGTGGGTTCATAGCATAGAATCTCGCTGTCGCCTGGTGTTGAGTTGGTGCTGATGATCCAGCTTGAGACGCTTGTCCACGTCCTTGAGCTGCTCCTTGAGATTGCCTTCTCAGTGACCCCTGTTGATTCTGTCTCGGAGGCTGTGTCACACTGACAGGCCTAGACCTGCAGTCCTTCATCAAATGTCCCACCTTCCCGCAGTTGTAGCAGCTTCTTTCCAGTTGTTGTGGTCTTGGTGGTCCTGTGATTGACATTGATGCTGAACTGCGAGTCTCTTGTGGCGGTAAACTCCGTCCTCTACCTCTACTTGGGGACCACTGAGTTTGAGAACTAGATCTGGGTGGTGGAGGTGTAGGTGCAGAGAATCTAGGCGTCTTAAAGTCTCTAGATGAAAAACCCTGGAACTGCGGATATCTCTTTTGGGTTTGCCTTTTCTCGACTACGGGTCTCTCTATCCTCCGCACTGACTCAACGAAGGTAGCGAACCTCTCCTGGTTTTCTAGAGCAGACACGGGAGTAGTCATGTCGGCATTCAAACCCTTCTCAAACCTTCTAATCCTTTCTTCTTCTGTGGCAGCCATGTGCGGACAGAACCGCAGCAACTCCATGAACTTAGCTTCATATTCGCTAATGTTCATCATGCCCTGCCTCAGTCTCTCAAACTGAGAGATCTTCTCATCCAGGAAGGTCTTTGGAAAATATCTAAGGACAAATTCCCGACGAAAGTCTTCCCACGAGATCTCTATTCCAGGCCTCTTCTGCTCTTCCATGTTCCACCAGTGACCAGCACTTCCTTTGAGAAGATAGACAGCGTGTCTGACCTTCTCAACTTCAGGGATGTTCAAGATTCTGAAGGCTTTCTCCAACTCAGTTAACCACAGATCGGCATCTGCGGGGTCAGCTGTCCCAAAGTATTCGGTAGCTCCGACACGATGAAGTCGCTCGAACGTCTTATCGATACCTTGACCTTCAGGCTGGACAGGTGCCCTAGGTGCAGGCATAGGCATCTTGTTGGTGATGTGTGTCATGGCAGTCATGAACTACCCAAACATAGATTGAACAGCTGGGTTACCCATATCATCTGGGTCAAACTGAGGTGGCTCCTTGGGTGGCTCAGGTGCAGGTTGTTCTATCTCTGGGACCCTTGCACCTTCTCGAGGTGCAGCAACACTACTTTCCACCTCGTACTCCTCATGTGGTCCAGACATCCTTACTTATCTTCTTCTCCTGAGGAGCAGAAGATTCTATTAGATAAGGGAGAAACACTAAGGATAGACTCGACATCCTAAGTCCTATGTCTCTGTAGACTCAGCGAACCTAGAGCTCTGATACCACTTAATTGTGGGCTCCGATCTCCAAACCACGATATAAACACGATTTAAACTCAGCGGAAACATTCAATTAACAGCGGAAGACAAAAATCACGGGAAATTAAAACTTTTTGAGATAAGAGCTTGAAACCATGAACTTCTTTCATAAAAAGGAGATAAACTGTTTATATCTCTGATAATTACTTCTCGAGTAATTATACACATCATGATACAAAATCTCAAGAGTTAAAATCAAAATCTTAGACCACTAACTCCAAGGACCTGAGAGTACAGAGACGGCATAGGACTATCTAACTACTACTCAACAGTCAGTATCTCCACCTGAGATTTACTACTGCTCCTGGTACTGGTGCTGTTGGGATTGGTCACCTGTAGGCTGATTTCTCCGTCTTTGACGACCACCTAAAAAGTTGGAATCTACGGGGTGAGACAATTTTAAATAATTGTCCCAGCGAGAGTTATAACTCTCCACTAGAAGCTTTATATAGAAAATCAAAGAATAACACAAGCAATAAAAGCTCTCAAAGTATTCAACAGCAGTTTGGTAATAAGCAGATGTTCATCATTTAAGAAATATGAAGGACATGTGTACTATTCAGTGTAACATCAATCAAGTATCTCGTAGTTAACCCTAACAGATATACTATGCTGTTGATTATGTTTTACAAACATTATTATGCCCTGCGGAGATGAGGTATACCGCTCATCCTCCAACCGATCACTTGTTAAGTCGCATCGGTATCATACCTAGGTCATCAAAAGAGCCGGATTCTTATGACCTCATCTTCCTCAGTCAGAGTGAGGATAACTTGCAGGAAATTTGTATCTCTGCTAATATAGCTCACCAGGGTAATCTGGTACTTTGCTATTTTTAGAGTTACAGTGGCATTCTGTACTCTCTTCGTCATCGAGAGATTTCTTATTTATCTCTTATCGATGCGGTATAAGGATTTCCTTGAGTGTTACAGCATAAACATATAGTGAAGGGTTGATGGATTAAGATACATCTACATCAATTCCTACACTAGGATGTAAGGATTTACACATCCATATTCCCCCACATACTCAAAAGTATGCGATCCAGGAGTTCCCTTAGGAAAACCTGTTTCGTCATCATTTTGCTTTCTGACAATGATGGATCTATGATCAGGGCTCTACATGGTATGATTATACTTGATTAGTTAGGTACATTTCAGTATTCTTTTAACATCATACATGTTTTCAAACATTAATCATTAGCATAGCAGCTATGAAAGTAGAATACTTAAATGTAACAAGTCTAACTCACATCAATTATCATTTCTCAATCATCTCATCACAAGTCATCTGTTAAGCATGACCTTGATGATACTCATGGCTCTCACAGCCTAACAATCTCATTAGATGCCACTTACTAGGCAATAGGGTATTTCACTATTCATAAAGCTAATAATATGCTTTTAATGAATATGGTATCATCATCCTTACCTAGGTATGATTATCTTCCCATAAGAACCTACATGGTCGATTCAACTGATAACAGTAAACAATTCATTTAAAAGAAGTTATACCTTCCTACTCTTACAAGAGTTAGGTTCCCTGATTTTCATCAATTAGGGTTTACTATTCACATTACATGTCATCACCCTAGAATTAGGGTTTACTATTCACCTCATGGTGAATTAAACTCATAACATCATCATGTATGAGAAACATCATCATTAAAGCCCTCAGATAAGATTAAGATTCATCAATTATCACAATTAGGGTTTCCATGATCTCTCATAGGTGGATCATACCCTAATCATGCACATTCATATGTATTAAAGGTACTTTACTTGAGTTTCAACCATAAATGGTAATTTCTCTCTCCTCTTACTAGTAGATGGTGATTACACCACTCTAGATTAGGTTGGGACAAGTCCTCATTGACTATCATAAGTCAAATCACCACTAACATGTGATTAGGGATTGATTAAAACAAGGTATCACTCACTTGTACCCTTCAAGGGCATTTTGGTAATTTACACCATTGATCACCATCATGGGTCAAATCATTAGTCACTTAATCCCTTAATGTCCTAGGTTATCATTAGGGTTTAGATCAGATCAACATTGAACCCATTACACCTTCAATTGATTAAGTATAAACAACCTTGAACATCTCCAAACGGTTTCAACCTTCAACCACCAAACGGTCTTGAGACCATTTGGTCTCAAATGGTCTTGAGACCGTTTGACCTCAAATGGTCTTGAGACCATTTGGGGTGCGTTGACCATTTGGGGAAAGTTGACCTCCAAACCGTTTGAAGCTTATGCGGTTTGAAACCTTTTGATCAAAATTGACCTTGAGATTGATTGGTCCAAACGACCTTGAGATCGTTTGAGCCCAAACGGTCTTGAGACCATTTGGCCCCAAATGGTCTTGAGACCATTTGACCTCAAACGGTCTTGAGACTGTTTGGATCCAAACGGTCTTGAGACCGTTGACCGTTTGGTCCAAATGGGCTCAAACCGTTTGGACCTCAAACATGATTCAAAAGTTATAATCGATTATGGTTATGTATGTTGAAGCCTTCAATTATCCAAATCCGTGTAAACCACTCACAAATTGAGTCAATTAGGATGAGCCTTAATCAATTGAACACCAAATTGACCTTCAATTGAAATCCAATTAGGGTTAAGTCCATCTCAATTAGGGTTTCAATCGGATAATCATCAAAGTTCAACAATGTGAATCAAATTAAGGTTGAACCTATCAATTGACCTCCAATTAGACCCAAACTTGGCCCAAACGGTCTTGAGATCGTTTGGATGACCTCCAAACGGTCTTGAGACCGTTTGCCCAAAGTTTGACCAGAAACCAAGTCGGTTGGATAAGGGTTGAACCCTAAATAGGTCTAAAATCAGCATTTTTATCAATTCTTCAACTTATTGTAATTGGACCCTCAAACCATCAAATTACCTCAACCCTAGACCTCCAAACGGTCTTGAGTTGTCACCAAACGGTCTTGAGACCGTTTGGATGAATCCCCAAATGGTCTTGAGACCGTTTGGGTCCTTCAACCCAAAACTCAACAAGATTTATACTTGAAATCAGCAATTTCAACCCGATTAGGGTTAAGGTGTTGAAGTGCCTTCAACTCTCAATTGGTTAAGGATTAGATTATGATTCTTTATAGGAATGAAATTCAATATATTACCAACAGACCCTCAAACGGTCGTCCCTTGGTCAACACTATCAAACGGTCTTGAGACCGTTTTGATCCAAACGGTCTTGCAAGACCGCATGAGATCAAACAGTTTGAGACCGTTTGACCTCAAACAGTTTGCAACCGTTTGGACCAAAAGGGTCCAAGGTCGGTTGATAAAGTTGCCTAGGAATTCACACCCATCATATTCAACCTCTGTTCAGGTCGGTTACTCCACCGTTTTACTTGCAAAAGTGCAAGGAAGAAGGGAGGTAGAAGAAGAACTAAGCACTAAAAGCAAGAACAAAGATAAGCATAATAAAGCAAGGAGTTTAGAGTTATAAAACCCGCCTCAAACTTGTTCCTAGAGCTCCAAGCTTCCAAGCTTCAAGCCTATAATGGCGTCTTGAGCTCCACAGGTCGGCCAGAGGTGATTCTCTAAGGAAAAGATGGGGATGATCGGCTAGAACAAAGAATCTAAGTGAGTTAACCATAGAATCAACCTTATATGATGAATTCATCCAAGAATCCGAGCTTGAAGATGGTTCCTACTCACCTTAGAACTTCTTGTTCATATCCCTAAAGTCCAGAGCTCTGCCTTGGCCGTTTGAGAAAGATGAGAAATGAAGAGGATAAGTGATACGTTCACTTGGTTTGCAAGGGTGAAGGCTTATATACTTTAGGCTATTTTCCACCTTAAGGACTTCTAGAACATGGAATTATCATCTAAGTCCCTCCTTGTTTCTAAGGCACGCCCAAGCTATCAAAACTCAAGATCTAAGGGCAAAGAAAACCAACTTTCAACTAGGGTTCATATATGAAAGGTCTCCATTCTCATACTTAGGTGATTTTTACCACAAAGATCATTTTTCTTATCTGATTATTCATTGAAGTTCCCCTTTCATCATTCCTACTCTAATTAATGTCAAGAGTCATAAAATATATTCTAGAAGGTGTATTTTACAAGTTACACCCCACATTTTGGGTAAATTGCACTTTACTCCAAAATTAGGGTTTTATGCACAAGGATCATTCCTCAAGCTGCATCTTGATGCCCAAGCTTGGGAAATCCATCATACCTCATCATATTCACTCACATGATGTCTCATCATTAGAGGAATATCTAAACCTGTGAAAATTGCAAGTTAAACCCCCTTAAATGGGTAATTTGCACATAGGTCCCTGTATTACAAAATAATACTACAACTTTGTTTTAAAAGGGCAAAATTGAAAGTATATGTTCCTGGGGAACTTAATTACATGCCAGAAAGTAATCACAAGTATATAATTACATATTTAGGCAAAACTTCTAGGGTTATGTTATAACCCAGGTCAGGGATGTTATAGTATGGTCACTATGAGTTCGTCGTTATGTCATTTGGGTTAACCAATGCACCTGCTGCTTTCATGGACTTGATGAACGGGGTGTTCCATCCGTTCTTAGATCAGTTTGTTGTAGTCTTTATAGATGACATCTTGATCTATAGTCGGGACAGGCGAGAGCATGAGCCACATCTTCGACGAGCGTTGACTCTACTTCACCGACATCAGTTGTATGACAAGTTTAGTAAGTGTGAGTTCTGGTTGGAAGAGGTGACTTTCTTGGGTCATGTGATATCTGCCGAAGGAGTTAAAGTAGATCCGAAGAAGGTGGAATCCATTGCAGATTGGGAACAGCCAAAGACGCCGACAGAAGTTCGTAGTTTCCTGGGTTTAGTAGGATACTACCAGAGGTTTATCAAGGACTTCAGTGTGATTGCGTTGCCGATGACAAAGCTGACGAGAATGGACGTACCTTTTATTTGGGACGATCAATTTCAGCAAGCTTTCCAGAGTTTGAAGGAGAAGCTGACCAATGCTCCAGTGTTGATCATGCCAGAGCCTGGGAAGGGCTTTGTTGTTTTCTGTGATGCTTCCAAGAAAGGATTAGGTTGTGTGCTGATGCAGGAAGATCATGTGGTTTCTTTTGCCTCACGACAGCTTAAGAAACATGAGGAGAATTATCCGACTCATGATTTGGAGTTGGCAGTCGTGGTTCATGCGTTAAAGCTTTGGAGACACTATCTTTATGGGGAAGTGTGTCAGATCTTTACGGATCATAAGAATCTGAAGTACATCTTTTCACAGCATGAGTTGAACATGCGACAACGTCAATGGATGGAGTTGATCAATGACTACGACTGCACTATCGAGTATCATCCTAGTAAGGTGAATGTGGTAGCTGATGCGCTTAGTCGAAAGTCTTCTTTTTCTTCCAAGAAGGCACAGTTGAGTTCCTTGGTATGTCATAGGCGGGATATGTTTGTCTCTTTGCGGCAGATGAACGTGCAGATGGAAGTTTCCTTGTTAAAAGGACTATTAGCGCAGATGCAAGTCAAGCCTACGTTGAGACAACAGATCAAAGATGCACAGCAAACAGATGATGCTATACAGTTGATCAGATTAGAGTTCGGCAGCAAAAAGCGTGATGGGTTTCATGAGTCCGAGGATGGGCTAGTTTGCTATCATCGAGGATGGGCTAGTTTGCTTGAGGAAGCACACACATAGATGTATGCTATGCATCCAGGTGTCACCAAGATGTACCATAGTCTGAAGGACTTGTATTGGTGGCCCGGTTTGAAGAAAGATGTGGCTGAGTTCGTGGCGAGATGTGCGGTTTGTCAGCAAGTGAAGGCTGAACATCAGAAGCCGGTAGGTACGTTGCAACCTTTGCCGATACAGAAATGGAAATGGGATCATATAACCATGGATTTCGTAGTTGGCCTACCCAAGACAACTAGAAATCATGATTCCATTTGGGTGATAGTGGACAAATTGACGAAGTCTGACCATTTCCTACCTGTAAAGATGACATATACAGCCGAGAAGCTCGTTAGAGTGTACGTGAATGAGATAGTTCATTTACATGGTGTGCCAACGACGATAGTTTCTGACAGAGGTCCTCAATTTACAAGTTGTTTCTGGGAACAGTTGCATAGAGCGTTGGGAACGTAGTTGAGGTTCAGTACCGCTTTCCACCCACAGACAGATGGACAGTCTGAGAGGACTATTTAGACTTTGGAAGATCTCCTTCGAGCTTGTGCTTTGCAGTTTCTAGGCAGTTGGGATGTACATCTGAGTTTGATAGAGTTTGCCTACAACAACAGTTATCAGCGGAGTATTGACATGGCTCCTTATGAGGCTTTGTATGGGAGGAAGTGCAGATCCCCTTTGTGTTGGTATGAGTCTGGTGAGCATCAGTTGTTGGGTCCTGAGTTAGTACAGCAGATAACAGAAAAGATCAAGGTGATACAGCGACAGTTGAAAGTGGCACAGGACAAGCAGAAGTCTTATGCAGACAATCGTCGATGACCTTTGGAATTCCAGGTAGGAGACAAGGTGTATCTTAAAGTCTCTCCGTGGAAAGGTGTGCTAAGGTTTGGTCGGAAGGGTAAGTTAGCACCCAGGTATATGGGGCCTTACCTAGTTATAGCACATGTTGGAAAGGTAGCTTATGAGATAGAGTTGCCTCCAGAGTTGCATAGGTTACATCCAGTGTTCCATGTTAGTATGCTGAAGAAAAGTCATCCAGATTCAGGAACAATGATACAACCAGTTGAGGTTGAGCTTGATGAATATGTGACCTATGAGGAAGGTCCTGTGGTGATCCTCGACAGAAGGGTCAAGAAGTTGAAGAGGAAGGACCTGGTTCTTGTGAAGGTTCTTTGGCATCATCGTGGCATTGGGGAAGCCATGTGAGAGCTTGAGGAAGAGATGAGGAGGAAGTACCCCTCGCTTTTCTCTTCGGATTTTGGGGACGAAATCCCTTAAAGGGGGTTAGCTTGTAAGGACCCTGACCTTCATTTAGGGCTTACCATGTTTGCTTTGCTTAACCCTGGTGCTTTGGTGCTTGCTAATCACCTTTAGTGATGATTAGGGTTTGGTTGTGCTTTGTTGAGAGTTGGTGGTGCTGCTTGCAAATAACCCAAGTTTAGGGTTTTGTGAGCAAGTTTGCCACCTTGTGAGGTGTTTCCCTCTCTTTTCTTCCTCTAGGGTTGAGAGGAAGGCTTGGGCTCGTTGTTTGAGTTCTTTGGGCCTTAGTTGAGCTTGTTTGGGCCTTGAGGTGCCTTGTTTGGGCTTGGTTGAGCCTTGTGTCGCCCAAGTGATGCTTGTGTCACCCATGGTACCTTGGTGTGTCACCCATGGAGCAACATGTTGTGTCACCCATGATGCTTGGTCCAACCTTGACCTTGTTTAGTGGACACTTGGTGCATAGCTTGGACAAGTGTATAAGGCTTGCTAGGGTAGGTGGATTGAGATTTAGGACAAGTGTCCTTTGGGTGGATGACACCTTGCTTGGACCAACCTTGTTTTCTCCTCCCTTTTCTTCTATATAGGTGGTTCTTTCCCTTGCTTTGAGTTCCTTTGATCCTTTAGCTTCCTTCTCCACCTTGGGTGCACGACACTCCCTCCTTTCTTTGCACGTGTCAGCCGATACCCCCCTTGAAGGAGCAGTGGTGGCCGGTACCCCACCTTGGAGGAGCAATGGTGGTCGACATCCCTGGAAGCATGGAGCTCTTCTTCTTCCTTGGAGCTTGGAGCTTAAGGCGGGTTGCATAACTTCTAACCCTAACTCCTTTACCTCTTACTGTGATCTTGTTACATGTTAGTAGCTTAGTTTCTTGCCTAGCTTTCTTGTTGGCCGATCACCTATGTGGTCTGGTGTTCCTTGTGATCTAGGGTTTTGAGCATCCTTGTGTTTGAGGTAGAAGGTGACTCTGTTGGGCGATATTCCTTGTCTTGGTGTGTTGGGCGACATGGTTGTTCTTGTGTTGGCCGATAGGCTTGTGTTGGGCAAGATGGAGTGGTGATGGGCGACACCTCTTGGGTTGTGACAGACGACATGCTGACTCTTGTGACGAGCATCACGCCCCTTCCTTGGTTGTGTGTCGGCCGTTAGGCCTTGACCATGTCGTTGCACGTTTTGTGGATAGGTTCCCTCTCTCTCTCTTGGTGGTTATTCCCTTGTGATGACCTGGACGATAGCCCCTGGTATCAGGCGTTGTGGGTAGAGGGTGACAGGCGTCGCGCCTCTCTTGTGTCGGCCGATAACATCGGATCGCAACGGGGCGTTGCCCGATAGGAAGTGCCTGACACCCCCCCCTTGACGCGCGTTACTCCTCCATGTGACGCGGTGTCGCGCACGCTGGTTGTCTTGGTGTCAACGCAGCGTTGCTGCTATGTATACCTGTCGTTGTGCGTTGTGTTTGGGTGAGGGTAGGTGGTTGTTATATCCTTCTTTTAGTGAGGGTTGTGGTGAGCTTCTGTGAGGGTTTGTTATCCTCTTGTGACGGATCTTTGTATCATGAAAACAACTAGATATATATATATATATATATATATATATATATATATATATATATATATATCCTTGCTTTCAACGTGGTAACTCCTTGTATGGGAAATGATGCTCGTTATCATAAGATGGTTCATTTATCTTAGCCTGGCTACACATATGATAATGATGATGGTAGTGATAATAATAATGATGATGGTAGTAGTAACAATAATGATGATAATAGTAATGATAATGGTAAGTGGTTTACATAACGAATGGTGACAGTAATGGTAGTGGTAATGATAATGCTTGTTCTGTATATCCAACATGACTATATGCATGAAGTAATCATCTTGATTATTGGTATGATACTGAGGTGAGGATAAGCATAGATAGGGTTTGCTTAATGATGTGCTTTCTGCACTTGATCACCAGATAATGTAAGATTGATAAGTATAGTATCTTGAATGTCATTCCATGATAGTAAGCATAGTCCTTATGTTGAAACTATGATTATTGAATACACTAACCATGCAGGTGATGATTATCCATGAAAAGGCTATGAGACATATGTGATGAGTAACATCACTTTGATAATTACTCTGGTTGAGGAGATTGCATGTATGATGTGTTTGTCCCATGATGATGATAATGATGTAAGCCTTGAGAGGCAGTGGCACTATATGACGAGGGATTGAGATCCCATGGTATGTGATGATCCTTGAGATGGATCTGAATGGTTGGCAAGAGGCCAAGTGATAACATGTGATGTTGGATCCTTGAGATGTATTAGGTTGATGTGATTACAATAATAGCATAATGTTGAGTTTTACGTTGTTTACTTTCCCTTATATTTTGCATATTATACAACTTGGTTGAATCTTGCAATCCATCTAAAAGATACTAATTAATCACAGTGAAATCTATCATGTAGTTGCCCTGGCCATAGATCCATCATCGTCAGGACTTGGTGATGGTGAAACGAGTTCTCCTGCGGGTTAACCTGGAGTGCATATTTTTTAATATGCAAGGTTTCTCCTAGCCTCAAATAGAGAGGTAAACTAGTGCAGCTGCGGTTGCAGACTCGGATATGTGATGAGCATGGTGAACAGACCCATGGCTTCGGATATGTGATATGTGATGAGCATGAATGCGTTCATGGCTCAGAGCACGGTGATCAGGCCCGTGGCTCAGTTTTACTAGCGCTGTGACCTGTACCGAGGCGGGCTAGGTAGAGGGTAGCCTGAGGAGCTAACCCTGTGGCTTAAGACCACTTGAGCATGAGACTGCAGTCCTGCTTTGTTTCTCATGTACTGACCACTGGGGGTGAGGTCGTGGATTCCGGCTCTTCCATTAACCTTGTATGGCACCAGTTATGGGCTTCACAGCCGAAGGTTGGATTTGAACGGTACGGTTCACTTCCTCAGGGCATAATAAAACGTAATTCAGCCGTTTAGTTATTACTGGTTAAGACAAACACGAAACATTGGTTGAGGCTGTGTTTGTGTAGTTAATTCTATGTGTATCTTGCAGTTTCTTATACGTTTCTCATATATGGTAAGCTTTATATGTCATATCTTGCTTTTTTTTTAAAGGGGGACGGGAAGCCCTATGATTAGGACTCCCCATTGCTATCATTAACTAAATAAATCCAGATTTACAATCGACTACAAGTTCAAAGGGAAATGACTCGACAAAGAAAACCTAGCAGCATGACCGCGACGAGCCAAGTTGGCCACCTCGTGGGCTACTCTATTACACCTATGATTAACATGACTCAAACTACAGAAGGAAAAATATTGCTTCAACTCTTTGACATCTTCCGCAATGGCTCCAACATAGTCTGGACGTTCCTTCTTGGTTGTGTAAGAATGGACGGCCTCCATAGAATCCGTTTCCACTTCAATGCTATCGTATCCTTTTGTGATTGCCCATTGCAGTGCTGCTCTTACCGCTAGTAACTACGATATGGTGACACCCATCCATGTACTGACCTTCTCTCCCGCAACCTCCACTAGCCTGCCCGCATCGTCCCTAATAGCCCAACCAATCCCCACCCCTCCATCCTCCCCGACAGACCCATCGACGTTGAACTTCAACCTACCTTGCATTGGCTTCTTCCATCCACCGCGCCCCCCATCAGTACCCCCCGAGTCACCTCTCCTCTCCCTTCCCTGTTGTCTGCTTACACCCGTGTCGTTGCAGTTCACGTCCACGCTGCCTAAACCCCACAACGTCATGCCATCATTGCTCCTGCCTAACGCTGCGTTAGCGCTATCTCTCCCCACGTTCCCTCTCCTCACGCAACTGCTTCCCACCTGCAATGTCTCCCCGTTGCATATGCTACGTGATGCTTCAGTGACCCCATCATCCATCCTACTTTCCCGCAGACCCCCGCCTTCCCTCCTTCCCCCCTGACTTCCCCCTTCCCCACATGGTGCTCACCATCTGCCTCTCTCCCTTCCGCCTGCCCCTCATCGATACCACTGCGGACGCCATACATGGTTGCCTCTCAGTCTACTTCGTGCCCCGGCCTCTCGCGACAGCTACCCTCGTAGCGCACCGTCGTCATTGCAACACGTAGTTGATAGCTGTTGCACACGTCCCTGTTTTGGAATATTCGGCTACAATGAACTCTCCACGCAGTCCACATGCCCACTACTATCTGCTCAGTCTCGCTTACCAGCCTCCCCTCTAACGCTGCCTTCATGGATGATATGATATCTGCATCTCTAACGTCTCCCACCCATCTTTGCACCTCTCTTATCATCTGTTCACATACCTCCACCGCGCTAGGACACCGAAAGAGCATATGAGGAATCGTTTCCTTCTCGGCCCCACACAGCGCACATGTGCCATCTTCCACACAGTGTCTATCAAAGAGACGTCCCCTCGTCGCAAGACTGCCCGTGCTTGCCCTCCACAAAAAGTGAGCTCTTTTGGGTGTCCACTTGCCATGCCAAATATGTATCCATAGTGAATCCCCATGTTGTTGTGCAAAAGTTGTTACTTCCTCTTTCCCCAATAGCCCCAACCAATAGGCTGGTCTAATAGTGAATCCACCATCCCTTGAAGGCCACCACATTAGTGTATCTGCATTGTTCCTCCTGCTCCTAGGAATAGCACAAATTCTTCTCGCATAGCTTTCTGGAAAACATTCATTGATTCTTTCTTCATCCCAACTGGTGTCGTTACCTGTCATGAGATCCCTGACAATGTTATAATCAGGTCCATTCTCCCTTCTGAACCGTGCAAGAGTTTCCCCCTCTCCTGGCAGCCATCTATCTTCCCATATGTTTACCGTCATACCATCACCCACCCTCCACTGCATACCTTCCTTCAGAAGCGCTTTTGCACCCCATAGGCTCCTCCATGTGAAACTAGGATTGTGTCCCCTTCTCGCCTCCCATATAGATGTTCTGGGAAAATACTTGGCTTTAAGAACTCTAGCCACAAGGGATTCTGGGTTATTCGCTATCCACCATAGCTGTCTCGCCAAGAGAGCTTGGTTGAAGGTATAGAAGTCCCTAAAACCAAGACCCCCCTGTCTCTTTGGCCTGCACATGTTTTCCCAGCTCATCCATGATATTTTCCTCTCTTTATCTTTTTCTCCCCACCAGAATCTAGTAACCATCCTTTGGATCTCCGTTATGGTACCCGCCGGTAACTGGAACAAGCTCATAACATAGGTGGGTATTGCTTGGGCCACCTCTTTGATAAGTACTTCCTTTCTTGCTTTTGATAGGAGCTTCTCCGTCCAACCCTGCAACTTCCTCCAAATCCTATCTTTAATGTATCTAAACACCTACTTTTTTATCTTCCAATGGCTGTTGGGAGCCCCAAGTATCTGGCATGTCTGTCCACCACTCTCACTCCTAGGAGCTGTCTCAACTCTTCCTGTCTATCTGCCGCTATCCCTTTGCTGAAAACGACCTCCGTCTTCGAGAAATTTATCTTTTGTCCCGATGCCTGTTTGTATTGGCTGATGATCTCAGCTATCTTCAGACATTCGGTGATGGTAGCTCAAGCAAAGAGAATGCTATCATCTGCGAAAAAGAGGTGTGAGATAGGGGGTGCCCCCCTGCTTGGCTTGATGCCATGCAGGAGGTTGTCGCCGGTTGCACTACAAATCAAGGATGAAAAAGCTTCTGCGCATAAAATGAAAAGGTATGGAGAAAGAGGGTCACCCTGTCGGAGCCCGCGTGAAGGCGTTGTGCTTTGGGTCTTGTCTCCATTGAAGGCAAATGTGTGATTAACGGAAGTTATGCAATCTTGGACCTTTATCCTCCATTTTTGTCCGAACCCCAACCTCTCCAAAATAGCATCAGGAAAATCCCACTCTACTTTGTCATATGCTTTTGACATGTCCAACTTCAAGGATAGGTTGCCTTTTTTCCTCCCCTTGTCTCTCTTCATGGAATGGAACACTTCGTAGGTGATGAGGGCGTTTTTTGTGATCATTCTACCTTGTACGAATGCACTTTGATTCTCCGAGACAATGTTGTTCATAAGCGGTTTCAGCCTGTTCGCAATAACTTTGGATGATATCTTGTAAATCACATTGCATAGACTAATAGGAGTGAAATCCCCTATAGTCTTGGGTGTATCAGTTTTTGGAATAAGCACCACGAGAGTGTCATTTACCTCCCCTATGCTCCTCTCCCCTTTCCACCACCCTTTGATATAGCTCGACGCGTCCTTCCCAACAATACTCCAATAGTTTTGATAAAACATTGCCTTCATGCCGTCTGGACCCAGTGCCTTATTTGGATGCATCTGTTGTAATGCTGCCCATATTTCCCCATCCATAATATCCCTTTCCATCTCCTCCCTTTGAGTATCCGATATCATTCTCCGCAGCCCCCTAATAGCTTCTTCAAAGCCATTGGGATTGCTAGAATGGAAAAGTTGTGCAAAATGTCTCATGATGATTGCTTTGATGTCCTCCTCCTGTGATCTCGGGACCCCGTTCTCGTCCTCTAAGCTTTCAATCATGTTCCTCCACTTCTATTTGATGCTTTTTGATGGAAGTATGCCGTGTTCTAGTCTCCCTCTTTTAGTTCCTTCACTCGTGCCCGGTCTGCCCAATACTCCTCATTCTTTTGTAGCTAATACTGGATTTCTTTTTATTTTTCCTCCGCTCTATGTGTATCTTGCAGTTGCTTATACGTTTCTCATATATGGTAAGCTTTATATGTCATATCTTGCTATTCATGTTTCATAAGGAAATAGTTGGATAAATAACTGAGTACTCTGGGTAATCTCAATAATCATGAACAGTCTTATCTTATAACTGCTCTTGTTATACTCTTATCAGTTAGCTTCTTGATATATATATCCGAGGTTTTGTAGTTTTGGCGGGGAGTTATGCCTCCCGCTGGGACAATGTGCAATTGTCTCACTCCGCTAGTTTACACCTTTTTTAGGTGGTCAAGCTAGCCGTGGTGGTGGTCGTGGTATTGCGGCCGAGCAGCTAGACGAGCAGTAGAAGGCAAGCGATGGATAGGTTGTTGTTTTGGAGTTTTGTGATAGAGTCTAGAGTCATCCCTGTACTCTCAGGTCCTTGGCAGTGTTTTGACGTTGTTTCACGATATACGGTCGATAATGTTTTGTATATCCTGTTGTTGGCCGGATGTGGGCCTCTGTGTATATATGACAAGTGATGAACTCATGTGATGGCAAGATAGTTGTTGCTCAAAGCTGTGAACAAGTTTCAAGGAATGTATATGTTTATACAATTTGCTTCTTACAGGATGTGGACTGAAATGTAAAAGTTTCTCAGATATCAGCTTTCCGCAATCGGTTTTAATTAACCCGTGTTTTCGATAATCTGTGGTTATGGTGATTTCCGCACGTTTTCGTGTAACACCTCGCTGTCTGTGTGATAGTGGGATGTGTTGCCACAATTGGGATTTGATCTTATTTCTATAGGCAATTTATATAACTTGATCCACATTTATTGCTTATTATAATCTTTTTAGTTCATATTCTTATTCTTAAATGATGATCTCCACCTTTAGATGATGTTCTTGTTTAGGGTTTCCTTTCTTTGATGTTATATACTTTGTTACTAGCTCTAGATGAACATGAAATGATTGATACATCCATCCTAGGGTAAAATATGACATAGGACAAGTTGTGTGGGGGGGCAAGTCACGGGCCGGCCCCTCTCCCTCTCTCTTCCTCACTTGCAACTAAATTGCTGACATGTCATTTTTGGTTGGTCAGAATTGGAAATTCATATCTTTTAAACCGCTTGTCCAAAATTAATAAAAAATATGTTTGGAATCAAAAAATTAATCTCTATCTAATAAAAATACTTTTGAGGTCTAATTTCAAGGTTTTTTGAAAGGTGATTTTTGGAATATGATTTTAATACATTAAATCCATAAAAAGTACAACTTAATCTCGATAACTCCAAAAGTGAAATAAAGATATGTTTTCTTGATCAAGAGAACCTAATTAATCCAATGGTGATATTTTCAGAGTCTAATTTTGAGTTTTGTGAAAAGGCCCAATCTTAGGGTTTCTATTTAATAATGTGTGATATGTACACTAATGAATGTTAATAAATTGAAATAGGCAAAAGTTGAACTTGGAACATCTAGAAGTGGTGGAACTTGGTATTTGAACACAGTAAAGAGGTATGTGCATTCTTACACCCTATGTTGGGATATTTTCAAACCAAACTCGATATTCCCTAATGAGGCACTATATGAACCCTATTTTCTCTATTCATGACTCTTTTGCTAAATTGCCTCAAAAATTAGTATTGATGTTCTATTTCTTGGGTCTTATACCCCACTACCATGTTTCAAATAAATGATGCTTCTAGTTGCCATAGTTTCTCTTAGCATGTTGATTTTATTAGACTATTTATCTAATGTAGTAGTACTTATGTACAACCACCCATAAATAGGGCATGTGTCATTTCTCCATGGGGAATGTGTTATTCACCCCTATATATAATTTGTGTGGGTGACTGGGAATGTGTTATTTCTCCCCTCACCTATAGGTTGGGATCCAATAGGTGCCTCAACCCTACTTAGTTAATGTAGTCAATATTAATCATGCATGAAATTCCCTTACTATTTTAATGTTATGGCAAGCATCTATTTTGATTATGCCTCATACTCTTGATCTCTTCATCTATTGATGAACTTATAGCCTTTACTTCCGTGTTATTTTCTTTATTTTGTTCTTGTTCATATTGTTGACACATACCTTATTTTCTTTCCCTCTTGCTGGGTGATTTCCCAACCACACCGATTTTGGACAAGTTACTGAACAAGATCAAGGAAAATAGGAGTAAGAGTAGATTCAAGACTTGCTTGAAGTATGTCTAGGCTTCTAAAGCTAGATCCTTTATTTTCTCATCTTTTTCTTTTGAAAAACTTAGTAGTGAACAATGATGAAAGCCATGTAATAGCTTTAGTTTGTTTTCCTTTTCACTACTATTGACATTTTATATATATTTGGTACATGCTTATTTACTTGGAATATTATACATGCATCCCTTAATATCTATTATCTTTGTGAAAATATGGATGTTTTGTATTTCCTTCGAATTTTGGTAAGGAGGTGATATCACTTCTTTACATCATGGTATTAGAGCCTTTGGGCAGCTACTAGGTCATGAAGTTGAAAGCAAGGGTGACTAGAAAGGATTAAGGTTTAGGATCTGGCACGATTTTCCTCCATGCTACTAGCTTGGCTTACGTAGACTCCCAGATCCATATGATACCTGCCTGACTTGAGCTGATACAGATTGTCTGAAACAACATGCTTTTAGGCAATAGTAGCCTTAGACATTCTTTTCTTACCTATGTTGCTATACTCCTGGAAAAGTAATATGATAACCATGCCTTTTAGGGAGTTTACTTGTTTGACAACATGAACAACAACAACAACAACAACTCCAAGGGTTTTGCCCAGAATGACTTCGGTAATTTGGACACCCCCAGTGACACCACAAGGACATAGTGTGGTGAACCCTAACACCATTGGCCTTACCCCAGAATAGGAGTTGGCCTTGTTGAACCATCTACTCTCTTCTACCCTAGTGGGGCAGCTCACTGTTGATGTTGCCAATGCTAACAAGTTAAAGGAGTTCAGCCTGACAGACTTCATCATGATGCAGCCGCCTTACTTCAAAGGAGAGAGTGAACTGAATATGGTTGACAAGGTTGATGATTGGTTTTTGGCCCTGGACCAGACTTACGAGGTCATGTCATGTACTCCTCACTAGAAAGTCTGCTTTGCAACCTACGTGTTGTATGGAACAGATCGAGTGTGGTGGAATGACATAACCCACGCCAGAGACACAACCACTGTGACAAAACTGGGGACAAAAAATTCAAATATGTCCAACCTGGTTGCACTCATGGTAGGTAGGTGTGGGTAGGCTCCAACCCAACAACCGGCCCAACAACTACAACAACCACGACAGAATCTTCCTTCGTGGAACTACAATCAAAATTAGTAATGACCGCCTATGGAGAGGCAGAATGGAAGGGTGTTTGCTCTGAATACTGAAGAAGAAGGAGAGGATGATGAAGTTGTTGAAGGTACCTTACATATCAATATGCATCCTATCAAGGCACTTTTCAATTCTTGCTCTTCGAACACCTTCATGTCTTTCAACTTTCTTCCATGTTAAAGTAAAAATCTGAATACATGGACTATGTGTTAGATGTAAGAACACCTAGTGGAAGAATCTACTCTTCTTATCTCAAACTCCCTACCTTGGACCTTTGAATATCGAGAAAGATCTTTCCTTTAGACTTTATCCTTCTTGACATATCTTTCTTTGATATTATCTTGGGCATGGATTGGTTAAAGAAGCATGATGCAACCTTATTTTGCCAGGAAAAGAAAGTTAGCTTATTGCATCCTGATGGACATAAGCTATGTATCAAGAGTAGGAACTGAGATGATCGAAAATTCATCATATCGGCCATCAAAGTCAAAAAAAACTTGTCTCACAACGGTGTAGAGCATACTTAGCATCTATCATTCTTGATGCCACACCTCTTGTTGTAGATCATACATATGTGGTGAAGGACTTTCCTAATGTGTTTCCTGAGGAGTTTCCCAGACCACCACCAACTCGAGGGGTGGAATTTTTCATCGAGCTTATACCTAGGACCATTGATCTCAAAGCCGCCTTACTGCTTGGCCCTTGCTAAACTTGCCGAGCTTAAGAAGCAGCTTCAGGAGCTTCTTAACATGGATTTTATCCGCCCCATCATCTCACCTTGGGGAGACCATGTCTTGTATGTGAAGAAGAAGGATGGTTCATTGCGGATGTGCATGGACTACCGCATGCTCAATCAAGTGATGGTGAAGAACCAGTATCCCTTTCCTTGCATCGATGACCTATTCAATCAATGGAAGTCAGCCACCATGTTTTCGAAGATGGACCTACGAATTTGCTACTACCAGATGCATGTGAAGGATGAGGATGTGCCAAAGATAGTGTTTAGAACTCACTATGGGATTTATGAGTTCCTGGTCATGTCTTTTAGTTTGACTAATGCCCTTGCCGCTTTCATGAACCTAATAACCCTAGTATTCTTCCCTTACCTTGATCAATTTGTGGTGGTGTTCATTGATGACGTTTTGGTTTAGACTGTGATGAAAGAACATCATCGCAAACACTTGCAGACTATGCTCAACACACTAAGAGAAAACCAACTTTATTCTAAATTCTCAAAATGTGAGTTCTGGATAAAGGAAGTGATGTTTCTGGGTCATGTGATTTATTTCGTACATATAACTATTGATATTGTGAAGGTAAAATATGTGACCAAGTAGAAAGCTTCAAAGAATCCTTCAAATATTCATAGTTTCCTCATGTTAGCAAGTTACTATTGGAGATTCATCAAGAGCTTCACAAAGTTAGCCTTGCCTTTGACCAAGTTGACATGGAAGGAGGTCAAGTTCTCGTGGACACCTAAATGTAAGGTTAGTTTCTAGAAGTTGAAGGAGTGCTTGACATCTACACCTATTCTTGCCTTACATGTTGAAGGCATACCCTATGCCATTTACAATGATGCTTCCAAACAAGTCTTAGGGTCGGTCTCGATACAAGAAGTTAGAGTGATCGCCTATGCTTCCCACCAATTAAAATTGAATGAAGAAAATTGGCCTACACATAATATAGAGCTAGATGCCATTGTTCATGCTCTACAAATCTGGTGACACTATCTCTACAGAGTGAAGTTTGAAGCCTTCTCTGACCATAAAAGCTTGAGGTACTTGTTGACGTAGAAAGATCTGAACTTGTGACAATGAAGGTGGATGGGATACCTTAAGGACTACGACTTTACCATCACCTATCATATCGGTAAAGCAAATGTAGTTGCTGATGTTTTGAGTTAGAAGAAGGATCTTGTATGTGCTACTATGAGCTATTTCATATGGAAGAATCTAGAACATGTTTCTAGTTGGCAACCTCAGACTATTGATTTAGTGGATGAAGATAAGTTGTGTGTTCACATGGATAGTTTGTTTGTTACACTGACCTAGATCTTAGAGTTCTAAGCTTGAGGAGATGAAGGCCTTAGTAGATAAACCACAATCTAACTACTGAGTTGGAGTGGATGGTGTTGTCCGCTTCTGGCATAGGTTGTGGATTCCTAATGTTGGTAATATAAGGCAGAAGGTTCTGAGTGAAGCTCATGGGTCTTAGTACATGGTTCATTTTGGAACAACGAAAATGTACAAAGAACTACAGGAAAGGTTCTGGTACAAGAATATTAAGAATTACATAGCTTTGTTTGTTGCAAAATTTTTGACCAGTCAGCAAGTCAAGATAGAGCATCAATGACCTGGTGGTTTTCTTCATTCGTTTGAGATTCCAGAATGGAAATGGGAAAATATTACCATGGACTTTGTTATTGGCTTCCCTAAGTCAAAGAAAAGTTATGATGCTTTTTGGGTGGTGATTGATCAACTCAAAAAGTTTTCCCACTTCTTGCCTTTAAAATCCACTTACAAAGTTGTTGATATGGATCAGTTGTATGTTGGGTGAATAGTTCGTCTGCATGGAGTGCTTGAAGTGATAGTTTCTGACTGCCCTAAATTTTGCCTCCCGGTTATGGAGTCAGATTCAGGAAGAGATGGGGACTGACCTATAATTCTCTACGTCATATCATCTGCAAACTGATGGTCAATCAGAAAGGACAGTGCAAATTATGTTGGCTAAATTAGACATTATTATAATCTCTTTGTTTTGATGATGACAAACATTTCATTCTTGTGGATCTAATGTGCTACTTGAGTGATGCAGGAACTAGGTGGATGACACAACTTTGGAAGATCGAAATGCTCACAATGTGTATATTTCATGATTGTAATTAAATGTAAAAACTTGTACAAGATATATAAAGTACAAGTACATCAAGCGTTAGATCTTCCCTAGCCACTCGCAACACTTAGATAGGTCATTCCCTATAATAGTGTCACATCTGCACACTCATACACACACTTAGTATCTAGTTCAAAATATTGAAACAGGGTCATTCTCGGTCGACAAACTCCTCGACCGAGACACTCTCGGTCGACAAATTCCTCGACCGAGATTGACCCAAGTAGTCGTTAGACTCAGCAGACAAGGTGGTTGGGAGTTGGAAATGAACGTTGAAAACACTTGCTCCAGGACGTCCCTCGGTCGACAAATCCTCGACCGCGAAGGACTCTCGATCGAGAATTTGTCGACCGAGAAGAGTTCTGTCTGCAATTTTCAGAGTTAATTAACTAGTCATTGCTAAAGCAACTAATGTGTACCTAACGGCTAGTTAAGCACTTAGAACCCCCTAGAAAGTGTCTAGAATGTCCTTAAGCACTTGTAGGTCATTCCTATAAATAGGACAAGCCTTAGGACACCCCATACACACATGTGCTATACTTGAGCTTACATACTTGCAACTGGCAATCTGTTTTGAGCAATTGAGCAACACTAGCATTGGCTACTCATTTCCCTTGCTCCAAATTCGTGTCCTATAGGCTAGCATCTCCTATCCACTAAACCTACACTTCCATACTCATTGGTTAGGAGATCAAAATGCTTGATATAGGAAATCAAGTCTTCTGCTTCAAAGTGGTAATTGTATTTTCCATTTCCTTTCTTGTTCTTTCTTATTCTTTGTACTCTCCTTGCTACTCCTAGGGTTGGAGGCTACGAATTGGAGAGGGTTTGATCTTCTTGGTGAAGAAGGAGATATTTGGACTACTTCTAGAAGGCTATTGCAATGGGAAGCTACTTCAAGAGGAAGGCTACTTCAAGGGGGAGCTTGAAGTTACTTCAAGAAGGCTGCTTCAAGGTTGGTGCAACTACTTCAAGGTGAAGGTTGTCCAAAGGGTGTAGAAAGTATTGTAATTTTATGTAATATCTTCACGAGGTAATAAAATTTAATACTTTCAAACTTCCGGTTGGGTAAGCAACCGGGTAGTGGATTGACTGCCTTAGTATTTGCTAAGGTTGGAACCACTCTAAACACCTTGTCTCCTTCTTATTATTTCAATTGTGGTTGTTTGAATTGAATTATATTAAAATAATCATAAAACCCTATTCACCCCCCCCCCTCTAGTGGTTTTTCAATTGATATCAAAGCAGGGCTTCAAGGAACTCTAACAAAGTCTTGAATAATGGGTGACGAGTTGCTCAACAACCTCAACTTGGAAGGAACACTCGTGGCTAGACCTCCCACTTTTGATGGAACTAACTACATTTACTGGAAGAGGAGGATGCAATTTTACTTCCAAGGAATCAATTGGGACTTATGGAGAATGGTATCAACTCCTTATGAACTTCCTCAAATGGAATATGCAAATTGGGATGCTAATACGGTAAAATCTGCCCAAATGAATGCAAAAGTTGTAAGTATACTTTATTGTTCAATTTCCGTTGGTGAGTTTAATAGAATATCAAATTGTGAAACAGCTTATGAAATATGGCATAGACTTTCTATAATATATGAAGGAACTGTTCAAGTTAAGAACTCTAAAATCGGAATGCTTAAACAGAAATTTGAACAATTTCGTATGGATCAAAATGAGTCTATTAGTGAAATGTATGCAAAATTCTCTTCTATTGTAAATGGTTTAAATGCTTTAGGTAAAGTAATTAGCGAAGAAGACCAAGTTTCAAAAATCCTTAGGTCTCTTCCTCCCAAATACAAGCCTAAGGTGACTGCTATTGAAGAAGCAAATGATCTCACCCGACTAAGGATGGAACAACTTATTGGAAACCTAGAAGCACATGAGGCAACTTTAGAAGAGGAAGAAAAATGATAATGTGAACTTCAACAAGGGAGAAAGAAGGACATTGCATTCAAAGCATCAACCAAGATCAATCATGACACAAGTGAAGATGATAGTGAAGAAGAAACTCTCATTGTAAATGGTAAGCAGTATAAAAGTTTTAAAACTAATAAAACTTCTAGTGTTTCTTCTTCCAGGTGCTTTGAATGTGGCAAAAAGGGATACAGGAAAGGTGATTGTCCAAAACTCAATAAAGGGAAGAAATCATCTCACAAAAAGAAAGAAAGAGCATATAAAGCTGCATGGGATGATTCAAGTGATGATAGTGATGATGGAAAAGAAGAAGTAGAATGTCTTATTGCTACAACAAATGAAGAAGAAGAAGAAGAGGTAAGTCTTTTTGATCTGCCAAAAGAAGATCTAATTTCTAGTCTTCAAGATACACATGAGAAATATATTGAGTGCAAGAAGAAATTTAAGAAATCAAATAAAGTAAATGATGAGTTAAATGTTAAACTTCTTGCTCTCACATCTGAAAATGAAGATCTCAAAAAGACTATTGAAGATTATGATATTAAGCTAAAATCTGTAGAAGCAAATTGCAATCTTCTTTCCCTAGAAAAGTTAAA
The DNA here is from genome assembly GCA_963693085.1 of Alisma plantago-aquatica. Taxonomy (NCBI): domain Eukaryota; kingdom Viridiplantae; phylum Streptophyta; class Magnoliopsida; order Alismatales; family Alismataceae; genus Alisma; species Alisma plantago-aquatica. The sequence continues at coordinate 647,234,697 of OY856410.1, forward strand.
CTTGCAAACTCAAGTAAATGATCTTCAAAGACAATCTATTTTGTGTACACATCTAGATTATGATATTATTGTAAAAGAAAGATATTCTTTATTATCTAATCTAGATCAAGAAAAATTAGATATCAAGAAGAAAATGGATGAGATTATGAAGTTACAACAAAAAGTGAGTAGCTTGAGTAACATAATATTCTTGATAATATCTTAAATGATTCTTATCATCAAAATGGAAGGAGAGGACTAGGTTATAAGACTAAAGGAAAATCTTATCAAAAACCTAGTTGGAGAAGGACACAAGTGCTAGAGAATCAATCCATGTATGTACCCAAGAACAACTCAACTCCTAGAAAGAGAAATGAGATTGACTCTATTAGTTGTCATTATTGCTTGTGTCTTGGACACTACTCTTTTTCATGCCCATACAAGAAAAGGAATGATGATCTATCTTGGGTTCCTAAAACTTAGAAGTTTAAATTTGACTAGTTGAGATTTGACCTAAATTGATTCTTGATATACAAATGTCATATCTCAACACAATCGAGTTTTAACTTTCATATTCTTGTTTTACTTGGAAACAATTATTGAAAACAGTTCTGAAATAGTACAGAAACATTCTCGGTCGAGAAACTATTCGATCGAGAACACTGTCGGTCGAGACATAGTCGACCGAGCAGGTTACTGTTCTTAAGTTTGCAACAAATATGATAAAACTTGTAGAAACAGCAGCATTCTCGGTCAAGAAAATGTCGACCGAGATAAATTCAGTCGACAAACAGTTCGACCAAATCAAGTTCTGCTGAAACTGTTTTCAAATTAATCTAGTTTGCTATCAATTTGTTATTAATAATTGATTTAATATGCAAATCAAGAATAAATCTTAGAGACCATCTTTGAAACAAGACATATTGATCTTTTTGTATCATGAATTAAGATATAACATTATGAAACCCTTAAACATATTGCAAAGTGTTATATGAAGACTGATTTTGAACAAACCATATTCATTGATTGAAAAAGTTCATTAAGCATGTTTAATTACATGGTTTGTCTTAAAATTGAAAACTTATGAACCTGAATGAGATTATTTTGGTTTATTCTCTAAATTGTTTGGCTTACATATGAACCATGATTAGTTTAATCAAAGAAATTACTGTCTTATCATAATCCACATGGTTTTTCCTAAAGTATTTCTTGGTCTATCCATATAGGAACTATGTGTATTGAAATTTAGTTTAAATGATCATAATCATTGTATTTCATGAAATTATATGCTTCTATCTTGATCATTCTATTGTGGATATACTTATACTGTTCTATCATAAATGTTGTGCCATGCTCATTATGTTTCATTGGTTTGTCTAAAATAAATCTTTGATCCATATATACAAACCATGAATGGATATTGTTTTTGATCATTATGATTCAGCTCATATGAAGATGCCATTTTGCATAAACAATAAAACTTCATGGCACAAATGATTTTTAAAATCTACAGAAATCACACTTTACATATAAATGTTCAAATTGGAAATCTACAGAAATTGTCTTTTGGTTAAAATCAAGTTTGACCAAGGGGCTCTATGGTCAAAGTCAAGGTCGACCTAAAATAAGCTTGACAAAATGCTTATGTGTACATCATTTTATTGTACTTAATCTTAGCATCTTGATTCAAAATGTGTTTATCATGTTGAAAACATAATTTTAGTACATAACTCTCATAAAAGGTCAACTTATTATGATCTAATATTGATTGTGACCTTAGAATCCTTAAATTATCTTGACTATAAGATTAAGGGGGAGCTCACACAAACTATCTTGATTATAATATTAAGAAGCTTACAAAACTTTGTAAACATCATTTGAAGTTTGTTATGACCTTAGTATCCTTAAAAGTAATTTTGGAAATCTACAATATTCACGAATATGACATATATCTTGTTCTTAACGGAATTCTCTAAACAAATTATGGGCTTAACATCCTATGTATTTGATTAGAGATACATTCTATTATAAGATTAAATGGATCTCATATCATTTTCAGGGCTTAACATCCCGTGTAAAATGGATGAGAAATCAAAATACATATGCCATGGATCTAAAAGGATCTCATATTATTTCAAGGCTTAACATCCTTTGCAAATGATTGAGAAACAAATTGTGGCTAAATTCGACAATAAATGGTTTACAATTATATTAATCCCAGATTTTAAAATTGCATATCTCAGTTAGGGGGAGCATAGCATAAAATTAAGGGGGAGATATAAATGTCATACAAAATGATTCTCTTGGATATCTTTTTGAAATGACAAAGGGGGAGAAATAATATAAAACCAAAAACATAAAGTAAAATGAGTTTCATAAATCTCGGGCCAGTACACACTTGCAAAACAAGAGAATGGCTACAAAAGGTAAACTCCAGGTATGAAACTCATATGATTTATATTTCCTTATTTTATATTTAGGAAATGTTTGTCATCTTCAAAAAGGGGGTGATTGTTGGCTAAATTAGACATTATTATAATCTCTTTGTTTTGATGATGACAAACATTTCATTCTTGTGGATCTAACGTGCTACTTGAGTGATGCAGGAACTAGGTGGATGACACAACTTTGGAAGATCTAAATGCTCACAATGTGTTAATTTCATGATTGTAATCAAATGTAAAAACTTGTACAAGATATATAATGTACAAGTACATCAAGCGTTAGATCTTCCCTAGCCACTCATAACACTTAGATAGGTCATTCCCTATAATAGTGTCACATCTGCACACTCATACACACACTTAGTATCTAGTTCAAAATATTGAAACAGGGTCATTCTCGGTCGACAAACTCCTCGACCGAGATTGACCCAAGTAGCTGTTAGACTCAGCAGACAAGGTGGTTGGGAGTTGGAAATGAACATTGTAAACACTTGCTCCAGGACGTCCCTCGGTCGAAAAATCCTCAACCGAGAAGGACTCTCGATCGACAATTTGTCGACCGAGAAGAGTTCTGTCTGCAATTTTCAGAGTTAATTAACTAGTCGTTGCTAAAGCAACTAATGTGTACCTAACGGCTAGTTAAGAACTTAGAACCCCCTAGAAAGTGTCTAGAACGTCCTTAAGCACTTGTAGGTCATTCTTATAAATAGGACAAGCCTTAGGACACCCCATACACACGTGTGCTATACTTGAGCTTACATACTTGCAATTGGCAATCTGTTTTGAGCAATTGAGCAACACTAGCATTGGCTACTCATTTCCCTTGCTCCAAATTCATGTCCTGTAGGATATCATCTCCTATCCACTAAACCTACACTTCCATACTCATTGGTTAGGAGATCAAAATGCTTGATATAGGAAATCAAGTCTTGTGCTTCAAAGTGGTAATTGTAATTTCCATTTCCTTTCTTGTTCTTTCTTATTCTTTGTACTCTCCTTGCTACTCCTAGGGTTGGAGGCTGCGGATTGGAGAGGGTTTGATTTTCTTGGTGAAGAAGGAGATCTTTGGACTACTTCTAGAAGGCTGTTGCAATGGGAAGCTACTTTAAGAGGAAGGCTACTTCAAGGGGGAGCTTGAAGTTACTTCAAGAAGGCTGCTTCAAGGTTGGAGCAACTACTTCAAGGTGAAGGCTGTCCAAAGGATGTAGAAAGTATTGTAATTTTATGTAATATCCTTGCGAGGTAATAAAATTTAATACTTTCAAAATCCCGGTTGGGTAAGCAACCGGGTAGTGGATTGACTGCCTTAGTATTTGCTAAGGTTGGAACCACTCTAAACACCTTGTCTCCTTCTTATTATTTCAATTGTGGTTGTTTGAATTGAATTATATTAAAATAATCATAAAACCCTATTCACCCCCCCTCTAGTGGTTTTTAAAATTCTAGAGGATTTGCTTTTTGCTTGTGTGATGGATTGGGGAGGTGCTTGGGATAGCTATCTGCCATTAGCTGAGTTTGCTTAGAACAACAACTACCAAGCTAGTATCGATAAGTCACTTTTGAAGCCATCTATGCTAGACCTTTTCATTCACCTTTGCATTGGGATGATGTTGGCGAATAGTATTTGGTGAAGACAGACACTATGCATATGATGATAGATAAAGTTCAGCTAATTTAGAAGTGTATGAAAGCTGCTCAAGATTGACAGAAGATGTATGCTGACAAGAAGAGATCTTGCTTCTTAGTGGGTGAATATGTGTTCTCAGAGATCAAGCCTATACACTCTATTTCTAGATCTAAAGTTAAAGGCAAATTGAGTCCCCTCTATGTTGGACCATTCAAGATCTTAGATAACATTGGAGATTGTGCATACTACTTAGCTCTTCCTCCTACCTATGACAAGATTGATAATGTGTTCCATGTCTCTATGTTGAAGAAGTATGTGAAGGACCCTTCTCATGTTCTTACTATTGAGCCTATGGAGATTCATGAGAATCTAATATATGAGGAGCTACCTATGAAGATCCTAGACTCCCAAGTAAAGTAGCTGAAGAACAAGGAGATTGAGTTGGTGAAAGTTTTGTGGAAATATCATGGTTTGGAAGAAACCACTTGGGAGTTGAGAGATGAGATGTTGCATACTCACCTTTTTTTTAGATTTCAAGGATGAAATCCTTTTTAATGGGTGGAGTGATGTAACATACTAAATTCTAAATGTAATCTCCATGTAACCGTTTTCCCTAAGTTTTCTTCTCATTTATGTCCTTTATGTCCTTGTTGATGAATTAGTGGAATTTATAGTGGTTTGGTGAATGTTTGTTCAATAATTATACCAATGGAAGGGTTTATGCACAAATACCTCAGTTAAAGCTTATTTAAGGATCTAAAATGCAAAATCACCACTTAAGTGGAACAATGGTGAATAATTTTTTGCTAGAAGTGTAAGGCCCCAAACCTTGCTTAATGTGTTGAACAATCTTAATTACCATAATTAAGTGCTCTAAACCTTAATCTAACCTTGTGAGATGTTTTGAAATCACAAGATAAGCTTAATTTTCAAGTTTGGTCCAATTTGGATGTTGTTTATGCAAGTTATGCAATTTTTATGCTCGTTTTGGACTTTTTTTACAATTTACCCAATTGGGAGGTTTTCTTTGCAAATTGCCACATTCCTTATGATCTTTAGATGCTTCCTTATCATTCTCGAGCTTGTTGGTCCATGGGGTGCCTAGTTGTACCTTGGTTTGGAGCTTATCATTCCTTATTGGTGGTGGGCCTGGAGAACCGACAATTGATAGCTAAGAAGTCTCTAGGATATGTGGAACAGCTGTTTGCATGGCCATAGAAGATCTAGGCTATGGATACATGGAAAATATCCATGGACACCTCATGCTTGACTCCTTCCTTATCCATAAAGGCTTGCATGTCCATGGGCACCCTTACCCATGGGCACATGGAAAGTAACTTGAAGCCTCATGCTTTTCTTCTTCCTTATCCATAAAGGCGGCATGACCATGGGAACCCTTAGACATGGAAACATGGAAAGTAGCTTGGAAACCTCATGCCTTGCTTCTTCCTTAACCATAAAGCTTTATATACTCCTTCCTTACCTCCCAACTAAAATATTTGATCCATATCACCTCCCTCCAACTTAGAACTTCATCCTCTCTCTATTTGGCCATAGAGGATCTGTCCCAAGGTAGAAGAAGATGCTATCTTGGTGAATAAGATCTTCTAGGGTTTCATCTAAGCTCGTCTAGGGTTTCTAAAGTCACCTTTTGGCGTTTCCAACCAAGGGAAGTAGGTACCTTCCCTTTTTCCTCTGTTTTACCTGATGTTCTTCTTCCTTCCACCTTCCTCCAGGTTGGAACCCTGGTCTTCCATGGTGGAACTCCATCTAAAGCTCAAAACTCTTCTATTCATGTTGCTCTTGCTTAGGGTTTGTATCCTTGAGAAGAATGTGATTCTTTCTCTAGTTTGGAGCTTGTGCTTGGAGCTACCAACCCATCTTGCTCGAGTTTCCTTCTGATTGAGATCTAATCTTCTTCCTAGAGGCAAGTTATATAACTTGCTCCATGTTTATTGCTTATTATAAGCTTGTTAGTTCATATTCTTATGCTTAAATGATGATCTCCACCTTTATATGATGTTCTTGTTTGGGGTTTCATTTGTTTGTTTTTCTATACTTTGTTAGTAGCTCTAGATGAGCCTAAAATGATTGGTACATCCCTCATAGGGTAAAGGATGACCTAGGATAGGTTGTGGGGGGGAAGTCATGGGATGACCCCTCTCCCTCTCTCTTCCTCGCTTGCAATTGAATTGTTGACGTGTCATTTTCTGGTTGTTCAGAATTTGAAAATTCATATCTTTTAAACGACCTGTCCAAAATTAATAAAAAATATGTTTTGGAATCAGAAAATTAAGCCCTATCTAATAAAATGCTTTTGAGGTCTGATTTCAAGGTTTTTCGAAAGGTGATTTTTGGAGTATGATCTTAATACATAAAATCCATAATAATTACAACTTAATCACCATAACTCCAAAATTGACATAAAATATATTTTCTTGATCAGGAAAACCTAATTAGTCCAATAGTGAGATTTTCAGGGTCTAAATTTGAGTTTTGTTGTGAAAATGTCCAATCTTAAGGTTTCTATGCAATAATGCGCAATATTTTACACTAATAAATGCTAACAATTTGAAATAGGCCAAAGTTGAACTTCAAACATCAAACTTGGTATTGAACATAGTAAAGAGGTATGTGCATTCTTACACCCTAAGTTGGGATATTTGTAAACCAAATATTATATTCCCTAATGAGGCACTATATGAACCCTATTTTCTCTATCCATGATTCTTTTTCTAAATTGCCTCAAAAATTAGTATTGATATTCTATTTCTTGGGTCTTGTACCCCACTACCATGTTTCAAATATATGATGATTCTACTTGCTATAGTTTCTCTTAGCATGTTGATTTTATTATACTATTTAGCTAATGTAGTGGTACTTATTTACAACCGCCCATAGATAGGGCATGTGTTATTTTGCCCCGGGGAATGTGTTATTCTCCCCCATATATAATTTGTGTAGGTGACTGGAAATGTGTGATTTCTCCCCTCACTTATAGGTTGGGGTTCGATAGGTGCCTCAAACCTACTTAGTTAATGTAGTTAATATTAATCATGCATGTAATTTCTTTACTATTTAAATGTTATGGCAATCATCTATTTTAATTATGCCTCATACTCTTGATCTCTTTATCTATTGATGAACTTATAGCCTTTACTTCTGTGTTAATTTCTTTCGTTTGCTCTTGTTCATATTGTTGACACATACCTTGTTTTCTTTCCCTCTTGTTGGGTGATTTCCCAACATCCAAAATTTTGGACAAGGTGTTGAACAAGATCAAGAAAAACATGACAAGGAGTAGATTCAAGACTTGCTTGAAGGATATCTAGGTTGCTAAAGTTAGATCCTTTGTTTTCTCGTCTTTTTCTTTTGAAAAACTTATGTGGTGAACAATGATGAAAGTCATGTAATAGCTTTAGTTTCTTTTCCTTTCCGCTACTATTGGCATTTTATATGTATCTGGTGCATGCTTATTTAGTTGGAATATTATACATGCATCCCTCAGTATTTATTATCTTTGTGAAAAGATGGATATTTTGTATTTCCTTTAAATTTTAATACGGAGGTGATCTCGCCTCTTTACAACTACATTCACATGAAAGACAACTTGGTATATCTATTATAGGTATTGCATGCAAATACATCCCCAAAAGTCTAATGTTTAACCATGCATGGATGTACAACAAACCGCCTGGTTAAACATTTATAAAAGATATAAATGAAACTTGACAAGTTTTATTCAATTTTTTATACCATCTCACATAGCTAAAATAATGCTTTTGAAATGCTTTGGTGATTGATCAAATTTAGATCTTATTTATTATTATGATATTTTCTATTTCTTGTACATATGTTTTGTAGGTACAATAGACATACAAGATTCAGACTTGATGACGATTCATTCAGACTTAACGATGACTCTTTCAAACATACTAGCTCCATTCCTCCCCTATATATGATAATCTTTTTCAATTATCATTGATGCGTTATCAAGTTTTATCTCTTTTCCCATCTTCTTAGTCATTGTACAAACGCATTAGCCGAACATCTTATGTATTTTATATGTACATAACAACACGACCTCTTTCTTCCTTGTAGTAAAGAACGTCTTTGTATTTTGTTTGGTAGCTTTTAATACCTCTGTTCCTGCTTACTTCACATATGTGTTCATTAGATTTTTTTCTGCTGCTTGCTCGGTTTCTTAGCTCAGTTGATTATATTTGTTTTTTATATTTTTTCCCGTGTCTAACCGTTTGTTGATCTGCTTTTTGAGTTACAATTTTACTACCACGTTAAACAGAAAAGAATGAAGGTATCTAGAACTGCCATGTTTCGACCTGTTTGCCCACCCATTTAGTTAGGGTTTGTGTAACATCAGTTTGGTAGTCTACTTAGTTCGATTAGTTTGTGTTTCAATTATATATTTACAAATTAATCAATGCTCTATTTATGTTCTTACATGTTGGAGAGAGTCACCTAGATTTTCATTGAATTGTTCTCTCAGGTGGGTTGTATAAAAATATAATGTGGGGAATGTAGTATAAATCATGAGCATTACAAAAAAGTTATTTTAACTTTAAAAGAAATTTTAACATCCTGCTTGTGTGCTCATTTTTCCAATATGTTTGTGTTTTCCAAGAACATATGTGTGTTAATCGACCCATATGTATATACATATTGGGTGGGAGTAACCCAATTGTTGATTGAGATGCTCTCCTTATAGGTTGTATATTAATTATTGTACGTCAATGTAGTCCTAAATTTGGAACAATAAAAAAGTAGATATATGTGTTATTCATGAAGATAAGTTATAAGGGCGAGTTATATATTTTCCTATAAAAATAGATATAATCATTATCTGTGAAGTTTTTTCCTGCTATTTATAATTTTTTTACAAAGCATTGATATAGTCTATATGTACGCTATTTTAACATCTTACTTCATTTAATAATTTTTATTTTTTTTACAAAATTGATAACAAAAAATGACATTGAACACTATTTGAATACTTTAATTTGCCTAGTATGTAAATTTTGTATTATTGGTTCACTCCAGTAGAGTAATTCTGTAAGAATCCATTATACTAAATGAGATTACTCAAAACATAAAACACACTCGATCATTAATTAATCACATACCCAAAAATATGGGTAAATTAAAACAAATTTTAATATCAACACCTGCTAAAAAACGTTTAAATAAGAGCCCAACATCTTTCTTATATCCATACTATGCCATGAATTTGATATAAATTGTTCTATTGCCTTAGCTACAACATATATACACAGGAGAACAATATTTGTATATGCCATACAACAAACATTAACATGCTAACAAAATTCTGATTCGTTTGAAACACCATATACAAACTTTTCCTACCCGGACCTGAGAGTACAAGGATGACTCTAGGATACACGAGACATCTAATCAACTTTCTTAAAGATTCATTATTGTAGTTCCTCTTTACTTCCACGGTTCTGTTGTCATTACTGCCGATTACCTAAAAAGATGTGTTAAACCACTAGGGTGAGACCCATGTCCCAACAAGAGATATAACCTCCAACAACACTTATTGATTACAACATTTTAAATAGTAGATATTTGAGTAGTTGGAGTATTTAATAATCAATTTAACATATTGAACAGTTTAAGTATGCTAAATAGATTAAACAAATAATCTTAGCAACAATTATGATCACCAATGCATATATAGGTAACAAATATATCCATTTCTCTGGATAGATATCTACTCAAATATCATCAAATTGCATCTAATAACAATCATTATCATTAATCTGATTATCATCATATTCCTTGATAACAACACAAGCAATCTAGTAGCATAAGCATCCATGACATCATGAATATGTCTAGTAACATAACATGGCTATCATTATTGGCATCTCAAATAAAGGGAACAAATCTATATTATAAGTAGAACTAACATCATAGCACAATTAACTTCATATGCATGGTTAGCAGTTTAAGCATTTATAATTACATAGGCATGGCTAGCAATATTAAACATAGCTAGAAGCACCATCTTAACCATCAGTGTCAGTATATTTGACAACATGAGCATAACTACAATATAAACATATCTATCATCTCTTATTATACTATACATGATCTCAGTGAAAAGAAAGCTAACACGGGTTATCATCCAATACAAAGTGTTGTGTATAACCCTAAATAGATATGCTATGCGACTATCTTACATCTTTTATTATGCCTGGGGAATTTGAATCGTACCATCCAAAGTCCAACCGACCCCTGTGAAGGGCTATTCGGTTCCGTACAAGATCTAGGAGTATCGGTATCCTAAGATCTCTTCCCCTCAGTCAGTACGAGTAAAAAGGCAGTGCCATATCAGTCAAAGATGCCACTAAAGAGATATATAATCAAGCTGCTAACCACTAGTCTACCCTTGGTACAAGTCACAACACTAGAAACTAGGGTATATAAAACCGTCTAATGCGAGGTACAACTGCAGTTGTCCTCAATCACATCAAATGTCTGAGGCATGATCATAGCCATCCTCCATAACCTGCATTGTGGATGACAAGGACATATCCTCAACTTGCCACCCCCACATACTCAACATTATGCGCTCCGAGTTTCCCTTAGGAATACTTGTTTCACCATCCAACAAGTTCTAACACTGAAGATGGCTCTACGGCACATGGCACTACATGATTAGAGTTGCACTTGATTAGTTATGCCAATTGTGTGAATTAAGCCTACATCAAATATGTGGACATACAAACCCTAATTCACTTCTAGAAAGCATATAAATATCACAGCTTCAAAAGATAGAAAATGTGTGAAACATAATTTCTCATCTCATCATCACATGCTACTATTCACTTGCCATTCATGGGACTACACTAGTCATCATACTATCACAAGATATAAATCATTTTCACAATATCATTGGGTAACAACCCTTATCAACACAAGACGATTACACCTCATTCAGGGCTCAACCATGCCCAAAGTTCATTAAGAGCACCATACTATTCCCTGTAAGATCATCATTATCTTTGCATGCCTTACAACAAGGCTCAACAACATCACTTACATATAATACACCAGATCAGCATAATATTGCAGTAATGAGCTAGGAGATATTCATAAACAATCATAGCAGGGTTATATTAACATTAAGAACATTCCTATATTACATCAATATGAAAGGAATCTAGATATGATTAACCCTCATCATATTCATAATGCACATGTTTAGCATAAGAAAGTATCAACCATGTGGCTATGATAACTACCAATTAGCATATTAAGGTTATGATCATATTAAGGAGGTTGTTTCACTATCATTCCATCATATAAGAATGTTAAACATGAATACTCATCTTTATCTATTTACATTAAAGTTAGGTTCAACAAGATAAATTATATTAATTTTACTAATCAACACTTATACCTAAACCCTAACTCACGACATCCCCATTGGATCATGGATGCATAAGGTGAAGCATCACCATCACATTCCATACTATTCTCAAGTATGAACCCACACATTAATCAAGGTGTAACCATCAGGTTATAGCATACTAGGGTTTCACCAACAATAAGAGAGTACTCCATAATTGTATTATTCATTCAAGGACTATTCATACCCAATTACCATCATTTAGTTATATTAAAGATAGGTATAACAAGCTATACCTCATTAGGGTCACCCATTAATTCATTATGGTGATTATCAATCATAATCACATGAGGGTAAGGGTAAGAATACAAGTTTAAGGCATGGAACCATCAAATTCTCATCATTAGAATCATAACATTACACTATAGGCTTCACCTAAAACAATGGGAATATTGAGGCATCGACTTCTAACAATTAAATGTTGGAATGGTAAAGCAATTGGTCGTTTACATAAGTAAACATCTTGAACAAACCACCTATGAAGTCATTGAGTTGTGCTCTAGAAAGAGTCACCATCTAACCCTAGACACCCCTGATTAACAACATAAAAAGTTCCATTGAGAGTAGGATAAAATCCACAAGCGGTTATTTATTTAAAATAAGTCGTCAGTAAATGAGATTCTTAAGTTGATCTCATAAAGGAAACCATTTAAATCACTTTATTAGGACCAACATGTTATATTTAGGCATCATTCCAATTTATTGGAGGAAGAAACATTACATCGTAACCGTTAGGTCAATTTCATATATTAAAACCATCAATTGGAGTATAGGTCCGGCCATTGCATCAAATGACCCAAGAAACTATTGGTTTAAGGTTTAATTGATGCTACAACTACATGATTAACTCACCATAGGTTGTGGAGACCCGATCCACCATCATTAGTGACCATTAAGTCACCATTGGTTGTTAGATCAGCACTATATTCATTAATCACCATTGAATATCAAACTAATATTACCATTGATTGATAGCATTATTAGGGTATTTAATTATTAATCACTAAGCTTCTAATTAGGCCAACACCTGACCTAAGGGGTGAATGTCAGTTGACATCCTTGGTCACCACCATTAGTAGTTATGAAGATAACACCATAGGGTTGTTGCAATGGTACCACCATCTAGTCTGGCTTTATAGAAGAAACAAGCTTTAAATCCTAAAATTGACCATTGGTTGATAGGTGTTTAGCACCATCGGTTGTCAAACTAACCTGATCCAAGTCATATTATAACTTAGGAATAATTTACAAATGATCATAGGTTCATCTAGAATTGAAATCAGAATAGGGAACATTATAAAAATTGGAATCCAAGTCAAGCATAGCTTTTTAGTGCATGGATCATCATTTAAAAGTAAGAACATGAGCTAGCAAGCTTATGGTAAGCAATAAATGTGGAACAAGTTATAAAACTTGCCTCTAATTAGAAGATAAACTCCCAAAAATAAGAAAACATGAGCAGGTAGGGTAGAAAATCCAAGCATAAGTTGTAAACTCGTCCATCTAGTACCTTTCTTCATCAAATGAGCAAACCCTAAGCATAAGGAGCAAGAAAGGTAGGGTTTTAGAGCTTTAGAGCAATTTCTACCATGGAACAACAAGGTTTAGACCTGGACAAAGGTAGGAGGAAGGATAAAAAAAATAAATGGAGAAAAGAAGGAGATTCTTATCACTAGAAGGAAGCTTTTTAAACCTTAAAAGGAAGTCAATTGCAACCCTAGATTCTTTTTCCAAGAAGATCCCCATTTTCTTCTTTCTTGGATAGGAAATTCATAGAATCACAGAGGGATAACAAGGTTCTTAGAAGGAGAGAAGTAGTGGAGAGGAAATGGTTCATATGGGTGCTTAGGGATAAGTATATGAAACTTTAAGATAAAGAAAATGAAAAAGTTAAAGTTCTAGTATCTTTCCAAGTGTCCATGACCTTAAACTATTAAGAATATACAACACACACCCAAGAAGCTCCCCCACCATCCATATAGACCTGATTAGATCTTATTTTTCGAATTTCCAAGCCAATCAAATAATTCATTACTTGATAGATACTAAAGGTAGCTCATCCATGAAGGGGGTAAACCCTAAAATACCCTTGAGGAAAACATGTTTAAACCAAGATTTAAATAGTCTTCCCATGGCTCAAAAAGATCAAGAATGATGAGAAAACATACAAAGAAGATAATGAAATTAGTAAATTACAAAGAAAATCTCTCAATTGGGTAAATTACAGAAAAGTCCAAAATGTGCATAAAATTGCATAACTTGCACAAACAATATCTAAATTGGACCAAATTTAACTTAAGCTTGTCTCATGATTTCAAAGAATATAACAAGGTTAGATTAGGGTTATAAGAATTCAATTATGATAATTAAGCTTGTTCAACTCTTTAAGTAAGGTTAGGGGTCTCACAAATTCTGTATCAAAAATGTGTTGTCAAACCATGTGACTGTGTCTAATGTTCAAGTAACTTGTTTTCAATGTTTCCCAGTATAAAACAAGTGACAAATTATATTTAAGTAGCTAATATTGAACATTCACTAGTACATAACCAACCTTTAGTGTCGGTTATTTAAGGCCTTTGGCGTCAGTTTCAAAGCGACACCCAACTGGGCACCGCTAAAAGTCAAAACCTTCAGCGTCAGTTTTAACATCGACACCATAACCCTTCCCGCCACCAAAAACGTGCCAGCAAGGGCACTATAGGCATTGGTTATTTAATAAAACCAACACTATATCCAAGTCAAATATGTCGGCGTTTTACAAAAACCGACGTCATAATCCTTCTCGCCACCAATAAAACGCACCAGCAAGGGCACCATCGACGTTAGTTTTTATATATAACCGACACTACCTAGCCACATAGACATCGGTTTTTTGCCAATAACTGATGTTGTATGTCTTTGTTTTCGGTTTTATACTAATAACCAGTGTTTAGAAAATTGGCCCGTGCGTCCGCATATGCGGCCGAATAATCGGTTCGGTCAATGGGCCGCGGTGCATATCGTGAATCGCCCATCCAAGCGGGCTTGGCCCGATTAAACAGCAAAAACACCGCATATGCGGCCGACTATTCGCCGCTTTTCAAATAGGGATCATTTTTTTAATTTCACTCTCGAGCTCTTATACCCTGGCTGGCCAAATAAACCTCACGGGCCAAATAAACCTCGCGCAGGCTATTTCTACAGGTGATGCTCCCCGATACCCTAACAGCTGCGGCGATCCTTGCTGATGGACTTCTAGACAGTGGCGGAGGCTGCCCTCTAGTCGTGCGATGGCTGCCCTCCAATCGTGCGACGGTTGTCCTCAAGGTGCGCCGGCTTCCCTCAAGCAGTGCGGCGGCTCTCCCGGCTCTCCCTCAAGCACTGTTTGTGCCTCTCCCTTGATTGCTTGGACGGCGGCTTCCCTCAAGCACTGTGGCGTCTCTCAAGCTTGGTTGGGCCTTCTTCAACCTTAGACGGCGACTCACAAGTAAACAATTGTTCTATTTTGGGGTTAATCAGTCAGTAGTCGTTTCCCCTCTATTGGCCAAGGAGTTGTCGCACACCCCTCTATTGCTTATGATTCTTAAAAATCTTCTTAATCCTGATTCTAAACTTGAGGATCACATCTCTATGGCTAGAAAAGGGACTTTGTCTCTCAAGGATTGTTGGAACTTGGAATACGTGTAGGATGAAAGACCAAAGTATGAATTGGCCAAAGTTCACCTGGAATAGTATGATTCTGAGGAATTTATACTCATTAGTCATTACCCTATTGATGGAACATGAGAAGTTTAATCTATATTCTTGTCATTAACCAAAGTAAATTATTTCTTGATAGACTAATGACAAGTTAATTTGTATCCGTACACCAACTATTTATCCAAAAGTTCTGTTATGCATTGTACTTGTGCTTGAAACAGTTCCTATAGATTGGTGATTCCATCCATTTACAATGATCTAGTTATATTATCAAACTGAAATATAACATGAAGCACATGGCACATCAATGCATGGTCTCAATAATAGCATCTTAGATATCAAATAGTTAGTGGGGAAAACTACTATACACACATACATGATTCTATTTTTGTATCTGTTTAGAAACCATACTATTGCCATTATGAAATATGAATCATGATAGATGATGCATATGGCATAAACTTCAGCCAATTGAACATTTCTACATGTAGTGAACCATTGATGCAAGTCCTCTTCTTGATGATCCTATCATTGAATTGAAGGTTTTCTGTCAAATTTCTGATTTGTCACTTCCCATGCATTGAGCTAGCATGTTCAGGTGCTTATTTCCAACTACCATTTCTTACAATTATGCCAATTTGGGTTATTTCTCTCTCATATTAGTTTGGAAGTGTCTCTTACTCTCATGTGAGTACTCTATTTGTTATCTGTGTTGGATTAGTGAAGAAAACACACATCATATTTTCTTCTCATGCTGCTATTTTTATGATCTATGAGCTTATTTCAGTTCATTCTTTGGTTGTGTACCAAGATGGCTCAATGATATTGTGCACCTCAATGTGAACCTTTTGGGATATGTTATTTAAATTATTTTCATCTTCAATCATGCTTATTTCTTAGTTAATATTCAAATGAAATTTCATTTTTTGTTATATCCCCAGTTATGATTGTTCCCTTTATATATCGAATTATATATGGTCAATATATAAATTTATGTATATATAATAAATTTATAAAAAAAATCTAAAACCGCATATACTCCCGCATACCGTATATACTCTATTCGGTACCATGTCCGCCCGTACACCGATTACCACTTTTCAAAACACTGCTAATAATCGACGCCTATGTTCTGATTTTTTTTCTTATCAGTTTGCAGGCCAGCTTTATGGCTGGTCAGCATGATGCAGAACTTGCAGTTCAGTTCTGAACTGTAGGTTTACAACATCCATTGATATCAGCCAACAACATGCCACAAACTTGCAAACTTAACAAGATGGAGAATATTATATATGGATCATGTGATTCACACACATGTATAAGTACATTTAATCATATGATTCATCACACACATGTATACGCACATTTAATCACATGATTCATCACATAAATGTAGAAACCTATAGTTCCATCATCATCATAATAGTTATGAACATGCAGCGGTGTTGTTGTCCAAGACAGTAACTAAACAAGGGGGTTGTTGTACCCCTAAACATGCACATAAGTAAAATAACTGAGAAGAGAGAGACACTAGACTAGATACACAACTTAAACAACAACAACATGGTCCAGAATCAGCAATCATCATCATCATCGTCATCATCATCGCTATCCTCTGTAAAGTACTCAAATCGGACCAGATGATCGGGCGTCTCGTTGTTGATGTTGGTTATCCAAACCTTGATGGTATTATGGCCAACCAGACGAATAAAAATCTTGTCACTACGACCCAATAGCATCTTCCGAACCCACTCGCCAACTGGATGTGGATATAAGATTCCCGTCAACATTGTACTTAACCTCGATAACAGAAGTTGAAATTCCAAAATTTAAGGTCACTTCACCAGTCGTGTAGCGTCTTCCGTTTAGATAATGCCAATGTTTAGGTATAGTGAGTTGTTCTAATGAACGATCGTCTAGAATGATGTCCAACTATTCTTCAACATGGAATAGTAACATTGGGGTAGAGGCCCAAGCCATTATGCCTACAATAATGTAAAATGTTGAGAAAAAGTAATATAAATGTAAGTACTAACATCACACAACAACGATGGGTTATTTCATATTCATGTAGGAGAAATAATTGATGATGATGAGGATGATAACTAAGTTATTCATTACACTAAGTTATTCATTGTATCTGTTAAACTATCTATCCCACCCCTACCCTCCTCCCCTGGCCCTCCCTCTTCCCACCTATCCCACCCCTACCCTCCTCACACCACCCTCCATCCTCCCCTGGCCCTCCACCTTACCCACCCCTACCCTCCTCCCACCCTACCACACCCCTCACCCTCCCCTGGCCCTATACCCTACCCCACCCCTACCCTCCTCCCACCATACCACTTACCCTAGGGACCTAAACTTGACAAGTCCTATTAGAATACATCGAGCCTTCACCAAGTCACATCCTCTGTCTCTCTAGCCCTTTCTGCTTCTCCCTACTTAGTTAATTCTAGTATAGCTTAGTTGCTTTTACTTCCTTCAATTGAATTGCCTAGTCTTGCTAGTTAGGGTTAATTTAGGTTTTGCTTGCCTTAGTGCTTAGCTTAGTTCTTAATTTTTAATTGTTTTTCTAAAATAGTGTAATTAAATTCATTCATTCATAATTAACCCTAATTAATCAATATTAATCAACTACACAATCTTAGAGAAACTAAGTACAAATCTAATTAATTAAGTTCATTAATGCATCATTAACCCTAATTATTCAATAGTAGCCAACTATATGGTGGCATCATTAATCCTAAGTTCAAATCTAGTATGGATTAATTAACCACTCACCGCACTGGTGGATCGAGTAGGCTGTAGTGGTGGCGGTCGGAGGTGGAGGTGGTCGGGCTCGAGGTGAAGGTGGCCATTGCTGGAGGTGAAGCAGAGGAGGTGCATGTAGTGACCAATGGCGGCGACTAGATCATCATCATCATCATCATCATCATCATCATCATCATCATCATCATCATCATCATCATCATCATCATCATCATCATCATCATCATCATCATCATCATCATCATCATCATCATCATCATCATCATCATCATCATCATCATCATCATCATCATCATCATCATCCGTCATAAAAAAGAAATAAATAAAGCACTATCAATTAATTAAATTCATTCATGCATAATTAACCCTGATTAATCAATATTAATCAACTACACAATCTTAGGGAAACTAAGTACAAATCTAATTAATTAAGCTCATTAATGCATCATTAACCCTAATTATTTAGTAGTAATCAACTATATGGTGGAATCATTAATCCTAAGTTCAAATCTAGTATGGATTAATTAACCACTCACCGCACTGGTGGATCGAGTAGGTTGTGGTGGCGACGACCAGAGGTGGAGGTGGCCGGGTTGGAGGTGAAGGTGGCCGACACTGGAGGTGAAGCAGAGGAGGTGCAGGCGGTGGCCAGTGGCGGCGTCTGGAGCATCATCATCATCATCATCCATCATCATCATCATCAACAACAACATCATCATAAAAAAGAAATAAAGAAATCACTATCAATTAATTAAATTCATTCATGCATAATTAACCCTGATTAATCAATATTAATCAACTACAAAATCTTAGAGAAACTAAGTACAATTCTAATTAATTAAATTCATTAATACATCATTAACCCCAATTATTCAATAATAATCAACTATATGGTGGCATCATTAATCCTAAGTTCAAATCTAGTACAGATTAATTAACCACTCACCGCACTGGTGGATCGAGTAGGTTGTGGTGGCAGCGGCCAGAGGTGGAGATGGCCGGGCTGGAGGTGAAGGTGGCCGACGCTGGAGGTGAAGTAGAGGAGGTGCAGGCGGTGGCCAGTGGCGGCGACTGGAGTGTCATCATCATCATCATCATCCATCATAAAAAATAAATAAAGAAAGCACTATCAATTAATTAAATTCATTCATGCATAATTAACCCTGATTAATCAATATTAATAAACTACACAATCTTAGAGAAACTAAGTATGAATCTAATTAATTAAGTTCATTAATGCATCATTAACCCTAATTATTCAATAGTAAATCTTAGATGGGTTTCTAGGCCAACATATACATGTATGTTGTCATTCTTATACCTACAATCCTAGTTTCATCATTCATATCCTAAGTTTTGTGTAAAATCATTTAATCATGCTTGTCAGTAAATACTAATAGTAAATAAACCATGATTCCATATATCAAAGATTTGAATCAAAATATTTAGGTGCACAAAGAATAATATATGTTACCGACGTAGGAATTTACATAATCATTTTAGAAATAGAAGACCCACATGTGAGTTAAGTTTGAGATTCAACATCAATGTATCTTTAACACACATGTTTCAAGGTTCAAAGCACATAATCAAATCAAATTAGGATGCTAGAATAGACAAGTTTGAATCTTATTTTAACTTGCATCAAAATTTACTGAATTAGGTCAAGCATGAGGATTAGACAAGTTAAACAGTACATTAATACTAATCAGTAGATAAATGAATAAAAACCAGTAGATAATAAATACAAATGAGTAGATAAGTAAATACTAATCAATAGATAAGTAATTTGAAAAATTAGTAGAATTTGAAAAAGTAGATGAACAAATACAAAGACCTAAATTTAAATAATGTGATGAATCAAAAATCATTAGATGAAAAAATAAGTAGATAAGTAAATACAACTCCATAGATAAGTAAATATAAACCAACACATAAGTAAATACAAACCAGTAGATAAGTAAATACAAATCAGTAGATAAGTAAATACAAATCAGTAGATACATAAATACAAATCAGTGGATATATAACCTACCTAGCAGTAGGGGAAGCATAGGCTAGCTCCGGCGACCTCAGGCTCGAGCTCCGACGGTGCAGCAGCTCCTCAGGCGACCTTCACAACTGTGACATCCTTCACAGTGGCGACGACTGGCGGCTGGAGGAAGAGGCCTGGATGGCGGCTGGAGGAAGAGGACTGGCGACGGGGAAGGCTGACCGGCGACAATGACCAGCAGGTGGCGGAGGACAGGGACGGCCGACGGAGGAGTAGTAGGCGGTGGAGGATGTCCAGCAAGCGACAAAGGGCAGGGACGGTCGGCGGAGGAGCATCAGGTGGCGGAAGAGCAGTAGGCGGCAAGCGGCGGAATCGCTACAATCGCCAGAGACCTAGTGAAATCGCGATGAAACCGAGAATGGGTTAAGAGTCTGTTTCACGGGTGCTATTAAGTTAACCATCGTCGTCGGTTGTTTCAAAAACCGATACCTAAGATCCAACAACGTCGGTTGCCATCGAACACCGACACCAATTGGGCAATTTTTGGGGTAAAATTTTTTGCGGGGATAGCGCACGAACTCACATCGGCGTCGGTTATTGTATGAAAACCGACGACAAAAATGGACCCGATTTCTGTCTTGCGAAAAACCTTTAGTCGTCAGTTTCTTGGTAAAAAACCGACGCCGTATGTGAAATTTTGGAGTTAATTTTTTTACACTGGAAAAATTAGATTTGGCGGGTGATTTTAGGCGTCAATTTCTTATTGCGCAACCGACACTAAATAAAAATCGATACCCGTGTCTGGTCGGTCTTCACATATAGATGTTGGTTTGTGTATTCAGCCGACGTTGTAGGGTTTAGGTGTCGGTTTCTTATATGCAACCGATGCCTGTAAATGTGACGTTATAAGCCATTTCTCATCAATTCTAATTTCAATTTAAATATAATATACATACTTAGCAAGTGTTTTCTTCTTGTTATTAAAAAAAAGAAAGATAACACCATGTGGGCGTTTTGCACAAATAGAACGTGTTGATGCTAAGGATTTTTGTTTGATTTATATGAGACTTCCAAATTATATGCGAGCCATTTTTTCGAGAATGTAGTAGATATGATTTAGAGTAGGGGCTGTAATCAGGTTTGAGTTGAACGAGTTTTATTTCAGGCCATATCGGCTCAACACTTTTGGCTAGACCTTAAAGTTGTAAAAGATGAATTTTCGGGTCGATATCCTTGATCCTAATCTGACCCACAAATAATTTCGGGTCTATTGGGTATGAGCTGTAAATCCAATACCAAGAGAATAAAAAAATATATGATTTGTTTGATCATTGATGATGTCGGAGTGTAATTAACAAATTTCATTATGATAAACTTACAATGTGATTGAGAAAAACATATAAAACCTATTGCATTTTGTTCAAGAGTTCTAAACACAAATTCATAATATAATTAGTATAATAAATCCTACAATTCAATATAAAATCATGTAGAATTGTCAAAATAAACTTCATAATTGATGGATTAGTAATTTAATAAGCCACAAAGTGCTTAAAATATAGTATTTGTACTTTTATTTGAAAATATAATTCTGAATTTCGGGTCAATCGGGTCAATTCAGCTAAAGTCCAAACCTGGACCCGACCCTAAATTAATTTCAGATTCTTCGAGTTTGTGTCAATTTTAGCTCGGGTCGAAAAACCTTAGACCCTAAACCCGCTTAAAATTTCGGATTTGGGTCGGGTCCATCAGGTCGGGCCTTGTTTTACCGGCCCTACTTTAGAGTTTAAAAAGATACGCTTTAGAGTTAGCTAGCGTGGCCCTAAAAGATTAAGAAGGAGCTTTATCCTATTAACCTCTTCTTGACGAGTTATATACTAGGAGGAATTGTAATGAATTTTTAGAGTAGAGGCATAGGTTGTTGTATGTTTCTGGTAAACACTGCCCGTTTAAAATGCTTTAGGGGAAGAACAGTCGCTTTTCTTTCTTCTGCGAAACACCAGACAGCTGTCTTGGTTTTCAATTTATTATTGCGTGCCCAACTTTTGCAATCGCAACTCGCAAGAGCACAAACGCAAGCAGCGCAGCACGCGCATTTGCTATTTGTCGGGATGCTTTAGCCGCAGCGTTCTGGCCTTTGTGGGCGTTTATGTGGCAAACAGCAAAACCTCACGCATCCTTTTTTTTCTTTCTTTCTCTGAATGAAAATCGCACCACCTCACCTGACGAGGAAAAAGGAAAGCGACTGATGAGAGAGAAAGACGCGCCACTTTTCTGTCAGTTTGGAAACTGTGGGCCCCACCACCCCGGAGTCTAACCAATCACTTTTTCGGCACCATCGGCACCGTCAGCGCACCGTTTCAGCGCTCCAGGCCACTTCTCCCAGTCCACCACTGCCCATATCCCGCGGTCCAAGTCCAACCCCAGCTCACTCGCCCAACCGGCGATGGACTCCCTCCGCCGCTCCTTCCGCTCTGACAATCCCGCTACCGACGAGGACCGCCGCCCGATCCTCTCGGAGCACCACCTCCGCTCGGACCATCCCTCCGTCCCCGACGACGAGCACGCCTCGGCGGCGGGAGGCGGAAACCCTAGCGACCCCGCGGGGCATTCCAAGGTGTGGAAGAATGGGAGTTACGAGTTCTGGAAGGAGGTAGAAGGTGTTGGTGCCAATGCTGCCTCGGGCGCCGATGAGAGCGGCAGAGGAAGTGAGTTAGAGTTCACTTTCCGCCAGCAGCAACAGCAACATCAGCTTCATCAGGAGCAGCATGAGCAGTACCAGCAACAGCACCAGCAGGCGGCTGAGATCGGGGACGATCCTCCGACTCGCCTCATCTCCTCCTTCCTCCGCCAGCAGCGCGCCTCCGGTGGCGACGTGGCGCTGGACATCGACTTCGAGATGGAAGACATGAGGAACCTCGCCGCCAGTGGCGGGGCAGGGTTCGCGGACTTCAACGGCGACCCCTACGGACAGGATCATGAGCTCCGACGCCGCTCCAGTGCGAACAGGGACAGCAGCGCCGATGCCGGAGTCTCTGGCGAGCAGGGCGTCTTCTCCTCGTCGAGTTCGCTCCGTCGCTCCCCGAGAGTGGCACTCAGGCCTCCCAGGCCGAAGTCTCGCCTCATGGACCCGCCCCCTCTCCCGCCGCGCTCGTCGTCTGCCGCTGCGGAGAATGGCGAGAGGCGGAACAGCGGTGGCAGCCGCGCCTCCCAGTCTTCCGAAAGGGCGCAGCAGCAGTCGAGGCAGATTCGCTCGGGGAGAAGATCGGGCGCGTTAGAAGGTGACGGACCCGGTCAGAACGGCAATCCTCCCACGGACGACGACGATGATCAGTTAGGTGACCTCCCCGAGGACTACCGCCTGAGCGCCCACCGCCTCAGCAAGCTCTCGATGCTCCAGCTGGTCACGCTTCTGATAATCCTGGCCGCTCTAGCCTGCAGCCTGTCCGTCCCAGCCCTCTGCCGCCGGAAGCTATGGGACCTCGCACTCTGGAAATGGGAGGCGCTTGCCCTGGCCTTAGTCTGCGGCCGCCTCGTCTCTGGATGGGCCGTCCGTGCCGCTGTCTACGTCATAGAGCGCAATTTCATGCTCCGCAAGCGGGTGCTCTACTTCGTCTACGCACTCCGCGGGGCAGCACAGAACTGCATCTGGATGGGCCTAGTCCTGCTCGCGTGGCACCTTATGTTCGACAAGAAAGTCCAGCAGCAGACAAAGAGCGAGGTCCTCCCTTACGTCACCAAAGTCATCCTGTGCCTGTTCGTAGCCAACCTCCTGCGCCTCGTCAAGACCGTCCTAATCAAGGTCGTCGCATCCTCGTTCCACGTCAACGCCTACTTCGACCGCATCCACGATTCTCTGTTCGTCCAGTATGTCGTCCAGACTCTGTCCGGCCCGCCTATTTTTGAAGCATCTTTAAGAGCTTCAGAGGAAGAAGAAAACAATGCTCTCCGCAATGAATTGAATAAGTTCCAGAGAGCAGGTGCAATCGTTCCCCCTGATCTTCAAGCCGCTGTGAACTGCAACAACCGCGTTAAACCCACTTTAGGTGCCGGCAGCAGGGATTCCACCCCAAGGAGCGTGAGGCTGTCTGGTCCAGTAAAAAAGAAGGATTCTAATGGGGAGGGTGCACAGGAGCAGGCTATACCAATCGATCTTCTCCACAAGATGAACCAAAAGAACGTCTCCGCATGGAATATGAAGAGGCTCATAAGCACCGTCAGGCATGGAGCGCTGGGGACGCTTGATGACAAGCTAGCCAGTGCTGGAAAGGAAGACGAGTCAACTATGCGAATACTGAGTGAACGCCAGGCTATAGTCGCTGCCAAAAAGATATTCCAAAATGTGGCCAAGCCAGGAGCCAAGTAAGATCACTTTCTGTACATTTTACTTTGCTCCCTGATATTCAGTTTTGGGGAGAGAAATCATTCTTCTCTTGCTTGCTATTGACTGATGAGGTAATTCCTTCTCTACAATAAGATGATTTCAACCCCCGCAAACGTTGTGTTGATAAAATCATTTCTACGAACTTAGTGAATGACAGACTAGTCTTAATAAGGCGTCACCGCACCGTATTTGTCACCGTCGACAATGAAGCTTAAGACTACATCTGCCTTCAGCATAACAAGAATGAACACTCCAATCCTGAAAAACACACACACACACACACACACAAAAATACGTCGCATCAATTTAGTCTAGTCTTCCTCTATATGCTACGGACGCAACACTAATTGAATATAGATAGAAATTCTATCACCGGTGAAGATTCTATTTGGTGTGAGACCAGCCAATCCGATTGTAGAGCTATGGAAATTTTTTTGGATCTCTCATCAACCCAGTTTGTGCAGTACAAACTATTTTACATATCTGAATGAGGATCTAAATATGACTTTACCCGTATATGTGTATGTGCCCTTTCTAGGGTTGAGGTGTTAGCTACGTATGGATATGAGACAATATTTTGTTTTAACACTAGCAGTTGAACGCATGCTAAGCACGTGGTTTGCGGCTGAATTAGATTAAAAGCACGATGCATTATATATATATATATATATATATATATATATATATATATATATATATATATATATATATATATATAGTCAGGCTAGAATACACTCAAGTAGTTTTTCATTATGCAATATTTTTTTCAAAAATCTATTCCGTTGATCTTCTTAAACATGTTGTGAATAGCTCATACGCAAAATTTGAGCACATTTGGACATTTATAGGTCATGTTATAAAGACCGTAAAAATTATGCATTTCAAAATTACACTCATCCAAATGGGCTCAAAATTTGTATGTAGCCTAGTTATAGTATGACGGTAAAGATCAATAGTTTACATTTTGCAAAAAATAATCTTGATATGCAAACACACTTGAGTGTATTCGTGCGATCTGTACATTCGAGTGTATTCTAGCCTGACGCACAAAACTAATTTGAAATACATAATTTTTGTTGTCTTCATAACATGACCTATGAATGTCCAAATGGGCTAAAATTTTATATATGAGCTATTCACATGATGTTTAAGAAGATCAACGGATTAGATTTATTAAAAAAATATTACATCATGAAAAACAACTTGAGTGTGTTATGCTCCGGATACACTCGAGTGTATTCCAACCTGACTCTGTCTCTGTCTCTCTCTCTCAGGCTGGAATACACTCGAGTTTATTCGGGGCATAATACACTCAAGTAGTTTTCCATGATGCAATATTTTTTTCTAAAATCTAATCTGTTGATCATGTTAAACATCTTGTGAATACATCATATATAAAATTTGAGCCCATTTGGACATTCATAGGTCATGTTATGAAGACAACAAAAATAATACATTTCAGATTAGCTTCGTGTGTCGATTTTGTTGCCCTCGGATGAGTGACTTACACTCATCCAAATGGGCTCAAAATTTGTATGTAGCCTAATTTTGGTATGACAATAAAGATCAATGGTTTATATTTTGCAAAAAAATAGTCTTGATATGCAAACACCACTTGAGTGTAGGGTGCAATCTGTACACTCAAGTGTATTCTAGCCTGACTCATATATATATATATATATATATATATATATATATATATATAATCTTACAAAATGACACTTTTTGAGCATTCGTTTGAATAACAACCATTCAAGACACATAACCATACATTACTATTTGCATGTTTTACTACCATGTCCTACCAAAAAAATATCAGCATTAAACAACTTGAGGTATATGCTATGAAGCACGAATACTCCAAAATAGATGCCGTACCCGTATCCGATACGTATCGGATACCAATACTCCGTGGATACTCCTGGATACGTATCGGATACTCCTAATCCGTATCCATCCGTATCCAACCCGTATCCAGTCAGTAAAAATTAGAAAAAAAATCTGGGCATGACATGAAAACCTCTAGAGGGGGGGTGAATAGAGTTTTATGATAATTTAAAACAATTTAAACTCAAACAACCAAAGTAAAAGATTGAGAAGAGGAACACAGGTGTTTAGAGTGGTTCCACCTTAGCAAATACTAAGGAGTCAGTCCACTACCCGGTTGCTTACCCAACCGGGATTTTGAAAGTATTGAATTTTATTACCTTTCAAGGATGTTACATAAAATTACAACACTCTCTAAACACCCTTTGGACAGCCTTCACCTAGAAGTAATCTTGCCAACCTTGAAGCAGCCTTCCTTGGAGTAACTTCAAGCTCCCCCTTGAAGTAGCCTCCCTCCCGAAGTAGCTTCCCGTCAAGATAGCCTTCTGAAGTAGTCCAAAGTCCTCCTCTTCACACGAAGAGCTTCACCCTCTTCCTATATGCAGCCTCCTCCCTGGAGTAGCAACGAAGAGTACAAATATTACAAGGAACAAGAAAGAAAATAGGAAAGTACAACTTATCCTTTTAAGCTCAAGGCTTGAATTGCCTATATCAAGCGTATGGATTTTCCTAGCCAAGGTAATAGACTTGTGGATGCTAGGGTTAGGAAAATCTAGCCTATAGGACGAGCTTGAGCTAGATGGAATATGGCCAAGTGATCACAGTGCTCAATTGCTTGTAAAAGATTGCTCAAAAGTGCTTAGAAAGAATTCTCAAGTGTAGCAAGGTGAATTCTAGTGTCCTATAGCTTGTCCTATTTATAGGGATAGCCTAAGTATGCTTAAGGACCTTCTAGATAGTTTCTAGGGGGTTCCAAGTGCTCAATTAGCCGTTAGGAATAAATTGGTCGTTTTTACAACGGCTAATTGCTTTAACTCTGCAGATTCTGTCAGAGACCGTCTCGGTCGACAGATGGTCGACCGAGACACCCACTCGGTCGAGCTTTCCTCGACCGACAGGCTCTCTGAGTGCAACGTTCACTTCCAACTGCCAACTAACTCATTTGCTAAGTCTAACGGCTACTTTAGGTCAATTCTCGGTCGAGAAGGTTGTCGACCGAGAGTGTCTCGGTCGAGGAGTGTGTCGACCGAGATTGACTCTGTTTCAATCTATCAATTAAGATACTAAGTGTATACATGAGTGTGCATAATGTGATCCTATTAGAAGGGATGACTTGTCTAACTATGGTGTGTAGCTAGGGAAGATCCATTGCTTGATTTACATGCAATCTAGGTACTTGTACATTATATAACTGTACAAGTTTTTACAATAGTGATTACATTGCATGAAAATAAAACTATAAACTTATGATCTCCCGAGTTGCTTCGTCATCCACCATAATCCTGCACACTCAAGTAGCTCGTTAGATAAATAAGAATGAAATGTTTGTCATAATCAAAACAAAGGGATTTTATAGATGTCCATTTAGCCAACAATCTCCCCCTTTTTGAAGATGACAAACATTTCCAAAATATGAATAAAGGAAATATAAAACATATAAATGCCATACCTTTAGATTGTCGTTTGGAACTTTTCCTCTTATTTATAAAATGTGTGCTTAGTATCCCCAGTGAATTATGGAACATGAAATCCAGTTCATTTGGGAATATAGCAACTTTCAATGTAAAGCCAAGAGTATATTTATGAAACTCATTGATTGAGTTTGTCATAAGTATTAAGTTATAGTTTTATATATTTCTCCCCCTTTGTCATCTCAAAAAGATAACCGTTTTATTTAAAAACTCCCCCTTTATTAGATATCCCATCAAAAAATGAACGAAAAAGATGTCCATTGAATAGCCAAAATGTAAAGCAATGAGGTGTCTAGCTGAGAGGCAACAATTTGCAAATTACCAATTGAAACGCTCATATCAATATTGATACAAACCATAGAAGCATAAGTAGTTGTTTTTAAGAGCCGCAGATATCAAAGAAAACATCCTCCTTAAATTTGTATTTTGCTCCCCCTTAAATGGATATTCCTTTAAGAATATGAATTTTATGCTTGTCTAATTTAGCCACAATATCTCTCAATCATACAAATCTTGTTTAACAATACTAAGGCCCTTTTCAAAATAATGTTTGCACAGTATTTGAAAAAATTTATAATCATTCAGATTTGTGTTTATTGTTCATATAAAAGATTTTACAAAGATATATGCAATTATTATGGCAGTCTGAAAACAGGAACCAGGTCGGTCGACCATTGTTCGACCGAGAAAGGTTCTGGAGAACAGAATTTTCTGCATTGGTTGATTTAATTATAGTAGTAATATTTTTCCTTTGAATTGTTATTACTTCCTTATTTGTTATGCTCTACAATAATGAACCAATGATCCATATTTTGAAGTATGCCAAAATAAATAATCATGTGAAAAGAGTAGCAATTTTCATTCAATAAACATGAAGAAGATTACAATCATATGAAATACAACTATTACAACACCAACACTTTCACAGGAAAGATTTAAGGATTACATCAATGTCCGGATCTTTCCCAAGAAATGGCTCAGCTCCATAGTATTGGACCAAAGTTTTCCAATCCAAAGCACCAGTTGTAGTCAATGCATATGCTTCCAGGAAAGTGGGAACTCGGTCAAAACGGAAATGAGCAGCTATGTCTTGCAATTGTATGGACGAAAATTGAGTATGTGCAAGATCCATTGATGGTGAAGGTGGAGGTTGATAGTAGTTGTATGAGGGGTTAAATGGGTCGAGCATGCCAGGGTTTAAAGAATGTGGATATTCATCGGTTTGGCCAGGAGAAAGGTTTTGCATTCTTTGATTCAAATATGTCATGGCATGGTGATTGTAGTTTAATTGTTTACTAAGATGGTATTGGGAGCCAGCAATATAAGTAAGGGTATTTTGGATGGGATCAATGGAAAGGTTAGTAGACGGAGGGGGTGGTATATCCTGATGTGATGACTCTCCTTCTACTCTTGCCTTTTTATGGCCAAAATCAATCCCCATCTTCTCTACGGTGTTCTTACTTATTTTTGGTGGTCTACGCTCCCACATATATCCCATATCTTCAATGTTTACCTTAAGACAATG
Source organism: Alisma plantago-aquatica (assembly GCA_963693085.1). Lineage (NCBI taxonomy): Eukaryota > Viridiplantae > Streptophyta > Magnoliopsida > Alismatales > Alismataceae > Alisma > Alisma plantago-aquatica. The sequence continues at coordinate 647,264,070 of OY856410.1, forward strand.
TTGAGTAATCTGGCATACAAAATCGGCATATGGTGGATTGCCAGAGAACTCAAGCATATTTTTAAGTACTATGCGAATGAAGTTGATGGGAATTTCCTTTATGATGGCATAAATGAGACACATGCGGAAAATGGGAACCTCGGATTTATTGGCTCGTGGATGTATGTTGGTGGAAACAATAAGGTTTACTATTCTACATGCTGGTTTTAGGTTTATAGCATAATAGGTTCCCCTATCTTCATGACAAGTGGTATTGGCTTGGAATATGGCTCTTTTGATATCACTTAAGCTAATGGTATGGTCATCATCGGAAAATAAATTTATTGGATTGCTGGAGGTAAGGTCAAGGAAATCTTGATATTCATCTATATCAATTTCAAGCATGTCAAGAATATCCCCTTCGGAAAACTTAAAACTATGCCCATTGACCATGGTGTAGAAGAAAGTGGTGTCATTTTCGGTGTGAGATATAAGATTGGCATAGAATTCGTTTACTACCTTAATGGAGTAGGAAGGAAAGGATGGATTGATGAAGTCCTTCAGCTTTTGTACTCCAAAGAGATGCTCCAGGTCTACGATGTTGATGAAGTCCATCACTTCGACCGGACGTCGGGGAAGAGGGGTTTTAGAGGAAAGCCGAAAGTATCTGTCTCCAGCATCTCCGTCGACGAAAGCTATGTCATTGATGATCGTCAATGGCGGAGTGGCTTCCCTCTCTTCTCTTCTTTTTCTTCCAGCAACTTTCTTCTTCCCTCGGACAGTTGATGATGAAGCCATTGTGTTTCTTGAGAGTGGAGAAGAAGCAAGGAAGTTTTGAGAGTAAGAGTGCTGAAGGATTGCACGAAATTGCACTAGAGATGGACTATGGAAGCAAGGAAATGCAAGTGTGAGTAAGTGGCTCGTTTTTACACTTATTTATAGAATTCCAGCGACCCGGTCGGTCGACGGCTCGTCGACCGAGCGTCCGCAACGGTCGAGTTGCAGACGCGCCACTTGGTCCTCCAACGGTAAAGAAAACGGTCATAACGGTCGGGTCGCAACGGTCATATCCAACGGCTATTTCTCGGTCGAGCGCTTGTCGACCGATATTGTCTCGGTCGAGCACTCATCGACCGACAGTTTGTCTGAGACTGAGTCTGTTTAGATTTTATCGGTCGAGTGAGACGGGCTGACCGAGTGGTTCTCGGTCGAGCACTCGTCGACCGACTAACTTTCTGAGTTCAATTGTTTTTGCTGAATCTTAATGCAAATCATAGAACAATTTTTGTAGAGCATATGTATATTCCAAGGGAGTAATAATATTTAAGGCTTCTGATTACCACAAATGATTTGACGTTTTAATTTAAAAATATGCTAAGATAAAGTTCAATAAAATAATGTTCAAATAAACAGTTTTTATCAAAGTTTATTTTAGGTCGCCCTTGATTACGACCATAGTGCCCCTTGGTCAAATTTTATTTTAACCAAGAGGCATATTTTGCAGGTTTCCAGTATGAATCATTCATATGCGAAATATAAGTTCTGCAGATAGCTTGAGACTCATTAAAGTGTACTAATTATGAGAGCTTAATAAGGACATCAAATATGGTGAATCATATTCAAGAATAATATCCATTTATGAATTTAAGATTTCTTTGGAGAGACTAAAATGTAAAAGCATAAAAAGATTATTTGAAACATTTTATCCATTGCAAGAATGATAGAATCTTTCAAGAATAATTTTCACATATAATGCAAAGATTCTGTTATCCCTAAACTGTTAAGTTGAGATAGACATAAGAATATACAAATTAAGGTCTATGGTCATATCTCAACTTAGTCTAATCCTGTTTAATTTGGGGTTTTTGGAACCCATACCATCTCGACATTCTTTTTCTTGTATGGGCACGAGAAAGAATAATGTCCAAGGCGTGAGCAATAATGACAACAAATTGTATCAACCTCAAGCCTTTTTCTATGGTTTTGATTTAGGTTATCCTTGGGTATATACATTTTTGTGCCTTTAGGTATATAAGCAAATTGACTCGCTTGTGTCCTTCTAGGTTGATGGGATTTCTCATTAGGCTTATAACCTAGTCCTCTTCTCCCTATTTGATGATAGGAATTTTCTAGTATATTATCAAGGATTCTATTGTTGCTTAACTTACTAACTTCTTGTTGCAACTTAACGATCTCATCCATTCTTTTCTTGATATCTAATTTTGCTTGATCTAGATTGGATGATAGCATATTTCTTTCTTTCACTATATTGTCATAATCTACATGGGTGCACAATATAGGTTGTTTTTGAATATCATTTAACTTTGCAAGCAATTCAGTCTTTTCTTGACATAGAAGATCATAGTTAGTCTCTAGAGTGAAAATTTTCACTTCACTATTACTTAGAGATGATTTCAAAGTACGATTGTCAGACATAATGCTATCTTTTTCAAAACCAAGAGTATTCAATTTAGCATATAAATCGTCATTTTCGGATGTAAGCTCAAGAAGTCTAGCATTTAGATCATCATTTTCTTTATTTGATTTCTTTAATTTCTTTTTGTATTCAACATATTTATTATGTGTTTCTTCAATAATAGTAACTAACTCTTCTTTAGGTAAATCAAACAAGCTTACCTCTTCTTCTTCTTCCTCACTTATTGTAGCAACGAAACATTCTTTATTTGACCTCCATGGACATTTAGAAGTAGAGTGCTTTGTTCCTAAGCACCAATTGCAACTTGTCGCACATTGGTCCATGCTCCTTTTCTTGTGGTTGTAGTCACCTCCTCCCTTTATTACTTCAAGACCTTGTTAGGGCTCCTTGAAGCCTGCTCTGATACCAATTGAAAACCTCTAGAGGGGGGGTGAATAGAGTTTTATGATAATTTAAAACAATTTAAACTCAAACAACCAAAGTAAAAGATTGAGAAGAGGAACACAGGTGTTTAGAGTGGTTCCACCTTAGCAAATACTAAGGAGTCAGTCCACTACCCGGTTGCTTACCCAACCGGGATTTTGAAAGTATTGAATTTTATTACCTTTCAAGGATGTTACATAAAATTACAACACTCTCTAAACACCCTTTGGACAGCCTTCACCTAGAAGTAATCTTGCCAACCTTGAAGCAGCCTTCCTTGGAGTAACTTCAAGCTCCCCCTTGAAGTAGCCTCCCTCCCGAAGTAGCTTCCCGTCAAGATAGCCTTCTGAAGTAGTCCAAAGTCCTCCTCTTCACACGAAGAGCTTCACCCTCTTCCTATATGCAGCCTCCTCCCTGGAGTAGCAACGAAGAGTACAAATATTACAAGGAACAAGAAAGAAAATAGGAAAGTACAACTTATCCTTTTAAGCTCAAGGCTTGAATTGCCTATATCAAGCGTATGGATTTTCCTAGCCAAGGTAATAGACTTGTGGATGCTAGGGTTAGGAAAATCTAGCCTATAGGACGAGCTTGAGCTAGATGGAATATGGCCAAGTGATCACAGTGCTCAATTGCTTGTAAAAGATTGCTCAAAAGTGCTTAGAAAGAATTCTCAAGTGTAGCAAGGTGAATTCTAGTGTCCTATAGCTTGTCCTATTTATAGGGATAGCCTAAGTATGCTTAAGGACCTTCTAGATAGTTTCTAGGGGGTTCCAAGTGCTCAATTAGCCGTTAGGAATAAATTGGTCGTTTTTACAACGGCTAATTGCTTTAACTCTGCAGATTCTGTCAGAGACCGTCTCGGTCGACAGATGGTCGACCGAGACACCCACTCGGTCGAGCTTTCCTCGACCGACAGGCTCTCTGAGTGCAACGTTCACTTCCAACTGCCAACTAACTCATTTGCTAAGTCTAACGGCTACTTTAGGTCAATTCTCGGTCGAGAAGGTTGTCGACCGAGAGTGTCTCGGTCGAGGAGTGTGTCGACCGAGATTGACTCTGTTTCAATCTATCAATTAAGATACTAAGTGTATACATGAGTGTGCATAATGTGATCCTATTAGAAGGGATGACTTGTCTAACTATGGTGTGTAGCTAGGGAAGATCCATTGCTTGATTTACATGCAATCTAGGTACTTGTACATTATATAACTGTACAAGTTTTTACAATAGTGATTACATTGCATGAAAATAAAACTATAAACTTATGATCTCCCGAGTTGCTTCGTCATCCACCATAATCCTGCACACTCAAGTAGCTCGTTAGATAAATAAGAATGAAATGTTTGTCATAATCAAAACAAAGGGATTTTATAGATGTCCATTTAGCCAACATGACATTGCTTGATTAGCATTTGACACCAGCTCATGTCTCAAGACTCTCAACCCTCTCTACTAAGGAGTAGCTTGCAACAAGGTTGTCATAGTTGCTTCCTTGAAGTAGTTCAAGGTTAGTGTTAATATATCTTTCCTTTATGTTTATTTCATATTTCATATTACTGCTGTACCTACATGTAATTTTCCCTTTACTATAAATAAGAGAGGAGAACCCTATTGGGTTTCTCACGTTGCCTAGTGCAACACACAGATCCCGTCTCCCTTACGTTAACATGGTATCAAGAGCAACGTGATCCGACGCCGCTTCCGCTTCTCCCTCTCCTAGCGCCGCCGCATCCCCTCCCTCCCTCTCCCTTCTTCCCTACAGGGCGCCGCCGGCCCCTCTCTCTCCAGGCCGCCGCCGCCGCCCGTGCGGCATCCCTGCTAGCCGCCGGCGTGCGGCAGCAGCGGGGCTCCCTCCCACTGCCGGCGCCGCTGCTCCTGGCCGGCTAGGGGGTTCTCCGCCTTCGTCTCTTGCCGCTGGGCCTCCGATGGCTCTCTCTATGCTACCGTAGGCTCAGTAGCTCGGCACCGGGGCTTCGTCTACGTTTTTCGGAAAGTTTTCAGCAACTTTTCGGTTCGTTTTTGGAGGCCAACCTTGCTGTTTGGGGACTTCCGGTTGATCCAACGGCTCTCTAAAGCCCTACCCGGAGGTCTCGTCTCTTCCATCGTGCCTTCCTAATCACATCTCCTTAATGTGTGACGTGTATCTATCCGTCCACTCAGCTTTCTTTGTGACGTGTATCACTCCGTCACACATATCCCAGTTGCATTATGGAGAATAAGACCTATTATGGAGAGGTCTCGCCTATTCCTATCAAGCTCAATGGGAAGAACTTTTTGCTATGGATGAATGCGGTTCATACTGTCTTGGAATCGCGAGATCGGGCAAAGTTCGTTGATTCTGCATCCCTCGCTAGCACTGACAAAGACTATGCCGAGTGGAAACGTCTTGACAGCCTAGTGAAAACTTGGCTATGGGGTAGCATGGAACCTTCTATCGCTTCCAGGTTCATGTTCTACTCTACAGCTAAGGAGATCTGGGATGTCGTCAAGCAGCACTATGCTCAAGAGAAGAACACTCTTCGCCAGTTTATGATCTATGATCGTCTGTTTGCAGAGAGACAGGGTGATAGACCACTTGAAGAGTATTTCGGTGTGATTCAAGCGGTCTCCCAGGAGTTGAGCTACTATCATCTAGTGAAGGTTGCTGAGCAGATTAAGGATAGAGATGATCTTGTCACTGCTAAATTTCTATCTGGACTTAGCCCCTCATTTGGTTCAGCAAGAAGTGTGATCCTTGCGTCAGATAAATTACCGAGTCTTGCAGAAGCTTTCTCTAGGATTCAGCAGTCCACCTTTGAGTCAGTTGATCCTATTCCTGTTGTTCCTTCTGGAGATTCTCATGCATCTATTGCTGCAACAGTACGAGGCGGACGACCTGCACCTACACCGTCTGACAGACCTGGCTTGGGCAGAGGACGTGGGACTCGTCCTAGATGTACTTTCTGTGACAAACCTGGGCACTCTGTCGAGAAATGCTGGAAGAAACATGGGAGACCTGCAGCCCCACCTGTTGGAGCTGCCAATTGTGCCACTTCAGACCAAGGAATGAAATATCGCCGATATCGCCGGTATACCGGTCGAAATATCGATACCGACGCCATCGGGTATCGGTTTGAGCAAGTCTACCGCTGGTACCGCAAATATCGGTATACCGGTGGACTTACCGCCACTTACCGCCGAAAACCGAGGGTTACCGCTGCAAAAAGCCCAACTTACGGGCGATATAGGCGGTATGCCGCCCGACATGCCGATATTTGCGAACCTGGTGCTTGCTGCTGCTGTTTGAGTGGAGTTTCTTGGAGATTAGAGGTGATTTCTTTCCTTGGAGCTCGAATCAGCCCCGATCAAGGTATGTTTTCTTAATTTATTTCATTTCTCATCTTCTCTAACCCCTCCCCTCTCTATTTTCTTCTATTTTCACCATAGAACTTCTCCAAATTCTCTAAATACACCCAAAATCTAGATCTACTCCTAAAAACTTAGGATTAATGCTATTTAACAATAGATCTATGATTAATTTATGTAGATATACTAATGTATCACTAGATCTACTACTATTAATTAATATTATCACATAATTTAGAGGAATGGATGAATGAGATAGGTCGTCCTGTTCTTGATAGTTTAGATGGACGTCCAGATCCATATATAGAAGAGCAATTTGATGCAAATAATGGTGATGATATTATTATTGATGCCCCGCCTGAAAGACTTGATCCTGAAGCTGCACATGTTGATACTGATATGGAAATCAATAGAGAAGTGGAAGAACAATTAGGTAGCTCAGATTCTTCTTCTACATCTGGTTCTAAATCTAAGTCTGATGATGGCGGCAATGATGGTGATAATCACAGCCAACGCTCTCCAGAATATCCTCCAGCTGTTGATCCTCAAAATGATGACCGGCCTTATGTTAGTCATGATGTTACTAGGGCTGCACCTCCACAAGAACAGGGAAATCCCATGGCTGAAAAAAGATTTCAAAGAAGAAAAACTCGAACTGGGAAAGATTACAGCGGTGCATATCATAGCCAAAGTGATCATCATTCTGATCTTGCTGATTCAATGGATAACATGAGCATATCTGACTCTCAATCTCAACAATCATTCGGAGATATGTTATTTGGGCAGACACTTCCATACCCATCTCAGCCCCAACATGGGTATCCTGGATATCATGCTGAACCACCACTAAGATTACAATTAGAACTTGGACCTGGTATGGGATATCACGAAGCATACTCTGTCCGTAGCCCTTATGGATGCTTTCGGGTGAACACCGAAGCATACTCTGGTGATGGAGGTCAAACATGGAGTGGTGGGCATACTACAATTTATCCTATTGCCGGTTATCCATTACAACCTCAAGCTCCTCAAACATGGGCTCCTCCTGCTTCTACAACTACTCAACCTCAAGCTCCTCGAGCAAGGGCACCTCCACCTACTTCTACTCAACCTCCCTCCATTTCAGCAACAAAGGAAAAATATCTAAAAGATTTGGAAGAACATTTTCCGAAGTTTGGGATGATGCAGTTTGCCAATCCTGAAGTGTATGAGGAACATGTTGTTTCATACAACAAGTCTTACAGAAGTTACATGACATGGGAGCAATATGTGGAGCATATGAACAACATATTGTATAGAGAACCAGCGCGCCACTTAACATACAACTGATGTGAGTTAGTAATTTACTACGTTGTTATATGTTTGTTGTAAATTGAATATTATTGCATAAGTGTGTTAACATGAGTTTATAGATTGTGCTAGTAAAATTTTACATCTTAATTCTTGCATTTTGTCATCGATATCTTTCATCGAAATCTCCAAAAAACAGGACATATTCCTTAACTCACACATGATTGACCCCCCCCCCACATACCCAATATAGAATTTTATTGCATAAAACATTGCATCTAGGTGTTGAGACCACACCTGTAAAATTTCATGATTTAATTCGTTCATTTTGGCGTCGGTATGGCCATGATTGCATCTGTCGATATTTCCGTCGGTATACCTGTAAATATCTATACCCAAGCTGTCGAAACGGCGTCGGTATCGGTCATTTAATTCCTTGCTTCAGACTCTACTGCTGCGAGCTCTAGTTCTTCTGGCATCACACTTACTCAGGAGGAATATGACAGATTTATTCAGGCAACTCAACATTGGAATATGGGCGCCTCATCTTCTTCTACAGCAACCCTTGCATCTACAGCGGGTAATCAGGCTACATCTTTTATGGCTTCTGGATCCGCAAATCCCTGGGTGGTTGACTCTGGTGCCTCCCAGCACATGACTGGTATGAGGAGATTGCTCCGCACACTTGACTCTTATATTCCTCATCCATCTGTTACTTTGGCAGATGGTTCTGTGAGGAAGGTGGTAGCTAGTGGATCTGTGTCTCTTACACCAGATATTGATTTGAAATCTGTTCATTTTGTACCTGAATTTCCATTCAATTTGCTTTCTGTTGCCAAGTTGATTGACACTGTAAAATGCACAGTAACATTCGGGCCCTCTTGTTTTGTTTTACAGGATCTCAAGAGTTTGAAGATGATTGGTGGGGGGCCTAGGAAAGGTGATCTCTACCTCTTTCCTGGTGATTATCTACCTCGCCATCCACCTCCTGCTCCAATTTCCTCCGCCATGCTGAGTGGTTCCCCCTTGCTGTGGCATTGCAGATATGGACATCCATCCTTAGAAAGCTTGAAGAAGTTGGAACCAGATCTAGCTCATGTGTCTTCTCTAGAGTGTCAGTCGTGTCAGTTGGGCAAACATCATCGGTTATCATATCCTGTTCGTGTCAATAATCGGGCTTCTAGTCCGTTTGAGTTAGTCCATAGTGATGTATGGGGTCCTGTTAAAAACCAGAGTTATAATGGTTTTAGCTATTTCATTTCCTTTGTGGACGATTACTCTCGCATGACATGGATTTATCTATTGAAAAGTCGTGAATCTGTGCTTTCCATTATCAAACATTTTTATAAACAAATTCAGGTTCAATTTAACTGCAATATCAACATTTTTCAATCTGATAATGCCCTTGAATATGTTCAGAAAGCGATGAATGAGTTTTGCAGTTCGGTTGGTATGATTCATTACACATCTTGCCCTCACACTCCTATGCAGAATGGCGTTGCTAAGAGAAAGAATCGCCATCTTTTGGATATCACTAGATCTCTCATGTTTGAATCGAATGTGCCTAAACGTTTCTGGTCTGAAGCTCTTCTCACTGCTTGTTTTTTGATTAATCGGCAACCCTCTTCTGTTTTGCATGGACGCACTCCCTTCTCTGTCTTACGCCCTATGGATAAACCGTTTCATGTTCCGCTTCGGGTTTTTGGTTGTACATCCTTCGTTCATAACTTTGATCCCAAACAAGACAAACTCTCTCCTAGGTCTTTGAAAACCTTATTTCTTGGATACTCTGGTACGAGTAAAGGTTACAAGTGTTATTGCCCGAGTTTGGTCGTATGTTTGTTTCTAAGGATGTCACCTTTCATGAAACCAGTCCATATTTTGCAAATTCTATGAGCTAGGGGGAGCAATTGAGTGAGGGAGTGCCACCCACACATGTGCCAAGTGAGGGAGTGCCACCTATCATTGTTGAGGAGATACCGCATGATCCACCTATCATTCAGCCATATAACCAGGTTTATCACAGGCGAGGTAGACAAGATCCAGATGAGGCAGCGACACAAGTCCATGAGCCTCCTCCGTCTTCTTCTACTCACGAGATTCCTGCAGAGGCTTCTGACCTTGATCTTCCTATTGCTGTCCGGAAAGGTACACGTTCATGTACTATTAGACATCCCATATCAAATGTATGTTGTTTGTCGCACTTATCTACACAGGCTCGTGCATTTGCTGTTGGGATGGACTCCATTACGATACCAAGAAATCACTTAGATGCTCTGAAGGACAGTGGTTGGCAGCAGGCAATGCAGGTGGAATTCTCTGCTCTGATTGACAATGGCACATGGGATCTTGTTTCTTTACCTGAGGGGAAGACAATTGTGGGCTGTAGATGGGTTTTCACAGTCAAACACAACCCTGATGGATCTATTGAGCGGTTGAAGGCCAGATTGGTAGCAAAAGGCTACACACAGACATATGGAGTGGACTTCTTTGAGACCTTTTCTCCAGTTGCTCGTCTCAATTCTGTGCGGATCCTTATATCCCTAGCTACTACCTTTGACTGGCCTATTTTCCAGCTGGATGTCAAGAACGCCTTTCTTCATGGAGATCTTCAAGAAGAAGTGTACATGGAGCAACCACCAGGTTTTGTTGCTCAGGGGGAGTGTCAGAAAGTCTGCAAATTGAAGAAGGCTATCTATGGGCTAAAGCAATCTCCTCGAGCTTGGTTTGACAAGTTCAGTGCTGTTGTTTTACAGATGGGCTTCTCTCGTTCCATGACTGATCACTCTCTATTTTATTCAAACTCTTCTTGTGGGTCAATCATTATTGCTGTCTATGTTGATGATATTGTGATTACTGGCAGCGATTTTACAGGCATATCACGTGTGAAGGAAGAATTACAACGACACTTTCACACAAAGGACCTGGGGAAACTGAGATATTTTCTAGAGATTGAGGTTCTTAGATCCCATGCAGGTATAAATCTATCCCAGAGGAAGTATGTGCTTGACTTGCTACAGGAAACAGGTATGACTGATTCTAAGCCAGTACCACTCCTATGGATTATCACATCAAGGAGATGGACGATGATACTGCATATTCAGATCCAGGACATTACAGGAGAGTAGTTGGGAAGTTAATCTACCTAACTGTCACAAGACCTGATATTTCTTTTGCTGTTGGAGTAGTGAGTCAACATATGTGCACACCACGACAGTCACACTGGACAGCTGTATGCAGGATTCTGAGATATCTGAAAAGTGCTCCTGGAAAGGGGATCACTTATTATAAACCAAAGAGTCCTCCATCTTCTTTGACTCTCACAGGTTATGCAGATGCAGATTGGGCTGGTAATCAAGCTGATAGAAGATCCACATCTGGCTACTGCACTTTTCTTGGTGATCATCTGATCACTTGGAAAAGCAAGAAACAACAAGTGGTAGCACGGTCTAGTACTGAAGCTGAGTACCGTGCTATGGCACATGCATGCTGTGAACTACAATGGATCAAATCTGTCTTATCTGAACTGAAGATTTTGATTCAAACTCCCATGATTCTCAAGTGTGACAATCAATCTGCTATACATATTGCCAGGAATCCTGTTTTCCATGAGCGCACAAAGCATATAGAAGTTGACTGTCATTTCATCAGAGATCAGATAAAGAATGGCAATGTTGTGACACCATATGTCAAGTCTGAAGATCAACTAGCTGATATCTTGACAAAGCCATTAGGTCCAACAGTGTTCCAGAATTTATGTGGCAAGCTGGGCATCCACAATGTGTACACTCCAGCTTGAGGGGGAGTGTTAATATATCTTTCCTTTATGTTTATTTCATATTTCATATTACTGCTGTACCTACATGTAATTTTCCCTTTACTATAAATAAGAGAGGAGAACCCTATTGGGTTTCTCACGTTGCCTAGTGCAACACACAGATCCCGTCTTCCTTACGTCAACAGTTAGTCACCATTCCTCTTGCTAAATGCCAATCTTCCTTCTCTTTATTGTTTGTACCTCGTCTTTTTTTTCGATTTCACTTTTTAAAGAACTTCCAAGCACCGATACTTCAAAATAGGTGTCCTACCAGTACTGAATGCATATTTGATAAAAATACTCCCTAGATACTCTCTAATACATACCAAATACTTCTTAAGCCGTATTCCTTTTTTTATTAGCAGGATATGACCTCATTGCAGCCAGGATACAACCAACCCATTTAGCAGCCAAGAGAGCACCCCACTCGTGTGATCCCTTAAAATCCCAAAACCATGTGACTTCCAACTCTAGACTCCCCCTATTGTATTGTGATTTGAGAATGAAATTGGTATTTCTTGTCAAAATTTTAAAAATAACATTTGACAAATTGTTGTATCCATGTACTTGTATCTTATATTTTTGAAAATTGGCATATCCCCGTACCGTACCCGTATCCATTTCTGTATCTATATCCGTGCTTCATAGTAGCTAGCCATACATGAAAGAAGATAGTTTGGTATCACAGATGACACAACTCACTTTACAACACAACATTACATGATACATGGAATGAATAAGCTTTAGAATATGATATTATCATGTCTTTATGTAACTTCTGTCTCACATTAATATGAATGAAATACCCCATTTTAAATCATTGTTTGATATTATGGTATTGGTTTCCATTTTCTTTAGAAATATTGTGATTTTTGAATGAAATTTGATTGTCTTCATCTATTTTTAAAATAAATATATTGTTTATTTTTAAAATATTAAAGTAAATATTAAAAAATTGCCGTATCCATGACGTACCCGTATCCTATATTTTCAAAAATTGCCGTATCCCCGTATCCGTACCTGTACCCGTACCCATATCGGATACGTATCCGTATCCGTGCTTCCTAGGGTATATGGAATATGAATTACATGTTGGTATTGAGATTGTCGTGATATTGCATTAGTAACATGAGAATCAGTGAGTATACTATAACATGATGTATGTTGGTGATACTTACCGGAGGACTAAGTGTCATTGACATTTGTTGGTTGCATGAAAGACGATGTTTTATTTTTTCTCCAAATAAGGGACGAAGTGTTGCATCATGTAATTGGAGTTGTATAGTACATCTGTAGTGAAGTTTAGAAATCAATATTGCATAATATTATTTAGAATATCATACATGAAAAGTGTATGTCCTGTACCTATATTATTCCAGTAGCAGATAATATCTTAGTGTATACTATATTTTTGGTTGTTGTGGTACCCTTTTTTCCCATGGATGCCGGTTTAATAAGAAGCTTAAGATCACCTTGTGATTTCACCCTAGATAGAGCAACAATAACTGACCATGAGAGAATACTGGCTGAGGCAAATCTTTTCCAACTTTCTCCAAAGTTTGTCCTTGTGCTTTATTGATTGTCATTGCAAAACACAACCAAATCGGAAATTGTACTCTGTTAAATGAAAATGGTATTTTTTTCACGATCTTTTGACATCAAGGAAATTCTTGGAATGAATACTCTTTTCCATTTCTTATGCCCGATTGCTATTTCAGCATCAATAATATTCCGATTGAAGCTTCTAGTCTTTTACAAAAAAATTGTGTTTCATTACAAAGACCAACAGAAGGGTTAATATTTCTAAGTAACATAATGGGACAGTTCTTCTCGAGGACCAATTTATGAGGTGGAAGACCAGAAGGAGTCAAAGAATTGAAGAATTCCTCATCTTGATTCGTCTTATCAATTGCTGAATCAAAGCTAAAATATTCTTTTTTTGTCTCCTGGGAACATCTCGATCAATAGATTATTTATTTCATCAACTAACTCATTTTTTTGTAGTCAAAATTGTATGACTTGTTAAAGAACAAATTTTTTCTTCTCATCCATAAGATTAGCAAATATTTGTCGTATTAATTCATTCTTGGAAGATATTTCATCAATATATGTGATGACCATGTCTGTAGGAACTTCAATTTGATCATGTACTATAGGTTTTTTGTTCCATTTCCAACTTGAAGCTGATAGTCACTAAATATTGGATCTGATATGGTTTTCATACTTTCTGTGAGTTGCCACTTTTCAACACGTTTCCGTCGATTGGATTCTACAAAACTTGCCAAGATTGTTTGTTCATTTCCTCTTTATGGTACAACATTGAATGCGCAGTACGACCAAAAGGTAGTAGAGGTGCAACGACCCCAGAAGATGCAGTTGCAAATGCTATTTGACCACATGATCTTATTTTAGCAACTAAAGCACGATATAAGAATATTTTCCCTGTTCCTCCTAGACCATCAATGAAAAAAAAATCCTTATTATCCATTGTTCAGTCTTATCCATAATTGTTTTATATTGATGATATAATTTTGGTAATAATGCTGAAATAATTCTGGTAGATCCTTCATTATGTATCTGAAATAATTCTCAAGTTCTATATCTTCTTTATGTTGATGATATAATTCTGGTAATGATACTATCTTTTTTTCAACAATTTATTAACACACTAAGCAAGCACTTTAGCTTATGAAATATGAGAAACTGTAAACTATTTCTTTGGCATCTAACTAGAGTTCCCTTCGTATGAAGTTCTGATGAAACAAAATGAATAGAACCTAGTGTCTTAGCTCACAATAACACCTGGAATTTGGTCCCTTGACCTCAAAACTGCAATATCGTTGGATCTAACTGGGCTTATAAATGTAAGCTGAAAGTTGATAGGAGTCTTGAATGACTCAAAGCAAGGTTAGTAGCAAAAGACTTTTCTTGAAAAGAAGGGTTGAACTTCATACAAAACTTTGGCCCTGTTGTTAAGACCCCTACTATTAAAATAGTCTTGACTCTAGCTGTATCATATGGATGGCATGTTGACATTCATAATGATTTTCTTAAAGGTGAATTTGTTGAACCTGTACTCATGGAACAACCTCCTAGGTTCAGAAGTTTCTTAGGTCATGTTTGCCTTCTACACAAAGCCTTGTATGGCCTCACGTAATCTCCTAGAGTTTGGTTCAACAAACTCAATGACTTCCTATTTGCCTATGGTTATCTTTGCAGTGTGGTAGATCCTTCATTATGTATTTGAAATAATTCTCAAGTTATATATCTTCTTCTTTGTGTTGATGATATAATTATGGTAATGATGCTATCTTTTTTCAACGATTCATCAACGTACTAAGCAAGCACTTTAGCTTATGCAATATGGGAACTATAAATTATTTCTTTGGCATCCAACTAGAGTTCCCTTTGTCTGAAATCTGATGAAACAAGAACATTATTACTGCTGAAGTTTTATTTCAAGCTGACGTGATTCAATGCGAACCTGTTGCTACACCAATGTGCTTGAACTTCAATAAGTTTGTCGAAGATGTGCCATTTTTGTATCCATCACTATACATAAAACTAGTTGGGTGTTTACAATATATTACAATAACAAGACTTGGCATCCAGTTTGCGGTGAACACTACATGTCAGTTCATGTTGTCACCCTCTTCTTTGCATCTATTTAGTTATACATATCCTAAGATACCTCAAAGGGACGATCTCAAGTGGACTACACATGGGTCCTATGCATGCTCCTCAAGTATACAACTTACTATGACTCAGATTGATCTGGTTGCTGCCTGACGTACGGATCCACTATTGTCCATTGTCTATACTTGGCTCCTCATCTGTATCCTGGAGCTCAAAGAAGTAGTCAAAAGTAGCTCAGTCAAGCACTCAGGTTGTCGTGCTCTGGCTTCCACAACAGCCGAGCTTACATGGCTCTCCTGTCTCTTGCACGATCGTAGGGTTTCATTACTATTAGAGAGTCTGTTTATTTATGTTATTAAGTGTCTTTGTAATGTGACATATCCATCAGATCCACCACACAAGATAGGGCATTAAAGGTGGTGGTGTGAGATAAATTCAAGGGACAACATGACTGCAGTCCAGGGAGATTCGGGGTTGAAAGGAGAAGGCCGCTGGAACAAAGTTCACAATCGAGTTATCCTGTTTGAATTTTGTGAAACGTTGTTGTGCATTGGAGATGGTAATGTCGTGATACACCGGAGTCACCCTCGCAGTAGGAGAGGAGGGGATGGCTGCACTGTTCAAGCATGCAATGTGTGAGGAAATCTTGCGATCTGGGAAACACGACGGAAAACCAACTCCCATCTACACATGCTTTGGCTAATGGAACTCATTATTGCAAGCAAAGGTCCTGAGACTCATAAGTGATTGGCGATTGCGAGGCAGATTGTCCATAATATTATACCTCTATGCACTTACTGTGGACCACTGGCGGCACTTGTACTTGATCCAAGCACAAGTGGATCAGCGGATTGGCAACGCTGTGTGATCAGTAGATTATCTGGATCCTTTGCGATCTGTCAAGTCCCTTCGAGGTGTGGGACTCGTCGTTTGCTCTGATAGGACTGCGTGGACTTGTATAAAAAAACTGGATAGCCCATAATCATGCCCTTGACGCAACAACAAATTCCAAAGGCACATATATTCTTCTTATCTCGCGGATCAAAGTACTTGACCCAAGAACAATAGAAAAGAAAGGGGACATGGGCGGAAGGGTCTGGGCGTAGAAAGTGAGGAAGAGGTAGGGTCAATATTCACGGATGGTGATGCAGGGGAGGTCTACGGGGAGATCTCAGGCATAGGTAGCGGTGGCTGGTGAAAAAAAGGGTTGAGGATTGTACACATCTCGACAGGCAGGTTGTGGGCGGCAAGAGCAACCCTTTGCGTAGAGATGTTCTACGGCAGCGCCCAGCGGGCAGCCAAGCTAAGAAGCGGCTACGACCGCCCGCAGGTGGAAATTCTAGTCTTCTTTTTGTTTGTATGAGGGTTGGATCACTGCTCTGATACCATGTCAGAGAATAAAAGACGGCTACTTGTTATATTGATAAGAGGCAACCCTGCTCCTATATATAGGAAAGTAGGGAAGCGTACAGACTCAAACTAAACCCTAATGGGCCTAGACATACTTGGGCCCATATTACAAATGTAAAACTGGAGAAGTGTTGTTTATTGGATGATCTCAACAGTGTACATCGTAGTCTCTTATATAACAACTAGAGACAGAGACTGGTTAAGAAGCAGCCCATATGGGACTAAACAACATAAGAAACAACATAAGTAAAGCACATGCTAAGCACATGACGCTCAAGACAACACATATCTCTATACTCCCCCTCAAGCTGGAGCGTAGATGTCAAAGAGGCCCAGCTTGTCAGTCAATGTCTGGAAGCGAGTCTTGGGTAGCACTTTGGTGAAGATATCTGCAAGTTGTTTCTCCGTGCTGATATATGGAGTGTGAATCTGTCCGGACATAACTTTTTCCCGTACAAAGTGGCAGTCGACTTCTATATGTTTCGTTCTTTCATGGAAAGTAGGGTTGCTCGCAATAAAAATCGATGCCTTATTGTCACAGAACATAGGAATGGGGCTAGTCGGAGAGATGTCAAATTCTTTCAGAAGGCTTCGGACCCACAGAAGCTCACATGTAGTATGAGCCATCGTTCTGTACTCTGCTTCAGCACTGGATCGTGCAACAACTGTTTGCTTCTTACTGCGCCATGTAACCAGATTGCCCCCTACAAACGTACAATACCCAGAAGTGGATTTTCTATCAGATCGACTGCCTGCATAATCGGAGTCAGAGAAGCCAGATAAATTACAATGCCCATGCTTCTTGTATAATAGTCCTTTCCCAGGAGCACTTTTGAGATATCGAAGAATATGACAGATAGCATCCCAGTGACATTGTCGAGGTTTGTCAAGGTACCGACTAACAAACCCAACAACAGCGGCTAAATCAGCTCTAGTGACAGTCAGGTAGATAAGCTTGCCTACTAATCTCCTGAACTGGTGTCGATCAGCATATGGGGGAGAAGCGTCACTATCCCAATCCATATTGGGATCCAGAGGTGTGTTAGCTGGCTTACAGCCTAACATGCCTGTTTCATTCAGCAAATCCAGAACATATTTTCGTTGTGATAAGCACAATCCTGCAGAAGATCTAGCAACCTCAATGCCCAGAAAATATCGTAATTTACCAAGATCCTTCGTGATAAAATGTTGTGCTAGGTAGTTTTTGGTTGCTTGAATCCCTGCACTATCACTGCCAGATAAGATAATGTCATCTACATACACAATGAGAATAACAAGCCCTGATGTGGTTTTTCTGATAAAAACCGAGTGATCAGCCTGTGATCGGCGAAAGCCAAAAGAGAGTAAGATTTTACTTAGTTTATCAAACCAAGCTCGTGGACTTTGCTTTAAGCCATAAATTGCCTTGCGAAGTTTACAGATTTTTGAAGCAGACTCCCCCTGAGCAACAAATCCGGGAGGTTGCTCCATGTAGACATCTTCCTGTAGATCGCCATATAAAAAGGCATTTTTCACATCCAGCTGAAAAAGAGGCCAGTCTTTATTGATAGCAACAGAAATCAGAATATGAACAGAATTGAGACGAGCAACTGGCAAAAAGGTTTCAAAATAATCGACACCATAAGTCTGGGTATATCCTTTGGCCACGAGTCGAGCTTTTAGACGCTCAATGGTACCATCGGGCTGATATTTAATAGTGAAGATCCAGCGACATCCTACTGGATGGCAAGAAGATGGTTGATCAACCAGATCCCAGGTATGTTGGTCAGTCAGAGCTTGCATTTCCTGTTCCATAGCATGTTTCCAGGCAGGATGACAGAGCGCCTCCTTCGCATTTTTAGGAATAGTCACAGCAGATATAGCAGATGTGAAACAGGCAAAGTCATTTGGCGGTTCTTCCGTAATGCTACACCATTTTGTTGTGGTGTATAAGGGCAAGTGGTCTGGTGGAGAGTCCCTTGGGACACACAAAAAGAAGTAACAGCTTGTTGCATAAATTCAAGAGCATTGTCAGTGCGAAGAATTTTAATAGGTTGACCAAATTGGGTTTTAATTTCAGCAAAGAAAGTACGAATGCAATCAAGCACAATATTGCGACCTTTGAGAAGAAACAACCAAGTGGTACGAGAATGATCATCAATAAAAGTCAAAAAATACTTCACACCAGAAATACTAGGCACAGAACAAGGTCCCCAAATATCCGCATGTACTAATTCAAAAGGTGCTTTAGAAGAAATAACTTTTTTAGCAGGAAAAACAGAACGAGAATGTTTGCCCATAACACATGTTTCACAGGAAAATTTATTTTCAGATATATGTGGATAAAGGAGTTTCAATTTCGCAGCAGATGGATGTCCAAGACGAACATGCAACTGTAGACCTGACACAGAGGTGGAGATCATCGCCTTTGAAATTGGTGGCCCATCCAGGTAGTACAGCCCGTCTGGTCCTTCACGGCCCGAACCAATCTTCGTCTTCGTGCGGATATCCTTCACAATACAACCAGAAGGATCAAATTTGACAGAGCAGTGTAGTTGTTTAATCATTTTGCTGACTGAAAGTAAATTAACAGGAAATTTTGGAATGTATAAAACAGAATTGAGATGCATCTTTTGTGACAAAGGAACTGTGCCAGTGCCGTGAACAGCAGTTTTCGAGCCATTTGCAACAGTAACAGAAGATATCGGAGATGTGGAACTAAGTTTGGAAAATAAATGACGTGCACCAGTCATATGAGTGGAAGCACCGGAGTCGATGCACCACTGTTTGTTACCAGAAGACGAAGAGGTGAGCATGGCAGACGAGCTGGATGCAGAGGGCAGTTGTGCAAGACGTTCTTGAAACATCTTCTCGAACTCGGAGCGAAGCCAATCAGTATTAGGTGGCGCAGGTGTCGAATCGGTAGGAGAATCAGTCACTGCAGCATCATCAGCAGTTTGGTTCGCCCAAGCAGGTTTCCCGTGCTTTATCCAGCAGCGGTCCTCATTGTGATTGTCGCGGCCACACCAGTTGCAGTGACGTGGTCCTTGAGACAGACCTCGACCCGGAGTAGAAGAGCCTCGGCCACCAGCAGGAGGAGGTCGACCACCACGACCGCGACCACGGCCACGGCCACGAGTAGAATCAGAAGAGCGCGCAACAAGCGCAGGATGCTCAGGAGCAGGTGCGGGAGTCAGAGAAGGCAGTCTCTGAACTCTTTTGAGGACATCACGAACAGTGGGCAGCGGATCACTTGATAGAATTTGATCAACAACCCCCGAGAAGGAGGCAGGAAGAGCAGCGAGAAAGTGCACAAGTTGAAGCTCATTTTGTTGTTTCTGGGCAATCTTGATATCAGCAGTAAGAGGATGATACAACTCATATTCATTCCACAAAGCAGAACATTGATTATAAAAATCATCAATAGACGTGTCAGTAGAGAACTCCTTTTTGGCAAGTTGTTTGAAAATTTCAAAGACCCGCTTTGGATTCTCCCGATGAGAGTACACATGTGCCAAATGATCCCACATCGCCTTGGCATCATGGTGGCAGAGAAGAGATTGACTGATCCGGGGCTCAGAGCTGTTGAGGAGCCAAGACATGACGCCTGAATCATCTTTGGACCACTGGATGTAGCTTTGTTTAGTTTTATCATCGGAATCCGCCGTAGGAGCATCAGGAGGGTCGGCCGTCAGATGGTGATATCGGCCCTGCGCCTTGACATAAAGAACAAACGACGCCGACCATAGGTGGTAATTGGACCCGCCGTCGAGTTTCACCGTAGTGACACACAGAGATCTGGGGGGTTCAGAGTAAGCCATAGCAGATTATGATGACGCTTTAGAAGCAGTACAGACCCTTAATGGGCAGAGCAGAGGAACCCGAACCGGGCAGAAGGGATCTGACGCAGCAGATCAGAAGGACCCGAAAACGGGCAAAAAAATCATAGAAACCTACGCCAACATGAGAAAAACTCAACGTTCTCCCATGAGGCGCAGGCAGAAATCCCCAAGAACAAAGAGGACTCTCAACTTAGATGTCCAGCAGAGACCCGGGCAGAAACTGACGGAAGCCCGGTCGTAGACGTAAAAGAATTAGAAAGTGTTCAGGCCTTACGTAGAAGTGGAGAGATGATGATAGGTGGAGAAAAAGGCGGAAGAAGAGAGGATTAGGTAGAGAGGATGGATAGGAAGAGACGGGGGGGGGTCACAGGATGGTGGAGGAGGCCGGTGGGGGTGGTGGTGGACGGGCAACCTGCTGCTGCAAGCAGCGGCGGCAGGGGGGGGGCGGCGGCTGTGGTGGTGGAGGGTGGGGTTGGGGGAGAGTGGGGGGGTGGCGGCGGCGGGTGGAGAGGAGAGGAAGGGCGGCGGCGGCTGGAGAGAGGGGAGGTGGCGGCGGCGGCTGGAGAGGGAGGGGTGCTGCCGGCGGGGGGGGGGGCAGCGGCGGGGGGGGGCTGAGAGGATTAGGGCATGGGTGGGAAACTAGGGTGGGAGAAACAAAATAGAACCTACTCTTGATACCATGTAAAACTGGAGAAGTGTTGTTTATTGGATGATCTCAACAGTGTACATCGTAGTCTCTTATATAACAACTAGAGACAGAGACTGGTTAAGAAGCAGCCCATATGGGACTAAACAACATAAGAAACAACATAAGTAAAGCACATGCTAAGCACATGACGCTCAAGACAACACATATCTCTATAACAAACACACTTAATAACATAAATAAACAGACTCTCTAATATTCGGGAGAAATTTGCTTTGGGGAATATCATCATGGAGTACTTACCTACTGCACACTAGCTTGCTGATATTCACACTAGAGCTCTTCTCAAGGATAGTCATCTCTTCTCCACCAAATTAGGACTTTGATAATCTTTGTCCAAAATGCGAAGGGGGTGTTAGCTAAGCATGTATATGGGCCGGTATTCATTTTAACAAACTATAACACTCATAACTGACTGTTAGGTATGAGCCCCGTGTCTATATAAAAAGGACTCTGTCCTAAAAATTCAAAGCTGTGAGGAGATATGGAACCAGTTCATTTTGTCCTTGTCTCTAGCTTTGTCTTCTTCCTAAGACACCTTACTCACTTTCTCACTCTACCCCATCTCAATTCCTCAAACCTCCAAAGTTAGTTTGAGGATTATCTTGTATTGTGTATTCGAGGCGGCCGGCGGCTGTATGTGTATTTTGCCTCCTTTGAGAGCTCTCCGTATGTACACTTCTCTCAAGCAGTGAAACTTCTCATCTCTTCCTGTGAAGTAGGTCATCTTGACTGAACCATGTAAATTCTGTGTTTTTTGGCTGTGTGGTTGAATACTCCTTTCTCGTCTGAGGTTGTATTCTAATGTTTGGATTCTCGACACACCCTTTTGGTTGGGGGGATATTAATTTTTGAGGGACCATAACACAGTGTCCTCAAATCTACTCAATTTTTGTCAGTGAAACAGCTTGGAGCCAAAGTCAGATACTTACTGTTTAAGAAGATCTTGGTTTTAGGCTGGCTTGTATAATGACTTAACTAGTAGTTTGTATAAAAGTTCTGCTCCCTTTTAAGACTTCTTATTTTGAACATGCTCTGCACAGATACATAGAGTTCGATGATTTATTACGTTTCATGAGGGAAAATGAAGCTGTGAAGACAATGGCCCTCTTTGAAGGGGCACAAGAAGCAAACAGAGTTGGCCGGAAAACACTTAAAAACTGGCTGGTATACACTTTACCTGTCAGTCTTGTCTACCTAATTTGTTACCTGTTTCTCTTGAATTATATGCTTTTACATTCAATTCTTATCCTGACAGGGATCAAGTCTTAGATGTTTTCTAATATATGATTGGACTAGATAAACATTCCATTAATGAAAATGGGTTCTGCTTTCTTTTTTCAAATGCAGGTTAATGCTTTTCGAGAGCGCAAAGTCCTCTCATTGACTCTGAACGATACTAAGACTGCCGTTAAAAAACTAAATCAAATGGTTAATGTTGTGCTGGGAATCATTGTTTTTGCTATCTGGCTTCTCATTCTGGGTGTTGCTGACAGCCGTTTCTTTGTCTTGTTGAGTTCTCAAATTCTTCTATCAGTGTTTATATTCGGAAACACTTGTAAGATGACATTTGAATCTATAATCTTCTTATTTGTAATGCACCCGTTCGATGTTGGGGACCGCTGTGAAGTGGAAGGAGTACAGGTAAGAAGAAGTAATACAAAAAACTGTTTTCCTTCTAAGATTTCACATGTTGATATAGAACCTGTTTTTCAGATGGTGGTTGAGGAGATGAACATCTTGACAACAGTCTTTCTGAGGTATGACAACCTGAAAGTCGCTTATCCCAACAGTGTACTTGCTACAAAGCCGATTGCGAACTTCTGGCGCAGTCCTGAAATGGGAGATTCAGTTGATTTCTGCATTCATGTTTCAACTCCAGTTGAGAAGATTGCTTTAATGAAAGAAAAGATTAAGGGGTGAGCAGTGATTAAGAATTCCTTGCATGCTGCGTGAAACTATCTTTTATCTGAATAGATATATGCACCTGATCGCTTCTTGTGTGGTTCAATACATTACATTGTAGATATTATATATAAGTATGCTAGTCTGTTTAGATAATGAAATTAATTGAGTAAAGTCAGAAATAGTTACAACTAACTTCAATTTTCTAGAGAGAATGACGCAGTATGAACAAGAGTAATCATCCTTTTAGATACTTATTGATCTTATAGGGAGCCTCGATTCTTACATTCTTACTGACTATCTATCAATATAATTTTAGATTTCTCAATTGTTCTCCGCCTTTCTTAATATGAGCTTCCTCAATGTGTTTCCATTTTCATCTTGTTATATTACAGTATATGTAAGCTACCTTGAGTTGTGCGTTGATCTCTAGTTGTGGCTTGCAGGCTTGGTATACTGCACCATGCACTTTCTACCCCAGTTGGCCTTCCAGTATGAACGAACCCTATCCTCCACTATCCCTCTATTATCATTTGCAAAAATGCACCCCAGATCCTTTCCCACATCTCCTTGATGTGAATGATCTTCGATTCATAATTTATTGTTGCTGAATGTCCACAATCTGTTCATTCCTACACTCTACAATAAATAGATCAGATAAAATCATAATTCAGTTCTCTCAATCTGCTTTCCATTGGTATGCTGGTTGTTTGGCCTCCAAGGAGCATACTTAAAGCCACCTCCATCTACTATTTTCCCAATTGACCCACATCCTTCTTTCTCACTTCCTCTGTTCCACGTTCTTCTCTATCCTAAACTCTAGTTTCAATATATCAGAAATGGGCAACATATAATGGCAATGGAAGGGGCAGATTTAATCAACGCCATGTTCGAAGCTAGGTAGCCTGCCAATCCATGAGTTTATCCTTCTGGTAATTTTTGCTATGAACTCGTTGAAGTGATGCATTCTGATTCTTCCTTTCATTAGTGGTGTACCAGTATAATGTGTCACCTTGTGCTCTTAGTTGCATGCACCCCAAGCTGCCGTAATTTCTTCTTGCTGTTACAGAGAATTTCCAATTATAAATGCTGACTTCTTCCAAGTTCATCTTTTGCCCTGAACTGGTATGATACACTTTGAGTAACATCATGATGCTATCTAGCATGATCCTCTAATGTTGAGAAGTAATATATTTCATCAACATGAATAAACTCCATCAATAATGTATCAAAGTCCATATATCTATCCTTCAATAGAGTTTCACTGAATGTGTAGAACACCATTTAGATTATGAGGCCCTCATTTATTGACCTGTTCAATGGATGTGCTCAAGATGTAAACCAAATTCTTTCACATCTAGAGGAACCCCATCTCTTTCTATGAATATGAATGATAATTGTTGATATCAACATTTTGTTATCATGTTTTTATTTTCCTACAATTTAATTTTCTATAGCTATTGAATTGAAGCAGTCTTTCTTCCATGTGTTTCTTTACATAAAATGAGGGTTAGTGAAAAAACAATAATCTTATCTCTCTATGGTATTCGAGCAAGACAAAGCCCTAACTTGGAAATAAAAAAGGAGAGGTGACATAGGAATCCAACTTCTCTCTCCTCCCCCTCCAATGTCGATGACCTATTCCTCCCACTTCCTCATAAACAACTTCCTCCCTTTTATTGTCACCTCCACTCATACTATATTGCCATGTAACAGAATCATCTCCTCTCAGCTGAGATGGGGGGGGGGCGTAGCAGCAATTTTCAAAATCATACCGTAATTTGTCTTTGAACCCATTTCCATCCCTCCTCATTCCCCACACCAGATATGGTTCGTCCTAGGCCATGAATCCAACAGGAGTTACCACCCTCTCATTTGACAATTATAGTTGGTTTAGCAACTATGCTTTTGTCAATAGTTAAGATTACATGACATCTGCAATAAGAGTTACTGGCCAACTATTGCCGTATTGTCAGACCCTCTATTAAATGTAGTAGCTTAACTTTGTAATCATTGAGACCGTACTTCTATAACAACTACATGCCTCTCCTCTAATTTTGTCTTGATAGGAATGAAAGACACCATCAAGGATAAACCCAAGTAGATCAGCAGAAGTGCCATCTCAACACTTAAAAACAACAGATTGAACTCAGAGAAGACATAACTAAAGTAGCTCGGCAAAGATAAAATCTCGATGAATCATCAATCTTGCAGATACCGAATTTGTAAGCTAGAAATTGTCGAGCTTCTAAGAAGTCTGATGTAAAGAAGCAACCATTTGTTCGATGATAATGTAATGAGAATGATCAGCTGAAACATCATTAACACCAGAGGGAACAAGAGGTTGGAATAAGCGCAACAAGCTCTGTCCAGACATACATAATGCGATACAAACTCAAAAAGCTTGGTGGCAATGCTGCAATTGAGATCGTTCAATGCATGAAAGTGGTAGCTAACTGGAATAAGGAAGCACAAATAGGCAACCTACGTGCATATCGTGGCACGAACACGAAGAAGCACAATGTCATTGGGAATGAAGCACCAATGATGCACTTGAAGCATGATGCTTAATGGGAATGAAGCGCCACAAAGACATCAGAAGATGACTATGTTGAATAATAAGTATAGATATACTGTGTTATTTACTTGTTGTTTTACTGTTTTACTTTTAGTCCCATATTGCTCACTTGTACTTATGTCTCTACTCTCATTAGCTATATTAGAGACTATCCTGTAACTTATTTTACTCATTGAATAAACAATTCCATTTCCCTCTAGATGGTATCGAGAGCAGGTTTCTATTTCCCCACCCACCCGTCCGCAGTGACGTAAGAAAACCAGCCCTCCTCCACCATCCAAACCTCCTCCCCTTCGACTCCTCTTCCCATCCTTGCTCTGGCTGCCACTGGTTTTTACCTCTCCTCTCCCTCTACGTCCGGGTGATCTTTGTATCCAAGTTCGGACATCCACTGGCCGTTTAAGTTGAGAGTCTTTCGTCTCACCGTCTTCTTTGCCTGCGCCTCATGAAGGAACATTGAGCTTTCCTCATGACGGCGTAGGTTTCTCTATATATATGCATATTCTGCCCTATACAGGTTTTTTGATCTGACTCGTCAGATCCCTGCTGCTGTTATCTGTCCCTTTGTGGGTCTCTGATCTACTCTGCTGCTGCGCCGACTACTGCCTTTGCCATGGCCTTATCTGAGCCTCCTCGCTCTCAGTGTGTCACCATGGTGAAGCTCCAACTATCATATGTGGTCGACGTCATTTGTTCTATATGTCAAAGCACAAGGCCGATATCACCATCTTACGGCTGAGCCTCCTGCTGATGCGGATGATAAAACCAGACAAAGCTATGCACAATGGTCCAAGGATGACTCCGACGTCATGTCTTGGATCCTCAACAGTACCGAACTCCGGATTAGCCAATCACTTCTCTACCTTCATGATGCTAAGGCTATGTGGGATCAACTGTCCCACGTCTACTCTCATCAGGAGAATCCCAAGCGAGTTTTTGAAATTTTCAAAAACTTGGCTAAAAAGGAGTTCTCCCCTGACACTTCCATTGATGACTTCTACAATCAATGCTCGACTCTGTGGAATGAGTTTGAACTCTACCACCCCTTGACGACGGACATCAAAATTGCTCAGAAGCAACACAACGAACTGCAACTTGTTCAGTTTTTGGCTGCTCTTTCTGCCTCGTTTTCTGGTGTGGTTGACCAGATCCTGTCAAGTGATTCGCTGCCTACCCTTCGGGATGTTCTCAAAAGAGTCCAACGCCTGCCGTCCATGACTCCTACTCCTGCTGTTGAGCACCCTGCGCTTATTGCTCGCTCTGTTGATTCTGGCCATGGCCGTGGCGGTCGCCCTCCTCCCTCGGGAGGTCGAGGATCATCTGCTCTTGGACGTGGTGCTCCTCCCAGCCCTCACTACTGCAACTGGTGTGGTCGGGACAATCATAATGAAGATCGATGCTGGATTAAGCACGGCAAGCCCGCTTGGGCTAACCAGGCTACTGCAGAAACTGCTGCTGACTCTACCGCTGACGCACCTGCTGCTCCTGCACACGCGGAATGGTTACGTTCTGAGTTCGAGAAGATGTTCCAGGAGCGTCTCGCACAGCTGCCATCCTCGTCTACACCAGGACCCTCTGCCATGCTCGCTTCTCCATCATCTGGTAACAAACAATGGTGCATTGACTCGGGTGCATCCACTCATATGGCTGGTGATCTTCGTCTATTTTCTGTTCTAAATAAAACTGCTCCTATATCATCTGTTACTGTTGCAAATGGCTCCAAAACTGTAGTTCATGGCACTGACACAGTTCCTATTTCACCAAAACTGCAATTGCATTCTATTTTATATATTCCAAAGTTTCCTGTTAATCTGTTGTCAGTCAGTAAGATGATAAAACAACTCAAGTGCTCTATTAAATTTGATCCTTCTGGCTGTGTTTTGAAGTATCTCCGCATGAAGACGAGGATTGGTTCGGGCCATGAAGGACCAGATGGGTTGTATTATCTGGATGGACCTCCTGCTGCTTCTGCTATGCTATCTACTTCAGTGACGGGACTACAATGGCACTTTCTCCTGGGCCATCCATCTGCTACCAAATTAAAACATTTATTCCCTACTTTATCTGAGAATAGTTTTTCCTGTGAAACTTGTGTTTTAGGCAAACAAACTCAGTATGTTTTTCCTGCTAAGAAAGTTATTGCTTCTAAAGAAATTTTTGACATTGTTCATGCTGATATTTGGGGACCGCGCTCCGTATTGAGTCACTCGGGTGTGAAATATTTTATGACCTTTATTGATGATTATTCTCGCACCACATGGCTGTTTTTACTTAAAGGTCGAGATACTGTATTGGATACTATTCATACCTTCTTTGCTGAAATTCACACCCAATTTAACCGACCTATTAAAATTTTTCGTACTGATAATGCACTTGAGTTCATGCAACAATCTGTTACCTCCTTTTGTGCTGCCTGAGGAACCATACATCAGACCACTTGCCCTTACGCTCCTCAACAAAATGGCGTCGCTGAAAGAAAAAACCGTCACTTACTTGAGGTTGCTCGCACTCTTCTCATACACTACAAAGTATCTCATCATTTCTGGCCTGAAGCTGTCTCTACGGCTTGCTATCTCATCAATTGCATGCCTTCCTCTATTTTGAAAAATCAGGTCCCGTATGCCATTTTGTTTCCTGATAAACCCTTATTCTCTCTGCCTCGTATTTTTGGGAGTACTTGTTTTGTGAAAAATCTTCGTCCTGGGCTCACCAAACTTGATGCTTGCTCGGTCAAATGTGTTTTTCTGGGATATTCCCGTACACAAAAAGGCTACCGTTGTTTTGATCCTATTAAAAAATAGTGGTTTGTTAGTGCGGATGTGGCCTTTTTTGAGCATATGCCTTACTATTCTACTGATGGCGCAAAATTGTCTGCTGATATCATGGCTACCACACCGTTACCGGTGATTGTTGAGGATTTACCGTCTCCTGATGTGCCTAAAGAACGCCCATTGCAAGTCTATCAGCGCAGGTCAAAGAACCACCATGCTTCTGAAGCCCCGGCCGAACCAAATCCTGCGTCTGCGGTTGATCCACCATCCACTGAGGTATTTTCTGACCTAGATCTTCCTATCAGTTTACGGAAAGGCGTTCGATCATGTACTAAGCATCCTATCAGTCATTTCTGTTCATCTGACAATCTCTGTGGTAGATTTGCTTGCTTCAATTCTGTTTTGTCTGCTGTGACAATTCCTAAATCAGCCGAAGAGGCCCTTCGCATTCCTGCCTAGAAACATGCTATGGAGCAAGAAATGCATGCACTCTGTGATCGTCACACCTGGGATCTGGTTGATCGTCCCTCTTTGTGCCATACCATTGGCTGCCGCTGGATATTTACTATTAAATATCAACCGGATGGTACCATTGAACGCCTGAAAGCTAGATTAGTTGCAAAAGGTTACACACAGACATACATACGGTGTTCACTACTTTGAGACCTTTTCTCCAGTTGCACGCCTGAATTCTATTCATATTCTGATTTCTATTGCTGTAAATAAAGTCTGGCCTCTGTATCAACTTGATGTCAAAAACGCTTTTCTCTATGGAGATCTTCTGGAGGAGGTATACATGGAGCAACTGCCGGGATTTGTTGCTCAGGGGAGTCTGCCTTCAAAATATGTAAACTCAGAAAGGCCATCTATGGTCTTAAGCAGAGCCCGCGTGCCTGGTTTGATAAACTCAGTCAGATCTTAATTACTTTTGGCTTTCAACGATCACAATCTGATCATTTTATATTTATTCGTAAGTCAGCAACAGGGCTTGTTATTCTGATTGTATATGTAGATGATATTGTTTTATCTGGCAGTGATAATGCGGGTATCCAGGCAACCAAACATTATTTGGCACAACACTTCATCACCAAGGATCTTGGCAAACTGCGATATTTTCTAGGTATTGAAGTTGCCAGATCATCTGCAGGAATCTGTCTTTCACAAAGAAAATATGTTCTGGATTTATTGCAGGAAACCGGCATGCTGGGCTGCAAGCCAGCCAACACTCCTCTAGATCCCAACATGGATTGGGATGATGATAGCTCTCCACCTTATGATGATCGTCACCGGTTTCGAAGGTTGGTAGGCAAGCTTATCTACCTGACGGTCACTAGGGCTGACCTAGCAGCTGCTGTGGGATTCATAAGCCGATACCTTGATAAACCCCGACAATGCCACTAGGACGCTATGTGTCACATCCTACGATATCTTAAAAGCTCGCCAGGGAAATGTCTTCTGTATAAAAAGCATGGCCATTGCAATTTATCTGGATTTTCTGATTCTGACTATGCAGGAAGTCGACCTGATCGAAAGTCCACTTCTGGATACTGTACCTTTGTGGGAGGCAACCTAGTCACCTGGCGGAGCAAAAAGCAAACTGTGGTTGCTAGATCCAGTGCCGAGGCCGAATATAGAGCCATGGCTCATACTGCATGTGAGCTTTTGTGGGTCCGTAGCCTTCTTCAAGAGTTTGGCATTGCTTATTCTAGTCCCATTCCTATGTTCTGTGACAACAAAGCCTCGATTTTTATTGCAAGCAACCCCACGTTTCATGAGCGCACGAAGCATATTGAGGTTGATTGCCATTTTGTTCGGGAGAAAGTTCTGTCTGGACATATCTGCACTCCATATATTGGCACTGACACGCAGCTTGCGGATATCTTCATCAAGATCTTGCCTAAAGCTCGGTTTCAGACTCTGATTGACAAACTGGGCTTGTTTGACATCTACGCTCCAGCTTGAGGGGGAGTATAGATATATTGTGTTATTTACTTGTTGTTTTACTGTTTTACAGTTTTACTTTTAGTCCCATATTGCTCACTTGTACTTATGTCTCTACTCTCATTAGCTATATTAGAGACTATCCTGTAACTTGTTTTACTCACCTGAATAAACAATTCCATTTCCCTCTAGAATAAGAAGCTCCATGAAGACCAAAATAGGTTGGAGTGATACATATAGTATCTCATACTCTCTCTCCTTATGCTCTCTCTCTCCTCTATTCCTCCCCTGACACCAACCACGAAAGAATCATGAGTGGTTAATGGTAGAGGAATGGATATGTAAAGGATGACATAGAAAAAAAACAGTACTGGTATAAAGGCATGGTAGCAAGAAAAAAGCTCTATCGGTATATAGGCGTGGTAGGAAAAAAATCACAGGAATGTAGGCGTTGTGATATACAATATAAAAGATAACTAATTCAATCAAAGGCACTCAACCATGTGAGTTAGGGAACCACATGGCGGAATAAAAAATAACGTGGTGCCACTTCTCATTTTTTGTGCTTTATAAACTAGCACGAGGTCTTTTATTTTCTCTTTTTTGTATGTGTTGTCATAGACCTGGGAGGATTCCAATCAGCCTTTACTCTATATTCTCACCCTTTTCTTCTATTTGTTGATGCAACTTTGAATAATCTATAATAATAATTGACCCCTTGTGCTTATACCTATCCGATTGATCATTTGGCTCAATGAAGAACTCCTTTCTCATGATTGGCAAGTCTGGTGGCTAGTGGCTACCTTCAGAGAGCTGGTTGTTGGTGTAGAAGCCGGTTTGAGAGGCAATTGTTTCCTGTTGCTGATGCGATCTGGGGTTTAGTTGTTTAGGGGCCTCATGTTGGTTGTTAGAGGAACGAGAAGGTAGGAAGAAGAAAGAAAAGGGACTCTACGCATGAGAATAAGGAGTCGATGTGATGGATCTAGTACATGTAGCTTGATGACGGGCTTCCTTATCGCTACATGCAATATACTACATGAGTGTGATTGTATTTGGGAAACATACTATAGGGTTGCTTGCGAGGATGCAGGTAGGAGGGGGGGGGGTTCATTGAGCATCTAAAGACGGAAGGCGCGAATGAAAGGAAAAGCCAGATCTGGGCATGAGTTGAAACAAAGAAATGAGGGGGTTTGAAATCGAACTTGTTAGCCATAAGGAAAATTTCCATGCGTTAGATCTGGCATGTGCGGATGCAAGGGCAGTGGTAGATCGTGGTTGGTGATGACCGAAAAGATGTGCGGATGCAAGGGCAGTGGTAGATCGTCGTTGGTGATGATCGAAAAGATAAGCGCTGCTATTATGGAACTTTTACCGAGGAAGAAGGGAGGAGACAGTCGTGGAGGCCGGGAATATGCCTAGCGGGTGACCAAGTCAAGAAGAGATGACAACAGTCTGTAGGTGGAGGCACTCTCCTTTTCTCTCTAGGGTTGGGTTTTGAATCTATGCCCTAATACCATGTGAAAAATAAGATACGAGGCTAATGGGATGTTTTCTTATTGATAGGAGACAGACCCCTCTCCTATATATAGGAAAAGGGACAAGTATAAGGGAATCAAATTTAATCCTAATAGGTTAAGACAATTAGACCCATATGACATAATAGACCAAATAACAATAATTCTAACAATGCTATTTGTCATTCTAGGTTTATTTCCACTTCTAGGCCTTGCTAATCTTATAAATCCAAATCTAACAGAGAATAGGAGAGTTCACTTAGTCAGTTACAAGTGATAAGGGTCAATAAGCCGCCTGGCTGTTACAGGACTGAAGGACTGGAAAGGAATGCTTTTCTTTTTCTCTACAATAGGGAAGTTCCTTGTATGCGTCGATTCCCGATCCTTTTGGGTGTGTCCCGAGCCCGTGCTTTCCTAAACTGAGGAATTCGGTGGACGATTTTCTTTAGTTCTTGGAATCTCTTATGTTGGTGCATCGAATGACTGTGCTTTCCCTAACAGTCAAGTCCAATGATAAATCATTTACACATACACTTACACTGATGCATGCATTAATAATAAAAGATTGAAACCAAGTAAATTTCAAACTAACAAAATTCTTAGTTGCAAATAAGTCCCTAGAATAACAACCAAGTCTCTGAGATGACTAATTAGTCCCTATAATTAACTAAAATGCAAAAAAAATACAAAACACCTTATAAACTCCAATCAAGCCCCAACTGGTCTCGTAGAAGTTGCTATCCAATATCACCTCTCTCGTCTTTGAAAGACGAACATGCAACTAGCCGTGTGTGATCTAAGACCCAAGTTCATGTTTCCTCAATAGATCAAAGGCAACTTGAATGGTTGTTTGTTGTGTCGCTTGGGTTTTGACTTGAACTGTGCTGCATCAGCGTAATCATCATAATAGGGCTCATTGGGAGGAGGAAATGAATCATAATCCACCTTGTCATAGTCACATTAGATACAATGGTAAATGCATGATTTGATCTCTTGATGACTCTCTAGGGCCCGATCGCTGGGGAAACCCCTTAGGACCTGCATCATAACCTTTCCATCATCAATGATGGTCGATGTTAGATGGGGGTGGACGGTATTCTGGTCTTGACATCTCATTGATGGATGATGGAGCTTCCACTTGCGTGGAATTGCGTGTACCACTAAAAATCCTAAAGATAATAAGTCCTTAGGTTTAGCCTTGCTTATACTAGATTAAAACTCCACCCACGTATGCTAGGATACGTGGAAGTCTTATCGTAGTATAGTTAAGGGTCGAATCCACAGGACAACGGTCTTGTTGAGATCAACAAGATAGAAAACGTTAGAATTTCACTTAACTCCTCAACAATTGGTATTTAGATCAAAGAGTTGGTTTGGTTGTTTTAAACTAAGTACAAGTAAAGTAAAATAAAAAAAAGTAAGCAGGAAGGTAAATTTAAGGTTGTAAACAATATTAAGGAACCACTAGGATGTGATCGGCTTTCACCACCACTACGCATGGATCAAAACATGTAACATAAAAACATAACCTGCAATAAGAGTCTAAACAGTTAGTATCTTTGTTGATCTAGTTTCCTTTCGGAGAACTAACTACGAGAAGTGTGGGAATGTTGCAATGCCAGCAATCCCCGAACGAATGGTCACTTGCTTTGCAACATTTCCTTCGCAAAGTGTGTTTCTCGACTTATCAAGGTTGTACTTTCATACGTCAACTGATTCCATTTCATAGTATGAAAGTACGACGATGAAAGTGAGTTTACTCCACTTCTTGAAAGACACTCCTAGATACCGAAACAGATGCATGCTGGCTACATGTATCAAGAACCAACATTCAATCGAGATTTGAATCTAATAGTACAAACGTAGACAATTCATACTAAGAGATAATAGATAACACAAGTTGGTGATCAAGCAACAATCATTCATTAAACGATTGATGTTGAACTGAAGAGAAAGCATATCTCTATTGCAAACTTATGGATTACATTGCATGAAATGAAAACATGGGTAGCGGGGCTACTCCCCGCACCCTAGTGTATGAGACTACTCGCTCATGGCAAGGACAAAGAAGGAGGCGAGAACAGAGAGAGAGAACGTCATCTCCACGAAGGAGGGAGGAAGGTCGACCCCTTGGAGAGAGACATCAACGATCTTCACGCCTCGTAGGTTGCTTGATGATGAATCCTCCTCTTTCCACCTTCTTTGGCAATGAGAGAGGAAGTAGCTTGTGGATGGAGTATGGACCTCAGACCGGCAGCTTCGGGTCGGTGGATGAAAGATGTAACAACTCTGAAGCAGCAGAGACAACCTTTGGACGTCTGAAAGCTTGATACCTTGTGAGGACCCTTTGGGTCTTATTTATAGGCTTTGAGAGAAGTCCAAACGGTTTGGGCGGTTTTGGGCTCAAACGGTCGTGAAAACCGTTTGGGTTCTGAGACCGTTTGGACTCTCTCGGTTTCGAAATCGTTTGGACTCTCCCGGTTTGGAAACCGTTTGAGTCCTCGCGGTCTTGAAACCGTTTGCCTTTATTCGGTCTTGGGACCGTATAACCCCATGCGGTCTCGGGACCAGTTGATCTCCATTCGGTCTTGGGACCGTTTGGCTTTGTACGGTCTTGGGACCGGTTGGCTTTATGCGGTCTCGGGACCGTTTGGTTTTGCACGGTCTTGGGACCGTTTGGTTTTATGCGGTCTCGGGACCGTATAACTCGATGCGGTCTCGGGACCGTTTGACTTTATGCGGTCTCGGGACTGTGTAACTCCATGCGGTCTCGGGACCGTTTGACTTTATGCGGTCTCGGGACGGTGTAACTCCATGCGGTCTCGGGACCGTTTGGCTTTGCACGGTCTTGGGACCGGTTGGTCTCCAAACGGTCTTGGGGCCGTTTGGTCTCCAAACGGTCTCGGGATCGTTTGGAACTTTTGTGATTTTTTTGTGCTTTTCTGTAAGAATAAAAAGGAGAAAAGTTAATCTAATGGTATATTTGCAATAAAGGAGGAAAGTTAAGGATTCTATCTAATTTATCTGAGAAAGAGTATGGAAAATTTAGGAAAACTATTAAGATAACATCGCAAAATGGGAGGTTATCACCCCCTAACTTAGAGTCTAGCTTGTCCTCAAGCTAGATAGAGCTGAGGCATGTAATGGCAAGGCGATTTCATTAGTGAAGATTTTCATACTCTTGCTTCGATTCTAGACCAGAGAAATCCTGAAGTCTAATTAGGGCTTCTGCTTGCTCAAACTCTTTCAATTGTTAGGAGTTGCATGGATCTCAGGTTTCTTCCATATCGCATAGCTCCGACCACCTTTTCCTAGATTTTAATTTGTGCATGTCATTGGCTCTAATCAGTTTTATACTTCTTTTGATAATCCTGCCGAGAGCTAGAATGGGTATGAGGGTTGGCTAAAGGCTGTTGTGTAGCTCCCCCTTCAAGTGGGGGAGGGTTTATCTATGCTTTTAGGATCTCACTACCGGGCGCGACACATCTGCCTTTATGAGGGCAGCTGAATGTACCGGCCGGGCAAGTCCTTTATCAGCCTTTTCATATATTTGGAGACCTTAGGGTCTCGCTACCGGGCACGACACCTCTGCCTTTGTGAGGGCAGCTGAAAGTACCGACCGGGCGAGATCTTTATTGGTTCTTCATATAAGTCCTTATGCGTGGCACAACTCTAATGTTTTTATTCAATACTCTGGCTTTTATTCGTAGACTCACAAGCTTAAGATTTGGGTTGGGTGTTTGAGTGGGCGGCCAAGCCTCTTTTTATTTTTTTAAAAGAAGAAAACTATTCTTAGAGTTTCCTGACATGCACTTATTCGGTTCTACTTGATGGTCCACTTGCGAGGTTTCTTGATTTGGATTTCACCTGATTTCCCTCCCGTCTTTGAGAGTGTTTGGCATGCTTTGGCCCTGCTATTGACCTGTGAAGAGTCTGATGTAGATTTGAAGCAAGGGCATGAAAATCAAGTGTGAAGGTAATTTATTAATTCGCCATTACATTCCTATAAGCTATTCTTGTTATTGCTTTTGAGGACTACTTGGATTCTAAATTTAGATGGGGATGATCTTTTCCAGAAAGGGATATTATTCTTATGTGCGGTGTTTATTTTAACAAAGAAATTCTTAAGAAGTCTAAATGTGAAAAGAAAGATGAAAATTTTGTACAGAAAAATAGAAGTGAAAGAAAGAGTAGAGAGAGAAAGGATGAAGAAATGATACCTCGCCCTTGTCTAGTGCACCCCCCTAACTTATCACTCACTCTGTCCTCAGAGTGTCAAAGTGGTAGGTTGAGAAGTGCATGGACAAGGGCAT
This sequence comes from Alisma plantago-aquatica, assembly GCA_963693085.1. Classification (NCBI taxonomy): domain Eukaryota; kingdom Viridiplantae; phylum Streptophyta; class Magnoliopsida; order Alismatales; family Alismataceae; genus Alisma; species Alisma plantago-aquatica. The sequence goes on from OY856410.1 coordinate 647,299,959, forward strand.
TAGGCTTATGTTAATCCTTTGTTAGCTCCGTGTGTTCAGAGAAGATTAGTTGTGAATTTTCCATGTAGAGCGTGGTAATCCACGTCTGTCATGTCCTCTACTGGTCTTCCAAGGACCATGATGGTGTATATCCAGTAGAGGACGTGGAAACCACAGTCGTTTGACTCTCGGAGCTGCTGGGGACATCTGTGGCAGAAGGCTGGGCGATGAAAGTGTTCTTTATCGTATGCCCGTGTGTGCTTGCTGAGAAGGTCATGTAGTTGGTCAGCACACTCCTTCGCCACCTCCTCCGTGGGCGTTCTTGGTGTTGTAGTATACTGTTGCTGATCTGGATTGTACTGGCTGTCGGAACTGTTATATATGATTGTTGTTCCGTTATGAAAATTTGTTGCCAGTAACATCCAGTGCTCTGAATGAAGGAAAGGAAGCTTGATAAACTTCATAGTCATATGTTGGAGGAAAGAAATGAGTGCCTCAGTTGTACCGAAGTTCTTTAGCTTTAGGAAATCATCCTTCAGATATGCTGGTGCCATATAGATCGTAGGGTGATTCTGTCCGAGGAGATATTGATAGGCGGTCATCAAACTCACGGATAGAGACCCTTTAAATTATACAGTTTACGTAGCGCATCTTCCATAACCAGAATATCTCCGACTAGAAAAACGAGATCATCTTTCTCGGCGTAAAGCCTAGACATGATGAGCCGAAGTTCATTGTCGGAAAGACTTTTGCAGGCTGTGAGGTCAAAATTAGGGAATGTCGGTGTAATGGCAGACAGGGGCACTTTTTGGGAAGATGGTCTATTGATGGTGGCCCCGGTTAGCAATTCGGTGTCCCCTTTATCATCCGCCAAATCAAAAGAGTAAGGGTCCCATTGTGTTTTCTCGGGGACCTTGGCGGGTTGTTGTTTTTCCAACTCCTTTATTGTTTGCCGGAATTGCTGTTTTTTAGGACGTTGGATGGCCGAGTAGAGGTAGTGAGGCGCGTCGTCAGGCGCCATAGTTGGGTCCTTAAAGAACTTTCTGTCGCATATGAGCTCTATGGCGTAACGTCCTCGGAGAGAATGAAAATCTTCTGTAGTTAGCTCAGTGAAAGGGATTTGTTGATTGAGGGCGTGGATGTGGCGTATAGTGTAGAAAGCGCAATCCTCAAATCCTTCTTGTGTTTGGACTTGTGGGTTTATGATTTGGAACCAGGGTTGGTTCCAACCATTTCGGAGGGATGGGCATGCAACCCAGATTAGTTTCAGGAGCCGGAAAGGGATGCATCTTGCCTCCCCGGCTCCTAAACCAACAAAATTAATTATTCCGGCCTTTAGTTCACTGGCGCAAAAATTGTACACCTTGGCGTCTCGAGCCGTGGTGTCCACGATCATTAGCAGCCAGTGGCCAGAAACTTGAAAGGGCACGGTAATATAGCGTGCCTTTCTGGCAATCCCCTTCTGCAACCGCTCGATAGATTTGCTTTGTAATTCTTTATATAATAGACTCATGGCCAGAGCAGGTGAAGCGTTAAATACTGGTTACTGCCGTTTAGAGCTTCTGTAGATTTCGATAGAATTGGCAAAGAGGACACGGAAGATTTCCATCTTCACCGCTGACTGTGGTCGAAGGATATTGCGGAAATCTTCACGTGTCAACTTGCACTGAGTCTTTGTATTATGGTAGATAACGTCTCCCCCTTCTTTGGCATCATCTACGATAGTGTTTAGGATGAAGATATCTTGAGCATCTAGGATAGAGATGGCCGCCATGTCTAAATCGTGCATCTTGTGAGGTAGAGGAGGCGGCGGGGGAAGCTCTCTTGCAGAGGGTGGAAAGAAGTCTGCTCCAAATCGTCGATGTAGTGCTGCAGATCTTCGTCTTTATCTGAATCAGAAGCAGATTCGAGATCTTCATCTGTATCTAAACTGACTCTTTCTAATTCTTCCTGTTCTGGGGGAAGGGGTGAAGATTGCTCCGGGGCGGAGTATTGTGGAAGGTCTGCTTGTGGTTGAATCGTGCTGGTTTTGAATAAACATTGTTGGAACTCAGCAAAAGCTGCTTCTTTGGCAGTTTCCCCCAGAGATCCCATTGCAGAATAGTCAAGAAATTGATCCCCATATGACATGTTAACGTTGTCATTGTGAGTAGGGGATTTGGTATCTTTATCACCTTCTTGGTGATTTTTTTGTTGTGCTGGTGCAGCTCCGCGGCTGGGGCCCTCCCCAACATTGTCTGGGTCATCAGATTTATCGTCTGAGGAGATGCTATTGTTGGAGTCAGCCGAGGAGTCAGAATCTTCATCTTCTTCTTCTTCATCATCTTCTTCGTCTGCCGCCTTATCTGTGGTCTTCTTTGGTGGAGGCTTCTTGCACTGCCGGTGGAGTGCTTGTAGTTCGTCGAAAGCCACTTGCATATACTCATGTGTTTCAAGCAGTGCGTCGTGGGTTTCTTTGAGATCTGAATAACGAGCCTCGGCAGACAGGAGTCGTGCAGAGAGGTCTGTCACTCGAGCTCTTAATTGGTGGATTTCATTGTTGGATGACTCCTCTTGGCGGTTATTGAGTTGTGTGAGGGTGGTGTTGATGTCATCCAAGTACATGCTTAAAGCAGTTTGTTGCTGCTGAAGCTCGCGCAGGGTTTCTGGCAATGGTTGATTTTGCGCAGAAATCCTGTCGACTTGCTTGGCCAGATCGCCTTGCTGGCTTTTCACCCCAAGCACCAACTGTGGCAGTTGTTGCAGGCGGTCGTCGATGCGTTCAACTTTCATGGCCGCTGCTTTCTGCTGTTGGTGGATGCTTGAGATGATGCCTGGCAGGGCACGATTTTGCTCGTCAATCTTGGCGACCTGTGTAGTTAGACCCTGCACACAAGAAAAAATAGATTGTAATATGTTAGAAGGGTCGGTGAAGAGGTTTCGGATAGCGTCGAATTGACGTCCAAATTCCTCACCGACGTTTGTAAAAGGGACCCCAGATGTGGAAGGGTGGGGTGGCTGGGGTCGGGGTGGAAGGTCGTAGTGCCTTGCGAAAGAGACACTGTTGATGTTCCCGCAAACTGCGTGGTGACTGTAGATGGAGTCACCAGCGGTGTCGGGGTGGTGGCGGATGAAAAAAATGGTGACATTCCCGGTGAGAAAGGTGGGACCGAGAATGTTGAGGGGAAAAGGGTGGAGATGGGAGCGGAGGAGGTGAAGTCGGGTGTTGGAGTGGAGAATGGGATGCCCGACAAGAAAAAGGTGAGGTGGAAGATGTGGGTGGAGGTGTGGATGTGGGGAAATGAATTGTTGTTGGGATTGTTGTGGAAAAAGGTGGGAGAGTGGTAGATGGCGAGATAGTAGTTGATGGTAGTGTGGTGGGGGTGGTGGTGGTGGTGAGCTCAACATTTAGGCTCATGATGAATGAGTCTAATGATGAGGTATTGATATGTTTCTCAGGATGGGGGCGTTCTGTCTCAAGATTTAGCTTTGATGTCGGCGTCCCCAACATCTGTTGTGATTGTAAACGTGCCTTAGATGGTCGTTTTACCGGTGTTTTTGTTACCCTAGCTGCCGGGGCAGTGATACTAAGTTCTGTCTGGTCCGCTGTGGTTTTCTTCTCTTGTACTTTGACCGAAGCTAGGATTTTGGTAAGCTCTTTGTCAGTAAAGAGTAGCTTTTCTTTGTCATAATCCGCAAGCTCCGGAAGCGGTAGCAGAGTTCTGGAAGATTTTACTGTAGCGCAGAAAATGTAGTGCAATTTTGCATCTTTTGCTTTGATAATGTAAGAGTTCTTTAAGGTTTGCTCATTGGTAAAGATGTCGCCCTTGATCTGCGTGCACCTGGGGAGTAATCTTTCCATGAGATATTTAAGAATGGAAGTTGTGTCCGCCAATGCAGATTTCTTTCCCTAGGGTGTATGCTGAAAACTTTTGTATCATGTGCCGTCCAATGTTGACCGGCATCCCGTGTAGGACGGACCAGAGAATAAAAAGATCAGAGGTGATAACATTCCCGCCCTCTGTTCTGGGGAAGAGCGCACTGGTGAGAATTTTGTGAAGCGTGCGCACTAACCCAGAATGAATATTGGAGACCTTGCAGGTCTTCGCCTCATAATTTGGGATCCCTATGAGGGATTTCCAGAAGTTGTGTCTATTGAATTGGGAGCTCTCCGTGCTGACAACTTTGGCCTTTTTTAGCTACTCCTGGTTGTCTATGAAGATTTCATTCAATAAATTTTCTGTTATGACAACTTTGTTACCAAAAAGTTTGGTGACCAGCCTGCGGTCACCTCCGTCCCTTGCTCTATCCATAATGTCCACGGATTCTTTGTTGAGATGTGTAAATAATTCTGTTGTGGGCTCGACATATGAGATCTCGGGGACAAAGCACAGTCTTGAGAGATTTGCGTTATCGAGCAGGGTGAGGATTCTATTGTATATCCCCATCTTTTTTAGTACGCGGGAATAAACGTACTTTGTTGGTTTTAAAGTTTTGTCTATGGAAGGGAGAGTGTGTATGAATCGGTTTTCTGGTGGTGGTGCGGTAGTGGTTATGGTGGGGAAGGTAGGAGCATTGGTGGTAGCGGGAATGGTGGTGGGGGTGGTGGTAGCAGTTGATGGGATGTATCCTGCCAGGGTTTGTTCCCTAGCAGTGGTGGGGTGGACCTGCTTCCTTGCCCGTTTCTTCGTAGGTTGTTCTTTGGCAGCTTGCTGGGCCTTCCTTTTCCCCTTGGACTTTGTAGTTGGGGATTCTTCCTCGGGGGTAGGCTCGTATTCTGAGCCTTCGTCACTGGAAGAAATTTCTTCAACTTCTTGCTCCGGCTCCTCAGATAAACACCTTAGGTGGGATCGTTCCAGTCGTGTCATAGATGTCTACAATTATCTGGAGTTTGACGCGGTCCTCCATCAGTTGCTCCTTTGTCCAGAAAGAAGCGTCGGCGGTTCCGGTGGCTTATTTTGCTGGTGAGGCCATTTTTGGAAAGTAATCAGAAAGAATCATGTGTTAGAAAAATTTTGAATTTGTATAGATAACAAGTTTATTAAAAAGAAAAGTTTACATTATGTATGTTTTTAGGTTTTAAGATCAAACGGTTTCAGGACCGTTTGGCTCCAAGCGGTTTCAGGACCGTTTGGCTCCAAGCGGTTTCAGGACTGTTTGACTCCAAACGGTTTCAAGATCGTTTGGCTCCAAACGGCCGAAACCGCAAGGCAGGTGGAACGTCGGAGGCGCAGCGGTCGGTGGTGAAAAAGCGTTAGCGGCGGCGATAGTGATAGCGGCGGTGGCAACATAGGCTTCGATGATGGTAAAAACGAAGCGTGGTGGGATGACGGAAGCGCCGTCGACGACGGTGGCGTTGGTCTACCTTGCTGCTACGGGTGACGATGACGACGGTGAGACAACGAACGACAATAACGATGGTGTGGAACGAACTGGCGTCGCGAGCTGCGCGGGAGCGAGAATCGGAGGAAATGAAACAATGGTCGCGCGAGGGTTTAGAGAGTTCGAGATTCGAAAGAAGAAAAAAGGGGAGGGGGTGGGGTTATATTTATAGGATTTGGGGGTGTCGTTACAAATTCCAAAGTCAAACAATTTCGAAACCGTTTGGGCTCCAAACGGTTTGAGACCGTTTGGGCTCCAAACGATTTCAGGACCGTTTGGCTCCAAACGGTTTCAAAACCGTTTAAGATGGTTTAGGTTTTTGATTTTTATATTTTTATGTTTGTTTTGGTTGTTTATGTGAATTTTTATATTTTCAGATTAAAGATGATAAACCTAAATCAAACGAAGGAGCAAAAAAAAAACGGTGATACTCAGATCTTGGGTTGCCTCCCAAGTAGCGCCTGGGTTTTACATCGCTGGCTCGACGAAGTTTTGATTTTGTTATGGTGATGCTGTGGGGTCTCGGATCTCAATAGTCTGTCTTGGAATTTTGTCAGCTGGAGTATAATATTTCTTCACTCTATGGCCATTGACTGTCCTCTCTCCTCCATTTTCGTCAACAATTATGATGGCTCCAGTCGGATATATATGCTTGATGGTAAAAGGCCCAGACCACTTTGTACGATGTTTCCCGGGGAACATTTTGAGTCTGGAGTTGAAAAGAAGGACTTTATCTCCAATAGCGATGTCTTTCCTTTTGAGATGACCATCGTGCCACATCTTGGTTTGTTCTTTGTAGATCCTGGCACTTTGGTATGCGGTCATTCTGAGCTCCTCTAGTTCTTGCAACAGGAGTTGCCTGTTTTCTCCAACGCTTTTAAAATCAAAATTCAGTTGTTTAATAGCCCGACAAGCCTTATGTTCCAGTTCGAGTGGAAGATGACATGATTTCCCATTTACTAGATGGAACGGGGTTGTTCCAATCGGTGTTTTATAAGCTGTGCGGTAAGCCCAAAGGGCATCGGGAAGCTTGATGGACCAGTCGGTACGATGTCTATTGACGGTTTTCTCTAAGATTGCCTTCAGCTGTCTATTCGAAACTTCGACCTGACCACTATTTTGTGGGTGGTAAGGTGTGGCAACTTTATGGTTGACTCCGTATTTCTTTAGGAGGGTTTCGAAGCTTCGTTCCAGAAAATGGGTCCCTCCGTCGGATATGACAGTTCGGGGGACTCCGAATATGGGGAAAATGATATCTTTAAACATCTTAATGACTGGTTTTGAATTGTTGAAAACTGTGGGTATAGCTTCTACCCATTTCGAGACATAATCCACAGCGACCAGTATGTAAGAAAATCCATATGAAGAGGGGAAATGGCCCATGTAGTCTATTCCCCAAACATCGAAAATTTCGATTTCTTGCCACATAGTGAGAGGCATTTCATTCCTTTTAGTTATACCACCAGAAAGTTGACATTTATTGCATGATCTTACAAAATCATAGGAATCTCTTGCTATTGTTGGCCAAAAGAAACCCGATTGTAGAACTTTCAGAGCGGTCTTTTTCGAACTTATGTGTCCCCCAGTGGGGCCGGAATGACAATGTTCTAAGACAGGAGTAATCTCTTCTTCAGGTAGGCAGCGACGGAAAAGTCCGTCTGCACATAGACGAAAGAGATAAGGTTCGTCCCAGTAGTATTGCTTAACATCATGGAGGAATTTCTTTTTGTCGTGGTGAGAGGCGGAATGGTGGATAATTCCTGTAGCCAGATAGTTCACTATGTCGGCATACCAGGGGAATCCGGTGGTAATTTGCATGAGCTGGTCATCAGAGAGGGAGTCTCGGATAGGTACTTTATCATCATCCTCGACTTCAATGCGGCTGAGATGATCAACGACGACGTTTTCCACTCCGCTTTTGTCTTTGATTTCCAAATCAATTTCCTGAAGCATCAACACCCAGCGGATAAGTCTGGGTTTCGCGTCTTGCTTCTGAATTAGATATCGTATGGCGGAGTGGTCAGTGGATACTATGACCTTTGATCCGATCAGGTAGGAGCAGAATTTCTCGAAAGCATAGATGACAGCTAAGAACTCCTTTTCTGTAGTGGTGTAGTTCTTTTGCGCTTCATCAAGTGTCTTAGACGCATAGTATATTACATGAGGCTTTTTGTCAATTCTTTGCCCTAACACTGCTCCTATAGCATAGTCGCTAGCGTCACACATTATTTCGAATGGTTGTGACCAGTCCGCTGCTCTTAGAATGGGCGCAGAGACGAGAGCGTTTTTTAAGGTTGTGAAGCTTTGTAAGCATTCCTGGTCAAAATTGAAATCGGTGTCCTTTGTTAATAAGTGGGTCATGGGTTTCGCTACTTTCGAGAAATCTTTAATGAATCTTCGATAAAACCCACCATGACCCAAGAATGCTCGTACTCCTTTTACATCTTTTGGCGGCGACAGTTTTGAGATGACATCAATTTTTGCCCTGTCTACCTCAATTCCTCTTTCACTCACTCTATGTCCGAGGACGACACCTTCAATTACCATAAAGTGGCATTTTTCCCAATTTAGGATAAGGTTCGTTTCCTCACATCTTTGTAAGACTTGTCCAAGGTTGAGTAGACAGTTGTCAAAAGAATCTCCGTAGACTGAAAAGCGTAGGTTCCAAAGGGACAAGTAAAAGTTGTTTTTTCTTGGTCTTCCGGGTGTATAGGGATTTGATAGAACTCGGAATAACCATCGAGGTAACAGAAGAACTTTTGATGGGCTAGGCGTTCGAGGACTTTGTCAAGAAAAGGTAGAGGGTAGTGATCTTTTCTTGTTGCTTTGTTTAGTTTCCTGTAGTCGATACACATTCTCCACGCCGTGACAGTCCTTGTGGGCACTAGCTCATTTTTATCATTTAGCACGACAGTGGTTCATCCCTTTTTGGGGACCACTTGGACAGGGCTAACCCATTGGGAATCTGAAATTGGGTAGATAATACCGGCTTTCAGGAGTTTGAGGACCTCGAGGCGAACCACCTCTTTAAGATTGGGGTTCAGCTTTCTCTGGTGCTCTCTTGAAGGTTTAAATTCTTCTACCATGGGCAGTCTATGCATGCATAGGGCTGGGTTTATACCTGTCAGGTCAGTTATTTTGTACCCAATGGCTTTCTTATGTTTCTTTAACTCAACGAGAAGTCTTTCTTCCTGGTCTTTCGTCAGAGTGGAACTGATGATTACTGGGCATAGTTCTTCTTCGTCCAGGAAGACGTGCTTAAGTCCCGTTGGTAGGGTTTTCATCTCGGGAGCCTTAGGTGCTTCTGTTGTTTCTAAGATAGTGACAGATTTGAGCTCCTCAAAAGTGGCTGTTGGTACTTCTTCAGCTTTCTCTAAGTGTTGCATGCATTGTTGAACTAATTCGTTGATTGAGAATTCAACTTCTGGATTTATTAAGACATTTTCTAAATCATCGGATGGTTCAGATATTTCCAATTGGGATATTTGATGTATTGCATCTAAGAGAAAAACTTCGTCTTGAATGCTGGGGCCTTTCATGCTGTTGAGGACCCATAACTGAATTGCTTCTTTTCTCAGTCTCAGAATGATCGTGCCAGCTTCGACATCAATGAGCACCCTGGCCGTGGCAAGGAAGGGTCTGCCGAATATTATTGGGTATCTTAGATCCTCCTTGATATCCATAATGACAAAGTCACACGGGACATAAGAATCCTTGCCTATCCTGATTGGAATGTCTTCAATAATTCCTAGGGGTGCAGTGATAGTGGAATCAGCTAATTGAATTGTCATCGTTGTGGGTAACAAGTCAGTAAAACCCAATCTTTTACACATGGAGTAGGGCATAATAGATATGCTAGCCCCTAAGTCAGCTAATCCCTTTTTGCTCGAAGCATTTCCAATACATCATTGAATACCGAAGGAACCAGGGTCCTTTTTCTTTGGCATTTTATTAAGAATGATGTCGGAGGTGGTCTGAGCCAGTTTGACCGTATCTTGCTCTTCAGTAATATATTTCCTTGATAGCAAGGTTTCAGATATTTAGCCCAAGCTGGTACTTCAGAGAGGGCATCGAGGAGCGGGATATCGATATAAAGTTTCTTCATTGCCTCCTTGAATTTTTGGAATCTAGTGTCCATTTTAGTCTCTCTCAATCTTCCTGGATATGGTATCTTAGGTTTATATTGCGGAACTTCTGGCTCTTTGGGAGCTTGTTCCTTCTCTTTGCCTTTTGCAGTCTCTGCAGATTTCTCAATTCCTAGATTCGGGCTTGCATTTGGAGTAAAAATAGGTGTATCGTCATCATCATGAGCGATTCTAGTAGCTTCATGAAAGACACGACCAGATCTTGTAGTGACGGCATTCAATTGCTCTGGTCTATTCTGATCATGTCTTGGGTTTGACTCCAGTTGACCAGCAAAAGTACCTGCTGGTGGTTTCAATTGGGCAGCAATTTGTGCTAGTTGAGCTTCCACAACCTTCTGTTGAGCTTGCTGATTGGCAAGCATGGTTTGTTGTGATTGTAACATCTGCCTAATCATAGTCATCTCGTCTGTTGGCTGGGAAGGAGCATTTTTCTGTTGAAACTGAGTGAGTTGTTGCTGTCCTTGATGTGGTTGTTGCGGAGGTGGTGTTGACTGAGGTTGCTGCGATTGCTGCAGCTGAGGATGTAATTGTGGGTGCAAAGGAGGATGGGTATATTGATAGTAGGTGGATGGATTTCTTGGGTAGTTGGATCTTGGGAAATTATTTCTAAGATTCCTTTGATTTTGGTTATAGTTACTTTGAAATCCAGGTGGCAATCTATTGGAAGATCCGCCTTGTGTTTGATGTTGCGGGTTAGCAATCCCCGCAGGATTCCCATATTGAAACCCGGGGTGGTTTCTTGGTTGATTTGGATTATAGTAAGCTTGTCCTGGTATGGAATGAATGGAATTGACTTGTTCGGGCATCTGATCTTCAGGATGTTCGATGATCGGTTCGTACTACTGTTGTGGTGGTTGCATATCCATCATCACATTATAAAGTAAGCCACATGACAATGTAGGGTGATCAGATGCATGACAGGCTTCACAAGTCCCTGTGGCAGCTTTAACTTGTTGGACTTGGGGGTTTTTCTTCTTATCGTATTCTCCAAATGAAGTTTCAAGTGCTTGCTGTTTGTGAGCTATAGTCTTTAAAGCTTCAGCAATAGCTTTCATTTCCATTGATTCCTCAGCCTTATAAACTTTGAGGACTCCCTTAGTAGATGATCGTCCCCAATTGGATTGGTTCTCAGCTCCAAGTGTAACGATATTCCAGGCATCCTCGTAGTTCTACCAACGATATTCCAGCCTTATCAAGTGAGTTGTACCAACTCAAAGCCTTCCGGACAGAGTGAAGTGAAAAAGATGTAGCATTATTGCGTCAAAGGCAACTCCGGCTTGTGGGACAAGTCGGTAAAGTGCCTTGAATCTCTTCAAATGATCCATGCAGTCATCTCCAGAACCACCGGAGAATGAGATACCCTGCATGATTTGAATCCATTGTGTCCGGATTTCGAAATTAGGTATATTGATGATTGGTGGCCGGACTGGATGATTGTCTTCATAGTTCTTGGGGACGGCATAGTCCCGCAGTTGTTTGTTTCTTAGCTCTAACTGGGCAGCTTCATTAGCTGCTTCGTTTTCAGCTCGGATGCGGGCCTGTTCTTCAGCTCGGATTTCCGCTTGGACCTGAGCACGAGTGTTAGCAATGAGTTGTGCTCTCTGAGCAGCTATGGTGGCGTTGACCCTATCCATTACTAGTGCAGCTTGGCGTTGATCTTCAGCCATTTGTCTGGCTCTTTGGTGGTTAAGTCTGATGCGGCGGTGAAAACTTCTCTCTACCTCAGAGTCGTACTCTGGATCAGGGGAGAATCCGAGATTATGCGATGGTTGCATACACGTCTTCTACCTGAGTAGAGGAAGAAACACACTTTTCAGATGATGCGGGAGATGTGATGAAAAAGTGTAAAACCCTAACCAACTAGCAAGATGATAAATGAAATTAAAACGTTATGTTGTCCCCGGCAACGGTACCAATTTTTGATGGAGCTTCCACTTGCGTGGAATTGCGTGCACCACTAAAAATCCTAAGGATAATAAGTCCTTAGGTTTAGCCTTGCTTATACTAGATTAAAACTCCACCCACGTATGCTAGGATACGTGGAAGTCTTATCGTAGTATAGTTAAGGGTCGAATCCACATGACAACGGTCTTGTTGAGATCAACAAGATAAAAAACATTAGAATTTCACTTAACTCCTCAACAATTGGTATTTAGATCAAAGAGTTGGTTTGGTTGTTTTAAACTAAGTACAAGTAAAGTAAAAGCAAGAAAGTAAGCAGGAAGGTAAATTTAAGGTTGTAAACAATATTAAGGAACCACTAGGATGTGATCGGCTTTCACCACCACTACGCATGGATCAAAACATGCAACATAAAAACATAACCTGTAATAAGAGTCTAAACAGTTAGTATCTTTGTAGATCTAGTTTTCTTTCGGAGAACTAACTACGAGAAGTGTGGGAATGTTGCAATGCCAGCCATCCCCGAACGAATGGTCACTTGCTTTGCAACGTTCCCTTCGCAAAGTGTGTTTCTCGACTTATCAAGGTTGTACTTTCATACGTCAACTGATTCCATTTCATAGTATGAAAGTACGACGATGGAAGTGAGTTTACTCCACTTCTTGAAAGACACTCATAGATACCGAAACAGATGCATGGTGGCTACATGCATCAAGAACCAACATTCAATCGAGATTCGAATCTAATAGTACAAACGTAGACAATTCATACTAAGAGATAATAGATAACACAAGTTGGTGATCAAGCAACAATCATTCATTAAACGATTGATGTTGAACTGAAGAGAAAGCATATCTCTATTGCAAACTTATGGATTACATTGCATGAAATGAAAACATGGGTAGCGGGGCTATTCCCCGCACCCTAGTGTATGAGACTACTCGCTCATGGCAAGGACAAAGAAGTAGGCGAGAAGAGAGAGAGAGAACGTCATCCCCACGAAGGAGGGAGGAAGGTCGACCCCTTGGAGAGAGAGAGCAACGATCTTCACGCCTCGTAGGTTGCTTGATGATGAATCCTCCTCTTTCCACCTTCTTTGGCAATGAGAGAGGAAGTAGCTTGTGAATGGAGTATGGATCTCAGACCGGCAGCCTCGGGGCGGTGGATGAAGGATGGAACAGCTCTGGAGCAGCAGAGGCAGCCTTTGGACGTCTGAAAACTTGATACCTTGTGAGGACCCTTTGGGTCTTATTTATAGGCTTTGAGTGAAGTCCAAACGGTTTGGGCGGTTTTGGACTCAAACGGTCGTGAAAACCGTTTGGGTTCTGAGACCGTTTGGACTCTCTCGGTTTCGAAACCGTTTGGACTCTCCCGGTTTGGAAACCGTTTGAGTCCTCGCGGTCTTGAAATTGTTTGCCTTTATTCGGTCTTGGGACCGTGTAACCCCATGCGGTCTCGGGACCGGTTGATCTCCATTCGGTCTTGGGACCGTTTGGCTTTGTACGGTCTTGGGACCGGTTGGCTTTATGCGGTCTCGGGACCATTTGGTTTTGCACGGTCTTGGGACCGTTTGGTTTTATGCGGTCTCGGGACCGTATAACTCCATGCGGTCTCGGGACCGTTTGGCTTTATGCGGTCTTGGGACTGTGTAACTCCATGCGGTCTCGGGACCGTTTGGCTTTGCACGGTCTTGGGACCGGTTGGTCTCCAAACGGTCTTGGGGCCGTTTGGTCTCCAAACGGTCTCGGGACCGTTTGGAACTTTTGTGATTTTTTTGTGCTTTTCTGTAAGAATAAAAAGGAGAAAAGTTAATCTAATGGTATATTTGCAATAAAGGAGGAAAGTTAAGGATTCTATCTAATTTATCTGAGAAAGAGTATGGAAAACTGAGGAAAACTATTAAGATAACTTCGCAAAATGGGAGGTTATCAATGGAACAATCAGAGTAGAGACTGGATGCAACACGATATGTTCCACATATTAACCTATTGGGGGTGGTTATAGGAATGTCAAAACACACTTGGGATGGTGGACTGTCAATAATTGCAAGTGCGGAGAAGTTTGAACATAACATGTGATGCGTCATGTTCTATGATTCAAATAGCTACGAAGTACTCTGTGGACCTCAACAATATCGACCAAAACTTGACGTCGCCCTCATTTAGAATCTCAACAATACTTGGTGTATTGATTGGGTAGAATTTGGTACTTTCAAAGTTGGGTCTGTGGAAATCATGACGATGCACGGTTCAAAATTACCAAAAAGTTGTATCCAACATCTAGTGTCATTGATGATGTGTGAGGATGGTAGAGAATGCAAAACAAAACTATTTTAGAGTGTTAGGTCTGCTACTATAGTAGTACACAATGCAATGACCTACATTTTGACCACATGAGAGGACCTCACTGTTGCTTTTGTGGCCATAGTGGTCCTTGAGGAAGAATGAGGGAGTCTTGGAGCATTTGAGGGTGCTATGTGCTAACCTTGATGTAGGGCAACCCCCCACGCTTTGTACTCTTCCAACCCTCGGTCAACATAAGATTTGATATTATATGCCCATATGCATCCCAATGATGTTTTTGCCTTTAGTAATGACCCATGTATTATTATTTTCAAGAGTGCCCATTGCCCTCAATGTATTCTATCTATGGCCCAGTCTAGTTCTAGCTAAAATTTGGAACCATACAACATATTTTGAAGGATAGCATAAGAACATATAGCATATCTATCATTATGATTTAGGGTACACGGAATGGAACAAAATTTTGATCAAAATTGCGAAATTTGCTTGAAATTTCGTTTTTTTGCAACCGGACATCGAAATCTACGATCCAACATGCGAAACACACAAATGCAGGGAATGGGACATAATTTCACGAAAATATCGACCCTAGGTGCGAAATTTCGCAAAACATGGTGAAATTTCGCACCAAAAAGCCCAGTTTGGGCTGTAATTTCGCGAAATGGTACAGAAACACAACTTACATTTTGAGAAATTTGTTCCTAAGTCTGTTTATACTACATCTTGTCTATTTTGACAATTGTTTTGATTCTCTTGCTTCTAAAGGCTATTTTGTTTAATTCTAAGGCATGTTTACCCTATCCCTAGACTGTCTATACATTACCTTCATCAGTTTCTACACTCGTCCATAGAGATATGGAATTATACTCCAAAAATAGCTAAGTTCTTTCTTGGATATATGTATAAATGTCCCATGTAATCTAGTTAAATGCTAACACTAGACTTGATACAAGTTGTAGTTCGTAAATTTGTAACATGTAACTGTAAGTTTTAAATTTTAAGTTGTAACTTGAAGTTTTTAACAGTTTAACTGTCTAGCAGACTTGACATTTCTGTTCGTTTGTGCACTCACTCATCAAGACATGGATCCCACCCTAACCTCTAAACATATACATTTGTTGTATAATCTAGTGAACATCGTGTTTGCAAAATTTCATAACTTGATTCCTTCATTTTCCCATCAAAACTGCCATTGAAATTCTGTCAACATTGTTCAGCTTCCCTTCACTTACAAATGTGGGAGACTCCCCCCCCCCCACATATCCAATATGAAATATTATTGCATCTTTGAGCAGATCTTGGCGTTATATCGTCTTGGTAAATTTTCATGGTTTATTTCACTTATTTGGTCGTCAAAATCGTTAGTGCCGTAAATATCGAAATTTCTAAAAATTTCTATTTCTGGGCCATCAGACACGACATCGAAATCAGCCATTTAATTCTAGGGTACATGGATGCTTCCCTACTCTAAAGGTGTTAGGGAGATTAAGATTCATTATACCTTGATCGTTCATGCTAATCATAACACCTCTATCAAGAAGACACTTTGTGGGATTGATCATGATTTGGTGAAGGGGGAATTACTCCATCTTAGACTAGCTATTTATTCACTCGCAATGGTAGTCGTCTTCCCCTGATCATCACCAATGGCAAATTGGGGCAGTAGGATAAGTCAACAAACTTGTGTTTAGCACTCAGGTTCTTCCTTAGAAGGGAGGTAGTGTCCTGAGGCGGGGGTCATCCTCAGTGGATGTGGCGTCTTTAGTTATTTATCATCCACAACCGGTAGGAAATTATAATATGTACTCTTGAGATGCAAAGTATTCTGTGTGAGAAGAAATGAAGAGGAGAAGACGACAAGAACACCGATCAAATGTCGGCTGCAAGACGCAGCAAACGTGAGAAAGGCTTGAGCCTACTCACTTGTATTTATATATTAGGGTAAGTACATGAGGTACAAAGAGAGAAAAGAAATAAAAAATAAATATTATGAAGAAAACAGAACCGCCGCTGAATTGACGAGCCGCCGCTGCGCCGGTGTCGATACCATCGACATGAGTGTCGATAGTATCGACCGGGATGCCGATTGCTTCAACTTATCCC
Organism: Alisma plantago-aquatica; assembly: GCA_963693085.1. Classification (NCBI taxonomy): domain Eukaryota; kingdom Viridiplantae; phylum Streptophyta; class Magnoliopsida; order Alismatales; family Alismataceae; genus Alisma; species Alisma plantago-aquatica. The sequence goes on from OY856410.1 coordinate 647,315,752, forward strand.
TGAACTGATCTCGATACTATCGACAGAGTGTCGATAGTATCGACCAGGATGCAGATTGCTTCACATTCTGCTTTCTTCATTGTTCAAGGGTTGAGACTATTTTGTCTCAATCCAAGCTGCTGTATAAAGCAAAAGAACTCACCCAACAGTAGTCTTAAGGAGACAATTGCTTATATATACATAACAAAGTAGTGAATATTGAACTTATCATGTTTATCACGTTAGTGGCAGCTAGAATTGCATTTCCCCAACATTTTGTGGTGAGATTGTGCACATTCATAGGATCTTGCTGTTCTTCAAGTAGGTGACGATTTTCTTTATTCACAGTGCTATTTTTGAATAGGGGTATAGACACAATGTCTGGTATAGGACAACACAATCCTAGAAGAAATTCGTGATACCAAATAAGTCATACTCATTATCATTGTTTAATTTATCAACAAGTTTCAACTTTGTCAAAGAAAATTGTATACAAATTGTGAGGAATAACATTGGATGATCTCAATAAGTGTGCCCTAAGTACACAATGAAATGTCACCAACAAATGTAATAAAGCATCTCTTGTTTCAACCAAGATAAAACTAGGTTGGTATCCTCTAGTAATATGAATAAGATTCCAAGCTGTAATTCTAGTATAAATATCATGAAATCTCAATCCTAAACTAATTTGCAAGATGACGAATGTCCAAAATTTTCCCTTATCATGAACAAAAAGATGGTAGTAGGAGAAAATATTTCCTCTTATATACATTTGCATGACCAATGCGTTTCATGTTTTAATACAATCTTATCATGTTAATTGTCAATAGTAGCAAGAGTGGTTTAGCTTGATAGCAGCAACACCTTCAACATCTAGATAGTATAATTTTCTACCCTTAAGGCCACTCTCAATCATATTCTTCTTCTCGAAAACCAGGAAGTACAACAATTGGTGAGAGAGATAGGGCAATTTAAATTCAAATGCAGTGCTAACTAAGTGAAGAAATTGCTGGAAATACTTGATATAGAATGCATTATGAAAGCTTGACTCCTTTTGACATGTAATTAGTAAAGGGGGAATTGTCGGTCAAGATGTGTGAATTTGACACACAAAATATAGCGGAAGCATCTGCACGTGTAGACTAGGTACAAAATATCCAATATGTATAGCACAACACAACAACGTAATATGCAATGTATGAATAAGCACATGAATATTAACACGGATAGGCAATCCTAGAGAACACCAAGGTTTACATAAAAAAAAACCCACATATGTGAGGAAAGAACCATGAGGCCAAAGCCCAATTGGAAAATCCACTGATTAAGAGATTACAAAGTTTGTCTCAAGATTTGACCCAAAAGTTGAGGAACATAGTGCAAACGAAAGAGATACATATTTTACCAAGTTGTAACCTCACCATACTAAAAGGCTTCCCGAAGAAATACCCCCTTGCGGAGAAGCCCTGATAAAATAGGAATATAGGCTATGATAGAGAACTCAATGTAGAACGGAGAAGGGTACCAAAGCGGTGACCACCCTCCTTCCTTTTTCTCCTTCTTTCTTTCTTTCTTTCTTTACTTCTTTTCTTGTTGTCAAGTAGAAAAGAACAAATAGAGAACTCAAAAATGACAACTCTTCAATCTTGTGGCTATTCAACTTTTGCGGATGCATGAACATGACAATTAACACTCAACGTTACGACAATAGAATTGCCCTAATGGGCCTAGCCCAAATTTTGGACTGGAAGCAGAAAAAGGACTGTTGTCCCATCAATCTCCCCCTCCAACCCAAAGGAGAAACTATCCTCATAACTCCTCAGTTGGAGTTCAATCCAACAAGCTCCTTATAAATAGCAAGCTTGTTTGTAGGAACTGCCTTCATCAATATGTCAGAAAGATTGTCGTTGGTGTGAACTTATTCCAACTTCAACTGGTCTTCACTGATAGCTTCACCCGACCGTGGTATCTCAAATCAATATGCTCTGTCCTGGAGTGATAAGAAGAATTCTTGCTCAAGTCTATGGTGTTCTAATAGTCATAGTAAATAACATATTCATTATTTGTCCAATCCAATTCCTGCAAGAAACGTTTGAGTCAAACAATTTCTTTCCCTTCCTCACAAGCTGCGGCATTCTCTTCCTTAATAGTAAGATAAAACAACACACTCAAAATTTAGATTGCCAATTAATAGCTCCCCCTGCAAAAGTGAACAGAAACATGAGATAGATTTCTTGTGATTTAGATCACCTACCAAATCTGTATCTGTGAAACTTGTAGAACTGGTGGTGCACCCACCGCCAAAGCATAAACAAGCACTAGACACCCTCAAATATCTAAGAATCTAATTCACTGCATTTCAATGGTCCTTTCCAGCGTCAGATAAAAATTTTCTAGTCACACAAACTGCATGTGTAACATCATGCCCAGTGCACACCATAACATACATCTCATTTTCACTGCAAAAGAGTAGGTAGGATATGTGAGCCATCTCTTGCTTTTCCTGCTATGTAGAAGGAGATTGTTTTCTACTTAGTCTAAAGTGACTGGCTAAAGGAGTATCAACTGACATTGCTCCCTTCATGTTGAACCTGTCAAGTATCTACTCAACATATTTCACCCATGATGACTAAATTTATTCTCTTTCTTGTCATGCCTGATGTCCATGCCAAGAATTTGTGTGACTAATCTCTAGTCTTTCATGTCAAAAGACTTAAACAATTCCTTTTTCAACTTGGTGATCATCTGAGCATCTTTTCCAAAAATCAACATATCATCAACATAGAGCAAGAAAATGATAAAATTGTCGTCTGAAAATATCTTAAAGTAAACACAATGATCTACTCTGTCTTGTGGTACCCTTGCTTCAACATACAACCTTTTCGTATCACTAATTGGGTGCATGTTTCAACATGTAAAGACTTTTCTTCAACATGCAAACCATGTGCTCTTTGCCTTTCACTGCAAATCCTTCGACTTGTTGCATATAGATATCTTCCTCTAGATCACCATGGAAGAAGGTTGTCTTCACATCAATCTACTTAGTATCAAGGTTCAAGCTAACTGCCGAGCCTAAAACAATGCGAATGGAAGTCATTTTCACCACCGGAGTAAATATTTCATCAAAATTAATTGTATGCTTTTGCCCAAAGCCTTTCAACAATGAGTCTGGCTTTGTATCTCATAGTGTTGTCGTTCCCATCTTTCTTTAGTTTGAAGCTGACTTGTTCTTTAAAGCTATGCTACCTTCAAGAAGCTTGCATAACTCGTAGGTATTATTTTTCTTCAACGAGTTTATCTCATTTTGAATTGTCTGCAACCACTTATCATTTTCTTGATGAGGCTTTGCTTGCTCATGGCTTTCTAGCTCCCCCTCTTTTGTGACCAATGACCATTCTGAATCAGAATATGTAGTAGACATCCTTTACTATCTAGTGGACCTTCTCAACTGTGGTTCTGCTGGATTTGCTTATTAGGGTTGCCCCCCCTCTTCTCAAGAGCCTCCTGGTCATGGACGCTATCAGATCTAGGATCATCCTCTGCCATACATGAGGGATCTCGTCATCCTCAATCTGCTCTGAGCATTCTGCTAGACTGGAGAGGAAATTAGTATATCAATCACAATATCATCTGCAAGCTACTCAATCTCTATAATCACAATACATCTTGTGAAATAAGAGAATTGAACTAATGTAATTTTATGTTTACAAAGACTGACGACGTCTCCTTTATATAGGAGAGGAGAGACGCCCTATTACTTAGGACCCAAGAAAACTAGATGGGCTGGAATATAAAGGCCCACTAAACTAATTAGCCTATTAACTAATAGACTAATATGGACTCTCTAACACTCCCCCTCAAGCTGGAGCATGGGTGAAACACATGTCCAAAGCTTGGAGGTTACAAGACTCGATAAAATGATAAAAGAAATGATAACTAAAAGATAAAAGATAAATATCACTCCCATACAAAATATGTTACTCCCCCTGAAATAATACTCCCCCTGAAACGTATGGTGATGATGACTCTGCAGGCTGAAGATACTCGAGCTTTGAAAAAGGTCTTCCTTGAAGTGCATCTGGAATGAGGACATATGAAGAATGGACCTGATACTACAACAATAATATGCCACTAGAATACGTGCTTAACGCGGCACGAACGCGGACGGACGATCTGCTGCTTGATATGATGCAGCAACCATAAATGACGCATGAACCTGGGGAGCTTGACGGGAAAGGAGATCATCCATCAAGGAAGGTCCCAAGTAGATCGGCAACAGGTGATGTCGATACAGTAGATGCAGCTTGGAGAAGACGCGATGAAGCAGCTCGGTGAAGATAAACTGAGCTTCTGAAGAAGCACCCATCTGTCTCATGTGAATGCAACTGAAGAAATACACTATCAACACCTGACGTACATAACGCGGTACGAACGCGGATACGGTGTCGACGCTGGATCTGCAATGCTGGCTGAAATAGAGAACCGGTGTGCTGAACAATGTGAAGCTCCATGAAGATAGCTTGGAATATATAACCTGAATACATATATCATCATCTCATCTCATACTCTCTCTCTCATACATTGTCTCATATGCTCTCATGCTCGCTCTCTCTTCTCATCTCTTCCTTTCCTCTCTATCCCCCCGCACACCAAATACGACTAGAGTGAGTGTTTGGTGTGGAGAAAAGGATACATGACCCCCCCCCCCCATACTGTGGAAAGGGATACACACAAGATATGGGTGGGTGGGAAAGGAATTGGTGGATTTGAGAGGATTATGTGATATGGAGATGTATAAAAATGTGGAGAATGGAAACCGATAACCGGAGAGAGTATACTAAATGGGTCAACATGAGATCTGGGTAGAAAAATAAATGGATATAGTCCCGACCCGAAAATCCGATTAGGGTCAAAATAGGATTCGATTAGCAAAAATAGGACCGATTAAGGATCCGAATAGAGACAGGGATAATGCATATGGGAGTAGTAAATATAGTTGTTTGGTAGCGGTGGAGAGTGATGGGTGATCGCCGGCTGTAGATGGCAGCAGTAGCATGATGACGCACAAAGCAGCAAACGGTCCAATGAGGATCGCCGGGATGATGATGGAGCAGCTTGCGGATGATTGCTAGATATGACGCTCGACTGATGAAGCACGACAGTCATGAACCATCAACAAAAAAAATAAAAACACGTACTTCATAGTTAATGGAGACTGCTAATGATTTAATGATCTTCTCCAAGACTGACGATCATAGTGTTGGGCATATCAGGAAACTTTTGGATCACTTTGGTAAAATATCTGGTTTTTCGTACCAATACTTCCAAGAGTTCTGCGTTTATTAGTAAATTCACAAACAAAGACGGTATTATCCAAGCTCTGGGCATCGAAGATGGTCCCCTTCCATCTAAATACTTAGGGATTCCTTTGTTTATAGGCAAACTCCCTAGACATTATTGCGCTGGCTTGTTCGATAAGTCAAAAGAAGGTTGGAGTCCTGGAAATCGATTTTGCTCATAGTGGTAGCTAGACTTGAACTTATTAAGTCTGCTCTTTCTAGCCTATATCTCTATTGGCTCTTCTCCTTGCTCCGTTTTAGATGATATTGACAATATTTGTAGGGATTATCTTTGGGGTTCTTTTGATTCAAAGAACAATCTCCATCTTATTAAATGGGAGACTGTAGTTTTACCAAAGGACAGTTTAGGTATAAGAAAAAAAGAAATTTTGCCAAAGCTTGTCTTATAATCAATGCAAGGGATATTGTGAAGAAGGATTCGTTGTGGGTAAGGTGTATTACTGAGACATACATGAGAAAAGCTTCCCTTTAGTCGATTGAGACCACAAATAATTTTTCTTGGTTGTTTAATAACCTCCTCGGATCCAAGAATGACTTAATTCCTCGTACTAGCTTTAATATTGGAGTTGGAATGAGCTTCAAACTTTGACTTGATCCTTGGATAGCAGGTAAACGACTTATTGATTTCTTTGATGAGTCCTTTTGCACCAAGTCTGGGTTTCCTCTGGATTGCAATTTAAGCAGGATTATTACTAATAATTCTTGGAATATAAATAGCTCGGGAAATCTCAGGATTTTACATGATTTTCTATACCCCTTGAATTTGATGTTTCACGAATCAAACTCTATTCTGTTTAAAGGGACAAAAAATATCAATCTTAAGTTGGTATGGAATGAAGTTAGGGACAAGGTACCCTATTTTTGAACGGATCTGGAGCTGTAAAGGTCCAAGAAAGGTGGTATTAAATTCTTGGAAGGCTGCTCATAACAAGCTTCCTTCCTCAGATTACGCTAGAAGAAGAGTAATTCGGCTCGCTTCTACTTGTTTTCTTTGCAGTAATGGTTATGAAGACACTTCTCATATCCTCTTCGATTGTTCTTTTTCTTCTGCAATTTGGAACAACTCGTCCTCTCTAAATATCAGTAATGTTGGTCCTAAAAGTTAACAAGAGGTCATTTCTATTACTGATGGCAAAACGAAGGGTTTGTGCATTCTTATTTTCTATTATTGTTGGATGGAGAGAAACTTTAGGGTACATGATACTCATTCTAAAAACCCTAAAGATATTTGGAGACCTGTAAAGACCAAACTTGACAATTTCTATCCTAGCTGATGGTTTTCTCTGGAATCTGTTGTTTTCTGAAGATGATCTATGGTTCCTGTGCTACTGTCTACTCTTTTTGTTACTGACTTGATATGGTTCTGAGAGGCTTTTGTTACTTTAAGCCTATGCGTTGATCCTAGTGTTGAGAGGCTATGTGACTGAAGTTCTTTCTTCTGGAGAGAAGCCTATACTTCTTTTGTTTTTCCTGTCTTGCATGCTGGAGAGTCTCTCAAGTTTTGATCTATGCCTCAAAGATAGTTTCAGTTAAAATTTCCATATGATTCCTTTTGATCTCTGTTCTTTACGGAAATTCCTCCTCTGTCCCGATGTATAGAAAGGTTCTCTTCTTCCTATCCTCTGTAAATCTGCCCAAAAGCTTTGTAATTTTTTTTTGAAAAATACAAAAAAAGAAGAAAGTGAGTTTTGAGGGCAAAATAATTGATGGAGATTGTTCAAAATATGAGGGAATTACCTCTCTTAATATAAATACCAATAACTATAACTAGATCATGGTTGTCAATGCTTAAAGACACATATCAGGCTTGGTTGGGCACCTTGCATACCTAAATCCAATCTTCTTTTTTGTTAACATATTTGATCAAAGCATAAATGTTTATGAAATAAATATATCTCTAAAATACAAAAGATGGTTTGCATTAGATGGGTGAAACAAGTACAGGAGACTCTAAATTCTAATATAGGAGAGTAAGAATAATCTAGAAATAAGAATATTCTAGAATAAAGAAAAGGACTAATGGGCTAATAAACAAAGGCCCCTAACACAATAATAAAAGTAAAATAAAGCCAGGAAAATATGTATACTAATACTCCCCCTCAAGCTGGAGCGTAGATGTCAATCATGCCCAACTTGGCTATCAGCGTAGTGAATCTAGTCTTCGGAGGAATTTTGGTGAAAGTATCTGCAACTTGATCCACAATTGGTGTATAAGGTGTAGAAATTTGACTAGATAAGACAGCCTCCTGAACAAAATGGCAATCAACTTCAATGTGTTTGGTGCTTTCGTGGAAGGTGGGGTTGCTGACAATGAAGATAGCAACCTTGTTGTCACAGTGCATTGGTATGGATGGAGCAACAGAAATATCAAAATCTCGCAGAAGACTGTGTACCCAGAAAAGTTCACAGGTGGTGTGAGCCATGGCTTGATACTCTGCTTTAGCACTTGAGCGAGCAACTACAGTTTGCTTCTTGCTTCGCCAAGTTACCAAGTTACCACCTACAAAAGTGCAGTATCCAGAGGTAGATCTCCGATCTATCTTGCTTCCAGCACAATCAGAATTAGAGTATCCAATAAGAGTACAATGGTCATGTTTCTTATACAGCAGACCTTTGCCAGGAGAACTTTTTAAATACTTCAGAATATGGCAGACAACATCCCAATGGCATTAACATGGCTTATCCAAATATCTACTTACGAGATCAACAACGAAAATGATATGGGGAATGTGAATCGTACCATCCAAAGTCCAACCGACCCCTGCGAATGACTATTCGGTTCCCTACAAGATCTAAGAGTGTCGGTATCCTAAGATCTCTTCCCCTCGGTCAGTACGAGTAAAAAGGCAGTGACATATCAGTCAAAGTTGCCACTACAACGACATATAGTCAAGCTGCTAACCACTAGTCCGCCCTTGCTACAGGTGACGGCACTAGAAACTAGGGTATACAAAACCCTCTAATCCGAGGTACAACTGCAGTTGTCCTCAATCACATCAAATGTCTGAGGCATGACCATAGCCATCCCCCATAACCTGCATTGTGGATGACAAGGATATATCCTCAACTTGCCACCCCCACATACTCAACATTATGTGATCCGAGTTTTCCTTAGGAATACTCGTTTCACCATCCAGCAAGTTCTGACACTGAAGATGGCTCTACGGTACATGGCACTACATGATTAGAGTTTCACTTGATTAGTTATGCCAATTGGGTGAATTAAGGATGCATCAAACAAGTGGACATACAAACCCTAATTCACTTCTAGCAAGCATATAAATATCACAAATTCAAAAGATATAAAATGTGTGAACATAATTTCTCAAATCATCATCACATGGTACTATTCACTTTCCATTCATGAGACCACACTAGTCATCATATTATCACAAGATATAAATCCTTTTCACAATATCACAGGGTATCAACCCTTATCAACACAAAAGGATTACACCTCATTCAGGGCTCAACCATGCCCAAAGGTCATTAAGACCATCATACTATTCCCTGCAAGGTCATCATTATCTTTCCATGCCTTATAACAAGGCTCAACAACATCACTTACATATAATACACCAGATCAACACAATATTGCATTAATGAGCTAGGAGATATTCATAAACAATAATAGCAGGGTTATATTAACATTAAGAATATTCCTTTATTACATCAACATGCAAGAAATCTAGATATGATTAACCCTCATCATATTCATAATGCACATGTTTAGCATAAGAAAGTATCAACCATGTGGCATGATAACCACCAATTAATACATTAAGGTTATGATCATATAAGGAGATTATTCCACCATCATGCCATCATATAAGAAGGTTAAACATGAATACACATATTTATCTATTCGCACTAGAGTTAGGTTCAACAAGATAAATTATATTAATATTACTAATCAACACTCATACCCAAACCCTAACATCATCCCTATTGGATCATGGATGCATAAGGTGAAGCATCACCATCACATTCCATACTATTCTCAAGTATGGACCCACACATAAATCAAGGTGTAACCATCGGTTATAGCATACTAGGGTTTCAACAACAATAAGAGAGCACTCCGTGATTGTATTAATCATTCAAGGACTATTCATACCCAATTACCACCATTTAGTTATATTAAAGATAGGTATAACAAGATATACCTCATTAGGGTTACCCATTAATTCATTATGGTGGTTATAAATCATAATTATACCAGGGTAAGGGTAAGACTACAAGTTTAAGACATTGAACCATCAAATTCTCATCATTAGAATCATAACATTACACTATAGGCTTCACCCAAAACAATAGGAATATTGAGGCATCAACTTCTAACCATTAAATGTTAAAAAGGTAAAGCCATTGGTCGTTTACATAAGTAAACATCTTGAACAAACCACCTATGAAGTCATTGAGTTGTGCTCTAGAAAGAGTCACCATCTAACCCTAGACATCCCTTGATTAACAACATAAAAAGTTCCATTGGGAGTAGGGTAAAACCCACAAGCGATTGTTTATTTAAAACAAGCCGTCAGTAAATGAGCTTCTTAAGTTGATCTCATAAAGGAAACCATTTAAATCACTTTATTAGGACCAACATATTACATTTAGGAATCATTCCAATATATTGGATGAAAAAACGTTAGATCTTAACCATTAGGTCAAGTTCATATATTAAAACCATCAATTGGAGTATTGGTCCGACCATTTTATCAAATGACCCAAGAAACCATTGGTTTAAGGCTTAATTGATGCTACATCTACATGCTTAACTCACCATAGGTTATGGAGACCTGATCCACCATCACTAGTGACCATTAAGTCACCATAGGTTGTTAGATTAGTACTATATTCATTGATCACCATCGAATATCAAGCTAATGTCACCATTGATTGATAGCATCATTAGGGTACTTAGTTGTTGATCATTAAGCTTATAATTAGGCCAAAACATGACCTAAGGGGTGAATGTCAGTTGACACCCTTGGTCACCACCATCAGTTGTCATGAAGACAACACCATAGAGTTGTTGCAATGGTACCACCATCGGGTCATGGGTTTATAGAAGAAATAAGCTTAAAACCCTAAAATTGACCATTGGTTGATAGGTGCTTAGCACCATAGGTTGTCAAACCAACCTGATCCAAGTCATATTATACCTTAGGAAGAACTTACACATGAATACAGGTTCATCTAGAACTGAAATCAGAACAAGGAACATTGTAAAAATCGAAATCCAAGTCAAGCATAGATTTTTAGTGCATGGATCATCATTTTCAAGCAAGAACATGAGCTAGCAAGCTTATGGTAAGCAATAAACGTGGAGCAAGTTATAAAACTTGCCTCTAATTAGAAGATAAACTCCCAAACAGAAGAAAACACGAGCAGGTAGGGTAGGAAATCCAAGCATAAACTGTGAACTTGTCCATCTAGCACCTTTCTTCATCAAATGAGCAAACCCTAAGCATAAGGAGCAAGAAAAGTAGGGTTTTAGAGCTTTAGAGGCAATTTCTACCATGGAACAACAAGGATCCGACCTAGAGGAAGGTCTAAGGAAGGAGAAGAGCAAGAGAAAAGGAGAAGAAAGGAAGAAAACAACTTGCCTTGGTCGAAATCCCTAGAAGATGACCTTAGAAACCCTAGGTAGGGCTAGATGGAGCTCTAGGAGACCTTCTTCTCCAAAAAGAGGTTGTCTTCTACCTTAGAGCACTTGGTTCCACAGCAAAACGGAGTGGAGTCGTTGATCCAGGTTAGAGGAAAGAGAAAGCAAGTAAAGTTTCGTACTTGGGCAAGGAAGAGGTAAATATAGCCCATGGATAAGGATGGAAGCAAGCATGAGGTGTAAAAGTAGCTTCCCCATGTGTCCATGGACTTAAACTATTAAGAATATATAAGCACACACACAAGCAGCTCCCCCACCATCCATATAGACCTGCTTAGCTCTCCTTTCTCGAATTTCCAAGACAATCAAATAATTCATTAGTTGATAGCTACTAAAGGTAGCTCATCCATAAAGGGGTAAACCCTAAAATACCCTTGAGGAAAACACCTCCAAACCAAGGTTCAACTAGGCGCCCCATGGCTCCACAAGCTCAAGAGTGATGAGAGAATATCCAAAGAACATAATGAAAGTGATAAATTGCAAAGAAAACCTCTCAATTGGGTAAATTGCAGAAAAGTCCAAAATGTGCATAAAATTGCATAACTTGCTCAGACAGTGTCAAAATTGGACCAAACTTGAAACTTAAGCTTGTATTATGATTACAAAGCATATCACAAGGTTAGATTAAGGTTCTAAACATTCAATTATGATAGTTAAGTATGTTTAATGCTTTGAGCAAGGTCAGGGGTCTCTCAGAAAGTTCAGGAGTCGCCTGAGATATAGAAGGCAAATGTTGCACACGTTTCAGAACATCGCGTAAGGTGGACAACTGACCACTGGAGAGAATCTGATCTACTACACCCGCATAGGAGGATGGTAGGCCAACAAAGAATCACGTAGCAGTCTGCAGACAGAGCAGCAGGTACGGAGCAGCAGTAGGCACATAGCAGACGAAAGCAGTGGAAACCCAACACGGGCAGATCTAAAAATACCCGTACACTGGCAGAAGATAGTAGAAGAAGATCTGATGCATCGGATCCCAGAAACCCGCGTCGGGGCAGCAGTAGATATATAAAACCTACACCAACATGGAGGAAAACCTTATTCCATCATAAGGCGTAGGCAGAGAAAGAGCAAGATCTGGTTACGCCTTCAACGTGCTATGACTGGAAAGTTATCGGGGATATCCAGAGATTGGCGGGAAAGGAAAAGAGTGGTGGTGGTGGCGGCTAGCCGGAGGGAGAGATGGTGGGGAAAGGAAGAAGAGGAGGTAGAAGAGGGCTGCTGGGTGGAGAAGGTGGTGGCTAGCCGAAGAAGTGGGACATCAACAAGGGCTGGTGGATGGAGGTGGGGGCGGCGGCGGCTAGGGAGTCAGTACCAGAAATTTCAGTTATTTATGATGTTATTAAATATCTTACACCTTATAATATGTACCAATTCAGATTCAAGTGCTAGCTTAATATTGTAATAACATCCATTGGATGTAAACATGAGAGCAAAATTATAGGGAAAAGGTCTTTCCATCGAGGATTGTTCAAGTCAATTTTTTTTTTGTTATTTTGCAATTTTCAATTCATGAGTGGATTCCTTGAGAACTGCTATCTTTATGCATACAATATGATTTCTATAGGAAGTATTAAGGGAACAATGTGATATATTACATAGGGGAAGTTCTCCTGTGTATATAGGAGAGGGGAACACAATTACAAGCTTTAGCAAATCCTAATGGGTAGATTCTGACCCATATAATATTAGACCCATTTACTTAATAGCCTATTATAGCCTCTAACAATCCCCCACAAGCTTGGAACTTGGGAAAATCACATGCCGAAGTTGCACAATATATATAAATGCAACTGACTTTAACATGTACCACAGAACCAAAAATAACGACAATCATAAACGTGAAAATACTCAATAAGCTATATGCACTCCCCATTATAATAATTCCCCTTGAATTTGAGTGTTAGCACCCCCTTAATATAGATGATTTCCAAACTTGTAGGTGCAATCTAAGTTAAAAATTTGGAGCCTTAGTATATATCTGGACTAGTATGTGGTGGAAAGCATTCTGGAGGCCATATGAGTCCCCAACTCAGTTGCCATTGTCTTTGAAGTAGCTCCCCACAAAAAGAGCCACTATTAGAATGACACAATAGTCTGGATGGAATCCTTCGACAAGAAGATTGCACTATAACAGGTGATCGACATGCTTGAAATAAACACACTGCTACATGAAAGCTATGTTGCAGGCGGTCAACCAAATCAACAGTCTTTTGGGGGAAAAATTGATAGACATGCACACAGACATATATGTGCATACCTTAGGATGCTCCGGCATACTAATGCTCCATAGACAAAACAAGTGTTGAGACATTGATATTGTGCAGGCGATGGCAAGTCTTGCTTTCTTGTCAATTCTTCACTTGATATTATTTTGTTCTCATTTCATCTCTTCTTCTCTCATCTATATTTCCCCCTCTAGCTCCTCACAAGCAGAACCACTATTAGAATGACATAATAGTCAAGAAAGGGACCTTCAACAACAAGATTGCATTGTAATAGGTGATCGGCGTGCTTGAATTAAACAAAATGCTACATGTAGGATACACTGTTGCAGGCGGTCTACATGAAAGATACACTGTTGCAGGCGGTCAACGAAGCACATATAGATAAGCGGGTTACTGGACAACATAGCTAGATGAATGGTCTTCTGGGTAAAAAGTGATAGACATGCACACAAACATATATGCACATAGCTTAGGATGCTTCAACATACTAAATGCGCCATAGAAAAAACAAATGTTGAGACATGGACGTTGGGTGGACTATGGCAAGTCGCTTTCTTTTCAATTCTTCTCTTGATATAAAGTTGTTCTCATTTCATCTCCTCTTCTCTTCTCTCATATATATTTCCCCCTCACACTGACCACAAGAGATTCAAGACATTGGTTAAGGTGGAGAATTGATGCGACACCCAAACAGGGAGAGGGGGAGGGAGGACATAACATTTAGAGATAATTTGTGGTGGAAGTCAGATTCACGCCCCTTGATCTGTGGATCTAGCTCAGTGGTGAGTTGGTTGGGTGTTGTAGGGGGCACCTTCTTGCTCGAGGGTTTTCCTCAATTTTTTTTCTTGGCACATAGGCGGAACTAGTATCGGAGAAGAGATGGCAGTGGCAACTTGACCGATAGAGTAGTGATGTGTTGATATTGCACATGTAGATTCACCTAGGGAAAAGTCCCCAGATTTCATCTAGACTACGTACAATAAGCACCACCCACAAGAGGACGGGTCTTATTGTGATATAGTTCAGGATCAAACTCAAAGGACGACGTATTTAAGAATAATCCAATCAAAGTAGCTACACAAGAACTAATAATTTAGCTGAACATTAAGTTTGGTTTGAATAAACTAAGATTGCAATAATAAAAACAGCTGTATTAAGCCTGTATATATTAATGGATGGAAACACTATGGTGGAATGGGTTTCACCACCATTACTTATCATTCACTTTCTCATTGCATCATAATTAGTATGAAAACACATACGCCGAGGCCAACCAAATCATCCTTTTGATGTTAGGATTAAAATTCGGACATACATCACTCCAAGTTCATTGTCACGCTATCTAGAGGTCATACATCAATCGCCCCGGAAAACACCTATCTGAAATTCTCATCAAGGGTTTAACAAGAATCAACCGACATCCTAGATTCTGGGTTTGAAGTTCTTTACACCCAAGATCTGATAAACATGTAAACTTGATGATCAAGCAAGAATACAACCATAAAACGATTAATTATGAAAATATAATGGTCCACACAATAGTAGATGCAGTAAGAGAAAAAAATGGGTAGTAGTGTTGCTCCCCGCACCCTAGCGAGGGGGCTACTCACGCTTCGCAATAGTAACTAGATTTAACATTGGAAGTAAAGAAACCATCGCCACAGTAGACAACGAAGGGGCAACTGTGGTGTTTAGATACTCGTCTTTAAGGTGGGTGATACGATCGACGCTTCAGTGATATTGCTCCTCTAACGTTCATCGGAGGAGACATCGTGGGCATCATATTCTTTCACCAAGGTTGGATCCGATCACTATGAGGAAAGAGTAGTAGGTTGGTGATGGTAAAGGTTGACAACTGATGAACATAGGTGCCACGGGACAAACCTCTCTTGAGGTTGGAACCTTGGATCCTGACGTAAGTGAAGGCGAAGGCTTTGTCAGTTGACGTTTGTCCACTGATGAGACTTCCCGATGGAAAATGAAGATGAATGTCGAGGAATGAAATTGACAGCCTGGCTGTGTCAATCACCGATCCTTTTCATGGTGGGAGCGGCTTTGTATTTATAGGCAGGGGCTAGGGTGAGGAACTCTTCCTAGCTTCTTTGCAGTTACGACTTCGGCTGCCACTAGAGGCGAAGAGACAACGACGCGAGGTAAACTAAGGGTCTCGTGACCCTCGATCTTCCCATCAGTGCTGGGAGCATTGGTTGAGTCATGCAAAACTTTCATCGAAGGTCAAATGCAGGTGCGCCATCGGTTGTGGATGCACAACGTTCGTTGATTTGTGAAGTCTACCTAGCCATCAGAGGCGTGGCGCAGGGTTCTCGTCGATCGACGATAATTGGGTTCTCATCGGCGGATCATACAAGAATCCTATCGGCGAAGTGCATGTTGGGCATGGATGCATGATGGCGGGTTTGTCATTGGAGGGGTCATAGCAGAGTGCTCGTCGGTGGAACGTGAAAGATTTTCATCAGCGCCGAGATTCAGAATCTTCATAAACAGACGAGAGTAGATTTACCATCGGTGGAAGGCCAACCATCGATGCCCGATGCCAAACTGGGCAATGGTGGTCTAAATGTGCAGACTACTTGTTGGGGCTGAACCTTCGTTCGTTGGTATGTGGTGGGAGGGTTTTCATCGGTAGTAGAGTGATGGGATGGCAAAGTGAGAGAACCGACGAGATTCCAGGAATATGGGGGGGGCTATTGTCAAGTGGGAAAGGGTCTGTACCAATGAAGCAGTTGATCGATGGAAATGTCAACAAGTGAACAAACTGATAAGTAAAATCTTACTCCATTCTTCAATTTTTTGTGCCCGCTACTTGGTCATCCGGACCACAGTCTCCTACACTAGTGCACATGATATGAAGCTTGAACCTGCCATGAAAATCAAGAAATTAGATCAAAATCTTACAAATTAACATAAAATTAAGAAGTCCTAAATGTAGGCTAGTTCTATAGTAAAATGATGGAAATGAGTACAAAATTAACCTGATAATCATGGAACAAAATTTCGATCGAAATTGTGAAATTTTGAGCGAAATTGCGAAATTTCGAGCGAAATTGCGAAATTTTGAGCGAAATTTCCGATTTTTTCCAATCGGACATCGAAACGCTGGTACGCAGAGATTAGTCCGTCATTTCGTGAAAATTTCGACCCTAGGTGCGAAATTTCGTAAAAGAGGGTGAAATTTCGCAGCAAAAAGGCCAGTTTGGGCCGTAATTTCGGGAAATAGTACAGAAACACAACTTAAATTTTGAGAAATTTGTTCCTAAGGCCGCTAATACTACATCTTGGGTATTTTGGCAATTGTTTTTGAATCTCTTGCTTCTAAAGCCTATTTTTCTTAATTCTAAGGCATGTTTCCCCTATCTCTAGACCATCTATACATTACCTTCATCAATTTTGAGAAATTTGTTCCTAAGGCTGCTAATACTAAATCTTGGGTATTTTGGCAATTGTTTTTGAATCTCTTGCTTCTAAAGCCTATTTTTCCTAATTCTAAGGCATGTTTCCCTTATCTCTAGACCATCTATCCATTACCTTCATCAATTTCTACACTCCTCTATATAGATATGGAGAAATACTCCAAAAATAACAAAGTTCTTTCGAGGATCTATGTATAAATGTCCCATGTAACCTTGTTAAATGTGTACATTAGACTTGTACAACTTGTAGTTCGTAAGTTTGTAACTTGTAATTGTAAGTTATACGTTCTAAGTTGTAACTTGAAGTTTTTAACAGTCTAACTGTCTAGCAGACTTGCCATTTCTGATCATTTGTGCACTCACTCATCAAGACATGGATCCCACCCTAACCTCTAAACATATAACTTTATTATATAATCTAGTGTATCTATGTCTAAAATTGTGTATGCAAAATTTCATAATTTAATTCCTTCATTTTGTCATCAAAATTGCCATTGAAATTCTGTCGAAATTGTTCAGCTTCCTTCACTTACAAATGTGGGAGACCCCCCCCCCCACCACACACATATCCAATATGAAATATTATTGCATATTTGAGTAGATCTTGGTGATTAGATCGTCCTGGTAAATTTTCATGATTTAATTCGCTTATTTAGTCGTTGAAATCGTTAGGGCCGTAAATATTGAAATTTCTCGAAAAATTTCTATTTCTGGGCCATCGGACACGACATCGAAATCAGACATTCAATTCTATGCTGATAATGCAACTAAATTTAAGATGAATATGCATTCATCAAGTAGCAAATTTGTGATGCATTCATAATCTAATGAACCATGTGTGAGGGACTGTCATCTTTAGCTTGCTTTCTTCTTAATTCTTCACTTAATATTATTTTGTTCTCATTTCATCTCCTCTTCTCTTCTCTCATGTATATTTTCCCCTCAAGCCAACAATAGAAAGATTCAATACAGTGGTTGGGATGGAGAATTGATGCGACAAACCAAACAAGGATAGGGGGAGGGAGTACATAGCATGTAGAGATAGTAATTTATGGTGAAAGTCAGATTCACACCCCTTGATTTGTGGATCCAACTCAGTGGTAAGTTGGTTGGATGTAGTACTGAGCAACACCCTCTTGCTCGATGGTTTTCCTCAGTTTTTATTCTTGGCACATAGGCGGATATAGTAGCTGAGAAGGGATGGTGGTGGCAGCTTGACCACCCAGTAGCAACAAAGTAACAAATATGTGATGCATTTGTCATCTAGAGAACCATTCTGTGAGGGATTGGCATCCGCAGCTTTGCTTAAGCTTCTTGTGCAGCTGCCTTATGAGCCAACCGGCCCAATCAGAGTTTTGTTAGGTTGCACTAATGTAGCCAAGAAGATGTTGGTTGTCCTAGCAGCCTCTTGCACCACCTGTGAAACAACAAGAAGGATTTGGACGGTCCCCTCACTAGAACTCAACTAGGAAGGAAGACATGGAGAAGAAACTTTTGTTGAGCTAACACTAGGAAAGGAAGTGGATACCAACCTTAATGATATGATGTGATGTGGAAAGTAATAAGAGGACATTTTGATGTATTACATAGGTGATCCCCTCCTATACATAGGAGACGATTACACAATTAGATACTTGATAAACCGTGATGGGCCTATAAACTCTTGCTCATGTAACATCCAACATGTTTACTTAATATCCTATTATAACCTCTAAAACTTTGAATTGCATGTTTTTGACTAGCTTTGGAATGTTATTTATCTATTTTCTAAGATAAATCGATTTACTTAAGAGGTCCTATCCATGCAAGCATTGCTCACAAAAGCAGTATGCGGTGTATGGGTAGAGAGGATACCACCAACAGTATGTGTAGTATGCGGGACTACTCGCGGTTTTGGACTTTATTAATAAATTTGTTATATATAATCATAGAGTGCTAACTTGGAAAAAAAATATAGAATATGCAATTATATATATTTTGACGTAAGCATCTTAATATGCATGCATGATATGTTTATATATTTGTATGTATGTATATAAACAAGGATTGCGTGTAATATATGTACAAATATTGAGATTTGTACATATAAGTATTGATATTTGTGTAGACTCTAAATCAAAATGTATACATAAATGTATGATTATGTTTGTGGAATGTATATGTAGGTATACATATATGTATATGTATATGCATATAAATGAATATACCAAAAGGGATACATATTAATGTACAAATATGCATGTTGAATTATATATATTAAAAATGTAAACATACATATGTATGTCTATATATTTAAATATAAAATGAAATGGTTATATCCATACATATGTGTAGGCATGTTTGTATGTTTGTATAGCCGTAAGTAGTGAGTTTTTCAGAAATAGGAGTTTAATCAGCTGCCTAGCTTGCCAAGCGGCCACATATGCAGTCCGAAACTGCTTTGTGGACGGATTAGCAATATACGGTGCGATAAGGTGACTACTTAGGAATATGCGGGAGTATATGTGGTCGTGCAAACCGATTCCCCATATAGTGCTCGGGAGTTGTTATCTTAGATGCTTTTCACAAATGTGACCTGGAATTGTTGAACATGGAAAACCACAGAGGTTAACACAAAGCTGACCAGCTTTGTACATAGTAAGTTTAACCGTGTCAAGAGAGATATTTATCTGAATTTATGTTTCTAATCAAATCCTTTCTGCTTTCTTGGATGAGCTTTATTTTGTAGGAAGTATACTATATATCATATATGGTGAGAATTCAGTTGGATATATTTGCTTGGATGGGCTGTAGTTTGTAGGAAGTATACTGTAATACAATGAGAATTCTGCTGAAAATTGCCCATCTTCAAGCTTGAATTTTTTTATTAATTGCAGAAGGATTCTTGAGATTAATCGTTTGATCTGCTCTACTGGTTGCTGTAAAAAAGAATAACTTAGGAAATGTTTTAAACCAAACTTGCTTTAGAAATCAGCACTCGGGTAGATTCTCAAGTCCTTGTTTCAATTGATTCATTTAAAGTGCCACCAGCTGTAGTAGGGAACAGCACTTCAGATTGCCAGCTTCAAATTGATGTAGCAAAAGGCACACTAGCTCACGAGTCATGTCATGGATGGGTGGGAGGATCTGAACTCCACATGCAGCTTTTTCGGGGTGATTATGAAATGATACCATTTCTTTTGGTCCAAATAAAGATATACTCTTCCCGCACAACAATCCATAACTGCACTCGCTGAATGCAAAATACAGTTAAAGTTACCTTTTAACTTTAGCTGGTGATTAGATTTTTCCATCCAAGCGAGGCCTAACTCTTATACATCAAGAACATACAACTTCACCACCCCATCACTAGTTTTGCAGTTCCATTTTTCATGTAGCTTAAAACAGTTCTTTTCTTTTGTTGACTGATAAGTCAGCTATTGCAGCTATCCATTCATCAGACTTACTTTCTAGGACATACAGAGACTGGATAAGCTAATCAATGTTCTTTTACTTGCACAAATTTCAGGTTCATTCAGTCCAAGCAGGAGCACTGGCACCCAACCCCTGAGGTCGTCCTCAAGGACGTGGAAGACATGAACAAGCTAATAGTCTCCGTGTGGCTGCTGCACCGGATGAACCATCAGGACATGGGGGAGAGGTGGCTCAGGAGGGAGCAGGTGGTGCAGGAGATGATCCGGGTCCTGAAGGAGCTGGACATAGAGTACAGGATGTTGCCCTTGGATGTGAACGTCCGCGACATGCCGCCTCCCAGCTCATCTCGAATTCCATCTACTTGGGCGACCTTCAGCTAAGTTGATGGCGTTACTGACACGTAGATCAACTAATGAAACTGAACAACGCAGATAGATACCATGGACCCTTGGTCCTTCAGGACATTTAGGATGGTTGGCGAAATTTGCTTGTGAATATGAGTACTTGTCTAGAATATAGATAGGACACATTAGTGAGCTGGGGGTGCCTTTTTAGGGTTAGTTGAAAAAGATCTTACCTTTATAGATAATGTTGCTGTGAAACGTAATATCGGATGTTTGCAAATGTTACAATGCAATCTTTGACCCTGATTATACCACTGATATGCACTTTGTTTTATCGTATTTGGTATCACTGTTTCGCTCTTTTACGCCTAGTTTGGCCGCAGACTTTAAGAATGCCGGTGATTAGCGTAATAGTTGGTAGGTGATCACGTTATACGTGGCACTCGTAACAACCGTCCCGCAATTGCTGTAAGAGGGATGAAGGACTTTCCCAATCCCGCCAAAAGAGATGGTACTGGAAATGTCTGCAATTTGTTGATTTGCTGTCCTATTGCATGCTTCCCCCCTACAAATTAACAAGAGAATTGACAAGTCCATGCAGCTCACCTCCTGCGGCCACTGGAAAATACGAACGTCTTCTAGCAGACTGTCGGGATTTAACAAGTAAGCGGCCAAACTGAGCCTTAGTAGAAGAAAAATTCTAGGCATAGTACCCCATATACCCGGCCACATACCCGGTCCATCGGGAATCATCAACTGCCGTATTCTCCTGCTGTTGCGCCAGCCACTGTCACACCCATTAACATCTACTGCCGCATGCACAATTAAATGGATGTCTGCAGCAGTGATTATACATGTTTTTACATGCAAAAAGATGCATGAAATAATTATCTCGCCACCTACTCCATGCAACTGTCATGCAAATGGCAGATATCAATCCACTATAACTTACAAAAAAATTCTATTGCATATTTATCCTCACTGCAGATTACGTAAGTACTGTACGTGAAATAAAAAACATATACATTTACAAATGAATTTAAGAGGTAGTGTACTTATATTTGACAAACTGGGTTGAAAATTAATAATTGAGTACAATACTTATAGATGCATTTCATAGTTGATTATGGAACAGATGTGCACTACATTTTTGTAAAAAAATATGTCAAGGCGAAAAATGTTGTTATTGGATTTCGTAGGTACTGTACATGCCTCTAGATCAGTTATACAATTATGCTTGATTTTGTAATTTGTTAAGTACTGTACTTATGCTTGGTTTTATAATTTGGTAAGTACTGTACTTATGTTTGAAAAAACTGAGTTGGAATTAACAAGTGAGTACTGTACTTATTTTGTATGGATTCCGTGGGTACTGTACTTATGCTTCCAGATCAGTTATACAATTATGCTTGATTTTGTAATTTGTTAAGTACTGTACTTATGCTTAGTTTTATAATTTGGTAAGTATTGTACTTATGTTTGAAAAAACTGAGTTAGAATTAACAAGTGAGTACTGTACTTATTTTGCATGGATTCCGTAGGTACTGTACTTATGTCCAGATGACAAATGTTACTACTGGATTTCATAAGTACTGTACTTATGCTTCCATATCAATGTTGTTATTGGATTCCGTAGGTACTGTACTAATACGGGAATGCGGGTGGGTGGATTAGAATGGGAGAGAATAATTACAAGAGAAAAACTGAATTAATACACTTTGCATGGACTTTGCATGGACTTTGCATGAGTATTAATACTCTGGAGAGAAGAGTGGAGAGACATATTGTTGTATGGACTTTGCATTGACTTTGCATGAGTATTAATAGAAAGACAACTGCAAATGCTGCAGCTCTATTTTCCCAAAAAATAGGTGGGTGGCCGGGTATAAGGGGAACTGTGTGTAGCCTAACTCTAGTAGAAGGCTGGAATAAGTGTATGTATAAACCCACGCTGCACTTTAAAGGATAGTTAATAATTGACTACTCGTTTTAGGTGGGGCCACACGGCTCCCTACTGTTATTTCCTTATAACTTGGTCGGGTTTACCCTTGGGTCACTTGGGCGGAAGGTCACATTTATGTATGTCCAAAGATAATCAAAAGTATAACATACACTGTTCATACTGGGAGGGGTAAATCTGAACTCGGGATCGACGC
Organism: Alisma plantago-aquatica; assembly: GCA_963693085.1. Lineage (NCBI taxonomy): Eukaryota > Viridiplantae > Streptophyta > Magnoliopsida > Alismatales > Alismataceae > Alisma > Alisma plantago-aquatica. The sequence continues at coordinate 647,338,335 of OY856410.1, forward strand.
TGCCGTACTCCCTCAAAACAGCGTTTATTGCCAATACCTCTGTTCTCTTCTGAAAATTGAAACTCTAGGAATACCTAACTGGTTATCGTCGCTTTTAATTAATAATGAACCGTTGTGAAATCGTCAAAATTGCTACTGGCCAAGCTTATTATTTGACCTTTTTTGGAATAAACGTTTGGTTCGTCCACGTGCGGGGAACTGGCCTTGTTCCTCGACCAGCCCACCTGCCCCTGCTACAAAACTCACCTCATACTGTACGTGACACTTTTTTCACATGCTCTCATTCGTCACATATAGTCCTGTAAATGATTATTCGGATTCGAGTCTAGAATTAAAAAAAAAAATCAACATCCACATAGTCTGGATTGGATTTAGAATATCATATTCAGATCCAAAAATTTCAGATAGGATGTCAGATACAGCTGTATTTGTTCCTAAAAACATCCAAATCCGACAAATATTTTTTAATATATATTATATATATAAAAAGTATGAAAAAATAGATATTTATCATATTATATTCATAGTAATATCAATATTTTTTATATGTAATATATTTTCAACAATAAATTGATGATTATTGCTTCGGATCAGATATTTATCCGAATTTAGATATTATCAGTTGGGATCAAACTTAGATATTATTACATGATATCCGTCGGATATTAGATCGATTTTTTTTCCAGGTTCAAATATCTGATATAATAGTATCCGCTCCATATTCAATCTGTTTACATGTCAGTCATGTGTTTTGTCTTAGGAGAGAGAGAAAAAATAAAAAAGAAGTCAAGTGATGAGGGTAAAGAAGGAGAGGAGAGAAGTAAGGAGAGGAGAGGAGAAAATTTATGAGGGGAGAAGATGAATGTGAGAATGAAAGTAATGAAAGGAAGGAAGTAATGAAGAAAGATGATGGAAGTGATAAGAGAAAGGGTAAGAGGAGGTGAGTAACGAGGAAAGAAGTGGGAAATGAGGAGGTAAGATAGAAGTAATGAGGAAAGAAGAGGGAAGTACAAATGAAGTAATGGGAGTAAGGATGGTGGTAATGGGGAGTGGATTTGTGCGAGTTTTGGTCATTGCATGTCTAGTTTAGGTCATTGCACGTCTAGTTTAGGTCACTTCTTTTCCAAATTGTTCATTTTGCGCCCAATTATGATCATTTTACGCTCTGTTTTGGTCACATCGCGTCGAACTTTGGCCATTTCATGTAGTTTTGGTCACCTTGCACTGAATTTTGATCATTTTACGCCCAGTTTTTGTCATTTTGTGTACATTTTTGCTCTCTTTACATCTAGGTTATGGTCATTTTGTTCCCAATTTTGATATTATGCGCCTAATTTTGATCATTTTACGTCTAATTTTTATCATTTTGTACACAATTTTGGTCACTCCACCTCTCTCCCTCGTATCCTCCTCACTTCTTTCCTCTCCCTCTATTATTTTCCTCACAAAAAGCATCATCACTTCCGTCCTCTCTCTTCATTACTTCACTCTTGTATCCTTTTTTCCCCTCTTCACTTCACTTCCCCCCATTAATTCCCTCCTCACCTCCCTCCTCTATTCCAATTACTTACCTTACAAAAATTATCCTCACCCTCCTCCCACTCTTCTCCCCTCTCACTTCCCTCCTCTAGTTGTATTACTGCACTCTCAATTACTTCTCTCACACAAATCATCATCACTTTCCTCCTTTACTTCTGTCCTCTGTCTCCACAAATTCACTTCTCTCTCCCGTCATCTCACGTTAGTCATTTCCCTCCTCTTCTCATTTTACTTCCCTCCTCTTCCTATTTTACTTCCATCATTTTTTTAATTTTTCCTCTCTCCTCCAAAAAGAAGGTATCTAATCACTCTCCCCCTTTGTTTCTCTCTCTCTTCCACTCAATCTCTCTCCATTTGTCACTCACGTCATACCCTCTTCCACCCCAACACGTGCTTAATGTTGTGTGAATTAATTTGGTAGGTGTATCTTGAGGTGCAAACCCGGTTCTAGAAAAGAGATCCTTGTAAACCGATGGTTTCAACTTTCAAATTGCATTATGAAGTTTGGTCGAATGCAACTTCAAAAGTTGATGCTATCAATTCTTTTTGAGTTTTTTTTCCCAAAAACCCCCTTATGTTTTCCAAAAATTCCAAAACCCCCTCATGTTTAAGAAATCCTAAAACCCCCCCTCCAGGTGATCTGCCCGTCTGCTAGCCGTCACATTTGACAGCTCTTTTTTGTTTCTGCTGTTATTGTTACTACTTGACCAAGATAGTAATCAACACGTTGGTAATTATTTATTTAATTAATATATTTTACATGCAAAAATATGTTCAAATATTATATATAAAATAAAAAATAAATCGGGGTAAATAAGGCTAAACAAATATCATTCATGTTTGTCAGAGCTCCATTTAGTCTAGGGATGGCGAGTTTCGCTGGACCTGAAACCGAATTGGACCTGACCTGATTGGACCTGATTTAGACTCGACCTGATTGGACCATGACCCAAAAGGACCCGGACCAGAACATACCTGAACAAAAAACGGACCAGACCTAATTGTACCTAAAATTCATAACAAATACTCTATTATAAAAATCCCTAAAAATTGTGACAAAATCGAAACCCGATCCGACCGGACCTGACCCAAGCCAAATAAGAGTCGACTCGACCTGACCCGAATTGAAATGGACCTGAACGGAACCAACTTAAAACTGAACAGACCCAAAAAAGACCTGAAAGTTCAAGTCGGGTCGGGCTGGATCGGTAGGGTAGGGTAGGGTCTGGGTTTTTTCTACCGCTCCTAATTCAGTCTGGTCGAGTGATGCATCATTACATATTGAATAATGCTAGGCAGACCCCATTTTCAAATCCAAAACCAAACCCGAAGTGATCTGCACTACATGTTACCATAGCATAACAAATAAAATATTATTTTATTTGTTATGCTATGGTAACATGTGGTGCAGATCATTTCGGCTTTGGTTTCGGGTATGCATAGCAAACATCTTACATATTTGGTCCGATTGACATTCCGTCAATTTTAAGACCCATGTCTACTCTAAGATCGGTTAGATTGCAAAATGTACAATAGACTGATTTAGATATAATATGCATTTATTCTCACAATTATATTCAGTTAAAGCTAAAAGTAAATCACATATACAAATGAACTTGAGGTAAATATTTTATATTACCATTGCATTAATATTAGAAGTAACATGATTTATATTTTGTTACTTCTAATATTAATGCAATGGTAATATAAAATCTTTACCTCAAGTTCATTTGTATCTGTGATTTACTTTTGGGTTTAAATGAATAAAATTGTGAGAATAAATGCATATTATATCTAAATCAGTCTAGTGTACATTTTATAGTCTTACCGATCTTAGAGTAGACATGGGTCCTAAAATTGGCAGAATGTCAATCAGACCAAATATGTAATGATGCATCACTTGGCCAGACTGAATTAGGGGCGTTAGAAAAAATCCAGACCCTACCCTAGCCTACCGATCCAGCCCGACCTGACTTGAACATTCATGTCTTTTTTGGGTCTGTTCAGTTTTAAGTTGGTTCCGTTCAGGTCCATTTCAATTCGGGTCAGGTCAAGTCGGCTCTTATTTGGCTTGGGTCAGGTCCGGTCAGATCGAGTTTCGGGTTTGTCACAATTTTTAGGGATTTTTATAATAGAGTATTTGTTATGAATTTCAGGTCCAATTAGGTCCGGTCCATTTTTTGTTCAGGTATGTTCCGGTCCGGGTCCTTTTGGGTCCGAGTCCAATCAGGTCGGGTCTAAATCGGGTAAAATCGGGTCAGGTCCAATTAGATTTCGGGTCCAGCGAAACTCACCATCCCTAGACTAAATGGAGCTCTGACAAACATGAACGATACTTGTTTAGCCTTATTTGCACCGGTTTATTTTTTTATTTTATATATAATATTCGAACATAAATTTGCATGTAAAATATATTAATTAAATAAATAATTACCATCGTGTTGATTAGTATCTTAGTCAAGTAGTAACAATAACAACAACAAAAAAAGAGCCGTCAAATGTGACGGCTAGCAGACAGGCAGATCACCTGGAGGGGGGGTTTTAGGATTTCTTAAACATGAGGGGGGGTTTGGAATTTCTGGAAAATAGAGGGGGGTTTTTGGGAAAAAACTCATTCTTTTTTGGCTGACACGATAAGCAGTGCATGAACACGTGAAAAGTACATTGTATAAGAGTGGGGGAGACATGAAGCCTTTCCCAAGATCCGATGCTAGACCCGTAAATTGATCTAATATGGAGTGAATACTGCTATGTCCCATATTCAATCCAAAAATAAAAGTTTAAATCAAAGTCCTATCAGAGGAAATATATCATTTGATAATATCCGAATCTGATCGGAACTGATAATATATGAATCCAGAAAATTATCTGATTCGAACCAAATTTTTACATTTAATATCAATAGATACATTATACATATAAATATCAATATACATTAATTATATAAACTAAAATATTAACATTTTTATATGTCGATATATGAACAATATATTTTTAATATATATATATATATGTCAAATTTAGATTTTTTAGACTAGATATAGCAATATCCGATATCTGATTTAAAAATTTGAGATTCAAAATTCGATATCCAAAATCCTATCCGAATCTGCGATATCTATTTTTTTTAAATTTTGGACTCGAATCCGGATCAAATGATGCACATTCCAGATATTCACTTACATGTCTATCCGACAACTCCCATTTTAGGGGGTGGTACTAACTCCCTGATTTTTTAATTAAAATCACAACTACTGGTGTACTCGTAAAATCAATTTATCCCTCTAGTTGTACCAAACAAAAAATAATATCGACTTTTGACATTGGAACACAATGTTTTGATTTGTTGTCTGACCAAACAACTCCTAATTAGGTGTATCATTTCCCCTCAAAGAATATACTCAATAACTCTCACCTTTCCTTTTTTGGGTTGAAATCTGGGTAGGAATGTTGTACCCCTGTCTCCCCTGCTTTTATGTATCAACTTATGAAAAATCACAAATCATAACTCTGTTCTTCTTAGGGTTTGTTTGGTTTGTGAAAGTTTTATTAAAACCGTATGTCATGGAGAGTGAAGAGGAGGCTACTCCCCCAACCTGCGGGAAAGCCTCTTCTTTCTGGTCTACATCAAGTACATTTAATACCTCAAAATATGAATCAAAGAAGATAGATAAAGGAGAGGTTCTAGCTTAGATATTGTGTTGTCTTTTATTAGCTTAAATAAAAGCATGCATGAAACAAAACTTGATTCCGCACTCATTCCTGTTTATATTCTTATATCACATTAGAAAATTGACTGTTGCAGTCAAATTACGGAGTTGACAGTTGTTGAATATACAACAACAATGGTATACAGTAAAGATGAGGGTAAAGAATAGATATGAGGTTAAGCTTGAAGCATCCAATTTACGTTGCGTGGTCGACCACTGGCAACGCATAAGATGTCTGCCACTGCCACACCGAGATTGCAACCGCGAGAGGCAAGCGAACCGAACACGTGGTTGCTGTACAACTCGGACGACTTTATCAGATAATTTAGCACATAAAGGCTACCCATATCTCGATCTCTACACAGTGTCATTGCCTGTATGTCGCTACTCAGGGTGAGAAGGCCAGCAAGAGCCAATCCTTTGTTGAGAGTAAAATAGGAGAAAACATGCTCTTTGTTTCTCAGGCAACCTCCCTAGTCATGGATGAGTAATATCTGTTGGGAAAAAGAAAATGATTCCGTCCATGTCTTAGTTGGATTTAGACTTAAGTACCCAATCATGGAGGAACAATATTTATTGGGAAAAAGAAAATGATTCCGTCCATGTCTTAGTTGGATTTGGATTTAAGTAGGAGTTGACTTGTGCTACCAATCCTAATAGGAGTCAAATCTAAAAAAAAAAGAATGTGACTCTCCTATGTGTAACATGGAGTTGGACAATGATTTCTACTTGAACCACATCCATGGAGGCCTATAAATAGAGGCTCTAAGGGAGGCTATTGAGGTCATCTTTCTAGTTATTTGTTGGTGCCATTAGTATAGAAGAATCGGAAAACAAGAACAATTGGGGGAGCTCTCTTGGTTGATAAAAGAGGGTCAACGACTTTGCCTTGAAACGAAGTAACATCTGACAACCAGTGACACATTGAGTGCACTGACATAGCAACTCTCTTGGTTGATAAGAGAGGCCAACTGCTTTCCCTTGAAGTAAAATAGCGGTTGACAGTTACAGACTCGGTGTTTCCATAGCGGCAACGGGTCCGACCTAGTCAGGCATCACAATGACATCAAGTGGTCTCCAACAACAACGACGACATTGTGAGGAGATCAAGTAAAGAGGGATGTTTTGTACACATTGGGTGTGATTCTCCTCTTCCCCATCTTTGTTCTCATATGGGGAGGATTATCCAGATTTAGGGGTAATCAAATCCGTGTAGTTTGAGTTGTAATTTTAATTACATAGTGCGTGTTGGCCGGTATTGCCCCTTAATTTTGTTGGAGATGTTGTACTGATACGGTCCCGGATGTGACAAAAACTTATTGCGGAAGCGTTACCGATAAGTGTATAAATCTAAAGAAGAAACACCAGATTTAACGTGAAAAATTTTCCCCAAAACAAGGAGAGAAAAACTATGGGACAATACCGATCAACAAACACTATGTAATTAAAGATTACAACTCACACTACCCAGATTTAATTACCCCTAAATCCAATTAACCCTCCCCACATGATAACAAAGATGAGGAAGACGAGAATTACACCCAGTGTGTACAAAACCTCCCTCTTTACTTGATCTCCTTATGAGGCCGTTGTCATTGTTGGGGACTACTTGATGCCGTTGTGACCGCTGACTGGGTCGGACCGTTGCCGTTATGGCAACACTATGTCTGTAACCACCAACTGCGACTTTGCTTCAAGGCAAACTTGCTGGCCCTCTCTTATCAACCAAGAGAGTTGCCTTATCGCGGAGCAAGTCCGGCGATGTCTCGTTGCACGACGATGCAACGCTGCTTGTCAACACGGACAGAACTTCTCTCCCGTTCTCTATCACAGGTTGATCCGGCGGTACAGGTGGTCGTCGACGTCCTCCGAACGCAGGCGTCAATGCGTCTGCGTCTCTACTTCGTCCACGCGGATGGACGGAACACCACGTCGCGCTTCCCAAGCCGGAGGGAAGGAGTCATGTCTCTGCGGCGGCGTGCTAGTGGCGCGTTTATCTCCTTTCTCTCCTAATGACGATGACGGCTAGGGTTTACGTGTGTGAGCGTAAATTAAAAAGCTTCTCTCTATCTTATATAGATATCGGCCGTCAATCCTCCTTTAAACATGATACAAAGGGAAATAGAGTTTCCTAAACCAATCGGTAAATAGAAACGTTGCGTTAATTAAAACGCTCGTTGATTAATTAGAATATTTCGGAATTCATTAATTAACCAAATAATCACATTAATTGATTAATTAATATCCGACTCCATGCAATCGTTTGGGATGGCTCTACGGGCATACATATACCAACAGTTATATATTGTCTTATGTCATTTTGCTTTTCGTGCTACTCTTACATTCACCTTGTTTGACTAAGACAAGTATTTGTCTTTTTAAATTGAACCCTCCTAATAATTGATCATGATTGGTTTCATTTTCACTTCAAAGTAGCTAAGCCAACCCATAAACATTATAGGTCGGTAAAGTTTTAATAGAATGAGGGGTTATCGTTGGTTAAAGTTGAGATGACGTGGTTGTATGAATGCAATGCACTCCATACTTCTCTTAAGAATTACCGATCCTAGACTTTTTATTATAAAAAGTTTTGCAGGATAAAGAGAAGCATACCTTCAAGAAGGTAAACTACGTCTATAACCGCTGAAATGGACATTTCATCACTGTTAAATAATGTTATCAGCTATATGCAAACGGATAATATGCAACTTAAAAAGTTTGTCTACTTATACATATGGTTCATTTTTATGTTGTTGAAAAACAAACATGGTATTCTTATGTAAGATGTTTGATTATATTTATTAACAAATCATATATATAGTTGTGTTACATCTTTTCCTATAGGGGTGATGATTCTTTCCCCCCTGTGGATTATGTGAGGGAAATGTCGATATGAAAAACAATTCTAATGTTTTAACTTTGTGTCTTAACTATTTTACAAGTTGTAAAGGACCCGTGCATGGCACGGGTTCATCCCTAGTTCCAATAAAAGGAGATTAAGGAATAGAGAATGGTAATGGATGGATAGGAAAGCATAATGTCCTGTCTTCGGATTCCTTGGTTTTACAGCTGGTGGTTCACAGGTGATCTCGGGTCAGTCGTGGGCTCTGATGCGGCGTACTGTTAGCACGCATAAGATGCCTGCACGCTTGAGGTAAACTCTGGCTTTAGAAATTAGAATGTGCTGCCGAGTGCCATTCGTTTAAACCAACTGCTACTAACCAATCCTCACTTGGGAGTCTTGGGACACACATTCGTGTCGACCTCTTGTCTTCGTGCTTTTTCATACATCTGCACGGCTTCAATACCGGCAGGGTAGCGAGTGAGACATTGGAATAGAAGGACACCATACCATCCATTCACGTAGCACCGGTTGTTTGATCATCTACCATTGTCCTCTTTTATGAGCAGGGCTGTCAATGGGGAGTCAATTGGGACTGTATGGAGAAGGTAGATAAGGGCTTATCTATATCCTTAACCATGCGGGCGGGTAAGAAAATGGGAAATTCCCTACCCTCCCTTTACTCCTACCCTCTTGGATGATGGGTGGCTAAGGGTAATGGTTATGTTAATGAAAAAGTAGTGTGATTATCAATACATTTGAAGAAAATATAAAGTTATCTGAATCGGCTATCACCAATCGAATTGATATAAGGAGTCTTATACGAACTTATATAGATGGTTTTTATTGTATTCAACGAAATGATTCCATAAAAAATATTGGTACTTCAAAAATTGTCGAACATACAAATAAATCAACCCCAAAAGAAGAAGACCACCATATCTAAACGATATAAAACGTTCCTTACATCACAATTTTTTTTTATTGTTGAAATATATATGTTTCAAAATGTTGTTGTATATGCAATAAAATTAACACATACTAAATAGATAATATTAGTTCAAATATATATCCTTGATAAATGAACTACAAAATAAAACTGTGTCAGACAAATGTGTCTTACATCTCAAAATGATAATGTATACACAACAAAATCAGTCCCAAAGAAGTCAAATACACCAAAGAAGAAACTATGATGTGTAGAATACACTGATTGAAGGAAGGATGACCACTCATCTAGGTTTTGGGAGAGGTGGCGACCGGGGAGGTGGTGGCGGCTGCAGTTTCTAGGGAAGAGGCCATTCACCTGATGAGTATAAACACTGACATGAAGCAGTTCCTTTGAATAGGGAGAAAGCCAATGAACTGGTCGTCGATGAAGACGCGACAAAAGAAGGTCGTAGTCACAAATCACATAAATCCTACGTGTAATCAACAATGGGACCAAGAAGATTTGGTCCTATCCTACCAAACCCTACTTCCCCTGATCTTCTACAAGCATCAACCATCATCATCAACACCTAGGACAATCTCCTATCTTTTACAACTAATCCTGATGTTCTTGAACTACTGGTCGAACCATGGTGCTTTGCAATAGTGTGCAGACTTTGGGTTTAATTCTCATCAGTGTTCTTGTCAATACATAACAAATTGTATGGACTCTAATAGAGAAATTTAGAGTCAATAATCTAGAACTAGTTACTACATTATCCAACATGGGAATCAAGAGGATTATATCATGGCTTTGGTAGGAGGTCCATGGACTATATTTGGTAACTACCTATCCATTCAATCATGGCTGCCATATTTCGAACCTTCAGATCCCATCCCACATAAACTTCTTGTGTGGGAATGATCCCTAATCTACCGATACATCTATATCAAAATAGTCTATTAGAAAGCATAGGGAATTCTATTGGGAAAACAATAAAGATCGATTATCACACAATTGAAAGCAATAGGGGTAAATTTGCAAGAATCACAATGGAAGTAGACACAAGAAAACCTTTGTTGCCAAAGATTATCCTTAATGAAGAGCAACTTCAAGTCAATCATAAAAATTTACAATTTATATGTATGAAGTGTGGGAGAACTTGACACTCTGAGAGAGACTGTAAGTTCATTCTTGTGGCCTCAAACATGCCTTATTCTTTGGCAGTTGTTAAAACATATTCCCTTTACACTTCAGCTATGCACACTCAAAATCATGAGAATACAGTTACTCATCAACGCAAGAATCAAATTCCTAGTGATTATAGTCAGCATGCATTATCTGGAAAGGGACATAATGTTAACCTGATGCAAACCCTAATACTAACACTGAGGAAGATGATGAGGGTTGGCAACTAGTAGACATCAAAGGAAGAGGGTTGAGAAACTCCAGTTCACAACATGACCAACAAATTCAAGTGGCATCCCCAATACCATTAACTATCCAAACCCAAGTGGTACCCCTATGAGCACTAACCATTCCAATTCATAAAAAAAAGTCCACAGGGGAACACAACTGTTAACATGATAGTCAACCTGGAAGTTGATGAAGTTGTGTTGGGACGAGGACTACCTAAGAACCAGACTACAACCTTCAACTTCAGATCCTTAGATTCTAGTTTCATGCACCCTCTCCACCTCAGGAATGGTCAAAGTTGGTGGTAATGTCAATACTATCATCCTTCACAATAGGAAATTTATGTTTCATATTACTTCAACTAGCCCTAATCACATGGGGAAGAAAGGCAAACACTGGTAGGAACAATGTGAAGAAACTCCTTCTACCAGGAAGCCATTGAATTTCAAGAAGACATGGAGGAATATAACCTAGAAGTTGGAGGAGAAGCTCTTGGGTTAGGTGCTTCTTTGACCTAAGATCTGGATGCCTCCCCCATAGAACATTTTTTCACAAGAGCTTTCTATGTTGTAACGTTCAGGGCGCATACTCTAATGAAAGAATACATACAAGGAAATAATATTGCTAATTATGTTCATCTTCATCTTATTGCCATAATCAAACCTTAATGTAGCAACATGACTGTTGACAACATCATCAAACACATCACACAAAGTTGGATCCAAGGCTTTGTTGAGGGTATTTGGCTTTTTTGGTATGTCATTCATTGTAACTATAGATAATCTTCAATTGCCATTAATTTATATATTGTTGAGTTAATGGGAGATGACTCCTAATAGTTGTTGACTATTATCCCAATTCCTCTCATAGTTAGTTACTGTGGAACATACTCTTAGCCCTTGCTCCCACTAATCATGAAGTCTGAGTTGTACAAGAGACGCTGATACACTCCTACATAGATATGAGAAGTGGGTTAGCTCTTTCTTTGACCTCACCTCATCAAGGAGATTTCATGACTTTCTTCTCTTCACTAGCCTATCTAATCTCAGGGTAGCTAGAAAACCCTTAAATGTTAAAAAAAAGTCTATAGGAGAGATTGGACTGGGTCATCACTAATGAGTCATGACTGGAGATGCATGCTAGTGCTCACGTTAACGTTCTTCATCGTGTTGTGTTTGAACACGACCCTATACTTGCTAATATCTCATAGCCTCGCAATGTAAATCACATTGGTTCTAAAACCAAATCAAGTTGAAATTACAACAGGCTTTTTAGCATGTCTACATAACAACTGGGACTCCACAATAACCTATACAAAAGCCCTACTACCCTTTTAGAGAGCGTTGAGAAAATGGGACTGAAAGACCTTGCTTTGTGACAATAAAAAAATCACAGTTTACTGAATGCTTAATATATGATCCAAGCCAAACAAGATCATGTAGTGTCAATAGAAGACTCAATACGAGCCATTAAACTATAAGAACAATATCAAAATCTGTTGAGAATCTAAATCCGACTTGCAACAAAAATCAAGAATCAATAGGCTCAAGTTTGGTGATTGCAACCCAAGGTTCTATCCTACGTGAGAGCCAGATGAAAATACAATAAAATCATACCTTTGAAGAATGACAATGATTTCTAGATTAGGATCTTGAGTTTCTAAAAAAGATGTAAACCTCTACTTTAAAAATCTCTTAACTGACCAATGCCTTGTCTGTAGGCAACACATCTCTCAGTATGTAGGTTCCTTTCCTCCTTTACCCACTTATGTTTGGGTAAAACTGGGATGCAACCCCTCAAATGAGGAGATCTGACGAGTTATCTTTGCCACGGCACCATGTAAGACACTAGGTCTAGATGGAGTAAGCACAAATTTCCTCCAGCATCATTGGAACCTTGTGGGTCCTTCTATGGAGAAAACAATACAAATGGCCTTCAACACTTCCATAATGGACAATCAAATGGCCAACTCACACATTGTCTAAATGAAATGTTCTTCAACCAATTTCTCTCAACAAAATTATCTTCAAATCTATTTTCAAAATATCTGTAGAATGCATCAAACCCTAACTTGCTGACTAGATCATGCCTACCCTATCTGGACTCATTTTGGGTAGAAAAATCAGTGACAAATTCTACTTGTACAAGAAGTTAATCACTCGATGTGTTGAAAGAAAGGAAAGAAGACATTAATGATGATGAAAATCAATTTATATGAAGCCTAGATAAAATGAACTGGAATTTCAATGAAGACATTCTCATGATGCTCGAGCTTCCAAATAACTTAGTTAGCCTCACTATGTAGATCATAACGTTCATAGAATCATCTATCTATGGAAGGAGAACCCATGATAGCCTTCAAAATAGTGCAAGATGTGAGATACATGGATCTCCTTAGTCCATTTATTTTTGTGTTATGCTTAAAGAGGCTTAGCCAATCCATTCACCATGTTTCTAGCCAAGGTGAATGCAAACCCATCATTCTAAAGAGAGGGGCACCCCCAACACATGTTTACTCTATTGATGATATAATACTTATGGTTGAAGCCTCAATTCAACAAGATGTTTGCATAAAAAAGGTCCTAAAGAACTTCAGTCATGTGTTTGGACATGTTGTATTTAATGCAAAGCTAGTTTGCTACTTCTCAACCAATGTTTCCATAAGAGAAAAGATCTATTAGTAGGAATCTAGGCTTCATACATATCGAGAACTTGGGCATATACTTGGGTTTCCAATCATCCACAAAGAATAAGTAAATTTAGACATGCTTATCTTACTGAGTCAATAAAACCAAGATGAACAATTAGGTGGTAAAACATCTATCTTTGGTGGTTTGGTTCACCTTGGAAAAGGCTAGTCTCCAGTCCATCCCGTATTATGCTATGCAATAAATTCAAATATCCCTTCCACTTCAAACATCACATGAGTTTTATCTGATAGAGAGGTAGGGTCTAAAAGAGGATGTCCTTAGTAGGATGGAAGAAGATCACTTTATCATGAGACATAGGTGACCTAGGTGTGAAAGATGCTCATGACCAACATATAATTTGATGTTGAAACAATGTCTAAGCATACCTCAATCAAACATCTCTTCTGTGGGTGCACATAATAAAAGTAAAATACACTTCAAGCAAGACTATTGGACCTTGCTCTGCATCTTGGGGATTTATCAAGAAACACCTACATTATATCACAAATTCTAGTGGGAAGATGATTCAGAACGACAATCACATTAGAATATCACAAGACTGATGGATTGCTGGTTGTAGCATCACCAATCCCGACCCTTCTACCATTTCACCTATACATCTTCATGACATAAAGGTGGAATGCCTCAAATTAGATAGTGGCAACTAGGATTTTGATTTTTTCTGTACATATCTCCCTACATGCACATGGATATCATAAGCACCACCCTATGCCCTGCTTCTAATGCTGGAAATGATATGTAGATTTGGACCTTGGAAACCAATGATGAGTTGACTGCTATATTTTCATATAGATGGATATAGCTTAAAAACAAATACACATAGTTGGAGATTGTAGTGCTATTTGAAAGTCTAAACTCCCTAAAGAAAATCCTTTCTATGGACCCTAAATCATAGGGAAGTCCTTACCAATGTTGAAAAAGTGCACAGACACCTTGATAAATCCCTTCTATGTCCATGTTGTAATGATGCTCCATAAACCATTATACACTATCTACTTGATTGCAAAGTCCACAAGGAAATATGGAGAACGCTAGGATTATAGACATTTCTTCATGTAAGACAAATAATCTTGGATCTGTAACATTATCTAAGGAAATGCTACATGCACTCAACATACAACTAAGTGTGTGGCACTATGGTACTTATGGGAAATTTGCAATGAACAAGCTCATTGTAGACAACATACTAGAGTGTTAGTTGCCTCAAGCTTCATTACATCAAGAGAATTCTTGATTTTCAGTCTTCATGATAATATGAATAATAACAACTTCATGAATGCATCTAATATTCCTCACTCAGATACCCAATCCAATTGGGTGTTTATAAAAGAGATCTTCATACATGCAGACACATCATACTAAGATGACATTAAGACAATGCCCTATGGTTTTGTTGCAAATAGACTTCATGATCAGATTATCATGGGTGCTGCTGGGACATTGAGAGCTACATTCTCCCTTGAAGTTGAAATCATTGACATCCTTTAATCAATGATAGCAGCCATTAAATATCAGTGAAAGAATGTTGTGATAACCATTGATTAAGTCTCGGCTATCATAAATATCCTCAATGGTGGGTCTAATGCACCGATATCGTTCCCTACATAAGGAAATGTTACTTTTTATCCAAAGTCTCCCTCAGTGTGCTTGGTGTCCTCTGAGAGCAAAATATCCTGGTGGACAAGATTGCAAATCACATTCTTAGGCATACCATTAATCTCTCCTTTTTTGTTTTTGCACAATGGATTTCAAATGAATTCAATATCAATATTTTTCACCATAGTAGAGAGCAGAATGAATAATGTTTAGTCTCTATTTTTGTTCAAACATAGAAGTTTGTTGCTGATATCTATGTGCCTCTTAAAACTAAATTATTATTGTATACATGAAAAAACAAGCCCCACGTAAGTAGTAATATTCATAATTATTAGTATGAATTGATGCATACATACCATCAGATGGTCCATAAAATTCACTCAACGTAGATAATATATATCTAATATATTATATGTAACTATTGGATGCTATCGGGTTAGTAAGTATGAGTATTTGTTTATGCTTATGCTAACCCACTAATCTAGCTGGTATATAGATAGTGGGTAAGAAAATCTTTTATCCTTACTTTTGTCTTATATGATATGGGTAAATGGTAAACAAGTTTTTTCCTTCCATTGACAACCATATTTATGAGTAATTTTGTTAATTTCAAGTGTCATACCAAGTTTAGGTATGTTCAATAGTAATTTTTTCACAACATCATTTACTTGTGTTTGCCAATGACATTTTGAAATAGGAAACCACTAAAAAATATGGTAAAGGTAGATGTATAGATTTTATTGCAAATTTATCCACAATTAATACCATCAAAGTACTTAAAATTCTCGATCCTTTCAATATTGATTAACATTTGAGATTTCATTGTAATACATAATCATATTAAAGTCTAAATTTCCATTCAACTCGTTCTCAATAATTTACTTAGCTTGTATATATCAATGCAAGTAGATTTTTTTATAATATTATATTAATTTCGCACTTGCTAACTCATTGTTAACAAGTTTTCTAGTACAAGCGGCTTGTCAGTGCATATTTTTTGTGTTGCTTCATCGATATTGAATTGAGCATCTTCAATTTGAAAACATGTAGATTTTTATTAAAGGGTGTATGTGTTCTAGGTTTCTCATTTATTTCATCCTCTGTGCTAGGTCACAACCATACCTCTTTGATTAAATGAACATGTGATAAAAACTAAGAATCATGATATTTATATGTTAACTCCTTGATGCTACCATTTAGATAGGTTGTTTTGGAGAGATGAGTGATTTTCTACAAATCACATCTAAAAGGTGAAAATCTAGAGTAACCAAACTTTGAATTTATAACTCAATAATTAGGAATCAACAACAATAATATGGGGCCTAATGTAGTAAATTAGGGCCGAACACAGGGACAAGTGTCTTAAGTGTTAAGTATATAAATCCTTGGTCTAGTTATGCTGATTAAAAATCAAGATTAGTGTCCCTTATGGAACGATGATTTCCACACAACAATGTTAACAAAACTAAGAAACAATAAGACAGAACAAAGATGGAATAAGAATCTTTAAGGGTGTTTTCAAATATATGGAACGATGGATCTTAGATTAGGTTTCATCATCTTAGATCTCTCACCAATATGCAATACCTATGCTCATTGTATATCCTTAGTAACTTTACAAGAAATCACCATAGGTGTCTATTCCCTCCTTTATCGAGCTTAGGATAGATCTAGATCATAAGATTATCTCTCTCTCATGATGGAAAACAAGAAATTAACATAGAACCATACTATCATTAGCATTAGCATTCAAACATTATCATGCATTCATGCTACTCCATAACTCTTAGATATAGGTTCATACTACTTTTTTGAGGTATTAATAATAAGATAATACAAGATGGTAGCTAATCATGTAAGTGAAGCATTAGAAGTATGATTATAAAGATAAACATTAACAAGAGTATATATATTAATGGATATAAGTATTTACATGTTGGGAGAGCCTTAATGGCTGCTCCCAACCCAAGCTAATAGATTAGCCACTCATGGTGGAGATAACATTGCATAATTGTAATTGAATGTAGACATGGAGGATGGATGAATTAGAATAAAGGTCGACATGATGAATGTTAAAGAGGATAGAAAGAGGAAGACTCAAATGCAATAGCTACAAGAAGGTCATTGAAGCTCAGGAAATACCTCCTTCTTGTTTCCTTTGGCAGTGATGGCGAGGTGGATGATAGGCGTTGTCTCCATCATCCTTATCTCAAAGAGGGCTTTAAGAAATTCTCTACGGTAGTAAAGGTATGTTGGAACCTTGTATTTTCATCCTTAGTTGCAATGAACTAATGGATCCGATTGAAGGTCGATGGCGAGCGGGCGTAGCGGAAACACTTTTTCCTCAACTTGAGTGATGAGTGACCCCTTCTATGCAGCAAGGGATCTGATATTTATAGGAACTAGTGCAGGACTTTAGGCACTCATATATGAGCTTTGGGTGTGCCCCATGTCATCTGGGCACATGATTAACTAACATGATGACTGGTGTACACATCACCACCATTAGTAGGTGTAGTTTGGTGGAGAACGATCAATTTATACAATCCGCCTGATCTTTGGTTGTCACTTGCAGACATGCCATAGGAAGATGGGGACTTGCTAAGCCTTAAGTTGGTGGATGTTGTATAACATCGATATATGGAGGGTCAGATGAGTCTTTGGTAGGCAAAACTAGCTGGCATCCTTCAATTGATCCAGGTTAGCCATCGATAGACATGGACAAATACATCTTCAGAAGAGAGGGGTTTGCCAAGACATTAGTAGGTGGACACTTAGTCGAGGCATCAAAAGAGGGGATCTTGGCTCGCCTTAGGGTTGTAGGTTTGAACTATTATTGAAAGGCTAACTAGGTAAGATCATTGGTTGACAGAGTTGTTGGAACCTTTTGAAGGCGGGTTAGGTACAACCATCAATTATGACAACCAATGGAAGGCATAGTACAAGTGAGTCGTTTGGTCTGGTCATCGATAGATGTGATAGTGCCATCATTTGATGGTTTTCTACACAAAGGAAGTGATTAATACTTAATCGAGTTAAAAAGGAAAAGTATGAAAAAAATGTAAGAAGTTAGAAGGATTTCATTCTAAGGAAGGGAATTAAAGACAACAATAGGCATGAAACGTCCACAAAAATGGATGTTATCAACGAGTATATGGTCTTTTGAATTCTATGAACGTGTGACTAGAGTGATACTTGTCTATTAACGTAATTATAATATCTAAACAAATTTGTGGAGAATATAATTATTCAATAATTGATTCAAAATTAATATCAATTACAGTGAGAGAGATAATGAGATCCAGGAAGTGTTGGTGAAAACCATAATCCTAGAGTACTAACATATTGTATAAAGTCATTTCTTGCTCACCTTTATTTAATTTCTTTCTTAGTTTAGACAATTAACCAATTTAAACTAATCTATCGTAGTTGATCTTATTTTACTCAATATGGCTAATGTTATAATATTTTCTTAAAAATGTTGTCACATGAGATATGATGCCTACCTATACTATGATAAAACCCACCTTCTTATAGTATATGCCATATCTTTTAGTTTGGGAAAAATTATAGTTTTCCTAACTTTTACGGATTTGAGGTATAGACAGAATACCACAAAAGTTTGGTGCTATTGTCATGAAAATGGGTCATTTTATTTTTAAGTCTATTCATTTAGAGATATTTTTTTCCTACTTTTATTTTGAAGAGATAGGAGTTAATCCTATTTCATCAGACTCATGATCCTGTCAAACTAAAATGAAAAACACTACTATGCATCAACATTGAGTCCTACCTAACAATGTTGAAGACATACTCAAGTCATTGAGCCACCTACTAGGATCCTAACCATAATTTTTATGCCCATCTAAATGTGGCATCAGAAACCTTACTACACTTTCTTCTAATAAAAGTGAAGTCAACTACTAATGGAATTTATCTCTCTTAAATTGTTTATAAAGAGGTTTTGTATTTTGGTAGAACTTCAATTATCTATATTAGCATATGTAGACATGTTGATTATTATTAGTCACAATCACAAGAAAGGTACTCTAGAAAGCTCATTTTGTTGGCCTTCTATTCAACTTCTAGGATAACCTTACTGTTATCCTATTTGAATTTTCCTATGATCTACTTGCACATATTGTCCCTTAGGATGAAAGTAGTAATTATTCTATTATTTCACTTTAGGATAGACACATATACATTCAACATCATCACCACGGGTTTTGTTGGTTCCTATCTTCCTTCTCATTTTGTCTTAGTTGAAAAAGGCTTCCCGTCACTCTGAAGGCTGCTATATAGTTGAGTAATTCTGTTCTATTCAACTTGAATTGGTTGTTCAGGGTTATTCTTGTATTATGGAACTCCATTTAACAAGTAGTCTTCCTCGATTTTTAGAATCTGATCATAAAGAAATTTGACCACTCCTTCTGATGCACCGGGTTCTAGACATTGGATGATATATACTGGGTCATCGATTGCAAGTGTCCCTAGAAGTATGTAAAAAAACCTTGAATTAGCTACCAAACCTATTAGACCTCATCATGGTCATGTAAAGGATGCGTTTTGGTTTTATCCTCCAAAACACATCTAGAATATTTGAAATCGGGCTGTGAGTCCTCAACGCATGGTAGTCTAGAGAAAAATTTGAACTCACCGAGGAACTCTTAAACTCCACCATCTCATCCATTGGTTTGATATTTTAACACTACTACAAAAATGTCTTTTACAATAGTTCATTTTTCCATTTTACAACATGTGTCAACCATTGTATTATATCATGTGGTCTTATGGGGCTGCTTAATACAATATGTGTTGCACATGTTGTAATACATGTATTTTATATAACAATTTAAGCATGTTGTCTTTTATTTGACACAACCTTGTATTAAGGGTTTTTTTATAACATGTAGTGTGTCTGTTGTAATATATATGTTTATACAATATTTGATGCATGTTGTCTGTCACTAAACACACCCGTTAGAATATGTGTGTTTTTTATAACATGTGGTGCACATGTTGTAATATATATGTTTATACAATAGTTGAAGAATGTTGTCTTTCGCTATACACACTTGTTGTGATAGGGATTTTTTTTTACAACAAGTGATGCACCTGTTGTAATATTAATATTTATCCAATAGTTGAAGCATGTTGTCTTTAACTAAATATACTTGTTGTAATAGGGGTGCATTTATCAGAGACAATAGTTGTTATATGGGTGGTTTACACAACATGTGTTGTTTGTTGTAATACCATACCTTTACAACATATCATTAATAGTTGTATTTGATTATATTTATCCACTCCTATTGAACTAATTTAATTGACCATCTAACTATACTTCAAATATTTTGTAATAAATATGCAATTATTCTTTTTGAATTTCATAAACAAATACATAATTGAACAAAATCTACACTGAACCTTGCAGAAAGCTTGCAACAAATTTTATAAATAATAAATCATCCTTACATAAATTCTCATACAAAAAATGATATTTTGATACATAAACTAGTGAGTATACACTTAGAGTCAAATTGAAAAATAGCTAAAAAAATTTCAAACATTTTCATATGATGAAGAACAGAGATTGTCCGCTCATGTTAGATAATTTTGTGTATGCTCAAGAACACACTTAGTCCACAAACCTCATCAATCTCTTCTTGGTCGAAGCAATGGCCAATATACTTCAAAAAATACTGCAATCATAAGACAAATATATCAACATATTGGAAATTATAAATGTAATTAGAATAAACAAACTAAAAGAATATAATAAGTAGCTTAAAATTTCAAGAATATGTCTATTTATTATCTCAAATATGTCTCTCATGGACTTCATCACATAATATCTGCAATTTGTACTATTTGGCTGCTTTGTACACCGTATAAAATGAATATTAAATAAAAAGAAATAAAATCAGTAAAATTTATTAAAGATATCTATATTTCAAAATGAAGTGACATAACCTATTTAAAATAAAGTAACTAATAAACTACATAAATGATAAGATAGACACAAGTCAAAATTGTGATAGCTAGAAAAAATGTTGGGAATATAAACAATGTGAGTATAAATAATTTGCAGGAAGGATTGCCATCTTCAAAAGGATTGTCTTATGCTAATCACAAACACATTATGGATGATTGTGATTGAAGTAGATGGGTTCCAATAACAATAGAATATAAGATAAGATATTATAACACAAGAGAATATAAATGCATAGGGTAAAGTATGACTAGGTATGGAAGAGTATCAAACCTTGATAGTTTCTCATTTCAAATTCTTCTTATATTGTACATCCCTCTTTTGATACAATCTATGAGCCCTATTCAAATTCAAACACAAACCTCCATAAATTACTAAAATGATATGACAGTCTTAAAGCATGTGTTAGGTAATAAAATAATCTACAAAGAACTTTACAATTTCAGAAGATTTCTTATGTTCTCACGTATATTTCCTATCAACAGATCAAGATAGTAGCATCTACTCAAGTAGGGTCGAACACAAAAGTTTCTAGTGTCCTCTAAGTATAGAAAGTTTTATGTTTAAAAAATTTAGCAACATTTTAGATTAAAATAAGAGAACAATAGACATTCGACAAAATATTAAATTTAATGCATACCCCACATTATAAGGTAAAAGAAACATTTGCACATTATACTACCCATAGGGTTGAACCAGTTTTTAGGGTTGAGTCACATGGCACTACCCATAGGTAGTCCACTCCTTAACTCATGGCATGCTAAGAGTCTCATGGCACTACACACGTGTAGCCCAGTTTCTAACTCATGATAGCCTAGACCTTACTCTAGGTTATCCTTTTTAGCCTTTGCATAGCCATAGGGGTGGATCCGGATCTAGCCAGTTATACATGTATATTCATAGTGATAGTCATAGTCACTCTATAGTTGCATGAAATAAAAGCATCCAACAGTTATTTCAAGCCATAAGGGAAACATCGATAAAATCCTCAGAAAACTAGTCAGGATAATCATAAGCGTAACTACATACCTATTATTGAAGTTTTGGAGATAGAATCAAACATGCAGGGAAATCCAATCAACCAAGCACAAATGAATAGAAATCTTGAAATAAAAGTACCAGTTTTCTTTTATTAATATTTATCCAATTTCATCATATTCCTTAGGGTTTCTATTCCAATTTTAGGGTTTCCTTGGCAATTAGGCTTTTGCCTCCATTCTTAATTATTATGAACCCTAGTTCATCTAATCTACATAAAACCTTTAAATCTTCTTATTTTAGTACTCCTAACGGTATTAGGATCATCATTTAGTAATTTACTTTCTTAATCCGAAATAACATGGTTTTCCTCTTCTTTTACTCTAAATTAGGGTTTCCATATATATTACCTTTCATTTAAGGACATAAACCCTAAATTAACCAATTTTGTATACAAAACCGTTGAAAATTCCATATTAAGTATCAACAGGTTATTATCTTTCTAATTAACCTATTAACTTACAGAGATTCACCCTTGTATATACAATTAGGGTTTCTAATTACTTTTAATACACTTTTCTACCAAATTAAAGTACTCTTGCAAAATGAGATAGAACTAGTTTCTCAAAATATTTTTATCATGTTCCTCATATTTCCTATGCAACTTTCATATATAAAGTTTCTTCATACGAGATTCCTAACGATCTCTATTAATTTTGCAAGGAAAAGCAATTTTTGGATTATTTGAGCAGAGAGGGATGTATACCGAATTTTCGTGGCCGTTCGATTGGTGCGCCTATGGTCCGCGCCTTGATCCAAGGTTCATTGTCGATCGACTCCACTAACTGGTTTGTGCGCTCCACTACTTGCTGCTGATCGTTGGATCTCACTTGAGTCCATGACAGATCTCAATCGAACACCTCAGATCCACCGGCTCCACTATCTTAGTTGCGTGCCCTGCCCTTTCAGCCGATCCATTGGATTGCGCTTGGGCTCACGATGGTCCCAAGATCTAAGGGCTGCTGCTCATCTCCTTCTTCTTCTTCTACTCTTCAGAATGCGACAGTGCCACGACATCGACCTCGCCTGAGCTAGATCGATTGGGAGTAAGAGAGGGTTTCAGAGCTTAAAAAATGGATGTAGTGGTTCGCGAGGGTGAGGACAATCTTGAGGGGTCCTATATATAGGGCATGGAATTCTCCTTTAGGGTTTTCTCAACCCTGCCGCCAACCTATCTTCATCCCGATTGGGCATTTTGCATATACGCTTCCAAAGACCAAGAAACCAGGGTTGAGAAGGTTCATCTCTCTCTCCCGAACTCACTGGAAACCTTTCCAAGCGTGCACATGCGCTGACTTGATCACAAATTAATGGGGAAAGTTCCCCTATGGGCATGCTAAAGTCTGCATCCCATTGGGACTTTGACGATGAGCCAGGTCGATTGGATGAAGATCCAACGACCACTATCGTTTGCACCCAAACAAAGAGGGAAAGATTTCTTAAATTCCAAGGAAATTCCTTAAATTTGAGGATAACTTGAAAAAGCAATAACTCCCAAATAGTAATTCCTTTTTAATTAAAATTTTAAGGGAACCTCTTTTATGCTTTTATCTTTCTTCCTGCAAAAATTGGGATCATTATCTCAAGGAAACGGTTCCTTTTCTTCAGTTGCAAGATAACACCTAATTATTCATATTTTCCATATATTCTCTATTTCCTTTGCTATTATATTATTATCCTGGGTTCCTTGAACCCAAAGGAACCTTTATATTTCGAAATTCTATTTTGGAAAAATATCACTTAGCCTTTTATTCTTCTAGATGCATCTATATTCATTATTTCTCATTATCTTGGTTATTTCTTATTAAAATAACTATTTTTGAGGTTTTCTCTTTATTTCTCTTTTATTTTCCTCATTGGTATTCCTTTTATCATTAGGAATCATTGGGATACGAAATTCCACAAAGGATAACTCAATTATACCTCTTTTCACTTGTTTTCCACATTTTATCATTATTTTCAATTTCTTTCTTAATAAAGAAATACTTAATTGATCTTATCTTTTCTTATTGCACTCTTTATGCAACTTTGGACTCCTTGGAACCCAAGGAACCTACGAGGCACGAAATCCCTCTTTGGATTTGCCTTCTAGAGGTTTCCACATTTTTCTTTTCTTAAATATTCAATTATTCATTCACTAATTGAATTTTCTTGTTATTTGGGCCCAATAGACAATAAAGCCCACAACACAAACATCAAGGCTATTGTAAACGAAATCCATTCATTCAAAAAAAATTATATCCTTATTTCTTCAAATATCTTTAATATGAGAAATTACGTTTCTCACCAAAAGAACCCAAAAATTGGGGTTGCAACACACCACCTTCCCAATGAGAGATGACTATGACCACAATGTATGGTTTACATGTGTCAATCTCAAGGTGGGTCTATCTGATGCACTGTTCCCTAACAAGTATCTAATTTCCTAGTTTGATATTATAAATATAAAGACTAATGAGATTCTATCATCAATCAACACACACTCTAGTCTTTACTGTTACTATTGTCTATCTTCCTTCCACAATAGCATCTGACCATGGACATAATAAGAATGTACATGCTTTCAACATCTGTATGATCTCATTGTTCAAGTTACACACTTGAAGACATTCATCATTAAGTAATTTCATTCTTTAGACATTCATTATGTTTCCTCATTATCTCATAACTGAGTGAACCTAAATGAATTGGAAGCTTGCCTTTATTATTAATCAAATCATTTATGTAAAATGCCATCACAATCATTATTGATTGGCTCTCTGGGTAGACATACCAAAATATGGTTATCTTGACTCTTTTAGTTGTGAACCAATAGAGATATGTGAGTCTTGTTTGTTGAAAAAGATGACAAAAGCACGTTTCACTAGAAATAGCGATAGAGTTTGTGATATATTAGGACTCATTGATATTGATGTATGTGTACCTTTTAGAACAAATGCTAGAGGCGGTTACCAGTACTTCATTACCTTCTTTGATGACCTTAGTAAGTTTGGCTATTTGTACTTGATGAAACACAAGTCAGAAGCCCTTGACAAGTTCAAGGATTTTATTAATGAAGTATAAAACCAACTTGGTAAAAGTATTAAAGCACTTTGATCTTTTCAAGATGGATAATACTTAAACCAAGAGTTTTAGTACCTTTTATGAGACCGTGGTATCGTACCACAATGGACTCCACCAGGTACACCAAAGCATAATGGTGTATCAGAAAGAAGGAATCATACCCTATTTGACATGGTGTGATCAATGTTGAGTCTAGGTGATCTTCCAACTTCCTTCTAGGGATATGTTTAGAAACCGCCATGTTTACACTGAACCATGTACCTTGTAAATTGGTTCAAAAGACATCGCACGAGATATGGACTGGGAAGCGTCCCAATATGTCTTTTATGAGGATTTGGTGTTATGAAGCTTATGTGAGAAAATAGTTTCTAGAAAATCTTGGACCTAAATTACATAAATGTTATTTTGTTGGATATCCCAGGGAAACCAAAGGATACTACTTGTATAACCCATATCATAGCAAAATAGTTGTTTCCAGGGATGTAGTTTTCTTGGAAAAGGAATTTATTTCCAAAGAAATCATTGGGAAGAATTAGAACTCAAAGATGTTTGATACCAATAAGAAAACATTAAACCTATAGAGGTACAAAAGAAACAAGAAGAGTCACAAACATTTATGGAATATCAAGTTCCTCATATAACACAACAACCTCATAGATCTAGTAGGACACACCTTTGGCCTAAAAGATTTGATTATCTTGTGACTCAATAAGGCAATGAATTGGTCATAGATTATGAGCCAACAATATACCTACATGCTATTGAGGGACCATAGTCTAAAATATGGCTTTAGGCCATGAGATCTGAGATTGAATCCATGTACACCAACAAGGTATGGACCTTGGTGGATGGAACTAAAGGGGTAAAACCCATAGGGCTAGTGGGTCTTCAAGAAGAAGATTGACATGGATGGTAATGCACAAACCTATATAGGACGGTTGGGTGTAAAGGGTTTCAGAAAAGTTTAAGGTGTTGACTATGAAGAAACTATCACGGAACTGTTTGTTACCCTAAGTCCACACTGCTAAGGGCTACATAGCCAAAGGCGAGTGGACCAGAGCATCCATCCCTAGAATGGATCTCATAACATATTTCACACATGCAATATATATGTAAAAGTAATAACAGCAAGACAACTGGATATTGAACAGGGAGATAAGAGATATCATGTACCCATTTCTAGATTCAATTATACCCATTTGTATTGCATTTCAACGCTTAGATTCATGAGTGTAGTGAATCTTCATTTGGAAACTACAAATTTGATAAACAAAAACTTATTAATGCTAAAGCATTATGTACGCTATAAAAAGGCATGTAAACAATTTTAGAGTAGTATAGAATTTGCTTAGCTAGGAACATCATATAAGAAATAAGTAGAAACAAGGCGTGAACATTTAACAACAATCGTTTATACAAAGCATGTTTTAAGTGTATTTTCCATTATACTCAACAACATATTATGGCCATTGACCAACTTTCCATTGGAAGGATTTGTAAGGGTTCTCAAGATTATCCAAACCCTTTATCACATGGTTTGCCTTATCTTGACATCTCAAGTAAGATGCCCAACCTTGTGCCCTTACCTTGAGAATACAAGAAGGTACATGTAACATCCCAGGATTTGAGGCCTCAGATAAAAAGATCTTATAAGGAATGATTGGACTACCCATATCACCAAGGTGCACCTCCTTTTCAGGGAGCTCATCTCTAAAGAACTCCATAGTTAAGCGTGCTCAGCTTGGAGTAGTACTAGGATGGGTGACCAGTCGGGAAGTTGATCCTGGCTTGCGCGTCAGTGTGGACAAAGTGCGCAGCTAAGGCTAGTGGTGGTCTGTGGGGCCAGTCGTCATTCCTGAAACTCTACTAGAGCCTAGGGCAGTGGGCCCGGGTGTTACAAATGGTATCAGAGCCATAACCCCTCTAGTAGGTGGGGCCCACATGGACATGGCATGCCAGTCTTGAGCCATACGGTCCAGGCATGTAGGAAAGGGTTGTCCATGGTTGACGTAACCACCCTTATGCTGGTATTCCATGATCAGGAGTTGGGTGTCCATGGGCCATTATGGGTCTGCACTGAAATGGGGTCAGATTATGAGGCCATATAGTTGAGCCTTGACAAGGACGTCAAGAG
This sequence comes from Alisma plantago-aquatica, assembly GCA_963693085.1. Taxonomy (NCBI): domain Eukaryota; kingdom Viridiplantae; phylum Streptophyta; class Magnoliopsida; order Alismatales; family Alismataceae; genus Alisma; species Alisma plantago-aquatica. The sequence goes on from OY856410.1 coordinate 647,365,307, forward strand.
TCTAAGTGGGGGAGATTGCAACATCCCAAGATTTGAGGCCTCGCATAAAAATATCTTATAAGGAATGATTGGACTACCCATATCACCTTATAAGATCTTTTTATCCGAGGCCTCAAATCCTGGGATGTTACAATTACACAAGGTTTGTATAATGGAAAAATTCAATTATGTTCGAGATTTGTTCAACATATATCCAGCAAAACAAACATACTAGTCATAGGGAACAAGTAGCTCGAACAAGTAACTAAATAGCCAAGCATTCATACGAACATACATACAAACAAGCCAATACCATAGTAGGGTCTAGAGAGTAAGTGTACCTTATGGTAGAGTACAAGATTAAGCATTCTTGAGTAAGATCCTACAGATTATCCAAACCAAGGGTACCTCGCAAGGAAAAGATATAGAATGGTGTCTTAATTCACTAGGGTTTGAGTAAATAAAACATCATATGATACATGTGGATGTTCCCCTAGACCTAGGTTTCTAGTATTTGAAACATAGTTTACAAAGTTCCAAACATGCAAGCAATGATTCCATAAAGCATAAGCATCAACACTAGACCTTAGGTCTAGATGGACCATCCATATTAGGAGTGATACTAGATAAGCACAACCTCTGATTGGATATAAGGGAAACATGAGATTTTGATTACTATCATGGTTTATCATGCAAGATCATGACAAGGTCATATTAGAACAAGTCTAGGTAATATTGTACATTCCCAAGCCATAGAAGCACCAAATAGAAATCAAGTAGGATTTAGGGGTATAGAATGACAATTCTACTAATTTTGAAGTTAAATCATGGTATGACGATAAGTTAGGTGAAAACCTCATATATAGATAATGTGCATCAAAATATTACACAAAAGAGTTATTTTAGGGAAAATCTAGACATGAAAGACAAAGATGAAACATTATGGTGCATTAGATGGTCCAAGACCTCAATCACATAACAGGGGGGTTAAGGTCTACTGTTTCAGGGGCCATGAAAGACTAAATATCACATGTGATGCATTATTTAGGTTGAAGCATATAAAAGACACCAAAAGGATCATTCATAGCATATCAATGGAACTACGAGTAGAATCATCTCCTGAAACTAGCACCATCATATAGATCTCATTCTCTAGATGTGAATTCATATATAATATGCCCTATTTGGCCAAAGGGTGTGCAAGATATCAATTTTTGAAGAAAATACATCAAAACTATATGGTTAGGGACATAGGGCGTTACATTCACATTATCTGATGTTCGATCTCAGCCGCTTGGCACTGATCCAATGGCGGCGTTCATCCACCCGCACACACATCCATCAGCGTGGTGGGCGGCGACCGTGACCCTTGGTACATGTTCGTGCGCGTTGGGGGGCGCTAGCAGGAAGTATGGGCGTGTCAGCCGGTGATTGGGAGTGAGCAAGGGTGATCCCACATGACCCGTTCCTTATGCAAAGGAATGTCGGGCCAATGGGGTGCATGGCGCGATGCGATTGCTGCACCTGATCCAGATGGAAGAGAGAGAGAGAGCGAGGGGGACCTACGATGTGGGGGGAGCATGGGAGGGAGAGATGGTGGCCTGAGAGAACTCATTAGATCAAAATACAACATCATATGTGTAGCTCATCTTTACCAAAAGACCCCAGGCAGCCCTCAGCGGGGTTGTGGCAGCGACCAAGTGCAGCTCACCGGAGCTGAGTCACGCCAGGGCCTTGGGCCTTGCCTTAGAGCTCAACTTTTCCGCCCAAGCTAAGGAAAGAGCATCGAAGAGGATAGTGGGGAGACAAAGCCATGATGACGACTAGGGAAGATACGCCCAACCGAGGTGGCGGCAGTGGCACACATGCAATGGAGAGAACAAGGAGAGAAAAAGGGAAGGCTAGGGTTTGCAAAGGGCCAAAACAAGAGAGGGAAGTAACTCATAAGAAGGTTTTATAGGTTGAGGGAGTGGCAAATTTGCCTCTAGATGTGGGAATAAGTGGCACCCAAAAATGGGGGTAGGTGAGCGTGAGCCAACCAAGAAGTTTCGTACACTGTTGCACTGTCAAAAGGTAGAAGATGAGAGCAGGACCATCAGATCATGACCAGATCCATGGCCATAAGATCCGAGGGTCCTAGTTTCAAATCCTATCAAAGGATCGCTGATGTGTTAAGAAAAGAGGGGAAAAGGCGCCCACTTTAACTGGGCCACACACCCTATTTGGGCCCAGTAGGGCTCAAAACAATTAAATGAAAGTTAAAACAAGGATTAGAATGGAAAAGTTCAAATGGCCATATCTCATGATTTATAGCTCTGATTGAGGAGATTTTTGGACCGTTAGAAAGATAATTGAATTATCTACAATGTGAGATACATATAAAATCAAGAAGAGTTTATTAAAAGGATTCAATTTTTCTTGCAATTGGATGATACATAATATGCATGCCACTTAGTTCAAAACTCAAATTAGGATCGTATAAGAGTATAAAGTGACGTTTAATCAAAATTGATTCATCAATTGAGAATAATGAGACTCAAAGTCATTACATTGAGGGCAAGATCCATTGAGTTGAGCATCTAATGAGTCAAGATGTACATAAATTGAATGAGGTACAATCCATGTTATCACGTCCTCCCCACCTTAAAACGAAATTTTGTCCCCAAAATTAAATCGTCATCAATCCAGATTGAGAATTTTCCATTCGATCATCGATATCATCCTAGGATTCTCATAACGTATAATCACTAGTTACAAAATCCATCTCATTTTGAAATCAAGCAATCGAGTATCATGGTCAACACATAGTCACATGGATCACCAAAATGAGTAAGATCTTCACACGAATCCTAAATTTGTAAAGATTTCCATATAGATCACCAATGTGGAGAGATCACATATTAGGTCAAACAAATAGAGTTAAAGAGTAAGGCATGACTTTCATTCCCAAAATTTTAGGGTTCTAGCTTCAATATTGGCCTAGGTGGGGTCCATGATTGATACTTTTCATTTCAATAATTCAAGACCAACATCATATGTCAACATCATGATTTTTTGTTCAAAGTAAATGAAATGTCCCACCCTAGTCCTCATGGAGCTCACCTTAAGTCATAAATCAAGAAATTCATCGTAGTCATCATTTCAATTTCAAGATTTTAGAACATGAAGGTCATTAGTCATATATCAAGGGTGATCTCAAGATCCAAATGGGATGATCAAGTCAAACCAAGATCAATGATCATGACTCAAGATTTCATTATAAAATATCAAGAGTCAAGTTTGGAGATAAAAGTCATATATCAAAACATCTCATAACCAGCGTTTAGATTCCTAATTAATCATTCATCCATATACAACAATCAAGCAACAATCGAGCAACATTTTGAGCAATATTTCGAGCAAAATTTGAGATACGAGAAACTTTTTGAGATATCAATTTTAAGCCCATTATCATTGTATTTCAAGGTCAATGAATGATCTAGAACTATGTCTTTCTAGGAACCTAACCACTAACTTTAGTAACTATAATCGTATTTCAAGATCATCATTAAATAGAGATTCAAGATCGAGTATATATATGTATGTATGTATATATATGTATATATATGTCTATATATATATCATGGATTTGACCTATTAGAGACTTAGGTCAAGGAGTCAAAATTAGGTGGAAGGGGATGCCTTCCAAAACTCTACTTACTCACCAAGATGAAAAATTTAGAGGCAGTCATAATAGGAATGTGGCCCAGGTTAGGGGAGTCATAAATCACTACTACCCTAATCTAGCATGAAAGTATACCTCAGTCATGAGTCATCAAGCATGTACGAATAGGGCAAGTGTCAACTATCAAATTGTATCTCACAAGGTCACAAGTCAAACATCAAGGTCATTATTAGGGCTATCATATTTGAAGATTTCGTGAGTTTGATGTCATAACAGAATTCCCTTTCTTTCAAGATCAAGGTTAGGGTAGACTTTGGAAATTGAGAAGTCAAATTGAGAACTCGTGGGATCCAACATAATAGGGCTAGCATAATATCCATGTCCATCATGTTTGTTAAAAATTGATTTTACAAAGCTACATACAAGTCAATAGGAAAATACCTCTTGTATTCAAGTTATAACATCATGATCTGGAAGTCCAAAGCCATGGTCATACTAGTGTATATGGCATGATGCATATCATTCGGGTGAGTTTTTCTTATCTATGTTTGAGGTTTGATCAAAATAGGGACAACATAGGTATAGTTAATAGGGACCTCATCAAACATGAGGTGTAAACATGAGTTTCACCTTATTTCACGATATCAAGAATCCATCTCAAACATAGAAAGCACATGTATATGATCGGGTAACGTCAAGTTCCATAACTTTAGATATGAGTACATCACATTCAAGAGTAACTTCATACATCAAACAAGGTTTTCAATTTAAAATCAGATCATGACATTATCATATTAATCAACTTTTGTGATTTCAAATGAGTTTTACTTTTCCCTTGCATAAGCTACCCCAAAATAGAGAATTCATGTGATTAGTAGTCATGAAAGAAGAATCACATGAAGAGGTGAGAGACTACCTAATCATCATCTACTTGGGTGGCTTAGAAGGTCCTTAAAGAAAAGATGAGATGCTAGAAGACTCTCTAAACTTGAAGGAAAGGATTTTTAGTCCTTATCGGGTTCTTAAGACGTGTTATGCCTTAAACATATACAGAGTCCTATTTTGTATAGCTCTGATATCATCTATCATGGAACCATTTGTTACCCTAAGCCCACACTCCTAAGGGCTACACAGCCAAAGGAGAGTGGACCAGAGCATCCATCCCTAGAATGGATCTCATAACATATTTCACACATGCAGTCTATATGTAAAAGCAGTAACAACAAGACAACTAGATATTAAATAGGGAGATAAGAGATAGAATGTACCCATTTCTAGATTCAATTATACACATTTCTATTGCATTTCAACGCTTAGAGTCTTGAGTGCAGCAGATCTTCATTTAAAAACTACAAATTTGATAAACAATACATATTAATGCTAAAGCATTAATTACTCTATAAAAAGGCATGTAAACAATTTAAGAGTAGTATAAAAGTTGCTTGGCTAGGAACATCATATAAGAAAGAAGTAGAAACAAGCTGTGAACATTTAACAACAATCTTTTATACAAAGCGTGTTTTAAGTGTATTTTCCATTATACTCAACAACATATTATGGCCATTGACCAGCTTCCCATTGGAAGGGTTCATAAGGGTGCTCAAGATTAACCAACCCTTATATCGACATGGTCTGCCTTATCTTGATATCTCAAGTAAGACACCCAATCTTGTGCCCTTACCTTGAGAATACAGGAATGTTCACAAGGTTCGTATAATGGACAAGTTCAATTATGTTCGAGGTTTGTTCAACATATATCCAACAAAACGAACATACTAGTTATAGGGAACAAGTAGCTCAAACAAGTAACTAACTAGCCAATCATTCATACTAGCATACATACAAACAAGCCAATATCATAGTAGGGTTAAGAGAGTAAGCGTACCTTATGGGTAGAGTACAAGATTAAGCATTCTTGAGTAAGATCCTACAGATTATCCAAACCAAGGGTACCTCGCAAGGAAAAGATATAGAATGGTGTCTTAATTCACTAGGGTTTGAGTAAATAAAACATCATATGATACATTTGGATGTTCCCCTAGACCTAGGTTTCAAGTATTTCAAATGTAGTTTTCAAAGTTCCAAACATGCAAATAATGATTCCATAAAGCATAAGCATCAACACTAGACCTTAGGTATAGATGGACCATACACATTAGGAGTGATACTAGATAAGCACGATCTCTGATTGGATATAAGGGAAGCATGAGATTTAGATTACTATCATGGTTTATCATGCAAGATCATGACAAGATCATATTAGAACAAGTCCATGCAATATTATACATTCCCAAGCCATAGAATCACTAAGTAGAAATCATGTAGGATTTATGGGTATAGAATGACAATTCTACTGATTTCAAAGTTAAATCATGGTATGACGATAAGTTAGGTCAAAACCACATATATATATATATAGACAAGTTGCATTAAAATATTACACAAAAGAGTCATTTTAGGGAAAATCTAGACATGAAAGGCCAAGATGAAACATTATGGTGCATTAGATGGTCCAAGACCTCCATCATATAATAGGGGGGTTAAGGTCTACTATTTTAGGGGCTATGAAAAACTAAATATCACACGTGATGCATTAAATAGGTTGAAACATATAAAAGACACCAAAAGGATCATTCATAGCATATCAGTGGAACTACGAGCAGAATCAGCTCATTAAACTAGCACCATCAGATAGATCTCATTCTCTAGTTGCAAATTCATATATAATATGCCCAATTTGGCCAAAGGGTGTGCAAGATATCAATTTTTGAAGAAAACACATCAAAACTATAGGGTTAGGGACATAGGGTGTTACATTCACATTATCTGATGTTCAATCTCAGCCGCTTGGTGCTGTTCCAATGGTGGCATTCATCCACCCATGTGCACGTCCAATAGTGCGGTGGGCGGCGGCCATGACTCCTGGTATATGTTTGTGGGCGTCGAGGGCGCTAGCAGGCAGTCCGGGCGCGTCATCTGACGACTGGGAGCGAGCAAGGGCAATCTCACACGACCCATTCCTTGTTCAAAGGAAGGTGGGGCCAATGCGGCGCTTGGCGCATCATGATAGCTACACCTTGTCCAGGTTGTAGAGAGAGAGAGAAAGCGAGGGGGACCTAGGATGGGGGGAGTATGGGAGAAAGAGAGAGATGGTGGTCTGAGAGCATTCGTTGGATCAAAATCCAACGTCATCTGTGTAGTTCCTCATCACTAAAAGACCCCAAGAAACCCTCGACGGTGTTGTGGTGATGACCAAGTGCAGCTCACTAGAGCTGAGTCACGCCAGGGCCTTGGGCCTCGCCTCAGAGCCTGACCTTTCCATCCAATCCGAGGAAAGAGCATCAAAGAGGATAGTGGGGAGAGTGAGCTACGATGACGATTAGGGTAGATACACCGAACTGAGGTGGCGGCAGTGTCGCACAGACAATGGAGAGAATAATGAGAGAAAAAGGGAAGGCTAGGGTTTGCAAAGGGACAAAAGAAGAGAGGGAAGCAACTTGGAAGAAGGTTTTATAGGTTGAAGGGGTGCCGAATTTTCCTCTAGACAGGGGAATAAGTGGCGCCCAAAAATGGGGGTATGTGAGCGTGAGCCAGCCATGAAGCTTCATACATTGTTGCATTGTCAAAAGGTAGAAGAAGAGAGCATGACCGTCAGATCATGACCCGGATTCATAGCCATAAGATCCGAGGGTCCTAGTTTTTGAATCCTATCAAAGGATCGATGATGTGTCAAGTGAAGAGGGTAAAAGACGCCCACTTTAACTAGTCTGTGTGCCCTATTTGGGCCCAGTAGGTCTCAAAACAACTAAATCAAAGTTAAAACAAGAATTAGAATAACAAAGTTCAAATGGCCATATCTCATGATTTATAGCTCTGAGTGAGGTGATTTTTGGACCGTTAGAAAGATAATTGAATTCTCTACATATGAGATACATATAAAATCAAGAAGATTTTATAAAAATGATTAAATTTTTCTTGTGATTGGATGATACACAATAAGCATGCCACTTTGTTCAAAACTCAAATTAGGATCATATAAAAGTATAATGTGACATTTAATAAAAATCAATTCATCAATTGAGAATAAATAGACTCAAAGTCATCACATTGAGGGAAAGAGATTCTATTGAGTACAATAGAGCATCTAATGAGTCAAGATGTACATAAATCAAATGAGGTAAAATTCATGTTATCACAGAAACCTTTCTTAAGTTTCCATGGTTAAATCCATCATGATCATGCTTGCCATTACAACTCATTACTACTATGAGATTTAGCAGATGGATGTTAAAACCACATTCATAAACATGAATCTTCTTGAGGATGTGTACATGACACATCCTGAAGGATGTTGACTATGAAGAAACCTTTCTTAAGTTTCCATGGTTAAATCCATCATGATCATGCTTGCCATTGCACCTCATTACAACTATGAGATTTGGATGATGGATGCTAAAACAACATTCCTTAATGAGAATCTTATTAAGGATGTGTACATGACACATCCTAAAGTTTTATAATTCCAAATATTGCAAACAATGTCTGTAATCTACAAAGGTCAATCTATGGATCAAAGAAAGCATCTCAGAGCTAGGATCTTTGATTTGATGAACAATCAAAGATTTTAGCTTTAGGCAAAATGAAGATGAATCTTGTGTTTACAAGAAGGTTTGTGGGATATTAATTGTATTTCATAAATTGTATGTAGATGGCATACTATTGATGGGAAATGACATCCCTACCCCACAAATGGTAAAAACCTAAATGGGAAATAGGTTCCTTGTGAAGGGTTTCAATAAAGCATCCTATGTCTTGAGAATTAAGATCTATAGACATAGATCAAAATGGCTTCTTGGAATAATCCCGAGTACATACATTGTCAAGTTGTTGAAGAGGTGCAACACGCATGACTAATGAGAGGAAATTTTCCCATGTCCCATGGAAATAGTTTTCGTAGATCCCAATGAACCATTTCTTGTGAAGAATAAGAACACATGAGTAATGTGCCATATGCATGCTGTAACATACCGGATCTAGAACCCTACCCTAGAACTTTGACCTTTTGGGTTTGATCAAACACGGTCGAGGTTAGAGTGATCCTAATAATATAATGAATGAATAATGTGATATGATATGTCATATAATTCATTTGGAGATAATAAAATGATAAATAACTTAATTTCATGCATAATATGGATAATGGGCCTCTAATGGGCTAGATGATATAACCCATGTAAGAAAGCCTCAAATTAAATAATAGACTTCAAATTCATAATCTACACATCAAAATAAGTTTACATGTCAATTTTCATTTAATTTGGACTACCTTGAAATAATATGGTAAGTTAGGAGAGAGAAATTACCTAAAAGGTGTAATTAATAAATAAATATAATAAATGACTCCAAAAGTTAAAAATAATTTTAGATTCGTAATCTACATACAAATATAGCCTTTGGGTGAATTTTCATCCAATTTGGAGAAAGTTTGCTTAAAAGGTAAAATTAGGAGAGAGAAAGTCTGTAGAACCTTCAAAATATTAAATAAATACTCAAATAACCCCAATATATAAAATTGATGGCAAATTCGTATTCAACATATCAAATATAACTTAAGGATGAAGTTTCACCCAATTTGGTTAATCCATGAGTCATTAATGCATCTAGAAAGAGAATTAAAGAATAAATTAAATAACATATCTAAAGTTGCCAAAAGTGAAATATAATTGGACATTCGGAATCTACATGTTTAATTTAACCTATGAGCAAAATTTGGCTTAATTTGGATAATGTTTGAACCCTTATTTGAAGAGAGAGAAAAGGGACATTAAATGCAATTATTGCTTTATAATTTGATCGATTTTCCGCCGTCACACTTTTGATTTTAGCGCGCCCGATCTGGACCGTGGATTTTTGGATCCAACGGTTCCAGGATCGTCTCCTAGCTCCGAATCGGAGTAGGAGTACATGCTATTTCTTGTGATTTTCGGTTGAGGATATCTCCCTCAATTCTTACTCTTTTTCGACAATTTCTTCGCGAGTGAATTCGTGATTTAATTCCGCATAAGCCGATCCCTTCTTTACCTAGTTTCATGGAGTTTCCTAGAAACACATGATCTTTGACTCCAAGGTATCTCGGTCACCTTTGGAAAATCGATGATGCTTTCTCATATCTATATATATTACTATATCGGTCTTCCTGGGTGCGCTGGCTATCTTCCTCCTCTCCCAATTGCTCTGCTGGTCGAGTTTTGGGCCGCCGACAGGTTGCTTGCTCTCCAGGTTTTGCAGTGGGCTGCCTTGGGCTTCTACGCTACCAACATTTCAATCAATGACTTCGGTGAGTTCATATACTTTGGTTCATGCTTCCGTACTCTCGAAATTTCAGATCGTCGTGAATCTGGAAATCGCCCAATTCTTCCCTCAGCCACGACCTGCTACTCGAGCAGTCATGGCACAGGCAGGGGAAGGGGATGATTCCCCACACGTTTCCCTATTTTGCCCTTCTGCCAACTCATTTCATCGCTTTCTTGCCGGGGACAACAATGTCTTTTTTCCCATGTTCTCCTGGCTTTGCAGCGGGTCTGCACACTGCTGATGGAGCATTGACTGGTGACTTGGCTATCTTTCATTGGGCCAAGTCACAGGCCGACACCCTCTCCCTCTTTCTCCTACTTTCTCACCAGCATATACCCGACGTGGAATTTTGTGATTGGATGAGGATTAAAAATCCGTAACTAATAATCTACAGATCGGAAACATACAAATAAATACTCATTGGTTTCATAAAAATGCAAGCTTTCTAATGGTACATGTTTTGATAACTAAATCCAAATATTAATAATAGGTGTTTTTCAATGGATGTAATTAATGATGAATTAACTTGTAAAAATCATAAATAATTATCTGTAAGTCAAAAAAATATAATAAAATATGTTTTGGACTCCTAAGGACATATAATAAAATATGGAATGGTTTTGGAAAACTAATTTGCATATAAGTAAAAAGGTGGTTTTTAGGGTTTTGAAATATTAATGGAAACCTAATCCTAATTCCACATATATGCATAATAGGTTCGTTGGAAGCCTAGGCTTAGACCTAGTTGGACTTTGGATTGTTTGACTATGAAGTTGAGGTATGTTGCATCTCCGATTATTCATATTGAGCAATTCTTCTCTCTTATGTATGTTGTATTCCCTAATACTTCATGTTGAGCAATTCACCTATATTTTTGTCTTACTCTTGGTCCTATGGACATTAGCCTACACATTGTCTTGTTCTCATGAAATCATGCTTCATGTGAAGTATCTTATTTTGTTATTGATCTTGTGATCATACATATTCTCTTGGAATCTTATCTTGTTGCCTTGGTGCAAGTTGGACTTTTGATATTATATGCCCACTGTGATGTGGAAGTTTACTTGGTGATATATGCCCACTTTGAAGTGGATTTGTTTATATGTTTGTGTTGTCCATTGTGTGATGGCAACATTGTATAAATCTGACTATACTTCTCTAATTGCCTCTACATTTAACATGCTATGTGATTCAGTAGCACTAGAGTAGTGTAATTACATTGGTTTTGTCTCATTATGCAACATGGCAACATTGTGATATCTTTGGGATGGAGGATGTGTGATTCCCCATACCCAGGCAGGATGTGTGATTCCTAGCCCATGTTATATATATTTGGATGGTGGATGTGTGATTCCCCATGCCAAGGCAGGATGTGTGATTCTTGGCCCATGTACCATCTGGGCACGATGTGTGATTCTTGGCCCATGTCCCACCAGGTTCAAGATGTGTGATTCTTGACCGTCATTATTATTTATATTGTTCTAGGGCTATGCTGATCTCACATGCATGCAAGCTGATGATGATATGCGCTTTGTTTCCCACCATGATAGTGGATGTATATATTTATAGCACATTCTTTTTATGTTGATTTATGGCAAGTATCACCTTTAATGTGATTCTTTCTCTTGATACCCATTTGGGTGGTACTTGTCTCTTGCATGGGAAGCCTTTTATTTTGATGTCCCTTATTCTTTATAAATTGCTCAATTTTCTTTTTAGTATGCACATACCAGCCTTTGCTGATGTACTTCTTTTCTTCTTCTCTTTTGCTGGGGTATGATTCCAACCCTAGGTGGAGGAATTGAATGACATGTCATGTTGAACTGGACTTAGATTGTGAAGTTAAAGCTTGGAGACAATCTTGAGGTGGTTTAGATTTCCTCTACATGGATCCTTATGATGTAAGTTTAAGTTACTCCCTTGTTTTATAATTGAATATAGTCATGTTTTTATTCCGCTGCTATACTTTGGTCTTTTGTTACCATTATATAAAGATTTGAAAATTTTACACCCACTCCAACATACCTTCTGAGTGTGTTTGGACTGGAGGTTTTATTATTCAAATTTTTAGTAAGGAGGTGTTTTCACTTCTTTACACATCCACTATTGGATCTATCATGTAGGTAATGATATGTACTCATTCCAATGTCTCACATGCTTTGAGCATGATGAGAAGATATCATTCTGATCCCAGTGAAAGTCATTGGACTTCTACAAAGAACATCCTTAAGTACTTGAGAAGGGATGGGGATCAATTCCTTGTTCATGGTAGTGAGAAAGAGTTAGGTGTAAAAGGTTACACCAATGCAAGATTCTAGACTGAAAAAGATGGTTATCGATCACAACCTAGATTTGTGTTTTGCCTCAACAATGGAGTTGTGATAGTTCCAAGCAAGGGACAATTACTGATTCTATAATAGAAGCTGAGTACATTACTGCCGCATGCAATAATGGAAGCTATTTGGATCAAGAAGTTATTCAGTGAACTTGGAATGGTTCCAAGCATTACTAGTACAATAGAGTTGTAGTGTGACAACAATGGATCTATTGAACAATCTAAGGAACCTAGATCACAGTAACATTCCAAGCATATACTAGTGCTATGATCTCATACAATAGATCGTACAAAAGGAGATGTGAATATTTGTAGAGTGCCAACTAAAAGCAACATTGCTGACCTGCTGACAAAAGCACTTTCATGGTAGAAACATGATGGTCATGTCAGATCACTTGGGATTAGATTCATGAGTGATTGGCTTTAAGTGCAAGTGAGATTCTGTTGGAATATATTCCTAGAGTGCGAGTCATATTATGATTGCAATGTGGCATAATGTAATTGATTTGATAATAATAAAGGAAATTCCATCTACTATGTTTTCTCAGGTAATAGATAGTAATATAACATGATAAATGTCTAAAGAATGATTTTACTTGATGACATATGTTTTTAGGCTGAGGACTTGAACAATGAGATCATATATATGATAAGAGCACATACATTCTTATTATGTCCCTAGTCAGATATTATTGTGGAAGAAGAATAGATGAAAATAATACATAAGACTAGAATTTGTGTTCACTAATGACAAAGTATCATTAGTCATGATATTGATATCAAGTCAAACACATATGTACTTGTTATAGAACAATGTATACATGTAACCATTAAATAATAAGTTTGAATCATCTCTCAAAGTGATCGTGGTGATTTTGGTTCTTAGACCTAAAGTCACGTCACTCATAACATGTTGTTCGATGAACTTTGGCACCATCCACTGTGACCTTGAGAAAGTTTTTCCATAAAGGTGGTGCTCAAGTACATTGTGACACATGGGGATTGATTGTAAGTGATGTAGATGGGATTTATTGCTCCTGTTGGAGTTGATATCCTATCTACTTGATAAGAGAGACTAAGAAATGCATGGCCATGCTCATGTGAGTCAATAGATGACATTGATCTCACACATATCTCAAAAATATTCTCTAGTTCAAGAAACATAGATTGAATATTAAGAGGATGAAAATTCCCTACCTCACATTCAATATGAATATCAGAGATGAAGGAACTTGACAATCATGGTAACGTTGACCACTGATGTAGGTTGAAGTTGTTCTCCAACTTTCCAATTACTTGGGTAGCAATGATGTGCTACTAGATACCACTCATAGCTTGTGATGCCATATTCTAGCTATGGACATTCACTGCCAATGAAATTTAGGATCTGTAGGGTTAAACACATAGGATGCACTTGGAACAAGAGCTTACTCATGGATATGATTTAGCTTAGTTACTAAAGTGTTTATATAATACACTTAAACAACATTGATTGTCAGTTGGCTGACTGGAGTGTCCACTCGAGTGACTGGGTAGTCCACTCAACTGACTGGATGACCAGTAGGTCTGGGTGAACAAGTGATGCTGAGATAATGATGTGCATTAATCATCACATTAAAAACTACTATGTTTGTGAATAGGAAAACAAGCCAATTGATTGATTAGATGTTCCAGTTGACCAATCTGGCATTCTAGTCGATTGACTAGGTGTCCAGTCGACTGACTGGTGATTTTTAGAAATTGTCAAAACATGAGATCTGACCCTTTGTATCCTTCGGGTTTGTGGAAACCCTAACCCATCCACTCCTATATAGGGGGGGTGGCCAAGGCTCTCAATACTATTCTATGACAAGACTCTTCATCTCACAATTGTGATAACATGAGAGGCAGAGGCATCTTACCCATAAAAGGGAGAGATGGACAAGGGGATAAAAGTCAATGCTAGCACATTGACAACACAAAGAGACAACTCCTTCCCTAGGCTCTAGAAGTGTGACATGGAGTTTCCAGTAGCCTACATGGACTACCTGGAGGCATGAAGATTGTTGCCACTATTGTAGGAGGACATTGTCAACCACCATTCATGGTGCTACACTAGGATGTTACCACCAACTGCTGTAGAGGTGTTGCTTGAGAAATAAGCACAACTTTACAAGGATTTTCGCTAGACTTACTCCATGACCAGGTATATGACTTGCACCCTCCTTCCCATTTTATGGATTGTTTCCACAATCCATTGATTATGGGGAGTATGGAAAGAACATTTTGTTTCTACTGCCGTCTCTAATGCCATATTTCCCTACACTTGCATCTCAGTGTCTTAATATATAACATGATGTATCTCATCCACACACTACCCCAAAACTACTCCCTCTAGATAATGTTTGGTGTCACACATGATCTCATAGGGAAAAGACCAATATGAAAGCTTGCATTATGGGAGTGGACATTTGTGACTCCTTTAGGAAGTGAAACATTTTAAACATGTATAATTGTATGTAAATCAATCTCTTTTTAAGAAGGCTAGTGAGAGTGTCAAATTTTACTGAATTCTTTGATGAAATGTTTGTAGAATACAGCATGGACCCAAAAATAACATACCTATCTAAAATACGATAGGAAAAAGAGATTTTAAATGATGTCCATCTTGTGATTTTCCACATTATTTTCTTCAAAGTAACCATGTGACCTATAACTATACCTTTGTTTGCCATAAAGTGGCATTTTCCTAATTGTGCACCGTATGTGATTCTTCATAACAAGTTAGATCCATAGAAAGATGGTGTAAGAAAGATACAAATGAGTCTCAATTTACTAGGAAATTATCCATGAAGATTTCTTTGTTGTTCTTAGTGTATCCTGTAAATATAGAAGACATGGAACACATGAATGTGGTTAGGGTACGTGAAGCCCAAACAAAATCCATTTGTAGGCATACATCCAAAAAAGAAAAGTGAAGGTATTCTTAACATGATATTCTAGGTGTATCAACATCTAACAAAATCCACGATAGCAACCAAAATAGCATAAAAATTCTAGTCAGCTAGACATTCAAGTATCTAGTCCAAGAAAAGGTGATCGAAGTGGTCCTTAAGAGTCTCCTATTTCATCTCCTTGGTGTCAATACACATCATTCACCTCGTCATTGTATGGGGTAGATATCAATTAATTTGATAATTCAACATAATGGCAGAGTCTCCCTTCTTGGGAATGACCTATACTGGGCTCATCCATGGTGAATCAAAGACAATGTATGTAATGTGAATAGTGGAAGCTTGTTCACTTACTTGCACAATATTAATTTCATATTTGGATTTATTGAATTTCTATGAACAATAGAGGGTTTGAAGTGATCAGCCATGCAATTGTGATGCATGTATAGTACTCTATTGACACTTGTAAGACCAAAAATATACAACCCAAGGCCTTATGTATCCTATGCAGCTCAACAAGAAGTATGTGTATGGTTCACATTAAAACCAACATTAATTATCACATCACATATTTGTTTGTCATCCTTAAATAAGTATTTTAGCCTGACAAGTTGTGGCTTCATCTCTGGTGCTTTTGATTCCTTGGATTCTTCCTCAACAATAGATACATATTTCTACTTTTCAATTGTGAAGGGAGGATTTTCCTATGTTTTGTGAAGGTAAAAAATAATCTTATCGACATGCTTGTCATCTAGATTATATGCTTCTGGGTTAGTAAGATTGGTCTCAAATGGGTCCTCACTATAATGCATATGTTGTCGGAGCAGGTTAATTAATCTACAAACAATATAGGAAATAGATATCTTCTTTAATAAAGGGGACCTTTGTGTTATCAAATAATGTGTATTCCATGAAATCCTTTCTCACTTTGAACACCTAAGTTCCCAATATAATGTCATTTAAATCAAATGAAGAATCTGGAAAAAGTATGTCAAAGATGAATGGGTAAAACACATGCTCCATGATGCCAATAATCACAAATTCAGAAGGGATAAATGATTTCCCCACTTGTAGTGGAGCATCGTAAACTATGTCAAGTGGTGTTGTCATGGATGAGTTTTATAACTAAATCAACATCCTATTGATAGAATATCTTGATCTCCAAATTCTTACATAAATCGTGTGACATGTAGAAATGTTAGCACCCAACTCTACAAAGTCCTCACTATCAAGTAGAGTTTCCAATGAGAATGAGATCCAATAGATCTTAAATCTTTAAGTTTTGTGTGATATCGTGGTCACTAGTAAGTCACATGAAATGTAGGCCAACTTGACTATCTCATTCATGAGTAGTCTAATTGCCAGTGAGCATGAAACTAAACAGTTTGGACCAAAATGCATCTCAATCTTTGTGTTTAGGGATAAACTATTTCCATGCAATTTCTTCAATGACTCATGGAACTTCGTGAATCATTCATAAATCTTAGTTTGTGTTGATAAAATATAAAACAATTATCATGGATTGTAAACTTTGATATTCTTCTGTGTGCTAATATTTGGCACCTATTATGCTATTTGTCTTTTTGGTATACTCTTTATCACTACATCACTATGTTATACAACTGTCTTTAAGACAAAATCATTATCATCTTCAACTAAGAATATTTCCTATTATCTCACTACATCAATATATTTTTTCAAAGCCAAACCTTAGTGTAATAATGACTTTCAATTGCTCATATTTGTTGGGGTTGTTCTATAAATGCCCTCCAAAAGCCATAGTTGTGCCTAAGACATGTTTTTCAAGCTGGGTATGCTCAGTCTCTTATCTCGTATTGTGGGACTGCTACCTGGTCAACATCTATTATAAAGTAATGCTAGTATTTATGGAGTCTCTACAAAAAGTTTCCAACTTCTCAAATGTAGAACATGATCATTGTTTGCCCTCTTACTACCTTGAACTTGATATGGACTATGAAGTTGTTGTCCTAATTCGTGAAATATAATTCCCACGATATCGACCCTGTCATGAATTGTTATTGCTGAAGTAATGATTTTTTCTTTTAGAATTTAGGTGGTCCCTGGGCTTGAACTTGATTAAACATAGGTGGTTACCAATGTGAGTTTATTTCTAGGACTTTGTTCCCACATTTAAGCCCCAAGATGGTTTACACCTTGTTTCAGTTACCATTGTGAATTTGATTCTAGGACTTTGTTCCCACATTTAAACCCCAAGATGGTTTACACCCTGTTTCAGTTACCGCTATGAATTTGATTCTAGGACTTTGTTCCCACATGTTATGCTTCACCTATTATGTAGGTGGGTTATGCGATAAGATCCTATGAATACATTCTAATTAGGTCTTTTATTTAAGAGTGAGATCCTTTAGAGAATCCTAAATTGATTTTAACTTTCAATTTGACCTTTCTTCATCCATGGAAATATTGATAACACCTACATTTCCTTCCCCTACCGGATCCAATTCCCAAACATGAGTTCTACCACTTTCATGGCTCATCAAAAGATTATTGTATCAAGTATCTAGTTGACGAAGCATCAATGCTTCCTTTTATGATACCATCCTCACCTCTATAGAATTCATAGGGAAGTATGACACAAATGATTTCATGGTGTGCACACTTACTAAGAATCACCATAAAGAACTTCCATGATTTAATCATGGATTCCTTAGGCTTTTGTTTTAAGTAATTTGGTTGTTGTTGATATAATAAGTGAGTGGGTGATAACATCCAATTTTTTTGGATTTTTGAGTGCTATTTTACTTCCAAGTTATCAACTTAACAATGTTTTATTATGACAAATCCACTTGTATTGGCATTTCTAGAGTAACTACGCTAATTTCCTTTCTTTATCATGTTTGCAGAGAATACCACAAGAGTGGAGCCTAGAAGGTTTGGTGATCGATGACCTTAGATCATTAGAGATCACTAAGCCTGGAAAGTTCAACGACCACCAAACATGCATTTTAGCAACTACAGAGACTCCACATCCTCATTGACTGCTGAGACTCTGCATCCTCAATGACCAATAAGCCTACATATCTGGCAACCACTCGGCCTACAACTAGGACACCTGATGGAACTTCTACTATACACCCCATGCCTATAAATAGTCGACCACCTTAGTCATTGAGGGGGGTTGAGATGTGAGAGGGATGATGAAGTGCCTCCACACCGCACAACCACCTTACCATCAATTCTTACCTATCTGATATCTCTAAAGATGAGAGTGCGAAGGGTCTAGCATACCTATGGTATCACCAAACACATCCAAATTTCTTCTTAGAGAGAAGGAGCAACCATGTTCAATGTCAACACCAGGTTAGATTAAGAAAAGACATCCATTAGCCTTGAGCATATATGGTCATAGTTGGCATATCCCCATTCTTCTTCTCTATATATGTTCATCCTCCTTTATCTCTTTCATCCATTTTGTCATCCATCTCTATGTTTCATTATACTTGTAAATTTGTAATGCTTCTCACCACCATGAGTTGCTAAACATATAGCTTGGTTTTGGAGTAGGCACTAAGGCTTTCCCAACATGTAAATATGTATAACCATTGAATGTATGCTCTTGGCAATGTTTGTCTCCATACTCTTGGTCTTAATGCTTCACTTGTATTCTTATCTACCATCTTGTTTTGTTTGATTATTAGTACCTCAAAAGAGTAGTATTAACTTTCTCTAAGTGTAATGGCATTGCATGAATGCATGAGAACATTGGAATTATTAAGATAATTATCATATGATTTTTTTGTGATTGTTTGTTTGATAACTCGAGAGAGAGAGAGAACCTCATAATATAGATCTATCCTAAGCTTGAGAGAGGAGGGAATATACATCTCTAATGACTGCTTGTAAACTTGCTGAGGGTATATAATGGGTGTGAGTATTGCATGTTGGTGGGAGACCTTTGTTGGTGGAACCCAATCCAAGTTTCCCCATACACCTTTGGTATCTTACGTTTTATCTTTCTTGATATCTTGCTTTACTTCTTGGTTTGTTTTTCTTATTTTACTTTCCTATTTGTTTGTTGCAATAACATCATTTAATAAGGAACACAAAGCTTTATCTCACTCTGTGGTTGGTGTAACTAAGTCAAGGCTCTCTATTCTTAACACATACCACCCTTGTCGATGTGGATTGACCCTAGTTTACTACGTCATACCGTTTATTATAGTTGCGGGGGACTAAGTGTCGAGATATAAATTTAAAAGTTTCATTACTCTAGATCCGCTCCTTTTAGACGTGTGATTTAGGTCGTTCAACTTTTTGGCTCCATTTCTGAGGAACAAGGCAACTAGTACTTATGAGAATTCAAGTCTACATAGCATACACTTGTGCCACAAGTCTATCAATAGACCCGACGACATATTAAAGACATGATAAATCTGACTATCTTAAATACCTCGGATGGGAACCCTTGGATGATGCTTTTGTCACCAAGTTCTATCCAATTGTGAAAACTCTCAGGAACATGCACATGATCATTGGTTCCTATAGAAGCCAGGCGAGAACTTGTATGAAGCCTAGGAAAGGTTCCAGGAATATTAGAGGGATTTCCCTCACCATAACTATGATAAGGGATTTCTAGTCATTACCTTCTACAATGGGCTTACTTCATCTGAAAGGACTTCGCTAAATGCTACTGCAATAAGCGACTTTGTTGGTAAGAACCCAAAGAAGACTATGAAGATCATTGATAACATGGCTGCCTTGTAGGCTTGTCTAGATTACGATAGAGGAGCAACAAAGAAGGTATAGTTTGAAGGTACTTCCACAATGTCATGGATAATGATATGTGTGGGAGATAATGTACCTGCATCATCCAGTGCGAAGAAATGCTTGCATTTCTGTGATTCTAGTGTGCAGAGAAGGGCCGTGTATGATTGCATGGCATCCTGGCTCTTAGAGAATAAGCCTGTGTGGGGGCATGAGTGTGTTGTGTGATGTCCTGAGATCCTCAATAATGGTGTGTTTTAGTTTGTGGAAGGTATTGGGGTCAAGATTGGAGATATTTGTGATAGGAATGCGATTGAAGGAGTAAGAAGGGTTTGTTACTTGATGTTGATGAGGTAGGGGTAGTAGGTTATTTTGCTGGAAATGTGGTTTTTTATGTCTAGGTCTTTGGATCTCAGCAACTTGGAACAAGTTGTTATTGTTGTTAGGTTTATGGATATGAATCTGTGGAGGTGGTTGGAGGTTGATCGGGTGATGGTTGGGTTCAAACTAGGTTGCAGGGTGGTGGGCATGGTCTTTGAAAGCCAGTGTGTATGTGGTTAGTGTTGGTAGGGTATGCCCGTACAACCAATCATATGATGATTGACATTGCATAATTACCTAAAAGGATTTGATTAATAATAACATATATAAAGGTAAGCTTCCAATTCATTTGTTTCACTCAGTTATGAGATAATGAGGATACATAGTGAATGTCTAAGGAATTCTATTACTCAATGATGTATGTTGTCAAGTTCCTATCATTGTGATGAGATCATACAGATGTTAAGAGTACATATACATATTCTCATTATGTCCATGATCAATTGTTATTGTGGAAGGTTGATAGACAACTATAACACACAAGATCAGAGTGTGAGTTTGTTGATGACTAAATCTCATTAGTCATGATATCACAATATAAAACCAAGCACACAAATACATATTAGAGAACAATGTATCACATAGACCCACCTTGAGAGTGACACATGGTTATGGTGGTCACAATCATCTCTCTTAGTGAAGGTGGTGATTATGATTCCTAGATCTAAAATCACTGCACTCGTCACATGTTGTTGGGTACGCTTTGACATCATCAAACACACTCCTGAAACATGGGTTGTTATAGCAGTGATGATTAAATGACTTAGAAACATGAGGATATACTGTGAGTGATAGATATGGGATTTGTCCCTCCTATTGGAGTATGATATCCTAGCCACTTGATAAGAGAGACTGAGAAATGCATGCACATGCATATGTGAATAAAAAAATGATATTGAGGTCACATTATCTCAAACAATATGCTCTTTATTCAAGAAACATGGATTGGATGTTGAGAGGATGACCAACCATGCCTCGAGTTCATCCTGGATATCAGAGACAAAGGAATTATACAATCACTACAATACCTTACACATATTGTAGGTTGAAGTTGTTCTCCAACTTTCCATTTCACTTGGGTAGAACTGATGTGTGACTAGGCACCACTATTTTCTTGTGATGTCATAAGATAGTTATGGACATTCACTTCCAATGTGACATGAGACCTAGAGGGTCACACACATAGGAACTCATCTAGAAGAGGAGTTTGATCTTGAATGATAACTAGATTAATTACTAAAGTGTTTAGGTATTCAATTCACACAACTGATTGCTGGGTTGGCTGACTAGGTCTGCCAAACAACCATCTCAATGAGTGTGACGACCGTTTGGGCAGCCAGAAGGGCGTCTCGAGTAGTTGAGATGGTCATTTGAGGGTCAGGTTGATCAGAGATCAATTTGACTAAGTTCTTCCCTTGAACCAACCGATTCAATGTGATTGAACTGACAGGCTCGACTCAACTCACCAGACAGTCATATGGGTGAGTGAGATGGGCGTATCCCTTGGGTGAGACGGCCTGGTTGGGTTAAATGAACGTTCGAGATGTTTCCCAAATAGTTTTGATTATTCTTTACTTGAGGAACAAGGACATTAATATGAGTTATTAATTGAATTTGAAATAGCTGAATTATTTTCGAATTGGGAACTGCCAAATGGTCATTTGACAGTGCGAGACGATTGTCTCATGCACCAGACGGCTATCTAGGTATGTGAAATGGCCATTTCGGCTTTTGCAGGTTGTGATAATTCAAGATCTTTCCCTTCTTTCCACTCCCGCACCTTTATTCCGTATTGGATAGCAACTGGGAACCTTGGCCCTGGTCTCTGCTATATATATAGAGGGGTACTGGGGGCTTCTCAGAGTACAACACAATACATACAAATGAGAATCTGTTCCTCTGATAACTATTGTCCTCTCTGGTTGTGGTAACCAAGAGAGCCCGGGCAAGTCCTACCTGAAAAGAAGGGATAGACAATAGGAGAGAACAACTGAGAAGTTGTCATTGTAGGAGAGGAATTTGGTGACTAGTATACCAACAGGGAGAAAAACTCCTTCCTATCCATTCTTGGTGAATGACATGAGTTCTAGTTGGTCCATGTGGACCACTCTAGAGGTAGGAGTCCTTTGGCTGCTGCTCAGAGAGCAAAGTCAACCTACAGTCTGTGGCCAAATCACTGGAGTCACTGTAGAGGTTGTGCAAATGTTGTTCTTGGTGAAGACCAGAAGTTGCACAACCACCGTCCAAGAGAAACTTATCAGCAATTGCAAAGAAGCGAGTTTTGTTGCTAGACTTACTCCAGGACCATGTATAACTTGCTAAAACCATCCTTCCTATTTCACAGTAGTTGACGTGATCTTGTTGTACTAGGGAATACAGATAGATAATTTTTTTACTTCCGCTACTATACTCTGTGCTCGTATTTCCCAACAATGGTATCAGAGCCATGTCAATTGACTATGTTTTAGGATAATCGATATGATTGGATTTTTTGGTTTATCATTTATTTATTGCATATGATATGAATATTTAAACTACTCTCATATGCATATCTGATCAAAGACCACATAATCCTAAAATATATATATATATATATATATATATATATATATATATATATATATATATATATATATATATATATATATATATATACATATATACACAATTTACACGTGTCACCCTAAAAGCAGTTTTGACGGTGGATATGTATTGTGATTATGTCCTAAACCCTAAATCTATGTGTGGTTGGATGGTTTGGTTCTTGTTTACTCGATCTACGTATCGAGCCTCTACCTCCCTCTTCCCAATGTAAAGTTAATATTTTCCTATCTATGCTCACCTCAAATATAACTTGAGGTTTCCCTTATTCAATTCAATAAATTAGCAATAGGATAGTTTCTTTGATGCAACAACATTGAAAATGTTCATCGCCGGTTGAGACGACCAGTTCATGAGACAAGCCAACTATTTGGAGGATCATGGAAAATAAGACGATGGAACGAGATGACCGCCTGGTGGGCCCAAATGAACGTTTGGAAGGAGTCCAAAAATCATTTGGATAGGAGGCCAGATGATTGTCCCAAAAGGTCCGACTGACCATTTGGAAGGAGTTCAAACATCGGTTAGACATGTGGACGAACCGACCAGCTAAGAGGTGAGAAGACCGATTCAAGGGTTGAACCGATCTACCCAGATTAGCAACCACAGATCTACATCAACCGTAGGTTCATACATGTGATGTGATGATTGACCTAGGTGGTACTAATTCCTTGTGTCTCTAGGGAATTACAAGTAGCCATGGCCATAACCATCACCTTTTGTTTTATATTTCATGTTTATGTTGTGGGATGTAGGATGAATATGATAAGTACTATATATGTGGTGATTGGATACAATAAATAAATAAATAAATATAAATAAATAAATATATATATATATATATATATATATATATATATATATATATATATATATATATATGATGTTCATTCAATACCCGTGCGGGTAGCCTGATTTTTTTCTACCCGCACATCCAAAAGTGTAAATATATGGTACACAAAAGTAACTCTAAGATCAATAGAGTAACTATATTGATAAAAGAGTAACTATATGACTAAAAAAGTAACTGCGCAGAAAATATACAGTCAGTAAATATATGGACGTATTTTTTGATTTTGGTGGGGCAAATGATATTATTTTTGGATGAATTTTTTTGGGAAGCTAGATAAAATGCTCCACTACAATTGCGATTAAAAAAAAGTGACAGGAAGGGTGTGCGGGTATTAAATATGAACCCATATATATATATATATATATAGCCCTCAATCAAACATATTAAATCGAAGATGCTTTCCAATAGCAATACACATGAAAAACTTATTCGACCAAGTGTAGGTTAAGCTAAAGCGTGGTGCGCCGTGTACCTCATGGAATTGCGATGGTAGTAATGCAGGTGCCATCAAAGCGGGGTGCATTATTATCATATTGTCTATTGGGTCGGGCTTAACTGGTGATTCTCAGAGAGTCTGGGCCCAGAAGCATGCAGATGATTATGGCAAAGAGTTGTCCGTGTCATTTATCCAAGAATTGCATATGATGCAATTGGCATGATTGCCTACCTTAATGGTTGATTATGGACACTGGTGTAGGCCGGGTAATAATTGAATCATATTGGATCTTGGCTCATTAGAAAACTGTACACTACAATTTTCTGAATTAATACTTGATGGTTTTCAATTTGAACAAAATAATGATAATGATAATTAATTTAAAACCTAATTATTATCTACCACATTTTTATCAAATCAAATCAAAAATTGAGTTTTTGACAAAATTGCAAATTCTTTTGTAAAACCAAATGGCAACAACAAACAATCACTTTTCTATGCAATCAGTCCTTGAGAAGGACAAACTTGTTGGGAACAACTTCCATGACTGGTCCAGGATGTTGGGAATTGTTCTCACGTAACATAGGAGCACAAGTACTATATCCTAGAAATGCCAAAACTAGAGGAACCTGGTCAAAATGCTCCAACGTCTGACAAGGATGCTTATAAGAAGCATACTGAGGACGTCGTAGATGTCAATTGTCTGATGCTATGTTCCATGAACCATGAGTTGCAAAGGAAACATGAGAACATGGGAGTGATTGAGATGGTCACACATCTCAAGAGCATGTACTAAGATCAGGAAAGACAATAGAGATACAATGTCTCCAAGGAACTGTTCAAGCTCAGCATGACAAAAGGAGATCCAACAGGTCCTCATTTACTCAAGATCATTGGGTATGTGAAGAACCTAGCTAGACTGGGATACCCCTTGGGCCAGGTGTTGTCCACTGACGTGATTCTACAGTCCCTTCCAGAGTCATATAGTCAGTTTGTCATGAACTACAACATGAACGACTTTGACAAGCCATTGACAGAGTTGTTGGGCATGTTGAGGACAACTAAGACACAAATGAAGAAAGCCAATCCCAAGTTAGTGATGATGATCAACAAGACAAACGGGAAGTCTAAATGCAAAGGCAGAGCTAAGAAGGGTTCCAAAGGTAGCGAGAAGCCCAAGTCTTTAGATCTCAAGGAAAAAGGTGGAGTAAAGAAACAAAGAGGCGATTGTCACCATTGTCACCAGCCTGGACATTGGAGAAGAAATTGCCCACTCTGGTTAGAGGAACTAAAGAAGAAGAAGGATGGCACTGCGGCCTCTACTTCATGTATAAACAACATAAGATAGATTTGATTACTTCTTCATTTGGTATGTGATGCCAAATGGAGATCTGACATACTAATGTGTAGGATCTGACAAGAAGTAAAGACCTTCATGGAAGGACAAATATGGACAAGGCGGAGAAAATTCTACGGAAGCCAGAGTCTGCATTTAAATTTGTATTAGCCCAATGGGCATGTAATAGAGTTATTAGAACTGATATTTCATTATGCCATTAGAATATAAACATTTTCTATATGCATCTTGTATGGACAAGAATGATTATTAATACAGAATTATTAGTGGTTCTATTTTAAAGATATGATATTATATGGCATTGTACCTAAAACATCTTGCGATATTTATATGAATAGATCCAAAGATGAATGTTTATAATGTTTATACCAAAACGAATATAATCTATAACTCAAGATTGTCATTACCATTAGTCATCTTGTATGTACACATAAGAAATGCATACCTAGATTACATATTGATGTTGATCTAGATTCCCTCAGTTGGTGAACCTAAGGAAACATGCAAAGTCTTACACACAATATGACATGACGTTCTTCACTAGATGTAGTGGGAGGATAATTCTTCCATTAGACCTCATACATGTGATGCATGAAGATCTTATGGAATGAATGCTATAGATAAATAACAAATACTTCCTTTGATTTAGTGGTAATATGATGATATGTACCAAATGAAATGAAAGCATTAATCTCTTAAAAATGTTCAAGGAGATTGTAAATGAAGTATACCTTTAATGAAAGTATTAAGATACTTTGATATGCAAATGTTGAAATACTTTATATCAATACCTTGGGTTCCTTTAGGAATGATCTGTGATAATGTATCACAAGATATTCTGTTTGAACATGATGATGTGTTAGAATGAAGGATTTATACCATGATGAGTCATGATATAATTATCAATTAATCTAGTCTTCTTATCCTCATAATTATATACACAACACTAAATCATTTACTACATGAATGGTTTATAAAATACATCATATATGATATGATTACGGAATGTCCCAATATATCTAAGGGATTGAAATAAACCATGATTGTTCAATACTACTATTAGTCACAATCCAATAAAAATGTTTTGTTAATAGGATAACTGAATTCCTAAAGAATCAGTGGGAGCTAAAGTAGAACTCAAAATATTTGAGGTCAACAACAAGGGTACAATGAGAACAATGAGAATCACAAGTTGTTGTGGAATCTCAGGTTCATAATGTAATATAGAGAAAAATATTCTAGTAGAACACATCTAAGATTGGAGGATTGTGAATCCAACAATTCAGATGGGTTGGTCATACAAAATGAGCCAAGTAGTCAACTAGAAGCTATTTCTGAGTAATATGGGATCCAAGTAAGCTAACAAGTTATGACCTTTATAGTTCCACCTTAAAGGATAACACCTAAAGGGTGCAATGGGGTCTTGTTGCCAAGACCTAGATGGATAACATAAAAGGACAGATTGGTTGAATAAACCAGTTCAAGTTGTTGGACATGATATAAATTCCGTTACCAATTGTCATGCTTGTTGTTCTAGCTAGAATGAACTATAATATTTTGCATATAAAGATGGAAATTGGATTCCTTAAAAGGGAACACATTAGAGGACGTATACGTGACACAACCTAAAAGGTTTCATAACTTCAAGAATGCAAATGAAATCTATAAACTACAAAGTTCAATCTGGAATTGAAACAAGTACCTCAGAGATGGGATCTTATGACTTGACAAGATAGTCGAAGAGTTTGAATTTAGTCAAGACAAAAGATGAAATCTGTATTTACAGAAGATTTAGTGAGAGCATATATGAGTATTCCACATATGATGAGGAATAAAATATCAATATTGTGAATGTTAACTGGCATGGAAAACCCCTTCAGCAATGATGGTACAAGTGAAACATCTTATGAGATAAGGATCAAGACCTATGAGATAGTTCTTGAATGTTTCACAAATGGAAGTTTGAGCACATACAATAGCAATGTGTTGAAAGAGTTCAACATGAATGGATTCAATGAGAGAGAATTCAGATTAGTCTCTCATGAACCATATATTCCTATTCTTGTGAAGAATGGAAATATCATGAATAAGATTCCATGGGCCAACCCAATAATGGATCTATCATAAATGTTGTACATGTATGTATCCCATATGATCTTGTATGTACTGGACATGACAATATAATATAAAATCCAATAAGGGTAATTGGAAAGTCATTAAATTTATCCTTCAATACTGGAGAAGTGACTTAAGGATTAAAATTGCTAGTCAATGGTGATAGCAATAACAACAAGAGTTGGATGTAAAGAGTTACATCGATGCAAGCTTCTATAAATGACAAAAGTTGATTATAAATTAAAATATGTTTTGATTTTAAAAGAGAAAAGGATGTGATTATTTGGAAATGTTTCGAACTAATAGCCATTAATACTATTCTACTTAGAAGCTGAGTATACTTGTACTGTGAACACAGAGTGATACTATATGGATCTAAAGGTTCATATGATGAACTTATTGATGTTCCAACCATTGATGACTCAGTAGAGATGTTGTAGCAACATTGGAGCTAATTTTTAGGTAAGAAATATCATATAACATATTACAACGGTTTCATCTCAGAGTGAAGAGATAAGAAACATGCTATAAATCAACTATAAGCAAAGTGTTGCTAACCCGCTGAAAAGGCACTGGCGCAGCAGAAGCATCTTCGACATGTTTAGATGACTGAGGATGATATCCATTGGTGATTGTCTCTAAGTGCAAGTGGGAGTTTGTTGGTAAGGTATGCCCATAGAGCCAATCACAGGATGATTGGCATGGCATAATTACCTTAAAGAATTTAATTAATAATAATATATATAAAGGCTAGCTTCCAATTCATCTATTTCACTCACTTATGAGATAATGAGGATACAAAGTGGATATCTAGAGAATTATATTACTCAATGATGTATGTTGTCAAGTTCATATCCTTGTTGTGAGATCATACGGATGTTAAGAGTACATATACATATTCTCATTATCTCCATGATCGGTTGTTATTGTGGAAGGTTGATAGACATCAATAACACACAAGATCAGAGTGTGAGTTGGTTAATGACTAAATCTCATTAGTCATTATATGGAAATATCAAAACAAGCACACAAATACATGTTAGAGAATAGTGTATCCGAAAGTCCCACCTTGAGAGTGACACATGGTTATGGTGGTCACAATCATCTGTCATAGTGAAGGTGGTGATTGTGATTCTTAGACCCGAAATCACTAAAGTCGTCACATGTTGTTGGGTACACTTTCACACCATCAAATGCAGTCCTGAAACATGGGTTGTTATAACAGTGATAATTGGGTGACTTTGACACATGGGGATAGAATGTGAGTGATAGATTTGGGATTTGTCCCTCCAATTGGAGTATGATATCCTAGCAACTTGATAAGCACGACTGAGAAATGGATGCGCATGCACATGTGAATCAATATATGATATTGAGGTCACATACTCTCAAATAGTCTGCTCTTGGTTCAAGAAACATGGATTGAACATTAAGAGGATGAACAACCATGCCTCGAGTTCATCCTAGATATCAGAGACAAAGGAATTATACAATCACTACAACACCTTACACATATTGTAGGTTGAAGTTGTTCTCCAACTTTCCATTTCACTTGGGTAACACTGATGTGAGACTAGGCACCACCCTTTGCTTGTGATGTCATAAGATATCTATGGACATTCAATGCTAACATGACATGGGACTTATAGGGTCACACACATAGGAACTCATCTAGAAGAGGAGTTTGATCTTGAACGATAATTGGATTGATTAATAAAGTTTTTAGGTATTCAATTCACGTAACTGATTGCTTCATTAGCTGACCATGTCTGCCAAATGACCATCTCATTGGGTGAGATGGCTGCTTGGGTAGCTAGATGGGCATCTCAAGTAATTGAGACAACCGTTTGGGGGTAAGGTTGTTCAGAGATCGATTTGTCTAAGTTCTTCCCTTGAACTGACTAGTTCAATGTGATTGAACTGACCAAATCAAATCAACTCATCAGAGGCCATCTAGGTGAGTGAGACGGGCGTCTCGCTTGGGTGAGATGGTCTGTTTTAGTTGAACGAAGGTTCGGGATGTTTTCTAAATAGTTTTGATTGTTTTTTACTTAAGGAACAATGAAATTAATATGAGATATCAATTGAACTCGAAATAGCCAAATTTGTTTCAGATTGGGAACTTCCAAACAGCCATCTGGCAGTGTGAGATGACCAACTCACACACTAGAAGACCGTCTGGGTGTGCGAAATGGCCGATTTGGCTGTTGTAGGTTGTGAAAATTTGAGATCTTCTGATACTTTCCACTCTCGCACCTTTATCCCATATCGGATAGCAATTGGGAACCTTGACCCTAGCCTCTGCTATATATAGAGGGGTACTGGGGGCTTCCCAAAGTACAAAACAACACATACAATTGAGAATCAGTTCCTCTGACAACTGTTGTCCTCTCTAGTTGTGGTAACCAGGAGAGAATAGGCAAGTTCTACTTGTAAAGGAGGGATAGCTGATGGGAGAGAACAACTGAGAAGTTGCCATTGTGGGAGAGCATGCTGGTGACTAGTACACCAACGGGGAGGACAACTCCTTCCTGCCCATTCTTGGTGAATGATAGGAGTTGTAGTTGGTCTGTGTGGACTACTCTAAATGCAGGAGTCCTTTAGCTACTGCTCAGAGAGGAAAGTCAACCTGCAGTTTGTGG
The DNA here is from genome assembly GCA_963693085.1 of Alisma plantago-aquatica. Taxonomy (NCBI): domain Eukaryota; kingdom Viridiplantae; phylum Streptophyta; class Magnoliopsida; order Alismatales; family Alismataceae; genus Alisma; species Alisma plantago-aquatica. The sequence goes on from OY856410.1 coordinate 647,395,703, forward strand.
CCAGATCACTGGAGTCATTGCAGAGGTTGTGTAGACATTGTTTGTGGTAAAGAACAGGAGCTACACAACCACTATCTAAGAGCAACTTATCAGTAGTTGTAAAGAAGTGAATTTTGTCACTGGACTTGCTCCAAGACCAGGTGTAACTCGCTAAAACCATCCTTCCTATTTCATAGTTGTTGACACAATCTTACTGTACCAGGGAATATCAGATAGATAATTTTTTTTGTTTCCACTATTATACTCTGTGCCCATATATCCCAACAGTTAGGTGTTCAACACATAGATTAATGTTGTAGAACATGCCACCACATTGAATGTTGATATCCCCTGGGATGGTCGTATCCTTAAAAACTACAAACATGTAAAAGGATATTGAGCAGTCTGTTAGGAATAAGGATTTTTGGCAGATGAACTATAGAGTAGCACCCACAAAGTGTGCAATGGTTGAAGACATCCTCATGCCAGAGATGTAGTGGGAGATCTACAATGGAAATCCATCGAGATGCACATGTGGCAGCTGTAGATGCACCCTATTTGATAGACCATTATGAGACGTAGGCTTGGAAAATGTTGTTGCCGCATGCAAAGGTAAAGACCTAGCCAAGACTGTGATCAAAAGGGGTGTGCTTAGGTAGGGTTTAAAGGAGTTTGGTGGAAGTTAGTATCTTCGTCTTGAGAATGGTGCAGTCTAGCAGTATGAGGGTGAGTCTTTTGGTGATCTTGAAGCATTCAAGATTAAAAGGACAAGGGCAGTTAAGAATGTCGATCTGAATGGTACAGGAAGAGAGGATTTTGAGTACTCTCATGCTCTGGGTGGGGAGGTCAATGGAGCATTCAACTGGCTGGTGTTCCATGGTGAGACCATTGGTAGTTGAAAGGTTTTGATTAGGTGAAGAGGGGTGCTTTAGTGATAGGATAGCATTGAATGTGGGTTGGTGATATGGTTGTGAGGATCTTGAGGATGGAGAAGAAACCAAAGGTGCAATATCAAATATGGTGGATTTGGCGGAAGCCTACAAAAGAGGAAAGAAGAGATTATCATAAGATCTTGTCGTTAGAAGATAGAAAGTGGGGATAGGTTCCAGGTGGTGGGAGGGCGGCAGGGGGGTGCAAGTGGCATAGGGGGGCATTGTGATGGATGGTGTGATTTGGTCCGGTGGAGATGATGCCATCCCGGTCATGGATGAGGGAAATATCTGGCAATGTGTCGATGTTGGGAACATGCAAGCCATTTAATGGGAGATCTAAAGATCGTCTGATGATGGCCATATCTTAGACATCTTCCACATCTGCTTAGTGGTGGCTTTTTGAATATTTTGTGTGTAATAAGAGTCCAAGGGAGGTAGTTAATGGAGGGGTGATCCTACCTGGGTCTATCTCCATCGACATGTAGAAGAGGCTGGCGGGTGGGAGAACATGATCAATAGCAACTGCAGATCGAGGAAAAGAGGATACATACCAGAATTTTGGAGGTATGGGGTCAGTGTATATGACTGGATCTCATAAAGGTGGAACTGGTGATGTGGAAGTATCTTGAAGCTCATCTTCTATGCCATTGTTGTCATCAGGTGAAGATGGTGGAGCATGTTGAAGTGCCATCTCTAGTTCGCCAATAGCTGTTTCCTCCGTCACTTCTTCAGATGATGAGTATTCATTATGTGAGATGCAGATGAGGCATCTTATGTTGTGGGGAAATCGGTTGTTGATATTCATGAGACCCATATTTATGTTCATATTGCCCCTAAGACAGAGGATGATGTGCCACCCCATGCACATGTTTAGGGTGACAAGCATCTAGTGCCAACCACGTGTAGATTGTAGAAACCCTCATTTTGATAAGAAGAAGTTGATGGAGAACACTGTTGAACCAATGTAAAAATCGATGATACAAACGTCAAAGTTGAAACTAAAATACCTCCATTCTCTCAGTATGGTGATGAATCTAATTGATTGGCAATCCATGTAGATGTCTAGGTGAAGCATCTTGATGGGGTAGGGTTCACCAGAGGTAGCGCCGATAGGGAGAGGCATGTGAGATAGGTTGGAAAGAAGCAACATGGATGGTGGTCGACGAAAGAGATCTTAGGGGTGGGCGAAGAGGATCCTACATCTTAAAGCCTTGTGGTTGGATTGTGTAGGTATAAAATGTTATTCTAGTGTTGTTGATGTGTCAGCCTCGTAATCCCTTAATGTTGTTCATCAGAGTAAATGCATGATGTGCAAATTTTGTGGTTCTCAATGTTCTAGGGTGGGACTAGTTGTTATACCAATAAACACAAACATATTTTATACCTCATTTCCTTATTGTATCCAGAGCAGATAGAGTGAAGTTAGGTGAGGAACACCCTTCTGTGTTGTGTCTGTTGTTGATCGAGCATGTACTAATCAAGTTGCCAACTGTTGCACAAGAGAATGTGGAGGATGTCAGGAGAGATAATGTGGAAGATCATAGATGGATATGATCTATTCCATAGTGAAGTAGTAATTTGAGTCTAGTACCTGTTGTAAAGATCATGGTGGATTAGGTGGAGGTCAAAGTGCTAGAGTGTCAGTGTTTCTATAGAGATCGCGATGCTCTCTACCTCAACATTCTAGAGAGATGTTGGTTCTCTCTCCCTCATCATATTCTCTTTTCCCTCAAATGAATCTGTGGATTTTGTCTCTAGTGTTATCTTTGTCTTCTTCTCCGGTTTGTCTCGTACTCATCTTCATCTATTCCATAGATCATTTGCTTCATCTATGGTTCTTGCCACCTAGACTAATAGTTTGCTGGAAACTTTAGCCAGCAAAGACATATTCGTGTACAACTCTGACACACCCACAAAAGCTTCATCTCTGGATGAATACCTATGTCCCCAAAAAGGTGACACCATAGATGAATTAGATGTTGAGGGAGGTGGTCAAGAAAGTAGTGATAAAGCTTCAAGATGCAGGTATTATATACACAATTAGCAACATCAATTGGGTAAGCCCAATACACGTAGTCCCTAAAAAGGAGGAATGACATTGGTGAAAGGATAAAAGGGAGATGACGTAGATATACAAACCATGACCAAGTGGAAGATGTGCATAGACTATAGAAAAATCAATTCTACCACCAAGAAAGACAATTTTCCAATATGGTTCATAGATCAAGTCCTGGAATAGTTAACTTACCACTCATACTTCTAATTTCTAAATGGATATTCATGATTTTATCAAGTCCCTATCCACCCCGACGATTAGGAGAAACCTACCTTCACCATTATTTATGGGACATAGGCATTTCAAAGAATGTTGTTCGGCCTACGCAATGCACCTACAACATTCCAAAGGTGCATGATTTCAGTCTTTGCTAATTTCTTGAAAGATTCAAGGAACTTTTCATGGATGACTTCTCCATCTATGGAACTAATTTTGAAAATTTCTTAAGGAACTCATACCAAGTTCTAAAAAGATGTGAAGAAAAACATTTAGTGTTGAATTGAGAGAAATGCCACTTTATGGTGCATGAAGGTATTGCTCTTGGACACAAGATTTCTAAAAAAGGGATCCAAGTCGATTTGAGCAAGGTAGAAGCCGTATCTAATCTTCCACTTCCTAAATTTGTAACTAGGGTGAGATGTTTTTGAGCATCCAGAGTATTATAGAAGATTCATCAAAGACTTCTCTAGGATCCCAAAACCTTTATCCAATTTGCTCACTAAAGATGACGTGTTCGATTTTAAAGATGAATGCCTTGAAGCTTTCAAAGCTTTGAAGGATGCCCTTATGATAGCTTCAATCCTGCAAGCTCCAGTTTGGAAACTACCTTCCAAGATAATATGTGGTGTAAGTGATTATTCTATCGAAGTAGTACTCAGAGAAAGAAAGGACAAGAAGCACCATGTGGTATATTATGCTAGCAAAACTTTGGATGATACCCATGTTGACTACACTACCACAGAAAAAGAGATGCTAGCTATACAGAAGCAAAATCACCTCTCTACTAAATATGGTAAACAAAAGACCAATGAATTAGTAGAAAAAATGTAAAACATTGACTATATTCAATATTATAAAGGGTACATCAAAATTTTCCCAAATAGGGTTTACATCATACAACATATGGATCTTAAGATAGAGGGAAACTAAACTACATCAATCTCTCTCCAAGAAATAACTTAAGAGATAGGTCCATAATGAAAGGATGAACTCCTTATTCCTAATCTTAGGCTGGTCCACCATGTTGCTGTTGTGCACTCTGATCCTAAACCTAGGTGGTTGGGATCACCCAGCAAGAGGAGAAATAAAGTATGTGTCAATTGAGGAATAAGAACAAATAAAGTATAACTGAATGTAAACATGAAGTAATGATTCCATTATGCTAAATAAATGTCAAAAGTATGAGGCACATAATAGAGAATACTTGCCATAAAATCACATATTAATATTGAAGTATGCATGATATTCCTTCCTTGTGGTGGTCGTTGGTTGGTCGTGGTCGAGCCTCGGGTCCCTTCTTGGGCAGACGATGAGCTCGGGCCCCCCTTGGTGCTTCAGGCAGAGGAGGAGAAAGCTGGGTGTGTGCTTCATGTGGGTCTTTCGCCCCCTGTTCGCAGTGGTGGTCGGGAGTGGTCGTGGAGTTCCCGACACCATCTTCTTCCCGCCCTTGTATCCGCATGAGCCATCCTTCCTCTGTATCTGCATCGCTGGGGCTTTCCCTCCTTCTCGGGTCTCCTAGTTGGTGCAACCTCAGTGCTCGTCGCTAGTAGTTGTGGTTCTCATCCTTTTTTGTGGGTGTTGTGTCTGTGTTGTTAGGTTTGTGTCATTGCTTTGGGGTCGGGCTCTTTGTCTGGTAATCTTTTGTTGTCTTCATGATGGTTATCTTTGTCAGCAGCCTTGCGAGCTCCTCTCCAGATGTACTCATAGGTTCTTACAAATTGATGAATTCCATCCCAGATAGTTGTTTTAGGCAGCCACTACAAGAGGTGGACGGTGCAGAAGCGTACCTATCACATCCCAATCTGAGCCTTGTATTATGTCTTTCCGCAGAAGGAGTTGTTGTTTGGTTACTTGCCGAAAGATGTCTATCTTGTAGATACCGCATGGCTTACTTTTAATGATATTGAGCTATTTAAAAAAAAAAAGAAGTATGACTACATTATCTAAAGTAGGGTTGAGGCACCTACCAACCTCAACCAAAACAAATAGGTGAGGGAGAGTGGTCACATTCCCAAACACATAAATATATATAAAAATGGGGAGAGTAATCACATGCCCCTGGGTGAAATAACACGTGCCCAACTATGGGTGGCTAGTACAAAGGTACACTACAATATCTAATAAGTCATCAAGTTATTATGCTCAATAAATAAAATGACAATATTAAACAACAAATTAATAGTCACATGGTAGGAGGTATAAAACCCAAACAAGTAGTGAAATAAATGTTCCAAAAGAGTATAAATGGGGAACAAGGTATAAGTCTATGCCTCATTAGGAATATTAGGGTAGGATATCAAAATTCCCAACTGAAGGGTAAGTGTACACACTCATACATAAATAGGATTGCACATACCTTAATGTAGAGTCCTAATTATTTCTTTGACAAACTTGGTTGTATCCAAGACCTCTTTAACCTAATTACAATATATATGGATGCATTATGGTTTCATATATCATAAAGTGTAAGTAAACCCTAATTTTGGACCTTCTAGGAAAACCTCAATTTAGGACTCAAAACTTGGACCAATCAATCAATTGGATTCTCTTGATTAAGAAAACCTATTTGATTACCTAATTTGGAGTTAAAATGAGTTAATTACAAAGTTTAGGGCTTTTACATAAATAAATTTGTGTTTCTAAAAACATAAAAAAATTGCACCTGAACATGACTACAAAACCCTAAAATCAGATTCTAAAAATGCTTTCCAATGACTATTTATACTCATTTTTCTAAAAAGGTATTGATTTACTATGAATTTTTGAAGTACTAGCCAATCAGAATTTGAGATAAAGCCAGGTGCGTGATAAATTGTGTGAAAAAGAAGAGAAAGGGGTTGGGCCCACACTGACCTGGCCCAATCATGGGCAGCCAGGTAGCAGGTCAGCACTCATAGGGCCTCAGTCAGGTGAGAAACAAAAGCGGCGAATGACGAAATTACCTTGTGCAAAAAAAAAGTGAAGACAATGAGGGTAAAACATGGAAACCACTGAGAGGGGGTCATCCCCTATATCTCTCCAGCCATGCTACAAGTAGATCAAATCCGATTTGGGCAATTCTATAAGTCATGATGGAAAAGGGAGTTAAGGGCAGAAAAAGAGAGAGCAACATATACTGAACTCACCTAGGTCAACAATTAGTATGCTGGAACCGCTGAGAGACCAAGAACACCGCCACACAGTTATGATAGATAGTGGGATGATGGTGGGTGTGTGATGAATCTTCAAAAAAATTTATGGGCCCAAGAAATTTCTTAGTGCCGAAGAAGGCGTTGGTACCCATATTTATAGGTGGGTGATGATCTAGGGTGAAACTGAGATCGCCGTAAGAGAGCTTCAAACTAGAAACTGGGCATTTTCTCATTTGGTCACAATGAATGATGAGTAATGCATTGATTTAATCGGCATAGGATGGTGGATTCAATGGTGAGAGAATCAACTAAATCAGTGGAGAATTGATCAAGAAATAATCACTGTAATAACGCCTCTGACTCACGAAATAATTGATGTAGAAGACGACCTATGTGCTATCGCATCGTGCATCTAATAGTTGGAATCATGCACACCATTTGATTAAATGGGAATAACACGTGACATCAATTAAAACTGAAACTATATGTTAAATGCGAAACATAAATTAAATCGAATTAAAAACCTTAGTTACACTATATACAAACTCATTTAATTCATTTGGAGGGTCAAATATTGACCAAATGACCCCAAATTTGGATCACCGACTAAATTTTGAGTATAGAATAATGTTATACAATTAGATTATTGTTACATGAGCTTTGAACCTTGACCACTATATTGGTCATTGATATATATATATATATTAATGCATTAAAAAGGGTGAATTAATATAAAAAGGTTTTCTAATTAAATCTTTGGGTGAATATTTGAGATAGGAAACATATATAAATTTCAAGTGTCATATCTCATCACATTATTCTCTTTTAAGCTTTATTTCCACCTAGGAGGAGAGAGAAAGGAAAAGAGGCTTATTACTCACATATCTAACTGAATATTACACTATCTTTCATTTCTTGTTCCAAAAGGCCATAGAAACTCTAAATTAGTATATTCTACTAATTGTCTCTCACAAGTGGTCATTTTGCATTATTAGACTCTAATTAACACACTAGTTGAGATATTTGTGCACAAACCCATTCATTGTAATAAATGTGAGTCAATTATATTTCAAACCATTAAGTATTTCTCAATTTCAACATTGAGGACAAAGATGATAAAAAAGACAGGAAAATTTTGGGAAAAAGGCCAAAAAGGATATGAAGGAAATGAAAAGCTTGAAAATGGGTTAAATTGCAAATGAACCCAAGATTCAGTATGTTACACTAGCAACAATATTCGTTTTCAACAAATTCAGGTCCTCTCTGATAGGATCAAAAGTCAAAGTATACACACACCATTGTGCTATCAAGTATCTAATGCAGAAAAAGAACACAAAGCCTAGACTCCTATAGTGGACTATGCTATTGCAAGAATTTGATAATGAAATTATCATCAAAAATGGGACAAAGAATGTTGTTTCCGACCATTTATCAAGAATCATGGTTATTGAAAAAGACCCTCTTCCCAAAAATGACAACTATGCTGATAAAGATTTGATGAGGGAAAGATCCATTGAACCCGCTTTACCCTAGTTTGTAGACATTTGGAATTACTTAGCATGTTGGAAGCTACCTCCTGGCATCACCTACAATTAGAAAAAGAAGCTCTTTTCTAATTTCAAAAATTATTACTGGGATGATCCTTTTCTATTTAGGAGATGTGTCCATAATTTGTATCACTGAGGTATCCCAGAAGAATTACCTCAGATCCTCTATTAATGTCACTCTTCACCTTATGGTTGTCACTTAAGTGGAGACATCACCAAAACTAAAGTTCTATAGTTTGGTTTGTATTGGCCATATCTTAAGGACGCACATACATTTGTTAAGACTTGCAAGGAGTGCCAACACACAAGATACATATCCTAAACGAATGATATGCCAATGTCTGACTGGATTAAGGTGGAGATTTTTGATGTATGGGGAATTGATTATATGGGTCCTTTCCAATCCTCAAAAGGAAATTAGTACATTTTTGTCATTGTAGACTATGTGTCAAAATAGGTAGAAGCAATAGACACCCCATTTTGTGATGCAAAACCTATGATAAGGTTGTTTTAAAAGATCATTTTCCCTAGATTTGGAGTCCCTCCAACCGTAATTAGTGATGGGGGATCCCATTTTGTTGAAAGACAATTTGTGGTGTTGTTGAAGAAATATGGCATCAGGCACAAGGTTGCCACACCTTATCATCCCTAAACCTTTGACCAAGTAGATGTTTCTAATATTCATATCATGAAAATCTTAGAGAAGACCATAGGGATGGCAATAAATTATTGGTCCAAGAATCAAGATGATGCCTTGTGGGCATACCACACTACCTAAGATCCTAATAGGGACCACCCCCTACAAATTAATATATGGCCAGGCCTCACTTGCCATTTTAATTAGAGCATAATCTTTTTTGGGCAATCAAGTTCCAAAACATGGACCCAAAATTGGAGGGAAAGAAAAGGTTTTACAGTTACAAGAACTAATGGAGCTTAGGCTCCATGCCTATGAAAATGTAAGAATCTATAAACAAAGGACCAAAGTGTGGCATGATTCCCACTTAAAGAGGAATTATGTGTCTGAAGGGGATAATGTTCTTCTTTTCAACTCAAGAGTATGACTCTTTCCTTGAAAGCTAAGGTCAAGATGGTCAAAACCCTTTACCGTATTAAGGATATACCCATCTGGGATGATGGAGATTTGTAGTGAAAAAACTGGGACTTTCTAGGTGAATGGGCGTAAGGTCAAAAGATAATATCCAGTTGAATAATTCACTAGGAGAGCCAAAGTTCAATTAAAGGAACACCACCTACACCATCAGAGGAGGAATGATAGAACTGACCAAAGATAGTCAAGCTAAAGACTATAAATTAACTGCTTGGGAGGCAACCCAAGAATTTCTTATCATGTTTTCTTGCATTCCATTCTGTTTCCTTTTTTGCATTCACTAGGTTTTACTATTATCTATCCTAGGTTATATTATGTGGCTATTTTAGGTTGCCTTTTTTTCTTAATTTCTACTATATATAAAATAAGGCTGAAGATAAATTTTAAACATGTGCCTTGATTTTAGGGACCACCAGTTCAAGCAACAGTCTACAGAAAACCCGTCGGCCACTGAGAATTAACTTATTCATCAACCCTTGAGTTCTTCACTAGTAAAAGGTACAAAAGCCTCACCGACCGTTGGGTTCTTGAAATTGTCATTGGCCGCTAGGCTTTTAGAAATCTTGGCGACCGTCGATTCCTTTGAAACCTCAATGTCTGTTTGAGTTTCACTCAATCTCGACGACTGCCGAGATGCGTGGGGGTATATAAACCAAATTTTTTGCCTAAAGACCTACAATCTGACTCAACTCTTCATGACACTCTAGAGATTTCACCAACGATCAGTTCCAAACCCAATGACACAAAATAAGAGATTTCCACCGCAGACAATGTCGTCATCACCTTCACTTTGCTAAAGATTCATTTCATTATCATCGACACCAACTCAACATTGGAATCACTGAGCTACATATACCATGACATTGAAGGAGATGAGCTACACTGACTTAGGTAGGCGAACATAAGTGAAGGGGTAAGGGAGAATTGTTACTTCACCAATGAAACTTTCACCAAATGGATGATATCTCTCATGTTCTCTCCTTATCCCCATCATCTCTCTCTTGTGCCATAAATCACATTAGTAGTAAGGTATTAGGGTTTCAAAACCTAATTTTTCTCACCTTTCCAACCTTTGGTTTCTTCGTCCAACACCCTCACTATTGTAGTTTAGGTGAATGAATATCTCTCACAACCATCGATCTTCCCGTCGATCGCCAATTATCAAATTGTCTGAGTGACCGCCGAGGTTGCAATTATCTAGTCTACAGACAAGATTCTTATTTTTGGCAACCACCAAACTTTTTTAGCAATACATGCATTCTCGGAGACCGCTGGAGCTCCAACATTCTCATATATATCTGAGCTCTAAAAACCTAAGCTAATTTTCCTTCGATATCCAAAACAAGATTTTTCGTCGACTGTCAGTTTGTCTAATCCTTTCTGATCAACAAAGATCTTGTTAATCACTTCCCTCCTACCCAATCTTATTCAGTACTGGTTATTGACTTCCTAAAACTCTATTTTGATTAGTTGATTGCAATCAATCTCCAACTACTCATAAAGCAATATCTCAGTCAACTCGGTGTTGTCATGAACCTCTGACCCATTTAATATGCAAGCCACATATCTGAAGGAAATTGAAGAAACAATCAAGGTGATAATAGAAGTCCTAGACACAAACCCTAAAATTCCCAAAGATGTCTGAAGCTAGAGTTAAAAAGGGAGAAACTACTCCTCATGTTAGGGAACAAATCGACCAAGTCTGAAGAAGAAGAGCAAGACTCTGTCACAAAACCTCAGAGTATCCTCCTTTAGTAGAAGAAGCCATGATAGAAGGGAAACAAAAAGAAACAATAATAGACTTGGGTATCCCAATGCATAGAAAGACAAGGGAAATAAAGAAGGCTAAACTAGAAGCTATAGAACTGCATCATCAACTATGTCAGTAGAGACCGTAGTAAGCAAAACCACAACTACTAAGTCAAATGTATCATTTGAGGATGGACGCAAGAAGCCTAAAGATATCTTTCAACCTAGGGAAGAGGAATACCATACCGAGTAGGGGCTTTTATTGAAGACTAAGGTTTACAAAGCAACCCGAGATGCAGAAAAGGACACCCTACAACAATTGGGAATCACTAAACGAGTCATAGAATTTTTGAAGGGAGGTAACATACATATTTTATGCACAGATGCTCAATGTTCCTACACAAACTTCACCATGAAATTTGTGTCATCTTTGAAAAAGGTGCCACTAGAAGACATGGAAAAGGATATTAAGGGGGGGGGGAGGGAATTCACACTAAGAATCTGGATGTTCAACAAATACTAATATTTAACTGAGCATACGTTAAATGTCATCTTCTGTAAAATAGAGGAATAGACCTTAGTCAACAAAACAACAAGATATGACAAAAAACCCATCAGATTTAGCAGCAACAAGACCGGGGAGAAGCTAAACACGGAGTCAAAACATAGGCTAGGATCTTTTAAGGAAGTCAAGTGCCCTCCTATTAGGGTAATCCGAAAGATCGTTGTCAATGCCATTTTTGCAAGGTTCGAGAATGGAAACATGACCAAAGGAGATCTTTTCCACATTTAGTCCATGCTAGAGAAAAGGCCAGTTCACATTGCATGACTGCTGATTGACAAACTCCCTACTTCTTCCAGTCTTGAAGGGTCCAAAGAATTCTATATGGGAGGCCTAATCACCTTGATCGGTTTTTATTATTTCTACCCAGTCATACTGAAAAAGTTCAAGGAAAACAAAGGAAGAAGGTTCATCGACATTAAATACCTCATCACCGTAGGGGTGATCAATCAAAAAGGGGAAGAGTAATTCTATAGAGTAGCAAAGATGAACGTTCTACTTCCCTACTAGAGATGAGCCATTATGATGATCAAAAGCTAATTTTCTCCAGATATGATTTAGACACAATGCTACCGAGTATGATCACATGATCTGAGCACACCATTGGAGATGTGTACACAACCACCATAAAGGACCCAGAATGAGAAAAAGAGAAGGTTGTAGAACATGGAAGAAGAAAGAAGTTGACACTCGAGGTTCGTGAGGTGGATTTGAAAATTCCACATTCAACGTTGAGACTAATCCCTCTTCAAGAAGATGAGGCTGAGATAGAAAGGACAAAAGTACAAGAAGATTGGCTTGCTAAAGACATGGAGGTAGGTGACAAAGAGGTCACATCCTTCACAACCAATCCTTCAATGGATGAGGGATAGCCATAGGTACGTATTGAAGAGATGTGGGAATAGCCTGAGGCACCACATGAAGGTGTAGTGGTGGACATGCCACAAGATAAGGATATAAAGGTGCCTAGGGCTCCAACTAACTCAGATGTGGGTCATGCTATGGATCCTGAGCACCCTGCACCATCTCCACACCAGATGGAGAAATCAACTTCATTGGGAAAAAAACATGTAGCAGCTACCACTGCAACTCCAAGACACAACGAGCCTTGGAGAGGAACTAGGATGTCATGTGTGAGAAAATTCAACATTCATCCTCTGGTTCATTAGCTATTACAATTATCTTGCAACCACTAACCATGCAGGTACGAAGACTAGATGAAAGAATAGAGAATCTGCCACAATTCATGACCAACGTCCTCGCTAGCCAGAAAGTGATGATGAAAGTCATGAATGCAATGGCGGAAGAAATGGTAGAACTTAGAAAGGAAAGAGACAAAATGTGCAAAGATCAAGGAAAAATGTGCTAAGAACATGATGAGTTCCTATGAGTAATGGAAGAAGAAAAATGTCATAAAGAGGAAAGGCAAGAAAAAAAAGATCAAAATGTATCATCATCCCTTCACCCTCAGATGCATCCTCAAGTTCATACAACCATGTTCTCCACAAAGTCAAAGATGTGGAGAACGTCCCCTCAACAAAGAAGGAGGAAGTCCCCCAAGAGGAACACTAGAGAAACAAAGAGGGATCCACAATCAACCCTGATGCTCCAACAATGGACCTAAATTTAAACTCTTCACCAATAAACAATGACCATTCGCTAGAGATTCAACTTGGTGAAGAGGACTCATTGAGACAAAGGGAGGAGAGTCGCGTCCACTTCTTGGACACAATGGATGCCAAAATAGCATCACAACATCTTGACGACAGGGGAATGGACATGTATATATGTGATATCTATTTATAGTTCAACGATCAAGACAAAGATGCTCCGACTAATAATGAAAGATATGGTAGAAAGATAGCTTCCAAGTTGGTTGAGCTAGGAGAAGAAATTCTAGAACCAACACCACCAAAATCTCCTACAACTAGTGCACCTGATCTGCATCCATCTAAAACCCCCAAAGTAAACATATTAGAACCCACCCCAACTGTATAGGAAACCACTGGTGGAGAAGGAATTTTTGATGAAGATAAAAATGGGCTAGGCTCATTCTTTCTGAACGCCAAACCCAAGGAAACTCTACCTCCTATGCTGGATGAGATTCCATGAGGCCCAATTCCTCCTCCCCTCCCCTCCCCTTAAAATTGACTGGGATGGATATGTCATCGGTGCCTAAAATCTCGTGTAGAGATGTATACATCCTGGTAAACATCCTTGATTATATCCTACTCAGAACTGATATCATATACAACAAACAAGGGATAACTCTGACTAGGGGACACTTTTGGAGAATCTTCATCAAGAAGGCAACCGTCCATCAACGCCTATTCACAGTCCTTTATGCAACCGCTCCGGAGGAGTTCTTGCATGCTGACAAGGTCAACTAGTTTTAAATGGTACATCTATTTTAGCAAAGAGGTTGTACTAGGACAAGATTGACTTAGATCTAGTCAAGAAACTTCAAGCTATTGTGGGGAAACAAGAGACAAGATTCGTCACCTTGCCCATTCGAACAACCAAACACTGGGTGCTAACAGTGGTCGATCTATATAAATGCCATATGAGCATCTTCAACTGTTGTAGTGTAGATCTACCTTGCAATTTCATGCTTTTCAGAGATAAAGAAATGCGTGACATCTAGAAAGTGCCTATCAGACTCCAACACACCATTTAGAAAGCTAGAAACTACCACGTCAACAATTTGAAAAACTTTATAATAAACACAAAAGTCCCCTCAAGAAAAACCATGATCTAAGGACTATGCACTTATCCTCTTATGAGTGATGGAAGTGGTGAACAAGGACATCTAATTCAAAGATCTCTTCCTTGAAGACCTGCATAAAGGTGTCTATGCCATGGAAGTAATCTACGATCACCACTTCTTCAATGATCCAACAATGCCTCCAGACGTAGTCCCATGCCAATTCCATCTAGGAGTACCACTTCCTTAGAAATTGTCAGCACGAGCAGTGAAAGACCTTATGGTTAGATCCATTAGAGACACAATGGGCATTGACATGGAAAGAAGGTTGGTGATCTAAAGAACAAAAGTATAGCTAGAATTAGTCTCCAATGAAGACAACACCTACTCCAATAAGTGGACGAAGCCACAATAGATGACATATCACAAGCTCACAAGGGACAACAGATCTATTAGAGGAGGGAGTGATAAGAGGAAGAAGCACATATTGATCCATAAGAGGAATAATTTCTTTAAGCAAGGCCAGAAAGGCCATCTGGGACAACTGAAGTTAGCTTCCTAGAGTTCGCTGAATGGCCATGCGAAGATCTCCCTTTAGAATTACTACAGATGATAATGAAAAGGATGACGACAAATGACAAACTCGGGGAAGAGGTCATTGAAAGGGACATGACATATGTCTTAAAAGATGATCTCCACAATACTCTAAGTAATATTTTATGTATGACCATGAGTGTGATGTCAACTTACCAATATCTACTCGGGGATGGAATACCCAATACACACATGGCACACTAACTTTTATAGGAGGACATTATCCATAAGAAGGATTATGGATAAAAGGAATGACTAATATAAACCTACAAAGTTCCCTCCTAGATTTCATTTTATTGCCAATCCTGCATGATAACCACTGAACACTCTTAGCAGCCAACATTAAGGAAAAAACCACACTCCTGTAAAACAACTCTGATGTGGCCTTTGCTTTAAAAAACTATACATATATGACAACACCATAGAGTGTCACAGAAGAAAAAGCAAAGACTTGTGCAGAAGAAATCATCAAGATGATATAAGATCATGATAAGGGATACCACTTCATCCTGAACAAAGACTTTAGAAAATGATAGTTCTGCCACCAGAGCACTCAACAACTTCAACAATCTAACAATTGTGGCTTTCACCACTTATACTGGTTGAAAACCCTAGATATGTGAGAAATTAAGGTAGAAAGTCTACAACACAAGCTCTACCACACACTCTGAGGAGTCTGTGCTGATATGTTGTTACACTCTTACTGGGCGATCAAAGGGCCACCAAACGATGAGTAAACACCGCCCACTTATATCCAACCTCTATCTTTGACACATTGGGACAGAGTGTATGATAAGTTTGGGGGGTATAAAATGGGAAGGGAGGTAGTACTCTCATACCCTATACTCATTCAAATTCATACACATCAACCTTTTGACAGACTACAACTTTAAAACTTTTCCTTCTAAGCACAATTTGGAAAATTTTGAAATTTCTAGACAAAAACTAGAACTTTGATTAGTTTTTATGCCATATGCAAGTTTTGGATCCCATTTTCCTAAATGTTGTCATAAATTCCACCCTTATAATTTCTTGTCTTCAGTCTAACTCTTAGCATAATAATTTCAAGAATGATGGATCTGGTCTATCTAATTCACCTAAAGTTTAGTTTGATAATGTTTCTATGACAACCTTATTCCAAGATACTGTAAATTTTAGAAAGATGTTTGTTATTCCAAGATGAACCCTCGATGTAAGGAGCTCCTAATTGATCACCCTAATTCTCAAATACAGATAGGGAAGAACACAACCCTAGTGAAAAGGAAACAACTACCCCTTATAGTGCTTAAATCCCCACTTTGGGATCAAAAGAAGCTTGGCATCCTAAAACATCATTAAATACCCATTACCCCTAAGCTTGTAAGTAAGAATAAGACATGAGTGGAATAAAATCATGAGAGTTGTGCCAAAAAATAAAAAACATGATGAGGAGCACAATCTCGAAAGCCAAACTTCCCACCCGACTATCGAAGGGGACCTCACATAACCACCTGGGACTACATTAGGACCAACAATGGGGTAACACTGGCGTTACATTAGTACACATGGTAGAGCGACCCTGAGAATGGAAGGTAAACACTTCATCCTTAGCCTACCCTAATACAATAGCTAGGATCTCCATAAAATAAAAGTTAGGAGTGAAAGCTACCTCTAACCCGAACCTTGCGCAAGTATGGCCAAGAATGCGATTATCAGTGCATCGCGATGGAGATGTACTTCCTCCGAAGAAGGTCGTAATAGACAATACGAGTAACACAACTCCTGATCTTACATGGAGAATCTAGGGATTAAAAACACCTAGCCATATTACATACTTTTTGAGGTAAGACTGTCAAAAAGACATTTTTACACTCTAAAAACACTAATCTAATAAAGCCGTTTGGATTCATTCAATGCCTTAGTTCTATTTGTTAGCTTGAGGAAATCTAGATTCTAAGTTTGGGGGGTTGATAACATCCAATTTTTTGATTTTTTGTGTGCCAATTTTACCATCACATATCAACTTAAAAATGCTTTATCCTGATATGTTTTGTCATTTTAGGAGTAACTACCCTAATTTCATTTCTTTATCTTGTTTGGACAAATTACAACAAGAGTGGATCCTAGAAGGTTCGACAATCAATGACCCTAGATCATCAATGACCGTTGAGCCTGGAATGTTTAGCGACCACCGAACCTGGATTTTAGAGAATGCTGAGACTCCACATTCTCACCGGCCGTCAAGATGCCGCATCCTCAATGACCAATAAGCTTACACCTCCGACAATCGATGGGCTTGTGGACCCGATGCCCGATTGGAATTTCTACTCCACAACCCACTCTTATATATAGCCAACCACCTCAGTTCTTGAGGGGTTTTGAAATGTGGGAGGGATGACGAAGTGCTACCTCACCACAAAGCCACCTTACCATTGATTATCATTTGTCAAAGATCTCCAAAGACCAGAGTGAGAAGGGGGTAGCATACATCTACCATCACCAACCACCTCCAGATTTCTTTTTTGAGAGAAGGAGAAACCATCTTCAATGTCTACACCAGATTCAAATTAAGAGAAGATATCTGTTAGCCTTGACCATCAGTGACTGTTGGTGTATCCCCCTTCTTCTCTAAATCTGTTCATACTCCTTTATCTCTTTCATCCATTTCGTCATCCATCTTCATGTCTCATTATACATGCAAATGTGTAATTCTCTCACCACCATGAATGGCTAAACATATAGCTTGGGTTGAGAGTAGCCACTAAGACTCTCCCAACATGTAAATACTTATATCCATTGAATATCTGCTCTTGGCAATGTTTATCTCCACACTCTCGGTCTTAATGCTTCAGTTGTATGCTTAGCTACCATCTTGTGTTGTTTGATTGTTAGTATCTGTAAAGAGTAGTGTTAACCATATATAAGTGTTATGGAGTTTCATAAATGCATAAGAATGTTGGAATGCTTAAGCTAGTGATCATATGGTTTTATTGTGATTTTTTGTTTTCCATCTTAAGAGAGAGACAAACTCATAATCTAGATCTATCCTAAGCCTGAGAGAGGAGGGAATGGACATCTATGATTATTACTTGTAAATTTTCTAAGGGTATACAATGGGTGTGTGTATTGCATGTTGGTGAGAGACCTTAGTTGGTGAAACCCAATCCAGGTTTCCCCATCCACCTTTGGTGTCTTATCTTTTATCTTTCTTGATCTCTTGATTCACTTCTTTATTTGTTTTCCTTGTTTTACTTTCCTATTTGTTTGTTGCAATACCATCGTCCAGTAAGGAACAAAAAGCTTTATCTCACTCTTTGGTTGGTGTAACTAATTTAAGGCTCTCTATTCTTAACACATACCACCCTTGTCCCTATGGATTGACCCTAGTTTACTACATCAAACCAATTATTATAGTTATAGGGGTCTGCGTGTCAGGTTATAAATTTAAAAGTCTAATTACTCTGGATCCGCTCCTTTTGGACGTGTGATTTAGGTCGGTCTGTGGGGCATGGTAGAATTTCATAATAAACTAGACATGTATCTCATCCCATGTTTGCATCTTGTTAGTTCTAAATGTCATGCTTAGAAGGTAAGCAAGTAGTAAAAAAGATAGAGGAAAATTGCCTCTTGAAGGACTCTGGCTTGTTTAATACTATCATATAGATCCATTGATTATATGCCCATATGTGTCATTACCTACTCTTTCTGTGAGAGTTTTTCTACAACACAAGAAACAAATAATTACTTATCTCAAAATTTCTATCTGAAGTACACAAGTAGGTGATAGTATGTAAAAAATCAGAGGCATTGGGAATAGAGAACTCCATTAGGTATTTGGATGCCTATACCTCTCTAGTTTCCCTTATTGTAGCCTGTGTGGAGGCCATGGCATCTTCTTAGCCTTGATCTCTATGCTCTACAAGTTCCTAATTAATAGAATGTTGGATGTCCTTATCGACCATTCTTATTGTTCTTTCTTAAGAAGTTTGTATCAGTGCAATGCATTTCTAGATTCACTAAACTATAGGGTCTATTCCAGACAATGTAACATGAACTATTATCAAATCCTAAATAGAGGAAGAACAAAATTCTATTGAACAATGAAAAAATCTCAATACAAGTATATAATAATTTTAGGTAGTGGAAAAAATAAAAAATCAATTGCATTGTTGTCCTTGGAAGCTATGCCAAAATTCAATGTGACTTATGCTTACATTAACTAATCCAATTATATGTATTCTAGGGTTAAAAGGAAGTATTAACAAAAGGCAAATGGACTAGAGTTTGGAGTATGAAGGTTGTGGAGAGAGTAAAAATTTTCATGTGATTGTTGAGCCACAACTCGATCCTAACCAACCACAAAAGATGGAAGAGGAAGATGGCACAAGAAGCTAGTTGCAACCACTGTATGGCACTAGAGGAAACGTAGTGTCTAGGAGGCGTGGCAAGGGATCCCTACAAGAGCCAACATCATTGACTTTAGGGATGAATATGTCATGAGCTAGTGGCTAAAGTGAAATTTGTGAAGTATAGAGCAACACACGATGGCATTCAACATTGTATGTTGATCTTTATGGAAGAGCATAAATAAACTTGTGTTCGATGGGAATAAAGACTCCACATCCAATATCTTACAACACAACAAACAGGATAATATGATGAACAACGTGTCTAGACTAACTTCAATGCTGACAAGGGGAGACAACATTAGGAACTGGAGTTGCAAATGCTTGACAGAGGCACCGTTATTTACATAGACACGATGTGGAAGAGAAAGAAGGGTGCCATTACAACTATAGCAAGTGACAATACTAGGAAGTGGCTACATGGTATCGACGTCACCATCACGACCATGGATGCTTTAGAGGTAGAGTTAAAAGCCATTGAGTTGGCATGCAAGGTGGCTAAGGAATGTAATTACAAGAAGACCATAATTGCCACAAATAGCCAGTGTGCAGTTAAGCTATTGTCGGAGAACCACATAGCATATTCGTTGTATAGCTGCTAGATTTTAAGCATTCAGAAACATTTATGAGAGGAATGGAGAATGTTACATGTGTATCGAGATTGGAACAAAGTAGCTGACTGGTTAACTAAGGATATCCTTCAGTTAAAAAAAGGCCCGTATAGGTATTTTAAACCACTCGATGAGGTGTTAAACCTTTTCCCTGTGATGTTATGTAATGGTAATAATAATACCACTATGTCAAATTTACAACCAAATAGTTTATGTAATATGTTTTGGAGTTTGATCACATGAATTGGGTGGGATGAATAGATTCTCTCTTGGCTTTTCCAAAAAAAAAAGAAGTTATGTGTACCAGTGTTCAGAAAATCAGTCTAATCGACCGAATAATCGATTTTGGGGGTCTACCGCTCCGAATATGAATAATCGGCCTATAATCAGTCTAGGACCGATTAATCGGCCGTTCGGGGGTATAATCGGTCGATTAATCGGCGATTTTAAAAAACAAATGCTAGTAATAAATTTTTTTTACATTAATTTTTTCTAATACTACTATTGGTCATTACAATTACATTCTCTTCTTCCACTTTACATATTTTATTTTCTCCTCATATATTCTCAATAAGTTTATAGTTAATGTTTATTGAACTGATCCTTATTGTTGATGTTTTCTTCTCTAATTTCATCAATGTTTCTAATTACTTCTTAATGCAATATTAGTCTATGACTTATCAATGTTTCTAATTACTTATCAAGGTTTCTTATCTAATTTCATCAATGTTTTAAGTTACTTATTAATGCAATATTAGTCTATTACTTATCAATGTTTCTAATTACTTATTAATGCAATATTAGTCTATGACTTATCAATGTTTCTAATTACTTATTAATACAATATTAGTCTATTACTTATCAATGTTTATAATTACTTATTAATGTGATATTAGTCTATGACTTATCAATGTTTGTAATTACTTATCAATATTTACTTCTCTAATTTCATCAATGTTTCTAACTACTTTTGAATTCAATATTAGTCTATTACTTATAAATGTTTCTAATTACTTATCATTGTCATTATTATATAGTCAATATATAATTTATATATATTTATGATTAATATTTAAAAAAATATCAAAACCGATTAAAACCGAATATTCTCCCGCTTATACTCCCACATACCGTATATACTCTATTCGGTACCCTCTTCGCCCGTACACCGATTACCACTTTTCAGAACACTGATGTGTACTAACTAATCCAGTCACACTGCTGTCCTTGGAAGCTATGCAAAAATTCAATGCAACTTTTGTGTACATTAAGTTTATGAAGATATTATATCTTAGTTTTTAACACTAGATAATAGTACAAGAAACTCTTCAAATAAGTGGGTAGGCTTTATTGTAGTATAAAAGGGTCAAAAAACAAAGGAAAATGTTTGTAAGAATGAATAAGTTGATAACTATACTAAGAACTAGGTGATTACCAAAATAGTGGTTTGATTGGATTCAAATAATTTCTATTATATACTATTCGAAAACCAAGTTCAAAAGGAATTAGGTTGTTGGCTTCATCTCACACTACCCAAGTCTATATCCATCTCTATGGTCAACTTTGCAAGAACTATTAATGGGAGAAATGAAGGTATTCAAATTTGTTCCAAAAAGAGAAATATCAAGACACATATCATTCCTACCATACATCTGCGATATTGGGATGATTAACTATTCGTATCTCGAGGAATGAATGGTATATGGTAGCACCAAAACCAAAAATAGAGATCTATCTATATTATTATCTAATCTCACATGTTAGTGATATTAACTAAACCAACTAATACAACAAGTGGTGATCAATCATACATAATGGTAACAAACAGTATAACTATCATTAACCAGCGTTATATAATTCTTTTTTAAGAGAGAAAGTAATAGAATTTGACGATTAGTGGGGCTATTCCCCACACCCTAATAGCAAAATTACTCGTTAGACATGACATGATAATGAAGTCGTTAAGAGAAAGGAGAGAAGACCAAGGATTATAGTAAAGGGTGAGAGGGGGAAACACCTCTTTTGAGCTATTCTTTGATATATGATGATAAATATATAAGACTCTCCGTACAGTTATCGGGCTCCCTCATGCGATGCCTAGCTCGCTAGTATGAAAGATAGAAATGGAGGGTTGTGTAATGCTTCTCTTTTATAATGGGGTCACTGGTTCACAATCGAGCCCAACAAAAGTGGCTATCATTTGTTATTTGGTATGGACGTTCTTTTAGTTAGTGGACTAGCCTTGCTAGGCAGTCGGCTATCGGAACTTCATACCGATCTATCTTCTAATCTGCTAAGCTGCTCACATAGCTAATCAGATTGCATGTTGATTTTGGGTGATTCATAAAGCTTTTCAAGCCAGTCAGCTGACCTTAACTAGTTGGCCGGCTAGCATGTCTAATTGATCTACCAGTGTGTAAGTGGAGCTTCTTGTAGCATGAACATGATTAGCCGATTAAGTAGCCATTTTCTTGAGAGGTACGTGGCTTTCTGTTAGCTTGAGGGCTTAGATGATCTACTAACCTGCTCTGAAGACACCATTATGCCTGATTTGTTTCCATCAACTTCCGAAGCCCAAGTATGAGATGGTTGAAGTAACAAGGGGTAATATAGACTATGAGAATCATGCCTTAGTTAGCCACGCAGGTTTCGTGACTTCCTATCCATCATTTGCATTAATTTAGAATGCCAAAAACGAAAACGAATCAAATAAAAAAATAGCTAAAAACTAAAAACAGGAGAAAAAATAAGTAAAATAGAAAATGCATAAAATTTGAAATGTTTATTGCAATGAAAAATATGAACAATGAGCATTTATCGTGTCCACTACAGGCTTCTGTTTATATATGAATTAGCAATAAATGTTGCTGGGAAAAGATTTTGGTGCACACTTTCTTTTGGAGTAAAGAGTATACAATATTGCAACCTGACATGACAAGAAAGAGGATCTATGAAGACAAAAAATTAAATATTTCACAAAAAGAACTCTATGAATAACAGCAGAACCATCAAAGTTAAGATCTAATCAACTAGCCCATGCACTGGTATTAAAACCTATATATTAATATTTCTAAACAATTGCATTACTTTTTCTGAGGAAGACTTAAAGCATCAAAAAGGTACCAGTTGACAATCATCGGCACAGAATCTTGCCAAGGTTTAAGTTACATGTGTTTAGACATACACTGCAAGAAGCAATTACACGAACACGGAAAATCTAAACTGAGAGTTCTAACAATGTTCTGGGATTACTCAGTCACCTTGTACATGCACTTAACAATCATTAAACCACACTATGACCAGCAGAAGAAGACTAAAAAGAGTAAATATTTATCCTAGTGAAAAGACTAGGCACGCTATCTCAAGCTGAGAAGCATGTACAAGCTTCTCGGTTGAAAATACAATTAAAAGTATACTTGAAAACTAATCTTATGCACGTTGTTCACTCGATTTTTTTGATGGGTACATTCAGTTAGCCCAAAAATATGTGGTGACTGCTTGTGTCTTTGTAAATTTACTGTTGTTGCGGTTATCTTTTTCTAGCATATGGTCCATATGGAATCCTTGCATTTCAATGTACTGTATCAGAGATCTACATCTATCGTACGTGGTCCCACCTACTGTATGTTGTTTCCTTGCATTTAACTCTATTGTTCAGAACCACATGCCATGAAACCTACCCTAGAAGCTACGACCACCTCAGTGTGAGTGAGCGTAACATGAGCCAATGCAATGCTCAAGCTCCTCAAGATACACAGTACATTATCAATTTTCCTCAGTTTCTTCTTGTCATATATATGTGTCAGAACCGGCAGATCCAGATCTCCAAATGTCCTTCTCCGGTATCCACACGGCATGCAACAAGCATCACGGTTTATTTGTCTCATGACCTTTAACAGTGAAGTATACGAGTTTTAATTTTTAACTCCTATCCGCGAGACTACTACTTTGCGTTATTTTTTGTCGCTTCAACTTCTCTCTACCGGAAATGAAAACGAAATTGATTTGGTCACGCGCGCATAACATCAAGCGCAAGTCACGCGCATAAGAGAGAGTGGTTTTGAGGAAAATTGAGAAGTTTTGTCTTTTTGAAAGTGGTTTTGGTAGGTGGCAGACGTTCCAGATTTTAATTGGATGGTTTGATAAATGTTGTGTAATATGTAAATAAATTTATTTTGTTTATAACTTTTGAACCGTGATGAATTTTTTGACGAAACAAAAACCATTGGATTCGTTATGAAAAATGCATTCCAACAAGACTAATATTGATATATTTTTTAACAAAAAAATAAAAATGATATGAATCATACATTATTCTGGATGCCATTTTGGGCGTCAATGGCGTCAATTCAACCATACATTATTCTGGATGCCAATGAACCATTTTAGGCGTCAAATAACCATATTTGGGTGTCATTAGCCATTTATGGGTGACATTAGCTATTTGTGGGTGTTGTTATAATTTTCGGTGTCAGCAAATCATTTTATGCGTCAAATAACTATATTTGGGTGTCATTAGTCATTTATGGGTGTCATTAGCCATTTGTGGGCGTCGTTATAAATTTAGGTGTCAGTGAACTATTTTAGGCATGGTGTCATTAGCTATTTATGGGTGTCATTAGCTATTTGTGGGTGTCGTTATAATTTTAGGTGTTAGTGAACCATTTTAGGTGTCAAATAACCATATTTGGGTGTCATTAGCCATTTATAGGTGTCATTAGCCATTTGTGGGTGTCGTTATTATTTTAGGTGTCAATGAACCATTTTAGGCGTCAAATAACTATATTTGGGTGTCATTGGCCATTTATGGGTGTCATTAGCCATTTATGGGCATGTTGGGCGTCAATTACCTTATTTGGGCGTCATTCTTAACTTTTGGGTGTCAATGAACTATTTTGGGCGTCAATTACCTTATTTGGGTGTCATCTTTATAGTTCTGGGTGTCAACGAACCATTTTGTGTGTTGACTAACCATTTTTGGGTGTCAATAACCATTTATGGGCACCATAATTAGTTGTCTATTAACATATATTTATTATTTTTATATATTTTTTCTCAAAAATATGTCAATATTGGGCTTGTTAGATTTAGCCATTTATTGGTGTCATTAGCTTATTTGAGCACCATCTTTATACTTTTGGGTGTAAATACACTATTTTGGGCGTCAATTTACCATTTTTTGGGTGTTAATAACCATTTATGGGTATGAGCACCATAGTTGGTTGTCAATTACCTATATATATCATTTTTTTATTTTTTTAATATAAAAAATATGTCAATATTAGGTTTGTTAGATTGCATTTTTTGTAGTGAAACTAATGGTTTTTGTTTCGTTAAAAAATTCATTACGGTTCAAAAGTTATAAACGAAACAAATATATTAGCCTATTGCAGAATTTCAAAAATTCGACCCAATGATAGTCCGCCACGTGGTGGCTGTTTTGCTGCTGGCTGGTTTGGGGCGCGCTTGACGCTACGCGTGAGCAATGTGAGCGTCCCCAAATCTTAGTCCAAATGAAAAGGGCGGAGTCTGTACGGAAGGATAAGACTGATAAGTCCTATTTTTCTCTACCAGAATGAAATGGACGGATTCTATTACTATACGGAGGGGGCAGCATGCGGTACATTTTAGGACTTGTTTGATAGGATAAGTTCAAATGTCAAGTTATTGGTTATAAATTTCGTTTGGTCGGGTTTGATAATACTGGGTTAAAATTGCAGCACACTCCATAAAATGGGCACAGAACATCAGTTTGTACAGTGCCCAAATCCGGAGTGGTCGGATATAAAAGATGTAGCTTTTGATACAGAATCACAGCTCAGCTGTTAACCTTTTTACATTTTTACAGCTTCTCTACACCCGTGAGCAAGCCTTTCTCACCGTCTCCCCTCAACAAGTGAAACAGAACAAACAGAGTACACTACTCCTAGGGCTAGTTTGGAAGTGCTCAGTCCGCGCTATAAACTGTGATTTTGCTACGTAAAGATATATTACTCTTTGACTGTTTGTTATTTGACTACATCAGTGGGAAATTGTGGGCAAGAGATGATGACACTTCTGCGCATTGGTGTATGCGTGGTGGTGACTGGTTGGGCTGAAATTAAATGTGCAACGTTCAAACTCAGAAAATACCTCATACTCAAAAAAATACAAATAACTAAGTTTTTTTTTTCCCAACAAAGACGAGCTAGTCAAGAAACCTTTTAGTTTAGTATAAAAAGCACAATGGGGGGGGGGGGGACAAATGTCAATGTTAAGAGGCATAAAAGTCAACATACTGTCAAGACCAATGGCATCAGTTAAGGCATTTGGGAACATCGACAAATCTAGAAAATGCTTTTGTTTAGCAACACGTTTAGAAGAAGAGTTTGCAAGTGAATACAAAATAATCTCAATTAAATTAACCATCAAAATTTATTTGAGAAAATATTTTGAAGTAGAATAGCTTGAGCGATAACAGACTTTTAGAAAACTCACTTATTTCTTTCAATTCAATGTGACACAAGCAACATAATGACGGTTGGTATTCGGGGAGATGATAATGGTTGCTGTGGGCAAATAAAATCATCTATACGAGTAGGAATGGAGCCTAAAAAAGATACCAATATGTTTATGAAGAAGTTGCATAAGAAAAGGGATGTTTTCTTGTAAGGAAAAAATGAGTAAATGTTAGATATATGGCTGCTACAACCACATATATAGTATGTGTTAAACCCAATGTAGTGCAGCTAGTACATGTGAGAAAAATAATTTTGTCTCTAGTGCAAATGACAAAGAAGTTTTATTCCATATTGCTCACTCCTAGATCTTTTATGGTCCTTATATGTAAGATCACATGGGGCACTAGTGTCCAAGGGGTCCTAAGAGGAGGGTATGCTCATCTCTTTGGTGGGTATGGTGACTACAACACACACACACGTATGCGCGCGCACGCCATGCCACACCGCGCCTGACCTGGCCAGGTCGGGCACAGATCGTTTAATTAATTATTTCTTTTCTATTCAGATTTATTAATCCTAAGTGAAAAATGTCTCTTTTGAATAGGATTACTGGGGCGTGTAAGGCTATAAATATGCCTCCGATCATTAGGGTTAAACACATCTTTTGAACACATAGCCGTTAGCCGTTCAAGTGTGTGTTTGCAAACCCTAAAGCCGGAGTCTCTCTCTGCCACCGTCGCTTCCGTGGTGCTACGTGGAGATCCTCTCCCGGGCGTAGCAAGTTCGTCCATCCTTTCCTTCTGAGACGCAACCTGTCAGACGGTGGTTTCTGCGGTTGCTGAGCTGCACTGGTGGTGCGCTTGTTCGTTTGCTATGTTCGTCGTCAACACGAGAGGGATGCCTCTTCTTCAGGTTCGTGCCAAGTCGAATGGGAGAACGACGCCTATCCAGAAGGGTTGTAAGGTGCTGGTTTCTTTACGTATATCACGTTCATTTCTCAACGAATGACCTGGTTTGATCCTAACTTTATTTACTTTTGTTCGCTAGCATTGGTTTATTCTGCGTTTTCTTATCTGGATCTGCCTAAACTGTTAACTTAATTGCACCTATCGATGTTCCATGTAAATTTAAAATTAACAACAGTCTTAAAGAAATCAATATCTGTCGTTAGTTAACTATGAGTGGTTCTGGCATGAAAATTGATACGTTGCTTGAAAAATTTACTGGAACTTATTTTGCTCGTTGACGAAGTAGGATGCAAATCTGGCTTAACATGATAGGGTATGATCAGTATTTAGAAGAAGACGAACTCAAAGTAGATGGAACTGTTTCTGATAATGCTAATATAATTACAACCTAGAAGAAGGGTGACAAGACGTGTTGGGGGTTGATTCTGTTTGCGTTAAAAACAAACTGTATGACTCATACTCTAAGCCGCCTGTTACTACATCTAAGGTTCTATGGAAAGTATTAGAAAAGAAATACAATTCTGAGAATCAGGGAACTGGAAAATATTGTGTTTCTAAATTTCTTAAGGTTCATATGTCTGAGGGTAAATCTATATCTGATTAAACATACGATTTTCAACTCTTTGTGTAAGAGCTCGCTGATGCAGGCATGACATTTCTTGAAAAATTTGTTACTATGTCAATCATTGAGAAATTCTCAAAATCTTAAGAGTCGTTTGGCATGACTCTTAAGCACCGCAAAGGAGACATGTCAATGAACGATCTCACGATGGATATCAACATTCAGGAAGAGTTCTCGGAAGACTATATGAAAGAGAAGACTATCAAAGTACCGACTGATGTTAATGCTACTGTTAATTTTATTACTGCTAAGAATAAGGATAAAACATCTAAGAATTCACTTAAACCTAAGGCCAAGATCCAGAAGAAACTGAAGAATAAACCTTGTTGGACATGTGGACATGTTGGCTACTGGAACAAGGATTTTCCTTCAAAGAAGACAAAGAAAGCTTACGCATCTGCAACTGAGGAGGCTGTGGTCAACATGATGACTGCATCCTTGAACCTCAATGATGGGTACATATCTATAAAACCTGAAGTTCTTTCTATTTTTGAACCACTATATTGGATTATAGACACTATGACTGATGGGCATGTGTGTACTGACAAGTCCGTGTTTGTGTCTTATCAGGCCTCTAAAGGTCGATCCGTGACTTTGGGAGATTCCAATGATGTAGAAGTGAAAGGCGAAGGACGGGTGGACTTGAAGTTTCTTTCGGGAAAGGTTCTGATGCTTCATAGAGTCAGACATATTCTATAAATACGATACAATATTATTAGTGGCATAATTTTAGTTAGAGATGGTTTTAGAATAGATTGTAAATGTAATAAAGATATTATTACTTGCCTTCGAGATTCTTTATTTTTTGGCAAGGGGTATCTTTATGATATGGAGAACTTGTTTAAGATTCTTGTAGAACCCATTTCAAATTCTATTTTAAATTTGAATGATAATAGTTCTTTATGCTTGAATCTTGTATCATATGATGTTTGGCATGCGCGTTTGGGGCTTGTGAATGTTGGCTCAATGAAATGCATGATGAATCTGAATTTAATCCTTAAATATGAAATCAACAATAATAAATGTGAAATTTATATGCAAGCTAAATTACCTGGGAAACCTTTTCATTCTATGAATAGGAATTCAAAAATATTGGATTTAGTGTATACAACTATCTGTGAATTTAATGGTATTGCTACAAGGGATAAAAAATGCTATTTTATAACATTTATTGATGATGCTAGTAGATAATGTTATGCCTTTTTGCTTAGAAGTAAAGATGAGGCATTGGATAAATTTAAAATTTATAAGAAAGAAGCTGAAACTCAAACCAACAAAGTACTTAAACGATTAAGGTCTGATAGGGGAGGAGAGTATACCTCAAATTTGTTTATGGAATTTTACCAATTACATGGTATAGCTCATGAGGTTACTACCCTGTATTCACCACAATCTAATGGGATAGCTGAATGTAAAAACTGAACCCTTATAGATATGGTAAATTCTTTACTCCAAACCTCAGGTCTACCCAACTTCATGTGGGGGGAAGCTTTGAATATGGCTTGCCATATTCTGAATAGAGTTTTCCACAAACATGTAGAGAATAGTCTGTTTGAGTTATGAAGAGGAAGAAAACTGAGTCTCAAATACCTTAGAGTGTGGGGGTGCCTTGCTAAGGTACTTGTCCCTGAACACAAAAAGAAAGAAATTGGGACCAAAAACGGTTCATGTCATATTCTTGGGGTATGTAGAGACAAGTTATGCCTACAAATTCTTGATTGTAAAATTTTATATCTCAGACATTAAGGTCAATACAATTATAGAATTACGTGATAGTGCATTCTTTGAGGACATCCAAGGACTTTGGAAGTGAGTTTCTCACCTATAATGTTGATAATGATCATGTAACTTTCAAACAAGCTATGGAATATCCAAAAATTAAGTTTTAAAAAGAAGCCATTAATGATGAAATCCAATCAATTCTCTCAAATGGAACCTGGGAGTTGGTGGATTTGCCTCCTGGTTGTTCTGCAGTTGGCTGCAAGTGAATCTTTAAGAAGAAATTTAATGCAGACGGGACAATCAATAAGTATAAGACTAGGTTAGTTGCTAAGAGTTACACACAAAGAAAAAGAATAGATTATTTTGATACCTATTCTCCTATTTCTTGTATGACCACAATCCGAGTGCTTATGGCATTGGCTTCCATTTATAATCTCTGTATCCATCAGATGAATGTGAAGACCGCGTTCTTACATAGTGATCTTCAGGAAGAGATATATATGGAACAACTTGAGGGATTTGTGGGTCAAGGGAATGAGTCCAAAGTGTGTAAACTTGTTAAGTCATTTTATGACTTGAAACAAGCCCCTAAGCAATGGTATGAGAAGTTTGATTATGTGATATCATCATTTGGATTTGTTTCTAATGAATTTGGTAAGTGTCACTACTGTAAAATCATCAATGGTGGATTCATTTTATTATTATTATATGTCGATGATATTCTATTTTTTGGTTCCGATATGAAAGTAGTAAATGAGACAAAAGCATTCTTATGTAACATGTTTGAGATGAAAGATATGTGCGTCACTGATGTGATTTTAGGGCTTAAAATCATAAGGTCTACTGATGGTATAACTCTCTCTCAGTCTCACTATGTTGAGAAGATACTAGAGAGGTTTGAGTACACATAACGTAAACCTATTAAGACTCTATATGATTCATCCAAGGCCTTGTTCGAGAATGAGACTGGGGTTCCAGTGTCTCAAATATGATACTCTCAGATTATGAGAAGTTTGATGTATCTTATGAACTGCACACGTCCAGGCATTGCGTTTACTGTGAGTAAGTTAAGTAGATACACCAGTTGTCCCGACAAGACCCATTGGGAAGCTCTTGACAGAGTTTTGAGGTATATAAAGGCAACTTGTTTTCTTGGGCTGCATTATGGCAAATATCCTTCTGTAGTTGAAGGATATAGTGATGCAAGCTGGATTGCCGTCAACTCTGGGAGTAATGGTGTCTTAGGATATGTATTCTTGCTGGGAGGAGGAGCTATTTCTTGGAGGTGTAAGAAATAGACCATATTGTCTCGATCTACTTTTGAGGCTGAGTTGTGTACTTTAGATGAAATTGGATTGGAAGCTGAATGGCTATATGGACTTATGTCCAATTTACCTATGGTAAAGAAGCGGCTTCCTGCAATTTTCTTTCACTGTGACAACACTACAACTATTGCCAAGATAAAGAGTCACAAGTACAATAAAAAACAACTTACACACATCTAAGTCAGACTCAATTCTATAAGGGAGTTAGTATCTAATGGGGTCGTGGCTATGGACTACGTTGGTACCAATGAAATTATAGCTGATCCTTTCACTAAAGGTCTTACCCTAGCTTTAGTGGAAAAATTCAGGTTGAGGATGGGACTGAAACCCCTCATTATTTGCAGGCAGTAGCAACCCAACCCAATACAGTGGAGATCCCACAAATTGGGTTCAATGTGGTAATAACAAGCTATCGAGTGAATTGGATGACACTATATATTTACTTTGATGCTTCATGCATCTGTATCTCTATCCCCTGGGAAACCTATCAATGTCATAACTGCAAGTTAGTAAGAGATTAGTCTCTGAATGGTGTCAAATTTTAGGACAAGATGCTAGCAGTAATCCTTGGAGACTCCAACTAAATGATTGATGTTGTGTAGGCTGCAACAAGAGAATTGGGTTATTCTCTATTATCAATAATGACATAAAATTTTGGTATGTATGACCTTAATGTATTGTTTTCTTTTATACCATGTCTTTATTGTGTTGTTACCAACCTATACTCTTATACCCAAGGTTCAGGTTCAAGACTTTTGTTCACCTAGTTCCTGTGGGAGTCACAGTTGGATAACTCAAGTAGATTCAAATTGAAAGGTATCTGCAGAAAGTATAGTATGGAGGACTGAATGGTAGAGCACGCTACACATTGGACTTTGTGGGAGATTGTTAGATACATGGCTGCTATAGTCATGTATATAGTATGGGTTAAGCCCAATGTAGTGCAGCTAGTACATGTGAGAAAAGTAGTTTTGTCTCCAGTGCAAATGGAAAAAAAGTTTCATCCCATATTGCTCACTCCTAGAACTTTTGTGGTCCTTATATGTAGGATCACATGGGACACTAGTGTCCAAGGGGTCCTAGGATCACCTCCTTGGTGGATATGGTGACCACAATACACACGCACGTACGCTCACGCGTGCGTCACGCCTCGCCTCGCCTCGCCGGGCCGGGCCGGGCCGGGCACGGGCTCGGGCTCGAGCTAGTGGCTTGTGGCTTGTGGATTGTGGATTGTGAAGAATGTCTTCTGTCTTCCGTCTTCTTTTTGTACTAGGATACAACTACGTAATTAGTTATTCGTTGAATTAATTGTTTCTTTCCTATTCAGATTTATTAATCCTAATTGGAAAGTGTCTCTTTTGTAGAATTTTTCTGCAATATGTATAAGAGCAACCGAGTGGTCGCGTCTTAACATGAATAGGATTACTGGGGCGTGTAAGGCTATAAATAGGCTTCTGGTCATTAAGGTTAACTACATCTTTCGAACACACAACCGTCAGCCGTTCGAGTGCGTGTTTGCAAACTCTAAAGTCGGAGTCTCTCTCTTCCGCCGTCGCTTCCATGGTGCTACGTGGAGATCCTCTCTTGGACGTAGCAAGTTCGTCCATCCATTCCTTCCGAGGCGCAACCTGTCAGGTGGTGGTTCCTACGGTTGTTGAGCTACACTAGTGGTGCGTTTGTTCGTCTGCTACGTTCATCGTCAACACAAGCAGGACGTCTCTTCTTCATGTTCGTACCGGGTCGACTGAGAAAGTGACACCTATCCAAAAAGGTTGTAAGACACTGATTTCTTTAAGTATATCACGTTCGTTTTCTCAACGAACGATCTGGTTTGATCCTAGCTTTATTTACTTTTGTTCTCCTGTATTAGTTTATTCTGCGTTTTCTTATGTGGATCGGCCTAATCTGTTAACTTAATTGCACCTGTTGCTGTTGCATGTAACGACTTAATTCAAAATTAACTACAGTAAAGCTGATAGGAAATGTAGGACCACAAATTCCATATATACCATGTTGAGATGTATGTAGAGTAATGTTTGGGAATCATATTCTCTAAAATTGAAGAAACTGCGAAAACTATACAGCAGTCTTTTTAAAGCATTACTTCTTCAACTTTATGTCTGAGGGTGACGTGCATTCAGCTAATGTAGCCAATACCACTACAAACTTGATCTCTGCATGCATTGATTCAACGCCCGATCACCATGTTGTTGCTCTTGTCAGCAACGTCTCTGAATGAAGTAGATAATAATAATTAATATCTATAAATTCATGCATGCTTGCGTTTATTTGTTCTGCCATGTCAAAATCGCCAAAGCAAGCAGCAGTAACTGCTGGATGACATCGTCAACACAAACTAAAATGACGCGCATGATTCATGACCGTTACCAACATATGATAGCGGCATTCAAAAGCAGGAAACTATGTATTAGTCATCTTTCATTCGTGAAGTTGGTTCTTATGCATTTTAAATAGTCGAAGTATATCTTAAGTGATGTATACTTTCGATAACATGACTGAAAATAATTATGTTTAAAGTATAATGCTGAAAGTCAATATGTACGCCCCCCACAAACACGTCAGCAACTGTAACATATAGAACACCAAATTATATCGAAGCAGTACAAACAAGGAGAGCAATATGGTCCACTTAATGTATTTGTGAAGGATCACGCCCCACACAGTCCGGGCATCCACGTCATGTTATGGACGTAGGTACGGATCCAGAATTTGAGCGTTGGGGCGGGCTGAGGGGGCAAAAAGTATCTTAAAGACATTTTCTTATGTCATGTTATTTAGTTCATCTTAGCTATATTAGATTTGTTAATCTTAGTTAGTATGGGTTAAGTCCATTGTAGGTACAGTTAAGTAGAGGGAAAATTAGATTTTGTCTTTTGTGAAAATTAGGAATATAATTGTGAAATTATCTTCCGTATTTCATTTCTTTTTTACACAACTTAATAACTTCTTCACTAATTAATTATTTATTTATTTAGTTAGTTCTTTTCTAATTGTAAAGAGATTCTTTGTATTCCTTTAGAGTTAGAAAGGGCTATCCATATACCTTTCGAATTGGAAAAAAACTTCTCATACACCCGCCGAATTGAAGAATGACTTCTCATGTTGCTTTTATGTTTACAAGAGTGTTTAT
The DNA here is from genome assembly GCA_963693085.1 of Alisma plantago-aquatica. Classification (NCBI taxonomy): domain Eukaryota; kingdom Viridiplantae; phylum Streptophyta; class Magnoliopsida; order Alismatales; family Alismataceae; genus Alisma; species Alisma plantago-aquatica. The sequence goes on from OY856410.1 coordinate 647,429,511, forward strand.
ATGATTCCTTCAAATTGAGAATAAGATTGAGCATTATAGTGCTATAAATAAGACTCATGGGCTTATGATTAAACATACATTTGTGACCTTATACATCTAAGACAACAAATTCTACCATTCATATTTTATTGTCCCGCCATCGTTGCCTTATATACCTGCTCCAAATATGCGTCTCTTGTAGAGGTTATTCCTAAATGAGTGAACTCTTATGTATCCTTTCTTCCCTTGACGCAGTTTGTTGAGTGGTGGTATCTAAAGATCGCTAAGTTGCACTATCGGTGTTGCTGTCTGTCATCTACTGTGAGCGAGATGACCTTTTTCTGCAAGTTCATGACCAGATCAAGATTGGGAGAATAACATGTATTTGAAAGATCATGAAATATTGACTTCTACAATTAACATCTCTCTTTTTCAAGAAGGCGATCTGATTTGAGTTTTGAACTCTATTTATTTATTTATTTATCCTGCTCCATTTGTCCCTTCATTTCATATCTAATTCATAAACTCTATGACACCATCCAAACCCAAAACTAAGATCTAGGTCCGCTTAAGAACGATTTGTCTATCCATCTGCTTTTGATCACTTACTAAAATCAACCTTACAAATTTTTTTATTTCACATTATATTTAAACACCATTTTACTAGAAGATAACTTCCTTCTTACACATAACATAAAAGGTTACAACAAAGTTTGACTTTTACATATAGAAAGACTTCTCACTTAATATACATCAAGTACAACTTATTGCAAACTACTATTTTTTCTCATTCTCTCATTTCCAAGATCAAGAGGAAGTATAAGAGACCATCTAATTATTCTAACTATTTCTCTTGAGATCTCAATTGGTCTACTCCTGATGAAAGCAAGCTTCTGACTCCTCCGGTAGAGCTGGACCCTTGTCTAAAAAATATTTTAGTAGATTGTATGAGCTACTGGCTCAATGTGTAGAAAATGAACAAGTAATTGTGATAAATCTGATGAGAAATATTCATTGTGTAGGATATAAGAAAATTACATGAGAAATTGAAACTATATTGCCATTTAAACAAATCATGAGTGTTAATAACAATTGATCATGATAGACCACTAAATACTTATTCAGTTATTTAATATATTTATTATATGCCTTGGACCCACATGAGGTGTACCACAACATGTGAAAGAATCACAGTAAGCTATGATTGCACTATACAAGACTTAGAAGAATGTCCAGGATTCTACGTCTGAAATCTCTAGCTACCCTGTCTACACGAGCTTCACCATGTCTGGCCTCAGTGGCTATCGGGAGGGGCAAGATAACTAGATATGTCTCCTCTAAACATGGATACTCAGGAGGAGAGTCAAAAACATGGCTTATTTTGCATTTGTGGTTCCACTAGGGCTAACCAACTGACCATCATCACTTATACCACTGTCATCTCCAGTTATTGTTGGGCACCACACTATAATAAGGCAATTTTCCTCATAGGCCTAGACCCCCACACCCCGACCTAGTGCGTTCCAACTATCCCAATATGGATTTATCCTCCAGGTAGAAGCACATTTTCTACCCACAACACAACTCCTGTGAAGAATTCTAAAATGTCCAGGGCATTTATCATTTAATGATATTTTATTTGTACAAATAACATCTTTACCATTTCAAATATTATCTTATCTTAACAATAGAGCATTTGGAATTGTTCATCATAATCATCTAGGTAAAAGCAACTACAAAAAATCTCTCGAGTTCATGGTTTAATCCTATAAATTCAAAATTAGGGCAAACTTGAGGTTCCTTGTGCCTCTAAATCCACTACTTCATATACCATATCACGTAGTAGTTCACACAATGATGTCAAGTAACAACATCATAACACATGGCATACTGTACAATTTATTCTTTCTATTGAAAATAAATGCAATAACATAATAATTGTGCAATATCAATCAGTGAGTAAGAATCAACATAGAAACATGAAATATTCATGTTTGTTTACTGAAATCAAACTTAGAAGGTTATTTTCCACTCATTTAAATTCGATCCTAGGTCACTGATCTCATATTTGAACTTTGTATATCCCAATTTTGCTCTATAGATCTTGGACTTGTGATTAAAACCTCCAAATCTACCCTCTATCAATTTATTGATAGACCTATTATAGATATAGCATGATTGAGGAATAAGATGAAGATGACAGGAAGAAAATGACCTTTGATGAGTTAAAAATAGATCTCAAGAAAGGGAGAAAGAAGAAGAGAAGGGATCTACAACTAAAAGCTACTTACTACAATAGATCGACGCTTGATCATCAATCTTCGACTGTTCTTAACGGTCCTCCTAAAAGTCATATTACAAATAGCCCTTCTGAGGGATCTGATCTCCAAACCATGATTTAAACACGATTTAAACTTAGTGGAAGCAATTCGATTAGCAGCGGAATACCAAAAATCAGCAGAAATTAAAACTTTTTGAGATAAAGCATTGAAACCATAAAACTTCCTTCATAAAAGGAGATAAACTGTTTACATCTCAGATAATTACTTCTTGAGTAATTATATACAACATGATACAAAATCTCAAGAACTCATAACCAAAATCTCAGACTAAAAGACTCCAAGACCTGAGAGTACAAAGGACACATAGGACTGACTCTAACTACACCACATGGCAGGCTAAATCTCCACCTGAGATTTTACTGCTGCCCCTGGTGCTGCTGCTGCTGGGACTGGTCACCTGTAGACCTGTTCCTCCGTCCTCGACGTCCACCTAAAAATTTGAAGTCTACGGGGTGAGACAATTTTACATAATTGTCCCAGCGAGAGTTATAACTCTCCGCCAGAAGCTTTATTATAGCACCTCAAAGAATAACTTAAGCAGTAAAAGCTTCAAAGTATTCAACATCAGATTTAATAGTAAGCATGAGTTCAACAGTTATGAAACATGAAGACATTTGCACTATACAGTGTAACATCAAACAATCAACTCGTAGTTATCTCTAACAGGTATGCTACGTTGTGGATTATGTTTTTCAAACATTACTTTTATGCCCTGTGGAGATGAGGTTTACCACTCATACTCCAACCAATCACTGCTAAGTGCCTCGGTATCATACTAGGTCATCGAAAGAGCCGGATTCTCATGACCTTCACCTTCCTCAGTCAGTAAGAGGATTACTTGTAGGACATCTTGTGCCTCTACTATAATAGCTTACCAGGGTAATCTGGTCCTTTTCTATTTTAGAGTTACAGTGGCGTTCTGTACTCTCTTCGTCATCAGGAGATTTCATGTTTATCTTCCACTGATACGGATATCTGTGCTTTCTTCATCATCAGGAGGTTTCATGTTTACCATCCACTGATACAGTATGGGATTGTAGTGAAGGATTGACGGATTACACATCTACATCAAACACCTACACTAGGATGTAAGGTTCTACACATCCATATACCCCACATACTCAAAAGTATGTGATCCAGGAGTTCCCTTAGGAAAACCTGTTTCACCATCATTTGATCTCTGACAATGATGGATCTATGATCAGGGCTCTACATTACACTTGATTAGTTAGGTACATTAAGTATTCTTTTAACATCATACATTGTTCTTCAAACAATAACATTAGCATAACAACTATGAAATGAGAATACTAAATGTAACAAGCCTAACTCTCATCAATCATCATTTCTCAATACATTCATCACAAGTCATCTCTAAAGCATGACCTTGATGGTATTTATGGCTCTCACAGCCCATTTAATTCATAGGTTGCCATTGACAAGGCATCAAGATATTTTACTATTCATAAAGCTAACAACATGCTTTCAATGAATATAGCATCATCATCCATACCTGGATATGATCATCTTCATATCAGAACCTGCAAGGTTAATTCAACTAATAAAAGCAATTCAAACCAAGAATTATACTTTCCACTCTTGCCATAAGAGCTAAGTTCCCTGATTCTCATCAATTAGGGCTTACTATTCACATTACATGCCATCACCCTAGAATTAGGGTTTATTATTCACATTACGATAAAAATGAACTCATAACATCATCATGTATGAGGAATATCATCAATGATGCTCTCAGATAAGATTAAGATTTATCAATTATCATAAATAGGGTTTTCATGATCTCACATAGGTGGATCATACCCTAATCATGTACATTCATATATATATATATATTGAAGGTATTTTACTTGTATTTCAACCATAATTGGGATTTTCTCTCTCCTCTTGCTCATAGGTGATGATTACATCCCTCTAGATTGGGTTAGGTCTAATCAACATTGATAAGCCTAGCCAAGTCATCACCATTGTAACCATTGGGGTTTGCATGATAAAAAGGGGTTACCTACTTGAATCCATAAAGGGTATTTTGGTAAAGTTCACCATTGATCATAACATGGGTTAATATACTAACCACTTGACCCTTAATGTCCCTAGGTATCATTAGGGTTTAGGTTGAACAACCATCAAACCATCTAAGCCTTCAAGGCATTAGGCAGACTTATCCTTAAAAGTCCCCAATAGGTTTCACACCTTCAACCTTCAAACGATCCTGAGATCGTTTAAGGTTGTAGACCGTTTAGCTTTGGTTGACTTCAAGACCGCATGACACTCAAGACCATTTACCCTTAAACGATCTTGAGGTCATTTGCCCAAGATAGGGTGAAGACCGTTTAGTCATAGTTTGACTTCTGAAGTCGTTTGAGCTCATTCGGACCTGAAGTCGTTTGAACTCATTCGGTCCCGAAGTCGTATGAACTCATTCGGTCCTGAAGTCGTATGAACTCATTCGGTCCTAAAGTCGTATGAACTCATTCGGTCCTGAAGTCGTATGAACTCATTCGGTCCTGAAGTCGTATGGTCCTAAAAGCTCAAGATCGCATGGACCTCCAAGGTGATTCAAAGGGTAAACTCGATTAGGGTTTCCTATATTGAAGCCTTCAATTGGTCTCAAGCTTGCTAAACACTTATCAATTGAGACAATTAGGGTTAGCCTTAACCAATTGGTCACTCAATTGATCCTCAATTGATATCCAAATAGGGTTGGAGTTGGTTCAATTAAGGTCTATAAACATTCAACCATCAACACTCAACAATATGAATCAAATCGAAGTTAATCCCACCAATTGACCTCCAATCGGGCTCAAACTTGGCCCAAACGGTCTTGGGATCATTTGGATAACCTCCAAACAGTCTTGAGACCGTTTTCCCAAGAATTCATCAAAATCTAAGTTGATTTGATAGGGGTTGAACCTTAATTAAGTCACAAATCAGAAATTTGATTATTTCAATAACCCACTGTAATTGGGCCCTCAATGGATCAAACTACCTTAACCCTAGACCTCCAAATGGTCTTGGGTTGACACCAAACGGTCTTGAGACTGTTTGGATGAGTTCCAAATGGTCTTGAGACCGTTTGCCCATCCATCCTTTGGACTCTAGTGAAAATTCATCAAGGTTTGATCTATTGAGTTGATCATCACATCAATACTTAATTGCAATATGATTTGGTACCTTTGGACCTTCAATTGGTCAACTATACTTGATCCCAGACCTCTAAACGGTCTTGGGTGATCCCCAAACGGTCTTGAGACCGTTTGGGCTAATCAACCCAAAATCACTAATTAACTCATTGGAATTTCAGCACTAATTTCAATTAGGATTTGCCCTATTAATCAACCTTCAACTCATAAATTGTTTGGAATTAATCCATAAAATTAAGTGAGTCATTAATCAACATCATTATGAACAGTAATCCCAAACGGTCAATGCTTGGTCAACCATCTTAAACGGTCTTGAGACCGTTTGCCCAAAAAGGGCAAATTAAACAAATTGAAAATCAGAACTTAATTCAATTGGATTTGCTAATTGATTTGCTTATATCTCACGATTCCTTTGGAGTTAACCCCTAAAATTTTGTGAGTGATTAACCTACATAATTATAAACAAGATTCCCATACGTTTTTCATTTGGTCAACACGATCAAACGGTCTTGAAGGCCGTTTGCCTTCATACGACCCTGAAACCGTTTTCCCACCAAACGGTTGTGTAAACCGTATGGGCAATTGGTGGAGGTCGTTTGGTAAAGTGGAAATCCGTGGATAAGCATAGGAATTAACGCCCTTATCTTCTACCTCAAGAACAGTAGCAGTTCTTCATGATTTTGCTTGCAAGGATGCAAGGGAAGACAGGGAAGAAGAAGAACTAGCAACTATATGCATAGAAAAAGATGTATAATCAAAGCATAAGGTTTAGAGTTATAAAACCCGCCTAAATATTGTTCCTTGAGCTCCAAACTTTCAAGATCCAAGCCTTTAATGGCGTCTTTGAGCTCCACAGGTCGGCCAAGGTGTATTCTCCAAGGAAAGTTGAAAAGGAATGGCTAGAAAGATAAAGCTAGGTGAGCTAGCCATGAATTCAACCTTGAAACGAGTTTCCTCCATGAATTCAAGCAAAAGGGATGATACAAACTTACCTAGGACCCTTGGTCGTCCTTCTCTGCTCCAGAGCTTAGCCGTAGTCAGTTTTGAGCAAGGGGAAAAGAAATGAAAAGAAGAGGATCGTTCCCTTGCTAAGCGGGGAAGGTAGTATATATACTTATGTGAAATTTCAACATAAGAACATATGCTTTCCTCATTTCTCATCTAAGTCCTTCCTTTCTTCTTTGCACGTCCCCACATCTTATTTCTAAGGACAAACTCCTTCTAAGGTCAAGAATTGAGGGCAAAGAGGATCAACCCATCACTAAAGCATACACATAAAAGGGCTATTATACATACACCTTGATTATTCAATCACAAAGGTGTTCTTTATTATATGATTATTCAAATGAAGTGACATTTTCATCATTTCTCTTCTAAATGATTCCAAGAGTCATAAAAGATATTTTAGATGATGTATTTTACAAGTTGCACCCCTCAAATTGGGTAAATTGCACTTTACACCAATTTAGGGTTTTCAAGTACAGGGGTTGCTTCCACAGCTGCACCTTGGTGCTCAAGCTTGGGAAATCCCTCAAACTTCATCATAAACATCCTCATGATGTCTCAACATCAGAGGAACATCTCAACATGTGCAATTTGCAAGTTAATCCCTTAACTGGGTAATTTGCACATAGATCCCTGTATTACAAAACAATGCTACAACTTTATATATAAAGGAGAAAAATTGAAATATATGTTTCTGAGGAACTTAATTACATGCCCAAAGTTAATCACAAGGATTTAATTACATATTTAGGCAAAACACCTAGGGTTAGTTCATAACCCAGGTCAGGGATGTTACAAATTATCCACCCCTTACAAGGATTTCGTCCCCGAAATCGATAAAACGTATTAAGAGAAAATGGCAGGGTATTTCCTTCTCATCTCATCCTCTAGTTCCCAAGTGGCTTCTTCAACACCACGGTGGTTCCAGAGGACTTTCACAAGGCTTAAATCTTTCTTCTTTAACTTTTTAATTCTACTATCAAGGATTGACACTGTTCCTTCCTCATAAGATATATCATCATTCAATTCTACCTCCATAGGTTGTAGAACCGACTCAGTGTCTGGGTGACATTTCTTTAGCATAGAAATGTGAAACACAGGATGTAAACTCTATAACTCTGGTGGAAGCTCTAGTTTATAGGCTACTTTTCCAATCCGTTCAATGATTGGATAAGGCCCCATAAATCTAGGCGCTAACTTCCCTTTCTTTCCAAAACGAAGGACTCCTTTCCAAGGCGAGACCTTGAGATACACTTTGTCTCCAACCTCGAACTCTAAGGGTCTACGACGCTTGTCAGCATAAGATTTCTGCCTATCTTTTGTAGTCTTAATCTGTTGCTGTATTACCTTAATCTTTTCTGTAGTTTGCTGTACAAGATCAGGTCCTAACAACTGATGCTCACCAGTCTCATACCAACACAAGGGTGATCTACAATGTCTACCATACAAGGCTTCATAAGGTGCCATATCAATACTATGCTGATAGCTATTGTTATAGGCAAACTCTATCAAGCTTAGGTGTAGATCCCAACTTCCGGTAAACTGGAGAACACATGTTCTCAACAGGTCTTCCAAGGTCTGTATGGTCCTTTCCGACTGTCCATCAGTCTGTGGATGAAAGGCCGTACTAAACCTTAACTGGGTGCCTAAAGCATTATGAAGTCATTCCCAAAAATGACTTGTAAACTGGGGACCTCTGTCAGAAACTATAGTGACAGGAACTCCGTGCAAACGCACTATCTCTTGAACATACAACTGTGATAACCTTTCAGCAGAATAGGTTGTTTTGACAGGTAAGAAATGTGCTGTCTTAGTCAACCTATCTACAACTACCCAAATGGAATCATGTCCTTTGCTTGTCCTGGGTAGGCCAACAACAAAGTCCATGGTCACATGGTCCCACTTCCAATGTGGTATGGGTAAAGGTTGCATTGTTCCTGCAGGCTTCTGGTGTTCAGATTTAACTTGCTGACACACATGACACCTCAGAACAAATTCTGCAGCATCCTTCTCCATTCCAGGCCACCAATACAGATCTTTTAAATTACGATATATCTTGGTGCTCCCTGGATGCATAGTGTACATTGAAGAATGAACTTCTTCCAGGACTAACTTCCTCAAGTTATCCATATCCGACACTATCATCCTCCCATGATAACATGCTACATGATCATCTGAATCATGGAAACTATCTCACTTTTCATTTCCATACTCTGATCTAATCTGCTGAACTACAACATCAACATGTTGTGCCTCCTTAATCTGCTCTCTTAGGGTAGGTTTAATATGCATCTCAGCCATCAACCCGACTAACAATGACACCTTCAACTGTACATTGTCTTTCCTTAAAGAGATAAGCATATCTCTCTTAGAGCATACTAAAGAGTTTAGTTGTGCTCTATCCATGGTTGATGTTGCTGATTTCCTACTCAAGGCATCTGCAACAACATTGGCCTTCCCTGGATGGTAATCAATTGTACAATCGTAGTCCTTGATTAACTCCATCCAGCGACGTTGCCTCATGTTAAGCTCATGCTGAGAGAAGATATACTTAAGGTTCTTGTGATCTGTGAAAATCTGGAATGTCTCTCCGTAGAGATAATGCCTCCAGATTTTCAATGCATGAACCACGACAGCTAACTCTAGATCATGTGTTGGATAATTCTCCTCGTGCTTCTTAAGCTGTCGGGAAGCAAAAGAAATCACTTGTTTATCCTGCGTCAACACACATCCAAGTCCATTCTTGGAGGCATCACAGAAGACTACATATCCTTTTCCTTGCTCAGGTAGCACAAGCACAGGTGCACTTGTCAACCTCTCCTTCAACAACTAAAAGGACTGTTGACACTTATCACTCCAAGAAAAAAGAGCATCTTTCCGGGTTAACTTGGTCAAAGGTAAGGCTATAGAGATAAAGTTTTTAATAAACCTTCGATAGTAACCAGCTAACCCCAAGAAGCTTCGAATCTCCGTCGGTGTCTTCGGTTGTTCCCATTGTAGAACAGATTCTACCTTTGCAGGGTCAACACGAATTCCCGAGGCAGATATCACATGTACAAGAAAAGATACCTCTGGCAGCCAGAACTCACACTTGCTAAACTTAGCATACAGCTTATGTTCTCTTAGCAAGGTCAAATCTTGGCGAAGATGCTGCTCATGCTGCTGAGCATCCTTACTATAGATCAGAATGTCATCTATGAAGACGACAACACACTGATCAAGGAAGGGTCAAAAAACTCTATTCATGAGTTCCATAAATGCAGCTGGTGCATTGGTTAGTCCAAACAACATAACCGTGAACTCATAGTGACCATATCTTGTCCTAAAAGCAGACTTGGATATGTCACTATCCTTAATGCGGAGTTGATGATATCCAGATCTCAAATCTATCTTTGAGAAGACTGTTGCACCACGCAACTGGTCAAAAAGATCATCAATCCTCGGCAAAGGGTACTTGTTCTTTATTGTTACTTTATTAAGTTGTCTGTAGTCAATGCACAACCGCATTGACCCATCTTTCTTTTTAACAAGAAAGACCGGAGCACCCCAAGGTGAAGTGCTCGGTCGGATAAAACCCTTCTCAAGTAACTCTTGAATATGTTTCTTGAGTTCTGCCATCTCGGCAGGCACCATCCTATACGGTGTCTGGGCTATGGGTTTCTTATCTGGGACCAAATTGATCTCAAAATCAATCTCCCGAGGTGGTGGTATACCAGGAAGTTTTTAGGAAACACATCCTCGAATTCCCTGACTATGGGAACTTTAGCAGGATTGGAACTTTCCTTAGTAACATCTACCACATGGGCCAAGAATGCATAACATCCTTGCCTCAACAGCTTATCAGCAACCATAGCTGATACAAGACAGGTGGGCAGAATCTTTCTTTCACCTTGAAAGATCCATGTGTTGCCTTCATCAACAAACACAGCCAACTTGGATTCACAATCCAAGACAACTCTATACCTTTCTAAGGTATCCATCCCAAGGATTATATCAAATTCTTGCATATCAAGTGGTATAAGGTCCACTTGAATGCGATGATCAGAAAAGAAGAGGATGCAGGGAGAACATACCTCCTGCAAAATGGCAGACCCATTCAACGGAGTCTCCAACAACAAACTATCTGCCCTATGACTAATCGTCATATTGTAGTTACTAATCACTCTCCGAGTGATAAAAGAATGCGTAGCACCCGGGTCAATCAGAACAGATACAATACAGGATGTAGACATATCAGAATATAAAAGTTCCATCTGACCTGCCACTATCCGTGGATTGACCACTGCTTCAGGTGGGTTCATAGCATAAAACCTCACTGTCGCCTGGGGTTGAGGTGGTGCTGATGATCCAGCTTGAGACGCTTGCCCGCGTCCTCTAGCTGCTCCTTGAGGTTGTCTTCTCTATGATCCCTGTTGACTCTGTCTCTGAGGTTGTGTCATACTGACAGGTCTAGATCGGTAGTCCTTCATCAAGTGTCCCACCTTCCCACAGTTGTAGCAACTTCTTTCCATTTGTTGTGGTCTTGGTGGTCCAGTAACTGACATTGATGCAGAACTGTGAGTCTCTTGTTGAGGTAGGCTTTGTCCCCTACCTCTACTTGGTGACCACTGAGTTTGGGAACTTAATCTGAGTGGTGGAGGGTTAGGTGTAGAGAATCTCAGTTTCATGGAATCCCTAGATGAAGAACCCTGGAACTGTGGATATCTTTTCTAGGTTTGCCTCTTCTCAACCACAGATCTCTCTATCCTTCAGACTGACTCAACGAAGGTAGATAATCTCTCTCGGTTTTCTAAGGCAGACACAGGGGTTGATATATCAACATTCAAACCCTTCTCGAATCTCCTGATTCTTTCCTCTTCTGTGGAAGCCATGTGCGGACAGAACCGCAGCAACTCCATGAACTTAGCTTCATACTCACTAATGTTCATCATGCCCTGCCTCAATCTCTCAAACTGAGAGATCTTCTCATCTAGGAAGGTCTTTGGAAAATATCAATTGATAAATTCCCGACGAAACTCTTCCCACGAGAACTCTATCCCAGGTCTCTTCTGCTATTCCATGTTCCACCAGTGACCATCACTGCCTTTGAGAAGATAGACAACATGTCTAACCTTCTCAGCCTCTGGGATATTAAGAATCCTGAAAGCCTTCTCCAACTCTGTTAACCACAGATCAGCATCTGCGGGGTCGGCAGTCCCAAAGTACTCGGTAGCTCTGACACAACGAAGTCGCTCAAACGTCTTACCGATACCTTGTCCTTCAGGCTGGGCAGGTGCCCTAGGTGCAGGAATGGACATCTTGTCAGTTATGTGTGTCATGGCAGTCATAAACTGCCCAAACATCGTCTGAACTGCTGGGTTACCCATATCAGCTGGGTCAAACTGGGGTGGTTCAGGTGCAGGATGTTCTATTTCTGGACCCCTTGCACCGCCTCGAGGTGCACTAGCACTACTCTCTGCCACGTACTCATCATGTGGCTCTTCCATCCTTATGTATCTTCTTCTCCTGAGGAGCAGAAGATTCTATTAGATAAGGAAGAGATACTAAGGATAGACTCGACATCCTAAGTCCTATGCCTCTGTAGACTCAGCGAACCTAGAGCTCTGATACCACTTAATTGAGGGCTCTGATCTCCAAACCACGATATAAACACGATTTAAACTTAGCGGAAGCGATTCGATTAGCAGCGGAATACCAAAAATCAGCGAAAATTAAACTTTTTGAGATAAAGCATTGAAACCATAAAACTTCCTTCATAAAAGGAGATAAACTGTTTACATCTCAGATAATTACTTCTTGAGTAATTATATACAACATGATACAAAATCTCAAGAACTCATAACCAAAATCTCAGACCAAAAGACTCCAAGACCTGAGAGTACAGAGGACACATAGGACTGACTTTAACTACACCACATGGCAGGCTAAATCTCCACCTGAGATTTTATTAGCTACCCCTGGTGCTGCTGCTGCTGGGACTGGTCACCTGTAGACCTGTTCCTCCATCCTCGACGTCCACCTAAAAAGTTGAAGTCTATGGGGTGAGACAATTTTACATAATTGTCCCAGCGAGAGTTATAACTCTCCGCCAGAAGCTTTATTATAGCACCTCAAAGAATAACTTAAGCAGTAAAAGCTTCAAAGTATTCAACATCAGATTTAATAGTAAGCATGAGTTCAACAGTTATGAAACATGAAGACATTTGCACTATACAGTGTAACATCAAACAATCAACTCGTAGTTATCTCTAACAGGTATGCTACGTTGTGGATTATGTTTTTCAAACATTACTTTTATGCCCTGTGGAGATGAGGTTTACCACTCATACTCCAACTAATCACTGCTAAGTGCCTCGGTATCATACTAGGTCATCGAAAGAGCCGGATTCTCATGACCTTCACCTTCCTCAGTCAGTAAGAGGATTACTTGTAGGACATCTTGTGCCTCTACTATAATAGCTTACCAGGGTAATCTGGTCCTTTTCTATTTTAGAGTTACAGTGGCGTTCTGTACTCTCTTCGTCATCAGGAGATTTCATGTTTATCTTCCACTGATACGGATATCTGTGCTTTCTTCTTCATCAGGAGGTTTCATGTTTACCATCCACTGATACAGTATGGGATTGTAGTGAAGGATTGACGGATTACACATCTACATCAAACACCTACACTAGGATGTAAGGTTCTACACATCCATATACCCCACATACTCAAAAGTATGTGATCCAGGAGTTCCCTTAGGAAAACCTGTTTCACCATCATTTGATCTCTGACAATGATGGATCTATGATCAGGGCTCTACATTACACTTGATTAGTTAGGTACATTAAGTATTCTTTTAACATCATACATTGTTCTTCAAACAATAACATTAGCATAACAGCTATGAAATGAGAATACTAAATGTAACAAGCCTAACTCTCATCAATCATCATTTCTCAATACATTCATCACAAGTCATCTCTAAAGCATGACCTTGATGGTATTTATGGCTCTCACAGCCCATTTAATTCATAGGTTGCCATTGACAAGGCATCAAGATATTTTACTATTCATAAAGCTAACAACATGCTTTCAATGAATATAGCATCATCATCCATACCTGGATATGATCATCTTCATATCAGAACCTGCAAGGTTAATTCAACTAATAAAAGAAATTCAAACCAAGAATTATACTTTCCACTCTTGCCATAAGAGCTAAGTTCCCTGATTCTCATCAATTAGGGTTTACTATTCACATTACATGCCATCACCCTAGAATTAGGGTTTATTATTCACATTACGATAAAAATGAACTCATAACATCATCATGTATGAGGAATATCATCAATGATGCTCTCAGATAAGATTAAGATTTATCAATTATCATAAATAGGGTTTTCATGATCTCACATAGGTGGATCATACCCTAATCATGTACATTCATATATATATATTGAAGGTATTTTACTTGTATTTCAACCATAATTGGGATTTTCTCTCTCCTCTTGCTCATAGGTGATGATTACATCCCTCTAGATTGGGTTAGGTCTAATCAACATTGATAAGCCTAGCCAAGTCATCACCATTGTAACCATTGGGGTTTGCATGATAAAAAGGGGTTACCTACTTGAATCCATAAAGGGTATTTTGGTAAAGTTCACCATTGATCATAACATGGGTTAATATACTAACCACTTGACCCTTAATGTCCCTAGGTATCATTAGGGTTTAGGTTGAACAACCATCAAACCATCTAAGCCTTCAAGGCATTAGGCAGACTTATCCTTAAAAGTCCCCAATAGGTTTCACACCTTCAACCTTCAAACGATCCTGAGATCGTTTAAGGTTGTAGACCGTTTAGCTTTGGTTGACTTCAAGACCGCATGACACTCAAGACCATTTACCCTTAAACGATCTTGAGGTCATTTGCCCAAGATAGGGTGAAGACCGTTTAGTCATAGTTTGACTTCTGAAGTCGTTTGAGCTCATTCGGACCTGAAGTCGTTTGAACTCATTCGGTCCCGAAGTCGTATGAACTCATTCGGTCCTGAAGTCATATGAACTCATTCGGTCCTAAAGTCGTATGAACTCATTCGGTCCTGAAGTCGTATGAACTCATTCGGTCCTGAAGTCGTATGGTCCTAAAAGCTCAAGATCGCATGGACCTCCAAGGTGATTCAAAGGGTAAACTCGATTAGGGTTTCCTATATTGAAGCCTTCAATTGGTCTCAAGCTTGCTAACCACTTATCAATTGAGACAATTAGGGTTAGCCTTAACCAATTGGTCACTCAATTGATCCTCAATTGATATCCAAATAGGGTTGGAGTTGGTTCAATTAAGGTCTATAAACATTCAACCATCAACACTCAACAATATGAATCAAATCGAAGTTAATCCCACCAATTGACCTCCAATCGGGCTCAAACTTGGCCCTAACGGTCTTGGGATCATTTGGACAACCTCCAAACAGTCTTGAGACCGTTTTCCCAAGAATTCATCAAAATCTAAGTTGATTTGATAGGGGTTGAACCTTAATTAAGTCACAAATCAGAAATTTGATTATTTCAATAACCCACTGTAATTGGGCCCTCAATTGATCAAACTACCTTAACCCTAGACCTCCAAACGGTCTTGGGTTGACACCAAACGGTCTTGAGACTGTTTGGATGAGTTCCAAATGGTCTTGAGACCGTTTGCCCATCCATCCTTTGGACTCTAGTGAAAATTCATCAAGGTTTGATCTATTGAGTTGATCATCACATCAATACTTAATTGCAATATGATTTGGTACCTTTGGACCTTCAATTGGTCAACTATACTTGATCCCAGACCTCTAAACGGTCTTGGGTGATCCCCAAACGGTCTTGAGACCGTTTGGGCTAATCAACCCAAAATCACTAATTAACTCATTGGAATTTCAGCACTAATTTCAATTAGGATTTTCCCTATTAATCAACCTTCAACTCATAAATCGTTTGGAATTAATCCATAAAATTAGGTGAGTCATTAATCAACATCATTATGAACAGTAATCCCAAACGGTCAATGCTTGGTCAACCATCTTAAACGGTCTTGAGACCGTTTGCCCAAAAAGGGAAAATTAAACAAATTGAAAATCAGAACTTAATTCAATTGGATTTGCTAATTGATTTGCTTATATCTCACGATTCCTTTGGAGTTAACCCCTAAAATTTTGTGAGTGATTAACCTACATAATTATAAACAAGATTCCCATACGGTTGTCGTTTGGTCAACACGATCAAACGGTCTTGAAGGCCGTTTGCCTTCATATGACCCTGAAACCGTTTTCCCACCAAACGGTTGTGTAAACCGTATGGGCAATTGGTGGAGGTCGTTTGGTAAAGTGGAAATCCGTGGATAAGCATAGGAATTAACGCCCTTATCTTCTACCTCAAGAACAGTAGCAGTTCTTCACGATTTTGCTTGCAAGGATGCAAGGGAAGATAGGGAAGAAGAAGAACTAGCAACTATATGCATAGAAAAAGATGTATAATCAAAGCATAAGGTTTAGAGTTATAAAACCCACCTAAAGATTGTTACTTGAGCTCCAAAATTTCAAGCTCCAAGCCTTTAATGGCGTCTTTGAGCTCCACAGGTCGGCCAAGGTGTATTCTCCAAGGAAAGTTGAAAAGGAATGGCTAGAAAGATAAAGCTAGGTGAGCTAGCCATGAATTCAACCTTGAAAACGAGTTTCCTCCATGAATTCAAGCAAAAGGGATGATCCAAACTTACCTAGGACCCTTGGTCGTCCTTCTCTACTCCAGAGCTTATCCATAGTTGGTTTTGAGCAAGGGGAAAAGAAATGAAAAGAAGAGGATCGTTCCCTTGCTAAGTGGGGAAGGTAGTATATATACTTAGGTGAAATTTCAACATAAGAACATATGCTTTCCTAATTTCTCATCTAAGTCCTTCCTTTCTTCTTTGCACGTCCCCACATCTTATTTTTAAGGACAAAATCCTTCTAAGGTCAAGAATTGAGGGCAAAGAGGATCAACCCATCACTAAAGCATACACATAAAAGGGCTATTATACATACACCTTGATTATTCAATCACAAATGTGGTCTTTATTATATGATTATTCAAATGAAGTGACCTTTTCATAATTTCTCTTCTAAATGATGCCAAGAGTCATAAAAGATATTTTAGATTATGTATTTTACAAGTTTCACCCCTCAAATTGGGTAAATTGCACTTTACACCAATTTAGGGTTTTCAAGTACAGGGGTTGCTTCTACAGCTGCACCTTGGTGCTCAAGCTTGGGAAATCCCTCAAACTTCATCATAAACATCCTCATGATGTCTCAACATCAGAGGAACTTCTCAACATGTGCAATTTGCAAGTTAATCCCTTAACTGGGTAATTTGGACATAGATCCCTGTATTACAAAACAATGCTACAACTTTATATATAAAGGAGCAAAATTGAAATATATGTTTCTGAGGAACTTAATTACATGCCCAAAGTTAATCACAAGGATTTAATTACATATTTAGGCAAAACACCTAGGGTTAGTTCATAACCCAGGTCAGGGATGTTACAAATTATCCACCCCTTACAAGGATTTCGTCCCCGAAATCGATAAAACGTATTAAGAGAAAAGGGCAGGGTATTTCCCTCTCATCTCATCCTCTAGTTCCCAAGTGGCTTCTTCAACACCACGGTGGTTCCAGAGGACTTTCACAAGGCTTAAATCTTTCTTCTTTAACTTTTTAATTCTGCTATCAAGGATTGACGCTGTTCCTTCCTCATAAGATATATCATCATTCAATTCTACCTCCATAGGTTGTAGAACCGACTCAGTGTCTGGGTGACATTTCTTTAGCATAGAAATGTGAAACACAGGATGTAAACTCTGTAACTCTGGTGGAAGCTCTAGTTTATAGGCTACTTTTCCAATCCGTTCAATGATTGGATAAGGCCCCATAAATCTAGGCGCTAACTTCCCTTTCTTTCCAAAACGAAGGACTCCTTTCCAAGGCGAGACCTTGAGATACACTTTGTCTCCAACCTCGAACTCTAAGGGTCTACGACACTTGTCAGCATAAGATTTCTGCCTATCTTTTGTAGTCTTAATCTGTTGCTGTATTACCTTAATCTTTTCTGTAGTTTGCTACACAAGATCAGGTCCTAACAACTGATGCTCACCAGTCTCATACCAACACAAGGGTGATCTACAATGTCTACCATACAAGGCTTCATAAGGTGCCATATCAATACTATGCTGATAGCTATTGTTATAGGCAAACTCTATCAAGCTTAGGTGTAGATCCCAACTTCTGGTAAACTGGAGAACACATGTTCTCAACAGGTCTTCCAAGGTCTGTATGGTCCTTTCCGACTGTCCATCAGTCTGTGGATGAAAGGCCGTACTAAACCTTAACTGGGTGCCTAAAGCATTATGAAGTCATTCCCAAAAATGACTTGTAAACTGGGGACCTCTGTCAGAAACTATAGTGACAGGAACTCCGTGCAAACGCACTATCTCTTGAACATACAACTGTGATAACCTTTCAGCAGAATAGGTTGTTTTGACAGGTAAGAAATGTGCTGTCTTAGTCAACCTATCTACAACTACCCAAATGGAATCATGTCCTTTGCTTGTCCTGGGTAGGCCAACAACAAAGTCCATGGTCACATGTTCCCACTTCCAATGTGGTATGGGTAAAGGTTGCATTGTTCCTGCAGGCTTCTGGTGTTCAGATTTAACTTGCTGACACACAGGACACCTCAGAACAAATTCTGCAGCATCCTTCTCCATTCCAGGCCACCAATACAGATCTTTTAAATTACGATACATCTTTGTGCTCCCTGGATGCATAGTGTACATTGAAGAATGAGCTTCTTCCAGGACTAACTTCCTCAAGTTATCCACATCCGGCACTATCATCCTCCCATGATAACATGCTACATGATCATCTGAATCATGGAAACTATCTCACTTTTCATTTCCATACTCTGATCTAATCTGCTGAACTACAACATCAACATGTTGTGCCTCCTTAATCTGCTCTCTTAGGGTAGGTTTAATATGCATCTCAGCCATCAACCCGACTAACAATGACACCTTCAACTGTACATTGTCTTGCCTTAAAGAGATAAGCATATCTCTCTTAGAGCATACTAAAGAGTTTAGTTGTGCTCTATCCATGGTTGATGTTGCTGATTTCCTACTCAAGGCATCTGCAACAACATTGGCCTTCCCTGGATGGTAATCAATTGTACAATCGTAGTCCTTGATTAACTCCATCCAGCGACGTTGCCTCATGTTAAGCTCATGCTGAGAGAAGATATACTTAAGGTTCTTGTGATCTGTGAAAATCTGGAATGTCTCTCCGTAGAGATAATGCCTCCAGATTTTCAATGCATGAACCACGACAGCTAACTCTAGATCATGTGTTGGATAATTCTCCTCGTGCTTCTTAAGCTGTCGGGAAGCAAAAGAAATCACTTGTTTATCCTGCGTCAACACACATCCAAGTCCATTCTTGGAGGCATCACAGAAGACTACATATCCTTTTCCTTGCTCAGGTAGCACAAGCACAGGTGCACTTGTCAACCTCTCCTTCAACAACTGAAAGGACTGTTGACACTTATCACTCCAAGAAAAAAGAGCATCTTTCCGGGTTAACTTGGTCAAAGGTAAGGCTATAGAGATAAAGTTTTTAATAAACCTTCGATAGTAACCAGCTAACCCCAAGAAGCTTCGAATCTCCGTCGGTGTCTTCGGTTGTTCCCATTGTAGAACAGATTCTACCTTTGCAGGGTCAACACGAATTCCCGAGGCAGATATCACATGTACAAGAAAAGATACCTCTGGCAGCCAGAACTCACACTTGCTAAACTTAGCATACAACTTATGTTCTCTTAGCAAGGTCAAATCTTGGCGAAGATGCTGCTCATGCTGCTGAGCATCCTTACTATAGATCAGAATGTCATCTATGAAGACGACAACACACTGATCAAGGAAGGGTCGAAAAAATCTATTCATGAGTTCCATAAATGCAGCTGGTGCATTGGTTAGTCCAAACAACATAACCGTGAACTCATAGTGACCATATCTTGTCCTAAAAGCAGACTTGGATATGTCACTATCCTTAATGCGGAGTTGATGATATCCAGATCTCAAATCTATCTTTGAGAAGACTGTTGCACCACGCAACTGGTCAAAAAGATCATCAATCCTCGGCAAAGGGTACTTGTTCTTTATTGTTACTTTATTAAGTTGTCTGTAGTCAATGCACAACCGCATTGACCCATCTTTCTTTTTAACAAGAAAGACCGGAGCACCCCAAGGTGAAGTGCTCGGTCGGATAAAACCCTTCTCAAGTAACTCTTGAATATGTTTCTTGAGTTCTGCCATCTCGGCAGGCGCCATCCTATACGGTGTCTGGGCTATGGGTTTCGTATCTGGGACCAAATTGATCTCAAAATCAATCTCCCGAGGTGGTGGTATACCAGGAAGTTTTTAGGAAACACATCCTTGAATTCCCTGACTATGGGAACTTTAGCAGGATTGGAACTTTCCTTGGTAACATCTACCACATGGGCCAAGAATGCATAACATCCTTGCCTCAACAGCTTATCAGCAACCATAGCTGATACAAGACAGGTGGGCAGAATCTTTCTTTCACCTTGAAAGATCCATGTGTTGCCTTCATCAGCAAACACAGCCAACTTGGATTCACAATCCAAGACAACTCTATACCTTTCTAAGGTATCCATCCCAAGGATTATATCAAATTCTTGCATATCAAGTGGTATAAGGTCCACTTGAATGCGATGATTAGAAAAGAAGAGGATGCAGGGAGAACATACCTCCTGCAAAACGGCAGACCCATTCAACGAAGTCTCCAACAACAAACTATCTGCCCTATGACTAACCGTCATATTGCAGTTACTAATCACTCTCCGAGTGATAAAAGAATGCGTAGCACCCGGGTCAATCAGAACAGATACAATACAGGATGTAGACATATCATAATATAAAAGTTCCATCTGACCTGCCACTACCCGTGGATTGACCACTGCTTCAGGTGGGTTCATAGCATAAAACCTCGCTGTCGCCTGGGGTTGAGGTGGTGCTGATGATCCAGCTTGAGACGCTTGCCCGCGTCCTCGAGCTGCTCCTTGAGGTTGTCTTCTCTATGATCCCTGTTGACTCTGTCTCTGAGGTTGTGTCATACTGACAGGTCTAGATCGGTAGTCCTTCATCAAGTGTCCCACCTTCCCACAGTTGTAGCAACTTCTTTCCATTTGTTGTGGTCTTGGTGGTCCAGTAACTGACATTGATGTAGAACGGTGAGTCTCTTGTTGAGGTAGGCTTTGTCGCTGCCTCTACTTGGTGACCACTGAGTTTGGGAACTTGATCTGGGTGGTGGAGGGTTAGGTGTAGAGAATCTCAGTTTCATGGAATCCCTAGATGAAGAACCTTGGAACTGTGGATATCTTTTCTGGGTTTGCCTCTTCTCAACCACAGATCTCTCTATCCTTCAGACTGACTCAACGAAGGTAGATAATCTCTCTCGGTTTTCTAAGGCAGACACAGGGGTTGATATATCAACATTCAAACCCTTCTCGAATCTCCTGATTCTTTCCTCTTCTGTGGAAGCCATGTGCGGACAGAACCGCAAAAACTCCATGAACTTAGCTTCATACTCACTAATGTTCATCATGCCCTGCCTCAATCTCTCAAACTGAGAGATCTTCTCATCTAGGAAGGTCTTTGGAAAATATCAATTGATAAATTCCCGACGAAACTCTTCCCACGAGAACTCTATCCCAGGTCTCTTCTGCTATTCCATGTTCCACCAGTGACCATCACTACCTTTGAGAAGATAGACAACATGTCTAACCTTCTCAGCCTCCGGGATATTAAGAATCCTGAAAGCCTTCTCCAACTCTGTTAACCACAGATCAGCATCTGCGGGGTCGGCAGTCCCAAAGTACTCGGTAGCTCTTACACAACGAAGTCGCTCGAACGTCTTACCGATACCTTGTCCTTCAGGCTGGGCAGGTGCCCTAGGTGTAGGAATGGACATCTTGTCAGTTATGTGTGTCATGGCAGTCATAAACTGCCCAAACATCGTCTGAACTGCTGGGTTACCCATATCAGCTGGGTCAAACTGGGGTGGTTCAGGTGCAGGCTGTTCTATTTCTGGACCCCTTGCACTGCCTCGAGGTGCACTAGCACTACTCTCTGCCACGTACTCATCATGTGGCTCTTCCATCCTTATGTATCTTCTTCTCCTGAGGAGCAGAAGATTCTATTAGATAAGGAAGAGATACTAAGGATAGACTCGACATCCTAAGTCCTATGCCTCTGTAGACTCAGCGAACCTAGAGCTCTGATACCACTTAATTGAGGGCTCTGATCTCCAAACCACGATATAAACACGATTTAAACTTAGCGGAAGCGATTCGATTAGCAGCGGAATACCAAAAATCAGCGGAAATTAAAACTTTTTGAGATAAAGCATTGAAACCATAAAACTTCCTTCATAAAAGGAGATAAACTGTTTACATCTCAGATAATTACTTCTTGAGTAATTATATACAACATGATACAAAATCTCAAGAACTCATAACCAAAATCTCAGACCAAAAGACTCCGACACATAGGACTGACTCTAACTACACCACATGGCAGGCTAAATCTCCACCTGAGATTTTATTAGCTACCCCTGGTGCTGCTGCTGCTGGGACTGGTCACCTGTAGACCTGTTCCTCCATCCTCGACGTCCACCTAAAAAGTTGAAGTCTATGGAGTGAGACAATTTTACATAATTGTCCCAGCGAGAGTTATAACTCTCCGCCAGAAGCTTTATTATAGCACCTCAAAGAATAACTTAAGCAGTAAAAGCTTCAAAGTATTCAACATCAGATTTAATAGTAAGCATGAGTTCAACAGTTATGAAACATGAAGACATTTGCACTATACAGTGTAACATCAAACAATCAACTCGTAGTTATCTCTAACAGGTATGCTACATTGTGGATTATGTTTTTCAAACATTACTTTTATGCCCTGTGGAGATGAGGTTTACCACTCATACTCCAACCAATCACTGCTAAGTGCCTCGGTATCATACTAGGTCATCGAAAGAGCCGGATTCTCATGACCTTCACCTTCCTCAGTCAGTAAGAGGATTACTTGTAGGACATCTCGTGCCTCTACTATAATAGCTTACCAGGGTAATCTGGTCCTTTTCTATTTTAGAGTTACAGTGGCGTTCTGTACTCTCTTCGTCATCAGGAGATTTCATGTTTATCTTCCACTGATACGGATATCTATGCTTTCTTCGTCATCAAGAGGTTTCATGTTTACCATCCACTGATACGATATGGGATTGTGGTGAAGGATTGACGGATTACACATCTACATCAAACACCTACACTAGGATGTAAGGTTCTACACATCCATATACCCCACATACTCAAAAGTATGTGATCCAGGAGTTCCCTTAGGAAAACCTGTTTCACCATCATTTGATCTCTGACAATGATGGATCTATGATCAGGGCTCTACATTACACTTGATTAGTTAGGTACATTCAATATTATTTTAACATCATACATTGTTCTTCAATCAATAACATTAGCATAACAACTATGAAATGAGAATACTAAATGTAACAAGCCTAACTCTTATCAATCATCATTTCTCAACACATTCATCACAAGTCATCTTTAAAGCATGACCTTGATGGTATTAATGGCTCTCACAGCCCATTTAATTCATAGGTTGCCATTGACAAGGCATCAAGATATTTTACTATTCATAAATCTAACAACATGCTTTCAATGAATATAGCATCATCATCCATACCTGGATATGATCATCTTCATATCAGAACCTGCAAGGTTAATTCAACTGATAAAAACAATTCAAATCAAGAATTATACTTTCCACTCTTGCCATAAGATCATAGTTCCCTGATTCTCATCAATTAGGGTTTACTATTCACATTACATGCCATCACCCTAGAATTAGGGTTTATTATTCACATTACGATAAAAATGAACTCATAACATCATCATGTATGAGGAATATCATCAATGATGCTCTCAGATAAGATTAAGATTTATCAATTATCATAAATAGGGTTTTCATGATCTCACATAGGTGGATCATACCCTAATCATGTACATTCATATATATATATTGAAGGTATTTTACTTGGATTTCAACCATAATTGGGATTTTCTCTCTCCTCTTGCTCATAGGTGATGATTACATCCCTCTAGATTGGGTTAGGTCTAATCAACATTGATAAGCCTAGCCAAGTCATCACCATTGTATCCATTGGGGTTTGCATGATAAAAAGGGGTTACCTACTTGAAACCATAAAGGGTATTTTGGTAAAGTTCACCATTGATCATAACATGGGTTAATATACTAACCACTTGACCCTTGATGTCCCTAGGTATCATTAGGGTTTAGGTTGAACAACCATCAAACCATCTAAGCCTTCAAGGCATTAGGCAGACTTATCCTTAAAAGTCCCCAATAGGTTTCACACCTTCAACCTTCAAACGATCCT
Organism: Alisma plantago-aquatica; assembly: GCA_963693085.1. Classification (NCBI taxonomy): domain Eukaryota; kingdom Viridiplantae; phylum Streptophyta; class Magnoliopsida; order Alismatales; family Alismataceae; genus Alisma; species Alisma plantago-aquatica. The sequence continues at coordinate 647,453,548 of OY856410.1, forward strand.
GAGATCGTTTAAGGTTGTAGACCGTTTAGCTTTGGTTGAATTCAAGACCGCATGACACTCAAGACCGTTTACCCTTAAACGATCTTGAGGTCATTTGCCCAAGATAGGGTGAAGACCATTTAGTCATAGTTTGACTTCTGAAGTCGTTTGAGCTCATTCAGACCTGAAGTCGTTTGAACTCATTCGGTCCCGAAGTCGTATGAACTCATTTGGTCCTGAAGTCGTATGAACTCATTCGGTCCTGAAGTCGTATGAACTCATTCGGTCCTGAAGTCATATGAACTCATTCGGTCCTGAAGTCGTATGGTTCTAAAAGCTCAAGATCTCATGGACCTCCAAGGTGATTCAAAGGGTAAACTCGATTAGGGTTTCCTATGTTGAAGCCTTCAATTGGCCTCAAGCTTGCTAACCACTTATCAATTGAGACAATTAGGGTTAGCCTTATCCAATTGGTCACTCAATTGATCCTCAATTGATATCCAAATAGGGTTGGAGTTGGTTCAATTAAGGTCTATAAACATTCAACCATCAACACTCAACAATATGAATCAAATCGAAGTTAATCCCACCAATTGACCTCCAATCGGGCTCAAACTTGGCCCAAACGGTCTTGGGATCGTTTGGATAACCTCCAAACGGTCTTGAGACCGTTTTCCCAAGAATTCATCAAAATCTAAGTTGATTTGATAGGGGTTGAACCTTAATTAAGTCACAAATCAGCAATTTGATTATTTCAATAACCCACTGTAATTAGGCCCTCAATTGATCAAATTACCTTAACCCTAGACCTCCAAACGGTCTTGGGTTGACACAAACGTTCTTGAAACCGTTTGGATGAGTTCCAAATGGTCTTGAGACCGTTTGCCCATCCATCCTTTGGACTCTAGTGAAAATTCATCAAGGTTTGATCTATTGAGTTGATCATCACATCAATACTTAATTGCAATATGATTTGGTACCTTTGGACCTTCAATTGGTCAACTATACTTGACCCCAGACCTATAAACGGTCTTGGGTGATCCCCAAACGGTCTTGAGACCGTTTGGATGATTCCCCAAACGGTCTTGAGACCATTTGGGCTAATCAACCCAAAATCACTAATTAACTCATTGAAATTTCAGCACTGATTTCAATTAGGATTTGCCCTATTAATCAACCTTCAACTCATAACTCGTTTGGAATTAATCCATCAAATTCGGTGAGTCATTAATCAACATCATTATGAACAGTAATCCCAAACGGTCAACTCTTGGTCAACCATCTTAAACGGTCTTGAGACCGTTTGCCCAAAAAGGGCAAATTAAACAGATTGAAAATCAGAACTTAATTCAATTGGATTTGCTAATTGATTTGCTTATATCTCACGATTCCTTTGGAGTTAACCCCTCAAATTTTGTGGGTGATTAACCTACATAATTATAAACAAGATTCCCATACGGTCGTCGTTTGGTCAACGCGATAAAATGGTCTTGAAGGCCGTTTGCCTTCATACGACCCTGAAACCGTTTGCCCACCAAACGGTTGTGTAAACCGTATGGGCAATTGGTGGAGGTCATTTGGTAAAGTGGAAATCCGTGGATAAGCATAGGAATTAACGCCCTTATCTTCTACCTCAAGAACAGTAGCAGTTCTTCACGATTTTGCTTGCAAGGATGCAAGGGAAGATAGGGAAGAAGAAGAACTAGCAACTATATGCATAGAAAAAGATGTATAATCAAAGCATAAGGTTTAGAGTTATAAAACCCACCTAAAGATTGTTACTTGAGCTCCAAAATTTCAAGCTCCAAGCCTTTAATGGCGTCTTTGAGCTCCACAGGTCGGCCAAGGTGTATTCTCCAAGGAAAGTTGAAAAGGAATGGCTAGAAAGATAAAGCTAGGTGAGCTAGCCATGAATTCAACCTTGAAAACGAGTTTCCTCCATGAATTCAAGCAAAAGGGATGATCCAAACTTACCTAGGACCCTTGGTCATCCTTCTCTGCTCCAGAGCTTATCCGTAGTTGATTTTGAGCAAGGGGAAAAGAAATGAAAAGAAGAGGATCGTTCCCTTGCTAAGTGGGGAAGGTAGTATATATACTTAGGTGAAATTTCAACATAAGAACATATGCTTTCCTAATTTCTCATCTAAGTCCTTCCTTTCTTCTTTGCACGTCCCCACATCTTATTTCTAAGGACAAACTCCTTCTAAGGTCAAGAATTGAGGGCAAAGAGGATCAACCCATCACTAAAGCATACACATAAAAGGGCTATTATACATACACCTTGATTATTCAATCACAAATGTGGTCTTTATTATATGATTATTCAAATGAAGTGACATTTTCATAATTTCTCTTCTAAATGATGCCAAGAGTCATAAAAGATATTTTAGATTATGTATTTTACAAGTTTCACCCCTCAAATTGGGTAAATTGCACTTTACACCAATTTAGGGTTTTCAAGTACAGGGGTTGCTTCCACAGCTGCACCTTGGTGCTCAAGCTTGGGAAATCCCTCAAACTTCATCATAAACATCCTCATGATGTCTCAACATCAGAGGAACATCTCAACATGTGCAATTTGCAAGTTAATCCCTTAACTGGGTAATTTGCACATAGATCCCTGTATTATAAAACAATGCTACAACTTTATATATAAAGGAGCAAAATTGAAATATATGTTTTTGTGGAACTTAATTACATGCCCAAAGTTAATCACAAGGATTTAATTACATATTTAGGCAAAACACCTAGGGTTAGTTCATAACCCAGGTCAGGGATGTTACACCTTCTGTCAACCTCTTCACGTTTTTAGGGCTCTGGAAAGTTGTAATCATTTTACTAATTGGATATCCTGGGTGGATGAGTAGTTCATTCTCATTAGTCTGTGTGGCCCGTTGGCCTGTGCGGTTGTTGGTATACGTGGCCCATCGACCTACGTGACCGTCGGTCTCTATGTCTAATGAAAAGGTCGACTAAAGCTAGTTCTTCATATGAATACTAAAATTACCATAAATCTCTCTAATAACTTGGATTTGGTTCATTGTTTTTATGTTGGATTTGTAATTGAATTTTCTACAATAGTAAATTATCACTTTGATAATATTAACAAATAATAATTTCTTTATTAATTGTTTCCTTAAGTATCATTAATTCTCTTCTCACATACATGAGTGGGTTATCTCTATATAAACTAAAAATTGTATCTTATGGTATGCTCAAGTCATTAAATTAATTAAAAAAGAATGAGCTTAAAATAACTAAAACTAAGACAAGGACAAGGTAATTATAATATTAATAAATGAATATATAACTTTATGGTTATCTTTAATCCTAAAATTACCAATAAGGAGAGTTATGGTTTGTAACAACCCCGTAATAAATATTTCATATAAAATTCCTAGAGGAGGAAAGGATACTTATTACACATATCTAAATCTACTTCCCATATAGCTTATGTACTCCATAATTCCTCCAAAGGACCTTCACTAGGGGTATCTCCCTCTTTTTAAGTTTCTAAATTCTACAATCCAAAATTAGAATATGACCTTCAACATAGGAGATATCCTCTCTTAACTGTACACACTCTCCATCTATTATCTTCTATGTCCCTGGATGATACTTCTTCAACATAGATACATGAAAACATCTTGTAAATTAACTATCTTGAAAGGCAAATCAACCTTGTATGCCATTGGATCAATCCTTTGAATCTGGCCGTTAGTTTGCCTCACTTTCCAAACCGTATCACACATTTCCATGGAGACACTTTCAAGTAATCTTCATCCCAAACTTGAACTATAACAATGTATGTATTTTCTCTATATAACCTTTCTATCAGTCCTATGAAACTTTCAACCATTGTGTGAATACATATATCTTCTCTGTTGCTTCTTACACCAAATCTAAACACATAATTTAACTGTCACCAACTTCATACAAGAAAATGGGAGATATACACTTTCTCCCATATAGATCTTCATAAGGTCCCATACCTGAACTAGAATGGTAACTATTGTTATAGAAAAATTTCATAAGATTGAGATGATTAACCAAATTTCCATTGAATTACAATACACATGCTCTCAACATGACACCAAAATCTTGATGTGAACTTAGGATCTTTGTCAGATATATTAGTTACTACGTAACTATTTCATCTATGTAGACTTTGATAGTTTGGGTGCATCCCAAGGTGACTTAATAGAGAGAAAACATGCAAATTTTATTGATCTGTCTATAATCATCCATATTGAGTCAAAACCATGCGATGTTCTAGGCAACCATACAAAGTCCATAGTAACATGTTCCCATTTACACACAGGAGTAGGGAGTGGTTGTAGGGTCCCGATTAGCTTCTTTTGTTCATCCTTAACTTATTAGCACACACCACATGTGGCTACATACTCAGCCACATCTCTCTTCATACTAGCCACCACTACAGTTCCTTGAGGTTTCTATACATCTTAGAACTGCCTGGGTGCATTTCATACATTTAAGAGTGAGCTTCCTCAAGAATCTACTTCTTTAAATCAATGTCATATGGAACACACAATCTATCATGCTGATGCAACAACCCATCATCTAAATATTGGAACTCTATTCTTTTCCCTTATGTCATATTATGCATGATCTGTTACAATTTACCATCACTCTATTAAAGCTCCTTGATATGATCATAGAATGTAGGTCTAACCTACATTTGTGCATTTAGCCCAAATTTTTTACTCACATTCAAATCTAAATTCATTTCTCTCTTCTTGAATAGCAAATCACTTTTTACACACGCATAGAGAACATTTTGCAGATATGTTGACTTCCCATTTAGAGCATCTGCTACTGCATTGGCCTTCCCAGGGTGATAATAAATGGTAACATCATAATCCTTTATAAGCTTTAACCACCTATGTTGCCTTAGGATGAGATCCTTTTGAGCAAAAATGTACTTTAGAGTCTCATGCTCAGTAAATACCTAAAATGACTCATCATAGAGATAATGACACCATCTCTTCAAGGGATGTACTACTACTGCAAGCTCAAGATCATGTTTTCGATAATTATCTTCATTCTTGTTGAGCTGTCTAGAAGCATAGGCCACTACCTTTCCTTCCTTCAATAGAGACCATGTGAAACCTCTCCTAGATTCATCACAAAAAACCATATAACCCTTGTCTACTTTTGGTAAAATCAAAATTGGTGATGTAATTAACATCTTCTTTAATGTTTGACATATTTTCTCACATGTTTCTGACCAAATAAAAGGAACAACCTTCCTTGTTAAATGAGTAAAATGTGTTTCTAAAACAATAAAGTTCCTTATAAATCTCATATAATATCCAACGTTAACTCCTCCTGACACAATATGACAAAAAAGGAAACTTCTAATAACCAGAAATCACACTTTGCAAAACTTAGCATAAAGCTTATGTTGTCTCTAAAACTACATGGCTATCCTCAGATATTGTTCGTGCTATTCTAAATATCTGGAATATATAAGGGTGTCATCTATGAACACTACTATAAGATGATCTAAGTACAGTTTGATTTTTTTTCCATCATATCCATAAAGGTTGTCAGAGCATTTATCAGTCCAAAATAGATGACTACAAACTTACAGTGTTGATACCTTTTTATGAATGCTTACTTAGGTACAGCTAATGCCTTTATCCTTAACTGATGATAACTTGAATGAGATCTATCTTTTAAAAGACAGTTGCTTCATGTACCTAATCAAACATACCATCAATCCTACACAGAAGATATATGTTCTTTATAATTATCTTATTCAATTGTTGATAGTCTATGAGCAACCACATGATTCCATCCTTATTCTTCACAAACACTATTAGACCTCCCCAAGGTGATGTACAAGGTTGAATAAATCCCTTATTTAGTAACTCCTATAACTAAGTTTTTAATTGCATTAACCCTACAAATGCTATTCTATAGTCCAATAGTACCGTTGGGTGACTACCATGAAGTATTTGTCTCTCAAAGTTAACATCCCTTTTCAGAGGTAAACCTACTAACTCATTAGGAAATACATCTAGTAACTCACATACTACTGGAATATCATCTATATTGGCTATGCTTTTCTCTTCCCTAGCATCTATGACAAGTTCTACAAAAGCCTCACACCCTTTCTCATCATCTTATCAACTATAACAATTGATACTATACACATTGGCAAGACTTTTCTATATTTAGTAAAGACACATAAAAAGATGCCATACTGAAAAATAGCCTCTTTCTTCCAACAATCGAATTGGACATGATATGTCTCAAGGCAATCCATACCCAAAATTTATTAGAAAGGATTAATGTTGAAGGGTATGAGGTTAACCGTTGTGGTATACCCACTAAAACACAAAAGACATTTGAGACATAATTCTATCAAAATTTTTGGTTCACCTAATGTTACTCTTAACAATAAATAATAAATTAAATCCTAAATTAAAAGATTTAATTCACTAACTTTTATCTCTAAATAAATGAATGTACTGCACCAAGATCTATCAAAATTGTAACTGAAATGCTTTAAAGATACGTATCTCACATGTAACAACTCTAGGTCAGACTACTCATTCATATTGTTTCATAGAAAAGAAATGTCTTGTATCCCTCCCTCTTTGACGTGATCCTTGTTGTCTACTACTACTGGTACTAGGTGCTCCCCCCTAGAGCCTGAGGATAGTGAAGAACTAGCCCCTATAACTATGGATGTCTCTGAGAAGTCTGAAACTATGATTGTGAACTTTGTTCAGGTACAAATTGAAACTTTGGACAATCCCACTTAGTGTGTCCCATATGTACACAATAATAACATGCTTGTATTGACTCCCCACCAACACTATCTAGAATGTGTCCTACCACAGTTGTCACATGCAACTGTATCTTGTCTCTGTGAACCTGTCACTGATGTTAATGACCCTGAAGGCCTTGATGAAGGTGCCCACCTCGAAGGTATCCTCCATCTACTAGAACTAGACATCCTCCACTTTGTTAAGAACTAGATCCCTACCTTCCAAAACAACCAAGACATCATCCTATCTTGGAAAATAAACCACCACGTCCTCTATATCCACCACAGCTCTTTCCTATGCTACTGAATTCTCCAAATCTTTTCTTTCTCTCAGAGTGTTTATCATCATTAACTAATTCTTCAATACGTCTTGTTGGTTCCATGAATTCTAAATTTTTTTCTCCATTTCTCCTCTTGATATATGACATGGTGTTTGTAATCTTGGATATTAAACCTTCTTGAATTCTCCTACATTTCTATACATCATTTGGTACAAGCTGAGGATAGAAGTTAGCCCACCTTGTGAAATATATGCTTACCTGTATAATATTCTCCAATTGTCTTATCTTATCTCTTAAGAAAAATGGACAAAAATACTTCAGATCAACCTCATATACAAAGTACCTCCATGTCACCACTATATTCTTCCTCTTATCTTCCACTCCACATTTCTAAATATGCATCCATGTTTCTAATCTTAGATATTAAACCTTCTTGAATTCTCCCACATTTCTATACATCATTTGGCACAAGTTGTGGACAGAAGTTAGCCCACATTGTGAAATATACCTTGTATTCACCAGTTGACATGCTTACCTATCTAATATTCTCCAATTGTCTTATCTTATCGCTTAAAAAGATGGACAAAAATACTTTAGATGAAACTCATATACAAATTACCTCCATGTTACCAATGTATTCCTCCTTTTATCTTCCACTCCACGCCACCACAACTCAACATATTCTTTGAGTAGGTAGACTACATGATTGATATGCTTATCCTCTTGTAACTCCATTAGGTAGAAAACCTTTTGCATTAGTCAGAGACACACATCTACCATAGTTGGGTTTGTTGTTCCATAAAACTTAGCTCCACCGAGCTTCTTCACCATCTCATAGGATCTCATCAAGTCCTTACTGGAATATGAAGACCTCCTATCCATCCTTGTCACCTCATCTATATCTTATCCACCTTGAGATATTGCTCGAGGGTCAGGGCCATAATGTCTTGTAGCTTTTTCCTCACCAAGTCCACATCCTTTTCATGACATCTCCATATCCTTAATAGAAAATATCTATTAAAATTTTTTAGTTCAAATAGGAAAGCATCCTAATCCTATTGGTCTATTATCGCCTATGTCCAAAGCCTAAACTCAATTTAGGTTAAATCTATGCTTTTATATCAATCTATTGCCATGACCCAAAGCAGGATTTAGGTCTGCCAAAAAGGGATTAGTGTATTCATTTGTTTTTAATTACTTATGAAATTCAACCTTAATTTTTTTATTCACATTATATTGAAACATCATTTTACTAGTAGATAACTTCCTATTTATGCATATAATAAAAGGTTACAATAGAAATCAACTTATACATAATGAAAGATTCTCACTTAATATACACAAAGCACATCTTATTGCAAGATGCTCTTCTTGCTCATTCGCTCATTCCCAAGATCTATAGGATGGATAAGAGACCATCTAACTATTCCAACTATTTCTCTTGAAACCTCAAGTGGTTTACTCCTAATGAAAGCAAGATTTCAAATCCTCTTGTAGAGATGGACCCATACCGAAAAATATTTTAGTAGATTGTATTATCTACTGGCTCAGTGCATAAAAAAGTAATAGTTAATTGTGATAAATTATATGATAAATATTCACTATTTGAGATACAAGCAAGTTATACACGTAATTGAAATTATCTTGACATTTAAACAAATCATGAGTGTTGATAACAATTGATCATGATATACACTAAAAACTTATTCATTTTTTTGTTTAATTTATTATGCCTTGGACCCACATGAGCTGTACCACAACATGTGAAAGCATAACATCATGCTATGATCTCACTCTATAAGACTTAGAAGAATGCTTGGGATTCTACGTCTAGAATCTCTAGCCACCCTGTCTGCAAAGGGCCTCACCACGTCTGGGCTCGACAGATAATGGGAGAAGATAGATATATGGACTGCTCCTCTAAACCTTGGTACTTATAAGGATAGTCAATGAACTAGGCTTATTTTGCATCAGTGGTTCCTCAAAGGCTAACCAACGGACCACCATCACAGTTACCATCAACATATTCAATTATTGTTGGGAAATTATAATAAGGAGTGTTCCCTCATTAGCCTAGACCCCAACATCAAGTGCTCTGGCTATCTCAATATGTAATTATCCTCTTGTTAGAAACACATGTCCTTTCCACATCCCATACATCTTTTGAAGGATTCTTAGTGTTCAGGGCATCTATCATCTAATGATATGCAATTTGAACAGATAACATCTTTGCCATTTCTAATATTACCCTATCTTAATAATAGAGCATTTGGCATTGTTCATCATAATCATCGGGCAAAAGCAACTATCAGAGATCTTTTAAATTCACATACTAATCCTTTAAATCTATAATCGGGGCAAAGTCGAGGTTTTCAGTGCCTCTAGATCCACTACTCCATATACCATATTGCATATAAGTTCACACAATGATTGCATGTATTAACACCATATCTCACAACATACTGAACAATTTATTCTTTCTATGAAAAATCACTATAATAGCATAGTAATTTCCCAATATCAAGCACTAAGTAAGAATCAACACATAAACATGTCTAATTCATGTTTATTTACGCAAACTCATAACCTTTATTTGCATGTTTTAAATCTTTATATGACAACAAATTGTTGACTTTTGAATAGATTTAGTAGAAAATTGTCTAGTTTAGCTTTTCTTCATTATATTTGGAGTTTTTACTAGTCTTGGGATAACTTTTGTAGGGAAATGATAAAAAATCCAAAGCCCAGTTTCATGAGTTGATCGTTTTAGTTATGAGCTGACCGTTTCAAACCCAGCCAGCCAATTTAGATAATGAGTCAACCGTTTCATGCCCAAACTTAGCCATATTGCTCTCGCCAACAACTATTCTAGGGTTCAATGAATTGACACTAACATTAAAGTCAACTGACCATTTCTGATCACAAGTTGACCATTTCATATTATGAATCGACCATTTCACGCCAAAATCAATTCATAATTTGAACTAAAATGCCATTATTGTAGTGAAACCTCAGTCAAAGTGGATCCAATAGATGCCACCACATAAAGCCTCATTTCAGGATTTTTGCCCCTACATTCTCCCTATAAAAGGAGGGGGTAATCCCAAGAAAAAGACATCACTTGTTATCTAGTTTTTGTTGTCGTTCTTGTACATTATGTCTGAGTAGTTCCCTTTTGGGGCATAACACATTCCTATATGATGTAAATGACTCCTTTGTTTAGTGAAAGAATGATTTCATTCCCCTTATCATTGGTTGAATTCATATACTCTCATGGAGTTATGTGATTGTAGATCTCCATGAGAATAAACCCATGATCCGTCAATTGTGATTGTCATCTTTTTATCCAACTGATCTCATACTTGTATTCTGATAGAGTGATTATACTCTTGTGGGGGTGTCAAGTTCTCAGGCCCTTACAAGAATGAACCCATGACATTTTGATGCCATCACCTAATTTATATTACGATCCTTCTGCCCATTTGACTTATTTGTTATAACCTATCATGGAATGATTGCCTGATCCATGGGTTCGAACGTCAAATAGGAATCAAATGTCACTAGATGATATCTCAGAAAGTAACATGTTGGACAGTTGCACAAGGATCCGCAAACGCCGCGATCAATGGATTTGCGAGTAGTCTGGCCCTTGTTATATTTTTCTAATAGGATACAATCCACATGGTCCCTATTGGATAATTGAAACTTAGGAGTTGATTCGTTGAGTAAAAGCATGGCTGTTGGTGGTGATTCTCTAGACCCCCTAGTTCTTTCCGTCTTTGATTGGTTAAATTTTAATTAATGCACTTTTATTTTTTGTTCTTAGCATAATGAAACTCTCAAAAAATCATATTTTCCCTTCTTATTCTCACGATTGATTTTGGATTTCAACCATCTTTTTTTTCATCCCTTGGATCAATATCTTACTACCAGAAAGTCAATTCAATGCTCGCAATGAGTTGACTGCCTCTTTAGAAAGTTAAAATCTAGGACTTTTCCTCATGATTTGGTGTGCAAACAACACACATCAAATTTGGCACTGCTTTTGGGGATGGCATGCATTGTTTTTCAAATCCAATTTCTGATATATATATGATTTCTCTTTTTTCTTTCCATAATTGTAGTTTGATTTTATAATTTTTAGTTGCTCCATGATTTTAATCTTGTTTTGTAGATTTGTTTATAATTTTAGCCTTGTTGCATAATTTGTTTTCTTAGTTTTTGTAATTAATTCTACCTACCAAGTCCCATTCTAGTAGTGTATATCCTCCTTCTACTGAGTTTCCATTCCGATAGTACTACTTTCTAGTTTATTTTTGTAATTTGTGTTACATAAATTATAAACATCATCCCTATAATTTTTAGTTCTTTTGTAAATTCTTAACTTGTTTAGTTTCTTTGGATAATTAGAATTTATTCTAGTTATATATTATTCATTTTCTCACTATCTTAGATCTCCTTTTGTATTTTTTTAAAATTTAAAAAACATTCAAATGGAATGGTCAATATATTTTGATTCACAATGCCAATTGTGTGGTTATTACAACCATACATCACTAACTTGTCTAAATTTTTCCCCTCATATGTTGGTGGCAACTTGTAAAATTGAGTCTTCCTACCAAGGAGGATATAATGAAATTATAATCCACAAACTTTTGAAGACTATTATGTGGAAGAACACTAGTATGAGGGGTATAGTGAGGATTAACAACAAATTTTTTAGATGTATAAATCATGTTGTAAAAGACAATATACACTTCTAGGAGGAACATATCTCTACCTTAAAAAGATGCATTCAAACTATGACGGCCATTCAACAAAAGATGTTCAAGAACCAACAGGCTCAACATAAAAATATAAACTCCCAACTGGTTCTATTAACCATAGCTCTACATCCTTCCCTAGGATCTCTCGCCTGACAGCTCAAACCAAATCCCAACCATTTAGAATAGTCTAAGATGTTTTTTCTTGATTATGACAATGATGATCCTGTGTTTATGGCATATATGTTTGGTTCTACCAAGGATTCACATTCTTTTTGCAATGAGAACATTGGTATTTTGACCCTTCTGCTAGAGAATAAATTACTTGAGTATGAAAACTCAAAGCTAGAAAGTCATCCTTATTATAAATATCCAACAACTCTTCCTATAACTGACATAGATCTGGGTGTTATCAATGACCAATCAGATTTGGTTGAACCTATTCCGGATAATAAGCCACCACCCTCCATTGATGAAATATTCCTTCCACATTACAACATATAGTTTCTTTTTCACATATAACTGATCAAGATGAAGAATGACCCCCCCACTTGAAGGGTGTCACATTCCCCCACCTCTTGACTGTAAAGATGATATTCCCATTTAATTTCCTCCTAAACCCTTGAGAATATCTTGTATATAGGAATTTGAGTCACATGTTGTATCAATAAGAAAACCCACTAATCCCATTAACCATAATGTTGATTGCCTGAATTTTGAGGAGAGAAAAAATACTCATGGTGTTGATTTAAATTCAATTCTTCCATTCATATCAGCACCACTTCTCCTATATGTAGATGAATATTATGGGGGGAAACCAGAGCCAGATCCTCCACATGATCCTGCACAATTGACACTACATGTTCTACCAGCCTGATACTCGCCAATCTCCCCCTATCCACATTCATCAGCAACATTTCCTTCACCACTGAAGGAAGGTTTGTGGATCCTATTGGAGGGACTACAAGGTGAAAGGCAATATGAATGCACCTTTGAGCTTCCACGACCACCCAACCATTCGGTGCACTATGAAGGTCCACTAATCAAGGTTCTAGCCCTCAGACACATTCCATTCAGTTGGACGTTCTTCGAGCTAGCAGGGCCTCCAGGTGATATCCACACTTTTCTTCCCTCCATTACATGATTAAGTTTTTCTCTAGATGAGAAAAATTCAAGCATGGGGTGGAGGTGGGTGGTATGTCCTCATCGCCCCACTCTATCTCAAATTTCTTGCAATTTCTATTATGTTATGTAGTTTAGCTTTAAATCCCTTAGTGTTGGCCCGTATCTATTCGACAAGGCCTATATCTAGTTGGTGATGAAAATATGCATGGGTATTCGTATACCCCCTTGAATGATGCAACTTCTTATTGGTAAGCTATGCCCATAGATCCAATCATGTGATGATTGGCATGGCATATACCATAAAGGATTTGATTAATACTTATAAAGGCAAGCTTCCAATTCATTATGTCTCATTCAGTTATGAGATAATGAGGAAACATTATGAATGTCTAGAGAATAATATTACTCAATGACATATTTCTTCAATTATTAGCCTTGTGGAAATGAGCTCATACAGATGTGAAGAGTACATATACATATTCTCATTATGTCCCTATTTTGTTGTTACTATGGAAGGTAGATAGACACCAATAACACATAAGAATGGAGTGTGAGTTGGTTGATGACTGAGTCTTACTAAGTCATGATATGGAAATATCAAACCAAGCACATAGATACATGTTAGGGAATAGTGTATCAGACAGACCCACCTTGAGAGTGACACATGGAAACCATCATATGGTAAGTCATAGTCAACTCTCACAGTGAAGGTAGTGATTGTGATTCTTAGACATGAAATCATTGTACTTGTGACATGTCATTGGGTACTATTTGACATCATCAAATGCAGTCCTGAAACATGGGTTATTATAAAAGTGATGATTGGGTGACTTTGATACATGGGGACAGACTGTGAGTGATAGATATAGTATTTGTCCCTCCTACTAGAGAATGATATCTTGGCCACTTGATAAGAGAGACTGAGAAACGCATGCACATACACATGTGAATCAATATATGATATTAAGGTCATATTATATCACACAACCTCCTCTTGGTTCAAGTAACATGGATTGAACGTTGAGAGGATGATGAGTCCATGCCTCAAGTTCATTACGGATATCAGAGTCAAATGAATTATAAAATCACTGCAACTCCTTACACTGATTGTAGGTTGAAGTTGTTCTCCAAATCTCCATTAACTTGGGTAGAACTAATGTGTAACTAGGCACCGCTCCTTGCTTGTGATGTCATAAGCTAGTTATGGACATTCACTGCCAATGTGATATGGGGCCTATATGGTCACACACAAAGGAACTCAACCAAAGAAGTATTTTACCTTGAATGATGATCGGATTGATTAGTAAAAGTGTTTAGGTACTCAATTCACACAAGAAATCAACAAATTGGCTGACTGGACTACAAACGACCATTTCACTGGGTGAGATGGCCATTTGGGCAGCCATACGGGTGTATCAAGTGTTGAGATGACCGTTTGGGTTGTCAGGCTAATCACAATTTGAATTGGCTAAGTTCTTTCCAAATTAAGGAGTGAACCGACCAGTTCAAGTTGTTGAGCCAACTAACTCGACTCAACTCACTAGACGACCATATGGGTGAGTGAGATGGGCATATCGCATGGGTGAGACGGCTAAGTTTGGCCAAATGAAGGTTTTGGATGTTTTTCAAATTGTTTTGATTGCACTTTTCTTGCGGTGCAAGGAATTAATATGTGATATTAATTGAAAATCAAAATTGCCAATTTTGTGTGTGAATGGGAAACTGCCAGACGACCATCTGGTAGTTTGAGAAGACAGTCTTGTGTGACTAGACGATAATCTGATTCACCAGACAGGCATTTCGACCATCGTAGGTTGTGAAAATTCAAGATCTCTTGTCCCTCCCATTCCTGCAAAATCCCGTATAGTCTGGGAACCCTGAACCTGGCCTATAATATAAATAGAGGGATACTGTGGGCTTCCCAAAACACTACACAGAAAACTAAGAATCAATTCCTCTAACAACTGTTGTCCTCTCTTGTTGTGTTAAATGAGAGAGCCCAAGCAAGTCCTGCTCAACAAGGGAGGGATAGTGACAGAAGAGAACAACTGAGGATCGTTGTTGTGGGAGAGTAAGTTGGTGACTAGTACACTAATGGGAGGGACAAATCCTTCATGTCTATCTTGGTAGAATGATAGGAGTTCTAGTTGGTCCATGTGGACTACTTTAGAGTAAGGAGTTCTTTAGCTATTGCTAGGAGGACAACTGCAACGTGCAGTCCGTGGTAAGACCACATATTACTGCAGAAGCTATTCTGTCTATTGTTCATGGTGAAGACTAGGAGCTGCACAACCACCGTCCAAGAGTAATTGGAAACAGTTGCATTGAAGTGAGTTTTTGTCACTGGACTTACTCCAAGACCAGGTATAACTCCCTAAACCATCCTTCATAAATCATAGTAGTTGACGCGATCTTATTGTTATGGGAATACAAATAGATAAATTTTTATTTCCGCTGCTATACTCAGTGTCCATATTTCCCAACATTGGTACCAGATCTAGGTCATTTTGTTATGATTTAGGATAATCTATATGATAGGATTTTGGTTTAATTGTTTATTTGTTGCATATGATGCAAATATTGAAACTTCTCTCATACGCATATCCAATCAAAGACTTCAAAATCCCAAACTAATATATATATATATATATATATATATATATATATATATATATATATATATATATAGAGAGAGAGAGAGAGAGAGAGAGAGATCAGGCTAGAATACACTCGAGTGTATTTGGAGCAGAATACACTCAAGTAGTTTTTAATGATGCAATATTTTTTTTCAAAAATCTAATCCATTGATCTTCTTAAATATATTTTGAATAGCTCATACGCAAAATTTGAGCACATTTGGGCATTTATAGGTCATGTTATAAATACCACAAAAATTATGCATTTCAAATTAGTTTCATGCGTCAATTTTGTTGCCCTTGAATGAGTGACTCACACTCATCCAAATGGGCTCAAAATTTGTATGTAGCCTATTTGTAGTATGACGGTGAAGATAAATGGTTTACATTTTACAAAAAATAGTCTTGATATGCAAACACACTTGAGTATATTCGTGTGATCTGTACACTCGAGTGTATTCTAACCCGAGTCTCTCTCTCTCTCTCTCTCTCTCTCTATATATATATATATATATATATATATATATATATATATATATATATATATATATATATATATATGCAATTTACACGTGTCGTCCTAAAACCAATTTTGATGGTGGATGCGTTGTGTGGTTATGGTCTAAACCCTATATTGTGTGTGGTTGGATGGATTGGTTCCATTTTATCTCATTCAGTGTACCGAGCCTCTACCTCCCTCTTCCTAATGCAAAGTTAATGCTTTTCTATCTTTTCTCCCCTTGAATGAAACTTGAGGTTTCTCTTATTCTATGTTAAAGTAGCAATAGGATACTTTCTTTTCTTGTGAGGACGTTGAAGATGTTCATCACCGGCTGAGATGACCAGTTCATGAGATGTGACGACCATCTGGAGGATCATGCAGGACAGAGCAAAGGATCCAAGTGACTTCCTGGTGGACCCAATTGACTGTTTGGAAGGAGTCCAAACATCAGTTGGATTGGAGACTAGACAATCATCCCATAAGGTCTGATTAACCGTTTAGAAGGAGTTCAAACATTGGTTAGATAGGAGGACCAACCAAATGGCCAAGAGGCGAGACGACCATTTCAAGGGTTGAACCGACCTACCCACATTGGCAAGCACATGTCTACACCAACATCATGTTCATGTATGTGATGTAATGATTGACCTAGGTGGTAGTAATTCCTTGTGGATCCAAGGAATTACAAGTAGACATGGACATATCCATCACTTTTTGTTTTGTATTGCATGTTTATGTTGTGGGATATATCAACTATATGATACATACTATATATGTGGTGATTGGATACAATATATGTATATATGATATATATAAAATCCCTCAATCAAACATATTAAGTCTAAGATGCTTTTCAATACCAATACACATGAAAAGCTTGATCGACCAAGAATAGTTTTACACAAAGCATGGTTTACCATCTATGCCATTGAAGTTTGATGGTAGATATGTGGATTTACACAAAGCATGGATTGTATCTATCATATTCGCTATTGGGTCAGGCTTAACTAGCGACTTAGAGAGCCCAAGCCCAAAAGCATGCAAATGATCATTGTAAGGATTGGCACTTATCATCTATCCAAGACTTGCATTTGATGCAATTGGATAGATGCCTACCTAAATAATCAAGGTGTGGGCGATCGACAAAAGCCAACTCATGATTTTACAAAATATGGATCTTGGCTCATTAGAAAATTGTTCACTGTAGTTTTATGAATTGATACTTGAGGGTTATAAATTTGAAAAAAATAACAAGAATGATAATGAATTAAAGACCTAATTATTATTGCCCAATTTTAATCAAATCAAATAATAAAAATGAGTTTTTTTACAAAATTGCAAATTCTTTTGTAGAATCAAATGGTAGCAAACAACAATCACATTCGTATGCAATTTGGTCCTTGCAAGGACAAACTTATTGGGAACAACTTCCACGACTAGTTTAGGATGCTAAGAATCATTCTCACATAGGGTCCTGGAGACGCCTGAATCAGATGAACCACCTCAAAATGCACCAAAAGCTGACAACAATGCTTATAAGAAGCATACTGAAGACGTCATAGATGTCAAGTGTCTGGTGCTATGTCCCATGAACTATGAGTTGCATAGGTAGCATGAGAATAGGGATGTGATTGAGATGGTTACACATCTCAAGATCATGTTCTAAGATCAGACAAGGCAAGAGAGATATGATGTCTCCAAGACACTGTTCAAATGTAACATGGCAGAAGGAGGTCCAGTAGGTCCTCATGTACTCAAGCTTATTGGGTATTTGGAGAACCTAGCTAGACTGTGATTCCCCTTGGTTCAAGAGTTTACCACTGACGTGATATTGTACTCTCTTCTAGAGTCATATAGTCAATTTGTCATGAACTACAACATGAATGACTTTGACAAGTCATTGACAAAGTTGTTGGACATGTTTGGAACAACTGAGGGACATATGAAGAAAGACAAGCCCAAGTCTATGATGATGAGTAGCAAGACAAAGGGGAAGTCTATAGGCAAAGGCAGATCTAAGAAGAGTTCTAAAGCTAGCTAGAACCCCAAGTCTTCAGATATCAAGGCAAAGGGAGCTGCAAAGAAAATAAGAGGCGAATGTCACCATTGTCACCAGCCTCGACATTAGAGAAGAAATTGCCCATTCTGGTTGGAGAAATTACAGAAGAAGAAGGAATGTACTGAGGCTTCCACTTTAGGTATAAACATTATAAGATAAATTTGATTAATTTTTCATTTTGATATGTGATACCAAATAGAGATATGACATACTGATGAGTGGGATTTGACAAGAAGTAAAGGCCTTCATGTAAGGACAATGATGGATAAGGCGGAGCAAGAGTTGTGGAAGCTTTAGTCTAGATTTAAATTTATCTTAGTCCAATGGGCATGTAATAGAGTTAGTTGAATTGCTATTTCATCATGCCATCAAATAGAAACATTTTACTTTAAAGCATCTTGTCTGACAAGGATGATATATCCTTAATGTGAGATGATAATGCGTCTATTTAAAAAGATATGATCTTTCATGGTAAAGACCACATATCCATTGATTTTATTTAAAAAGGAATCTTGGATAAGTATTCAACATTAATACCAAAGGATTATAATTGATAACTCAAGACTATCATTAGCATTAGTCACCTTGGATGTATACATAAGAAATGCATGACTATAATACACATTGATGTTAATCTATATTCCCTCGATTGTGAATCTAAGGAAATATGAAATTCTTGTTTGTACATAACGTGACATAACATCCTTCACTAGATGCAGTGTGAGGATAAGTCTTCCATTAGACCTCATGCATATGATGCATGAAGATCTTATGGAATACATGCTATATGTGATTACTTATACTTTATTTCATTTACTGGTAATATGATTATATGTACTCAGTAAAATATAAACATAAACTTCTTGAAGTGTTCAAGGAGATTATAAATGAAGTATGACTTTGATGAAAGTATTACGAAACTTTGAGATCAAATGTTGAAATACTTTGCATTAATATGTTGAGAACCTTCAAGGAAGGACTGTGATAATGTATCACGAGTAAAATCCATCTAAGCATGATGATGTGTCATAATAAAGGAGTTACATCATTATGGCTCATTATCAATTAATCTAATCTTCTTACCCTCATAAATATATACCTTTCACTAAATGATGTACCGTCTGAATGGTTCATAAGACATCATATATGATATGATTTGGGAGTGTCCCAATGTGTCTAAAGCATTTAAAACCTATATTGAGAAAGTAATTTCCTAAAAAGTTTATCCACAAATCATAATTGTTGAAAGTTACTATTATTCTCAATCTAATAACAAAAGTGTTTTGTTGATTGGATAACTGAGTTCCTAAAGAATCAGTGGTAGTAATAGTCAAACTCAAAATGTTCAAGATCAACAAAAGGGTATAAAGAGAACTAAGAGAATCAAACATTGTTGTGGAATCTCAAGTTCATCACAAAATAAAATAGTTCTAGAAGAACACATCTGAGATGGAGGATTGTGAATCCAACAATTCAGATTGGTTGGTCATAATAGGTTAAGCCAACTAGTTAAGTAGAAGCTATTAAGTACCATAATCCGAGTAATTATGAAGTCCATGTGAACTAACAAGGTATGACCTTGATAACACTACCTATATGGATAACACCTAAAAGGTAAAATAGGGTCTTATGGAAAAGACCTACATGGATGACATAAAAAGACAAATAGGTTGAATAAGTTTTTCAAATTAGTTCAAGTTGTTGACCATGATAGAAATTCCTTTACCAATTGTCATGCTTGTTGTAGTTAAAATAGACTATGACATTTGGCATATGAAGGTAAAACCAGATTCCTTAAATGGAATACATCATAGGATGTGTACATGACACAACCTAAAGGGTTTTACAACTTCAAGAAATGCAAATAAGGTCTATAAACTACAAGGTTCAATCTGGGATTGAAACAAGCATCCCAGAGATGGGATCTTTTGATTTTGATAAGATAGCCAAAGAATTTGACTTGAATCAAGATAAAAGATGAAATCTATGATTACAAAAGATTTAGTGGGAGCATATATGAATATTCCACATGAGGAATGACAACTCAATATTGTGAATATTGAGATCTGGCATGAAAAACCCTTCAATAATGAAGGATAAGGTGAGACATCTTATGAGATAAGGATCAAGACCTATGAGATAGTTCTTGAATGTTTCATAATGGAAGTTTGAGCACTTACAATAGAAATGTGTTGAAAGAGTTCAACACGAAAGGATTCAGTGAAAGAAAATCCAGATTAGTCTCTCATAAACCTTATGTTCCAATTCTTGTGAAGAATGGAAATGACATGATTAGGATGCCATAGGCTATAGAAATGGATCTATCATGAATGCTATATGTGTACTTATCCCATATAATCTTGTATGTATTGGACATGACAAGAATACGGTAAATTCCAATAAGGGTTATTGGAATGTCATTAAAGATATCCATTAGTAATTGAGAAGTACTTAAGGATAGATTACTACTTAATAAGGATAGAAATAAAAGGAAGAGTTGGATGTAAATGACTACATTAGTTCAAGACTCCATAATGATAAAGTGATCACAAATTAAATATATTTGACTTAATAGGAGACATGTGTTAGTTGAAAGGGTTTCAAACTAGTGGCCATTAATTCTATACTACAATAGAAGCCGAGTATACTTGGGTTGTGAACACATAGCAATACTATATGGATCTAGAAGTTCATATGATGAAGTTATAGATGTTCCAACCATTGATAACTCAGTAGTGGTACTGTGACAACAATGGAGCTAATTGTTAGGCAAAGAATATCAAATACCATATTATGAAAGCTCTATCTCATATGAGAAATTATACAAAGAAGAAAGAAGGAAACATGCAATATACTGATTATAAGAAAAGTGTTGCTAACCCACTGAATTGGCACTAGCGCAGCAAAAGCAGGTGGACATGTTCAAATTACCAAGAATATGATTTGTGGGTGATTGGATCTAATTGCAAGTGGGAGTCAAGATTTGATTAATACTTATAAAGGCAAGCTTCCAATTTATTATGTTTCATTCAGTTCTGAGATAACGAGGAAACACTATGAAAGTCTAGAGAATAATATTACTCAATGACGTATGTCTTCAAGTACTAGCCTTGTGGAAATGAGATCATATGGATGTTAAGAGTATATATACATATTCTCATTATGTCCATAGTTGTTTGTTACTGTGGAAGGTAGATACACACCAGTAACACATAAGACTAGAGTGTCAGTTGGTTGATGACTAAGTCCCACTAAGGCATGATATGGAAATATCAAACCAAACACACATATACATGTTAGGGAGCAGTGTATCATACAGACCCACCTTGAGAGTGACACATGGAAACCATCATATGGTAAGTCATAGTTAGCTCTCATAGTGAAGGTGGTGACTGTGATTCTTAGACATGAAATCACTACACTTGTCACATGTTGTTGGGTACGCTTTGACATCATCGAACCCAATCCTAAAACATGGGATGTTATAAAGGTGATGATTGGGTGACCTTGACACATGGGGATAGAATATGAGTGATAGATATGGGGTTTGTACCTCCTACTAGAGTATGATATCCTGGCCACTTGATAAGTGAGACTGAGAAACACATGCACATGCACAAGTGAATTAATATATGATATTGAGGTCACATTATCTCAGACAGTCTATTATTCATTCAAGGAACATGTATCGAACATTGAGAGGATGACAAGTCCATGCCTCGAATTCATTTCGGATATCAGAGACAAAGGAAATATACAATCACTACAACACCTTGCACAAATTGTAGGTCGAATTTATACTCCAACTTTCCATTCACTTGGGTAGCACTGATATGTGACTAGGCACTACTCCTTGCTTGTGATATCATAAGATAGTTATGGACATTTATTGACAACGTGATATGGGACCTATAGGGTCACACAAAGATACTCAACTAGAAGAGGAGTTTACCTTGAATGATGATTGGATTGATTACTAAAAGTATTTAGGTACTCAATTCACGCAACAGATCAACAAATTGGCTGACTGAACTGCCAACGACCATCTCAATGGGTAAGATGGCCATTTGGGAAACTATACATGCATCACAAGTGTTGAGACAGTCATTTGGGTTGTCAAGCTAATTATAATTTAAATTGTCTAAGTTCTTCCCAAATTAAGGAGTGAATTGGCCTGTTGAAGTTGTTGAACCGAACAAATCGATTCAACTCACCAGACGGTCATATGGGTGAGTGAGATAGGCTTCTTGCATGGGTGAGATGGCTCAGTTGGGCTGAACAAAGGTTCTGAATGTTTCCCAAATTGTTTCAATTGCAATTTTCTTGTGGTGCAAGGAATTAATATGTGATATTAATTGGAAATTGAAATTGCCAATTTAGTGTGCGATTGGGAAACTACCAGACATCCTTCGAGCTCTATAAGATGACTGTCTTGTGTGACTAGATGATCGTCTTGGTCACTAGACAAATATTTTAGATGTTGCAAGTTGCAAAAATGCAGGATCTTCCAGTCCCTTCCACTCCCGCACAATCACGTACAGACTGTAAATCTTGACCCTGGCCTCTACTATAAATAGAGGGGTACTGGGGGCTTCCCAGAACACAACATAGACAACTGAGAATCACTTCCTATGACAACTATTGTCCTCTGTAGTTGAGGTAACTGAGAAGCCGATGTAAGTCCTACCCGATAAGGGAGGGATAGAGATGAGAGACAACAACTGAGGATCATTTTTGTGAGAGAGCAAGTTGGTGACTAGTATGCCAATGGGAGGGACAACTCCTTCCTGTCTATCCTGGCAAGATGACATGAGTTATAGTTGGTCCGTGTGGACTACTCTAGAGTTAGGATTCCTTTGGCTGCTGCTAGTAGAACAACTAAAACCTACAATCCATGGTGAGACCATAGGATCACTACCAAAGCTATTCTGTCTGTTATTCATGGTGAAGACCAGGAGCTGCAGAACCACCTTTCAAGAGGAAATGGAAACCGTTGCATTGAAGTGACTTGTTGTCACTGGACCTGCTCCAGGACTAGGTATAACTCACTGAACCATCCTTCCTATTTCATGGTAGTTGATGTGATCCTGCTGTTACAAGAAAACATATAGATAAATTTTTGTTTCTACTTCTATACTGTGTGTCTGTATTTCCCAACACTTCTATTATAACATAAATTATAAAGTCTTCCATTAATAGAAA
This sequence comes from Alisma plantago-aquatica, assembly GCA_963693085.1. Lineage (NCBI taxonomy): Eukaryota > Viridiplantae > Streptophyta > Magnoliopsida > Alismatales > Alismataceae > Alisma > Alisma plantago-aquatica. Next base: position 647,476,894 of record OY856410.1, read on the forward strand.
TTATCATGTCACCTATGATTTTAATTAACACAATTCCTTGGAAAATATGGCAAGCCCTAGAGGTCTGATAGGATTAAAAAACAATGCTTCCTTATCTAGAGTTATAGATTAACTTGAAAAAAAATCTTGACCCAATGTATGATACTCCTAATGCACTTTAATTCAAAAAAATTGAGTTGTACAATGAATAGTAATTTTTTACACTTCCTCCATCACCTTCTTATCTCCCTATTCGTTAAAGGAAAAAAATAAAAAATAAAAGCCAATGTGCCAAACTCGAAGTTCGGTGTACCACACCCCCTTCTCCTCCCTCTTTCACTTCTTCTATACCCTCATAAATTTAATAGGGGTGTACCATCAAGAAAAGATGCCAAAAGAGCACACCAAATCATGCGGTCGATATAACTACAAATAAAGAAATAAAAAGGTCTCAAGTCGAATAGAGGAGAGACTGCTTCCTTCTATACCTCCTTTCACTCCACTTTTTATGCCCATGGGAATCTACATGACCTCATCAAATCCTTAAGACATGTTCTTGTGCAGTGACTTAGAAGAATATGTGGGGGTACCAAATGCAAACTGAATATGAAATATGTTTTATTACGGGTCTTGAAATGGAACCATGTTGTGAAATAATTTTAAAGTAGGGGATGTGAAAATTATTTTTTGTGAATCCAGGAAGTCAAGTTTTCTTGACCAAATAACATGGAAGGACTGAAGTAGTGTCACACAAGTAAGGATGATGGGCCAGAAGTATTATGTGGCCATGTTTTAGATTCGATGTTTCTTAGGGAAGAGAAAAGTTTTAGGTTGGGGGTATTTTGATGTGTGTAAACTCATCACCTTTATTTGCATATTTTATATCTTTATTTGATAAAAAATATTGGATTTTGAATAGTTTTAGCATAAAATTGTCTAGTTTTGATTTTCTCCTTTTGTAAGGAAATGATAAAAAATCCAAAGCCCAGTGTCATTAGTTGATCATTTTAGTTATGAGTCGATTGTTTTAGATCCCAGTCGACCAATTTATATAATGAGTCAACTATTTTGTACATAGGCTCAGTCGGATTGCTGTCGTCAACAACCATTCTAGGGTTTCAATGAACCAACAAAAACAATCCAATCTATCATTTCAAATTAGGATTCAACCATTTAGATTATGAATCTACCATTTCACAGCTTGATTCAGACAAAAGTTTTATTAAGAAGGCCATTATTGTAGTCAAACCTCAGTCAAAGCAGATCAAACAACCACAACCACCACAAAGCCTCATTTATGGGGTTTTTACCCCTCCTTTCTCCCTATAAAAGGAGGGGGGAATCCATAATAAAAGACACCTCTTGTTATCTAGCTTTTGTTGTTATTTTACATTATGTTTGAGTCATTCTCTTCTGAGGAATGGGGATTATCCCCATGGCCTATTCTCATTCGATGCAATCAATTCCTTTGTTCAATAAAAGAATGATTTCCTTGTGTTTCTGCATTGATCTTTGGTTGGATTGATATACTCTCATGGATTGATGTGATCACAATTTCCATGAGAATGAACCCATGATCCCTTAATTGCAATTGTTATATTTTTATCCATTTGTTCTTGTACTTTTTTTCCAATAAAATAATTATACTCTGTGGGGGTGCCGAGATCTCAGACCCTTACAAGAATAAACCCATGATCTTTTAACTTGATCCACTGATTTAGGTTATGATCCTTCTATCCATTTGAATTGTTTATTATAACCTATGGTGACATGATTTCCTGATACATGGGTTAAAACGTTGAATAGGAATTACATCTCTCTGGATGAGAAATCGGAAAGTAACTTGTTAGAGGTTGGACGAGGATCCGCAAATGCCAGGACCAATGAGTTTGTGAGAAGTTTGACCCTTGTGAGATTTATCCAAAAGGAAACAACCCACATGGTCCTTATTTTATTATTGAAACTTAGGAGTTGATTCTTTTAGTAAAAGCATTGGTAGTTAAATTTTAATTATGCACTTTAATTTTTTGTTCTTAGCATAATCATACTCTCAACAAACCAGATTTTTTCTTCTTGTTCTTACATTTGGTTTTGGATTTCAACCATCTTTTTCAGGATCCCTTGAATCGAAGCCTTACTACCTTAAAGTTGACTCCTTGCTCACAACAAGTTGGCTTCCTGTTTAGAAGGTTAAACTCTAGGATTCCTAGTGATTTGTTGTGCAAACGATACACATCATACACAAAAGTTAGAAGGTGATTTTCCACTCCCCTGGATCTGATATTAGGTGAATGATCTCGGATTTAAACTTTGTAGATCCTAATTTCTCTCAATAGATCTAAGATTTGTGATTAAAGCCTCCAAATCTACCTTCAATTGGTCTTTTGATAGACATGCTACTCCCAAATCGACTTGATAGAGGAAGAAGATGAAGCAAAGAGGAAAAATATGACCTCCAATGAGTCAAAAAGTATATCTTAAGCAAGGAAGAAAGAAGAACATAAGAGATCTGGAGCTATAAGCTACATATGTGATAACTAGGTGGCTAGATCATCACTTTCTGACTATTCTTCATGTTTCTCCTAATTTTCCCTAGAAGTATCCCCTTCATCAGACTTTATAATGGTTTAGGGCTGTGATTTTCTATAAAATTGAAATATGAATCCAACAAGATAATGTTTGTTATATTTAGATATGTATAGAAAAAATTATGGTCATTTTACTAATTGGCTATTATGGGTGACTACACAATTGATTTTCGTCAGTCTGCATGATTGTTAATGTGTGTGGCCCATCATCCCGCTTGTCCATCAATCTATGTGGCATGTTGTCCTACATGACTCTTAGTTCGCACAACCCATCCATCTGTGTAGCTATCGATCCATGCGGTCGTCGATCTGATGAAAAAGCTGACTAAAGCTAGTTATGCATATGCTAAGTTTACTGAAACTATCATAACTCTCTCATTTTAACTCTCATTTGGTTCATTCTTTATAAATTGGATTTGTAATTGAATTATCTACACTCCTAGAATATTAGATTGATAAGATTCCAAAAATGATATTTTTTATTAGTTATTTCCTCAAGTATCATTAATTTTCTTCCTATAAACATGTGTGGCCTATCTTTATATTAACTAAAAATCAGATATCATAGTCTACTCAAGTCATGATTTTTATTATCAAATCATAAGATTAAATAACCTAAAATGGGATAAAGCACAATTTAATATAGTACTAACAAATGTATATTTAACATTAAGTACTAAAGTTTCCAATAAGGAGAGTTATGGGTTGTAACACCTATATTGTAAACATGTTAATTACATTACAATTGGATACTATTAAATATAACCATATTCTAAATTTTGACAGTCTTAAAGAAATTGTCTTTTGTTATTAGTTAACACGGTTGACCATGTTGTCTATCGTCCTACATTGACACATTTGGTATGCCCAAAATATTTGACAACACCAACTTAGTATGTTTATAGAGTGATATGGAAATTTGGCTTGGGATAAAATAGGGTTTTGAACTATCTTGTATTAGATGAACATAACTTTGATGAAAAAGATCCTGAGAATGCTAAGTAAATTTCTGATTGGAAGGCGGGTGATCGATTGTATACAAGATGTATTCAATGCCATGGCCCACTGCCCCTAGGCTCTAGCAAGGTTTCAAGAATGATGAATGACCCCACAGACCACCACTAGCCTTAACTGGCACTTTGTCCTCACTCATGCACAAGCCAAGATGAACTTTCCATCTGGTCACCCATCCATGTACTATTTGGGTTGAGCATGATTAAGCACAAATTTCTTTAGTGTTGAGATCCTTAAAAAGGAAGTGCACCTTAGTGATATGGGTTGTGAAATCATTCCTTTTAAGATCATTTTAACTAAGGCCTCAAATCCTAGGATGTTACAATGTCCCCTACGTAAACTCTTGACATCCTCATCAAGGCTCAACTATATGGCCTCATAATATTTCACCATTTCAGTGCAGACCCAGAATGGCCCATGGACACCCAACTCCTTATTGTGGAATACCAGCACAAGGGAGACAACATCACCATGGATAACCCTTTCTAAAATGCCTGTACCACAACACTCAAGACCGACATGCCACATGCCCATGTGGGCCCCACCTACTGGAGGGATTATGGCTCTGATATCATTTGTAATGCCGGGGTCTACTTCCCTATGATCTAGCAAGGATTTAGGAATGATTAGTGTCCCCATAGACCACCACTACCCGTGTGTTTTTCCTCACTCATGTGGAAGTCAGGATGAACTACCGGACTGGTGAATCATCCTAGTACTACTCTAGGCTGAGCACGATTAACTATAGAGATTTTTAGTGATGGGATCCCTAAAAAGGAGGTGCACCGTTGTGATATGGGTAGTCCAATCATTCCTTTTAAGATCATTTTATTGGAGACCTCAAATTATAGAACATTACATATACTCTTAGCATTGATTAATAAGTTGTATAATGTATACTTTCAACTTCCTATCATGAATAACAAGGTTATATGAGATGTTATGGATAAGTAATATAAAATAAAGAATCAAGGTAATGAAAAATATTTAATCTCTAAATTATTAATTTTTAGCTGGTATATGGTAAATCTATTTATAAACAAGTACATGACTTCCAAATCATATGTCATAACCTCTTTGCAATGAGTATAAATTTACTTGATAAATTCATTGTTAGTTCTATCATTCAAAAATTTCCTAAATTTTGAGAGGCTTTTTTCCAAAATCTCAAGCACAAGAAGGGTAATATAACCTAAAGTGAACTTATGCTAGATATCAAAATAAGGGATAAAAACTTGAATGAGGAAGTGGTTAAGGTACTAGTCGATGTCAACCATACTATCAATCTTATGAGTGGTAAGAATAAATATAAGAAAAATAAGAACATACTTAAACATAAGGCCAATATTTGGATGAAACCAAAGAATAAACCTTGGTGGACTTGTTGACAAATTGGCCACTGGTAAGGATTATCCTGCTAAGAAGATGAAGAAACATATTACATTTGAAATTAAGGAGGCTATGGTCAATATGATGACTACTTACTTTGAACCTCAACGATGGGTACGTTTCTATTAAGCCTAAAAGTCCTTTTGTATTTAAATCACTATACTGGATTATAGACATAGGGGTTCATGTACATGTTTATGTAGATAAGTCTTTGTCTATGTATTAACGAGCCTCTTTAGGACAATTCATGACTTTGGGTGATGCAAGAAGGATGGGTAGATATGTAGTTTCCTTTGAAAAGGTTTGATGCTTCATAGAGTTAGACATGTTCCATCTATTTGTCATAATGTTATTAGTGGTGCAATATTAGTTAAATATGGTTAAAGAATAGATTGGAAATGTAATAAAGCAATTATTACTCGTGTTCGAGATGTTGTTTTTGGCAAGGTACTTATGTGATTTAGAGAGCATATTTAAGATTCATGCAAAATCTACTATTTCAAAATCTAGTTTTAGTTTGAATGATAATTCAATTTGTTTGAATCCTGTGTTGGATGAGTTATGCAAGTGTCAGTTGGGTCATGTAAGTATTGGCTCCGTGAAATGTGTAGCATACTAAATTGTTGGTACTAAACCTATTTTTAGTTATAAATCACCATTTCTCCTGAACTTGAGTTCATTCACACATTGGTCCTTCATTCTAATCCCAATAATTATATTGATCAAATTGACAAGTTTATATGATAGAAACTAGTCTCCTTTTGAGTTCCTTGTGCTAGATGAATTCATTTCCCCAAACTTGAGAAATTGTTACAAATTCGTCCCTCAATTTATCTTGAGAATCATTATAACATTAATTGATACAAATGGAATCTTTGATGCCTCAACATCTTGTTCAACCTCATATTTATAGTATTTTGTCCCTTCTACGTAACTTCTTGGAATCAATTTTAATAAGTGAGCTAAATATATGGAATTAGGAATATAAATGTAATTATTGACTTGGATCCATAAATAGAGGTACTAATATTTATTAAGTTAGCAAGGTCAAAGGTATAAATGGATGTGCTATTATTCTCTACAAATTGTTAATAAAAATTGAACTCATTTGATCAAGATCTCAATATAGATGAAGTCTCAATTTGGAAGTTATAGAAAATTAAGTAGAAATAAGGGGGTAATAACCAACTTTAATTGGAAAAGTTATGGGAGTCGCACCTTTGTTATGTAACACAAGCATTACAAGATACTACAATATCCTACCTCTTTATACTTGATTGAAACCCTAGCTATATAGGTGCCCACCCATGCTGCAAACTCAAAGAACCTCACCTTCACCCTATCGGTGGTCCCGATCCTAATCAGATGTTAGAAAAAAAATAGGTACTCCTCCCCTCAATGATTCTCCACACACACAACCATCGTGAATAGACAGTGTGTATATAGTTATAGAACCTCCTCTTATCCATGCTCCATGGTGCCCTAGCATCCTCAACCACCAAAAGGACAAACATGTAACTATAACATTCGACAAAACTACAATCTATCACTATCATAGTTCATTGTGAAAAGATCCTCCGTCCTTGGTAGTTTTCGGATGGGGAGCAAAGGGGTGCGAGGGGGTGACAGGGGGCGAACGGGGCGAAAGGGGAACAACGATGGCGGCGGTAGGAGTAGCACGACAGGGGAGAACCGTCAGACATTGAGGGTCAAAGGGAAAAATGGAAAGGATACTGCAGGAGGCGCAGGTAGGGACAAAAATCAGACATGAGGGAACCCTAAGAGTGAAGGAAACGTGGCAGCGGGGACTAGGGTTTTGATACCCTTTGTTGGAATAGACTTTCAAGTTGCCAAGATGTGATGAGCACAAACCCACCCGAATGAGGAGATGCTGCAGGATTAGGTTGGCACCACTCCGTCAGCGACTAACAGATCGACGATCCCTCCCAAGACAGAATTCCCTCCCCTCAGTCCTGGAGCGACGTGGGGGGGGGAGACTAGGAGCCAGTCTTTCAGTGAGGTGGTTGGAGGTATGAAAAGCCAGGAACAACATCAACACGAGTAGAACTCTTTCTTTCTGGAGAAGCTATATGAGGAACATCTCGACCACAAAGCTATAGAGCTGTCATACGATGAAGTAAAACCGGCTATCTACATAGACCCAGATGCGGAAGAGGGTCTAGCCAAGCCCTGGAAATAAACGGTAGTGATCCATTTATTGGGGAAGGAAATTGGGTTCATGACGCTAAGAGACCGTATTAAGCTCCTATGGAACCCAAAAGGGAGGTTCAATTTCTACGAACTCAACATGAGACACTATGTCGTTCAGTTGTAATGCAAGGAAGATTATGAGGTTGCCATGATTGGAGGACCTTAGAAGGTGTTTGGATGTTGTTTGGCAGTCTCGGACTGGTACCCTACATTCAAACCTTACGAGGAACTACCCAAATACTCCATCACGTGGGTGAGGGTGATGGACTTGCCGTTGCATCTATATGTATCTAATCTGTTTGAGGTCATCGACATGGCATTGGGAAGGCTCATCAAGGTTGATAACCACACGGCCTTGCAAACTAGGAGTAAGTTTTCCAGGCTTGCAATAGAAATCGACACCACAAAGACCCTCCATATTTCAATACTGATCAATGGAATAGACTACAAGATCGAGTATGAGGTTATTCCAGAAACATGCACGACATGTGGGAAGGTGGGCCATGGAGCCAACATCTGTCGGATGGCAGCACCCAATCAAAATAAGGGACAATCCTAGGATGACAGAAATGGAGGAAATACCTATGAAGCAAACACAGAAGGTGGAGGTTGGCAACAACAGAGGGGAAGGAGCAGAAAACACAAAAGAACTATTAACCCATCAAGGAGATATGACAAGCCGCCAGATCCATTGCAGGGAAGCAACCAATTTGATAACCTGCTATTCAAGGAGAATGTAGAAGAACAAGCTGAACGACCACATATACCCCACCCGACGGAAGCAGCAGGAACACGAAGCCAAAACAGACAAAGAGATGGACACCAAAGAAGAAAGGCTCAACACCAGTGGACAAAGTTGATGTAGCTGGTCAGACGGGGGAGGCACAAGAGTTCAAAGGAGGAGAAGAACATGCTAGCAAAGCAACAGAAAGCTCTGGGGCTAAAGAGAAGGAACACATAGCAGTCAACCCTGAGGTCGACGAAGTAATCCAAGAGATGAAAGTAGACTCTCTAGAAAATGTAATCATAATCGAAGAGGATGTGTACATGGCGGAAACTAAAGAAGACCCCAACGAGGACAATAACATGGAAAGACAAGCAACCTATAGCATAGAAGAGAAGGGGATAGAAACCTGCAACAATCAAGATCCGCGAGAGGAGGAGAAGAAGAAGGATAGGAACAAATAAGAGGGAAGTGCTAGCAGTAGCACTGATCCTATATCGACTGGTAGGAGGCTTAAAAGTATTGTACCCAAAGTAAAGAAGAGTAGGGTCTCTCCTTCATACAAACAAAAAAGGAAGAGCCTGAGACTGAGCGAGGCCTAGATGTAGAAGAATGATGTGAACATGGTAGATAATGCTGGTATTTTGAGGTCGATGTCTTCCAATGGCCTAAAGGCCTACTTTTTTCCTTCATCCTGCTGACATGATGATCGACCTCATCTTATGGAATACCATAGGGATAGGTAGTGATGAACGACGTAGGGTCCTCAAAGAGCTTATGGTCCTCCACAAACCCAAATTGGTAGCTGTCCTTGAACCAAGGATTAGTGCAGATAGTGCCAAGAAGGCGATTAAACACCTAGGATTTCCCAACTCTTATAGAGTCGAAGCCAGGGGATTCTTAGGGGGAATATGGTTGTGTTGGAATGCAAGATTGTGCAAGATCGAAGTTATCCAGAGCCACAGGAAATTCATCACCTTCCGTTTCAACAACGCAGTGTTCCTGACTGTGGTGTACGCTAGTCCTCAGATTAGCACTAGGGGCCTGCTATGGAAACACATTCTTAATACAAGCAACATGATCAGGGGTCCTTGGATGGTTATTGGAGTTTTCAACACTGTCTTAGAGCAAAGAGAGAAGAGTGGATGCAGTACTTTCAACCAAGCTGAGGCTCATACTTTTCAAAATACGCTGGTGGAAGCTGGCCTTCGTGACTTTGGATTTTCCAGAATGAGGTTTATGTTTAGACATGGCTTAAAGAAGGAGAGGTTGGATAGACCGTTAGTGAACTCAAACTTCATCAACTTCTTCCCTTCTATGACCCTAGAACATCTCCCTAGATTGGGATCATATCATAGCCCTCTGCTAGTTAAGTGCAGACATCAAAGAAGGGATCCATACCGATTTGTTACGAAGGCCTCCTAGAAGACCACAGAGGGCTTCACAGACATGCTAAACGTGAATTGGGATCCATCTCTAGACTTCAGGGAAGCTCTGGATAAGGTGCAAATAGGAATACAAAGATGGGATAGAACACAACTTAAGAATATCAGGAGACGGATAGACACACTGATAAACAATATCAAGAGACTTCAAACGGAGTTGACTTCTCAATACAATGAAATTTCAGATGCTCTGTGCATAGATTTTCAAAATGAACTAGATGAAATCCTTTAAAATGAGGAGTTCAATCTAAACCATAGGAGCCACATCATGTGGTTAAAAGAGGGGGACAAAAATTCCAAATTCTACCACTGCTACATCAATCAGAGGAGAAGAAGCTACGCAATCAAGAGACTGAAGGATGATAACAACCATTTGATAACTGACGAGGAGGCTCTCATGAACATGGTGACGAAGCATTTTGAATGAGTCCTCCAGGAACTGAGGTGGAACCAGAATGTGAGCAGATTGGAGATCCCGATGACGTTCAGCCAGCTGAGTCAGCTGCTCCTTCCTACAGAAGAATTGGAGCATTGTTGGTGGAAGCGTTGAAAGCACTATCAGAAGAGCACTAGATGGGGGAAGCTCCCAAACAACATGTGTAACTTGATGATTTTCCTGATCCCTAAAGTCCCCAATCTGGTAAAATGCGAGAACCTACACCCTATCTCCCTAAACAACATCATGCTTAAAGTAGATTCCAAACTCCTAGTGGAGAGGATCAAACAACACATGCTGAACTGGATTTCATATGCCCAGAGCAACTTTGTTCCAGGTAGAAAAATCACAAATAACATCGTAGTGGTCCAAGAGATCATCAATATGATGAAGAGAAGAAAGGGAGAGAAGACAATGATGATTAAAATTGATCTAAATAAAGTGTATGACCAAATGGACTGGGATTTTATTGCTAATACTCTAAAACACAGCAGTCTACCTAAGAAAATCAGGGACTACATCATGGGCTCAATCACTGGCGGACACTATTCCATTATGTGGAATGGCAGACTATCGTGCCCATTCAAGGCCTGTAGAGGCCTGCGACAGGGGGACCCTTTGTCGTCATACCTATTCATGCTCTGCCTCGAGAGGCTGTCCCATATCATAGAAAGGGAGGTGCAGGCTGGTAGATGGAAACCGATTAAGCTCGGGCAAAATGGGCTGACTGTGTCCCATGTGTGCTTTGTTGATGATTTGCTAGTTTTCACTCATGCCAACCCTACCCAAATAGATACCATAAAGAGATGCTTTACTGAGTTTGAAGTTGCATCAGGACAGACGGTTTCAACTATGAAAACTAAGCTCTTCTTCTCACGTAGCGTAGACAGAAACCTGAAGAGGAGCATCCAAGATTGCTGCAGCTTTGGGACCACCGGGGACCTGGGGAAGTACCTCGGGGTACCAGTGCTGCATAGTCGGGTCAACAAGGATACTTATAGTGATATCTCAAACAAGATTAGTAATAAGATTAATGCCTGGTCCGCAAGGTGCTTATCACTCTCGGGCAGAATCACAATGGCGAAAGCCACCCTTGCTGCGCTACCAACCTATGTTATACAAACAACGGCATTGCCTGTGCAGTTGTGCGATGGTATTGACAGAACAATTAGGTAGTTCATTTGGGGGGGAGCTTATAAATCGAACCCAGTGGCGTTAGTCGTCTGGGATAAAATCTCATGCCCAAAGAAGGAAGGAGGTTTGGGACTAAGAAGGATGAGGGAATGGAACAATGCGCTGTTTTGCAGGCATACATGGGATCTGAGCACTAATAGGAACTCTACTTGGTGTGATGTGATCAGGGACAAGTTTAAGCTGAGGCAAAAGATTCACAGTAGGTGGTCGTGGCTAGGAAACGCAGCACTGAAGCAAAAGGAATTCATTGATTTGAACTCTTACATGGTCCCCATGAATGGTAGGGATACATGGGTATGGTCGGACAGATGGTGGAGAGGGGGGCAGTCCTTAGCGATCATGCCCTCAAGCCTATTCTGCCAGAACTCTTAGATCTCAAAGTTGAGTTGCTGGTGAACCTGTAGGGCAAGTGGGATGAGGCTTTTCTGAGGGAGTGGCTTCCACAAAACCTGGTGGAGGATATCTTGAAAATCCGTCTACCTGAGGGGGAGCAGGGTGATAACTTTAAGATGTGGGAACTCACAACCGATGATAATTTCACCTCAAAGTCTGCATACTACAAAATTATGGAAGCTAGAAATAGACTGGTGGTCGGGAAGTGGAACATGATTTGGAAGATCAAAGCTGCAGAGAGGATTAAAGATTTTGCATGGCTCCTTATGCATGAAGCTATCCTTACAAATGTCAGACGCTTCCAAAGAGGCATGACCGGAGGTAGACAATGCCCTAGATGCAATGAAGAAGAAGAAACAACCCTCCATGCCGTGAGAGATTGCCACTTCGCTAGAGAGGTTTGGGCTCATATTCCTGAGGGCACAAGTATGGATTTCCACGCAATAACCAACCTGATGGAGTGGATGGAGAGTTACATATCAGGAACAAATGAAGAGGCTATTCGAATCATCACAACTTGCTGGACTATTTGGAACAGTAGGAACAAGCTAGTATTCATAGGTGAAAGGATCAGAGTTGCTACATAGTTGCTGACAATCTACAAGGAAACCACAGCCCAAGTGGAAGCTTATAGCACAATAAGTCACCCGTGTCAGAAAGGGGAGCCTGTCCTATGGCACCCACCTGAACCTGGATCTCTCATCTTCAACTGTGATGCCGCGGTGAAGGGACGTGAGGCGGTTGGTGCGGTGGTCATCAGGGATGATGCCAGAAGATGGGTGGGCAGAGTAACCCAAAAGTACCGCCACCCCATATGTGGTTGAGGTAGAGTTGCTGAGTATGAGATTAGCCATGGAGATCGATGATTGTAACAACCTTGGCAATGTCATCATAGAGTCCGACTTGAAGATGATTGTGGACATGATCAATGGATCAGAAGAGAATTACCCCAGGTATGTGAAGATTCTGTGGAAGACTTGCCATCTCAAGCGCGGTAACTGGCTAATGAATCATAGAGGCAGAGAGGGAAATCAAGCTACGGATGGAATGGCAAAACTGAATAAACCTGGCCCGATAGGTTATAGGAGCTTTTCTACTCCTCCTACAAACCTAGCTAAAATCCTTTTATTAGATCAATGTAAGGGTAGTAGTACTACCTCATTTAATTCAGCAAGCTTAATTAGTGAATGTAAGATCATTTTGGATTTGCTTGCAAGGGGAGGGCGGGATGAATAAGATAGCCTCCCAACTTCACTAAAAAAAGATCCTCCATCCTTGACCATCATCAAGTCTCTGCCTCTATAAACCAAAGCCCCACCTATGACATCACGTCAAAATCCTCAGAACACTAATGCCAGATGAAGAGGAAGACCGCTAGACCTAAACCTGCAATGCCAGCATCATACCTAAAAACATTGCCACATGGCACACATGTGTTTTCCCTTACATGGCAAAGCCTCCTCTACTTGCTCGAATTTACCTACAATAGATTTGAAGCCACATACAACCTATCAATGCCCTTTCCCCCTTTCCTAGATGGTAATCTAAAACACACCATCATCAATTGTATCACCAGTCATGACCACCTCATCTCCTACCCTTAACATTTACAATTAACATCAACACCATCCAAGGACTCACCAACAACAAACCTACTACATCTCGCATCCTCCCCAACTTTTGCACTTTCACAACCTTTGACCCTGCTACCCAACATACCTTCAACCATCAAGACCACTGCCAATCCGTCCTCATGACCCCTTACAACCAGCTAAATCCCTACACACTAGTTTAATCAAATCCAATCCCAACAAAGATCCAATCTAGTGACTAGTGATGTTTCTCAACCATTATGCAAGAGTCTACAATGTGATTGAATTTGACAAATAGAAAGGAAACCCAGTAACTTGGACCAAGCTATGGACACATTCAATTGAGCATGAGAACTCCATCATCTGTAAGTTATATCTTGCCTTCTCTAGTTATTGTTTCGAGATGATATCAAACAAGATGATAGTATTATGTACTTGCATCAATAATTGAGTTTCCATGTTATCATACTACTAAATACATGGATTAGAATGAGTAAGTATATAACTCCTCAATTTTAGTAGTAATATGATAATTAGATGATTAGATGATGTCTAGGACATAACCTTTATGGACTCTAGTTATGATAATAACCTAAAAATAGGACACCCGCTACCTTTGTACCTACCTAGACTTTAATAATTGTATATTCAAAAAAATATATAACAATATTCCAAAGGTTCAATCATTCATATGGAATTACCACTAATATAATGTTATTCTCAGTATGATTGATAATCTCATAATAAATTTCCATGTAGTAATACACTTATGGATATGAGGAATATAGTTAGTTGTGTTGGACAAGAGTACAAAACTAAGGAAGTTGATTTTATTAACATATGTATGATCTTATTTTTCCAACAAGATAGCTAAATGACTTACTCAATACTTGTAATTAAGTAGTATATTCAAGAAAAAAATAATATTTGTATAAATTAGTATTTGTGCTACCATGAACTACACATGGCTAAAAAATCTTGAGAATATTGTACTTAAACCCTTGATGCTCCCGTATAAAAAATATCGATAAATGAATGTCCTAAAGTATAGTGAATAAATAGAATATAATAGAGAGAACAACATTCTAAGATCTAATCCAAAGAAAATGTGATAAAATAATCGAGTATGTAGCATTAATTATACATAATCTAGTTGGAACCTTGAAATGGTAATAATGGGAAAAAGATATGGAAGATATCAACTTAAATCCTAAGATAACAAAACTGGATTCTGAGCCATATAGTGACAAAACATTTCTCCATATTTATAAATCTCTCTATTTGATTAAATTCTTGGTGTTGAATACTTGTAATTCACAATTTTGCATACTTTGATCCAAAGGTACGAAATTTATATTTGTGTTTTGATTATTATTTCCCTCCTTGTTTGCATGCATGACTAGATAGCTTGGTTGGCCAAAAATTGATTTTGTACTTTAGCCTACCTCTTTGAAAGGCCACCAACACTTATTCCTAAAAAATTGTAGCATAAAGTTCAAACATCAAAAAAGGGTAAGTTAGTGCACCTAGTTTAGTGGAATTATGTTTCCACGCCTCTACGTAGAGTTAAAGGACATAGGGTCCATCAGTATACTGGAAATTTTAGTTGGTGTGTTATCGTTATCTATAGGAGAGAGAACATGTCTTCCCAAACAACTAGTCATTGACATGTGTTAAGAATTGTCAAAAATTGAATGACTAGTTTAAAAAATTGGATATTGAATCTTATTGAATTTGAAAACCTATTGTCACCTTTTGATACTTACCTATATTGCTTATTCATTTGCATTAGACATAAAATCGTTTGTAGATAGGTTCATATTGTTTTACTTTCGAAATATTGATGATATTACCATATTTGTTGATCCATATTTCTCTTATCAGTACCCATGTGTACTTTTTGTTCCCTCTGGGAACTCATGGGAAAGTGATTCGAGAAGACCTAGATGAGACTGCATGATATAGACCTTTGTTAGAAGGTGACGATTATATTTAATAAAGTTTTAGTATTCAATTTATATGTCACAATTCAAGTAAAAAATATCATCTTCTTAGAAACTTGTATGGAAGAAGAGATTTATTTATAATTTCTGATGAAAATTTTGTAAATATTTGATCATAAATATCAGAACTTTACAAAATGTATGATTAATTTGGATTTGATCCCTAAATATAAAAATAATAGTAGGTGTGAAATTTGTGTGCAAGCTAAACTATCTAGAAATCCTTTTCATTTTTCAGATAGAAACTCTAAACTTTTAGATTTAGTTCACAATGATATCTGTGAATTTAATAGGACAACAATAGGAATCACAAACATTATTTCATAACTTTCATTGATGATGTAAGCTTATTATGTCTATGTAACATCCCAGGATTTGATACCTTGGATAAAATGATCTTAAAAGGAATGATTGGACTACCCATATCACCAAGGTGCACCTCCTTTTCAGGGAGCCCATCACTAAAGAACTAGGTGGTTAAGTGTTCTCGGCCCAGAGTAGTACTAGGATGGGTGACCAGTCGGGAAGTTCATCTTTGCTTGTGCTTGAGTGAGGACAAAACATATAATTAAGGCTAATGGTGGTCTGTAGGGCCAGTCGTCAGTATTGAAACTTTACCAGAGCCTTGGGCAATGGTCTATGTGTTTACAAATGGTATCAGAACCAATCCCCCTCTAGTATGTGGGGCCCACTTGGGTATGTGGCATGTCCATCTTAGAGTCATAAGGTCTAGGCATGTTGTAAAGGGCTATCCTAGATGATTGAGCCACCCTTGCACTGGTAGTCATGGTCGGGAGCTGGGTGTACATGGGCCATGTGGGTCTGCACTGAAATGGGGATAACTTGTAAGGCCATATAGTTGAGCCTTGATAGAGACGTCAAGAGTCTAAGTGGGCGAGATTATAGCATCACAAAATTTGAGGCCTTGGATAATAGATCTTAAAAAGAATGATTCAACTACCCATATCACCAAGGTGCACCTCCTTTTTAGGGAGCCCTTCACTAAAGAATTCTATGGTTAAGCATGCTCTTCCTAGAGTAGTACTAAGACGGGTAACCAATGGAAAAGTTTATCCTGGCTTGCACGTGGCTTGTGGTGGTCTGTGGGGCCAATCATCATTCTTGAAACTCTACTAGAGACTTTGGCAGTGGGCTAGGTGTTTATAGTCTATATTCCTAAAAACAAATATATGCCATTTAATAAATTCAAAATGGTTAAGAAACAAGCATAAACAAAAACTAGTGAGATACTTACAAGATTATGGTCTGATTACCTAAAAAATATTTTTGGAATTTTTTCAATTCCATGGTGTAGTTCATGTGATTGCTTCTCCTTATACACCATACCCTAATGGGGTTGTTAAATGCAAGAACCAAACCTAGATAGATATGGTAAATACTTTGCTCAAAACTTAAGGGTTGTACAAGTTTATGTGGGGGGATGTTTTGAATACGATTTGTCATATTTTGTGTAGAGTTCCCCATAAAATTAAAGAGGGTAGTCCATTTGAGTTATTGAGAGGACAAAAGGAAAGTCCCTAATATCTTTGAGTGTGGCAGTTCCTCACAAAGGTACTTGTCGGAAGAAATTGGTACCAAAACAGTAGATGCCATTTTCTCAGATTAGGTAGAGACAAGCTATGCCTATAGATTCCTGATTGTAAAATCTAAAATCTCAGACAGTTAGTGCAATGGTGGAATTTTGTGATGCATCATTTTATGAATATGTTTTTCTCACAAAATTTATGCTCTCAAGGAAATTTCTCATGAACACCCGTTTACTTCTGGTTCCATTCCCAAACATGTGGAAATGATGAAAATGTGGGGGGAAACTCAGATGAAATCATTTTTGAATCTGATGATTCTAAAGAAATGGTTGAACCAAGGAGAAATGAGAGACCTAGGATGTGAAGGGATTTTGAAGTGTGTTCCTCACTTAAAATATTTAGGATGATGCAACAACTTCCAAAGAAGCATGCCTTCCTAGAATTTGAAATTTGGAAGGAAACCCTTAATGATAAAATCCAATTAATTCTTTCAAATGGAACTTAGGAATCGGTAGATTTGCCTCTTTCTTGAAGGATATTTATGAAGAAACTATATACATCTGGAACAATAAATAATAATAAGGGTAGGTTGGTTGCCAATGGTACACAAATAGGGAGGGAATAGATGATTTTGATATTTATTGTCCTATATCTTGCATGTCCACAATTTGTATGCCCATAGCACTACTTACATTTATAATATCTATATATATCTATATGGATATGAAAACCACATTGTTACACAATGATCTTTGAAAAAATGTATATGGAAAAACCTAAGGGTTTTGCAGGATGTGGAAATGAATCCAAAATGTGTGAACTTGTTAAGTCATTGTATGGCTTAAAAATCCTCTTAAAGTGGTATGAAATGTTTGATTTTGTGATATCATCTATGGACTTAATTTATAATAATTTTTTAAAGTGTATTTACTATAAGATCATTAAATATAGATTCTTAATTATATGCTTATATGTTGATGATATCATAATTTTTGGTTCTAATATCAAAGTAGTAAATGAGACAAAGCCAATCTTGTGTAGCAATTATGAAATGAAATATATGGGTGTGAAAGATGTGATATTAGGGCTTAAGATCACAATGTATACTAATGGTATTACACTCTCTAAGTCTCATTGTGTTGAGAAGATACTAGAGAGGATTAAATACACATCATGTAAACCTATTAAGAGTCGATAATATTCATCCAAGTTCTTGTTCAAGAATGATAGTGGTGTTCTCATGTCTCGTTACGATACTCTCATATTATCAGAAGTTTGATGATTCTGTGAACTATACATGACCAAACAATGCATTTTCAATGAAAAAGTTGAGTAGATTCACCTGTTGTCCTGACAAGACTCAATGGGAAGCTCTTGAGAGAGGGTTGTGGTATATTAATAGAACTAGTTCTCTTAAACTACATTATGTTATGTATCCTTCTGTAGTCTAATGATATAGTCATGCAAGACAGATTGTAATTAATTCTGTAATAAATAGTGTCTCAAGATATGTATTCCTATTTGGAGGAGGTGTTGTTTCCTAGAGGTCTAAGAAACATACCATATTGTCTCAGTCCACCATTGAGGCTGATTGGTGTGATTTAGATGAAATTAGACTGAAAGCGGAATGGATATATGGACTTATGTAAAGTTAACCTATGGTAATGACGTTGCTTTCTGTAATTTTAGTTCACTGTGATGGGAAAACAACTATTGACAAGATAAAGAGTTCTGAGCACAACAAAAATAGCATAGACACATCCAAGTCAAACTCAAGCCTATATGGGAGCTATTGTCTAATGGGGTTGTGGTTGTAGACTACGTAGCTAAAAAAGAAAACATAGTTGATCTGTTAATTAAAAGTCTTACCATGGCCTTAGTTGAGAATTCCTATTTGGGGTTGGGACTCAAACTCCTTATAATTCACAGGAAGTTGCAACCCGAACTAAAAGAGTGAATATCCACAACTTAGGTTCAATGTGGCAACAAAAAGTTATTAGGTGAATTAGTTGACACTGTGTAATTTTCTTGATGATTTTAGCATATGTGTGTTTGTCCCCCAAAAACTTGTTAGTGTCATGACTGCAATTTAGTAAGTGTTTAGTCTCTAAAAGGTGTTGGAGTCCTAGGAAAGGAAGCTACCTGTCAATCCTTGGAGACTCTAACTAAATGGTTGATGTTGAATAGGATAGAACATGGGGACTGGGTTGTTCCCTGATGTCAAGCATGATTCTTGATTTGGATGCACAACCTTAACTGCATCATTTTTTTCCTTGTTACCATTCTTTTTATTGTGTTGTTACCAATAGATAGTTCACCTAGTTCATGTAAGGGTCTACGTTGGATGACTTAGACATGATTCAAACCAAAAAGTACCTATTGAAATCACAATATGAAGGACTGAGTGGCAAAGCACACTACAAATTGAACTTTGTGGAGGATAGTTAGCTGTATTAGCTTTGATAATCCTAGTTAGAATGGGTAAAACCCAAAATGGTGTAGATGGTACATTTGCAGTGTAAGGGAAAAGGTAGGTCTTGCCTTTTGTGCAAACTAGGAATAAGAATATGAAAATATATTCCACATCCCACCTCCTTTTTTGCACAACAAGATACTTACTTACTTAATTAATAATTGTTTAACTAATGCTTTAAAAATTGGAAAGGGACTCCTCATATTCCTTCCAAATTGTAAATAGAATTTGTGTATTCATTCCTAATTGGAAAGGGACTCCTCGTATTGATTTTACATGTACAAGAGTGGTCGTGTGATTACATCAATCTGGTAATAGGATTGAGTGTGGGAGTGATATAAATAAGGCCCCTAGGCATAGTGTTAAACACACATCTCAGATCTCATAGATCTATATAAAGTCCACCATTTTTAGTATGGTACCTTGTCGTCGTTGCGTTTCATAACCACTCCACATATGCTTCTCTGATGGAGTTTTTCTCCTGAATGGGAGATCTCTTATATGTCTCTCCTTCTCTTGAAGCGATCTATTGGGCGGTGGTACCTAATGACCGCTAAGCTGCACCTATGGTGTTATTGTATGTGGTCTATGTTCTAGTGAGATGACTTTCTTCTATGGGTTCTTGACTAGTTCACGATTGGAAGAACAACACATATCCAAAAGATAATAGAGCATTGATTTCTTGAATTAACATCCTCTTCTTCAAAAGAGTGATATGATTTGAATTTCTAACTCTATTTATTTATTTTTCATTTTTTGTTTGTTCTTGTGCTTCTTATTTAATCTTAAACTTGGCCTATAAACATACTAATTAAATTGTAATTGACTATTATTTCTTGTATCGACATATTAAAATCCAACATTTCCATGTGATTTTTTCCAAGCATACATGTTAGGAATGTTGTGATAAAAATGTTCATAGAGTAAGAAGGAAAATGCATTGAAGCAATTTAAGGACCTATTCAAAGTATGTAGTAATGTACAAAGGAACAAATTATATAATGTAACTTGAATTTGGTCTATATGTTTCCAAATTTCCTATCTTATATAACATGTGAATATGTTTGTATTGAAAAAATGAATGAAGTAGGGTACTTGTTATTATTAGCCTTAACATTTTAACATCAAATATATAATTTTTATACATCTATCTTGCACGTGTTTTGTCTTATGCTAAGTATAACTAGAACCATCAATGATAAATATTTTTAATTTTTTAGAACATATTACTGATTGTCATGAAATCAAGTAATCGTAAGGTTTAATTTTAAATTTAAGACGAGATTACAACTAAAATAGGAGTATTATTGAGTACTTTGATGTTGAACACATAACACATCTACAAATCAGTTGCTACATGAATGAAAATCATGTTAGTGACTATACCTGCACCAATTACATCTAGTAAGTACACCATTGATTGCAATGACTGATTTGTACAACATCTTTTCACATTGGGCCCCTAGGTTGTGCATGGTCAAAGCATTTGTTCTTAGGTGATGTAAAAGATGTTTGACTACAATACCTTTATGAAATTATCCAAAATATGGTTACTTTTAGAAGGCTAATTGAGATGTTTGTATAATGATATCAACTCAATATGAATATGCAACAAACTATTAAAGTATACCATGATATATATGGAGAAATTTATTTCCAATCACAACAAATATATTACTTAATTTGGATATATAATTGATAATAAAAAAATATGATAATGAATGACATAAGTGTTAAATCTTGGACCTAACACATTGAAATATGCATTCAAACAAATAAACCACTCTTATTGCTTTGTTAAGTTTTATATTCTATATAATATGACATGACAATGCATATCTTGAAAAAACAATCAAAAAATTATGTTGTAGCGGGGATTTGATTCAGCGAACTCCTATGCAAGTCATATTTGTTGATAATCTAAAACCATGTATTTTGTTTATGGTTCAAATTCTTCTGAATGAAGATACACTTGAAACTCTTATTGTTATTAAACACTTGACATGTCTTTCCATAGAGATTTTGTCTCCAAGTTAGAAGTTCTAAAATGACTGTAGCTAGATCTAAGTATGTATCAAGTAATTGTCTTCATGATTCATTAAATTCCTAGAAGTATAGGCAATGGCCTTACTATCATGCATAAACATGCATCCTAGATCTTTCCTTGATGCATAAAAATTGTGATAACTCAGGTATTTAGGTTTAGTTACCTAATATAGTATTCGGGGATGATGAATATTGTGTAGATAGTGGACCCCAAATTGAGTAATTGGTTTTTGAATTGTTGATTCTGGTCACAATAAAGGTAGAATTGAAGTTCCACTTTATGATCATGACACACATTTTTTTTGTCAAGTATGAGGAATACATTTAGTTAATTGAATTTGGTAATTATTTTGTTATACATCCATTCTTGATATACATGAATATGAATAGTTCATTAAGAACCCTCGGTTGTATCATGATCACAATAAGTGTATTGAAGTTGTTTGGTTACAAGTTAAGAACAATTGATCATTATAATTGACCATACTACCTGTAAATTATGATGTTATTGGAGGAATCAATGAATGAACAAACTTTTGATTTTAGGCCTCCAAATTGGATAGAATTTTCCTTAGGATATTATTAATATATATATCTAAAGTTTTATGAATGAATGAAGTTCCCTCTTAAGGTAATGCGAGTGAGAAAATATTGGATATATTGATTAAAGGATAAATGTTCCAATTACTTAAGAATAAAGTCGAGTGGCCAATGCAATATAGTAATGTCATGCATGCTACCATTGGGTTAGTGCGTAGTGTGGAATCTTTCCAACAACTGATACAAGAAGGCTTAATACCACCCAAGTATTTTCTCATCTCTGAAAATGGAGGAATTGAGTAGCGTTGAGGTGTAGTCTTGATCCGATGAAGTTGGGACAATCACATGATATTTTGCTGGCAAACTAGAGACTACAAAACAACTTGAACTAATGGACCCTTCACTTTGATGTTGGAGATCCATAGTACTATAGAGAAATTATTCATCTCCTCCTTTATCCATTGTTGCTAGCAACAACCAACATTAAAAATGAAAGGTCTGTCAGGTGTTTTCCAATCTAAGTTTTGGGTATAAGTGTATAATGTGGCCTATCGATTGCTCCCAACTGCCCCCATATCATGGCTTTTGGTGATAGGTGAGTGACTTCCTGGTCCCGACTCCATTCTCTCTCCATCAAAATCTATAGAGGAGGATAGTGTATGGAACATGAGGTTAAGCTCTATTGTTCCCTGACTTGTAGATAGAGTCTAGGAGCGTGAACCAGGCTTTGATATCGTCATCACTATGGTTCCAAGATCCCATATCTATAGAGCTCCTCCTTGTCACTTTGGATTGTTGTAGAGAACATGGGAGATCATCATCATCATCATCGTCATCATCATCATCATCATCGTCATCTTCTTCTTCTTCTTCTTCTTCTTCTTTCCTGCAGCAACACTCTACAAAGGCCAACTAAGGTTTGCCAAGGTCCTGGCACTCAACCAAGAATTTCTTGACCCGTAGACTAAGAGGGACAACACAAGGTCATATGCTCCTTCATATGACCATGGAGATGGTTCCCTTAATATTATTGATCGCTAGAATGTGTATCAGTGGTGGCACTCGAGCCCAGGGGAAGAAAAGGAAGCTTACATGCAACACATGTTGGGCTAAGAGAGCAAAGCTCTACACATCCAATCTGAAGTCTATCTGATCAGGGCATGCAGAGGAAGAGGAAGATCCAAGGCCATTGTGCATGTCTATTTGTGATTCAAGATCACCCCATAGACATGCTTCATAGTGGGGCACTTGGAAGGGAACATAGCCACATGGATGTGGGGACAACTGTAGATCGCGTTGAGAACACAAATAGAAAATAGAATTGTAGAGTGGGATTACTTTATCCAGGAACCATATGGCATACATAGTCAAACCAAGAAGGACAACGAGAGGGAGCCACTCCCTAATGGTCCACATGGCATGATCTTGTCTACCCTCAACCCAGGATCCAACGATCTTTTGTGTTCTAAGAGGTAAATCAATGCCCTCATTCCAGACATAGTATTTTTCTTAGAAAATTTATCATAAATAACTCCTTTGGCCAAATAATTCGTAAAAAATACCTATAGACTCAAGGAGATTTATAGAATTCAATGAAGTCCTTAGAATAGAGTTTCCATGCTCAATGTTAGTTTTATTAATTTTGGCTTTAATAACTTTGTTTAGTGTATAATAAATGGATTAAATTCTAGCTATACAAATAATATTCCCATAAAATCATAGTATCAATTAGAAACAATATGTGGAATCAAATATCAAAAAGATTACTAAATATACGTACTTTTATCATTAGAATGCAATTAATGCTTTTAAACTCATATTAATTCTAGAAAAAAGAATGAGTGTCAGACGAAAATTGAAATTGAACACAAACATGAATACAAGATACAAATCAATTTAAAATCACTAGGTACACGTCTTAAATCAGATTAACCTAGGTTTGGTCAAAACCCTATATTGGATTAAAATACTAAGAATAATTATGATTATATATTAATTATGAGTAATTGCTATTTATCAGGTGAAGACCACAGATCTAGACGGTCCTAACTAATTAAGATTCTCTGAAGTCAAGTATGTAGGTTTATTTAATTATATGACTATGGTTTTGTTGGTTGAAATCATAATACGTATGTATGCCCTTTTATTTGAAAATATTATGTGTAGTACTGCTATGTAGTAATCAATGTTTTATCACTTGAAAAAAATATATAATGAGTAGATATTTTGTAGTTATTAAGGTGTTCATTATCCCCCTTATGAGGGAATGGACTAATGTTGACTAGTAATCCTCCCTAGAGAACACAGTCCTCAGAGTACTTGGTACATGGGGTAGGGCCCAACATATATGTTTTAATACTGGTCCACCTTGATAATGCAACTCATCTCGAAAAATGAGTAAAATTAGCATATTTCACTTAACAAAGAACAATTTTCTATGATATTTCTATCTTTCAACAAATCTTTTCAAAGTTATGAAAACCATAAATATATGTATCTTTTTTCCCATGTACGCAAGACCTTGTGTGTTGATCCTCAATTTCACATATGTATTAGGTTCAAATCTACCATGGGAGAAAAGATGAGAAATGAGCATTGTACAAGTCGTACCCATTCTGTAAGATCTTATTTAGCATACATGTTCAAATCGTATAAAATTCTCTTTTCAATATGTAAATGTAAGCTGTAATAAAACATGTTGTAATATGTATATGTTGACAATGTTATGGTGTATGCATTATGGTTATTTCTTCATGTATGAGCATATTGCTTCTGCAACACACTTTGGTACAATCGATTAACATTTTCAGATTTTGTCTTCTCATCCCAATAAGAATTAAAAAAGACAAAATCTATGATGTTATAGTTGGTATTTGAGCATGAACATGAGCTACACCTAACAATTTCTCACCATGAAGCATTAAAATAAATTTCACCTTTCACTTAAAACCTTAGAAACTTTGAATGTTGTTGAATAAGGACTAGGTTTGACTTAGCCTCTAGGTTCGAACCTAATTATTTGGGAACTAGTATTAGACAAGTGTGTGAAACCCATTCCATATAGAGATCATATATATTGGGTAGCTACACTAGTCTACACCATGTTCTCACCATTTCACTTGGTGACATGTCACTAGACTTTATACTGAGTGTCTGACACTTTGTTTTGCTAATTTTGTTTTGTTTCCAATCAGCTCGAGCCTCGTCAATTTTCTCTGAAGTCTACTTTCTCAAAGAAAAATAATACAATATATTATTATATATATGTAAATATAAACATGTGTCCTATACACAGGAGAGTAGGAGGTGGTCATGTAACCTAAGTGAAAGGGAGTGGCATCAATCTAGAAAATATGGTAGTCTAGATTAGATGTCTAGAGCCTTTTCAGCACATGTGATAGATAGTTTAGACAATAGAATGATAAATGATATAAGTATGGATAAGTGTATCCCAAGTTGGTATGTAATCATATAAGTTTCTTAATAAATATCCAAGTTGTACATGAGGTCTAAATTCAAATTGGAAAATACGAGCTAAGTCCTAATGATGGAAGTATGTAAGCTTTTCTTTTGTAGGGTAATTTGAGTTAAGACATTGTTGAATGTGTATGAGCCTCAAACAATTTTACAAAGGAGGACTACAAGTGTTAGGAAACGATATGTGGTGAACTTTAGAGAGAGTTAGACCCATAGGGAGAAGGTCAGAGTACTAGACCTCCATTATATGAGATATATGCAAAATGGCATGTTTTAAGCCAGAGTATTCTTGAGTATATCAGTTGGGTCCATATGCATGATTCATATCATTGTTAAGTCCTAGATTTTAGAGTTGGGTATATGAAAAAATTATATGGGTAGAAAACTCATAATGAGAAAGTTAATACTTTGATCAAGTTAGGTCCTAGCTTGAGTGACTTAAGTTGATGATGCTCATCATTAGCTGTAAGTGAGGCAATATACAAAATGATAGTTCTTGGAGTAAAATTCCTTGAGCATAATATAGTCATATATGTTGATCCCTAATATTCTTTTTTCTTAATATATGATGCTAGAAATCTCACTTGAGGTATAAGAATGATTATGTATGAAAAGGCACCCAGATGAGCTGGACCTATTCTATTCCCCACCCCCTACCATACATGAAAGATATAAGTTTGAAATCATGATAATCTTCATTTCATATATTATCTTTCCTTTCATATCATACATGAAAGACATAAGTCTAAAATCATGTGTTTGAAATAAAGATATATGTGTATTATAGAATACATGATCAAACTGTAGTTCTTAACCTCAAATCTTTTGGATATAAGTTTCAAGATTGACAACAACTCTCATAATGGAGAAAACCCTAATATTCAAGTATGTAATATAACTCCTTATCTAATTTTGAAATCCTAGTACGATGTTGATCATAAAACACATTAAAGATGTTAAGTCTAACAACTCCAATAAATAATGGAATGAAACCTTAAACTCACCTTTTATAATTAATAGGGTGAAATATGAAACCTTGAGTAGTACCTTCTCAACATAATATGTATGAATAGAACCCTTATCTTTAAGGGACTATGATGATGTAAATTCAAGAATATAAGAACCTCATGTGGTGACTAATATGAGGTTGAACTCTTTCATATCACCTTCAATATGATATTAGTTGAATTTTGAGGATGAAATTCCATATTTGGTGGGGTGAATGTGATAACCGAGGTTTTAGGGTTTTGGTATCTAATACGGTATTTGGGGATTATGAATATTTTGTAGATAGTTGATCCCAAATTAAGTAACTGGTTTTTCAGTTTTTGATTTTGGTCACAACAAAGGTAGAATTGGATTTCCGCTTTATGATCACAACACACATTTTTTGTCAACTATGAGGAATACATTTAGTTAATTAAATTCGGTAATATGATGTTATACATCTATTTGTGATATACATTAATATTAATAGTTCATTAAGAACACTAGGTTGTATCATGATCACAATAAGTATATTGAAGTTTTTTGGTTACAAGTTGACTACAATTGATCATTTTATTTGACCATACTACATGTATATTATGATATTATTGGAGAAATAAATGAAGGAACAAACTTTTGATTTTGGGCCTCCAAATTGGATAGAATGTACTTTAGGATATTATTATTATATATCTAAAGTTTCATGAATGAATGAGGTTCTCACTTAAGGTTATGTGAGTGAGAAAATATTGGATATTTTGATTCAAGGAGCAAGGTTCCAATGACTTAATAATAAATTTGAGTGACCAATGTAATATAGTAATGTCATGCATACTACCATTGGATTAGTTCGTGGTGTGGAACCATGTCAATAGATGATATAGGAAGGTTGGATATCACCCAAGTCATTCATCACCTCAAAAAGTGGAGGAACATAGATGTAGTATTGATCCGATGAAGATGGAACAATCACAAGATATTTTGCTCACAAACTAGAGATTAGGAAACAACTTGAACTAATGGACCCTACACTTGAATGTTGGAGACCCACAGTACTGGAGACCAATTCTTCATCTCGTCCTTTCTCCATTGTTTCTAGTAGCAACCAACTCCATAGATGAATAGTGTATTAGGTGTTTTGCGACCTATGTTTTGGATAGAAGTCGATACTATGGCCTATCTATTTCTCCCATCTACCCCTAGATCGTGGCTTTTGGTGGCAAGATGAGTGACTTCCAGGTCCAAATTCCATTTCTCTCTCCACTGGAATAAAAAGAGGAGGATAATGTATGGAATAGGTGATTGAGCTCCATCATTCCATGCCTTGTAGATGGAGTGTGGGTGGGCAAACCAAGATTTGATGTCATCATCAACATGGGTTCCAAAATCTGAGATCTATAGATCTCCTCCTTGGAATTTTGTCTTGTTGTAGAGAACGTGGGAGATCATCATCTTCTACTTCTTCTTTCATACAACAATGCTAATGCCCTAAATAATTATCGCTTTTCACAAGCTGTTTTGCTATATATTTTGTGCACTTATTGCCTATTTTCATATTAAATTGTACACGATTTATCATTGACACTTAATTGCATCAAATATTCATTGTTTTTACTATTCCTTATTGATTTATCATTATATTGGATCTTCTATTATTTCTTATTTACATTTCACGTGAATTTATAAGAAATGAATCATCTTGGTACTACAAACATGACTGTCGGTGGTACCACCATTTGATGAAAGGAAGAAAGTTGAATTGAGGAAACTTGATAGTACTAACACAAGAATGGTTACTACCAACATTCTAATAGGATCACTCACAAGGAATCATGGTAGTACTAATGTTCAACTCGATGGTACTGACTTGTACCAAAAATGTAATAGGGAATGTTAGAGAAAATTTGGGTACTTCCGACAAGCAACTCAATAGTATTGACATCTCATAAGGGCTCACGAATAATCAAAGGTGTTTTTACTACCGTCACCTCGTCGGTAGTATTGACTTTACACAATCGGGCCTGATTTGAAATCATAGTAAATCCAATTGTTAGGATTAATGACGCCTTTACTCAACCCTATGACTAGAGGGAATGCGGCCAGCCACAGTCATCATGTTCTTTTCCATTTACACGACAATCGAGAGCTAGGAAAGAAGAAATGAGAGAATAAAGAAACATTTTGGGAGATTCGAGAACCTTCGATAGATGGAATTGTAGCCATAGGTTAGTGAATTGGCACGTTTGAGAGAAAGAGAGTAATATGGACTATCTTGTTCAGGGGTTACTTTAGTTTTCTAACGTTTCCCATGTTTTTCTTTACTTCTCCCATGTATTTGACAATGAAAATCATGCAGGGCTAATCCCCTTAGTTCCTTAGAACCCAGGAGTATCCCGTTTTTACATTGTAATTGATAATTATGAATTGATATACATATTTCTCTTAATTGATGGAGATGTCTCTATGATTGCTTTATGAATTGCCTGTGCATGGTCACCATAGGTGATTTCTTAGACCATTAATTACTTCAAGAGAGGGATTAAGTGTTGGATAGGTTGTAGACATACATAGCTCAGACCACACTTCAAGAGAATGCCTACGATTATGAAGGGAATAACCCAAAGAAGTCATTACATCACCAAACTAATAATTAAATTGCTACAAGTGTGGGATTTGTATTACATTGGGTAGTGAATTAAACTACGAGAGGAGGTAATTGTTGCTATATGTCCCTTGGTCCAGGATTAGGAGAGATAAATATTAAAGAGATGATGTTAATTGCAATGTGAACTATGGTGAAACCAAAATTCTTAGGTATTCATTCCAACTGTGATCACAAGTAGTAATTTTGGTTTTATTTCCTATAATTTAGTCATTTTTTAACATCTCAAGATTTGAGGCCTTGAATAAAATGATCTTATGGACTACCTATATCACCAAGGTGCACCTCCTTTTTAGAGAACCCATCACTAAAGAACTCAATAGTTAAGCATGCTGAACTTGGAGTAGTACTAGGATGGGTGACCAGTCTGGAAGTTGATCCTAGCTTGTGCGTGAGTGAAAACAAAGCATGTTGTGAAGGCTAGTGGTTGTCTATGGGGCCAGTCGTCATTCTTGAAACTCTACTATAGCCTCAGGTAGTGGGCCTAGGCTTTAAAAATGGTATTAGAGCCAAAACCCCTACGTGGGCCGCACATGGGCACGTTGGATGTCAATCTTGAGAAATGCGGTCTAGACATGTCAGAATGAGTTGTTCATGGTGATGTAGCCACCCTTGCAATGGTATTTTATGATCCGAAGCTGGGTGTCCATGGGCCATTCTGGGTCTGCACTAGAATGGGGAAATATTGAGAGGCCATATAGTTGAGCCTTGACGAGGACGTCAAGAATCTAAGTGAGGGAGATTGTAACATCCCAGAATTTGAGGCCTCAGATAAAATGATCTTATAAGGTATGATTGGACTACCTATATAACAAAGGTGCACCTCCTTTTCAGGAAGCCCATCACTAAAGAACTCCATAGTTAAGCGTGCTCAGCTTGGGGTAGTACTAGGATGGGTGATTAGTGAGGAAGTTGATCTTTCCTTGTGTGTGAGTGAAGATAAAGCGTGAAATTAAGGTAGTGGTGGTCTGTGGGGCCAATCGTCATTCCTAATACATGTTTTCCCTCTATTTGATATCTGAGCCTCTTTGGGCCTATATTACATTGATACATGTACTTGTGTTTTAGACATGTAGCTTACATGCATCAAGTTGTTGGCACCATTTCCTGGGAAAAGTGTGTGTCCAACACTACGAGTGTTGTGACTAACCAATTCAGGCCACAAATTTTTTTATTATATTACATCATTTTTAAAGCTACAAAGTCTAAATTTTATTCAACCACTAGTATCTAGTTCTCAGAATAATTTTATTATTTTTAGGCACTAGTGCATGGTGCAGACAAGAAGCACCGACTACGGAGGGTCAACTCTACAGAGTGATTACCAGGAGGAGTTCTTGCATAGGGAAAGAGACTACAATGATTCTGTAGGAGGTCTCATCCCAAATCCAACAACACAACCCACACAATCAGAAAAACCTAAAATGAGTGATTGTGATCCAACAGTTGAAGAGTAGATTGTCTAGGAGAAGATCAAGGCTTCTTCTACCACAACACAATTAGGACTGATCAAGAGGCATGCTATTAATGTGGGTAGTTATAAGATTGACCCTACTTTAGTGGCATTAGTCAAATCACAAGCATTCTATGGCCACAACATAGAGGACCCTATGGCGCACATTAATACTTTTGTAGAAAGTTGCGATATGGTGAAGATTGATAGGATTCCCACAACAATGATTTATGGGAAATTGTTTCCTTCTTCATTGGTAGTTAATGCGAAGTAATGGTTCCTTAGCCTTTCGTCAGAGTCCATAGAAACCTGGGACCAGATGACTGATGCTTTCTTTGAATTCTACTTTCCTCCCTAGAAGACTAATGAGTTAGTAGGGAATATTTGCAACTTCAAGTAGAAGGCCAAGGAGTCCTATTATGAAGCATGGGAGAGATTCCAAAACATGTTGAGAAAGGTTCCTCATGTTGGGATTGACCTCTATGGCCAGACAAAGACCTGCTATTATGGGCTGCACAAAGGAGAGAGGATCACACTTGATAGTGCTAGTTTAGTATTTTTCCTCAACAACAAGCCATCCACATGTCATGAGATCCTAAAGAAAATGGCTATGAATTAGTCATGGGGAGATAAAAGAGAAATGTTAGAAACTATCAAGAGCAATGGAGAGTCCAGACTCATTACAATATTGGGTGACAAGTAGGACATCTTGGCGATGAAACTAGACCAAAAATTTGGAAGTTCATCTAGCAGTGAAGAAGAGGAGTGCATGTATATGTGGCAACAGAACTATCGGGGTAGCAATGATTATGCATGGAGGAAGGATCCTAATTTCTTGTGGAAGGATCCTAACAACTTTCAGCAGGACCCGTCTAAAGCAAAACAGGTAAAGCCACAACAGAATAACCCACAATAGGATAGGGGTCCCAGAAAGATAGACTACATTGAGGACATGCTAGGCAAGCTGGTCAGTCAAAATGAGGTGATCATAGGCCAAACATAGAGAGACTTGCAAAATCAAGGAGCTCAAATTCACTGTGTTGAGAACCATATTTCACAGCTGGTAGTTGATGTTGCATCCTAAAAGAAGCCGGGACAAAAAGGATTTCTAGGAAACACTAATGTTCTATTAGGCAATCAACATGTGAAGGCAATATTGCTCTGTAGTGGTAAGAAGTTGTTGAATGAATGGGAAACAATTCTAAAGGCAAGTCATAATGCAGGTGACACAGGACCAGTCAACTACTGATACACTTAAGGTAGCCACCACTATACATGAGAAAGAAGCAAAATAAGAGATTGATGAACCAAAGGAGTCCAAGAAAGAGGCATATGTCCCACCACATCAAAGGAAGCTAGTGAATCCA
This sequence comes from Alisma plantago-aquatica, assembly GCA_963693085.1. Lineage (NCBI taxonomy): Eukaryota > Viridiplantae > Streptophyta > Magnoliopsida > Alismatales > Alismataceae > Alisma > Alisma plantago-aquatica. Next base: position 647,508,414 of record OY856410.1, read on the forward strand.
ATGTTGTTTCCAAACAGTTGAAAGAGAAGAAGTTTGACCAACAATTTCAGAAGTTTTTGGATTATTTCAAAACACTACATGTCAACATCCCTCTTATTGATGCATTTGAGCAGATTTCATCTTATGCCAAGTTTCTGAAGGATATAATCAATAAAAAGAGGAGGATAATCGATTCAGATGTTGTGGTGTTAAGAAAGGAAGTCAATGCTCTCATTCAAAGGCGATTTCTACAGAAGAGGCAAGATCCAGGATGCTTTAATATACCATACTACATCGGGAAAACCAAGGGCAAGAATCAACCTCATGCCCTTGACTTCTTTCAAGAAGTTTGGACTAAAAGAATCCAATAAGAGCAATACGACCATACAACTAGCAGACAATTCAGTGGTTAGGCCGTATGGTATCTGTGAAGATATTCTTGTCAAAGTTGACAAATTTGTGTTTCCAACAAATTTTGTAGTCATGGAGATGCAGGACGATCGTGGAAATGAATTACTCCTAGGGCAGACATTTCAAGCTACTATAGATATGATCTTGGAGATGGTTAAAGGAAGACTGACATTGAGTATCAAGGATGACCATTTTGAAATCAAGATGCTAGACTCTTGAAAAATAGCAGGTGATAGTGCACAATGTTAAATGCTACAACTCTTACAAGGAGAGGTGTCTCTACTTCTGGGGAAACCATTCCTGGACATGGCTCATGTGATGACAAAGGTACATAAGGGCACATTATCAATAGACATCATGGAGAACACCAAGGAAGTTTCATTAACAAAGGGAATACAATGTGCTAATGATGAAGAGGAGGAGCTTTTCTCGAAGACAATTGAAGAGGCATTATCTTTTGCTTATACTCAAGCTTATCCACAGATACCACTGGTGGCATGTATCATAAAGGTGATTAACAATTACACTCATTTCTATTTTGTGGAGGAGTGTGTTTGTTCCTGAAGTCATTGTCATGTTTCTATAAAAGGAATTATGAAGATCTAGGTCTGCCTCCACCACCATTGATTCCATCCCTACAGAGTCTACTAGAGCTTGAGTTGATTCCATTACCTCTAGATCTGAAATATATATTCTTGGAAGAAAATGAGAAGCTTCTGGTCATTATCTCAGCCTCCTTGAGCATCCATGAGGAGGACCGGTAGATTGTAGTGCTAAAGAACCACCAAGATGCGTTTGGGTGGTCCATTGTAGATATCAAGGGGATCTCCCCTAGCTTTGTCCAGCACAAGATCCACATTGAAGAAGGAGACAAGATGATAGTGCAACCTCAAAGGCATCTTGATCTGATCATGACCAAGGTGGTGAAAAATGAGGTAGTAAAAATTTCTTTTGCAAGGTATAATCTATGGCATCTCTGACTCAAATTGGGTAATTCCTACCCAAGTGGTTCCTAAGAAAGGGGGATAACTGTCACCACAAATTCAGCTAGTGAATTGATTTCTACTAGGTTGGTGACCAGATGGTGTGTATGCATTGATTACCACCATTTGAATGCTGCCACACTGAAAGATCACTTTCTGCTTCCTTTTATTGATCAAATTCTTGAGCGGCTCATCGGCTGCTCTCATTTCTATATTCTTGATGGGTATTCTGGGTATAATCTGATTTTGATCAAGCCACAAGACCAAGAGAAATCTACTTTCACTTGTCCCTATGGCCCTTCTTCTTACCGTCAGATGCTTTTAAGTCTATGTAATGCACCGATGACTTTACAGAGATGTATACTCGCCATCGTTTCTGATATGGTTGAGCGTTGTCTTGAAGTTTCCATGGACGATTTTTCTGTGCATGGAGAGTCTTTTGAGCAGTGCCTTGACAGTCTTGGCAAGCTTTTGCAACAATGTGAAGACACTCATTTAGTGTTGAATGGGGAAAAGTGTCACATGATGGTGAGTGAGGGAATAGTCTTGGGACACATGGTGTCCAATAAGGAATGGAGATTGACCTAGTTTAAATTGAATTCATCTCTAAGATACCTCCACCATCATTGGTGAAGGGAGTTAGGATTTTTCTAGGCCACATTGGATTTTATCAATGCTTTATTATATAGTTTTCATAGATAACAAAACCGCTTTCAAAATTCTAGAGAAGGATGTTGAATTCAATTTTAATGAGCGGTGTTTGATAGCGTTTGAGATGTTGAAGGAGAAACTAGTCTCCACACCTGTGGTTCAGGCTCTAGATTGAATTCAACCATTTGAGTTGATGTGTGATGCATCAAATTACGTGGCAGGAGCCGTTCTAGGACAATACAAGGATAAAACACCCACTGTTATCTACTATGCATTAGAGATCCTTAACGATGCCCAAATGAATTACACAACCACTAAAAAAGAATTATTGAAGGTAGTTTTTGCTTTTGAAAAACTTTGCCAATATATGATAGGGGCAAGGGTCTTTGTGTGGACTAATCATGCAACAATTAAGTATGTGTTGCAAAAAAAGGATGCCAAACCTAGACTGACTAGGTGGATTTTTCTACTATAGGAGTTTGTTATTTTAAAAAAAGATAAGGATGGGATAGAGAATGTGGCGGATGATCATTTATCTAAGCGGGAAAGAGTAGGTAAGAAGGATTTTGATATACCCATGCACCATAGTTGAGAAGTTTCCGGATGAGAAGTTGTTTACCATTAAAAATAAGGATCCGTGGTTTGCAGATATAGTGAACTACTTAGCTCGTGGAAAGATGCCAAAACATTGGAGGTATTAGGATAAAAATAATTTTTTTCATTCCTTAAGATATTATCTACGGGATGATCTTATTTTTCTCAGACTGTGCAAGGTTGGAATTTTGAGGAAGTGTGTGACTGAGCATGAGATTGAGAGTATTTTGGCACATTGTCACTTCTTATCCATTGGGGGACACCATGCTAGCTTTTAGATAGCATAGAAAGTTTTATAAAGCGGGTTTTATTGGACAATGCTCTTTGAGGACACCTACAATTTGTTCTTCATTGTGATGTGTGTCAACTTGTAGAAATATATCTAGAAGACATGAAATGCACTTAAACATTTATTAGGAAGTTGAAGTCTTTGAGTTATGGAGAATAGATTTCATGGATCCTTACGTGTTGTCTAATTTCGGTATATATATTACGTGCAGTTGATTATGTAGATAAGTGGGCGGAAGTAATTCCAACCCGCACAATGATGCTCAAGTTGTATGCAAGTTTGTGAAACATCATATATTTTATAGGTTTGGGGTTCCATGAGCAATGATAAGTGATGTGGGATCTCACTTCACCAATAAGAAGTTTGGTGCATTGTGGACCATATACAAAGTGAGGAACAAAGTAGGTACCCATATCATCCACAAACCTCGGAGCAGGTTGAGTTTTCTAATAGGGAGATTAAGAAGATCTTAGAAAAGACAGTCTCAACCAATAGGACAAATTGGAGCATGCAGTTAAATGATGCTCTTTGGGCATATAGGACAAACTATAAAATACCTATAGGAAAAACTCATTTTAGGTTAGTCTATGTGAGAGCTTGACACTTACATGTAAATCGGAACATAAAGCCTAGTGGGCTTTAAGAAAGTTGAATAACAATCTGGATGATGGAGGAAAGAAGAGAATGTTGGAGTTTAATGAATTGGATGAGCTCATGTTTGACACCTGTGAAAGATCAAGAATCTATAAGGATATAACTAAGAGGATTCATGACTTCCATATTTTACACTGAGAGTTCACCCCATGATAGAAGTTGCTTCTGTTTAATTCTAGGATGAAATTGCACCCGAGGAAACTGAGGTCTAGATGGAGTGGTCCTTGTGGTGGTTAAGGAACTACCCCATGGAGAAGTGGAAATTAGTAATGGAGTCGCGCCATTCCTTGTCAATGTACAGTGCCTAAAACACTATTTTGGGGGATATTTGCTATGTGAGGAAGAGGAGTTGAATCTCTGTGAGCTTCATTGATTGTTTTTGATTCGATCATCCAGCCTATGACATAAAATAAGGGCATTTATTGGGAGGCAACCTAATTTCATTTTTGCCTTTATATTTTGCTTTTTACAATCATTATTACTACACTTCATTGTTCTAGTTTGCATTTTATTATCTTTGATGTAACAAATTACTTGATCAATTTGGTTTAGTATGTAGGTAGAGTAAGTCGATACTACCGACTAGCAACTTAGTAGTATCGACATGTTTGAACAAGGATGGTCAAAAAATTTCTCAGTAGTATCGACACTGAAGTCAGTAGCACCGACTTTATGCAAAGATGAGCTGAGTTTATGGTATAGGGCTCGGTACTACCGACCCACCTATCAATTATACTGACACCATAGTGGTTCTCCAAGTTTGGGATACTGAGAGAATGTTCGAAAGTATTGAGATTTATAATTACATAGTTATCATTAATAATGACATCATTCAGCAAAGGTGAGCATAAATCTGCTCGGTACTTCTGACATCCAGTAAACCAAAATATGTTGGTGCATCATCAATGATCAATATTATCCCCATCTAATAGTCGATAGTACCGATATGATGTGTAATTTCAAAAGTCAGTTCTACTGACAATCGTGAGTAGTACTGACATAAAATGATCGACATCAACAGATGAGAAGCATCAGTATCAATGGTTGGTACTGGCTCACAAGAATCGCAGGGGATAATTCAATACTACTGACAATTACGTTGATCGATGTGGAACATGAGGGCAATTCACTGGCTATAAAGGAAGGGTGTGGGTAGTGTTTTAATCACACAAACAACAAATACTTTGCAAGAAGTGTGTGAGTGCTCCCAGATGATCAGATACTTCACTGAGCTCTCTCTCCTCGATCCATTTCTTGTTTCAGCTGGATGGCGTCTAGGAAACCAACTTCCTCAGTTCTAGAAAACACCATGTTGGTTCCCAAGTTGGCATGCATGGCTCACGTCAACCCTGACCAGAGGAATATCTATGAAGTCCTACTAAATCAAGAACTTATCCCAACACAATATAAAGCACAGTCTTTCCTTTCTTCCATAGGCTTCACCGAGAGCCTCTGCCAGGTTTTTGCTAGAGAAGGCATGGTGGGTGATCACCCTTTCTTTGGTGATGTCCCACCTACCAAGAAATTATCTATGAGTTCCTAGTACTCTGGAGGTATACTGCATCCTTGAGCACGGGGAAGGATGGTAGGAAGGAATGGTGAAGGTCTACCTCTTCAACACCCCTCATCACTTGATGTTGAAGGAGTTCATCTTCGTCTATGGGTGCCCTTTCAGAGATGTGTGCCTTACCAACATCAATTTCGACTACATACGAGCATGAGGGCTAATGTCAGACTTGCCATAGGGTTACTCAATCAGCTGGCTCATGATCTCCATCACCAACATCAAGCATCCTTTTGCTCAGATTATGCAACACTATCTCACCAACACGATCTTCACCAGATCAATGCAGGAGTATGGGAAGGAACAATAGGTGGACTTCTACATCCTTTGTGCCTTCTTGGCTTTAGGGGAAGAAAATATTGACCTCGAGTACTTATCCATCCAACACATCTTGGCGGTCAAGTGGGAAGTGCAGAGGAAGCCCCCGATCCATTTTGGAGGTCTCATTACTCCCATTACAATGCATATCCACCTCGATCTCTCCACTTACAATGCCTTAAGGACTTCCTCAAAGATGGACTTGAAGCATTTCAAGAGAGCACACCTCATAATTGAGAGCCATGGGAAAGTGTACACTTGTTGTATAGTTCAAAAAGAATGTCGAGAAATGGAACTCCCTGACCCCATCTTCAACCTATGAGGGGTGCGGCATCTGAGGTGGCCGAGGGAGGATGCAATGGAGGAAGAGGAAGAAGATGTTGATGCACAACAAGATAAGGGATAAGACAAAGATGAAGAAGAGAGGAGGCAACCATGTCATTCACAAGGCAGCGAGTCATCCAAAAGCATTCTAGAAGACATGGTGCCTCTAGCTCCTCTACTCCACCACCTATCCAGGATGATGACCCATACTCAATGGTAGGTATGTACCAGATGTTACATGAAATACAACAGGGGAAACAACAACAAACAATAACACTAGAGGGCATATGATATGTCCAAGGATGGCTATACCAGAACTAGTAGGCCATCTTTGAGAATGAGTGAATTCTCCTAGGCAACTAGGAAAACATGCATATTCATCTATATGGAATAGAGAACTATCAACGTCTATTATTCAAAAACTACTGGAGCCAAGGATATTTTGGCAACTACCCACAACCTCCATAAATGTTGCAACAACCCCTAATTTTTTAGGTCACTTTCTACCCCATGACCCGAACATGTCGCAACCACCACTTTGATGTGTACCACTATTCCACCTCTTTGTTTGGATTTTGATTATGAGGCCATAGTCACGTTCATGCTTGGGGGGTGCTGGAACAACTCTATCTTTTATTTGCTTTTTAGTTTTTATTATTTTGAGTTTTTAGGATCCACGTCTATCTAGTGTAATTGTGGAGCAATAGAAGCATGATTTCTATCTTTGTTATCATAGAATGTGTTCCTCCATTTCTTTGCAATGAAAATTAAAAAAATTGAAAGAAATTAGGCTTAGCTATAATTTCTTAAGTGGCATCACCTAGAGGAAGTGTATGGATTAGTCAGCTTAAGGACATTTGATATGAATGGAAATCTTAATTATCCATGAATTGAGGATGATGATGGAATTTGATCCTAAATTTATAAAACAATTAACGAGACCTTAAATGGAAGTTTTAGAAAGAAATCCTAACGTTACCATGTACACATGTCAGTAGTAGAGGGACATATTGTAGCTTCAGAAAGGCATTGTCTCTTAATTTTGTGATTCCATCCATTTTTCCATCCATTTTGATCCACCACCTTAAGATGAACAAGTAACTCGAATTATTTCCATTTTTATTGCATTGCATGGTATAATAGGTGACATGATATTTAGTTCATTCTAGTTGCATAACATATTCTATGTGGATTACATACATTTTGCATCATTCATTTTACACCATGTATTTATGTTTTTCTTCTAAAACTATAAGTGCAGGGATACACATCCATACCTATAAAAAAATGAAAATAAAAAAATAAAAGAGAAGTATGATTAATGTAGTGAAGCTCGAGCATATTAATCAATCATGATAAAACATGGGCTAATGAATAAAGAAAGAAAGATTTTTTTATGAAATAAAGAGGTAGAAAATGATGCTATAGCTTGGTTCTGAATTGTTCTTCAAAAGAATATGAACTCATGTACATGATGTATTCTTTATTTCACTTTCATCAATCAGATGAAATTTTTGGGGCATACATCATTCCATCCACAATATTAGGCATTAGGATTCATGCATTTACTCACTTTCACCATGATAGGTTCATTATGTTTTATTTTTGCATAAATGATTCAAAGTTACTTGTGATTCTTCATAATCCACATACTTCATTACATCCATTTCTCTTATTGGTAGGACACAAATATGATTGATCTCCTCATTCATTCTTATAAGGAGAGTTGCTTCTAATTAGTTGGTAGTTAGGAAAGAGAAAAGTAAATAGGTAATCACATGATGCAACAAGTGAATGCCTGGTTGACTATGATACTAACTTCTCTATTGATAGTGTTTCACTGATCTAAGGGTGGACATCTTTTATGGATATTTTTGGTCACTTGAGAGTAGTTGATTTTTCAATGGTCAGTAAAGGCCAGTTTGGGACCGCAAAGTGGTGGTGGTTGAGGATGGAAATTCATGTTCTGTGTTCTTTTACTGACTTGTCTCAAATAGATCTGAGGGTGTGTTTCTCAAGGATGAGAAACATTTAAGCTTAGGGGATTTTGATAAACTGAATAATTGTCTCTTTTTATAGGTTATTGTACTATGTGTTTTGTGCACTTATTGCCTATTTTCATATTAATTGTGCATGATTTATCAGTAGTAGCCTGTGACACTTAATTGCATCAAATATTCTTTATTTTTAATACTCTCGATTGATTTCTCATTATTTTGGATCTTATGTTATTTCTTGTTCACATTTCAGGTGAATTTTTATGAAATGAATCATCTTAGTACTACCAACATGCTTTTCGGTGGTACTAACATATGACGAAAAGGAATAGAGTTGAATCGAGAAAACTCAGTAGAACCGAAAAAGGAATTGGTGCTACTGACATTCTAATAGGAGTGGTCAGAAGGAATCTTGGTATTACCAATGCTCAGCTCGGTGGTACCAAATGTATTGAAAATATAATGAGGAATGTTAGAGAAAATCTCAGTACTATCGACATGCAATTAAGTAGTGCCAACATCTTATAAGGGATCACAGATAATTGGAGGTGTCGATACTACCGACTTGACATGATTAGAACTAATCTAAAATCATAGTTAATCCAACATTTGGGACTTAATGACCCCTTTAGTCAACCCTAGGAGTAGGAGGGTAGTGCGGCCAGACCTAGGCATCATGTTGTTTTCCATTTGCATAACAATCGAGAGCCGAGAAAGAAAAAAGGAGAGAAGAAATCCATGTTTTGGGTGATTCAAGCACCTCTGATGGATGGTTTTGCAGGAAGAGATTAGAAAATAGTTTCATTCGATAAATGAAGTCATCCAAACCATCTTCTTTAAGGGTTGCTTTAGTTTTCTAATATTTCTCACATTTTTCTTTACTTCTCCCATGTATTTGATAATGGAAGTCATGCAGGGCTAATCCCATTAGTTTGTTAGGGCATCAGAGTAGCCTAATTTTGCATTATAATTGTAGGGAAATACGACATCAAATAGGTAGCGAAAACAAAATTTTTAGTGACATGTTTTCCATTAACCAACATATCATGTCAATAACTATGCAATGGGAAGGATGGTTTCACGAAGATATACCTGGCACTGGAGCAAGATTAGCGATAATCCTCATCGATGTAGATGTGCACTCTGTCATGGATGGTGGTTATATAGCTCCTCCATAGACAACAGACTCAGACAACTACTGTAGTGGCTCCTCAGATCTCGCCACATACTGTGAGTTGGTGTTGCCCTGCTAGCAGTAGCCAAAGGACTCCTGCCTCTAGATTAGTCCACATGGACAAACTAGAAATCCTATCGTCTTGCATGAATAGACAAGAAGGAGTTGTCCCTCCCATTGGTGTACTAGTCACCAACATACTCTCCCATAACAATGATCCTCAGTTGTTTCTCTCCTGTGGCTATCCCTCCCAAGTCGGGTAGGACTTGCCTGGGCTCTTGTGGTTACCAGAACTAGAGAGGACAACAATTGTCAAAGCAATTGATTCTCAGTTGTCTGTGTATTAGTTGTGTTCTTGGAAGCCCTGATATCCCTCTATATATAAGAGGGGTTAGGGTTAGGATTCCCAATCCCCAGCCAAAGTGGGACTAAAGCAGGAGTGGAAAGGACCGGAAGATCTTGAAATTTTGCAACAATTCTGGAAGTTTTCCAACCTACGTATGCCGAAACAATCATCTCACCCAATGAGATGATCATTTCTCTAAGAGAAATGATCTTCTGGGATGTGAGACAGTCATCTCACTAGGCAAGACGGTCATTTTGTACTTTACTAGTTCTGCACATATATTAGAAATTTAATTCCAATTAGTACTCAACTTGACATCAGCACCAATCCTTTGTATAATTGAATTGCACTCCCGAAATGGGCGTTTAGAATAACGAGACGAGCATCTCTCACCAGGATGAATAGCTATTTGGTGCCACTGAGATGGGCATCTCGCACCAAGCCAAATGGTCATTTCACACAAGTGAGATGGGCGTCTTACAGCCATGTCAAGCTAAATTCCAACCAATGTACAATACAATTAGCCTAACATTCGAAACAATAGTCTCAAAAGTTGATTCAATTATTTGGTAGTCTAGTTAGCTGATCAATTGCATGAATTGAAATACCTAAAAACTTTAGTAATCAATTGAATTATCATTCAAGATCAAACTCCTCTTCTAGATGATTTCCTATGTGTGTGACCCAATAGGTCCATATCACGTTGGCGGTGAATGTCCATAACAACTTATGACATCACAAGTAAAGAGTGGTTCCTAGTCACACATCATTTCTGCCCAAGTGAATGGAAATTTGGGGAGCAACTACAACCTATAATATGTGTATGGTGTTACAGTGTTTGTATAGTTCCTTTATCACTAATATCTAGATTGAACTAGAGGCATGGAGAAATGAACCTCATTATTATTCAATCTTGTTCCTTGAACCATAGCAGACTACATGAGATATATGTAAGCTCAATATCACATATTGACTCACATGCATATGGCCATACTTTTCACAGTCTCACTAATCAAGAGGCCTTGGATATCGTACTCTTGGCGGAGGGACAAATCCCATATCTATCATTCAGAGTCATATGCCATGTGTCAAAGTCACCCAATCATCACCGTTATAACAACCCATGTTTTAAGACTACATTTGATGATGTCAAAGTGTGCCCAGTGACATGTGATGAGTACAGTGATGTCAGGTCTAAGAACCACAAACACCACCATAACTGTGAGAGCTAACAATGACTTCCATGATGATGGGTTCCATGTGTTAGTCTCAAGGTGGGTCTGTCGGATACACTATTCTCTAACATGTATTTGTGTGCTTGGTTTGATATTGCCATATCATGACCAATGAGATTTAGTCATCAACCAACTCACACATTGATCTTATGTGTCATTGTTGTCTATCAACCTTCCACAATGACAACTGATCTGGGACATAATTAGAATATGTATATGTACTCTTAACATCTATATGATCTCATTTCTTCCAAGTATAATTCTTGATGGCATACGTCATTGAGTAAAAATATTCTCTAGACAATTATTATGTTATTCATTGTCTCATAACTGAATATAAAAAATAAATTGAAAGCTTGCCTTAATTATAATCAAATTAGGTATCTACTGCAACATCCCAATCATCATATGATTGGCTCTCTGGGCATACATACCAATAGACTCCCACTTGCACTTAGATTCAATCACCCATAGATCTTATCTTGAGTGACTTAACATGACCATCATGCTTCTGATGTGTAAGTGCTTTTATAGTGGGTTTAGTAATGTTTGCTTTAAGTCAGTATTTTACAATTTTCTCATGTCACAGTTGTACGACTACTCATATGAGATGGAAGTGTTGTAGTATGCTATCAGAGATTCCCAACCTAACTAGTAGCTCCATTATTGTCATTAGTATTTCTACTGTGTCATTAATGGTTTGGAATCTTATACAAGTTCACCCAAATAAACTTCTTGATGAATACAATATCCTCTACTGTTCTTATAACACAGGGATACTCAACTTCTTTTGTAGATCTGAACAACTATCATTAGCTTAGAACTATTTCTAGCTTACAGTTCTCATTTGTCATCAAACATATATTTAGATTGCAATCATTTTGTCAGTTTGGAAGCTTGCATGGGTGTAACCCTTTACATCCAACTCTTCCTTATTACCATAACCAAGGAACCGATCCTTTAAGTTCTTCACAAGCATCTAAGGATGTTCTTTATGGTAGTCCACTGACTCTCACAAATATTTGACATATACCCTCTTGTCATATCCAATACGTACGAGATTCCTAGGAAGGTATATATACATCCTCTCATCATGTCAATACATATGAGATGATTGGATATCCTCTCGTAATGTCCAATACGTATGATATTACTAGATGTCTTCTCATCATGTCCAATACATACGAGACAACATGATAAGTACATAGCATTTCATTTAGATAGATCCAATGACATCTATCCATGTGTCCCTAATCTTCATAAGAACTAGGACACTAGGCTCTTGAAAGACTATCTCCATTGACCATGGACAAGTTTTCTCTCATTGATTCTTTCATGTTGAACCTGTCAACATCTTACCATTGTATGTGCTCTTACTTAGGTCAAGAAACTTTCTAGATATATCTCTATAGACATCGATCCCTATCACATAAGATGCTTCACCTAAGCCCTTCATATAGAAGGTATTTTCCTTTCCATGTTTTAACATTTATAGTATAAGGACGTTATTCTGCATCATTATGTGGAATATCAATATGCTACCACTAAATCTTTTGTAATCACATATTCCGTCTTCATTCCGACTCAAGTCAAACCCTTTGACTATCTTTGTCAAATCAAAGATTCCAACACCGAGATTCTTGCTTCAATCCAGAAATTGACTTTTGTAGCTTATAGACTTTATTTGCATTAATGTATTTATAAAACCATGAGGATGTGTCACGTACACATCCTCTTAATTATTCCAATTAAGGAATGCAGTTTTAACATCCATATGCCAAATCTCACAGTCATACTAAGCTACAACAACAAGCATGATCCAGATGGATTTAACCATGGTAACTAGTGAAAAACTTCATCATGTTCAACAACTTGAACTTGGTTTACGTTTTTGCAACCAATTTTCCATCCATGTTGGTTTCCTTACAGAGACCCAAATGCACCTAATGGGTCTTACCCTCTCAGGTGGATCCACCAAGGTCATACCTTGTTGGTTTACGTGGAGTCCATCATTGATCTCATGGCCTCAAGCCATTTTTCATATTATGGTCCCTTAATAGTTTCTAGGTAGGTTGTTGACTCATCTCTATGATCAACTTACCACCTATTGAGTTATAAGATATCATAATCTTTCAAACTTAAGGCATGTTCTACTTGAACTGTGAGTTTCGTGTTTACTTAAGGAACTTGAGATTCCATAACAAATTGTGATTCTCCTTGTTCTATTATACCTCTTTAGGTTCTATGTTTTCTTGTTTGTCTCAAACATTTCAAGTTCTACTTTTACTCCCACTTATTAATTTAGAACTAATTTCCATTTAGAAATTCATTCATCCTAGCAGCAAACACTTTGTTGTCGGGTTAGAATATAAGTAGTATTCAATTAGATAACATTCATGTGATTTATGGATAAAGCTTTTAAGAAACAATTTTCTTATATAAGACTTTAATCCTTATCCCTACAAAAAGACTCATCAGGACTTATCCCGTTCCATATCTCATATGGTGTCTTTTGAACCATTTTAAATCGTACATTGTTTTAGTGTGAAGCATGGGCCCAAAAGAAATTGTAAGATCAGATAGATTTCATTGATAGTCTCACCATAGCATGGTGTGCTACCTTCTTTCTGACATATCAATATGTTTCAGATGGAGTTCATTGTGATACACCATCACAATCTTTCCAAAAGGTCCTCAAACTCGTGGTTTACATATTTCAACATCGATCATATCAAGGTATCTTAATACTTTTACCAAGTTAGTTACATAATTCATTTATGATCTCCTTGAACACTTCAAGAGATCCAAACTTGTATTTCATTAAATAGAAATTTCAATATCTACTGATTGCATCATTAAATATGATGAGGTAATTGTAACTACCTTTGTATTCATTCCAAAGGTCTATGTACATCAGTATGTACTAGTCCTAATGGAGTAATCGATCCCCCACTACATCTAGTGAAGATGCTTTTGTCATATTACACAACAAATAAGACATGCATGTCTCTATTGGTTCACTAACCAAAAGAGTGTAGATAACCATCATATTGATTCTAGAAATGCATTTCTTGTTTATGCACTCTAGATGACAATGCTATAGGTATTTAGTTTGTTTGAGTTATCAAGTCATTTAGTATTTCTATCACATACATATTTGTCTATACAACTATCAAGTATAGTTTTGAGACATCGGGCATTTCCATAAAAGATCATATCTTTCAAAATGAACATAATGTCCTTGTCACACAAGACATATGATGGCTTCATTAATGACAACTACATAATAGCAATTCACTAATTCTATTATGTGCCCATGAATGACTGCTTCCAACGGTAAAGGTAGCAACCCTTGCTTCATACAACTCTAGCTTACTACTCAGGTCCTGAAGTACATATCTCTATCTCCATCTTGTTTCTAAGGTCCTCTATAAAGAGGATAGTCTTTGCAATGTCCAGACAAGTGACAATGGTGGCACTTTCTTTTCTTTTTATCCTTTAAGTGAAAAGGACAAATTCCTTTTACAATTACCCTTATCCTTTATTTGAGTGTAGAAGATTTGGACTTAAGTTGAGCTTCAAAACACTTCTTGGCCTTGCCCTTGCCTGAGGACTCACTTCTGCTGATTACCATCATGAATGTGTCCTTCTTCCTTATTTTGGCATCAACAAGGATAGCATTTGATAAACTGACTATATGATTCATGGAACACTTGCATAATCATATTCATGGTCAACTCTTGACCAAAGAGAAATCCCAGTCATTCCACATGTCCAATCACATTGAGCACATGTGGTTCTATTGGACCTCTCTTTGTCAGTTTTCACTCAAATTATACCTTATTTTCTTTACATGATTCTTAAGATGTATTACCATCTCGAGACTGTCCATGTATTCATATTTTTCATGCAAATCATAGTTCATACAACATAGAATTAGGCATTCAAATGTCTTTGGCATCATTGGCATGCTCCCAATAAGCATCCATTGAGCCTTAGGCACATTTGGAGTGGGTTTTTCGACATTGGTCGATTAAGGACATAGAGCTTTCACTTATTGATGAGAGCATTTCTCAAAGTCCATAATCAAATTTGGAACTTTATCCCATTTTGCCCTTCTTGAGGACTGATCACAATTTGAAAGTGTTTGTGTTTGACATTTGTTTCTACAAATAAATATTTGAACATTTCGAAACATTTTTTATTTGGTTTGTTTTGATAAAATTGGTGATATTAATTAGGTCTTTAACTAACTATTGCTTCCACTATTTTATTCAAATTGATAGCCCTCAATATCAATTGAGAATATTGCAGCGTACAATATTCTAGTTGGTTAGATACAAGATAATTCAAATGTGGCCCGATCAACACCGCAAACACAGTCAACCACCAAGGTAGGCAACTCTTGCCAATTGCATCATATGCAATTCTGGATAGATGATATGCACAACCCCTTGCCATAATCATCTGCATGATTCTGGTGCCATACACTACGAGAATCACCAATCAAGCTTGACCAAACAACCAACATGATAAATATGCACCATGCGAAGGTTAAAACTACATATCTACCATCACACTTCCACTAGATAGATGACGCACCATGTGAAGGAACAAACTATGCTTAGTCGATCAACCTTTTCATGTGGGTTGTTGTTCGAAAGCATCTAAGAGTTAATATTTTATTTGAGGGAGTTAGTATAAATACATATACTTTATCCAATTACCACATATATAGTACATATCATATACATGCTATAACCAGAAATGAGAACATGGAATAAATAAAACACACAAGCGATGGTTATAACATTACTAATGTAATTCCTTGGAGCCATAAGGAATTACTATCACCTATGGTCCACAACATATGCAACATATTGTTGGTGAAGATCTTGTGCTCGAACCAATTCAGGTTGATCCATTCAACTCTTGAACCGGTTGGCTTGCCTCATGTTTTCTTGGTTGGGATCTTCTGAAACAATTGTCTAGTTATCAGGTCCAAGTAGTGTCTGGACACCTCCAGGCAGTCGGTTGGGCCACCATTCAATCGGTTTGTCCTCCTATCATTTGGACTCCTCGGTCCTCCAAATGATCGGGTCATATCATGAGCCAGTCATTTCTTCTTGTACAGATCGCCATCTCACATTGAAAAATAAATTAAAACTATTATATTTCTTATTGGATTGTATGTAGGGAAAACCTTGAGTTACATTCGAGAGAAATAGGAAGAAAAACATTAATTTACATTTAGAAGGAGAGAGAGGCTCGATATGCAAACCGATTAATAATAGGAATAAATGATCTCAACCATGCACACATAGATCTGGGGTTTTGTCCATGACCATGTTTTACATCCACCATCAAAATTGATTTTCTGGCGATACATGTAAATGGCATATATATATATATTATGGCTCATCTTTAATAAGCACACCCTTCCTGATATGTTTTCAAATTTTTTTTTGCAATTGTAGAGGAGCATTTTATCTAGATCCCCAGAAAATTTGATCCAAAAATAATATCATTTACCCCACCTAAATAAAAAAACCCATCCATATATTTACTAACTGTATATTTTCTACGTAGTTACTTTTTAGTCACATAGTTACTTTTTATATCAATACAGTTACTCTTTTGATCAGAAGAGTTACTCTTGTGTATCATATAGTTACTCTTTTGGATGTGCGAGTAGCCAGCGGGTAGCGAAAATCTGGTTACCCGCACGGGTAACGAATGAACAACCATATATATATATGTATATATATATTCGTTTGGGTTCTTTATTTGGTGATTAGATAGACGTGCACATCAACCAGTATAAATATTCACATCGCATGCAATAAATAAACATGATAAAACCAAAATCCAATCATACTGATATGCCAAAACATAATTAATTGGCATAGCTCTGATACCACTGTTGGGAAATAAGACATGATATAGGCAATAGAAACAAAAAAGTTTACTGCCATATTTCCCATTAACCAGCAGATCACATCAATAACTATGCAATATGAAGGATGGTTTCACAAAGATATACCTAGTCCTGGAGCAAGTCTAGCGACAATGCTTGTCGATGTAGATGTGCAATCTATCTTGGACCATGGTTGTGCATCTCCTAGTCACACTCGAACTCATCTGATTGCTCCTCGACAAACAACAAAATCGGAAAACTACTATAGCAGCTCCTCTGATCTTGCCACAGACTGTGAGTTGACGTTGCCCTCCTAGCAGTAGCCAAAGGACTCCTGCCTTTAGAGTAGTCCACACTGACCAACTAGAACTCTTGTCACCCTGTAAGAACAGTCAGGAAGGATTTGTCCCTCCCATTAGTGTACTAGTCACCAACATACTCTCCCTCAACAATAATCCTCAGTTGTTTCTCTCCCATGGCTATCCCTCCCTAGTCAGGTAGGACTTGCATAGGCTCTCATGGTTACCACAACCAAAGAGGACAACAATTGTTAGAGCAACTGATTCTCAATTATCTATGTATTAGTTGTGTTTTGGAAAGCCTCTAAAACCCCTCTATATATAGGAGGGGTTAGGGTCAGGGTTCTCAGTCCCCAGCCAATGCGGGACTAAAGTGGGAGTGGAAAGGACTGGAAGATCTTGAATTTTCACAAAAATTATGGAAGTTTCCCAACCTGAGTGCGTTGAAATAGTTATCTCACCTAGTGAGATGATCATTTATCTAAGTGAAATGGTCATCTGGGATACGAGACAATCATATTTCTTGGCGAGATAGTCATTTTGCACTTTCCCAACTCTGCACATATGTTGGCAATCCACTTCCAATTAGTACTCAACTTGACGTCAACACCGATCCTTTGTGCAATCGAATTGCACTACCGAAATGGGTGTTTGGTGTAAATGAGATAGGTGTCTCGCACCAGGACAAACGGCCGCCTTGGTGCAACTGAAACGGGCATCTCACACCAAGCCAAATGGGTCATTTCATGCAAGAAAGATGGGTGTCTCACAGCCCAGGTCAGGCAGAATTCCAACCAACGTACAATACAATCAACCTAACATTCCAAACAACAATCTCAATACTTGAACCGATCATATGGTTGTCTAGTCAGTTGATCCGTTATGTGAATTAAATTACATAAACACTTTAGTAATCAATTCAGTTACCATTCAAGATTATACTCCTCTTCTAGATGAGTTCCTATGTGTGTGACACTATAGGTCCCCTATCACGTTGGCAGTGAATGTCCATAACAACTTATGACATTACATCGAATGTGTGGTTCCTGGTCACACCATTGCTACCCAAGTGAATGGAAAGTTGGTGAGAAACTTCAATCTACAATTTGTGTATCCTCTTATAGTGTTTGTATAGTTCTTTTGTCACTGATATCCAAATTGAACTAGAGGCATGGAGCAGTCATCCTCATTATTATTCAATCTTATTTCTTGAACCAGAGCAGACTGCATGAGACATATGTAAGCTCAATATCACATATTGACTCACATATGTATGGCCATACTTTTCTCATTCTCATTAATGAAGAGGCCTTGGATATCATACTCCCGGTCAAAGGGACAAATCTCATATCTATCACTCATAGTCATACCCCATGTGTCAAAGTCACCCAATCATCACCGCTATAACAACCCATGTTTTAGGACTGCATTTGATGATGTCAAAGTGTACCCAATGATATGTGATGAGTGTAGTGATTTTAGGTCTAAGAACCACAACCACCACCATCACTATGAGAGATGACTATGGCTTCCATGATGATGGGTTCCATTTGTCTGGCTCATGATGAGTCTGTCCGATACACTATTCTCTAACATGTATCTATGTGCTTGGTTTGATATTGCCATATCATGACCAATGAGATTTAGTCATCAACCAACTCACACTCTGATCTTATGTGTCATTGTTGTCTATCAACCTTACACAATGACAACCGATCAGGGACATAATGAGAATATATATGTACTGTTAACAACCGTACAATCTCATTTCTTCCAAGTCTAATACTTGAAGACATATGTCATCGAGTAATAATATTCTCTACAAATTTATTATGTTATTCATTTTCTCATAGCTCAATATACAAAATAAATTGGAAGCTTGACTTTATTATTATCAAATTAGGTATCTACTGCCACATGCCAATCATCATATGATTGTCTCTCTAGGCATACATACCAACAATAATTGACAATTCTGAATTGATATACATATTCCTCTTAATTGATGGACATGAATCTATGATTGCTTCATGAATTGCCTATTCCTAATCATCATAGTTGATTTCTTAGACCGTTGATTTATTTGAGAGAGGGATTAAGGGTTGGATATGTTGTAGAGATACCTAGCATAGACCGTGCTTCAAGAGAAGGCCTATGACTATGAAAGAAATAACCCATAGAAGTTATTAAAGCATCTAACTAATAATTATATCTCTAAGAGAGTGGGATTTGAATTAGATTGGGTAGTCAATTATGCTGCGAGAGTAGGTAATTCTTGTTATAGGTCCATTGGTGCACGGTTAGGATAGATAAATATTAATGAAATGATGTTAATTGCAATGTGAACTGTGATGAAACCAAAATCCTAAGGAATTCATTCCAACTGTGATCACAACCAGTAATTTTAGTTTTACTTCCTACAATTTAGTTTAATCAGGCAACCAAAATGTCTATTTAGACTAGATAATTAGGTCATTGTTAGTAATAGTCTCTGGATACACATTTTCCCTGTGTTCGATATTCAGGCCTCTTTGGACCTATATTACATTGATATGTGCACTCACATTTTAGACATGTAGTTTACGTGCATCAAGACTCCACAGAGGCCAACTCATGTTTGCCGACGTCCTGGAACTCAATCGAGAATTGCTTGAATCATAGACTAAGAGGGATGGCACAAGGTCATATCCTCCTTCAAATCACCATAGAGATTCCCACCTTGACATCATCGATCACTGCAATGTGTAGCCGTGGTGATGCATTCAGGAGCAGGAGAGAAAAGCTCCATGCATCCAGTCTAGTAGTCGATGTGATTGGGGCACACAGAGGAGGAAGGGCCAAGGCTGATGTGCATATTTGTTGTTCATTCAAGATCACACCATATCCAAGCCTCACAACATATCTCTCACACGGGAACAAAGCCGCATGGCCATGGGGACGGTCGTAGATCACATTTAGAGCACAAATAGAAGAGAGAATCCTAGAGCCCGATCACTTTATCAGGAACTTCCCAGCTCATACTATCAGACTAGGTAGGTCAAGGAGAGGGACCCATGCCCCTGACGGTCCACGTGGCATGATCTTAGGTACCCTAAACCTAGGATCCAATGACCTTCAACGTTCTAAGAGGTAAATCAATGCCCTAATTCCAGAAATAGTGTTTTTCTTACTAAATTCATCATAAACAACTCCAATAGCCAGATAGTTGTAGAAAAATACCTACATAATTTGGGAGATATCTAGAATTCAATGAACTCCTTAGATCAGAGCCTTCATGCTCATTTTTGGTGTTATTAATTTTGGACTTATCAACTTTATTTAGTGTATATTAAATAGAATTAGTTCTAAGTGTTCAGATAAATTTCCAAAAATTTTACTCAATAGTACCATTTAGAAACCATATGTAGATTGCTCAATATTAGTAATTTTGTCATTAAAATGTAATCAATGCTTTAAACTCATATTAGTTCTAGAATATAGAATGATCATAAAAAATATAGAAATTTAACTAAAGAATGAATATAACTTATAAACCTGAATAAAAATACTAGACACACATATTAAATAAGATTAACCTAGGTTTAGCTTAAACCCTAGATTGGGCATTAAATATGAAAATAATTATAATCATATATTAGTGATGATTAATTGTTATTAATCAAGTGATGACTAGAGTTCTAGATGGTCCAAAATAATTAAGCTTATCTGAACTTAGGTACATGGGTTTATTTTATTATATGACTATGGTTTTCTTCGTTGAATTATGATATGTATGTATTCACTTTTATTATCAAATATTGGATGTAGTATTGCTATGTATTAATCGACCTGTTTTCATGTGAAAATATAAATTATGAGTAGATGTTTTGTAGTTATTAAGGTGTTCATTATCCAGCTTATGAGAGAATGGATTAATGTTGACTAGTACATCTCCCTGGAGCACACAGTGCATAGGAGGTTCCCCAAAGCATGTGGTACATGGGATATGGCCCAACATATATGCTTTGATACTAGTCCACCTTGATAATGCAACTCATTTAAAAAATAATTTAAACCAACGTATTTCACTTATTACAGAACAATTTCTATGATCTTTTTTATTTTAGAATTTTTTTTCAAAGTTATGAAAACCATAAATATATGAATCTTTCTACCCATGTACAGAACACCTTGTGAGTTGATCAGTTGTTTTATGTATGTTTTAGGTTCAAAGATAGTAAGGAGAAAAGATGAAAAGTGTGCAATGTATGGGTTGTAGCTATTGTGTAAGATCCTAGTTATCATACATGTTCAAATTGTATAAAATTCTCTTGTCAATATCTAAATGTAATTTGTAAAAAAAGTATTTTGTATAGAGTCTATGTATGGAATTTATTCTTACATTGTTCTATCCAATCAAACACGATATTTTCCTCATCAACCCGGTTAACGACATGGTGATGACACGAAAGTCCTATAAGAAATGCCTATAATACACTTCTAGGTAGAAAAAGTTGGACATAGGTCAATGTCTTATTTTGTTCCAAGTAAAGCATATAATCTACCTTTTCTGGACCTATACAAAGCCCATAGTCACAAATTAGATGATCTAGAAAGGAAAATTGTCAAAGACAACTTACACTTGATAAACCTATCATATAGACTATCTTGACATATAGATGCAATGTTATACACAACTAATATACATGATATGTAACATTGTCTATGTGCATTAAGATTTCATCTATTACCACAACCAAAAATTGATCTAAGTTCTATCAGAAAACTCTACTCATCCAGTATTTAAACTTTGCTAGAATAGTTTACTCTAAATGACATAACCATGAACATATAATGACCATATCTTATGCAAAAAATAGTCTTTAGCCCCTACTTAAATTGAATCCTTAACTAATTATATAATGAACTTAAATCTATGGTTGACTAGATTATCTATCCTCTGAGATGGCCAAACAAGTCATCAATCTTATGCACATGATATTTTTTTAATTGTGGTCATAAAAAGATCTCTATAGGCAATATAAAACATCATTGTACCATATTTATTATTTACAAATGGGATCTCATGAATATGCAATATGATCTATGAAATTTTTATCTAATTTTTCTTGTAAATGTTTCTTTAGTTCTCTTGGATTTTTTTGCATAAAATATGGAGGTAAAGAAAGGGGTAAAGTAGAAAGTGTCATGCTATTATAAAAATGAACCTCTATAGATGGTGTCGAACCAATTACTCATTACAAACAAATCAAGAAATTCAGATTATTCATGTTCATCTAAATAAATAAGATTATCTACTCTGGTATTAGTTCTGTGTGCTCAAACCCTTAACAATCCTTTTTCAACATATTCTCAACTACCATGATGGAACTATGCATGTAGGTGGAACATTCCTATCCCCGACAAAGATTGATGTAGTTTCATAATTTTGGAACTCAAATTCTTTTATTAAATAATATAGTCCAACCTAATACTACTCATATACATTCATGCACATAATTAAATCACATTATGTATCCCAGGTGGCAATAGATCACTTGAATATTATGAATTAAATTTGATAAAACTGATCTAGGGAGTATCTGAGCTATGAAGACAAGTTTTACTATAGGTGCTACTAAGAAATGACTCTTTTCTATGATAGAACTAGATACAAAAGAGTGGTGTAAGGATCTATTAAAATAATACCATTAGTAATGATGTTAGTAAATAACTACATTTGACCTATCTTTACTAGAGTGGATACAACCTCTTATAGATTGTTCATTGCATAGGCCTAACATGCCACTTTTATTTTTCTTAGAACCACATTATGGCATAATTCCTTGTGTACCAAAACCTACATAAGAGGATGGCCATCTATTGTTTCTTTGTTGTGTTTGTTGAGTCAACTTATATGATCCTCCTAACCCTTGTCCTAATCGTTGTTGCTATTCCTTCTATGGAGACTCCCTTGAATAATGTCAAAGTTACACACATGTACAACAATTCTGGTGAGTTCAAACCCCAACACTGACCCCTCTGCATATGTCTCACTTCCATGCATTATGGGGTTCTAGTGTATAATTGGGTATTCCAAAACCTAGTAGACTCCTAACTTTCAATGAATCGACATTTCCACAATAGATAGTATCCTCTACCTAATCTTCATTTCTTCTACCTTCATATCTTTCCTTATATTGCCTAGACGACACACTAAACAAACATAGTACTCTTCTATGTAGAGGTGGTCTACCTATCCTTAGTTGACTACTGGGATCAAGTTTAAACATGTCTATGTCTGACCTCTTGTGCCACTTAGCTTCTCCCATATTGTGACTGAAACATTCTACTCCTTTGAAAGCATACACAATAGCATGAGAGTGCATTTGATTAGTTTTAGTGTCCATGCTTTCTAGAATCCATGAAATATACCGCCATCATTCCTTGAAACCTTTTCCACATAAGTCATACAAAGTTGTGTAAAAAAACCTCATAAAATCTAGAAACAAGAATTTGTGCTTCGTGATCGACATTGTAATTTTGTCAAAGTAGTGACATAAGATACCTCCTATCATGTACATATGTGTCTAGATAATTGTGTGATTTAAAGAACCTATTTAATTTTGTCAAAGTAATGATATAAGATACCCACAGATGCCAGCTCAAGAATGTAGTTTTAGATGTGTAGTTTACGAGCATCAAGCACTCCATAGAGGCCAACTCAGGTTAGTTGAGGTCCTGGCACTCAACTAAGAATTGCTTGAACCATAGACTAAGAGGGATGTCACGAGGTCATATCCTCCTTCATATCATCACAGAGATGGCCCCCTCGACATCATTGATCGCTGGAATGTGTAGCTGTGGTGATGCATGTTGGAGTAGGAGAGAAAAGCTCCATGCATCCAGTCTAGAAGTCGATGTGATTGGGGCAAGATGAGGAGGAGGAAGGGCCAAAGCTGATGTGATTGTTTGTTGTTCATTCAACATCACACCATATCCAAGCCTAACAATAGAGCTCTCACACGGGAACAAAGCCACACGGTTGTGGTGATGGTCGTAGGTTACATTAAGAACACAAATTGAACAGAGAATCCTAGAGCCCGATAAGCTTATCCAAGAACTTGTGAGCTCATACTATAAGAGTAGGAATGTTAAGGAGAGGGAGTCACACCCTTGATGGTACATGTGGCATGATCATGGGTACCCTCAACCTAGGATCCAACAACCTTCAATGTTCCAAGAGGTAAATCAATCCCCTAATTCCAGAAATAGTGTTTTTCTTACAAAATTCATCATAAACAACTTCAAAGGCCAGATCATTCTAGAAAAATACATATAGACCTAGGGAGATATCTAGAGTTAAATGAAGTACTTATATTTGAGTTTCATGCTTATTTATGGTGATATTAATTTTAGACATAATAACTTTGTTTAGTGTATATTAAATAGAATAAATTATAAGTGTTCAGATAAATTTCCCAAAAAAATTACTCTCTAGTACAATTTAGAAGCCATATGTAGATTTCTCAATATTAGTTCTTTTTTCATTAAAATGTAATCAGTGCTTTTAAACTCATATTAATTGTAGACAATAGAATGAGCATCAGAAAAATATAGAAATTTAACTAAATCATGAATATAACATATAGATTTGTTTAAAAATACTAGACATGCATCTTATAATAAGATTAACCTAGGCTTAGCTTAAAACCTAGATGTAGACTAAAATAATAAAAATAATTATAATGATATATTAATGATGATTAATTGTTATTGATCAAGTGATGACTTGAGATCTAGATGGTCCAAAATAATTAAGATTCTCTGAACTCAAGTACGTGGTTTTTTTTAAATTATATGACTATGTTTTCTTGGTTGAATCATGATATGTATGTATTCCCTTTTATTAGAAAATATTGGATGTACTATTTCTATGTATTAATCGATGTTTTTTCACTTGAAAACATAAATAATGATATATGTTTTGTAGTTATTAAGGTGTTCATTATCTAGCTTATGACGAAATGGATTAATGTTGACTAGTACACTTCCCTAGGGCACACAATTCACATGGGGTTCCCCAGAGCGCTTGGTACATGGGATACAACCCAACATATATGTTTTGGTACTAGTCCACCTTGATAATACAACTCATCTAGAAAAATAATTAAAATCAATGTATTTCTCTTAATAAAGTACGACTTCGATGATTTTTTTCTTTTAGAAAATCTTTTCAAAGTTATGAAAAACATAAATATATGAATCTTTCTACCCATATACACAACACCTTGTATGTTGATCAATTTGTTTACGTATGTTTTAGGTTGAAAAATAGCATGGGAGAAAAGATGAGAAGTGTGCAACGTATAGGTCATACCTATTGTGTAAGATCCTAGTTAGCATACATGTTCAATTTGTATAAAATTATATTGTCAATATGTAAATGTAAGTTGTAATAAAAATATTTTGTAATATGTATATGTTGATGTTGAGAATGTTATGGTTTATGCATTATGGCCATTTGTTCATGTATGGTTAATGCATTATGGCCATTTGTTCATGTATGCTAATATTGCTTTAACAACACACTCTGATATTATTGTCTAAATTTTTTAGTTTTTTTCTTCTCTTCCACATGGGGTTTTGAGAAGGTGGAATTCGGGGACCTTACAAAAATAAACCAGAAAACATTTTCCATCCAAAGGAAAGGAAAGAATCAGAGTTCTTGTTAACTTTTCTTTCTATGTATGTAAGTTGTTCTTACATTGTTCTAACCAATCAAACATGATAGTTTCCTCATCAACCTAGTTAACGACATGTTGATGACACGAAAGTCCTATATGAAATGCCTATAATACACTTCTAGTTAGAAAAAGTTGGACAAAGGTCAGTGCCTTAGGTTGTTCCAACTAAAGCATATAATCTACCTTTTCTAGACCTATACAAAGCCCATAGTCACAAATCACATGACCTAGAAAGGAAAATTGTCAAAGACAACTTTCACTTGATAAACCTATCATAGATACTATCCTGTCATATAACTGTAATGTTATACATAGTTGATATCCATTCTACTTAACATCTTCTATGTGTATTAATATTTCATGTAAACTACAACTAAAAATTGATCTAAGTATTGTCAGAAAACTCTACTCATCAAGTGTTTAAACTTTACAGGAATAGTTTAGTCTGAATGACATAACCATGAACATATAATGACCATATCTTGTGCAAATAATAGTCTTTAGTAGATACTTAAATTGAATCCTTAACTAACATTGGGATGTTTGTGATCCAAAAAGGAAATTATCATTCTCTCATTGAGCGAGACTCTATGACCTCGTAGACAAGGTCTTTTGGGTGAAAAACCAGAGAGACCCAAACCATCTCCCCGACATGACCTCCACCCGCTCTAACAGAGTTGGTTTGAGATAGGATACAAAGGTAAAGAGGATTTTAGAGGAAGACAAAGAAGGGGAAAAGCAAGAGGGAAGGTAGGGGAATTTAACATAGTTGTTTCCATGGACAACCACCTAGTTCTTCTTAGTTGACAAACTCTAGTTTGTCAGAGGACAAGGTGAAGTTCCCAGGCTTTTGGATAGATCGTACCACTGAGAAAGAAGGTGATGGAGTAGTTCCTGGAGGACATGCGGTCATTTTAATAACTTTTACCATGAGTAAGAACGAGAATGCCATTTTGCCCCTTCTAATCCACTACAACAATAGCAAGCAAGCAGCAAGCTTGCTATGGGAACATCCCACAGTCATTGTCTGCCTTCCAAGTAGACACATGAGACAATCAGGTGGCATCAAGATTTATTGTGGTAGTTGGAACGGAATAGGAGGACCTGACCATACATGATTTCTCATTGGAGTCCTACTTCACAGAGGAAATTGAGGAACTGAGAACCGATACTCATGTATGAGAGGAAAATATCTCGGGCGTGAAATTGAGAATGCGAGAAGGGGGAATGGGTGAACTAGCAAAGAGAGTCAGGTGGTTAACTAGTGAAATTGACCCATGAACCGGGTCCTGCTACCAAGAACCGATTGAATCACATAGGCCAGCAAGGGAAGATCCGTGACACCTAGTAACCACGTGGCCACACTCAATTGGTGCAAGATGCAAACACTTTAATAAATATCAAAGTTTCTACAATTCATAGTAATTACCTTAATTATCAAAAATTATAAATAAGGTACCAAAATCTTCATAAAATTGAGTAGAACAACATGGAACCCTAATATCATCCATTTGATGATTAAATCATGTAAAATGTATTACACTTGTTTCATGTGTTATAAACATCAACTAATGACCTAAAATTATGATAATGCATCAATGACTCTAAAATATGATATAGAATTCATAATGTGCCAGATATGATCACGTAAGGACATAATCATGTAATTTTCTTTTTATGGATATCTAGGGCTAATAACCCTAAATGAAATGTAGCAAATACATTTATGGTCAATAAATGTTGGAATTTCTAGAGTATGGTCATATTAATATATAGAACATGATGTGTAACTAATATATCAATTTTATGCACGAAATTCATGTTATGATGACAATGAATCATAATATATGGTTTTGAAACCCTAATTGGTGTAATGCAAGCAACCTAGGGTTAATATGTGAATATAATTATATGCAAAAAATATTCAGAAAATTTATAGTAATATGAAATAAGATATCAGTGACTAGAATCTAGGTAGACAAGTCAAGTAATGATGGGAATATCCTATTGATTAAGCAAATACTAAAATGAATAATGGACATAACTTGTGTTAAGGTGAGTATAAAATGATAATACATGATCTTATCTTAGTTAGGGGTTGACCAAGATATAGCTGACATGAGAAATATGTGAATTAGGAATATCTCTTTTCAAGGTATAATTTACCTCTTATTTGGACTACTATTTGATATGGTTGTATTATATGTGTACAAAGTACTTGGCATATGATATTGGATGAAATAACTGATCTTATATGCTATCTTACTTGATTTTATGTATACATAGTTCTAAACACCTCAAACATAATATATCACTTCCATTATATGAAAGCACTAAACTCTTTGGTAGTACATTGTTTGGAAGTGACTAAACTATTGGGTAGTCGGTCACAATGTGCATATGATCTAACTCTTTGGTACTTGATCATAAAGGCCTTCATATTGAATTCCTTGAATGTCAAGAGAATGCATCAAAATCTTTGACGGTCAATGTGTGGATATTTAATGGAAATATGCCTAAAAGATAGGTTCTCTTCTATTAATAAACTTTGTTGTTTATGTATGCTTTTGTTATATTTTTTATTATTGTCAAGTTCTACTTTTATCTTATTTCCATGTCATAGTAATGAGAGGTATATAAAAAAATATGTTGGCGTACTCAATGCAATATTTTAGTATACTCTATTGACGTGTACCACTTGTAAGCTATTGTTTAGGTAATGTGGATATATGATCTTGAAGAACCAGGATAGTTGAGAGTTGTGTGGTGAGAAAATGTACATGTGGACCTATTGTCCAAAGATGATTTCATAGATATAGTATGAGAATATGTATATATTTACTACCCAATGTGTAATATTGAATTTTGTAATAATTCATTTTGTAATTATATGTTGAATGGTGAGCTTGTAGCTATGGTTTGTTGTTGTTCATGTGCATGTGCTACTTTGTTTTTCCTTTTGGATCCCTTGATTTTCTTCTTCTTGGCCTAGTGTGAGAGTTTGAATTGATAACTTCATTGAGGTGATGGTTTCAGTTTGGACGTCACACGCATGGTTAAGTCGTTGAAAGTCTGGGGACCTCACCGAAATATTCTTTGATGAACTATGATTTTAGACAAGATTCTTACTTGATCTTGCTGAGATGATATTTCTTTTGTTCTCTTTTTTTCCTTTTCAATCTGTGTAGATACACATATAGAGCTTTGCATGTAATTTTCTCCGTTCAAAGATTCCTATCATCTTGACTATTCAGTGCATTTCCATTACCTAAATCATTCAGTTAGGATTATGCTTTATCTTTGAGTTTTAACAATCGTATTAAGGCTTTAGTTAAACTCATAAAGATGTAATTATTCAAATTAATGTGGATAAACTAGGATTTAGGGTTACCTAAGATTGAGTCATTATGGACTTACTTACAAGTTGTCAATTGTTTTGAAATAAACATGTATCTTCCCTAAAATCATCCATTTAGGTGTTTTTTTATTGGTTTTTCACATTTATCTCATACAACAATTTTTTTGACAGAATGTTTCATGCTGATTTCTTACTATTATAATAAGAGATTTTAGTAGGGGAACAAAGGTTTTGACCCTTTGTAATGGTATGACCTTTGAACATATGAAATGGTGAACTCATGTCTATTTTATTTGCATCATGAGTTTTAATATAGTTTTATTGTTTATAATGCATTGCACGCTTATATATTAGCACAACGTTATGAATTATTTCTTATTTTCCAATGAAAATGTGTAATTGGCCTAATTAATCAACTAAAACCCCAATACATAAATTGCTTTGAGACTGTATAAGTAATTCGGTGTTCTGACGTTGGGTAGACCAACAAATAAACTTGTAGCAATCTCACGATTGGGAGGAGGTCTTAGGGTTATATGCATTTGAGTATATGCATGTTAGTAAGAATCCATAGGAGGCATGGTCCTCTTAGTTCCCTAAAATCACCCACTTACACGAGTAAGGTTGACGTTGTATCACCTTTGTAAATTGAACTAATGTCAACGTGATTAAGAAGTATGTGATATAATGATATAAAAGTAGTACTATATATGCAATATGATAGATTTTATCACCTGATTACCAAAGATAGATCAAATGTTGATGATACCCTACTTATTATACTCGGATTGGTTGAGGTATAGTGGGAATTTACGGGGACTGGATAATCATAACATACTCTATGATGGGATAGGATACTTCGCATCACTAGCATGTAGTTCAGGAGATACATAGCAACTCTCCAGTTCTTAAGAGTAAGATACATAATCAAGACATGCAACTTTTACTATATAGTATCTTAGCACCTTCGTATTGTATTTGTTTTGCAAGATATTTCTTGGAATGCTTCACTTGTTGTTTTGAATTATATCTTTTTTTCTATGGAAAATGAGTAATTAGCCTAAATAATGAAGTAGAACCCTAATGCATATAGTTTGTTGTGATCTTGTAACTATCCCAATATTCCGAAGTTGGGATAGAAACATTGATATCCTTGTAGAAATCTCAATATTAAGAAGGTAATTGGAGTCCTATGGTTTTGAGTATAAGTGAATCACAAAGAATCCATAAGAGGTATGGTCTACTTGGTGCCCTAAAATTACCAATTTATAACAGTATAGTTGTGAGTTTATCAATGTTCTATGGAAGTCATGTCCATGTGAATGAGAAGTATCCAATAAGATCATAAAATATGTTGTGGGAAGGCAACCATGATGATCTAAGGAATGTCTGAAGACTTGTTGATCATAGTGCAACACAAATAGAGGTTCACTGGGAGTTCACATGTTGATGATGCATAGACACAAAGGATCTTATGTGGATAGTAATCATTTGTGGCTTCAAGGATTATAATAGTATGGACGTAAGTAATGTTGTATGTTTGTGATTGTGGATTGTGGATATCATGTGCAAAAGATACATATTATAAACTCGTGGTGTTTGGATATCTATATGTATATAATTAGAAACCATCCAATAAATATAAAGTATTACATGCTTTCCCATGTACAACACAAATGAAAACCTTAATTGACTATTCATGAGCACACTAAAGAGTGATGAGTTGTCTATCTTTTTTTAATCATTAAGTGAGCTTCCTTTATTAATCTCCAAACCATCTTTATAGGGTACAAGTGTGGACTATATCCAGTGGGAACAAAAATGTAAGAATAGAAAAGTAAGAGTAAAAAAACTCTCTATGCATAACTATTGAAATCTATCAATTTTTTTGCCAGATAGTCGATGGCGAGCTATTGATATCTTCAAAGATCCATAGGTTCCTCGTAGTCCACAAATGGTAGGTGATAAGAAGGCATAATATCTTATCTTTAGCATCGGAGATGGATAGTAAATCACTGTGACTCTTCGGGAGAGTAATGAAGTGGCTGTGTGCTCTTTCCCAAATCTCAATAGCCAATTTGCAGTGCCATAAAATATGATCCTCTTCTTCACTCTCACACAGACACAGACTGCATCTAGAGGCAAGAAGAAAACCTCTTGTTTGTATGAAACACTCTGTAACTAGATTTCTTTGGAGCATCTTCCAACTAAAGATCTTAGCTCTGTTGGGGGCTTTAATTTTCCAGAGCCACCTCGCCCATTGTTGCTTTTCATCCTTATCCCTACAGAGGTACCAAGAAGCTTTTAAGGAGAAGATTTCAAGACCTTCAAAGTAGCAGGCATCACTTTCAGTTAAGTTGATAGTGTTGCACACTTGTTTGAGGTTTTCTACACCCCAGATGTTGTGAATAAACCATTTTGCATCAGAAATAATGGCATTGAATTTTTGATTGTGGCCTAGGCCAGTTCTGAGTTTGAAGTAATCTCCAATAAGTTAATGAAGGTCATGCCCTCTGATCCACAGATCCTGCCA
The DNA here is from genome assembly GCA_963693085.1 of Alisma plantago-aquatica. Lineage (NCBI taxonomy): Eukaryota > Viridiplantae > Streptophyta > Magnoliopsida > Alismatales > Alismataceae > Alisma > Alisma plantago-aquatica. The sequence continues at coordinate 647,539,766 of OY856410.1, forward strand.
TAGGCGAATGGCAGTACCTCCACCAATATTGAATCGGACCAGTCTGATGAGTGTATCCCTATGTTTAAGGAGGGATCTCCACATCCATCTCTGGTTTTGCTTTGGTTTGGTGCTCCACAGTGATTCCTTTTTCAAGTAATTGTTGTGAATCCAACACACCCAAAGATTGTTCTTACTGTTAGCTAAGTCCCATAAAAGATGGGTTAAGCCAGCTCTGCTCCAGTCTTCAACGTTCCTGATCCCCAAGCCACCTTCGAGCATGGGCTTGCAAACTTGGTCCCATGACACAACATGGAGGAGTTTGACATTCTCTTGGTCTCCCCATAAGAAGGATCTGCAAATTTCATTTATTTCATGTAGCACAACTTTTGGTAAAGGGAACGTCGTTGTCCAAAATAAGTGATAGGAAGATAGAGTTGATATTATCAGTTCAAGATGTCCAACCATAGACACGAGTTTTGTCTTCCAGGAGTCTAGTTTTGTCTTTATCTTGTCAATCAATGGGGAGCACATGTTTTTTGTGAGTCTACCTGTAAAGAGGGGGAGACCAAGGTAGAAGAGAGGTAAATTTGTTTTTTCAACTCCAAGAACATGACACACCTCAGGGATTGCACCTGTACTAAAAAAGAGTTAGCTTTTGCTAGGATTTAATTCCAATCCTGACAGTTGACTGAAGGTTTTCATGCATTTTCGAATTTCTTTTGCATCTTCTTCTCCTACTTTGGTCAAGATTAGTAGACCGTCTGCAAAAAGGATGTGTGATATGTTTACTTATTTTGTTTTAATAGCGGTGATTTCTCCATCAGCCATTTCCTTGTCCAGAATGGAAGTGAGTCCTTGCATTCCTATAAAAAACAAATAGGGAGCAAGGGGGTCTCCTTGCCTAACCCCCCTTGAGGCTTGGATGATTTCAGTTGGTGCACCATTGATCAAAATATGAAAAGATGTTGATTTTAGGCATTCCTTGATGCATCTGAGCCAACAATCATGGAATTCCATTTCTTTCATAATTTCCAAGATGTAATATCTGTTGATGGTATCATATGCTTTGCTGAGGTCCACCTTAAGACATAGTTTATTGGTGTTTTTTTAGTGAAATCATGAATCACCTCATTTGCTAAAAGTATTGCATAAAAAATGTGCCTCCCCTTAATAAAGGCACACTGATTTGGACTGATGATCTCTGGCATGATATCTCTAAGCCAGTTAGTCAGGATCTTGGATATGATCATGTAGACTATGCTGCATAAGGAGATTGGTCTCCAATCATTGATTTTTTCAGGTTGCTTGACTTTGGGGATCAACAAAATGTAGGTTTTGTTTGCTTCCTTAAGAAGCCTGCCTTTCATAAAAAAATATTTGACAGAAGTTCAAACTGCTTTCCCTACGATATTCTAGGAAGTTTTAAGGAAATGAGCATTTAGGCCGTCTGGTCCAGGTGATTTATCATCATTAGCCTTAGAGATGATATCATGAATTTCTTCATCCGTGATTAATCTACACATGTGCTCCTTCTAGTGGGCTTTGATTTTTGGTATGTTGAACCACTCGTGATTGAGTGTAGTTCTACCTGGTGCCTTAAAAAGCTTTGTATAGTGTTGTACAAATCATTGTTTGATATCTTCTCCTTTGATGATTTGACCATCCACTAGGATCATTTTAATTTGGTTCCTGCTTCTCCTTGTCTTCAAAGAAGCATAGAAAATGTTTGAGTTGGAATCCCCCTGTTTCAACCACATAATCCTGGACTTCTATCTGATTAGCGATTCTTAAATATCTCTTGCTTTTAGAGCTTCATCTTTCTTTGACTTGGCGACATCCCACAAAAGGCTATTTGCAGGATCGTTGTCTGATTCTTCTTGTTCCATTAGAGCCTCTAGTTCTTTATTCATTGTGGAATTAGTAACATCACCAATCAGTTCCACATTTGTAAAGCTTTCTTTGTGAGTTTCAACTTGTGATACAGTTTGAACATGGGATTCCCATTAGTCTCTTGCTCCCAGGCTTTAGAGACAATATATTTGAACCTGAGAGGTCTATCTAGACATTGAAGTATCTGGTTGGATATTTTTTCTTTGGACTTTTTTCTTCCATGTGCAACACTTGTAAGTAGTGGTCGCTATATATAGTTAGAAGAATTTCCAACCACATGTGGGGAAATGTAGAAAATACTTTCAACTCACGGAAAGCCCTATCAATTTTTCTTCTAATGTTGTTAGAGCCACTTTTCTAATTATTCCAGGTATAAAATGAACCTTTGGTTGGTATCACTAGTTCATAACTGGCCTTTAGTGTCGGTTATTTAAGGCCTTTATTGTCACTTTCTAAGCGACACCTATGTGGGCACCGCTAAAAGCCTAACCGTTACGCGTCGGTTCTCAAACTGACGCCACAACCCTTCGCGCGCCACCGAAAACGCGCCAACAGGGGGTATGGGCGTCGATTATCATCTTAGAAACCGACGCCATATCACCTGCTTACAAGGCCGTGCTGGCCAGCATGGCCGTGGTGTCTGGCCTCATTAGGGAAATTGACGTCAGTTACTAGTATGGCATCCGACATTGTAACCATATATCATCGGTTTTATACAGATATCCGACACCTATTTTATGTCTGGTCCGCTGCCACGGCCGTGCTGGCCAGCACAGCCGTGGTGTCTGGCCTCATTAGGGAAATTGACGTTGGTACTAGTATGGAAACTGACACTGTAACCGTATGTCGTCAGTTTTATACAAATAACCGACGCTTATGATTTGATTTTTTTTTCTATCAGTCTGCAGACCTGCTGTGGCCGGTCGCAGGATGAGAAACCTGCAGTTCAGTTATGAACTATAGGTTTTACGACATCCATTGATATCAGCCAACAACAGGCAACAAACCTGCAAAATTAACATGATAGACAAATTATATATATGTGATTCACACTCATGTATAAGAAATTTAATTCATATTATTTTTTCATCACACGCATGTAGAAACCAGTACCAAGCTGGAGTTCCATTTATTTCATCTCTTTTCACATTCAGACACATGTAGAAACATTCATGTATTGATGATTTTCACACACATATGACAATTCATAAAAATTCATTCACATTCACAGAAAATTAATTATGAGAACAAAGTTATTCTTTATTCATCATCATCATTGTCATCATTGTCATCAAAATCATATTGAAAAATTCCCACTCTTTGCAGGGCTTTTGCCCAATCTTCTCTTACATCATCTAATTCATCTCTCGTATAGGGAGCATGTACATCGAAACACTTTGCACCTGTGTTGAAGTCCTCAGTTTTAAAGACCTACAAAGAGAATGACGTACATACATAATTATAATAATATATAATAAGATTAATATATTTCATATTATCTAACGAGACTATGTATAATACCTGTTGTATGTTATTGTGTAGCACACTATAAATTGAAACATACAAAATATTCAAAAATACAAATACGCACAGTTCACATAAATAATATATACATTGGAGTCAGGAAATTACTTTCACATTCTTCCAAATGAGTGTCAGATTTTTTTTCCTAGGGACCTTTCCTCCAGCTTTTTTGTACTCTTGTAAAGCCCTATATATGTTAATGTAACACATTAAATTGCATAATTAAATAGTAATGCAGTAACAGATGTTAACAGATATAAAAACATAAAATATTTCTCACGAGAATAATTGCCTTTTAATTGAATGTCCATATAATACATCCAACTCACTCCCCGCAAGATCTAGATAATAGTCGGTGAATATCTTGGGGACAACAACTAATAACTCCCAATGCTTAGAACTACAGGTAAGAAAGTAGAAAATTAATAACTCAATATCCACAATAAAAATGTAATTTTCTTAAGTCCAAATTACAAGCAAAGTAAACTTACTCGACATTGAATGGAGCTATTATCACCGTCTTATTATTTTTACCAAAATATTCAAAAGCATCACAGCAGTATGAAGTAACTAAACCAGGGTTTGTAACTACAAGACTAATCAAATATGGAACCAAAAATACCACATGGGAAAACCCAAAATCTGTACATGTCTTGTATAAGTGGCTGCAAAACATGTATTACGTATACATTAATATATAAGAAACCAGATTGACGTATATAAAACAAGGTATATGGATGTATAAAATAGATTTCTGTATGCATTAATCTCACCATATCCACAACTCTATCATAGATGTGTTCAACCATTCATACTTAAACAACTCCAAAATATCTTGTATAAATATGTTGTTTCCGAATGTTTGACCTGCATTAATACGTATCCAGAACTTCTATTACATATGCATTAATATGTATGCTAAACTTGTATAAATAGATTATTATTATATGATTTACCTGCAACATTCTCCGGAATAGTAACATTTATAGGGCAATTTGGATTATGTTCGCCGATCCATACTGCCACACTCCTACAATTAGGACCTATCGAGGCGTGTAGGTCCCCTGGAAGCCAACTTGGTAGTCTTGGAGGTGGAGGTCGAGATGTAGTGGTTCTCATCTTTTTGACCTGTATATATAATTCCATATCAATTGACTCATATATATATACACACTAACAAAGTAAAGTAATGAAAATTTATCAGACAATATCAGTATAGAGGACATCCACTTCGGGCCACAGTATCACTCTGCCTACTGCCTCACCAAGTGTTTCAGCATCTGGGTGTGAATGAGGTAGTGGAAGATTCGTCCAGCCAGCGAGTATATGTATGGGGCTCACACGTACCATGCCATTTGGTACTGGACTCCCATGAAACATGCACCCTTTAAGGGGTGGGTAAGTCGATGCATCTGTAATGATATATCCTTCACTTTGTAGTCGGCATGGCTTCAACCCCTACAAATTTACGTAAAGAATGTTATATGCATATATACACAAACATATCATCTTGAACAGACTAGCTATTATATATGCCATAAAAATACTTACAGAGGACGTGATAGGTGGGTCTATAGGATTACTCCCAACCTCTACAGTACGAGGAGTAGGAGAAGAGAGGTTCACCACAGGTATTGTCTAAGTGACAGTCTGAGATGCCTGCCACTTGTGAAATGCTTCCTGGAGTCTTTTATCAACTACTTCCTCGACTCTCCTATCACTTAAGGAATCTACCTATACATGGATAAAAGAAATGCTAGTTTCTAATTATTGAATTCCCTTTCGCAATAACGTTCTAAAATAAGAATAAGTTACCTCAGCTTGTGAAAGTCCCGCTTTTGGGACAGGTTTATGCTAGGATGGCCCAAAGAACGCTTTGATGCCCACACCAGCTCATGCACCCCTTACACGTCCAGGATGCTCTGGGTTACCCAGAGAAACTGTCAGTTCATCCCTTGTACCCTGAGGGATGAACTTGCCTTCCTTCCTCTGCTCGTGCAGCTCCCGCTAAGCACCATCAACAAAAATTTGTAAGTAAACATAACAATAATCAATATCGATATATTTCTCTAAGAGTTTGATTTTTACCATTTTTTCAGCTGCCTCAGCGGTTGTGGGCTTCGGTATCTCTCCCTTCTTGTTTTTCCTCCCAGCTATCCACATAACATGACGAGGCAGAGGTGCGGGAGCAGCAGTAGAGGACTCTGCAGTCTCCTGAGTAGTAGTAGGCTGAGTAGACTCAGCCTGTAGTCTTTGGTGAACGTCTGCATATCCTCTTGGACCCATTGTGTGGTCGTGCACATTCAGTGCACGCCTTGCTCGTTGAGCATCGCTGATAGCCTAGTTAGTTAGCACATTGATTTGGTTAGTAACACTAAAGGTTAATCTTTAATAGGTGAATACATAAAAACGTATATTAATTAAATTGGGAGTGGCGCTTAATACCTTGAATTCATCTATTTTTCTTTGGGTAACAAACTCCTCCCATTCTTTGGGGTCCAAGTAGTTCCATTACTGTGTGGCTTCCTTCTTCCGATATTTATTTCTCAAAGAGAATACAAACAAAAATTATTAGTGTAGAGTTAGTGAAATACTGATCAATGTCTAGAATTGGAATCAATCAAGAACCTATTCTCAGCATCACGTATGTAATCTCAGGTGAGATTGGTCCTATAGTTCCTTAGGATCCTCCCACAACATTGCATCACACATTTACGATGCAACTTTTCATCCAGATCAAATATGCTCTACAAATTAAATAGAATTTCTATTAACTAGTATCCTAAAAATTAGTAATCTACACAAATAGAATTACAAATAATAATAACTCACGCATAGTTCCTTCCACATGTGGTCTTTCTTCCCCTTAGGAGCTCTATGCCATGATACTAGGATAGGACTGCAATGGCTGCGAGTAAGAACCCCAAGATATGAAACAAATGAGTTGCAATTCACTCCATATGGATTTCCTGCCTGATCGAAATCCACAACAAATTTGGGTCCATTGCCCCTTTGCTGTATTAACTTGCACATCATTGTGATGCCCCTCACTTTCTCAATTTTCTTTTGCTGCTCATCAAGTGCTGTAATTTCTTCAGGGGGTACATCACCAACCTAAAATTTGATAAAAAACACACTTACATAATATAATTATAAATGAAGATATAGATAGAAACCTCAGGGATATATTTTTAAAACTTACATTGTCAAGTGGTGCAAGCACGTCCTCACCCTCATGGTGATCATCAGCACGGTCCTGATCAGCCATCTGAAAGTTCACATTCAAATTATAAATTTCACATTGTAAGGTTCACATTGTAAAGTACACATTCATAGGGGTGCAACGATTGCGAATGGACATCCCATGTGCTGTCATTCTTATATATAATAAATGTGTACCACCTATCCCATTCTTGAACACCTAATCTCACTAGTAAGTGTATAATGTGTATTGGGTTTTTAAGAAAATTTCGGCAGCATTTCCCCGTTGTTCTCTAAGTACATATGTACTTAGAGAATAAACGGGGAAATGCTACCGAAATTTTCTTGAAAATCTAATACACATTATACACTTACATCCTAAGTGAGATTAGGTGTTCAAGAACAGTCCCAAACTGGGGACAATCCAAGATTTACTCCTAATGAGTAAATCTTGGACGGGTTTCTAGGCCAACAAATTCATGTGTTGTCATTCTTATATATAATAAATGTGTATAAACTACAGGAAATATGGTTAATCCTAATCTATAGAGCATTATTAAATAATAAATCAAGAAATCAATAGTTTCAAACATGCAATCTCTAGTAGACAGACTAACCTTAAAAAAATTACCCTAATGACAAAAAGTCTAGGAATCTTTACTAGACATTATATATATAGCCCTAATCATCATATTTAACATACTACATTATTATTAACATCCAGATCAGATTAAGATCATACTATGTTATAACTATTGGTTTAATAACCCTATTTCCGTATGTACGTACATGATTATCAACTTTAAAACCCTATAATTCACTGAAATCATTCTAATTCAATTTAAGATGTTGGGATCACATAATTATATACTGACATCAGAATAAATAAAAGAATCATAATTAACATGATTAACAACATGCTCATCAAACTAGGGTTTCTTGAATATCATCTAATATTCATGTACTAACTATACCATTGTAACAAGAAGAATAATAGAGCTTTAAGTATATTTTATTCACAATCTACGCATTTTTTTGATCATAACCAACATGGTAATATTAATGTGAATCAGAGACAGGTTTGCAAACTGGAGAGCCACAATAAGATTGGGTGTCTAATAAACAAGAAGGCAGTGCACCTCAAATAATGTTGTTCAAATAAATAAATCACATTGCAACTCTGCACCACAATAACATTGAAGAAAAATTACACACATCTACAATCATAGGATTAATGGGCGTACCTGTGATACAAGAAAAGCAAGAATAGGGGGGAAGGTCAGGGGAAAACCTGATAATGGGTGTGCCTGTGAGAAGAGGGAAGCATCCAGCTGCAGGAAGTGGGCGGAGGGCTGGTCGTCGAGCAGAAGGGCTCCGGGCGGAGAGTTGGTGACCGGCGTCGGGCAGAAGGTCGTCGGGTGGAGAGTTGTGGTCGGGCGGAGAGTTGTGGTCGCCGGCAGCGGCGATCAGCGGTGGCGAGTGGCGGCGGTGTCGGCGACCAAAGCACGGCCAGCAAACGGCAGCAAAGGCGGAGGCGGGGGCAGAGCAGCAGCAGAATCGTCGGAGCAGAGGAATCGTCAGAGCAAAAATCCTCAACGGAAATGAATAAAACAGAAGGGGAAGAGTCTGCCTCGCGCTGTTAGGTTAACAATAGGTGTCAGTTGCTAACAACAACCGAAAATAAAAACTATAAGTGTTAGTTTGCAACAAAACACCGACACTAAAGGGGGGTGAAAATTTTTGCGGTTATGCGCGCGAAAACACAATGGCGTCAGTTATTGTCACAAAACCGACGATAAAAAGTAAGCAAATTTCTGTCTCGTAGAAAACCTTTAGTCATCAGTTTCTGTTTTAAAAACCGATGATGTATGTTAATTTTTGGAGGTAATTTTTTTCGCTGGAAATTTTGGTTTTGGCAGTTAGTTTTAAGCGTCAGTTTCTTATTAAGGAACCGACACTGAATAAAAGCGATACCCGTGTCTGGTCGCCCTTCACAGATTGATGTTGGCTTATTTTATACACCGATGTTGTATGGTTTAGGTGTCAGTGTATTATTACAATCGACACCATTAAAAGTGACGTTATAAGCCATTTCTGTAGTAGTGTATTTTCACAAGCTCAATATCCATTATATGTGGGTCTGCCAAAGTAGGGTGCATAATCTACTATGTTGGAATTTGGGTAGACTTTATTAGGTGATCTTAATAGTATTAATAACCTATAGGAACATATATAGTTATGAAAAAGGGTTGTGCAACCATTTACCAAGAGTTGCACTAGATGCAATTGGCTAATGCTGACTACCTAAATAATCATGTTGTGGGTTATTAGGCAAAGATCATCATTACTTGATGAATATGAAACTTATACCACTAGAAGATTGTTGATACTCGTCGTTTTTCAATATCAATCACTAAGATGGTTAATCCTAGAGTTTAAACCTTTTTTACTTCCGGTTTTAAGGATAGTATAGAAGGATCGATCCCACATGACAACTTTTAAGAGATTGTTCCTTTGAACCTAAAGTTTGAAGAACTTTATTATTTGTTTTTGGTATTTTTCTTTTGATTAAAGAAGAAAGTAAAGTTCAGTTGGGGGTTTGGTTGATTACACTAATGTAAGAAGAAAGGCACTTAACAAGAAATAACATGCACAAGGAAAAAATAAGATGATTGTTAACACAAGCAAAACTATGTGAATGAAAGACTAAGAATTAAAGAAAACAAAGGATGTGATGTTTAAATCAAGAGATGGAAATCGAGGCTCATAGGGGTTTTCACCACCTTACCCTAGGTGATAACAACTAAATCTTAAACGACGATTCGATGAAGGTTTGCGAATTTAAAAACTCACAAGAGAGAAACTCCACATGAGCCCATTGGTCTTGGTGCTCGTGCTTTCTAGTTTATCATCCTAAAAGACGAAAATCCACGGTCATATCAAAACGTCTATGTAATCGATTTTATTGTTCTAAATCCGGATTTCCATGGTCATATCCATCTGGATTAACATTTGATCTGAAGATCAACCATTCAATTAAAATCGATTACCATCTAATCGTTTAAGAAGAAGTCATTAAAACCATGGCTAAGAGATTATTCCCCTTGCCCCGATAAAAGTCTACTCACACATGGAGAAATGGGAGACAGAGGAAGAAAGAAATGAAGCCATAGTCTAGCCCAGAAGTCAGGAGATTAATCCTTATGCTAGAGACGATGAAATGGATTAGTTCTTTGTTCCTTGCTCCAGAAATAAAGAACGGAAGGAAGGAGATTAAAACTAAGGCATAGGGAAAAGACAAGAACAAAAATGAAAGAGCTATGCTTGAACCAAAACCTACTTTATTGCATAATATGAGAATGATTACAAGATTAATTGCTGCAGAATTCCAAAATACAAGAAATCTAAGATGATACAAAAGATGATCCTTGGGAGGAGGAAGTGTCCTTCCTTTTATAGGAGAATGAGGGGTAGGCTATCTAAAAAAGAGGGGGAAAAAAGAGAGGGAGCCATCCTTTTGAATTTTCAGATCTAGTCAACAAACTCTTGATTGCCTTTCTTTAATGCAGATTCTCGCAGCAGAAATTTCGAGCGAATTTCCGTTGTCCATAGAATTTAAAGTGCGCCCGAAAATATGATTTTCCTATAGGCCTTTGAATGCCCTTTCCAAATCATATTTGAACATTAAATTCTGCCTCAGGATGTGAGAGTTATGCTAATTTTTGTGCAAGGTATGCATTTAAGTCAGCATTGCGGGAAACTGAATTGCCTCCTACCTTCATCTCTTCTTTTCTCGATTTAATTACTTAGATAATTCCTGAAAATTAAGAAAAATATCATAAGAATTCAGGAAAAGTATATCAAGAAGATGAAAGTGCTATTTATTTTTGAATTAGCTAAAATTAACAAAAAAGTCCTAATTAATTATTCTAAATGAAGCAAAAATAAGAGATGAATATGCATTCATCAAAATACCCCAAACTTAAACTTTGCTCGTCCCGAGCAACATTAAAATCAAGAAATACTTTCAAGACATACTCTCAACCTATCATCCTCACTTTCCTAACAATCACTAGATTCCTTCCACCAAAATATGGCCAAGCGACCCTGACTTCCTAAATTCACAAAAAGTGATTTTTATATTTCCTACTTCACAAACTTGCATTTATTCAAGACCTGCAATAAAATAGATTTTCATTTCACCTTTGCATTTGGTACTCCATTTTTTTTTTAAAGTTTTACACAAGAATAGGGCTGATTTGGATGGTTGGGGTTTTTGTAGTTTTCCCCTGGGTAGAAAATTGGAGTGAAGGAGGTATGGAAGAAGGACCGTCTCTCCTCTATTCGACACGAGACCTTTTTATTTAGTGGACATGCAGTTACATTGACCGCATTTTTTTCCTTTGATTTTTGAGGATACACCCAATTGCGTGGGTATGGAAGAAGCGAAAGAGGGGGAAGGGGTGCCACCCCAAACTTAGCCTTTTGGGCATTATTGGCTTTTTTTCTTTTTGACGAATGGAAATATTTGGAAGTGGTAGAAGAAGAGTAGAAGAGGCTGTTCTTGTGCAACTTTTTTTTTCATCTTTTTTTTAGGAGTACCATGCATTGGTTCAACTATTACCAAATCATGTGAAAAATCAAGAAAATTTATACAAGTTGTACATGATAAGATAGCATCACTCTTGAATCCTATCAGTCCTCTATGGCTTGCCATCTTTTCCAAGGAGTGATTATTATTTGAGGTCCTAAGTGACAGGAGGATTTCTAGTCATGAAAGTTTCAAAATTTTAGTTGCAAGGAAGTTACATCATTAAGGGGAGTATTTTGACAAATGATCATATCAAGGTCGACTAGATAAAGGCCATTTTATAACAAAAGAAATAAAAATATGGCTGACTAGATAATGGCCATGAACAAAACAACTATATGCAAAACAAAAAAAAGGTAGAAATAATGCAAGAATAAAAAGATAAGGGGATGGAATAGAAACATACCACCCACCTCCACCCCAGACTCAAATTTTTGCTCGTCCCAAGCAAAATCGAAACCCGAGATGGAGGGAAGAGAAGAGCAAGGATTTCCAGGTGGCCCTGGTAGAACAAAAAACATCCAGCTGAAGGGGATGTGTATGAGGGCTGGGACCTTTATCTGAGGAGCTTCATAGTGTACCCTATGATAGGGTAATTGTAGAAGCTCAGTGGGGTTCTCATATTTGCTTTCACCTCGCATTCCCTCCAATAGGATCCACAGATCTTCCATCAATAGCAAAGGAAGTGTTGAAGATGGATGTGGATTGGGGGAGGTTGGTGGGTACCCAACTGGTAACACATGCAGTGCCAGATGTGCAAAGTTAGGCGGAGGATCAGGCTCTGGTTTCCCTTGGTCATATTGACCTGCATATAAGAGAATTGGTGGTGATATGAAAGGGACAACTAAATTTAAATCAGCATGATAAGTAATTTTTCTCTGCTCAAAATTCATGCAACCAACCTTGTCATAGATGGGATTCATGGTTGATATAGCATGTAACTCTAGTTCCTCTATGCAAGGAGTTCCCAAGGGTTCATGAGGGATAAAATTGGGAACATATTCCTTATAGTCAGTGGAAGGGGGTATGTAGACTTCTCCTAAGGGTTGTGTCTCTTCTTCTAAATCAGTTGTGCATGGAATGGGAATTGGTTGCAACAGAACATGTGGAATCATTTTGTCAAAGGGGGTTGGATGCTTATTATCCAAAATAGACTCAAAATAAGGGTATTGGTCTTTGATGTAAATAGAAGACTCACAAATGGAAGCCAGTGGATTTGGTGGGGAAGACTCACAAATGGCATAATTGTCATCATAATTATCAAAAATGATCAATCTAGGTTGTTCCATCTCTATTGGGGAGTTCTCCATCTCTTCTTCATAAAAGATCTCATCAACATGGATGTATATGGAATCAATTGGATCCTTTACTATACTGAAGGGGAGATCTGATTCCTTTATAGGATATGTGCCCAAGTCAATGGGCTCAGAAGGGATCACCTCACAATATAACGGTGTAATGTAAGGTTCTTACGGTGGTAGAATCACCTCATCAGGTTCAACCAGATGTGGAAAAAGAGGTGGGTGAGTGAGGTCATAATGCTCTTGATGAGGAAGCCTTTCAAAAGAATCCATCAGTGCATGTTGGGGAGGTGATGGTACATTGGTCACAATAGGCTCAACTAAGATGGGATGATTATTGCAAACATCCAAATATGGACCTACAACCGAGAAGGGTGGTGGAGTCTTAGGTTGTTGGGATGTTCTTTGATCCCACCAGTCTTTAACCTTTTTGTTAAAAGATTCTTGATTCATGAATTTATCAACATAGGCCTCCATCCACTCATTTTCTGACTTATATGGATAGTCAGGGCCCCATACAGCTGCAGCCCTAGCTAAACAAAGTTATTCATTTACAACATCATGAATTTCTTTAAAACACCTATCCATCTCCTGATCAAGGTTGTGTGGAATCTCAACTATATCACATTGGACTTCTTCTAAGGGTGGTGGTTCATTATAGTGAAAGGGTTCCAATGAAGTAGATTGGCCATTAGAATCAACTAGATTAACATCCACAATGGAAGTGATTGGTGGAGCTTTAGGTACTGGAGTTGATTCAACTTGATTGAAGATGATATAATCATCGTCATCATCATCTATTAAAATCATCCTTAGCCTCTCTGGTTTCAGATTAAAAAATTGCACCGCGGAATTGACGTTCAGCGAGTGTCGCATGCACAAATGAAGTAGTTAATCGTGTGTAGAAAAAATGGACTGCCGGAATGGAAACTCGGCAGAAAGAGGAGTAGCACTTCCGGAATGTTACTCGGAAGGTATAAAAAAAATAAAAATAGTTTTTCAAAAGATTTTTGGGGGTTCGAGAAAACAATCTGTTGTCCCCGACAACGGCGCCAAATTGATACTCGTCGTTTTGCAATATCAATCACTAAGATGGTTAATCCTAGAGTTTAAACCTTTTTTACTTCCGGTTTTAAGGGTAGTATAGAAGGATCGATCCCACAGGACAACTTTTAAGAGATTGTTCCTTTGAACCTAAAGTTTGAAGAACTTTATTATTTATTTTTGGTATTTTTCTTTTGATTAAAGCAGAAAGTAAAGTTCAGTTGGGGGTTTGGTTGATTACACTAATGTAAGAAGAAAGACACTTAACAAGAAATAACATGCACAAGGAAAAAATAAGATGATTATTAACACAAGCAAAACTATGCGAATGAAAGACTAAGAATTAAAGAAAACAAAGGATGTGGTGTTTAAATCAAGAGATGGAAATCGAGGCTCATAGGGGTTTTCACCACCTTAGCCTAGGTGATAACAACTAAATCTTAAACGACGATTCGATGAAGGTTTACGAATTTAAAAACTCACAAGAGAGAAACTCCACATGAGCCCATTGGTCTTGGTGCTCATGCTTCCTAGTTTATCATCCTAAAAGACGAAAATCCACGGTCATATCAAAACGTCTATGTAATCGATTTTATTGTTCTAAATCTGGATTTCCATGGTCATATCCATCCGGATTAACATGTGATCTGAAGATCAACCATTCAATTAAAACCGATTACCATCTAATCATTTAAGAAGAAGTCATTAAAACCATGGCTAAGGGGTTATTCCCCTTGCCCCGATAAAAGTCTACTCACACATGGAGAAATGGGAGACAGAGGAAGAAAGAAATGAAGCCATAGTCTAGCCCAGAAGTCAGGAGATTAATCCTTATGCTAGAGACGATGAAATGGCTTAGTTCTTTGTTCCTTGCTCCAGAAATAAAGAACGGAAGGAAGGAGATTAAAACTAAGGCGGAGGGAAAAGACAAGAACAAGAATGAAAGAGCTATGCTTGAACCAAAACCTACTTTATTGCATAATATGAGAATGATTACAAAATTAATTTCTACAGAATTCCAAAATACAAGAAATCTAAGATGATACAAAAGATGATCCTTGGGAGGAGGAAGTGTCCTTACTTTTATAGGAGAATGAGGGGTAGGATATCTAAAAAAGAGGGGGAAAAAGAGAGGGAGCCATCCTTTTGAATTTTCAGATCTAGTCAACAAACTCTTGATTGTCTTTCTTTAATGCAGATTCTCGCAGCAGAAATTTCGAGCGAATTTCCGTTATCCATAGAATTTAAAGTGCGCCCGAAAATATGATTTTCCTGTAGGCCTTTGAATTCCCTTTCCAAATCATATTTGAACATTAAATTATGCCTTAGAATGTGAGAGTTATGCTAAGTGTGGTGCAAGGTATGCATTTAAGTCAGCATTGCGGGAAACTGAATTGCCTTCTACCTTCATCTCTTCTTTTCTCGATTTAATTACTTAGATAATTCCTGAAAATTAAGAAAAATATCATAAGAATTCAGGAAAAGTATATCAAGAAGATGAAAGTGCTATTTATTTTTGAATTAGCTAAAATTAACAAAAAAGTCCTAATTAATTATTTTAAATGAAGCAAAAATAAGAGATGAATATGCATTCATCAAAATACCCCAAACTTAAACTTTGCTCGTCCCGAGCAACATTAAAATCAAGAAATACTTTCAAGACATACTCTCAACCTATCATCCTCACTTTCCTAACAATCACTGGATTCCTTCCACCAAAATATGGCCAAGCGACCCTGACTTCCTAAATTCACAAAAAGTGATTTTTATATTTCCTACTTCACAAACTTGCATTTATTCAAGACCTGCAATAAAATAGATTTTCATTTCACCTTTGCATTTGGTACTCCAATTTTTTTTAAAGTTTTACACAAGAACAGGGCTGATTTGGATGGTTGGGGTTTTTGTAGTTTTCCCCTGGGTAGAAAATTGGAGTGAAGGAGGTATGGAAGAAGGATCGTCTCTCCTCTATTCGACTCGAGACTTTTTTATTTAGTGGACATGCAGTTACATTGACCGCATTTTTTTCCTTTGATTTTTGGTGATACACCCAATTACGTGGGTATGGAAGAAGCGAAAGAGGGGGAAGGGGTGCCACCCCAAACTTAGCCTTTTGGGCATTATTGGCTTTTTTTTCTTTTTGACGAATGGAAAGATTTGGAAGTGGTAGAAGAAGAGTAGAAGAGGCTGTTCTTGTGCAACTTTTTTTTTCATCTTTTTTTTAGGAGTACCATGCATTGGTTCAACTATTACCAAATCATGCGAAAAATCAAGAAAATTTATACAAGTTGTACATGATAAGAAAGCATCACTCTTGAATCCTATCAGTCCTCTATGGCTTGCCATCTTTTCCAAGGAGTGATTATTATTTGAGGTCCTAAGTGACAGGAGGATTTCTTGTCATGAAAGTTTCAAAATTTTAGTTGCAAGGAAGTTACATCATTAAGGGGAGTAGTTTTACAAATGATCATATCAAGGTCGACTAGATAAAGGCCATTTTATAACAAAAGAAATAAAAATATGGCCGACTAGATAATGGCCATGAACAAAACAACTATATGCAAAATAACAAAAAGGTAGAAATAATGCAAGAATAAAAAGATAAGGGGATGGAATAGAAACATACCACCCACCTCCACCCCGGACTCAAATTTTTGCTCGTCCCAAGCAAAATCGAAACCCGAGATGGAGGGAAGAGAAGAGCAAGGATTTCCAGGTGGCCCTGGTAGAACAAAAAACATCCAGCTGAAGGGGATGTGTATGAGGGCTGGGACCTTTATCTGAGGAGCTTCATAGTGTACCCTATGATAGGGTAATTGTAGAAGCTCAGTGGGGTTCTCATATTTGCTTTCACCTCGCATTCCCTCCAATAGGATCCACAGATCTTCCATCAATAGCAAAGGAAGTGTTGAAGATGGATGTGGATTGGGGGAGGTTGGTGGGTACCCAACTGGTAACACATGCAGTGCAAGATGTGCAAAGTTAGGCGGAGGATCAGGCTCTGGTTTCCCTTGGTCATATTGACCTGCATATAAGAGAATTGGTGGTGATATGAAAGGGACAACTAAATTTAAATCAGCATGATAAGTAATTTTTCTCTGCTCAAAATTCATGCAACCAACCTTGTCATAGATGGGATTCATGGTTGATATAGCATGTAACTCTAGTTCCTCTATGCAAGGAGTTCCCAAGGGTTCATGAGGGATAAAATTGGGAACATATTCCTTATAGTCAGTGGAAGGGGGTATGTAGACTTCTCCTAAGGGTTGTGTCTCTTCTTCTAAATCAGTTGTGCATGGAATGGGAATTGGTTGCAACAGAACATGTGGAATCATTTTGTAAAAGGGGGTTGGATGCTTATTATCCAAAATAGACTCAAAATAAGGGTATTGGTCTTTGATGTCAATAGAAGACTCACAAATGGAAGCCAGTGGATTTGGTGGGGAAGACTCACAAATGGCATAATTGTCGTCATAATTATCAAAAATGATCAATCTAGGTTGTTCCATCTCTATTGGGGAGTTCTCCATCTCTTCTTCATAAAAGATCTCATCAACATGGATGTATATGGAATCAATTGGATCCTTTACTATACTGAAGGGGAGATCTGATTCCTTTATAGGATATGTCCCCAACTCAATGGGCTCAGAAGGGATCACCTCACAATATAACGGTGTAATGTAAGGTTCTTACGGTGGTAGAATCACCTCATCAGGTTCAACCAGATGTGGAAAAAGAGGTGGGTGAGTGAGGTCATAATGCTCTTGATGAGGAAGCCTTTCAAAAGAATCCATCAGTGCATGTTGGGGAGGTGATGGTACATTGGTCACAATAGGCTCAACCAAGATGGGATGATTATTGCAAACATCCAAATATGGACCTACAACCGAGAAGGGTGGTGGAGTCTTAGGTTGTTGGGATGTTCTTTGATCCCACCAGTCTTTAACCTTTTTGTTAAAAGATTCTTGATTCATGAATTTATCAACATAGGCCTCCATCCACTCATTTTCTGACTTATATGGATAGTCAGGGCCCCATACAGCTGCAACCCTAGCTAAACAAAGTTATTCATTTACAACATCCTGAATTTCTTTAAAACACCTATCCATCTCCTGATCAAGGTTGTGTGGAATCTCAACTATATCACATTGGACTTCTTCTAAGGGTGATGGTTGATTATAGAGAAAGGGTTCCAATGAAGTAGATTGGCCATTAGAATCAACTAGATTAACATCCACAATGGAAGTGATTGGTGGAGCTTTAGGTACTGGAGTTGATTCTACTTGATTGAAGATGATATAATCATCGTCATCATCATCTATTAAAATCATCCTTAGCCTCTCTGGTTTCAGATTAAAAAATTGCACCGCGGAATTGACGTTCAGCGAGCGTCGCATGCACAAATGAAGTAGTTAATCGTGTGTAGAAAAAATGGACTGCCGGAATGGAAACTCGGCAGAAAGAGGAGTAGCACTTCCGGAATGTTACTCGGAAGGTATAAAAAAAATAAAAATAGTTTTTCAAAAGATTTTTGGGGGTTCGAGAAAACAATCTGTTGTCCCCGACAACGGCGCCAAATTGATACTCGTCGTTTTGCAATATCAATCACTAAGATGGTTAATCCTAGAGTTTAAACCTTTTTTACTTCCGGTTTTAAGGGTAGTATAGAAGGATCGATCCCACAGGACAACTTTTAAGAGATTGTTCCTTTGAACCTAAAGTTTGAAGAACTTTATTATTTATTTTTGGTATTTTTCTTTTGATTAAAGCAGAAAGTAAAGTTCAGTTGGGGGTTTGGTTGATTACACTAATGTAAGAAGAAAGACACTTAACAAGAAATAACATGCACAAGGAAAAAATAAGATGATTATTAACACAAGCAAAACTATGCGAATGAAAGACTAAGAATTAAAGAAAACAAAGGATGTGGTGTTTAAATCAAGAGATGGAAATCGAGGCTCATAGGGGTTTTCACCACCTTAGCCTAGGTGATAACAACTAAATCTTAAACGACGATTCGATGAAGGTTTACGAATTTAAAAACTCACAAGAGAGAAACTCCACATGAGCCCATTGGTCTTGGTGCTCATGCTTCCTAGTTTATCATCCTAAAAGACGAAAATCCACGGTCATATCAAAACGTCTATGTAATCGATTTTATTGTTCTAAATCTGGATTTCCATGGTCATATCCATCCGGATTAACATGTGATCTGAAGATCAACCATTCAATTAAAACCGATTACCATCTAATCATTTAAGAAGAAGTCATTAAAACCATGGCTAAGGGGTTATTCCCCTTGCCCCGATAAAAGTCTACTCACACATGGAGAAATGGGAGACAGAGGAAGAAAGAAATGAAGCCATAGTCTAGCCCAGAAGTCAGGAGATTAATCCTTATGCTAGAGACGATGAAATGGCTTAGTTCTTTGTTCCTTGCTCCAGAAATAAAGAACGGAAGGAAGGAGATTAAAACTAAGGCGGAGGGAAAAGACAAGAACAAGAATGAAAGAGCTATGCTTGAACCAAAACCTACTTTATTGCATAATATGAGAATGATTACAAAATTAATTTCTACAGAATTCCAAAATACAAGAAATCTAAGATGATACAAAAGATGATCCTTGGGAGGAGGAAGTGTCCTTACTTTTATAGGAGAATGAGGGGTAGGATATCTAAAAAAGAGGGGGAAAAAGAGAGGGAGCCATCCTTTTGAATTTTCAGATCTAGTCAACAAACTCTTGATTGTCTTTCTTTAATGCAGATTCTCGCAGCAGAAATTTCGAGCGAATTTCCGTTATCCATAGAATTTAAAGTGCGCCCGAAAATATGATTTTCCTGTAGGCCTTTGAATTCCCTTTCCAAATCATATTTGAACATTAAATTATGCCTTAGAATGTGAGAGTTATGCTAAGTGTGGTGCAAGGTATGCATTTAAGTCAGCATTGCGGGAAACTGAATTGCCTTCTACCTTCATCTCTTCTTTTCTCGATTTAATTACTTAGATAATTCCTGAAAATTAAGAAAAATATCATAAGAATTCAGGAAAAGTATATCAAGAAGATGAAAGTGCTATTTATTTTTGAATTAGCTAAAATTAACAAAAAAGTCCTAATTAATTATTTTAAATGAAGCAAAAATAAGAGATGAATATGCATTCATCAAAATACCCCAAACTTAAACTTTGCTCGTCCCGAGCAACATTAAAATCAAGAAATACTTTCAAGACATACTCTCAACCTATCATCCTCACTTTCCTAACAATCACTGGATTCCTTCCACCAAAATATGGCCAAGCGACCCTGACTTCCTAAATTCACAAAAAGTGATTTTTATATTTCCTACTTCACAAACTTGCATTTATTCAAGACCTGCAATAAAATAGATTTTCATTTCACCTTTGCATTTGGTACTCCAATTTTTTTTAAAGTTTTACACAAGAACAGGGCTGATTTGGATGGTTGGGGTTTTTGTAGTTTTCCCCTGGGTAGAAAATTGGAGTGAAGGAGGTATGGAAGAAGGACCGTCTCTCCTCTATTCGACTCGAGACCTTTTTATTTAGTGGACATGCAGTTACATTGACCGCATTTTTTTCCTTTGATTTTTGGTGATACACCCAATTACGTGGGTATGGAAGAAGCGAAAGAGGGGGAAGGGGTGCCACCCCAAACTTAGCCTTTTGGGCATTATTGGCTTTTTTTTCTTTTTGACGAATGGAAAGATTTGGAAGTGGTAGAAGAAGAGTAGAAGAGGCTGTTCTTGTGCAACTTTTTTTTTCATCTTTTTTTTAGGAGTACCATGCATTGGTTCAACTATTACCAAATCATGCGAAAAATCAAGAAAATTTATACAAGTTGTACATGATAAGAAAGCATCACTCTTGAATCCTATCAGTCCTCTATGGCTTGCCATCTTTTCCAAGGAGTGATTATTATTTGAGGTCCTAAGTGACAGGAGGATTTCTTGTCATGAAAGTTTCAAAATTTTAGTTGCAAGGAAGTTACATCATTAAGGGGAGTAGTTTTACAAATGATCATATCAAGGTCGACTAGATAAAGGCCATTTTATAACAAAAGAAATAAAAATATGGCCGACTAGATAATGGCCATGAACAAAACAACTATATGCAAAATAAAAAAAAGGTAGAAATAATGCAAGAATAAAAAGATAAGGGGATGGAATAGAAACATACCACCCACCTCCACCCCGGACTCAAATTTTTGCTCGTCCCAAGCAAAATCGAAACCCGAGATGGAGGGAAGAGAAGAGCAAGGATTTCCAGGTGGCCCTGGTAGAACAAAAAATATCTAGCTGAAGGGGATGTGTATGAGGGCTGAGACCTTTATCTGAGGAGCTTCATAGTGTACCCTATGATAGGGTAATTGTAGAAGCTCAGTGGGGTTCTCATATTTGCTTTCACCTCGCATTCCCTCCAATAGGATCCACAGATCTTCCATCAATAGCAAAGGAAGTGTTGAAGATGGATGTGGATTGGGGGAGGTTGGTGGGTACCCAACTAGTAACACATGCAGTGCCAGATGTGCAAAGTTAGGCGGAGGATCAGGCTCTGGTTTCCCTCGGTCATATTGACCTGCATATAAGAGAATTGGTGGTGATATGAAAGGGACAACTAAATTTAAATCAGCATGATAAGTAATTTTTCTCTACTCAAAATTCATGCAACCAACCTTGTCATAGATGGGATTCATGGTTGATATAGCATGTAACTCTAGTTCCTCTATGCAAGGAGTTCCCAAGGGTTCATGAGGGATAAAATTTGGAACATATTCCTTATGGTCAGTGGAAGGGGGTATGTAGACTTCTCCTAAGGGCTGTGTCTCTTCTTCTAAATCAGTTGTGCATGGAATGGGAATTGGTTGCAACAGAACATGTGGAATCATTTTGTAAAAGGGGGTTGGATGCTTATTATCCAAAATAGACTCAAAATAAGGGTATTGGTCTTTGATGTCAATAGAAGACTCACAAATGGAAGCTAGTGGATTTGGTGCGGAAGACTCACAAATGGCATAATTGTCGTCATAATTATCAAAAATGATCAATCTAGGTTGTTCCATCTCTATTGGGGAGTTCTCCATCTCTTCTTCATAAAAGATCTCATCAACATGGATGTATATGGAATCAATTGGATCCTTTACTATACTGAAGGGGAGATCTGATTCCTTTATAGGATATGTCCCCAACTCAATGGGCTCAGAAGGGATCACCTCACAATATAACGGTGTAATGTAAGGTTCTTACGGTGGTAGAATCACCTCATCAGGTTCAACCAGATGTGGAAAAAGAGGTGGGTGAGTGAGGTCATAATGCTCTTGATGAGGAAGCCTTTCAAAAGAATCCATCAGTGCATGTTGGGGAGGTGATGGTACATTGGTCACAATAGGCTCAACCAAGATGGGATGATTATTGCAAACATCCAAATATGGACCTACAACCGAGAAGGGTGGTGGAGTCTTAGGTTGTTGGGATGTTCTTTGATCCCACCAGTCTTTAACCTTTTTGTTAAAAGATTCTTGATTCATGAATTTATCAACATAGGCCTCCATCCACTCATTTTCTGACTTATATGGATAGTCAGGGCCCCATACAGCTGCAACCCTAGCTAAACAAAGTTATTCATTTACAACATCCTGAATTTCTTTAAAACACCTATCCATCTCCTGATCAAGGTTGTGTGGAATCTCAACTATATCACATTGGACTTCTTCTAAGGGTGATGGTTGATTATAGAGAAAGGGTTCCAATGAAGTAGATTGGCCATTAGAATCAACTAGATTAACATCCACAATGGAAGTGATTGGTGGAGCTTTAGGTACTGGAGTTGATTCTACTTGATTGAAGATGATATAATCATCGTCATCATCATCTATTAAAATCATCCTTAGCCTCTCTGGTTTCAGATTAAAAAATTGCACCGCGGAATTGACGTTCAGCGAGCGTCGCATGCACAAATGAAGTAGTTAATCGTGTGCAGAAAAAACGGACTGTCGGAATAGAAACTCGGCAGAAAGAGGAGTATCACTTCCGGAATGTTACTCGGAAGGTATAAAAAAAAATAAAAAAAGTTTTTCAAAAGATTTTTGGGGGTTCGAGAAAACAATCCGTTGTCCCCGACAACGGCGCCAAATTGATACTCGTCGTTTTGCAATATCAATCACTAAGATGGTTAATCCTAGAGTTTAAACCTTTTTTACTTCCGGTTTTAAGGGTAGTATAGAAGGATCGATCCCACAGGACAACTTTTAAGAGATTGTTCCTTTGAACCTAAAGTTTGAAGAACTTTATTATTTATTTTTGGTATTTTTCTTTTGATTAAAGCAGAAAGTAAAGTTCAGTTGGGGGTTTGGTTGATTACACTAATGTAAGAAGAAAGGCACTTAACAAGAAATAACATGCACAATGAAAAAATAAGATGATTATTAACACAAGAAAAACTATGCGAATGAAAGACTAAGAATTAAAGAAAACAAAGGATGTGGTGTTTAAATCAAGAGATGGAAATCGAGGCTCATAGGGGTTTTCACCACCTTAGCCTAGGTGATAACAACTAAATCTTAAACGACGATTCGATGAAGGTTTACGAATTTAAAAACTCACAAGAGAGAAACACCACATGAGCCCATTGGTCTTGGTGCTCATGCTTCCTAGTTTATCATCCTAAAAGACGAAAATCCACGGTCATATCAAAACGTCTATGTAATCGATTTTATTGTTCTAAATCTGGATTTCCATGGTCATATCCATCTGAATTAACATGTGATCTGAAGATCAACCATTCAATTAAAATCGATTACCATCTAATCGTTTAAGAAGAAGTCATTAAAACCATGGCTAAGGGGTTATTCCCCTTGCCCCGATAAAAGTCTACTCACACATAGAGAAATGGGAGACGGAGGAAGAAAGAAATGAAGCCATAGTCTAGCCCAGAAGTCAGGAGATTAATCCTTATGCTAGAGACGATGAAATGGCTTAGTTCTTTGTTCCTTGCTCTAGAAATAAAGAACGGAAGGAAGGAGATTAAAACTAAGGCGGAGGGAAAAGACAAGAACAAGAATGAAAGAGCTATGCTTGAACCAAAACCTACTTTATTGCATAAGTTGAGAATGATTACAAGATTAATTGCTGCAGAATTCCAAAATACAAGAAATCTAAGATGATACAAAAGATGATCCTTGGGAGGAGGAAGTGTCCTTCCTTTTATAGGAGAATGAGGGGTAGGCTATCTAAAAAAGAGGGGGAAAAAAGAGAGGGAGCCATCCTTTTGAATTTTCAGATCTAGTCAACAAACTCTTGATTGTCTTTCTTTAATGCAGATTCTCGCAGCAGAAATTTCGAGCAAATTTCCGTTGTCCATAGAATTTAAAGTGCGCCCGAAAATATGATTTTCCTGTAGGAATTTGAATTCCCTTTCCAAATCATATTTGAACATTAAATTCCGCCTTAGGATGTGAGAGTTATGCTAATTTTGGTGCAAGGTATGCATTTAAGTCAGCATTGCGGGAAACTGAATTGCCTCCTACCTTCATCTCTTCTTTTCTCGATTTAATTACTTATATAATTCCTGAAAATTAAGAAAAATTACATAAGAAATCAGGAAAAGTATATCAAGAAGATGAAAGTGCTATTTATTTTTGAATTAGCTAAAATTAACAAAAAAGTCCTAATTCATTATTCTAAATGAAACAAAAATAAGAGATGAATATGCATTCATCAAAATACCCCAAACTTAAACTTTGCTCGTCCCGAGCAACATTAAAATCAAGAAATACTTTCAAGACATACTCTCAACCTATCATCCTCACTTTCCTAACAATCACTGGATTCCTTCCACCAAAATATGGCCAAGCGACCCTGACTTCCTGAATTCACAAAAAGTGATTTTTATATTTCCTACTTCACAAACTTGCATTTATTCAAGACCTGCAATAAAATAGATTTTCATTTCACCTTTGCATTTGATACTCCAATTTTTTTTAAAGTTTTACACAAGAACATGGCTGATTTGGATGGTTGGGGTTTTTGTAGTTTTCCCCTGGGTAGAAAATTAGAGTGAAGGAGGTATGGAAGAAGGACCGTCTCTCCTCTATTCGACTCGAGACCTTTTTATTTAGTGGACATGCAGTTACATTGACCGCATTTTTTTCCTTTGATTTTTGGTGATACACCCAATTGCGTGGGTATGGAAGAAGCGAAAGAGGGGGAAGGGGTGCCACCCCAAACTTAGCCTTTTGGGCATTATTGGCTTTTTTTTCTTTTTGACGAATGGAAAGATTTGGAAGTGGTAGAAGAAGAGTAGAAGAGGCTGTTCTTGTGCAACTTTTTTTTCATCTTTTTTTTAGGAGTACCATGCATTGGTTCAACTATTACCAAATCATGCGAAAAATCAAGAAAATTTATACAAGTTGTACATGATAAGAAAGCATCACTCTTGAATCCTATCAGTCCTCTATGGCTTGCCATCTTTTCCAAGGAGTGATTATTATTTGAGGTCTTAAGTGACAGGAGGATTTCTAGTCATGAAAGTTTCAAAATTTTAGTTGCAAGGAAGTTACATCATTAAGGGGAGTATTTTGACAAATGATCATATCAAGGTCGACTAGATAAATGCCATTTTATAACAAAAGAAATAAAAATATGACCGACTAGATAATGGCCATGAACAAAACAACTATATGCAAAACAAAAAAAAGGTAGAAATAATGCAAGAATAAAAAGATACGGGGATGGAATAGAAACATACCACCCACCTCCACCCCGGACTCAAATTTTTGCTCGTCCCAAGCAAAATCGAAACCCGAGATGGAGGGAAGAGAAGAGCAAGGATTTCCAGGTGGCCCTGGTAGAACAAAAAACATCTAGCTGAAGGGGATGTGTATGAGGGCTGGGACCTTTATCTGAGGAGCTTCATAGTGTACCCTATGATAGGGTAATTGTAGAAGCTCAGTGGGGTGCTCATATTTGCTTTCACCTCACATTCCCTCCAATAGGATCCATAGATCTTCCATCAATAGTAAAGGAAGTGTTGAAGATGGATGTGGATTGGGGGAGGTTGGTGGGTACCCAACTGGTAACACATGCAGTGCCTGATGTGCAAAGTTAGGCGGAGGATCAGGCTCTGGTTTCCCTCGGTCATATTGACCTGCATATAAGAGAATTGGTGGTGATATGAAAGGGACAACTAAATTTAAATCAGCATGATAAGTAATTTTTCTCTGCTCAAAATTCATGCAACCAACCTTGTCATAGATGGGATTCATGGTTGATATAGCATGTAACTCTAGTTCCTCTATGCAAGGAGTTCCCAAGGGTTCATGAGGGATAAAATTGGGAACATATTCCTTATAGTCAGTGGAAGGGGGTATGTAGACTTCTCCTAAGGGCTGTGTCTCTTCTTCTAAATCAGTTGTGCATGGAATGGAAATTGGTTGCAACAGAACATGTGGAATCATTTTGTCAAAGGGGGTTGGATGCTTATTATCCAAAATAGACTCAAAATAAGGGTATTGGTCTTTGATGTCAATAGAAGACTCACAAATGGAAGCCAGTGGATTTGGTGGGGAAGACTCACAAATGGCATAATTGTCGTCATAATTATCAAAAATGATCAATCTAGGTTGTTCCATCTCTATTGGGGAGTTCTCCATCTCTTCTTCATAAAAGATCTCATCAACATGGATGTATATGGAATCAATTGGATCCTTTACTATACTGAAGGGGAGATCTGATTCCTTTATAGGATATGTGCCCAACTCAATGGGCTCAGAAGGGATCACCTCACAATATAACAGTGTAATGTAAGGTTCTTACGGTGGTAGAATCACCTCATCAGGTTCAACCAGATGTGGAAAAAGAGGTGGGTGAGTGAGGTCATAATGCTCTTGATGAGGAAGCCTTTCAAAAGAATCCATCAGTGCATGTTGGGGAGGTGATGGTACATTGGTCACAATAGGCTCAACCAAGATGGGATGATTATTGCAAACATCCAAATATGGACCTACAACCGAGAAGGGTGGTGGAGTCTTAGGTTGTTGGGATGTTCTTTGATCCCACCAGTCTTTAACCTTTTTGTTAAAAGATTCTTGATTCATGAATTTATCAACATAGGCCTCCATCCACTCATTTTCTGACTTATATGGATAGTCAGGGCCCCATACAGCTGCAGCCCTAGCTAAACAAAGTTCTTCATTTACAACATCCTGAGTTTCTTTAAAACACCTATCCATCTCCTGATCAAGGTTGTGTGGAATCTCAACTATATCACATTGGACTTCTTCTAAGGGTGGTGGTTCATTATAGAGAAAGGGTTCCAATGAAGTAGATTGGCCATTAGAATCAACTAGATTAACATCCACAATGGAAGTGATTGGTGGAGCTTTAGGTACTGGAGTTGATTCTACTTGATTGAAGATGATATAATCATCGTCATCATCATCTATTAAAATCATCCTTAGCCTCTCTGGTTTCAGATTAAAAAATTGCACTGCGGAATTGACGTTCAGCGAGCGTCGCATGCACAAATGAAGTAGTTAATCGTGTGCAGAAAAAACGGACTGCCGGAATGGAAACTCGGAAGAAAGAGGAGTAGCACTTTCGGAATGTTACTCGGAAGGTATAAAAAAAATAAAAAAAGTTTTTCAAAAGATTTTTGGGGGTTCGAGAAAACAATCCGTTGTCTCCGACAACGGCGCCAAATTGATACTCGTCATTTTGCAATATCAATCACTAAGATGGTTAATCCTAGAGTTTAAACCTTTTTTACTTCCGGTTTTAAGGGTAGTATAGAAGGATCGATCCCACATGACAACTTTTAAGAGATTGTTCCTTTAAACCTAAAGTTTGAAGAACTTTATTATTTATTTTTGGTATTATTTATTAACGCATGCAAGTCTTTTTGATAGATCAAATGGCAAGCAACAACAAAAACTTTCAATGTGATTGGTCCTTGAGAAGGAAAAAACTTAATCGAAATAACATCCATGAATGGTTTAGGAAACTAAGAAATGTTCTCACACACAAGCATAAGCTCTATATCTTGGATACACCAACACTAAATGATGTAACTATGAATATACCTATGACAAATTGGGAAGAACATCATTATCATTTTGATGTCATTATGAACATCAACTGCCTTATGTTGTACTTCTTTGATCAAGAGATTCAAAAGAAACATGGGAATTGGAGATGTGAACACATCTTAGGAACATGCACCAAGAACAAGCAAGGCAAGATACATGTGATGTCTCCAAGGCATTAATTAAGTGGAAAATGGAAGAAAGTAATTTAATTCGGACCCATGTGCTCAACTTGATTTGGTATGTTAAAATCATAGAGTGATTGGGATTTACTTTAGGCCAAGAGTTGGGCATGGATGTAATATTTCATTCTTTTTTAGATTTATATAAACAATATACAACGAACTACAATGTAAACAATTTTGTCAAAATATCATCATAGTTTATTGGCATGTTAAATATAGCTGAGAGGCAAATGAATAAAGAAAAAACCGAATCATTACTGATGGTCAACAAAGGAAAAGGAAAGTTCAAGGGAAAAGGAAAATCCAAGAGAGGTTCTAAGGCTATCCAAGAGTCTAAGTTTTCTACTATTAAGGCATAAGGAGGAGTTAGTAAAGAAGGCGACTATCACCATGCCTCTAGGCTGGACATTGAATAAGAAATTGTCCTATCTACCTAGAAGAAGTGACGAAAAAAATATGGGACAAATATCTCCACTTTGATGTACACACATTATAGAGATAAATTTATCTACTTCTTTACCATGGGTATTAGACACCATACATATGTTCAAATATGTAGTATCTCAAAAGAAGTAGACACTTGATGAAATGGTGATGCGATGATTTTGAGTCGCATTTAGAGACCTATTTCATATGTGTTTTGTGCCTTAATTACTCATTTTCATGGATATTATTGCATAATTCACTTTATTTGGTCTCTGCCATCATTTTATATCAAATCCCCTTTATTTCATTATTTTAAGCATTATTGATCATCTTATCATAAATCGTGTGGATTTATTTGGTCTTGTTGTGCAATTTCAGGAAAAACAAGTATCTACATCCGTCGATACCATCGACGGATGTCGATACCATCGACCAAGCCACAGGTTGTCAGCTGAGAGGAGCAGCACAGAGTCGATACCATCGACCCAAGTCGATGCCATCGACACATGGAGAGCTACAGCGTCGCTAAATGACAACAACCGACGCTAAAGGAGTCGATACCATCGACACCCAAGTCGATGGTATCGAGATCACGATAGGCGCTCAGAATAAAAGAAAGGAAAGCTGCCGCTAATTCGCTGGGTCGATACCATCGACACGTGTCGATGGTATCGACGCCGGCAGATATGCGTTGGATCTGTTTTGATCTCGATCGGACGAGTGTTGTTATTTGACGACCTAATTAGGGACTTATACCTAATGACGGCCGCCCAGACGGGAGGGGATCTCAATTTTTAGATTGCACGAGTGCCGAGGAGGAGAGAAAGGAGAACGGAGGCCGAGAAGCTCATCCCGGGTGATTCGGACGCTGCCGAAGACAATTTCCACCACCGACAGACGGGGAAAGCTTGTGTTCTACGCCAAGGATCCACCGGTTCTTCTCCGTTCAGGGGTTTTCCCATCTATTTCACGTTTTTCTTATGAATTCCCCAATTTCTACCATGTATTTGTGTAAGATGAACATGAGAGGCTAAAACCCTCAATCTTTAGGACCGGGAGTAGCCCGGGGATACATTGTATGATGATTTTATATTGATAATTCATATTTTTCTCTCATATCCGTGGTATAAATTCATTTTCTCTATTGCTATTGTTATGCTTGATCACCATAATAATAAATTAATGCCCTTAATCACTTCGACAGAAGGATTAACGGTTGAAAAGAAACGAATTCTACATTAATTAATAAAACCCTTGACAAAGGAGTTGTAAAATTAATGGTGGGAACTGAGGGACCGATCTTAATGCGCTTAGTTTAGGGGAATGATTACTATGACGATGGAATCAACCTAAATCTAAGTAGTGGATTACACCACGACAGTGGGTAATTCTCAATTCAGGCCACTACCCGGATAGAGAGAGAAGTGTGAGGAATTATATGAAATCTAATACAATGTTGACCTGCGGTGAAACCGCCATCCTAAAGATATCCCTTTTAATTGATTAAATTAACCTTTAATCGATTGTTTTCTTTGTTTGATTTTTATTTTCTTTTGATTTGAACAACAAAACCCTACTTTGTTATTCGGCTTAGCTGATCGCAAATAGTTAGTAGAAGTCTCCAATAATTCACGTATCCCTGAGTTCGACTCGGGCCTCACAAGGCCTATATTACTCGACGCGTATACTTGCGTTTAAGCGCGTAGTAAAATACACGTCAAGTTTTTGGCGCCGTTGCCGGGGATACGGCGAATTATTGGCACTTTGAGTGCTAAGAGCGGCCATTCTAGGCCACATTTTTTTTTATTAATTTTAAAACAATTTTTAAAATTCCTTTATTTCTCTATAATTGTGTTGACTCGTTCAAAAGCATTGTACTGAACCTCTATTTCCATATTTCAGGTGCTTTGCATGGTGCACACACGTAGTCGAGACTACGTGAATCGCGCACCTGAGGTTCCATCTGTGGGACCAGAGGACGAGGACTACTACGAGGAGGAACACCACAGTGATATACATTCTGAATCTGAGCCAGAACAAGAAGAAGTAATGGCTGAAGCACAGACAATATGGGAGAAGATCAAGGCGTCTTCTTCCTCGGCATCAAAGGGGCCCATAAAGAAGCAGGCGATCAACATACCGACATATAAGATCGATCCGGCACTGATTAACTTGGTCAAATCTAACGCATTTCACGGGCTGAAAAATGAAGATCCAGTGGCACACATTAGTCAGTTTGTTGAAAATTGCGATATGGTGAAGATCGACAGGTTCCCGCAAGATGTGTTGTATCTCAAGTTGTTCCCAAGTTCCTTGGCTGGAGTAGCAAGAGAGTGGCTTCATAACCTTGACGAGGAGTTTGTTGAATCATGGGATCACATGGTGGAGGTTTTCTTCGAGAGGTTCTTCCCTCCTGAGAAGACCAATGATATGATCCGGAAGATCCACAATTTCACCCAACAGGCGGGTGAAACTTATTCTGAGACTTGGGAGCGATTCCAAGTCATGTTGAGGAGATGTCCACACCATGGACTGGATAAGGAAACCCAAGTGAAAATCTTCTACTTTGCTCTGTCTGAACATGATAGAAGCAACCTGGACTCGGCTGGATCCGGATTTTTTCTGAATAACACCGATACCAGATGTTGGGAGATACTGAAAAACATGGCTAGGAAACAGTCATGGGGTGACAGAGGTGCCGTGGAACATGTCAAAGCTGCCGGTGAATCCAGAATAGTGAGGGAGCTGAATGATAAGTTAGATCTTCTAGCCAAGAAGGTGTTAACTAAGGAGGATGCATCTGATGATGGGGAGGCCCAAGTGAAATTCATGCAACAACAGGGCTATAGAAACAATGACTATTCATGGAGAAAGGATAAAAAGTTTTCTTGGAAGGATCCGAATAACTTTCTACAAGATCCGGATGCAAAGCCACAACCGAGAGCTGAAGATAAAAATACTGAATTGCTAAGCCAAATGGTCCAGCAAAATCAAGAGATGATGGCCATGTTTGGAAAACAACTGCAATCTCAAGGTGATATTCTAACCAAATTTGGGCAGACGCTGCAAAGCCATGGAGCGCAAATGCGGGCATTGGAGACCACCGTGGCACAGATTTCAAGTGAGGTGGCGGCTATCAAGCACGCCAATCAACAGAAACCAGCCGAGAACGCGAATGTGGTTCAAGCGCACCATCAGGTCAAATACATTTCTGTGGTGAGTAATGAAGAAGAATCTCAGGTGCAAGAAGTTGCAGAGGAAAGGAGAATGACGTTCAATGTGAATGCAACACCGGCAATACCATTTCCACGCACGTACTATGGACTGCCGGGTGGAAACCCTTTCTTCAGAAAATCTGATAGAGTTGTGAATACTGTATCTCCACCTGGGCAAAAAGAAGAAGTGCAAGTTTGTGCACATGCGGAGACAAAGAAGGTGGAAGAGGAACCACAACAAGCTGCTACTAATGAGGATGACTTGCAAAAGCACACGTCCGAGATAGTGAGTGAAGCAAGCTTAGGGGAGGTACCCCCGAAAGACTCATATGTGCCTCCTCACAAGCGTGTCAATGCGGCAGATGTGTCAAATCGGGACAATCCAAAGCCGAAGAAAGAGCACCGACACTATAGGAAATTCTTGGAAATATTCCGCAAGCTGCATATCAACATTCCGCTGGTGGAGATGATTGAGAAAGTGCCCGCCTATGGGAGGTTCATTAAGGAGATCATCAATAAGAAGAGGCGGATAAAAGAAGATGAAATTTATTGGATGAATGAGACGGTGAGCTCGATGATTCATGGGAGTTCACCAAGGAAGAAAAAAGACCCAGGAGGTTTTTACATTCCGTGTTCAATAGGTGGTCAACAGGTCTCTAGAGCGCAATGTGATTCTGGCGCTAGCATCAATCTCATGCCTTTGGCTACTTTTCATAAGCTAGGGTTAAAAGAGATAAAGAGGTCAGCCGCAACAATTGAATTGGCGGATGGGTCTACCGTGAGACCCTATGGAGTATGTGAAGATGTTCTAGTCAAGGTTGACCGATTCATATTTCCGGTGGACTTCGTCGTCATAGACATGCCACCACTCCAAAGCTGTGAAATTCTTCTAGGAAGACCGTTTCAAGCAACGGCAGATGTCGTGACTGCCTTAGGGAGAGGTACTCTGTCTTTGGGCATTGGAGGAGATCGTGTTGAATTCAAATTATCGCATGATCCTCTAAGTGCGGTCCTCAAGGTGAAGAGATGACAATCGTCACACCGTCTAGCCTAAGACGCTAAAGAAGGGCGCTTGTTGGGAGGCAACCCAACCATTGGTACATTAGGATAGTTTAGATATAGTTGTAGATTGCTTTTATTTCGGTTAACTTTTTAGTTTAAAGAAGATACCTTGATCCGTTTGTTGAATGTGCAGGAACAGGCAGTGTCGATACCATCGACACACTGGTCGATGGTATCGACATGGGTTCAGGTCGACACCAGAAAAAATTGCACTGCGTCGATACTATCGACACCCCCGTCGATGGTATCGACATGGTCACAGACAGGTCACAATAAAAGGTCGATGGTATCGACATGACAGTCGATACCATCGAGATCTCTGGAGATTTTCAGAAGAAATCGACTCAGTGAAGTCGATACTATCGACGGGTCCGTCGATGGTATCGACATTTTCAAAAGGAAACGGCGGCGGCCGGGCTCGCGAGGCAGTTGCCCTAATCAGCGAGTCGATACCATCGACTTCCGTCGATGGTATCGACGGGCACACAGCAGTGTCGATGTCAGTTATTCAAGACGGGGTTATTGGCCAAATGAAGTCACATCATCCAGAGCAAATCCAGACCCCACGACCCTGGCAGTACCCACTTCCGCCTCCACAAGAATGATCATGGTATCACTGTTCCACCCTTAAGTTGGTTTTTGACTATGAGGCCATAGTCGATTTCAAGCTTAGGGGGGTGGCTGGAACAGCTCTATCTTTTATCTTTTCTTTAGTTGTTTTTAATTTCTGCTTTGTTATTTGTTTTTGCAATTTTAAGTTTTTATTTAGGATCCACATCTATCTAGTGTAATCGTGGATGTCTTAAAAATTGTCATCTTGCTGTTTTCATGGGAAATTAAGGGAATTTAAAAATTTTCTGTGTCATTTGGATAGCTTTACTTGGTTGTCCTTGGGGAACTTGTTCTATGAAAATGATTGATTATTTCAACTTTGAAGCAATATGTCATACCCACACCCCCATTGACTCATGAAAAGTGGATAGTAACGGTTGTTTGAGCCTAACCTAATCAAATGGTAATGAGACCTTAATCAGATGTAAGAGAAAGAACCCTTTAAACTACTACACATGTCAGTAAGGAGGGACGCATAATTTTCTTCTAAGGTTCAATCACTTAATCTTGTGATCATTCCACCCCATTTCCTATAATCCACCCAAGAATTGGAAGTAAAGTGTAGTTTCAATTTCTTTTGCGTGCATGGCATGTAGATAGGTTTTGCATTATTATTTTCATGTTTTTGCATAGAATAATGAAAAAATATATAGTGATACATGCACATTACCCTTAGGTGCATGTCATGTAGTTGCACTCACAATTTCATGATTTTCATGCATAAGCACACCATGTATCTCAGTTTTCCTAAATAGGTGATCTAATTTGTTCCATACCCTCGCATTAGTACAAAGATTTCCAATCATGAAGAAAATAGCCTAACACATGTATCTCTAAGCAATTATGGATATATGGGCAAAGAAAAAAAAAACAGAAGAAAAAAATTCTGAAAAAAAAATGTTAGAAAAAGAAAGAAAAGGAATAAGAGGGAGAAAGGAATGATATCACTTGTATAACAGGGGAATTGAGTACATGATGTGGCTTGAGTAGATTTCTATCTCATTTTGAGGTAGAAGGTTAGTGCATGCATCATTCCACCCACTTTTAGGCATTAGGGCATTCTTAATGTGCATTTGCATCATTTAGGGCATTTTGTTATATGCATTTTGAAACTGTGTAATACTTCCAAATTCTCCCATGAACCACCCATTCCATCCACCCGTTGCTCGGATTGGTAGGCCACCGTGATTTTCTCCTCACTCATGTTTATCAGGAGAACTGCTTCCATGTAGATGGTAGTTAGGGCGAGCAACGTAGTGTAGGTGATCACAAGATGCACCATGGCTGAATCGGCGAACTTTATTATGATAACTGCCTTATGTGATAGTGTTCATCAGTTTGAAGGATAATTTCTTTTATTGATGGTTATTGTCGCCTATAGGGTAATTACTGTTCTGTGATTAGGGTAGGCCGGTTTGAGAACGTTCAGTGGGAGTCATGTGGGATGTGGGGTGATGTGTTGATTGTTAGTTGACATCTGCAATTCTATTCTAAGGATTAGTTGCTCGAGGGCGAGCAATGTTTAAGCTTAGGGGAGTTTGATGCGATGATTTTGAGTCGCATTTAGAGACCTATTTCATATGTGTTTTGTGCCTTAATTACTCATTTTCATGGATATTATTGCATAATTCACTTTATTTGGTCTCTGCCATCATTTTATATCAAATCCCCTTTATTTCATTATTTTAAGCATTATTGATCATCTTATCATAAATCATGTGGATTTATTTGGTCTTGTTGTGCAATTTCAGGAAAAACAAGTATCTACATCCGTCGATACCATCGACGGATGTCGATACCATCAACCAAGCCATAGGTTTTCAGCTGAGAGGAGCAGCACAGAGTCGATACCATCGACCCAAGTCGATGCCATCGACACATGGAGAGCTACAGCGTCGCTAAACGACAACAACCGACGCTAAAGGAGTCGATACCATCGACACCCAAGTCGATGGTATCGAGATCACCACAGGCGCTCAGAATAAAAGAAAGGAAAGCTGCCGCTAATTCGCTGGGTCAATACCATCGACACGCGTCGATGGTATCGACACCGGCAGATATGCGTTGGATCTGTTTTGATCTCGATCGGACGGCTGTTGTTATTTGACGACCTAATTAGGGACTTATACCTAATGACGGCCGCCCAGACGGGAGGGGATCTCAATTTTTAGATTGCACGAGTGCCGAGGAGGAGAGAAAGGAGAACGGAGGCCGAGAAGCTCATCCCGGGTGATTCGGACGCTGCCGAAGACAATTTCCACCACCGACAGGCGGGGAAAGCTTGTGTTCTACGCCAAGGATCCACCGGTTCTTCTCCGTTCAGGGGTTTTCCCATCTATTTCATGTTTTTCTTATGAATTCCCCAATTTCTACCATGTATTTGTGTAAGATGAACATGAGAGGCTAAAACCCTCAATCTTTAGGACCGGGAGTAGCCCGGGGATACATTGTATGATGATTTTATATTGATAATTCATATTTTTCTCTCATATCCGTGGTATAAATTCGTTTTCTCTATTGCTATTGTTATGCTTGATCACCATAATAATAAATTAATGCCCTTAATCACTTCGACAGAAGGATTAACGGTTGAAAAGAAACGAATTCTACATTAATTAATAAAACCCTTGACAAAGGAGTTGTAAAATTAATGGTGGGAACTGAGGGACCGATCTTAATGCGCTTAGTTTAGGGGAATGATTACTATGACGATGGAATCAACCTAAATCTAAGTAGTGGATTACACCACGACAGTGGGTAATTCTCAATTCAGGCCACTACCCGGATAGAGAGAGAAGTGTGAGGAATTATATGAAATCTAATACAATGTTGACCTGCGGTGAAACCTCCATCCTAAAGATATCCCTTTTAATTGATTAAATTAACCTTTAATCGATTGTTTTCTTTGTTTGATTTTTATTTTCTTTTGATTTGAACAACAAAACCCTACTTTGTTATTCGGCTTAGCTGATCGCAAATAGTTAGTAGAAGTCTCCAATAATTCACGTATCCCTGAGTTCGACTCGGGCCTCACAAGGCCTATATTACTCGACGCGTATACTTGCGTTTAAGCGCGTAGTAAAATACACGTCAAATGGAAAGTGCATCTCTTCTTGTAAATCGATCAAGAGTTGTTGCCCCTACTATAGGAACCTACTATTTACCTAAGCACAGTGGGCTAGAAGTAGACTTTGAATATTTCAATTTTGTACGTACAATATATAGGAATATCATTTTTGTTTCATTTTTTGACAAAAGTGAATTGACTTTCATATCAAGAATGGTTGATGACCCCTTTATAAAGATGAGATTTTGTATGGTAGTTATCTTGTCTTACGGTCTTTGTCCATTAGATCAGGAGACAAATACCTATAATATAAATAAGATGAATCTTAAACTCGATGATTTAAATAAAACTTATTTGTTGGCATTGTCATATAAATGATAAAGGAAAAAAAGCTAGGGTTATGGATGTGGAGGAGCGGAGAGGGGCGGCTGGTGACCTGGGGGAAGGTAAGAAGTCAGAGAGGGGAAGGGATGATCAGGATGGAGGACAAGCACAAGGCCATGACTCGAGAAAAGAGGACTACATCAGAAGAAGATCTCGAAGCCCATACACTCATCATAATACTAATGGCATGACCAGGGAAGCAGATATACAAGGAAGATATAAAGAAACATATAGTATGATTATAGAACAACTGGGATTGAACCTGCACTATGCAGGAATGAGAGGAAACTCGCAAGAATATCAGAAATCAAAGGAAGGTAATACAGACAAAGATCATCCGGTTGTAGATACGGCGGGAGACACGGACAAGAACTTTCCGCCGTTGTTTTTAGAAGCTGCGATGAAACATGGGAAGGAAACGGAAGGAAACCAAAATTGTTGGGAATCCGGAAACGTCAGATCTGAGCAAGGGTCACGAGGAGGAGTACAGATTCAGATATGGTCCTCAGCAAACTGTTTGAAGAACATTTGGAAACGGAGGTTGTTAGCATGGGAGAGTTTGAAGGAAAACCATCCATCATCATTGACCCCATGGAGGTGGAGCTTTTGATAAAGCCATAGAAGTATATTGTTATCGTCAAAGCTTTGGGCACAGAGATCAGATATATGACTCTCAGAGACAGATTAAGAGCCATGTGGAGCCTGGTGGGCAGA
Organism: Alisma plantago-aquatica; assembly: GCA_963693085.1. Classification (NCBI taxonomy): domain Eukaryota; kingdom Viridiplantae; phylum Streptophyta; class Magnoliopsida; order Alismatales; family Alismataceae; genus Alisma; species Alisma plantago-aquatica. The sequence goes on from OY856410.1 coordinate 647,577,056, forward strand.
TACAACATATATGAGTTGGATCTCAATCATTTTGTAGTACAACTTTCTTACAGGAGGGACTACGAAATGGCCATGGTAGGTGGACCATGGAAAATTTTTGGATGCCATTTGGTGGTTTGGGATTGGCATTCAACCTTTATTCCATCTAGTGATCTACCAAGGTACATAGTATGCTGGGTGCAAGTTCTCAACCTACCTTTGCATCTTTATGTCCAAACTATGTTCAGTAGCATAGGTACAACAGTTGGAAAATAGGTGAAGGTAGACAAATACACGATCAATAGAATGAGAAGCAAGTTTGCGAGGCTAGCTATCGAGATAGACACACATAAAGATCTAATACCTTCGATCCTGATCAATGGCATAGACTATGAAATAGAATATGAAGGTTTTCCATTTGCTTGTGCGATCTACGGCGTTAAGGGTCACATGTCAAAAAATTGCAGAAGATACACATATCAGTCTGAGGAGATACAAGTAAACAACAAGCCTACAAGGCAAGAAAATGAAGAAGGAAGAGAAAAATAAATAGGGCAGACACAAAGAAGGAGAAACTCTAACCAGAGAAACTCTAATCAAAGAAGAGGACATAAGTAGGATAAGCCATCTGGATACTCAACATCTACAAATAACAAATTCGAGGAGTTGGGGGAGGATTATGAAGAGGAGACGACGAGGAAAGAAGGAGAATTGAATGATCATGTTGCGAAGGGGAACTCATAGAATTTTACGACACTGAAAGTTTGGAGGAAGAAGAAGGTGAACAGTAATACTGAGAAGAATTCTCTAAATGAGGAAGCAATGTCAGACATTACTAATACAAGGCAGAACCATATAGGCCAGGGGGTAAGAAAGGTCATCGAGCTCACAAAGAAGGACATTTTGTGGTGAATTCGGACGTCGATGAGGTCGTTGAACTAATAGTAGACTCATACGAGAAAGCGAACAATTGCATATCAAGCCCCAGAACTGAAGATAAGATTGAAGACTCGACCAAGGCGTCTTCTGGTGAAAATAAATCAATACCAAGGACAACAACTTCAAGCAAGATTATAAAAGGAAGCGGAACAAAAATGAAAAGGCAGGGAAACTCCAAACGAATTCACTCGGCAGAAGGGAGGAGAAAGATCCCCCAATTTAGAGGAGTGCACACCAAAGAAGCCATCATAGAAACGTTGAATGGGGTGGCCAACAAGGATAACAAAATTCCTAAAGCTTATTAATTAGAAGTCGTTCTCATATAAAGTCTGGTTTAAGTAGCTCCATGCTGAACTTCCTTTGTTGGAATATTTGGGGCATAGGAAACAAAGATAATTGCATAGTTTTGAGAGACTACATTTCAATGTATAAACCTTTGATTACCATTATCTTGGAACAACAAATAAGTGCAGAAAGGGCAAGGGATACTATTAAATGCCTTGTCTTCCTAAACTCTCATAGGTCGGAGGCTAGGGGATTCTCTAGAGGTATTTGGGTTTGTTGGAATGAAAATTGCATTAACACAGAGATAGTCAATACTCATAGATAGTTTGTGACTTGTAAAATTAACAACTCAATCTTTGCTACGTTCATATATGCTAATCCTCACAGCCATATTAGAAACTTGCTCTGGAAACACATCATTTCTTTAGGCAACCAGTTTAAGGAGCCATGGATTGTGGCTGGAGACTTCAATGCTATCATTTCTCCAGTGGAGATTATGGGTTACCAGTCCTTCAATAACCAAGAAGCTATTATTTTCTTTGAAACTATTCTTGAAGCTGGTCTTTCTGACATGGGATTCTCTGGGCAGAAGTTTACCTACCGCCATGGCATGAAGCAAAGTCGATTGGACCGTGTTCTAGCCAATGAAGCTTTCTTCCTGGAATACTCAGATGTAACTATCACTCATCTACCTAAGATTGAATCTGATCACTGTCCTCTACTGGTGAGATCCATGAAAAAGAACAAACTACCTGGAAGATTATCCACCAAAGCATCATGGAATCTGGATGGAACTTTCTCGCCCATGTTAAAGAACTGTTGGAACAATAACCTCAGCTTTATCTGCACTATTAGTAATGCCCAAAAGTGTATCAAAGCTTGGGAAGGTGAGTGTGCTAAACAAAAGAGGGATCATAAAGAGAGGCTTCATCATAACATAGACCTTCTTCAGAGGAACTTGGCAACCAGGTATGATGGTATCAAAGACAAATTAATCATTGATATGAAAGCAAAATTAACTCAACATGGTGGTTGCGAGTAGTTTTGGAGCCCCCTTTCTTTTTCTCTGGTCTGGTCTTCTATGGAGGAAAGTTCGCAGAGATATAAAAGCATGTCATAGGGTGGGAGGTTTCTATATTTATTGATTCTTCACCATAGACCTCCGGATTGATGAAGCTTCTGTTTTTTTATGAGTGAACGGACTGTCTCTACAGAATTCTGTTTGCCATTCTATGATAGTTACTTGGGAGAGCTAAGCCCGTCTCAAGATCGTTTTCCTTGGCTTTGGTTGTTTTTCTGTCTCATGCATAAGTCACACGTCTTTGAGGTGGGCTATGAAGGGAGCTGCTGGAGTGCTGCCACTCTATAAGGGAACTGGTGCAGATTTCTTGAATAGGTTGCTGTGTTTGATCCTTTGTACAGATAGCATAGTTTTTCTTTTGCCCATTTGTGGGTGTTTTCTTTTTGCTTAGTCCTTGGGTACTCTGCCCAGGGCCTGTTCTGTACAGTTTTGTGTTTGGTTCTAATAGAAGAGTAACACGCCGGGTTCATCAAAAAAAAAATTAACTCAACATCTAAAGGAGGAGGAGGAAGAGTGGAAGGAACGAAGCCATGTGAACTGGCTCAAAGGAGGAGATAGAAACACACGTTTCTACCAGGCCTATGTTAAACAAAGAAATCAGTCAAATCACACCACTGCCATTAAACACCCTACGGGAGGTTGGGCAACAGATGCCAAAGAAATATTCAGCATAGTGTCGAATTACTTCATTGATTTATTTACTAATCCTAGCAGGATTCATCAAAATCTCTTCGATAGAACCCCTGCGAGATTTACCAATATACCTCAGGAGGCACGTGCAAATATAGCTAAAGAAGTTGAGAAAACTAAAGTTGAAGATATACTGAAGAAAATGAACCCTTTCAAAGCAGCTGGACCTGACGAAACCACCACTCATTTTATTAAATCCAACTGAAATGTTCTGGGCAAGTCAGTAGTTAGGGCTGTAAATGACGTTATCTATTGTTCTTTTTTGGAAGAAGGGATGTCTAATTCCACTATCATCATCATACCTAAAGTCTCCAAGCCTGAGTCAAGTTTCCAGTTCCGACCTATATCCCTAAATAACACCATCCTGATGGATATGTTCTAAGGTAGTGGTGGAGCGCTTAAAAAACTGCCTTCCATAGTGGATAAATCCTGCACAAAGCTCCTTTGTTCCAGGTTGCAAAATTTCTAATAATATAGTGGTTGCCCAGGAACTCATACACTCGATGAGGAAGAAGACATCTACTAAAGCCATGGCTATAAAGATCGACCTAAAAAAGCTTATGATAAGATGGAATAAAGATTCATAGATGATACGCTAAAGAAAACTGAAATTCTTGAAAACATCCGCTCATACATGATGAACTCGATCACAAGGGGTCAAACAAACATTGCATGGAATGGAGAAACCCCAGATGTTTTCAAAGCTACCAAGGGTCTGAGATAAGGAGATCCTTTGAGCCCTTATACTTTTGTACTGTGCATTGAAAGATTGAGCCAGATGATCAAAGATGATGTCCTTGAGAAAACTTGGAATCCTTTAAAGCTGAGCCAGAAAGGGCCTCGAATAGCACATTTGTGTTTCGCTGATGACATACTTCTTTTCACCTAGGCTAATGTAACTAATATCAATACTATTATGAAATGCTTCAGGAAGTTTGAGAAGGTGTCAGGTCAAGCTATCTCTATGGAAAAAATGAGAATCTACTTCTCCAAAAGAGTCACCAGAACGGAAGTAGAAGGCATATGTGAGATAAGTGGATTGACAAGGACACATGATTTGGGGAAATATCTCAGAGTCCCTTTGTTGCATAACAGAGTGAACAAGAATACCTACAGTGAAGTTTTAGAGAAGGTGAATGGAAGAATGAATTCTTGGGCGGCCCGTAGCCTATCCATGATAGGAAGGGTGTGTTTGGCGAAGAGCACACTCACAGTGATCCCATCTTATGTCATGCAGACAGCCAATCTCCCACTTCAATTATGTGACAAAATTGACAGAGCTATCAGGAAGTTTATTTGGAGTGGAGGAAGGAGCAAGAGGGGGTGCACCTCATTGCCTGGGATAGGGTGGTGAGCAGCAAATCCAATGGTGGGCTCGGCATTAAAGCTATGAGGGACTGGAACAGTGCCTTAATTATGCAACATACATGGGATGTTATGAGCAGCAGACAAACTTCATGGAGTAAAGTAATGGCAGCTCGACTAGAAAGAAAACCTAACACAACCAATGCATACCTCTCTGGCTTAGCTCGGTCAGTTGTTATTAATAGGGAATTTGTTGAATCCAATTCCTATATGTCCCCCATCAACGAAAATTCTATTAATGTTATGGAGAGATATATGGCTGCCAAGTGGAAAATTACTGAGGGACTATGTGAAACAAAGCATATCGATTGCCATTGAGTACCTACAGGTTAGTAGTTTAATAAACCTAGATGATAAGTGAGATCTGGAGTTCCTAGATCACTGGCTCCCAAAGGAAATCGTTAAGGACATTCAAACCATACCTATGCCTACTGCACAGGGAAGCGAGGATATAAGAGTTTGGAGACCTGATCCGAGAGGTAGATTTTTAGTAGCTACGACCTACAGAGCTTTGAGAGCTAACAAGGAGATCAAAAGGGATGGTCACTGGCGCACTATATGGGAGACCAAAGTTGCGGCCCGGGTGAAGATGTTTTTCTGGCTAATTGGAAACAATGCCATTCTTACTAATAAAAATAGACACAGAAGACACATGACTACATATGCTACGTGTAGTAGATGTAATACATGTGAGGAAGATACTTTGCATGCCCTTAGAGATTGTAGGAAAGCTCTCCCTATTTGGCTGGGCTTGCTTAGTACTGATACCCCTCCTAACTTCTGGGAAGAGGTTAATCTGGGTAGGTGGGTAAGCCTGAATCTGAAATTGACTAAAGAGCACAAAGTTAAGTTCATGATAACTTGTTGGTACATCTGGAAACAAAGGAATTCGTGGGTTTTTGAGAAGAAAAAAACTAATGTGCAGCACCAAGTTCTGTCGATTATTACTGAAGTTTGTTTGAATGGCCAAGTGTGGGAGGCCAGGAGCATACAAGATACTGGAAATAACACGGTGGCCTGGAGGAGACCAGCTCAAGATTTCTTGAAAATCAATACTGATGCTGCTTTTAAAGGTAAAAGAAGTGCAATTGTTGTTGTCATTCGGAACCATAATGGTGAGTGGATTGGAGGAATAGGACAATTGATTAAGGAAGGTTCCCCGTTGGAAGTGGAGATGCAAGTTGTGGAACTTGCCTATAAAATATGCATTGTCTGCAATCTCAAGAATATTACCATTGAAACTGACTGTAAACAGGTTATGATTATGATTAATGAGGACCACAGGATTAACCCCAAGTATGCTAGACAAATCTGGGCAATTCAGTAGGATAGATGCAAGTCCACTCGGTTAGACTTCGGTAAGAGAGAAGGCAATACTCTTGAAAATACACTAGCCAAGTATCACCTTAAAAACAAAATAGGAAACTTTGTTTACCATAAGTTTCTGGATAAAGTATCATGCAATATGATAGAGGACCCTTGTAATGGTAGTAGTAATACCATATTTAATTCTATGCAATTTACCAAAATATGTAGCACACGTTTGAATTGGCTTGTATGAGGTGGGCAAGATAAATAAAATCACCACCTGACTTCCTAAAAAAAATATAAATGATAAATACATATGTATCCATTTTATTTACATCTTTTAGATACATCTTTTATTTGATGGCTTTCCAGCTGATCGACTAGCCTTACGAGCCAATCATTTCATAGTTTCACGAATCAACATCAATGAGAGTCACATGGTCAAATATTAGAGAAGTCAACTAAAAAATCCCTACATTTGTGGGTGATAACTCTTATTTTGTGGGTATTTGAGTGCATGTTTTATCCTCATATTATCATCTCTACTATGTTTTATCTGGAAAGTTCTAACGGTGTTGGCCAATTTTTATGTAGCTACCTAAACCCATCCCTTTTTTTCTTTGCACAGAATACACATCTTAGCAATCGCCAAGCCTAAAATCAAGTGGTCTCTGAGGTTCTCACACCGTGGTGACTGATGGAAATTGCTGCAAGTCAAGCGGTCACTAACCATGAGATCTCAGTGATCACCAGAATTTCACACCCTGGTGACTAATGGTCGTGTGACACTTGTAAGTGCTAACATCTCAACGGTCTCTAGACTCAACAATTAGCAACCATTGAGCTAAAGACTAGTTCAATGACTTATTGATGGGGCTATAAATGTTGCACCAATAAAAACCCTAAAAGAATAATCTCCTATGTTTACCAAATGCAGTGCACTAATCCCCACTGCACATGAGAGGAAGCCTTATTGCAGTATACTTAAGGATCGAACCTAAAGGACAACTTTTTCAAGTAGTTAAATATGATTAAGAAGTAAAAAGAGTAATATTTATCACCAGATAGTTGAAAGATTGATTAAACTAAATTGTTGCCAAAACCAATAGGGACTAAAGAGGTAAATAACAGGTAATAAAGAGCACTAGGGCATGAGGTTTCACTACTCGGGCCTGCGTAATTATCCTAATAAGATCTATCTCTCTGCTAGTCATTGCTAAATTGAGGCTTAGTTGTTGCACCCTCATGGGATATAGGTCGATGCCTAGTACAGACTCCCTTGGAACAGACCATTCTCAGCACACAAGTTCCATGCCTATGGTACTAAACATGTTTACTTATGACCAATTATCCTCGAAACATAGCATATAGAAGTCCAAACACCTCATTATCCATTGTTGATAGCTCAGGGAGATAATAAGATCATTCTATTATTCTAATCACACTCACAACAACATGCATATCCATGATTATAACTAACATGCAAAACAAGTCATCAATTTTCAAAGCAAGACATCGAGAAAAATGGTACATTATTTAACAACTATATTATCGAGTTTAGATACAAGATAATATATCATACGAGCGATCCGAGCTAGTCCTCACACCCCAACACAATGCATCTACTCACTCATGATGAGGGACAACAACAAAGAAATAGTAGGAATGATGGAGAACATCATGACACTTGGTGTGAACGCCACCTTCTAGATCTCTACTAGGGTTTATGCCACTGAATGAGGCTTCTAAACACTAATCAGAGAGGCTTCTATAGTCTCCTTTCCTTTCTGCAACAACCCTATACTCGGACACCAAGGCTGGTGAGTTGAGATAACTTTGGCACATAACGGCTCGAGGGAAAATTCCTAATGCTAGATTTTTGGGAATTTTACTCCGGTCCTTCATCCCATTCTATCTGAAAATATATTTTCCTTATATAAAATAAATTATCTTTCCAACACATATTTAAACATTAAATTTTGAATTCAGATGCAAAAGATATGGATGTTTAAGTGGGACATATAATTCTGACTGTGGGAATCATGGCCGGCCAACCAGCCGACCAATAAGGAAAGCCAATCACTTAGTCGATTGTTTAGCCTTTGAGGAAGAATATTTACTTCTTTTCTTGAATTTTCCATTAATCCTGCAAATAAAACACCAAAATATATTAATAATCAAAGAATTGACTTTAATGACTAAAATCCTAAAACCAGTGATACTTGTAAGAAAACTACAAAATGAAACATAGTATGCATCTAAAATGCCCCTAAAAAGGATATAAAATCACTCATCAAAATACAACAAACTTAATCCTTTACTCGTCCTGAGTAAAGAAAAATAAAAAGGAGATCAAACAATTGATACTGGGATCTAGGCTTTCCTCTCCGTACTGAGCAAACTTCATGGCCTCCTTCCACCAAACACGATCAAGAGAACGTAGTCCTTTGGGGTCACACAGTCACACTTAGATATTCCCTGATTGCGTCATGTTCTTACATTCGCTAGACTCCAGAACCTACAACTAAAAGATTCCATCTCAATAATACTCATAATTTTTTCCCAAAAATAGAAGGTAGCATAAGTCATAGCCATTTGGCTATTTTGGGGAAAATTTTTATAAGTCCCTTAGGTATGAAATTTTGACAAAAGGGGGAGGAAGACATGGCACAAACCTAATTCCCTAGTCTCTCCTCTATTCAACTCGATACCTTATTTGAGATTGAGTTCTTTTATTTGTCTCTCCTCTATTCGACTCATGACTTTTTATTTGGTTGTGGTTACATTGACCACATATTTTCTTTTCGGCTCATTGGCCTCTTTTATTTATTCCATGCTTGTGGACAAAAAATTGAAAAGGAGGTGCATTTATAGAAGGGATGTCACCCCAGACTTAGGGTTTGGCATATAGTGGAAAATATATTTTTTTCTTTTTCTTTTTTTGGATGGTGTGTGTGACACCTCATCACGCTAAACGAGATTACTCAAAACACAAAACACGATCAACAACTAATTAATCACATTGTCAAAAATGTGGGATAATCAAAACCAATTCCAACAATGTAAATAAACTCTAGAACATTTACAAAAAGTCCATCATTCCATTCTCATATATTGTAACAAGTATTTAGATATGGTTCCAAAGACCTCAGTCACATCCTGCATACAAAAGATATTTCACATGTACATGCCATATATTTACAAATATTGGAATACTACCAAAATCTCGTGTCGATATGAGTATATCATCTAGAAAACACATCCCATACCCAGACCATAGAGTACAGAGATGACACTAGGACTCTACTACTAACATCTACAACTAACTGACATTCTGAATCTATTGATCACTAGGTTGGTTCTCTTCCACAGCGCAACCTCGACCTCATTACCTGCGACCACCTAAAAAAAAAGTCGTGACCCACAGGTGAGACCCAATCCCCGCAAGAGATATAACTCTCTTCAACATATATTGATCGTAACATATTAGTTAATAGTAAATACATTGAGCAGTTAGGGTATTGAATAAGAAATATGAACAAATTGAATACTTTAAGAATACTAAGCAGTTAAGCAAATAAGTTGTAACATCAAGTAAAATTACACAATTTTCATAAGTCTGCATCATGTAAGAACTATGTAGTGTAAAGACAAGACAAGGGTTAATCAACCAATGTGATACGTATTAAACCCTAGCAATTATACTACTCGGATGGTATTATATCTTTTATTATTATTCCCTAGGGAGTTTGAGACATACCACTCAAAGTCCAACTGACCACTGCGAAGTGCTATTCAGTTCCATATAAGATCTAGGAGTGCCGATATCCTATGATCTCTTCCCCTCGATTAGTATGAGTAAACTACAGTGACATACCAGTCAAACTGCCAATAGTGATATATAGTCAACGGATAACAAATAGTCCGTACTTGGTACAAGTTACAACACTAGAAAATAGGGTATACAAAACCCTCTAATCCAAGGTACAACCACAGCTGTCCTCAATCACATCAAATGTCATAGGCATGGCCATAGCCATCCTCCATAACCTGCAATTGTGGATGACAAGGATATATCCTCAACTTGCCACCCCCACATACTCAATAGGATGCACTCTGAGTTTCCCTTGGGAATACTCGTTTCACCATCCAGTAAGTTCTGACACTGAAGATGGCTCTACGGCACAGGGCTGCACATGATTAAGTTTACACTTGATTAATTACTACCAATTGAATGCATTAAGGCTTTATCATACAAGTGGACATTCAAACCCTAATTCTTTTCTAACTAGAGTATATGTATAACAAATTCAAAAAATATAAAATATTTGAGATATAAATCTTAATCATATTACCACATGCTATCATTCATTGCAAATTAATGGACCACACTTATCATCATACTATTACAAGATACCAATATCTTATCACAAGTTCTAGGGTTTTAACCCTTATTGGAACATAAAGAGGATTTCACCTCAATAAGGGCTTCAAACATGCCCAAAGGTCTTTAAGACTGTCACATTATTCATAGTAATGTTAGCATCATCATTCCATGCCTTAAACAAGGCTCAAAATATCATTAGCACATATATGTCGATAACATGGCAAGGAACTGTGATATTCAAATAGTACTACATTATGCTTTCAACACAAGAAGAGTGTAATTCATTATCACATTAATCATTCAAGAGGTCTGATTATAACCAATCAACATCATTTAATTACATTAAGGTTAGGTATAACAAGCTAGATCACATAGGAGTTACACATCCACTTATTATAGTGATTTATCAAATATAACAATGTAATGGCAAGGGCAAGACTACAAATTAATGGTATTGAACCATCAAATTATCATCACTAGGACCCACATATAATACCATGTGATTTATTCTAATCCATTGGATGTTGAAGCATCCAATATTATTCAATGGATCATTTTCATTGTTCAAGGTTATCAATTCAAGTATAGGTATAACCATTAGATAAATTGAACCAAGGAACCATTGGTTCAAGGTTTATTCAAATCTACAATTACATTCTTACCTCATCATATATAGTGATGACCTTATCCACCATTAATTGTGATCATTAGGTCACCATTGGTTGTTAGATCAGTAATACATTCAATTAACACCATCAAATATTAAGCCGATGTCATCATCAATTGATAACATCATTACAATACTTAGTGGATGATAATTAAACGTCTAATTGAGTCAAAACCTGACCTAAGTGGGTTACCATAGGTTGTCACCATACATTTTACACCCTTGATCAAGAACATCAGTTGCCAAGATAGCAACACCATTGGTTGTTGAATGGTATGACCATCGGTTGTGTGATAGGAAAGGAAATAGCTTGAAAACTCTAATTTGAACCATCAATTGCTTTGTACATAGCACCATAGCTTGTTGCTACCAACCTGTCACAAATCAATTTACACCTTAGAAAGGTCATACACATGTTTAAAAGTTCATACACAAAAATTCGAAATTCTAAACAAGCATAGTTTCTTTATGCTTAGATCATCACATTCAAGCATAAAAAGGAACTAACAAGCTTCTAGTAAGCAATATAAGTGAAGAATGTTATATAGGTCAGATATAAAACAAAAAGAATCTTGAACAAATAAGGCAAGAAATCCCTAGATTCAGATCTGAACTTGGCCAAATAGGCACTTCTCTCCTTAAAGAAGCAAAACACTAGAAAAAGAAACAAGAAGGATAGATTTTTGAGTTCTAGGGCCACTTTCACCATGAAACAACATAGTTCTGACCTAGAGAGATATAGAAGGAAGAAGAGAAAAGAAATAAATGGAGGAAATAAGGTAATACTTACACTTTTAGGTCAAGTTCACTAGGAAGGAGCTTTAGGAACCCCTAAAGGAAGTCAATTGCAACCCTAGATCCTTTTTTTAAGAAGATTCCCACTTTCTTCTTCCTTGGACAGTAAATTCGCAGAAGCAAAGAGGGAGAATGATGTTGGGAGAAGGAGGGAAGTGGTGGAGAGAAAATGGCTCGTTTTGGTGCTTGGGGATAAGTATATGACACTTTAAGATAAAGAAAATGAAAAAGTTGAAGTTCTAGTGTCTATCCAGTGTCCATGGATTTAAATTATTAAGAATATACAAGCACACACACAAGAAGATCCCCCACTATTTTTATAGACCTTCTTATCTTTCCTTTGTCAAATTTCCCAGCCAATCAAATAATTCATTAGTTGATAGCTACTAAAGGTAGCTCAACCATGAAGGGGTAAACCTTAAAATACCCTTGATGAAAACACCTTCAAACCATGGCTTAACTAGGAGCCCCATGGGTCAAAATACTCAATAATGATAATATAACATCAAGGAACATAATGTAAGTGACAAAGTGCAAAGAAAACCCCTCAATTGGGTAAATTACAAAAAAGTCCAAAATGTACATAAAATTGCATAACTTGCTCAAACAATGTCCAAATTGGACCAAATTTGAAATGTAAGCTTGTATTATGATTTAAAACCATATCACAAGATTATATTATGGTCATAAGCATTCAATTATGGTAATTAAGCTTATTCAACTCATTAATCAAGTTTAGGGGCCTTACAACTATACACCCCTAACAAGGATTTCACCCCGAAATCCTACGCAAAAAGAGATGGGTATTTTATATGCATCTCATTCTCTAGTTCCCATGTGGTTTCCTCTATTCCATGATGATTCCACAAAACTTTCACTAGTATTATATCTTTTTTCTTCAACTTTTTCACCCTTCTATCCAGGATCAACACAGTACCCTCAACATAGGAGATATCCTCATCTAACTCAACCTCTACTGGTTGGATTGTCTGGTCAGTATCTGGATGGCATTTCCTCAACATAGAGATGTAAAAGAACTTACCCTTCTTTCCAAACCTCAACACACTTTTCCAAGGAGAAACCTTAAGATATACTCTGTCTCCCACTTGGAACTCAAGTGGTCTGCATCGGTTATCTGCATAAGATTTGTACCTATCCTGGGTTGCTTTCAACTGTTGTTGTATCACATTAATATTTTATGTAGTCTGCTATACTAGCTCAGGACCCAAAAGTTGATTTTCACCTGTCTCATACCAGCAAAGAGGAGACCAACATCATCTCCCATACAAAGCCTTATAAGGGGCCATATCTATGCTTCTTTGATAGCTATTATTGTACGCAAACTGTATCAGAGTCAAATGTACATCCCAACTACCAAGAAATTGTAGCACACATGCCCTCAAGAGAACCTCTAAAGTCTAAATAGTCCTTTCAGACTGGCCATCAGTATGCGGATGAAAAGCTGTGCTGAATCTGCTGTGTTCCCATTGCTGAATGAAGATGCTCCCAAAAATGACTTGTAAATTGTAGACCTCTATCAGAAACTATAGTCACTAGAATGCCATGCAGACAAACTATCTCATCAACATATATTTGTGCCAATTTCTCTACTATAAACATTGTCTTAACTGGCAGAAAAATGAGCCGACTTAGTCAATCTGTCTACTATCACCCATATGGAATCATGACCCTTGGTTGTCCTAGGAAGACCAACCACAAAGTCGATAGTAATATGATCTCATTTCCACTGTGGTATTGGCAAGGGGTGTAATGTCCCTTTATGCTTCTGGTGCTCAGCCTTCACCTGCTAACAAACTAGATATTTGGCAATGAACTCTGCCACATCACACTTTAGACCTGGCCACCAATACATGTATTTCAAGTTTTAGTACATCTTGGTACTTCCAGGATGCATTGCATACATGGAGGAGTGAGCCTCCTCAAGTACCATCTTCCTCAGCACATCAACATTAGGAACTACTATCCTATTGTGGTAACAAACTATACCATCATCTGCCTCATGAAAGCCATCATACTTTTCACTACCAATCCCTGATCGGATATTCTGTATGATAGTATCATTCTATTGTGCATCATGAATCTAATGTGTCAAGGTAGGTTTCACTTGTAACCATGCTAACAATCCTGCCAACAAGAAAACTTCTAGTTGTACATTCATCTTGTAAGGAGACACTAGCATATCTCTCTTATAGAACATTAAGGAATTTAATTGTGCATTATCTACCATTGATGATGAAGATGACTTTCTACTCAATGCATAGGATACCATATTAGCTTTCCATGGATGGTAATCTATTGTGCAATCATAATCCTTAATCAGCTCCATCCATCTCCTCTGCCTCATATTCAGCTCTTATTTTGAGAAGATGTACTGTAGATTCTTGTGGTCAGTGAAGATCTGACACTTTTCTCCATAAAGATAGTGTTTCCAAATCTTTAAGGCATGGACCACCGCTACAAGCTCCAGATCATGTGTTGGGTAATTCTCCTCATGTTTCTTAAGCTGTCGTGAAGCAAAAGAAATCACATTTTTATCCTGCGTCAACACGCATCCCAACCCATTCTTTGAAGCATCACAAAAGACAATATAACCTTTTTCTTGCTCTGGCAATACTAACATCGATGCACTAGTCAACTTTTCTTTTAAAAGTTGGAAAGAATGTTGACACTTGTCATTCCAAGCAAAAGGAACATCCTTCCTGGTTAACCAAGTTAGGGGTAACACTATAGAACTAAATTCTTTGATGAACCTCCTGTAGTAACCTACCTGACCTAGGAAACTACAGATCTCTGTCGGTGTCTTTGGTTATTCCCATTCTAGTAAAAATTCCATTTTCTTGGGATCAACACAAATGCCTTTTACAGATATAACATGGCCCAGAAAAGACACTTCAGATAACCAGAATTCACACTTGCTGAACTTAGCATATAGTTGATGTTCCCTCAACAAAGTCAATGCCTAGCGAAGGTGTTGCTCATGCTGTTGACTATCCTTGGAGTATATCATGATATCATCTATGAACATGACCACACACTGATCAAGATAAGGTCTAAACACCTGATTCATTAGATCCATAAAAGTTGCAGGTGTATTGGTTAGCCCAAACAGCATAACCACAAACTCATAATGACCATACCTAGTCCTAAAAGATGACTTGGGTATGTCATCAGCCTTATTTCTCAATTGATGGTAACCTGACCTCAGGTCTATCTTTGAAAACATAGTGTCACCTCTGAACTTATCAAAAAGATCATCAATCCTTGGCAAAGGATACTTATTCTTTATTGTCACCTTGTTCAACTATCTGTATTCTATACACAACCTCGTTGAACCATGCTTCTTTTTAGCAAACAACATAGGAGCACCCCAAGGGGAAGTGCTCAGCCTGATAAAACCCTTCTCTAACAATTCTTGTAACTATTTCTTTTACTCCTGCATCTCTGCTGGTGCCATTCTGTATGCTGACTGTATTATGTGTTGGGTTCTAGGAACAAGATTGATCTCAAACTCAATATGTCTAGGAGGGGGAATGCTAGGAAATTCCTCAAGAATGACATCCTCAAATTCTTGTACCACTGGTACCTCCTAGATACTAGGACCTACCACCTTGGTATCCATAACATGAGCTAAGAAAGCCTCACCTCCTTGTCTCATCAACTTCTCAGCTGTCATAGATGACATCAAACATGTAAGAAGAATCTTCCTATCACCCTAAAAAATCCACTATGCATCTCCATCATGGAACGTCACCACCTTATTACTATAGTCCAATACTACCTTGTATTTTTCCAAGGTATCCATTGCTAGGATTACATCAAAACCATGCATGTCAAGTGGCAAAAGATCCACTTGAATGTTATGTCCAGAGAAAAAAAAGAACACACGAAGGGCACACTTCTCGTAACTCATCACAATCAACCAAAGGAGTCTCTAGCTGCAGGCTATCAGATCTAAGACTAATAGGTAGATAACAACTATCTATCACCTCTCTGGTGATAAAAGAGTGTGTCAAACCTAGTCTACTAACACAGATACGAAACAAGAAGCAGACAAATCAGAATGCAATAACTCCATCTGACCTATCACGACTCATGGATTGACCACTGCTTCTCATTGGGTCATGGCATAGAACCTTGTTGTCACCTATTGTCGTCCACGTCCTCTACTTGCTTATCTAGAGGATCCTGCTTGGGATGCCTGTACATGTCCTCTTCCACTACCACTACTAACTATCATTGTTGTGGTCCTTGTTGACTTTGCCTTGGCTGCTGAGTCACCTCCTCATCTTTCATAGGGCAATAAGGTCTTGTATGCCACACTTGCCCACACTTGTAACATGTTCTAGTGTCTTGATATGGTCTAAACGACCCTGTCACTGAAACCGATGAGGTACTGCGGACACCTGTTGGAAGAAAACTGTGACCTCTACCCCAACTCGAGGTTGACTGTGATGGTGCATGTGATCTTGGTTTAGTGAAGGTTGACCTTAGTTGCGACTGTGGTGAGAAAAACCTCATCTTATTAAAGCCTCGCGATGATTGCCATTGAAACTACATAGGTTGCTTCTTAGCATTAGCTTCACACTTCTCTATGGAATACCTATCAATCCTCCTTATGGATTCCACAAAGGTGGAAAACCTCTCCCTATTTTCTATGGCTGATGTTGTTGTAGTCAACTCAGTACTTAGGCCCTTCTCAAATCTCTGGATCCTTTCCTTGTCTGTTGCCTCTATATGCGGGCAGAACCTCAGAAGTTCCATAAACTTTGATTCATACTCATTAATAGTCATATCCCCTTGACGAATCTTCTCAAACTGAAATATCTTCTCATCTAGATAGGTCTCTGGAAAATATCAGCTAACAAATTCCCTCTGAAACTCCTCCCATCTTATCTCAACTCCTGGCCTTTTCTCCTCTTCTATGGCCCGCCAGTGGCCAGCACTACCCTTCAACAAGTATACCGCATGATTAACTTTGTCTTCTTCAGCGATGTTTAGGATTTTGAATGCCTTTTACAACTTAGTCAACCACTTGTCAATGTCTACTAGATCAGAAGTACCTGCATATTCAATCGTCCCAACACGTATAAGATGTTCAAATGTCTTCCCGACACCTTGGGACTCCACATTGGAGGCGGCTACCCTAGCTTGAGGTGCTGTCACTCTGTCAGCGACATGTGTATTTGTGGCCATCATCTGTCTAAACATATGCTGAAACTCAGCATTGGCCATAATTGTCGGGTCTATATGAGGCATTAAAGGATGCTCTGGCCTTGCATCTAGCACTCTCTCATCGCGTTCCTGCATCCCAACACATCCTCCTAGTGCTACATAGCTACTCTCAACATGTTCTTCGTGTCCTCCAGACATATCTGCATACGCATAAACTATGATCATATATGTTGAATACATAAGAACAGACTCAAACCTAAGTCCTATGTCCCTATAGACTCAGTTAACCTAGGGCTCTGATACCAACTTAACTGTGACACCTAAACATGCTAAATGAGATTACTCAAAACACAAAACACGATCAACTACTAATTAATCACATAGTAAAAAATGCGGGATAATTAAAACCAATTCCAACAATGCAAATAAACTCTAAAACATTTACAAAAAGTCCATCATTCCATTCTCATATATTGTAACAAGTATTTAGATATGGGTCCAAAGACCTCAGGCACATCCTGCATACAAAAGATATTTCACATGTACATGCCATATATTTACAAACATTAGCATACTACCAAAATCTCCTATTGATACAAGTATATCATCTAGAAAACACATCCCATACCCAGACCTGAGAGTATAGGGACAACACTAGGACTCTACTACTAACATCTACAACTAACCAACCTTCTGAATCTATTGATCACCAAGTTGGTTCTCTTCCACAACGCGACCTCGACCTCATTGCCTGCGACCACCTAAAAAAATAATGTGGTGACCCACGGGTGAGACCCAGTTCCAGTGAGAGATATAACTCTCCCCAACATATATTGATCATAACATATTAATTAACAGTAAATACATTGAGTAGTTAGGGTATTGAATAAGCAATTTGAATAGATTGCACAGTTTAAGCATACTAAGCAGTTAAGAAAATAAGTTGTAACATCAAGTAGAATGACACAATTTTCATAAGTCTGCATCATGTAAGAACTATGTAGTGTAAATACAAAACAAGGGTTAATCAACCAATGTGATACGTATTAAACCCTAGCAATTATACTACACGACTGATATTATATATTTTATTATTCTGCCATGGGGAGTTTGAGTCGTACCACTCAAAGTCCAACTGACCACTGTGAAGTGCTATTTAGTTCCGTATAAGATCTAGGAGTGTCGGTATCCTAAGATCTCTTCCCCTCGGTCAGTACGAGTAAACTACATTGACGTACCAGTCAAACTGCCAACATTGACATATAGTCAACTGATAACAAATAGTTCGTACTTGGTACAAGTTACGACACTAGAAAATAGGGTATACAAAACCCTCTAATCCGAGGTACAACCACAACTATCCTCAATCACATCAAATGTCAGAGGCATGGCCATAGCAATCCTCCATAACCTACAATTATGGATGACAAGGATATATCCTCAACTTGCCACCCCCAAATAATCAATAGTATGCGCTCCGAGATTCCCTAGGGAATACTCATTTCACCATCTAGTAAGTTTTGACACTGAATATGGCTCTACCGCACATGGCTCTACATGATTAAGGTTATACTTGATTGATTACTGCCAATTGAATTCATTAAGGCTTTATCATACAAGTGGACATTCAAACCCTAATTCTTTTATAATAAGAGTATATGTATAACAACTTCAAAAGATATAAAACATTTGAGATATAAATCTTAATCACATTAACACATGCTATCATTCATTGCAAATTAAATGACCACACTTATCATCATACTATTACAAGATACCAATATCTTATCACATGTTCCAGGGTTTTAACCCTTATTGGAACATGAAGATAATTTCACATCAATCATGGCTTCAAACATGCCCAAAGGTCATTAAGACCATCACATTATTCATAGTAATGTTATCATCATCATTCCATGCCTTAAACAAGGCTCAAAATATCATTAGCACATGTGTGTCCATAGATATTAACATGGCAAGGCACTATGATATTCAAATAGTACTACATTGTGGTTTCAACACAAGAAGATTGTAATTCATTATCACATTAATCATTCAAGAGGTCTTATTATAACCAATCAACATCATATAATTACATTAAGATTAGGTATAACAAGCTAGATCACATAGGAGTTACGCATCCACTTATTATAGTGATTTATCAAATATACCTATGTAATGGAAAATGTAAGACTACAAATTAATGGTATTGAACCATAGCATTATTATCACTAGGACCCACATACAATACCATGTGATTTATTCTAATCCATTGGATGTTGAAGCATCCAATATTATTCATTGGATCAGGTTCATTGTTCAAGGTTATCAATTGAAGTATAGGTCTAATCATTAGATCAATTTAACCAAGGAACCATTACTTCAAGGTTTAGTCAAATCTACAGTTACGTTCTTAACTCATTATATATGGTGATGACCTGATCCACCATTCATTGTGATCATTAGGCCACCGTTGGTTGTTAGATCAGTAATACATTCAGTTAACACCATCAAATATTAAGTTGATGTCTTCATCAATTGATAACATCACTAGAATACTTAGTGGATGATAATTAAACGATTGAATTGAGACAAAACCTGACCTAAGGGGGTGACCATAGGTTGTCACCATAAATTTGACACCCTTGATCACGAACATCAGTTGCCAAGATAGCAACACCATTGGTTGTTGAATGGTATGACAATCAGTTGTGTGATAGGGAAGCAAAATAGCTTGAAAACTCTAATTTGAACCATTAACTGTTTTGTACATAGCACCATAGGTTGTTGCTATCAATCTATCCCAAATCATGTTAAACCTTATAAAGTTCATACACATGTTTGAAAGTTCATATAGAACTGGAACAGAATAGGAAACACCACAAAAATTCGAAATTCTAAACAAGCATAGTTTCTTTATGCTTAGATCATCACATTCAAACATAAACATGAACTAACAAGCTTCTAGTAAGCAATATATGTGAAGAATGTTATATAAGTCGCCTCTATAGAGTAGGTCAGATATCAAACAGAAAGAATCTCAAGAAAATAAGGCAAGAAATCCCTAGATTCAGATCTGAACTTGGCCAAATAGGCACTTCTCTCCACAAAGAAGAAAAACCCTAGAAAAAGAAACAAGAAGGATATATTTTTGAATTCTAGGGCCACTTTCACTATGGAACAGCTGGGTTCCGACCTGGAGAGATATAGGAGGAAGAAGAGAAAAGAAATAAATGGAGGAAATAAGGTAATACTTACAATTTTAGGTCAAGATCACTAGGAAGGAGCTTTAGAAACCCCTAAAGGAAGTCAATTGCAACCCTAGATCCTTTTTCCCAGAAGATCCCCACTTTCTTCTTCCTTGGATAGAAAAATTTGCAGAAGCACAGAGGGAGAACAAGGTTGGGAGAAGGAGGGAAGCGGTGGAGAGAAAATGGCTCATTTTGGTGCTTGGGGATAGGTATATGACACTTTAAGATAAAGAAAAAGAAAAGGTTGAAGTTCTAGTATCTATCCAAGTGTCCATGGTCTTAAATTATTAAGAATATACAAGCACACACACAAGAAGCTCCCCCACTATCTGTATAGACCTTATTAGATTTCCTATGTCAAATTTCCCAGCCAATCAAATAATTCATTAGTTGATAACTACTAAAGGTAGCTTGTCCATGAAGTGGTAAACCCTAAAATACCCTTGATGAAAACACCTTCAAACCATGGCTCAACTAGGAGCCCCATGGGTAAAAATACTCAGGAATGATAATATTACATCCAAGGAACATAATGTATGTGACAAATTGCAAAGAAAACCCATCAATTGGGTAAATTGTAGAAAAGTCCAAAATGTACATGAAATTGCATAACTTGCTCAAACAATGTCCAAGTTGGACCAAATTTGAAAATTAAGCTTGTATTATGATTTAAAACCATATCACAAGGTTATATTAGGGTTATAAGAATTCAATTAAGTAAATTAAGCTTATTCAACTCATTAAGCAAGTTTAGGGGCCTTACAGTGAGAGATAAGAAACACTAGAAGATGAGGGGGAACAAGAGACTGACTTATGCTTCTTTATTTTATTATTGCATTGGAATCACATCATAATGTGATATAAGTTAATTTAGTTATGGTTTAGCAGACCAGCCATGGAGCTAGGGTTTAGCATAAGCGACGTTGTTGGTGATGGCCATGGAGATGTCGCCAGAGATCGTCCCCCCTAAAGTTCCATTCTAGATTCATCTATACAAACTGAACAAGGAGAACCACAACTATCCATATAGAACAAGTTGTGAATAAGCCATCCTTTATGGATGTCATTGGGAATAACATCACTGATACACTCGCTAATCTAAGCATCCTTGCCACAAACACACTGAAACATGAAGACATCATGGTCGATGTGAGCGGAGCAATCCCATCCTTCACTGTTAACTCCATAGTGATGGAACCAATAATGAGTCCTTGGTGATTCACAGTCATTGTGAAAGCCATTGGAACAACCCTAGGGTTTAAGGCTAGAGAAAATCAGATCCAAGTTCTTTGGCAGCCCAAGAATCCCTACAAGATCATCGATCTAGAGTATGGTTACTAAGTAGTCCAACTCTTAAGAAATGACAAATATGTTCAGGCCATCACTAAAGGACCATGGACAATTTTTTGAAATTACCTAGCAGTATAATCATGATACCCAAATTCAGACCCTCCTGAGACATGTCGAGGCAGTTGGTAATCTGGGAAAGGATACCTGACATACCATTGCACCTATTTCAACTAAGTCTCCTCGAAGGAATTGGAAATGCCATTGGCAAAACACTAAAAATCCACAACTGTGAAAGGGCATAGGGGTAAGTTTTCTAGGATCACTGTTGAAGTTGATATGACCAAGCCTCTTCTCCCTTCCATCCTAATCAACAATAAACATTTTTATTGGAATATGAAAATATTCCATCCATCTGTATGAAGTGTGACCAGGTTGGACACCTAGAAGAAAATTGCATGCACTCTACCCAACAACCTTCTGTAGAGTTCTAGTTAATCAAACCAGTGCACAAACATACAAAATGAGCTTACATGCAAAAAAGTTGGAGATGCGACAACCAAAACCCAAAGAAACTACTCACCAGGAACCCTTCACAAAGGGTCAACCTCCTGAGCATGCATCCAATGACAAAAGGAAGCAGAAGGAGGTTCATATAGACATAGACACTGATAGCTTCCAACAAGTACTTAGTAAGAACTAGAGAAGGCAAGTGAGTGCTTCTGGCACTACCAATCAGCACCCATAGAATCCCCCCTCTAGTGCCCAAGCCACAGCTAGAAAAGAAACAACTGAGCACCTCGTTGAGGATCAGACTACATAGGGACGTCCATCATCCTCAATGTTCATCAACCCCTTGAGTTCACTAAAGGATATACCAGCCTTCAACGTGGGTAATGATAACAATGGAGGAGTACAACTACATAACTATATAATTATCTACCAACCTATTATACTGAGTCCTAATCGAGTTTGGAAGATAAAAGAACTAATAATTATGTTAGTGTTATCAATGTTGATAAAGATGCCTCAGTAAAGAAAGAACTTGACTTCAATGAAGATGGTAGTGGGGACATCAAGACCTAGTCAAAGCCGGCGGTCAGGGACAATGACGACCCTATCACTATCTCCTAAGCGTCAACTCTACCCCATTATTTCCTTAATGAATCTACTAGGCTGGAATATACAAGGAACATGCTCCACATATAAAATCAACTATCTTAAATTTTAGAAAAGCTCCAATAACTTCCATGCATTAGCCATCCTTGAGCCCAGATGTAGTTGTGCTATGGCGCAATCCATCATCTCCCAACTTATTTTCACCTCATCGCATCAAGTTGAAGCAATTGGGTTCTCAGGTGGTATTTTGCACCTATGGAATGATTGCCGATGTAACATCCACATCATACTTAAACATTGTCAATTCATTCACCGTTGAGTGAATCAAAGATGGAATTTGACAATCGTCTATGCTAGTACTTCTCCCACTACAAGAAACTTTCTATGGAATCATCTTCAAGCTACATCCACCAATGTGTCTAGTCTCTGGGTAGTACTTGGATACTTTAATACAATGCTTTGTCTTTCTGAGAAGCAAGGAGGAAAATACTTTGGTTACAACTCCTATGCCAAATTCAATAATTTGTTTATGACCATAGGCCTTGCAGACATCAAGGCATATGGACACTTCGTTACCTTTAAAAGAGGGAACCTACATGAACGTCTACATAGGCGTATTGCTAACGAGTCATGGGTGGATATTTCCAGTGACTCATGTATTTCTATTTTGCCTCATATCTATTCTGACCATAACCCTCTCCTTATTCTCAATAGAAAGGAGAAATCTCATCGTTATGTTCATTTTAGGATGAAGGCTAGCTGGAGTCTTCTACCTACCTTCCACAATCACCTCCATCGTTCTTGTGATAACTCTAAGAACTTCCTTGATGCTATGGAGGAGTTTCAAAAACCTACACTTGAATGGGATGCAACCTATTCTAACAAGAATAGAAAATTCAAAGCCAAACTTCTTAATACTCTAAACACTACCCAGAAAACTATGGCCTCCACTGGCCATATCACTGATGAACTCAAAGTCATCAAGCTGCAAGAAGAGTTCCAACACATATCAACCGAAGAAGGGGTAGACCTCAGGTAGAAAACCCATATCAGCTGGCTCAAGATAGGTGATTGCAACTCTAGATTCTTAAACATCTACAGAAAGGCATGACACCAAAGAAATAAAGTATCCCGCCTCAAGAATAGTTCCGGTGAATGGATTACATCATGTGAGGAAATCCAACAGCTACTGAGGAATTATTTCAAGGAGCTTCTGTCTGCCCAAACCAAAAGCAATCCTGATCACATCAGGGACTACCCGGGTATGTTCTACACTCTATATGAAAACCTTCTTCTCAATATGAAAATCACTCCAACCTTGAAGAGATCCACATATTCATCTTATTGACGGCCACGACTAAGGCACTTGGCCCAGATGGTGCCTACAATGAATTCCTTTAGCATCATTGGAAACATATCAGCCCTTCTATTATTAAAACAATCACTGGCATCATCAATCTAGAAAAAATTGATAGCAAGGTTGCAAACTCTAATATGGTTCTCATACCAAAAGTGGAAGTCCCCCAGCAATGTAGTGACTTCATCCCAAAATCTCTTAACAATTTTGTCTTCAGACTGGTCTAAAAGATTTTAGTTGAAAGGTTGAAGCCCGTGCTCAATGACTGGATTGCTACCACTCAATCTAGCTTCATTCTAGGCCAAACAATTGGAGACAATATCCTCTTGGTTCACGAACTGGTTCACTCCATGCGGCTCAAAAAAGGGAAAACCAAATGGATGGCAATTAAAATCGACCTATCCAAAGCATTTGATCACATGGGATAGAACTTCATTAGGGACACACTCCATAAAGTTGATCTACCCTCCAAAATCATTGAAATAATCATGGAGATCATAACACAAGGAGAAACCTCCATCCTTTAGGAAGGCAAAGCTCTTCAAGCTTTTAAAGACAGGGCATGGTTCACGGTGACCCTTTAAGACTGTATGTCCTCAAAGTTTGATTTTGAACTTTTTTTGGAAAGGAATTTGATTGGAGGTGGGCATCACTCTTTTTTCCTTCTCCCCTTTGAAAGTCCCTCGTGCTTACTACCGATTCGAAGCACCCCTTTTCCATTCATAGAGAGATCCTATCGTCAAAATCAATAAAAGGCCATCATTGACCAATATCCAAACAGATCAATCTTGTTGGGAGGTACTGCCTAAGGAAAAGAAAAGGTGACTTCCAGATCAAGGATAATAAATAAAATGGAAACCAGATAGTCTTTGTTCTCTGTATGGAAAGGATGGCCCAGGCTATACCTGCTTAGGCAGAGCAAGGTTCTTGGAAACCCATTGTTCTGAATAAGGGAGGGCTCAAGCTTACACATGTACGCTTTACATACGATCTCTTACTGATGGTAGAAGCTTATACTTCACATGCCTCTATTATGAGGAAGATAATGGCCAATTTATTAGATGTCTCAGGCCAACAAATCTCCTATGCAAAGTCTAAGTGTTTCTTCTTCAGTAATGTCACAAGTAGAGAGACGAGAATCATCTCAAGGAAGCTAGGCATCCCACACACTAAAGACCTTAGATGTTACTTAGGTGTGTCGATCCTCCACCACCATATAAAGAAGGCAACCCATTCCCACATTCTTAACACCATGAAAGCAAGAATGAACAGTTGGACCTTGAAGCATCTATCCTTGATAGGACACATCACAACAGAAAAAGCAACCTGCATGCCATTTTGAAGCATGATATGCAGACCGTCTCATTGTCCCCAACACTCTATAACGACATCAACTGACAGGTTAAAAACTTCATTTGGTTTGGGAATAGAGAAGAAAAGAACATGTCCCTCATACCCTGGAAAAGGCTCACCACTAGCAAAGATAAAGGTGGACTGGGTATTAAGGACGTAAGAGATTTCAATCAAGCCTTAATGTTGAAGAATGTTTAGTCCTTCTTAACTCAACCTGCCAAACCATGGGTCCGAGTTATGAAGGGGAAATACTTCTACAAAGGCAAAATATCTAGCTCTCCGTGCTCTTCCACATGGGGATTCATTCAAAGAAATCTACCTACCATAAATAATACTTCATACAAGATTATCAACAATGGTCTATCTACTAAAGTTTGGACTGATAAATGGCTGGGCGACTCCACAGTGGAAAGACACCACCCAGGATGACCTCACCCTCTTGAGCTTGAAGACCTTAAAGTCAGATCCATGATCAATGACTCAAATTGGGATTGGCACTTTATTCACAAATAACTTCCCCTTGAATCATGGTCGTGGATCAAATCTCTAACTCCACCTGACCATCTCAATGATGAAGACTCTTGGGCATGGTTGTTTGAAGATAATGGTACTTTATATGTGAGGTTTGTATATAGGTGGATATGGGTCAGTAAGGAATAAGAAGTTCTAGGCAGCTGAAGAATGTTTTAGAAAAGGAAGCTTCCTGAATGGATGAAAATCTTCCTCTGGATCCTCATGCATGGAGCCTTACTCACAAACTATGAGAAGAGATGCAGATATATGGATTCCGATGGAATTTTCCCACACTATATAAATGTTGAAGAAACTCTATTACATAGCCTCATGTACTATACTCGTCCCACGCTAATTTGGGCTACCCAAAATCTTCCTCTCTCCTTCTTCAACCTCAACGAGGAAGATTGGATGAACTTAATAATTGAAACAACTACTGAGCCGCAAGCTACCACCTGCACAATGACATGTTGGCACCTATGGACTTCTTGGAATGAATTCACTCATGGAGGAAAGCTCAACCAGCCTCCTGTCTTAGCCTGTTCATAGACCAACGTTCAAAAATGATTCTTAATCTTCCTAAAGATGCAACCACAAAGAGATGTGCCACACTGACTATACCTTCCACTGGTGCATCTGCAATCAATGTTTTCTGTGATGCTGCTTATCAAAAAACACTCGTCGAGGAGTTGTTGGTGTCTATGTTTCCTCCAATGTTGTACAATGTATCTTGGGTTTGGGGCACAACCTTAACACCATGTGTGTTCTCCAGGATGAGCTAGCGAGTATTCAAACTACCTTACAGATATGTCAACAAAAAGGAAGGAGGAATGCCAATATATTCTCTAACTCAGCCTGCTCAATCAATATGCTACTCCAAAACCATACAATCCCTCTAATGCTCAATGCTTTTGTCCGCTCATGCTATGGCATGAAGATGAAACTGATTTGCAAGGTCCAATACATTGCTAGAAGCTTCAACTGTGTCACGGATAGTACAGCTAAATTCAGCTTAAAAACCAATATTGTTGTAAACTTTACTAGCCTTACTGATTGGCTTACCATTACAAGGTTGCCAGGTTCCTACTGTACAAGGGGACAAATGTAATAGATCTTCTTGACTTCCAAAAAAAGAAGTGTTAATGAGTATTGTTGCAAGTGATATTGGAGGCACATGTAGCTTGATCCTTCTGACTCATTCTGTTTAGTCATTTCCAAGGAGAAAGAATGCTCAATTGTTGTCATCGGGCTCAGATCTGTTCAAGACATGTTTGTTCCTTAAAATTCCCTTTTGCATGAGTTATCTCAAGAAAAGAAAAGGGAATCATTCTAATTTTTTCATACATCAAAATGAACGGCTAGGTAAAGGCTATTACTCACACAAAATAGAAAAACTAAATAGAAAACAAAAAACAACACATATGCAAATAAAAGATGGAGAAAAATAGTTGAGGTGGTAGAGACAATGCAACACCCACCCTTCACCCCCAACTTCAAAATTCTACACGTCCTCAGGCAAACATAAGTTAGATATTGTGGGGAAGAAATCTTCGATTCCTATCTTGGTCTCCCAGGCAACTCGTACAAGGTCCATCTGAAAGGAATATGAACAAGGGTTGGTTTCATGTACATGAGAGCTCCATGTTGCAACATATGATGTAGTGGTTTTGGTAGCTCAAACGGGTTGTACAGAGGCTTGAAGTAATGTTTTCTTTCTCCCTACAACCCATATAATAGGATCCACAAAAACTCCTTCGTCAATAGAGGTAGTGTAGTAGCAGTGAGCAGATCTAGATCATGAGACATAATGTAGGAGTGGTTCATGTCTGATGGCTTCAAAGTATGCTTGTCCATGAAGGATAAAGGTTAACTTGACACATATTGAACTGATATTGCTGAATGTGCTAAGTAAGGTGGAGGATCTAGCTCTGTCTACTTCTCATCTCTTGAGTTTGCATGTAGAACATGTGGTGTTGGCATAGGAGAAATTATCTCACCTACAAAATCATCATGTTATATAATTTTATATGGTTGTGCCCGCTCTTAGTTTTCATCCCAATCAATCAAAATATCAATAGAAGTAGTGGGCTCCTTCCCAATGTCAAAATGCGGATTTGAATCCTCTACCTAGGATACACTCAAACCAATGTTGGATTTAGCCAACTCCTCTTATTTTGTTTACACTTTATGATCTGAAATTGATGTCTTGTCATTGGAGTCTCTTTGATTTTGGAAAACTTAACGTGAATCTTTTTCTTGAGTCTTCCTGGATAAGGGAAGTGAGGCTTGTAAGTCGATAGTTCATGCTCTTCTAGTAGAATGTGGAGAGTGGTTGGGACTATAATGGAGGGTGTTTGGATAGGTAGGAAAGGCTTTACAGACAATGTGGTTGGATGATTTTCTTCAGATGAGATGAGATAGCCACCTACTAAATGAATCGAGGCCATGACTAGAGTGTTTTCTTTGTCATCCTCTACAACTTCATAGGTGGTAATTGGTGCAACAATAGGGACTACAGTTGTGGAGTACACATTCTCTGATTGCGTCACTATGGCATTCGGATGCCCCACATGACTAAGATTAAATTCTGGTTGGTGTGCAATCGTACACGCATGAGATTGTTGGATGGCTTCCAAATCAACCACTTCAGCCACCAATCATTTATTCTGAGCTTCATGTTCTTCTAGCTTTGCTTGGAGGTCAGCTAACATTTTATGGAGGGCATCCATATTCTCGTCATAGCCATGCTGAATTTGATTTGCATATTCAAGCTCTCCATCATAGCCTTCATAATATTGCTTATTGTAGTCGAATTCGACTCTTCTTTGAATAATATCATCTTGGAGAGTGACCTCGAGACAGCCCCACAGGTCATGGTAGATGGAGGCAAATTTTTCACATTGAAAATACTATTGCAGCACCCACTCCAATATGAATGAATTCATGAAAATCAGAAAATTTGAATATTATGCTCAAGAGAAAAGATGTTTCAATAACTGAAGATATACGACTATTTTTTTTAAATTTTACAAATGGACAAGACAATAAATTACAAAATCTAGGAAAAAGATCTAAATCACATGAGTTTTACAACACTAGGCTAAAAATTACAAAAATAAACTAAAAATTATGAAATAAAACTAAGAGAATATACTAGAGTAAGAAACAACAAACATTTTTTTCTTTTTCAAAGAACAGAAAAAAATAGCAAAATTCTAGAAGAAAAAATCCTAACTACTCTTAAACTTCTAAAAATATATACCATCGTTGTTCCCAGAAATGATGCCAATTTTTGATAGGAATACACATGTTGCACTAAGAACAACCTTAAAAGAATAATCTCCTAAGTTTATCAAAAGTAGTGCACTAATTCCCCACTTCACACGAGCAGAAGCCTTATTGCAGTAACTAAGGATCGAACATAAATGAAAAACCTTTTAAGTATTATAATATAATTCATAAGTAAAAAGAGTAATATTTATCACTATATATTTTAAGATTGATTAAACTAATTGTTTCCAAAAGCAACAAAGATTAAATAGGTAAATAACATGTAATAAAGAGCACCATAGCATGGGGTTTCTCTACCCAGGCTTGCATAATTATCTTAATAATACTAACTCTTTGATAGCCATTTCTAAATTGAGGCTTAGTTGTTGCACCCTCATGGGATACATGTTGACGCCTAGTACAAACTCCTTTGGAACCGACCATCCTCGACACCCAAGTTCCTTTCTTCTGCTACTGAACTCCTTTACTTATGATCGACCATCCTCGGCACGTGGAAGATTAAACTTAAAACACATCATTATCCATTGTTGATAGCTCAGGGGGATAATAAGATCATTGTTGTTCTAATCATGTTGACAACAACTTGCATATCCATTATTATAACTAATATGTAAAACAAGTCATCAATTAGCAAAGCAGGGCATTGAGCAGAATAATAATTTATTTAGAAACTATATTATCGAGTTTAGATACAAGCTAAGATAAAATATGGGTGTTTGGGCTAGTCCCCATGCTCCATCACAAAGCGTCTACTCTCTTTGGTGAGGGACAACAACAAAGAGATAGTATGAACAATGGAGAACACCATGATGCCTGGTGCAGTTGCTACCTCCTCACTCCCTACTAGGTTTTGTGTTGTCAAATGTAACTTCTAATCACCGGTTAGAGATACCTTTGAATGGATGACAAGGTTTTTCTTTTTATAGTCTCCTTTCCTCAATGCAGAACCCTATAATTTCACGTCAAGGCTGGTGAGTTGAGATAGCTTTAGCAGAGAGCAGCTTGAGGGAAAATTCCCATCACTGAATATTCAGGACATTTTTGTGCCATTTCTACATTCCATTTCAATCTAGAAATGTATTTTCCTTTTAGATAATAAAATTGTCTTTCCAAAAAATATTTAAAAATTAAATTCTGAGTTTGGATGTAAAAGATATGGATGTTTTAGAGGGACATATAATTTTGACTGTAGAAAACTCGGCCAGCCAGCCGACCGGTATGGAAAGCAAATTAGTTGGTCGATTGTTCAACCTTTGAGGAAGGATATTTACTTCTCTTCTCAAATTTTATATTAATCCTACAAATAAATCACTAAAATACATTAATTATCAAATAATTGACATTAACGATTAAAATCCTAAAACAAGTGATATATGCAATAAAACATGCAGAAGTAAACATATAAATGCATCTAAAATACCCGTAAAAAAGGGTATAAAAATCACTCATCACCTATTCAAGTGATCGTTGGAAGTGATAATTATAAAAAATTGATGATACCTCTTCAATCACTAAGCTCACAACCTCATCGACCGAAGAAGACTCAATACCTTAGCGACTGTTAAGATTTTAAATCGGTTACCAACGCTATAAATAGAGACCCACTTCATCTATGAAAAGGGTCACAACATGACAAAGATGAAAAAGTGTTGCCGCATTCCAGACCCTCCATCTTTCCTAGATCTCCAAAGATGAAATTCTAGAAGAGAGAGACGATCCACACCATCGCCAACACCATGAACCTATTCTTCAAACGAGGACTAGACACTCCTCCACACCCACATCAGATCTAGATATGAAGGAGACATGCATCAGCCTTGGTCATTCTGTGGTCCCAGTTGGTGTACCTCCCTTCGTCTTCCCTAGATCTGTTCATCTACCTTCACCTAGTTCATCCATTTTGTCATTCTCTCTCATATTGCATATCTAACTTGGGTTGGGAGTACCCACTAAGGATCTCCCAACATATAAATACTTATATCCATTGATTATATTTCCTTAGTTAAGATTATTTCCATACTCTTGATTTTAATGCTTCACTTGTATGATTAGCTACCATCTTATGATGTTTGATTATTAGTGCCTCAAAAGAGTAGTACTAATATTTTCTAAGTGTTATGAGGTTGTATGAATGCATGAGAATGTTGGAATGCTTAAGATAATGGTCATATGGTTATGTTTGTGATTGTTTGATTGCCATATCAAGATAGAGACAACCTTATAAACTTGATATGTCCTAAGCTGGAGTGAGGAGGGAATAGGCACATCTTATGTCTGCTTGTAATCTTGCTAATGGTATACTAAGGGTGAGAGTATTTCATGTTGGTGAGAGATCTTATGCGGTGAAAACTGGTCCAAGTTCCCATCATTACTTGTTATATCACTTTTTGTTTCTACTTGTTATGTTATTTTGTTTTCTTACTTGCTCTACTTTTTTTTATTAAAGAAACATCATGCCCCTAAGGAACACAAATCTTAATATACCCTCTTTGATTGGTGTAACTAAGTCAAGATTCTACGTTCTTAGCACTTACCACTCGATGTCCCTGTGGATCCACCATGATTTACTACATCAAATTTCATATGATAGTTCCGAGGTCTGAATGTCAGGTTATAAATTTTAGAGTCTGACTACTCTAGATCTTATCCTTTTTGGAAATGTGATTTAGGCCGGTCAACTTTTTGGCATTGTTGTTGGGGATAAGGATTGATAATATTAAGAACCTGAATCTACTCACCATACACACATGCCTCAAGTCTAGTGATAGACCTGACCACACAATTTTTAATTCACTATTTCTAACTATCTCAAATACTTCATTTAACATGTCTAGTTTCTTACGTGACCGTGCAAACTATTTTAGGTAGTCTAGAGAGAAGCATATAGTGAATCCAACAACCCACTTGCAAGTAGATTGCCTCCTCGTAAGGGAGGACACCGGGGAGGAGGATGAAACCCAAGAGTTGAGCAAGTTTTGCCTCTACTAGAAACTAAATCCGAATATGAAGAGTACCACTCTAAAAAGGTGGTACATGAGAACCAACCTCATGATATACCAATACCACCCCATGAGGAGGAGCATGAAGAATGAAGCTGTGATGAAGAGCATCGTCTAAGAGATTGAACAAGGAGGAATTGGAGGAACAATGAGGAAGACAACAACTACGACAATCATAACAATGAAGATGATGTGATGACAGATGCCCTTCTCTTCTCGAGGTGCGATCATACGAGCCAATGAATTAAGGTGTCCAGTCATCATTCCCAGATTCAATGCTCTAAATTTTGAATTGAAGCCAGTTGTGATAACTATAATTAAAAACAAATCTTTTGGAGGAAATTCTCGTGATGAAAACCCCTACCAATATCTGGATGCCTTCAAGAACACTCTGTGACACCATCAAGATGAAGATGGTGCTATAGGAGGTGATATATTGTAAGGGATTTAACTTATCCTTAAGGAACAAAGAGTTGTCACGGTACCTTTCTATACCTAACAGAAAACTTAATGGATGGGTACCCCTGGTGTTACGACCCCAACTTCCAGTAACCCCCAATTAAGGGAGACCGATAGGTCGAAGCCGTACCCAAAACTTCCGGATCAAAGGTTCAACATTTAACCAAGAACAATTATTAAATTTTAACAGACTAAATTGGAAAGCTGTAAGAAAAATACACTTTTGCATACCTTTTTGAAAACTTGGATCTCTAAACTTCTATCCACTTATTTTTCTACTCTAACTAATCCTCCTTATATTTTACTTCATGTATTTCACAATATTACGATTTATTGTTTGTACTTTTGGCTTGTACCTAAAACGCCGAGAAACAAAACGTCGGTCAGCCGAAGCTGGTATGTAGAGGAAACAAAAATCATGCAATTATTCATAACAATGTATTGCAACCAATTACCATTTAACAAACAAGTTTACGTTTGAAATATAACTGTGTGATCCATGCATTCCCTATCCTCTGCGATGACCCTGCAGTGGACCTGGATGCTACTTTCCTTATAGTAGATCCCCATTAAACCACTCATGGTCCCACCCGTAGGTGAACCAGTTTCTAGGGTTGAGTCACATGGTACTACCTGTAAGTAGCCCACTCCTAAACTCATGGCATGCTAATGGGTCTCATGGAACTACACTTGGTAGCCCAATTTCTAACCCACGATAACCTAGACCTTACTCTAGGTTACCCCTTTTTAGCCTTTACAAGCTACAGAGGTGGACTCGGATCTAGCCAGTTATATATATGTTCATAGTGATAGTCATAGTCACTCTATATAGTTGCATGAAATAAAAGGCATCCAACAATTAATTTCAAGCAACTGATAAACACGTTCGGAAATTGCCATGAAACTAAAGCGATTATTCATAAGCGTAACCACATACGTGATTTGATGATTTCACAAGCATTAAGCAATTCCAACCAAGAAAGCAATCCAAGCAAGTAATTCATCAATCACATAATTCCTGAAAAGAATATGTACTCTATTTACTACACAATTTATCAAGAATCTACTTTATCGACTTGGATTCACTTTCTAGGGTTTCTAATCCGAATTAGGATTTCATTAATATTCATTAGGGTTTCTTAGATCAATTTCTCAAACTTTATCCCTTTTAGGTCAACAAACCCTAAAATACTCTTTTCTACTTATATAAACCCTAATTGCTCAAATTATCCATTTTAATAGTCTTTTCTACCCAAATTGACTTAGGATCATCATATTTCTATTTATTCATTGATTTGAACAATTACAACAATTAAAAGACATCTTCACCTAAATTAGGGTTTTCAAACTCATTAATGCAAATTCATGCACGGAACCCTAAATTAATCCAATTATATAAAAAGATCATCTTTTTAGATCCTATTTTCACTTTTATTAACAACATGTTAATATTGGCTTGAATTATCCAAAAAAACATCATTAAATGTATCTATCATCAAATCTAAGGGTTTTTCATTAATTAAATAATTAAAGATGATAACTTTATGTACTTTTTAAATTTCAAGCATATTTATGCACATAATCTCTAAATTAAACTAATTACATGCAAAGTTCATCCTTTTCGATCTTAATGTACCTTTTTTACAAATAACATGTTATTATCAACTTTAATCACCCATTAAACTCTACTAATTACATTAATCATCTCAAATTAGAGTTTCTTAATCTTTAATTCATTAAAGTTGATAACTTACACTACTTTTTGAATAGCATGCAAAATTAGGATTCAAACATAATTTCTTTGTGTTCCTCTCATTCTGAGGATAAATTTTCATATATGACTTGTTTTAATCTGAGTTCCCTAGAATTAGTTACGATTTTAGCAAATAAATCATAAAGTGACCAATAGGGATGTGCCACGTAGGCAACAAACTCCCATGCACTTACCTCACGCGCGCCCATCTTCAGATTATAACGAAAAGATGATTTTGACCCTGTGTAAGTAGTTTCTTCTATAGCCCGTAGAGGGTCATAACAGTCAAAAGCCTCTCTAGCCTTCTTCTTCCTCACGCAGCTCGGCTGCGATGCTCTGGCCACCGATATGTGGAGGTCCGCGAACCATCACCACCACCACGAGGCTCAGAACTCGACTCCTACTATCCCCCTAGCTCCGCCGCCTCCTTGCGCACCTGGGCACCGCAGGATCGCATTCGAAAACGTTATTTACCTGCTCCTCTGGCCAGCAACGTGCGGCTGCTGTTGCGCCTCGGCTAGGGCTTGGGGACGATGGCTAGCCTTCACTTCAGCAACGTGGAGTGTTTTACTTCCATCCCGAACCCTCCACAGCTCCCCATAGCTCCTTGTCTTGCCACCTTTCTTGATTAGGGTTTTATGCATGAAAAGATAAAGAAGAAGAAGGAAAAAAATGTGGGATCCTTTGGACTCGAACCAGAGGATCTCCCCTTTATATAGGGGTGAGTAAAGAAGCCCTAGGTCAGCTACTCACGAATCCAAGAGTCCCTTTCCAAATAGGAAGTCAATTCCTTCAAAGATAAGTAATATTCTCTCTCTTCTTTATTCTTGGTTATTCTCTATTATATGGATATTAGGAATTCGAAATTCCTCTTTCATTTTCTTTGTATTTTCCCTTTTTAATTCATTGGCCATGGATTTCTATTTTCTTTTAATAGAAATTACTCCCTTTTTAACAAAACTCCAAAAATCATTCATTATGCATCATATTATCTTCTTATTTGACCTTATTTGCTTTTTCTCTTTCTTTTCCTTCATTAGGACTCCTTGGATCCCAAGAAACACTAATAATTCGAAATTCCTTTTTAAGGATACGTATTATCCTCTTACATGCAT
This sequence comes from Alisma plantago-aquatica, assembly GCA_963693085.1. NCBI lineage: Eukaryota > Viridiplantae > Streptophyta > Magnoliopsida > Alismatales > Alismataceae > Alisma > Alisma plantago-aquatica. The sequence goes on from OY856410.1 coordinate 647,612,242, forward strand.
TTATTTCTATTACTTCTCATTATCATGTTTATTTCTTATGAAAATATCTCTTTTTGAGGATTTCTCTTTATTTCTCTTTTATTTTCCTTATTGAAATTCCGTTTAACAATAGAACCCTTATGGATACGAAATTTCACCAAAAATAACTCCATTATACTTCTTTTCTCTTATTTTCCACATTTTATCATTGTTTTTAATTTCTTTCTTAATAAAGAAATATCTAATTGGTCTTTTCTTTTCTTGTTGCATTCTCTATGCAAATTTGGACTCCTTGGAACCCAAGGAACCCAAGAGGCATGAAATCCTCTTTGGATTTGCCTTCTAGAGGTTTCCACATTTTTCTTTTCTTAAAAATTCAATTATTCATTTACTAATTGAATTTCCTTGTTATTTGGGCCCAACAGCCAATAAAACCCACAACACAAACATCAAGGCTATTGTAAGTGAAAACCATTTATTCCAAACAAATCATATCATTATTTTTTCAAATATCCTTAATATGAGAAATTACATTTCTCACCAAATGAACCCAAAGATTGGGGTTGTCCTCAAAATTCTATAGGAATTTTGTCCTCAAAATTCTATCAAGCAATCAAACAATTCAGGATAAGACTTTTCCACGTCCATCATTGGCCCCTATGTGGATTTACCTTACTCATGGCACTTCCAAAGAACCTTTATCATCACATATTCTTTTCTCTGAGTTCTTTCATCTTGGCATCTATAAACTGCACAGGTGGATTCATGCTATTTCAGCCTCCCTTGGGGCTCACAAGGTTCATTGCTCAGCACATGGTCGGGTACCTCACATAGTACTCTAAATTGGACACATGGAACTCATCACACATTACTTTATCCTAAGGGGTAAGGTGAAACTTAACCTTCTCCACCAAACCATGTCAAAAGAACCCATGCATCGGGGACTCGACCCTCTTAGCTATAACTTAGAGGGGTCGGATTTTCATGTCACATATTTCCCACAGTGAACTGCATGTCAGTCTACTTTGCATCCGCCCACGACTCTCGTCATCTCTAGGCTCCTTTCAGCCATTACATGATCAAAGTGACTTCATCTACACACACTGTGGTCCTTTTCTAACCATCACGTGGTCCTTTCACCAACATCGCCTTACTAAAGTGGTGACCGACACAACCTTTATTACAAAGCTTCTTTAAATCCCGATACTGGCTATGGTGGTTATCTTCACATCTTTCATAGGACAAGAACTGTCTCTAGCTATCACCCTGAACGAGCACATATGCTCTCATCAGACCCTTTAGTTTGGATCATACCAACCATTAGTTAGGGGTGATAAACTATACTAACAACCAGTTCTTCATGTACCTATTTCTGCCTTTTGGAAGGGAACCTTTAGGTCAAACTCAAGAACTTTTATACTCACCTCATGGTGTAGTTGAACCATCTCTCTCATATGTAGTTCAACCCGATCTGTCCCTTGACAATACTCTTTCTTTCTCATGCCATCTAGGTAAGGCGATCTACCATAACCCATATTGCATCTCGAACTTCCTTAATCCAGGGGAGACTTACAACATCCATAGTGATGAACTCCCTTTCTCTTTTGGGGACTCTTTATCCTTTATATCAATGCACTGGGTTACTGGTGTTCGTCCTTTACCCTCGGCTTGCATGGCCATATACCACCTGCAACTTTATCTTAGGTATCTAAAGTACCACAGTCACTTATTATCTTCATAGTACGGTGTATGGTGATCTTAAAATCATGATCTCCTATATGTCATTATTCCTCAAGATCAATACCTCAAAAACCCCAAACCATTCTAGTTGGGGTTTCATCTCCTTTTCCAAAGAAGTGCATCTGAGGTTCTACCACCATCCTTTCATTGCATCAAGGACTAGACTGGCTAACTAGACAACCATTAACTGATCTCGTTATATCAGAGTGTTAGCCAAACATATCTTCTTTTCCAAACTTAGGGTTAGTCTAACAACCTCTTCTAGCCAAACGAGGCAGATATATCTCAACCAGGGCATCCATTACTACTTCACCTTCTTATGTATTAGGTAACATTGAAGACATACACTTTCATGTATTTCACTTATCATCTCAAACTCGAACTCTAAGTTTATCTTCATTGAGAACACTTTGAGCTCATCTTTCTTGGTGATCAAACTCAACCTTGTATGACTCATATCTCATGATAAAAACATCCTCATAAGGTGACTACCTCATTCCTCTTAGTGTTTGCAAACCATCCATGTATCATTCACTTTACCAGGGTATGTTATCTTCTCTATCCCCATTTCTCATGGCAACATTCCAACCTACATCATATCTTGTCCTTGGTGTATGGCATGAGTAATGTCCTATCTCTCACCCCCATAATAAGAGGAAATAAGCATTTGGTTGCAGTCCAAATATAGAGTTCTTCCTATTCCAAGAGTAGAGATGGTACATCCCACCTTGCCAATACACCTTTACATCTAAGTTGCAATGTGCCACATATGTCTCTACATCACAAACATCATGATATCAAAGTTACTTCCATGGAAAACTGGTCTCGAACCTACTTGGGCTTACACACAACCCTTGGTCATCTCCTTGAGGTCTATAGGGTGCTGCCACTTTTGGGGTCATCCCTCTTCCCTTACGCATCCAGAGAGTGCCCTACTCATCTTCCCTTTGGGTCCCATGAGTTCATTAAGGTGATCAATCTCCTAACCCATGGCCCTCAGACAATGATAGCTGTTACCTCCCGACCCTATGGTCATGTGCATCTAGGGAATTAGTCAACTCCCACTTTCATCGGTCTTATCCCTACCTGGCCCTAGGATAGACTTAGGATTCTGTTATAGTATACATGTTCAACTTAGAATCTTACCCAAGCCTTCATCATCTCTCTTTGTATACATGGGCTGACATCCATCCTTTCATAGGGGTCATGGTGACCTGCCTACCTTGGTCAGGCCCCTTACTGGTTACCTCCATGGTAACACATCCACATGTACTTAGAGATGAATACCTATGGGTCGACAGGTTCGTTTTCATACCATGTACTTTTCACTTACCTTCTCAAGATCCTATGGGACTTCTTTAGGTTACCTTAAACCAACAAAACTGATATAAATCCTACCAAAGGGTCCCTCTCCCAGGATGGGAGGAAAACTTCACCTTAACAACAAAGGTCACAAACATCCTTATGTCTAGGTTTTAGATCCATATGAACATGCTTGATCCTAGCAAGCCATTAAGGCACAAGCAGACCACTTGTTAACCTATGCTAAGTCACACTTATTCTTGTCCTCAACAGTGGATCAAGATCATACCTTCCTCTATCATCAACTTAGCTGTGAGGGGTTCATCATACCTTCGACTTAAGGAGTTTCCCTTTTTTCCTCTATACACGAGGAGTACCATTCTTGAAACTATAGCAACTTAATTCTCGTCATGAGAATTAGGTACACCACTTCCCGTCTTAGTCCTAGGAACCCTAGGTTCACTTTTAGGTGTCCAACTGCATGCTCTATCTCTTAACCATGAATCAAGCATGCAAAAGGCATGACATGCACTTCCTGTCATCCTTCAACTCAAGCAACACTTAGAGTTGGGTCCTCCTCAAGGACAAACAACAAAGTACAAGGCCTCATAACCTATTACTAAACCTCTCCAGGGTATACAAAACTTCTTCTTCCTTTCTGAGAAGGTAAACACTTATATCATAGGCACATAGGTGCCAGAAGCCTCATGCTCTCTCTAGGGTTTGGTTCTTCTAAAGGCAACCAAGATATCATTAGCCTCCAGGGGTCAAGCGTAAGGCAACCACTATCATCTACTTAGGTCGCATCATCCTCAACTCCCTACTTTTCCTCATATCTTAGAGTCTAGGATTCCAACCTTCTTTCTTGGTTCCTCCTCTCTCTTTCTATATCTAACCCTACAACCAACCTCACAATTAGAGGTCCTCTCTTCATGAAGGGTCAACCTCAAAAGCATGCCCCTACCTATATGAAGCCTATGTTCAACTCATGTTCACTCAAGGTTATCCATAGCCCCTTAGGCTTATCACATAAGCTAACCATCAAACTCTCCCGGCCAGGGTTTCAACCTATTGCTTGCACTACTGATACATTCTGGGTGCCTACTATGCCCATATAAGCTCATGGGGTTTCCATAGGTTCTTCTTTAACCTCATCAATGAAGGAGCTATCCTTCGCTCAAACATGCACGACCCTTCCCAGGGTTGGGTCGCCAGAGGTACTAGGTCATCCAACCTCTCATGGATCATACGTCATCCAAGGCATGTCCATCCAAACACCTGGTCTACCATGACATATAACTCTTCGTGTCATCTCTCTATCTAACCTTCACTTAAGGTTAGGGTTAGTATCATCCTTATAATGGAGGTCTCTACCTCCATGACTAACTCGCTTTACATATGGCAAGAAGGTCTAGCCTCTAGTCTCTCCTGAGGGCATGAGAACTTATGTCATACGACCTAAGCATGTATCTATCCTTTACTTTTCTCTTAACCTATTAAGCTTATGTCCATGACATCTTATTTACATGCTTTTCATTAATTTGGTGGAGGATTCTTTAAACCTTATTAACCTTACCCATACCTTAAGAGGGTGAGGAGAAGAGAGAAAACCCTAATCCTTAAGGTCCTTAACAGAATTTGTGATGAGAAGGGATGAATAAGATGAGAAAGTCCTAAAGGTATCTAATTTCGATTCATACCCTAAGACTTTGGCCAGGCAGTCACACGGATCCAGGAGTCCTCATATTCTGACTAGCGATGCAGAGGAAAATATTGCCAGCCCCCGGTCGTGATCCTTTTCTAGACACCTATGTCTTTTGGATAATCCTCTAATAACTCCCTTGGGTTTTATGGAGTTTGTAAAATTTAATAATTATTAATGGTTAAGTGAGGAACCTACGCTTTGATACCAAAATTTTATGACCACACCTTCCGGTAACCTCCAATTAAGGGAGACCAAGAGGTCGAAGTCATACCCATAATTTTCAGATCAAAGGTTTGGCATTTAACCAAGAACAATTATTAAATTTTAATAGACTAAATTGGAAAGCAGTAAGAAAAATAAACTTTTGCATACCTTTTTTGAAAACTTGGATCTCTAAACTTCTATCCACTTATGGATTCTACTCTAACTAATCCTCCTTGTATTTTACTTCATGTATTTCACAATATGACGATTTATTGTTTGTATTTTTGTCTTGTACCTAAAATACTGACAAACAAAACGTCGGTCAGCCGAAGCTGGTATGTGGAGGAAAAAAAATCGTGCAATTATTCGTAACAATGTATTACAACCAATTACCATTTAACAAACAAGTTTACGTTTGAAATATAACTGCGCTATCCATACATTCCCTATCCTCTGTGTTGTTCCTGCAGTGGACCTGGATGCTACTTTCCTTATAGTAGATCCCCATTAAACCCCTCATGGTCCCACTCATAGGTGAACCAGTTTCTAGGATTGAGTCACATGGCACTACCCGTAAGTAGCCCAATCCTAAACTCATGGCATGCTAATGGGTCTCATGGCACTACACTTGGTAGCCCAATTTCTAACCCACGATAACCTAGACCTTACTCTAGGTTACCCCTTTTTAGCCTTTACAAGCCACAAAGGTGGACCCAGATCTAGCCAGTTGTATATGTGTTCATAGTGATAGTCATAGTCACTCTATATAGTTGCATGAAATAAAAGTCATCCAATAGTTAATTTCAAGCAATCGATAAACACGTTCGAAAATCGCCGTGAAACTAAAGTGATTATTCATAAGCATAACCACATACCTGATTTGATGATTTCACAAGAATTAAGCAATTCCAACCAAGAAAGCAATCCAAGCAAGCAATTCATCAATCACATAATTCCTGAAAAGAATATGTACTATATTTACTACACACTTTATCAAGAATCTACTTTATTAGACTCTCGGGCGCTTCCTCTCTCTAGGGTTTTGCTCTCCCCTCTCTCTAGGAGTCCCTGGCGACTGTCGTTGGGGGGAGGGAGCATCTCCCCGATGCCTTCCTCCCCCTGGACCATCAACAACTTATGGTGTCTCTGATTGTTAGCGCGAAGCAAGCTTTGGAGATGGGGTATCGTGTTGGGCGCCATCGGGTGTAGATTGGAGTGGAGATGCTGCGCTGCACATTCAGCGTCTGGGCCAGAGTGGTGATTCATCTAAGGCGACTCCTTCCATTCAAATGAGATGGTGGGAGAGTGCCGCTCCCAGCCAGATCTGCTTGCGTGCGTGCTCCATCGTGCTGGTGCTGATAGGGTTATCCCCCATTCTCACCAGTACCTCCTCTTCTCCTCCCGAGGGACACCTAGGCTAGCCTGGGTGGCGTAGGCTCGACTCCGTCCAAGGCCATGGTGGAGTTTCAGATGCGGGTGGTAATGGTCGCTAGGTGGCTCGGCGATATCCAGGATCATGGCGCCGCCGCCAGCATCTGATGAAGCTCTGGCATCCTAGATGGAGTCCTCCTGCTCTATTTCTGCCGTAGGGCCTCTTCATCGACATCTTAGATCTATTCTCATGGGCTGGCGGCGTCCTCTAGGCCGATGGGGTAACTCCCCAGGCTCTGGCGGCATGGAGACGACGACCCCTGGAGTGGATGAACCTGCACCCGATGACCTCGGAGATGGTTGGACGTCCAGCTGGGCGGCGTGGGCTTGCGTCCCCTTTGTCCAGCAGGTGGTCTCCTTCCATTCCGCCATCATCAAGTCTACTACGGGTGTGTTAGTCCGGTGACCAAAGTCGTGGTTTCCCTCGTTGGTTGGCCTGGGTCTTCCCTTCCTGTCTGCCGGCGATGGTCCCACGCTAGTCAGCGATTGTTGGTTCCCTTCTGCGGGATCCTCATCAACGAGAGGCCTTTGGCCACAAGGTGTTGTCCGGGACAAAGGGGGGCATTGTATTCTCCTCCTGGGTTTCCTGTTTCAGCATAAGGAACACCCTCAAGGTGTTTGTTGAAATGCAACTGGTAGAAACAACATGAGGATTCAAGCTTGCTTCTCTGGTGGTTGCTTGTGCTTGGGATCCAAGAGGGGTGGAATGATCTTCTTCTCCTGTTCAATTCCTTCCTGCTCTTGCGCCAAGTTTAGCACTCAGGGTCCCTGATCAGGTGACTTTTGTTTGATGAAGAGGGGCTGGATACCCACCTGGATCCCACACTTTTAGGGATTGAAGCAAACGCCAGTGGTGGATAGGTTGGTGTTTAGTTTAAGGATATCTTTTGAAGGTCAGCTAATGGAAGGGTCATGCATTGCGAATTGCTTTCTCTGCTTCAACCTGGTTTGGAACTCCTTCAAGGAGTTTGATGGAATGACTTGCTGCACTCAGGTGCATCATGTGGCTGATGATGGTTCTCTTCATCAGTGTTTTGTTAGTCTGAGCTCAGGTGGTTCTCATCATAGGAGCACAAATATGGATTTTAGTTGGTAGTCTTCTGCCTGTCGGTAGAGTCTGCACTTTTTGTGGGTGTGCATATTGTCAGTGGAGCTCCTCTATTGAGAAGGGTGATGGTCATACCTATTTTTGTCTGTATGGATGTGCTTGTGTTGTCTTCTATTTCTGGGTTTTCTGGTTTTGTTTTGGTCTTCTGCGTAAGACCTTTGTTTCTTCTTTTTGTTTGTCTTGGTAATCCTCTTCAGAGGGTTAAGGGGGGCGCATATGATGTACCTAAAGTTTTGGAATCACAATAGCAACAGAGTTTTTTGCTGACAAAAAAAAAAGAATCTACTTTATTGACTTGGATTCACTTTCTAGGGTTTCTAATCCGAATTAGGGTTTCATTAATATTCATTAGGGTTTCTTAGATCAATTTCTCAAACTTTATCCCTTTTAGGTCAACAAACCCTAAAATACTCTTTTCTACTTATATAAACCCTAATTGCTCAAATTATCCATTTTAATAGTCTTTTATACCCAAATTGACTCAGGATCATCATATTTCTATTTATTCATTGATTTTTACAATTACAACAATTAAAAGACATCTTCACCTAAATTAGGGTTTTCAAACTCATCAATGCATATTCATGCATGAAACCCTATATTAAGCTAATTATATAAAAAGATCATCTTTTTAGATCCTATTTTCACTTTTATTAACAACAAGTTAATATTGGCTTGAATTATCCAAAGAACATCATTAAATCCATCTATCATCAAATCTAAGGGTTTTTCATTAATTAAATCATTAAAGATGATAACTTTATGCACTTTTTAAATTTCAAGCATATTTATGCACATAATCTCTAAATTAAACTAATTACATGCAAAGTTCATCCTTTTCATTCTTAATGTACCTTTTTCACAAATAATAGGTTTATTATCAACTTTAATCACCCATTAAACTCTACTAATTACATTAATTATCTCAAAGTAGAGTTTCTTAATCTTTGATTCATTAAAGTTGATAACTTACACTACTTTTTGAATAGCATGCAAAATAAGTCTTCAAACATAATTTTTTTGTGTTCCTCTCGTTCCGAGGATAAATTTTCCTATATGACTTGTTTTAATCCGAGTTCCCTAGAATTAGTTACGATTTTAGCAAATAAATCATAAAGTGACCAATAGGGAGGTGCCATGTAGGCAACAAACTCCCATGCAAGTACCTCACGCGCGCCCATCTTCATATTATAATGAAAAGACAATTTTGACCTTGCGTAAGTAGTTTCTTCTATAGCCCGCGGAGGGGCATAACAGTCAAAAGCCTCTCTGGCCTTCTTCTTCCTCACGCAGCTCGGCTGCGATGCCCTGGCCGCCGATTTGTGGAGGAACGCGAACCACCACCACCACCACGAGGCTCGAAAGTTGACTCCTACTGTCCCCCTTGCTCTGCCGCCTCCTTGCGCACCTGGGCGCCGCAGGATCGCAACCGAAAATGCTGTTTACCTGCTCCTTTGGCCAGCGACGTGTGGCTGCTTTTGCAGTCGTGCGGCTACTGTTGTGCCTCGGCTAGGGCCTGGGGACGATGGCTAGCCTTCACTTCAGCAACGTGGAGTGTTTTACTTCCATCCCAAACCCTCCACAGCTCCCCATAGCTCCTTGTCTTGCCGCCTTTCTTGATTAGGGTTTTATGGACGAAAAGAGAAAGAAGAAGAAGGAAAAGAAATGTGGGATCCTTTGGACTCGAACCAGAGGATCTCCCCTTTATATAGGGGTGAGTAAAGAAGCCCTAGGTCGGCTACTCACGAATCTAAGAGTAACTTTCCAAGTAGGAAGTCAATTCCTTCAAAGAAAAGTAATATTCTCTCTCTTCTTTATCCTTGGTTATTCTCTATTATATGGATATTAGGAATTCAAAATTCCTCTTTCATTTTCTTTGTACTTGCCTGTGACGTCCCCGGATTTTCTAAAACTTAATCTGATGTGTGATGTCCAAATTGAAACCCTCACCTCAGCGAGAATCCCAATTTAAACATCCCACACAAGGCTAAGAAGAAGAAAATCAGAGGAAGTCAAAGGAAACAATCAGAGCATGAACAATAGTAAAGCCTGGCATTTGCTCACTATGCAACTCAAAACCAAAGAACCTTGAACTTATTAATCTTTAGGGTTAGATTAGTCATCTTTTAGAGACTAGATCTGACCTAGCCTCTAGGTTAGCACCTAGATGTCTGAGAACTAGGTCTAGACTAGTGCTTGTTGAGTAACATGTCCTTAGATGTCATTCTTTCCTTGTATTGCAGTGGTATGGGACGTTGCACTATTTGGAAATGATGTGCATCAAGGGAAGAGAAACCCTAGACATATTGCGCACGTTGTCTAGAGTAGCTACACTAGTCTACCCCTTGTTCTCACCCTTTTCACTAGTTTTCATGACATTGTACTCTCTACTATGTGTGGGACACTCGTTTTCTAGATTTGGTTTTTGATTCCAATCGGATCGAACCTTGATAGTTTTCTCTAACACATGTTTTATCGGAAAAAAACTATATATTATTTTATTATATATATGTATTAAAAAAATGTGTCCCCACACAAGTATGAGTAGGAGGTGGTCGTGTAACCTAAGTAAAAGTGAATGACATCAGTCTAGAAGAGAGAGTAGTTCTAGATTAGATGTCTAGATTCTTTTTGATATATATGATAGATGGAATAGATGATATAAGTTTTGATGATATGATGTAAGTCTTACATAGATGATATAAGATGGTTATGATGGTATATGTTTGTCTTTGAGGACTTAAGTCCAATTTTGAGGATTTGAGATAAGTGTTGATGATGCAAGTAACTAGACTTTTATAAGACAAGAATGCAAGTAATGATGAGAATATCCTAATGACATAAGTAAACCCTAAAATGGATATAATTAGGGTTAAGGTGATGAGAACCTGATGACAATATATGATCTTGTCTTAATCAGGGTTGACTAGGATATAGATGACATGAGGAATATGTGATTACGATATCTCTTTGGAAGGTACACCATTACCTCTTACTTGGATTATTATACAATATGCTTGTATTATATGTGTAGTAAAATACTTGGCATATGATATTGGATGAAATGATTGTTCTTGTATGATATGTTGCATGATTTTTCATACTTATTGCTATGAACACATGACACATAATATATATGTTCCATTATATCCAAGCACTTCAACTCTTTGGTTGTAAAGTGCTGGAAAAGAAGTACTTCAACTCTTTGGTAGTAAAGTACTCAGAAGTGATCCAACTCTTTGGTAGTAGATCACATTGTGATATTATCCAACTCTTTGGTAGTGATCATAAAGGCCTTGATGCATTCAACTATCAGGTAGTAAATGCATGGATGATATAATGGAAATTTATGCTTACAACATGTGTTCTCTTTTGTTAATGAACATCTTTGTGCAAGTATACGCTTTTCTTATATTCTTTTGTTACTGTCAAGTATTAGTTTTATCTTATTGCCAAGATATGATGAGAGGTATATAAAAGACACGTAGGCGTACTCAGTACAATATTCTTGAATATTGTGCTGACATGTACCGCATGTAATCTTTTGTTTAGGTTGTGGCCTTGTGCTCTTAAAGATCCAGGATAGTTGAGAGTTGTATAGCGAGCTGATGTACAGGTGGACATGTTGTCTTAAGATCCTGTTGTTTAGATGTAGTACATGTATATGTAGAAGTTTTCTGTTCAATATGTAATATCAAATGATGTAACAATTCATGTTGTAATTATGTGTTGAATGGTGAACATGTGTGTATGGTTTTATTATTGTTCATGTGCATGTGCTACTATGTTTCCTTCTGACTCCCTTGATTTTCTTCTTCTTAGCCTACTGTGGGATATTTAAATTGGGATGCTCGCTGAGGTGAGGTTTCACTTTGGATGTCTCACATCAGATTTAGTTTGAGAAAATCTGGGGACGTCACATTGCCCTTTTTAATTCATTGGCCACGGATTTCTATTTTCTTTTAATAGAAATTACTCCCTTTTTAACAAAACTCCAAAAAACATTCATTATGCATCATATTATCTTCTTTTTTGACCTTATTTGCTTTTTCTCTTTCTTTTCGTTCATTGGGACTCCTTGGATCCCAAGAAACACTAAAAATTTGAAATTTCTTTTTAAGGATACATATTATCCTCTTACATGCATTTATTTCTATTACTTCTCATTATCATGTTTATTTTTTATGAAAATATCTCTTTTTGAGGATTTCTCTTTATTTCTCTTTTATATTCCTTATTGAAATTCCATTTAACAATAGAACCATTATTATGGATACAAAGTTTCACCAAAAATAACTCCATTATACTTCTTTTCTCTTATTTTCCACATTTTATCATTGTTTTCAATTTCTTTCTTAATAAAGAAATATCTAATTTGTCTTTTCTTTTGTTGTTGCATTCTCTATGCAACTTTGGACTCCTTGGAACCCAAGAGGCATGAAAACCTCTTTGGATTTGCCTTCTAGAGGTTTCCAAATTTTTCTTTTCTTAAAAATTCAATTATTCATTTACTAATTGAATTTCCTTATTATTTGGGCCCAACAGCCAATAAAGCCCACAACACAAACATCAAGGCTATTGTAAGCGAAAATCATTTATTCCAAACAAATCATATCATTATTTGTTCAAATATCCTTAATATGAGAAATTACATTTCTCACCAAATGAACCCAAAGATTGGGGTTGTAACACCTGGTTGACGCATATGTTGCCAAGTTCTACCTGATGGTGAAGACCCTTAGGATTAGGTACAAGATATATGGATAAATGAAGAATCTTGGAGAAAATATGTATGAGGCATGGGAATGTTTTCAAGAATATCAAAGAGATTTCCCTCACCACAATTATGACAAAGGATTTCTGGTCACAACTTGTTACAACAGTCTTACCCCTGTCGAGAGAACTTCACTAAATGCCGTAACATGAAGTGATTTTTTGGGAAAGAATTCAAAGAAGACTATGCTCATAATGGATAATATGGATTCTCTTCAAGCACACCTATAAAATGATAGAGGATAAGAAAAGAAGGCAACATCTAAAGGAACAACTGCAGAATCAAAGTATTTGGAAACCATAACTTCTCAGATCCAAAAGACAACCACAAACATTAAGCAATGAAGAGACTTAGGGAGCAAAGAGAAGAAACCCATAGAAAAAGTCATGAAGTATGTTACTTTTGGAGAGGGAGGCCATGTCATCGACAACTGCATTTACATTCAACCAGAGGAGGATAGCGATGAAGAAGAGACTGAGAATGTTTCTTATGCAAACGTCAAGTGGCCAGACCACCTTGGTTTCCATTATAAAAATAAGGATGCTTCTAAGAATTCCCACTAGATCAAAAATATGATTAAAGGACCACCTGGATTTGGAAGGGGAGGGGAACAAACTACATTCACCCACACTATGAATTACCATCTAAACAGAAACAATTATCAAGGATAAGGCAAGGTTAGAATAGAAATTCAAATTGGTCGATCTAGGACCAGAATTAGAACAAAACCAATAAACATCTTGACGGTGTACGAGCTCTTAGAATTTGCAAAAAGACAAGCCATAATGAATAAACAATTAAGACAAATTTCCATCACCAATGCAGGTGTCTTAATCTTGATGCATACTCAAATGGCAGACATGTAGACTCACTAGAAGTAAATTGACCAATAGCTAGCATAGCTATCAGAGATCATCAAAAACCCACAAGGAAATACTCCATCAAATATTGAAAGTGCAAAAATGGCAACTCTTTGCTCAGGTAATGTCTTAGAGAATCAAAAGGAAAAGGTTAACCAAGAAAGAAACTCCAATGTTGAACCACATCCCAAACCAATCATAGTCGAGGAAGCATCAAAACAAGAGGGTGCCACCAACCATGATAAAGCCAAAAACAAGTTTAAGGGGAAGAAGATTTCAAAAGAAAAGAAGTCTAACTCTACTGAGTGGGCCTTTGTGAATAGATACATGTACTCTTCAAGGTTTCCTTTCCCTTATATGATAATCAAGGCTTATGTGGAAAAAAGATATGAGAAATTTCTAGATGTTGTATAGAAGCTAAACCTTGATGTATTGTTCCTAGATGACATTGAGGAGATGCCAACCTAAATAAAAATTTTCAAAGATCTGATCACAAAAAGAAGGTGAGGAGACCACATAGAAACAATGAGGCTAGACAAAATGTCCAATGCCTTTATTCAAGCAAGGATGCCCACAAAGAGTAAAGATCTAAGGGCATTCACAGTCCCTTGTAACATCAGAGATAATGAGGTAAGACAAGGGCTTACATACCTTGGATCAAGTATTAGTCTCATGCCCCTAGCTCTAGCTTAGAGGCTTAGACTCACTGACATGGTAAAAATTGGGATGAGGATTCAACTAGATGACCATACTTTCACAAAGCCAATGTGAATTGTGGAAGATGTCCTGATCCACGTGGGATGATTCTTCTTTCTATGTGATATTTTTGTAATTGACACGGTATAGGACCCAACATGCCCTATGATCTTTGGGAGACCATTCCTCTCCATTGGGAGAGCACTGATTGATGTTGAAGCTAGAATCGTAACTATTTGAGTAGGGAACAATCATATCGACTTTCACATACAAGATGTAATGAAGGAGGCCTCTCTATTTGAGTCAATCTACTTCATGGATAGCTACAACCAATTTTTCAAAGAAGTATAAGAAGAAAATGCCATAGTCAACCCAGTTATGCAAGCTCTCAACAACCCTGATCCCAATATAGAAGATCTTGAAGTCGTAGAAATCCTTGACTATTTGAATCAACCTAAAGAAGAATGAAGTGAAGAAGAAGAAGAAGCCATTGAAACTATAAAGTACGCTTAGCGGGAACAAACACACGAAAAGAAGGCACTGAAGCTGAAACCAAAACTAAAACAATTACCCAAAGGATTGAAGTATGAATTTCTAAATGACGCGGAAAGAAATCCACTAATCATAAACTCTGCCTTAACAGAAGACCAATAAGAGAAGTTTCTAAATGAACTCAAAGTCCACTAAAAGGAAATAGAATATTCAGAGGAAGACATCAAGGGCTTAAGTTCAGCTGCCTGGATGCATCAAATAAAATTGAAAGTAAGTGATGAATCCCTAGATCAACCATAGAGAAAGTTAAATAAAAAGCTTAGGGAGGTAGTTAAGAAGAAAGTGATAAAGTTGGTGTTGGTATATATGCCCTGAGAGCCAATCATGGGATGATTGGTGGGATACGTTAAGATTGATTTGATAAACATCAAAGGCAAGCTTCCAATTCTTTCTGGTTCAGTCATATGAGATAGTGATAGAACAGATTGAATGTCTAGAGAATGACAATACTCAATAACGTATGCTTTCAGGTTGAGGACTTGAACGATGAGATCATACAGATGCTAAGAGTCTGTACATTCTTGTTATGTCCCTAGTCGGATGTCATTGTGGAAGGTAGATAGACAGCAATGACACACAAGACTAGATTGTGGTGTTGGTTGATGAGAGAATCTCATTAGTCATGATATGGTGATATCAAACCAAACACATAGGTACTTGTTAGAGAACAAGTGTACCGGAGAGACCCACCATGAGTTTGACACATGGAACCATGACATGGTAGTCACAGTCAGTACTCACAGTGATGGTGGTGAGTGTGATTCTTTGACCTAAAATCACTACACTTAACACATGTCGTTGGGCACAATTTGACATCATCAAACGCAGTCCTGAAACATGGGTTGTTATAAAGGTGATGATTGGGTGTCTTTGACACATGGGGCTTTTAAGGGGTGAGTGATAGATATGGGATTTGTCCCTCCTGAGGGAGTTTGATATCCAAGGCCACTAGATGAGTAGGATTGAAATAGGTGTGCGCACGCATGTGTGAATCAGTATGTGATATTGATGTCATACATATCTCTTCCAATATGCTCTGAGATCAAGAAAGTGAATGAACGTTGACAGGATGACTGTTCCATGTCTCGAGTTCATTCGGGATATCAGTGACAAAGGAATTATACATTCGTTGTAACACCATTCACGGATTGTAGGATTGAAAGTTGTTATCCAACTTTCTATTTCACTTGGGTAGCACTGATGTGTGACTAGGCACCACTCTTTGCTTGTGAAGTCATAAGTGTTATGGATTTTCATTGCCAACGTGAAAAGGACCTGCAGGGTCACACACATAGGGTTTAACTTGGAAGAGGAGTTTTGTCCACAAACAATGTTTAGATTGATTGCTAAAGGAATTTAGTAGTTCAATTAAACACTCAATTGATTGATAGCTCAAAATCATAGTGTTCAAGGTGTTGGACAAATTGATTAGAGTATCAGATTGATTGAAACTGCAATTGACTGTTTCTGCACAATCTGCACTCCTAACCGATCGGCTCATGTGATGAACCGATCGGCTGAGTTTGGTGAACCGATCGACTCAGGTGGTGAGTCGATCGGCTCATGGATAGGGTGAAACGATCGGTTCAAGTGTTGAAATGATCGGTTCAACTGGTCCAACCGAGCAAGTTGGGAAAGTAAGATTGGTGAGAAATTTCTTTTCATTTCACTTGCCCAATTTGATTGGAACATGGATTGGTATTGGGTACCAATTAGAAACAAAAGAGAAAAAGTCAATCGGGAACTGACCAGGGACACGAACCGACCGGTTCAGAAGTGAACCGACCGGTTGAGGTGTCCCAACCGACCGTTTCAGAAATGAAACGATCGGTTCATGTCACACAGTTGGTTGTTTTTGTGGAAAATCTCGAACCCTTCTACTCCTCCTTTAGTCCCACATTGCCCGGGATGGAGAACCCTGTCCCATGACCCTCCTATATATATAGGGGTATTGGGGGCTTCTCAGACAACAACTCAGTGCAACCAGTTGCTCTGTGAAGTTGTCATTCTCTCTGGTTTTGGTAACCGAGAGAGAGCCCGAGCAAGTGCTACCCGATAAGGGAGGCACAACAAGGGAAAGACAACTGTAGAAAGTGACTGGTGGCAGGAAAGTGTGTTGGCGACTAGTACACTGACAGGAGGGTGCGACTCCTTCCAATTATTTGTGAGACAAGGAGATTGGAGTTCCAGGTGGTCCGTGTGGACTACTTCAGAGGCGGGAGGTTTTTGCCGCTCAGAGGACAACTGTCAATCCCGACAGTCCCGGTGAGTCCAGGAGTCGTCAGTCCCAGTGCGACCAGGAACTGCACAGACACTGTCTAAGACCGGAGGTGAAGACCGTACAAGGTGCGAGGTATTGTCACCGAGCAAGCCTCAGGACAAGGTATGATTCCACAAACCATCTTTTCCTATTGTATAGACGTTGACGTGTTTCCTTGTTCTGGGTTTGGGGAGGAATTTTTTTTTTCTGCTGCCTTCTCTGCCTCCCCGAAAACCCAACAGTGGTATCAGAGCCACGTCAACTGCTCTATACTTTAGGGATTATCGATATGATCGATTTTGGTTTGTCGCCTTTATTTATTGCATATGATGCGAATAAAATTGGCTTTATGCATGTACAATCCTAAATCCACAAATCCCAATATACATATATGATATGTAATATGAATGCACTCGATACGCGTCGCCCTTAAATGAGTTTTGTGGTGGATGTATAGTGTGGTTCTGGCCTATAAACCCTATATGTGTATGGTTGTATGTGGTTTCTTGCATCTCGGTCTGCGCACCGATCTTCCTTCTCCTATTCCTGATGTAACTCGAAATAATTCGAGATTTCTTTCCTACCTTTGCTCCCCCCGAATGTAACTCGGGGTTTCTCTTTTCAAATGTAAAACATGATATAATTTTATTTCCTATTATGTCAAAGAACGGCTGACATCTTGACGACGCTGAGACGATCGGTTCAAGGAGTGAACTGATCGGTTGACATTCTAGATGATCGGTTCAAGGTGTGAGCCGATCGGTTGATGACCGGTTCGAGGAGCGAGACGAGCGGGTGGCAGCCATGAAGAGATGCATGATGACCAGGCGAACCGATCGGGTGGAGGAGCCAACCGATCAGATGGTGGCACCCAGCCGACCAGTCTGATGGCGAGCTGATCATTCATGTGATGAATTGATCAAACCCAGAAAGGCAAAGCACAAAGTTCATCTTGTACAGGTTGCATGTGATGTAGACCTAGATGACCGTGATTCCTCTTGGCTCGAGGAATCACATTAGGATGGCCATAATCATCGCTTTTATCATTTTGCATGTTTTCTGTGGGATATAGCATGTATATGATACATACTATATATTGTGTTGATTGGATATGTATATGTATATAAAACCAAATCCCTCATTAAATATTAAGTTTTAGATGCCTTCCAAATGCGACACACGTGAAAAGCTTGATCGACCAAGTATGGGCACGCCCAAGCGTGGTGCACCGTCTATCTCGTGGAAGCGTTAAGGATGAATGTGTGGGTCTACCCAAGCAGGGTGAATATTCATCGTGTTGGCTTTGGGTCGGACTTAACAAGGTGACCTAGATAGGATCTAGCACCTTGAGGCATGGAGATGCTCATGGCAAGGAGTTGCATATGACATCTTATCAAGAGTTGCATATGATGAAATTGGCAAGAGTTTCCTACCTGAGAGATCTAAGTTGTGGGTGACAGCCCAAGCTGGTCCATGACTTAGAGGATTTCAGGATCTTGCCCACTAGAAGGTTGTACGCTGCAATCTTCTGAATTGATGATGAGGGCTATCAATTTGAACTAAAATAGTGGGAGCGATAATTAATTAAAGGCCTAATTATATCGTCAACTTTTCAAATCAATCAAATAAGTCAAAAGAGTTTTGGACTAAAATTGCATATATTTCTTTTGTTAAAATAAATGGTTAATCAACAATAATCACTTTATTTGCAATCGGTCTTTGAGACCAACAAATTAAATGGGAATAATTCCATGACTGGTTAGGATGATGAGAAGTGTTCTCAATCAAAGGGAGAAAGCTCTAAGTCCTAGTTATACAAGAACCAGATGAACTCAATCCCACCATGTCAATGGCCGAAAGTATGCTTATGGAAGCATACCGAGGAAGACATTGATGAGGAATGCTTGATGTTGTGTTCTCTGAACTATGAGATGCAGAGACAACATGAGACATATGATGTCTCCAAGACACTGTCCTAGTATGTCATGATAGAAGGAGATCCAGTAAGGTATTCACACACTCAATGTGATTGGGTATGTGGAAAACCTGACTAAGAAGGATTCCCTCTGAGCCAAGAGTTGGCTATTGGTATGATACTATAAATGTTGTGAGAATCATACAATTCATGATAAGCTACAACATGAACAACTTTGACAAGCATTGACAGAGTTGTTGGACATGTTGAGGATAGTAGAGGCAAAGATGAAGAAAGACAAACCATAATCTTTGATGTGATCAAAGAAAAGGTAAGGGCAAGGACAAGGGCAAAGCAAAGAAGTGTTCTTATGCTAGCCAACAATCCAAGCCGTCTTCAGCCTCAAGGCACATGGGGAAAGGGTGTATGAGGGAATTGCCCTCTATATCTGGAAGAATAAAAGAATATGAAGGAGGGGATGGAGATCTCCACCTAAGGTATCATGAAATGACTCGCTTCTTTATCTGAGGTATATGATACCAAGATATGGATCTATCATATATGATATGCAAGATCCGCAAAGAAGTGATGGCCTTTGTGAAAGGACCAAGAAAGAAGTACCCATCATTGGAGCAAGTGTTGCTGCCATAGATAGGAGCATCTTTCAGTTTATTTCAGCCTAAAGGGCACAAAATAGAGTTGAGAACTGGTATTTCATATATTGCCAATAGATAGAAACACTTTATTTTTGCATATTGTATGACAATGATGGCAATTAATAAAGTTGATGTTTCAATCTTAAAGATATGATGTTTGTGGCAATGCCTTGTTTATCTTGTGATACATGGTTTGCATAAGATAAAATGATACCTAAAGTTATTGATAACTCAAACAATCAAATTAGCATCAATCATGAGAAATTCATTTCTAGTTTCCATGTGATGGAAAAATCTACTCTTTTGGTTAGGGAACCAGTAAGAGACATGAATCTCTTGTACATGATTAATCAATCTTCACTAATGGTAGTGGGAGAATGATTATCCAATTAGGTATAATACATGTGATGTATTTACATACCTATTGGAGTAAATGCTAATACTTTAAAAGGTGTTTAGAGAAATACCAATATGAATATCTTGAAGTGTTCAAGAATATCATAGATGAAGTATGAACTTGGTAAAGTGTTAATTCTTGATGAGATCAATGAATGAAATACTTAGACCAAAATGTTTGAGATCCTTATGAGTGATTATGATAGTGTATCATAGTGAGCTCGTGATTAAGGCATAGTGATGTCTAAATCAAAAGGGAGTCATACTCTAAGGAGTTAGAGAATGATTATCAAATAACTAAATTCTTCTTAAATAAAGAATACCCTACACTAATAAAGGACATTAAGAATCACAAAGGTTGTGAGTTATTATATCCTTAACAGACACACCTTGATCATCTATATGATGAGTTGTTCATGAGATGAGTCAACTATCTAGATGAATGAGGAACCAGATTTTGAGTTATGGTAGATGACCATTACATCCTAAATGACTTCCATGTAAACCATAAGGCATGACCTTGATGGTAGCACTCATTGGGATGAAATCCATAAGTGTGAATAAGTCTTAAGTGTTAAGACACATGGATAACATTTTGAGAAGGATGATGCTTGTTGATTGGAACTTAATGACTAAGACATTTGGCATATGGATACTAAAACCGCATTCCTATGAAGAATAAAACAAGGATGTGTACGTGACACAACCTATAAGGTTTATGAATCCACTAATGCAAATGAAGTCTATAAGTTACAATGGACTAATCAATGTGATTGATTGAGTACAAACAACTCAAAATTGGATCTTCACTTTGATGATATAGTCAAAGGGTTTGACTGATATGTCAAAGATAAAGAAGGGATATGTGATTTAGTGGGGGTGTATTCACATTCCACATGTTGATGTGAAATGGAAATGTTCTAGAATGGAAATCCAAAGTGGAAATTATCTTTAAGGAAGATAGAGATGTTTCCTAGAGATAGTTCTCAAAAACCTCTTGACCTGGAAAAGGGATAGCACACATTGGCAATCTGTACTGAAGGGTTCAGTGTACACAGATTCAGTGGGAGAAAACTTGTCCATGTTACATGGAGTTAGTATCCCAAGGACAAGTGTCCAATTCTTATGAAGAATGGGAACACTAAGAATAGATATGGATCTATCATGTATGTAATCATCCCATTATCTTGCATGTATGGACATGGCACGAATAAAATGCATTCATCATCTTGTATGTAGGACATGACAATATGATGTGCTCATCCTGATAACTCGTATGTGGGACATGACGAGTGGATGTCTGTCTACTTCTAGTAAGGGTTACTGGAAACCATAAGAACTTGATAAGTACTTGAGAAGTACTAGTTCTATGGAGATAAGGAAGAGTTCGATGTAAAGAGTTACATTGATGCGAACTTCTGAAAAAGGACAGAAAATTAATCGCAAAATATATATGGGATATATAAAGTGAAAGTTTGTTGATAATTGGAAACGTTCCAGTAAAGCCGTTTTAAAGGAAATGTCGAGTATCCGTGTGTTAGAGAACAACAGTGGATACTATATGGATCTGGAAGTTCATGAGATGAACTTATAGATATTCCGGTCATTGATGACAAGTATGGAATCCTTGATCATGCAATGTGGCTAAAGGTTAGCAAAGGAATACTAGATCGCATATTACGGCAACTCCATCTCATACGTGTGATGTACAGTGAAGAGATGTGAGACATGCAATTAATACTGACTTTGGCAAGGTGTTTCCATAACTCACTATGTTGGCACAAGAGCACAGTAACATGCGGGACATGTTTGAAAAATCACTATGAATATGATTCAAGGGTGATTGGATCGCAGTGCAAGTGGGAGTCTGTTGGTATGTATGCCCTGAGAGCCAATCATGGGATGATTGGTGGGATACATTAAGATTGATTTGATAAACATCAAAGGCAAGCTTCCAATTCTTTCCGGTTCAGTCATATGAGATAGTGATAGAACAGATTGAATGTCTAGAGAATGACAATACTCAATAACGTATGCTTTCAGGTTGAGGACCTGAACGATGAGATCATACAGATGCTAAAAGTTTGTACATTCTTGTTATGTCCCTAGTCAGATGTCATTATGGAAGGTAGATAGACAGCAATGACACACAAGACTAGATTGTGGTGTTGGTTGATGACAGAATCTCATTAGTCATGATATGGTGATATCAAACCAAACACATAGGTACTTGTTAGAGAACAAGTGTACCGGACAGACCCACCATTAGTTTGACACATGGAACCATGACATGGTAGTCACAGTCATTACTCACAGTGATGGTGGTGAGTGTGATTCTTTTGCCTGAAATCACTACACTTAACACATGTCGTTGGGCACACTTTGACATCATCAAACACAGTCCTGAAACATGGGTTGTTATAAAGGTGATGATTGGGTGGCTTTGACACATGGGGCTTTTGAGGGGTGAGTGATAGATATGGGATTTGTCCCTCCTGAGGGAGTTTGATATCCAAGGCCACTTGATGAGTAGGATTGAAATAGGCGTACGCACGCATGTGTGAATCCGTATGTGATATTAATGTCATACATATCTCTTCCAATCTGCTCTGAGATCAAGAAAGTGAATGAATGTTGACAGGATGACTGTTCCATGCCTCAAGTTCATTCGGGATATCAGTGACAAAGGAATTATACATTCGCTGTAACACCATTCACGGATTGTAGGATTGAAAGTTGTTCTCCAACTTTCTATTTCACTTGGGTAGCACTGATGTGTGACTAGGCACCGCTCTTTGCTTGTGAAGTCATAAGTGTTATGGATTTTCACTGCCAACGTGAAAAGGACCTGCAGGGTCACACACATAGGATTTAACCTGGAAAGAGGAGTTTTATTCACAAACAATGTTTAGATTGATTGCTAAAGGAGTTTAGTAGTTCAATTAAACACTCAATTGATTGATAGCTCAAAATCATAGTGTTCAAGGTGTTGGACAGATTGATTAGAGTATCAGATTGATTGAAACTGCAATTGACTTTTTCTACACAATCTGCACTCCCAACCGATCGGCTCATGTGATGAACCGATCGGCTGAGTTTGGTGAACCGATCGGCTCAAGTGGTGAGTCAATCGGCTCATGGACAGGGTGAAACGATCGGTTCAAGTGTTGAAACGATCGGTTCAACTGGTCCAACTGAGCAAGTTGGGAAAGTAAGATTGGTGAGAAATTTCTTTTCATTTCACTTGCCCAATTTGATTGGAACAAGGATTGGTATTGGGTACCAATTAGAAACAAAAGAGAAAAAGTCAATTGGGAACTGACCAAGGCCACGAACCGACCGGTTCAGAAGTGAACCGACCGGTTGAGGTGTCCCAACCGATCGATTGAGGTGTCAACCGACCGGCTCAGGTCCCCAACCTACCGTTTCAGAAATGAAACGATCGATTCATGTCACGCAGTTGGTTGTTTTTGTGGAAAATCTCAAACCCTTCTACTCCTGCTTTAGTCCTGCATTGCCCTGGATGGAGAACCCTGTCCCATGACCCTCCTATATATATAGGGGTATTGGGGGCTTCTCAGACAACAACTCAGTGCAGTAGTTGCTCTGTGAAGTTGTCGTTCTCTCTGGTTTTGGTAACCAAGAGAGAGCCCGAGCAAGTGCTACCCGATAAGGGAGGCACAACAAGGGAAAGACAACTGCAAAAAGCGATTGGTGGCAGGAGAGTGTGTTGGCGACTAGTACGCTGACAGGAGGGTGCGACTCCTTCCAATTTCTTGTGAGACAAGGAGATTGGAGTTCCAGGTGGTCCGTGTGGACTACTTCAGAGGTGGGAGGTTTTTGCCTCTCGGAGGACAACTGTCAATCCCGACAGTCCCGGTGAGACCAGGAGTCGTCAGTCCTGGTGCGACCAGGAGCTGCACAGACACCGTCCAAGACCGGAGGTGAAGACTGCGCAAGGCACGAGGTATTGTCGCCGAGCAAGCCTCGGGACAAGGTATGATTCCACAAACCATCCTTTCCTATTGTATAGACGTTAACGCGTTTCCTTGTTCTGGGTTTGGGGAGGAAAATTTTTGTTTCCGCTGCCGTCTCTGCCTCCCCGAAAACCCAACAGTTGGGAGATCAAGGAATAATATATCCAATTAGTGACAACTAATGGGTTAGCCTGATTCATTTAGTGCCAAAGAAAGGTGGGATGACCTTCATAAAAGGGGAGACAGGAGATGAAGTAGCAACAAGAAAAGTTACATGATGACGGATGTGTATTGATTACAAAATGCTCAATGCTACAACCAGGAAATACCATTTCCCTTTGTCTTTCATTGATCAAGATCTATAATGCGTAGCCCACTACTCACACTTCTATTTCTTGGATAGAAACTTGGGATTATATCAAGCATGTATCCATCATGATGATCAAGAGAAAATGACATTCACCTATATTTACAGTACCTGTGCTTTCAGAAGAGTGACATTATGGCTATGCAACACTCTCGTGAATTTTTAGAGGTGAATGATCTCCATTTTCGCTGACTTCCTAAAAGATAGCATGGAGGTCTTCATGGATGATTTCTCAGTCTATGGAAATGATGTTGATAATTGTTTGAAAAAGATATCTAGAATTCTAGTGAGATGCAAAGATAAGCAAATAGTCTTGAATTGAGAAAAAATGCCACTTTGTGGTTTGAAGAAGGGATAGTGTTGGGACATAAAGTCTCTGAAAAAGGAATCGAGGTAGATGTAAGTAAAGTGGAAGCTCCACTCCTAATTTAGTAATAGAAGTGAGGAGTTTTCTTGAACATGCAGGATACTAAAGGAGGTTTATAAATGATTTTTTGAAGATCACTAAACCCTTCTTGAATCTGATTGTCAAAGATGTGAAATTTGATTTCTCCAAAGATTGTCTCAAAGCTTTTGAAACCTTACGGAATGCTCTTACCATTGCACTGATTTTCCAAGACCCGGACTGGGAGATACCATTTGAAATAATGTGTGATGCTACCGATTTTGCAATTGGAGTTGTTTTAGGACAAAAGAAGGATAGGAAGCATCATGTGATCTACTATGCTAGCAATACTTTTGATGAGACACAAGTGAACTACACAGACACAGAAATGGAAATGTTGGCAATCATATTTACCTTTGACAAGTTTAGGTCATATCTGATTGGATTAAAGGTGAAAGTGTACAAGAATTATGATTCAATAAAATGTCTGATAAAGAAGAAAGATGCAAAACCTAGGCTCTTGCAATGGGGACTGCTACTTCAAGAATTTCACCACGAGATAGTCGACAAGAAGGGAACCGAGAATGTTGAGGTTGACCATCTGTCAAGAAACATTTTAGATGATAACAATGATCTCCCAATCAATGACAACTATCCTGATAAAACCTTGTTGATGGTAAAGTCTATTGAGCTCAACCTACCCTGGTTTTTCAATATTTGTAACTATTTAGGTTGTCAAAAATTTCCTCCTGATATCACCTAAAACCAAAAGAAAAAGTTTCTCTCAGATTTGAAAAATTACTACTAGGATGACCCACTCCTATTTAAGATATGTGCAAACAATTTGTACAGAAGGGGCATCCCAAAGGAAGAAGTCCCCTAGATCCTTCATGAATGCCATTCTTCAGCATATGGAGGACATCTTGGTGGGGAGAGGACAATAATGAAAATTTTACAATCAAGACTTTAATGGCCTACTCTATTTAAAGATGCCCATGCCTATGCAAAGGCATGAAGGACGAGGAGCAACTCGAGGAGAAATGAGATGCCTATGTCAGATTGGATTGAAGTAGAAATCTTTGACGTCTGGGGGATTGATTATATGGGCCTTTACCTTCATCCTGAGGAAACCAATACATTCTCATTGTGGTTGATTATGTCTCCAAATGGGTGGAAGCAGTGGCGACCGCTACTTGTTATTCAAAGGAAGTTATTAGGTTATTTGAGAAGACTATTTTCCCAAGATTTTGGGTCCCGCACACTATCATTAGTGATGGGGGATTCCACTTTAGGGAACAAAAAATTTAAGCATTGTTTAGGAAATATGGGGTTAAGCACAAAGTGGAAACAACTTATCATCCATAGACATCCAGAAAAGTGCAAGTGTCAAATTTCCAGATCAAGCAAATTTTGGAGAAAACTGTCAGTAGGACACGAAAAGATTAGTTGATGCAACTTGATGATGCATTGTGGGATTAACTCACCGCTTACAAGACTCTGATAGGAACTACTCCCTACCGACTTATTTATGGGAAATTCTGTCACCTACCGGTGGAACTAGAGCACAAGATCTTTTGGGCCATCAAATTTATGAACATGGACTATGACCAAGTAGGTAAGAAAAGGTTTCTGCAACTGCAAGAGTTAGAGGAACATAGGTTATATGACTATGAAAATGCCAGAATTTACAAGCAAAGGACCAACTTGTGGCATGATGCCCATCTAAAAAGAAAGTATGTATTTAAAGGAGACAATGTCCTCTTGTTAAATTTGAACATCAAACTTTTTTGGGGTAAGCTGAGGTCAAGATGGTCTGGTCCATTTATAGTATCCAAGATATATCCATAAAAAATGATGGAAATTTGTAGTGAAAAGACAAGGATGTTGAAGGTGAACAAAGATAGTGTAAAGAGATACTATGAGGGCAAAGCTTTTGTGAGAAGATTGAAACTCCAATTTGAAGAACCCCCTCCTACACCACCAAAAGATATTTGAAGGAACAAATCAAGAAAGTCAAGCTAAAGACTATAAAACAACACTTCATGGGAGGCAATCCAAGGATTACTCAATTTTCTTTAACCTTCTAGTCTTTTCTTAATCTTTTATTAGACTATTCATGCCTTCTAAATCACATGAGTGAAATTAATAAGTAGCTTCATGATTTGCCTATCAACATTTTTATGTTTTGTAAACACTAGTGAACATAGAATAAAATTAAAGACACCTTCATGTGTTTCCTTAATTCTAGTTGTTCCCTAGATTTTCATGATAAATTTAAACTTTTCCTTCTAATTTTTTTTTGAGGTAAATTTGAAGTGATATTCATGAATGTACCTTGACACTAGAAGGAGAATTCAAGTCAAGAGTCATCGGTCATTGAGAATTACATTCTCAGCGACCACTGAGAATCAAAATATCAGTGACCACAGAATTACATTCTCATCCATGAATTTCAATAACCGTTGTGATTTTTACCAATTCTTGATGATTGCTATATCAGAACTTCAGCGACCACGCACCCTCAAATCTTTGCAATTGCTGAGAATAAATCTCTACAATCTCTAATCCCAAGAGTATAAAAATCTCTCAAGATAGTATTGTTTCTGTAACATCCTAGGATTTGAGGCCTCGGATAACATGATCTTGAAAGGAATGATTGGACTACCCATATCACCAAGGTGCACCTCCTTTTCCGGGACCCATCTCTAAAGAACTCCATAGTTAAGCATGCTCGACTTGGAGTAGTACTAGGATGGGTGACCAGTCGGGAAGTTGATCCTGGCTTGCGCGTCAGTGTGGACAAAGTGCGCAGTTAAGGCTAGTGGTGGTATGTGGGGCCAGTCGTCATTCCTGAAACTCTACTAGAGCCTTGGGCAGTGGGCCCAGGCATTACTAATGGTATCAGATCCATAACCCCTCCAGTAGGTGGGGCGCACATGAGCATGTGACATGCCAGTCTTGAGCTGTGCGGTCCAGGCAAGTTGGAAAGGGCTATCCGTAGAGACGAGATGGAGCCACCCTTGCGCTGGTAGCCGTGGACGGGAGTTGGGTGTCCATGGGCCATTGTGGGTCTGCAATGAAATGGGGTCAGATTATGAGGCCATATAGTTGAGCCTTGACGAGGACGTCAAGAGTCTAAGTGGGGGAGATTGTAACATCCCAGGATTTGAGGCCTCAGATAACATGATCTTGAAAGGAATGATTGGACTACCCATATCACCAAGGTGCACCTCCTTTTCCGGGATCCCATCTCTAAAGAACTCCATAGTTAAGTGTGCTCGACTTGGAGTAGTACTAGGATGGGTGACCAGTCGGGAAGTTGATCCTGGCTTGCGCGTCAGTGTGGACAAAGTGCGCAGTTAAGGCTAGTGGTGGTCTGTGGGGCCAGTCGTCATTCCTGAAACTCTACTAGAGCCTTGGGCAGTGGGCCCGGGCTTCTACCCCAACGACCATAAATGGAAAAGCCATGCAGAATCTTAGAGATGACTGAAGCACGATCTCAACGTCGAAAAGAGATGACAACCTACAGTCAGAGAACACTCAATTATCACCAATGTCATTCAAGGAAACCGATAGTGTCATTTGTCCATCGCCAACCCCCATCCACTTTTCAAATTCCCTCAAATTACTTCGAACAGACGATAACCATATAACCTTAATCAACTTCATCTCTATCATCACAACATCTCTCTTCACCTATAACTTCTCTGTCTTTATCATTTTACCTTTTCTCTCTCATAAACCCTATTTTGATCACCAACTTGTCAAGGTTTCAAACCCTACATCACCGCCGACAGAGGCAAACACCTATTTTGTGAGTTTGTAATGAACATCATTCATCACGAGCCTCACAAAGGCATCAATGATTTTTTTAGTGACTTGTACTCTTTGATTTCTTAGTGTTCTAGATTTTTGTAACGAATGTTTTGAGTCCTTGGTGACCACAAAAATTTCTAGCTCTATGATTTTTGGTGAACTCCTTTATAAAGTTCTTCAGTGATTGCTAAAATCATAATTCTCTATAACCCCCTCCTAGGTATATTCCCATAGACAATCTAACCCTCTAGAATCTTGGTGATTGCCAAGATTAATATATCAGTCACTAACATGTTAGCTTAGGGTGATCATCATACTCAACGATCACTGAGATTCTAGAAATCTCAATGACTACCGAGAATTTTTTACTTCATTAAAACTAAACTATTGCCTAATCCCCTCCTTCAGCTTCTCACCCAATTTCCTATTTTAGTTAGTGGAGTAGCACCATATTTCTATTACAGATAACTTGGATTTAATTTTTCCTATAGAATGTCAGCAACATCTTTTGATTCCTTAAACAAGTGAGTTACCTATCTAGCTGAAGTTGAGAAGGCAATAAAACTCATTGGAAAACCCGTGAATGAAGTTCAAGACATGCTTGGGGAAAGGAGATTGTGAATGCAACTAAGAAAAGAAAAATATGAAGCTCTACTGGGCAATGAGTCCACCGAACCAGAAGATGAAACTATGGGGTTTGTAACCATAAATACATCTAAATATGTGCAGTCTAAAGAGGAGGAAAGGATAAAAGGAAAGTGAAAGGGATCATAATTAGGTCTAGATGCCCTAAGAGCAAAGAAGAAGAGGGAAGTTGTGAAAGAAAAAACATAGACTACATGAGCAGCATTGTCAAATGCACTGACAGATGCAGTCTCTAGCAAGACGCAAGTGCCAACAAACAAGGGACGCAAAGAAATGGAGGCAGTGTTCCAACCTTGAGACCGGGAAAACCAGGTGAAGTACAAGATGTTCATGAGAACAAAGACATTCA
This sequence comes from Alisma plantago-aquatica, assembly GCA_963693085.1. Taxonomy (NCBI): domain Eukaryota; kingdom Viridiplantae; phylum Streptophyta; class Magnoliopsida; order Alismatales; family Alismataceae; genus Alisma; species Alisma plantago-aquatica. The sequence goes on from OY856410.1 coordinate 647,641,359, forward strand.
AACTGACAAGATACATGGACAAATAAGACTTCAAAGAGATGGGGCTCTACAAACACGTCCTGGAGTTCCTAAAAGGGGAAAACTTACATGTCATATGCACTACTACCCTTCATTCTTACACATACCTCATGGCTGAGTTCATTTCTTCACTTATAAAGGTACCTATCAAAGACAAAGAGAAAGAAGATGCATGTGGGGGATACAAACCGCAAGTACAAATGGGAGGACATTTTTTTTTGTAATAGAGAACATACTGACTGGAATATTTACTACAACACAAGAGCAGGCCAATGTATGTATGGCCACAAGATACAATAGGGATGCAATTGAGTTTAGCAGTCATAAAACCTGGGAAAGGCTGTTAGGGGAAACCAAGCACAACCCAGGAAAATAAAAAGTGGTCCATATACCTTCTTGTTTCATCAGAGTGATCTAGAAAATAGTTTCTAACACTATGTATGCATGATCTAGAATAGGGAATGTATCTAGTGAGGACCTTTTCCTAATCTGGTTCATGTTAGAGAAGCATCCTGTCGATGTTGGGAGATTGCTTATTGACAAGCTATCCACAACATTAGCTCATATTGCATCCTACTTTGTTGACCTAGAAGAATTAAGAAGACATGAGGTGACTGAAGGATACAACTCATTAGACTAAAAATTCCTCATCATTGCTAGAATACTTACATAGAAGGAAAGAAAATTTTACTATATGCAGACTAAGTTAGATATCCTACTCCCGCTCCCTGAAATGGGCCACGATGACGCTCATAAACTGAGGCCAACGATGGAAGATATAGACAAGATGCTTTCTAGTACCATAAAAAAAGCTACAGACCCACCCTCATCCACCATTGTCTCCCAGTAGGATGAACGGGAGCAAGAAGTAGAACCAACAAGATCAGGAAAGAGGGAGAGTATACCGCTCAAAATATGCAAGGTAGTCTTGAAAGCACTGACATCAACGCCAATGTCAGTTCAGACATAAGTAGAGGAAGCAGGAGGTATGGAGCAGCTGATTTCAACATAACAAGCTGCATTGAATAACAAAGAGGCCGACAATGATACCAATGCCCATACCACCCCACTATTAGGAAAAGAAGTGCTAGAAGCACCTGTACAGATAGACAACCAAAGACTCTAGATGAAGTCCATTAAAAATAAGTGGAATTCGACAAGCTACATAATGCACCATCACCACCAAAAGAAATAGGTGCAGATCAGTCACTAGAGCCTGAGCAACCAGCTCACGCTTGACATGAAGTCAAGAAGTCAACATTGTCACCATCAACTGGCATGGCAAATGCAGCAACAATACACCAACGATAACAACGATAAAGAACGAGCTTCAACAAAGAATTAGTGCATCAATTCAAAGCAATTTGTGAGCAAGTACAACACTTCTTCAAATAGTCAGCTCATTTCTTCTAGCCTGCAAGCCCTGACTACATAGGTAGAGTGCATAGATGAGAGAAATTTAACCCTCCCCTTGTTCATGCAAGAAGTCCTCACCAGCCAAATGGGTGTGATGTAGACCATACAAGATATCATGACAAAGATGGTGAATCTAAGGAAAGAGAATGATATGATGTGGAAGGGCATGGAGGCCACATGAAAGAATAACGAAGAACGCTAGAAGGAAATTGAAGAAGAACACAAACACATGGAAGAGTGGTAAGCTAGATAAAGGTCAAAGTAGATAGCCAACCCTTCACCTTTAAAAGCATCTTCGATTACCTAAAACCCAGACGAGTACAAGGATGAAGAAGTCGCAATCATGCCAATAGTACCTCAAGAAGAACCAGTGTGGGAAAAGAACCAACCACCACAGAAAGAGGCGTCTACCGCCAGAGTAAACACCATGGTGTAAGAGTTTGATATAAACTCTTCACCCACAAAGGAAGAACATGTCCTGGAAGACCAACCTACAGGATAAGTAGTCAGGAAGGGGGTAGCCAGTGCTGAAAAATCTGTAACATATGATGATGGAACACTCAACCGGTACCTGGATGAGATGAATATAAGAATGGACATCTACAATGTGTACCTACAAGATACATACAATGAAGAACAATGCAAGATCATTTATGATGTAAAGATGGCTACTATCCTTGCCGCATTGGATGCCACAATGATTGAAGTGATACGAGAAGATGTTGGAGAAACAATGCTGATTCCATGCACACCAGAAATTCCAGCGATACATCCACAAGACAAGGTGTTGATAGCAACAATAATGACAATATGTGAAGGGATGTCGGATGAAGACGAAGGTGGCCTTGCATCTTTCTTCACTAGAACATCACAAAGATAACAGAGGCCACCACCAAAAGCATCACCAAGAGGACCGATGCCCCCCACTACCTTTCAAGATGAAGGGAATGGACATGCCATTGGTATCCACATTTCATGTAGGAATGTTCATATTCTGGCATACATACTACATGACAATCTACCTGAGACTGATGTTAAATACAACAACTTGGGGAGAATTCTTAGTAGACAACATTTCCAAGGAATGTTCCTGAAAGGAGCACAAGTACACACAAATCAATTCAAGGTGCTCTATGAAATAGTGATATAGGAGTTACTTAATGCTGACAAGGTACAACCGGTGTTCAACAACACAACTGCCCTAGCAAAGAAACTTTGCATAGACAACTTCAATTATGAACCTATCAAGGATCTGTAGGAGGCCATTACAAGAGAAGGAATGTGGTTCATCATATTGCCTATCAGAATCATTATACATTAGGCATTGATCGTGGTAGTTTGATAGAACCCGCAGATGACAATCTACAACTATTGTAGTGCTAAGTTGCCAAAACCTATCTTGTGTTTAAAAGCAAAGAAGCACATGACATTATGAGGGTGTCGATATACCTCCAATGTGCCATTCAGAAGGTAAGAACCAAACATATCTCTTATTGTAAGAACTTCACAATAAACATCGAGGTTCTATAAGAAATACAAGGGTCAGGGTATTGCACATTCGTCGTACTATGCCTAATTAAAGTAGTCAATAATGACATCCCATTTGAAATCTATTTCATAAAGACTTGCATGGACTTTGAGGTATATACATGATGAAGGTCATCTAAGATCATCATTTCTTCAACGACCCAGTGATGCCCCCCATGGCATGAGAAGCTACAATGTCAACCCTTCTGAACCTAAGCGAGCATGAAAATGAAAGACATGATGGAAAGTAGAGGAACAAGCTCAATACAAGGGTGATCCCAAGAAATAGGCAAATAAAGAACATGAGACCCAGACACAATAGGGATCGATGACTGCAACCCCCATGCCACTCCAGAATAAGTTGTACATCCTAAGACAACAACACCTAAAGAGGGTGAGATCGAAGATGAAGAATCACAAGAAGCATGACCTGAGGGGCCCGCTGGGGCAATCAAAGTCAGCTTCCTAGACTTTGATAGATAGTCATGTGAAGACCTATCTCTGGAGTCGCTATAGATAATAATGAAGAGCATAAAAATAGACAACGAACTAGGGGAAGTGGTTTTTGAATGAAAAGGCATATGTGTCCTAAAGTATGGTCTCCATGACACACTACAACCTAATGGTTGTATGGTCGTGAGTGTGATGACAACCTAACAATCCCTTCTTTGAGATGGTATGCCTAATACACGCATGGCCAACTTCATGTTGGTGGGGGATATCATTCACAACAATGACTCTGGTGAGAAGGAGAGACTACTATTAGACCTACAAAGTTCACTGCCAGAATTTATATTCTTGCCCATGTTGCATGACAATCACTATATGCTCCTAATAATAAACATCAAGGCAAATACCACAATACTCTACAACTAATCGGACGCGACTTTCTCTTCAATAATGCAACCACTGCAAAGAGTGTCACTGAAGAGAAAGTGCAAGCCTATGCAGTAGTGATAATCACAATGATACAAACTCATGGGTGAGGATATGAATACAATGCTGCTAAGGACTTCAAGTAACCATAGTTCTTCCACAAAAGCCCTCAACAGATCCAACAATCAAACAACTATGGTTTCCACCACCTCTACTAGATGTGAGCCTTAGTAGAGCGGGGAGTGAAGATTGAAAGTATGCACCAAGGTGGTAAGACACACTCCGGAGTGTCTACACTGACATATTGTTGCATTCTAGATCGGCAACCGAAGAACCTATAAATAAAGAGAAAAACTAGCCCAATTATTTCCAACCTCTATTCGACACTCCACTACAAAGTGTATTATAAGTTGGGGGAGTTATAAATGGGTGTGAAAGATACCTCTCTTGTACCCTCTTTTCAATTAATCGACCTGCTTGATTTTGGAATTCCTTTATTCTGTAGTACTAAGAATTTTGATCTAATTTTGACCTTGAACATACACACCTTATGAGGGAGACATTGATTTTTTTTTCAATTTTTAGAAAATTTTCTAAACATTTAGAATCAAATACAACATGGACAATTTTGGATCCATTTTCCTGAACATAGTCATGACTTCCTTTCTTAGACTTACTTATCTTCATGCTAACTCTTAGTGTAATTATTTCAATAATGACGTATTTGGGTTATTTATTTTACCGAAAAATTTGAGTGTGACAATATTGTAATGTTTGCCTTACATTAAGATAATGTAAAATGCACAAAAAATGCCTATCTTCCCAAGATGAAGCCTCCAAGTAAGGAGAACTTAGTCTAATATTCTCCCGATTGACCCTACTCCCAAGTACATGTAGGAAAACACACAACCCTAGAAAAGAGGAAACAACTACCCCTTGTAGTTCAAAAATCCCCATTTTAGGATCAAAAGAGGCTTAGAGACCCAAAACTTCCTTCAAACCCTATCTTCCCCAAACCTGTAAGTAAGAATAAAAAATTATGTGATATAAAAGCATGAGAGTTGTTCCTGGTAAGATGCCAAAAGTCTTCACTTGGATGGTTTATAGATGCAATCAAGAATGTAGATATGTCATGCCCAGTAGTGAGGACCGGAGGCCAAACGTTTACACACATGCCTTTCGAAGGGGGCATCACATAGCCACCTGAGATTACATCATGACCCTATTGGGTAAAACTGTCATTAAACTAATAAACATGGTTGAGAAAAACTGAGAAGGGTGGGAAGCACTACAACTTTAGCCTACTCCAACACAATAGTTGGGATTTCCAAAAAAAAAAAAGTTGGGTGTGAAAGCTACCTCATGTAGAACCGTGTGCAAGTACTACCAAGAAAAGGATCATGAGTGTATCATGATAGAGAATTACTTCATCTGATGAAGGTCATAATAGACAATATGAGTATCACAACTCCTGATCAAAGAGAGAGAGAGAGTACTAGGATTGACAACACCTAGACACAATACATATGTCTCAACTTAAGGATGACGTAACAACATTCTTCACACTCACAAAAACAATGATTTAATAAAGCCCTTTGAAGTTATTCAATGTTCTAGTTCTAGTTGATTAGCTTGAGGGCAGGTTTGACTCTAAGTTTGGGGGAGTTGATAACATCCAATTTCATGGGTATTTGAGTGCCTATTTTATCCCCATATTATCATCTCTACTATGTTTTATCTAGAAAGTTCTAATTGTTTTGGCAAGTTTTGATGTAGGTACCTAAACTCACCCCTTTTTCTAATTTGCACAAAATCCACATCTTCGATGTCGCCAAGCTTAAAACCAAGTGGTCATCAAGGTTCTCACACCCTAGAAACCGATGGGAATTGCACAAAGTCAAGCAGTCTCTAACCTTGAGATCTCAGTGACCATTAAACTTTCACACCCTCATGACCGATGGCCGTGTGACACTTGCAAGTTCCAACATCTCAGTGGTCTCTAGCCACAACGGTCAGTGACCACTAAGCTAAATACAAGATCAGTGACCTATTCAAGTGATCGTTGGAAGTACTCATTATCAGTGACCAATAATAACTCTTCGATCACTAAGCTCACAATCTCATCATTTGAAAAAGAATCAACACCTCAACGACCACTGAGGTTTTAAGTCAGTTACCAAGACCTGATAAATAAAGACCCACTTTATTCATGAAAAGGGTCATGACATGAGGAAGACGATGAAGTGATGCCACATTCTAGAGCCTCCATCTTTCCTAGATCTATAAAAATAAAAGTCATGAAGAGAGAGAGGATCCAATCCATCACCCACGCATTCGGCCTATTCTTTAAAAGAAGGACTAGCCACCTCCTTCACGCCCATACCACATCCATATATGAAGGATACTTGCAACATCCTTGGTCATTTTTTTATCATAGTTGGTGTATCTGCCATCTTCTTACCTAGATATATTTATCTACCTGCGCATAGTTCATACATTTCATCATTCTATCTAATGTCTCACTACATTTCTAAATATGTAACGTTACTCATAAACATGAGTGGCTAAACATCTAACTTGGGTTGGGAGTATCCACTAAGGATCTCTTAACATGGAAATACTTATATCCATCGATTATATGCCTTAATAAAGATTATCTCCATACTCTTGATCTTAATGCTTCACTTTTATGATATGCTACCATCTTGTGATGTTTGATTGTTAGTGCCTCAAAAGAGTAGTATTAATTTTATCTAAGTGTTATTGAGTTGTTTGAATAGATGAGAATGTTGGAATGCTTAAGCTAATGGTTATATGTTAATGTTTGGGACTATTTGTTTGCCATCTCAAAAGAGGGACAACCTTATAATCTAGATCTATTCTAAGCTTGAGAGAAGAGGGAATAGACACATATGACGACTACTTGTAATCTTACTAAGGGTATAGTATGGATGTGAGTACTGCATGTCAGTGAGAGACCTTAGATGGTGAAACCCGGTCCAAGTTCTTATCATTACTTGTTATATCATTCTTTGTTTCTACTTGTTCTCTTGTTTTATTTTCTTACTTTCTTGTACTTATTTGTTTTGTTGGCTATAGTAACATCATTCCCCTAAGGAACATCAAACTTAATATACCCTCTTTGATTGATGTATTGAGCCAAGATTATACGTTCTTATCACTTACCACTCCTTGTCCTTATGGGCCAATCCCAGTTTACTACATCAGACCATGTATGATAGTTGCGGGGGACTGAATGTTGGGGTTATAAATTTAAGAGTCTGAGTGCTCTAGATATGCTCCTTTTTAGACATGTGATTTGGACCGGTCAGTGGTAAAGTAGTTAATATTGTAAAAGTTTACTCCTTTGCTGGGAAATTTTTCCAATTCCATATGCCTTTATGTGGTGGAAAGAATTTAAATAAAGATTGTTTAAATGTTGAAACAATAAAATCATCAATGTCGTCAAGTTTTGAGCAATATGACTTTGGGATGAAGCAAGTAATTAAATGTAGTTGAATAATGAACACTAAAGATGAAGCAATCCATCCTCCTCCAATAGACATTCCTATAGGGTTTCCCCCTCCTTCCCCACTATAAAAAGAGGGGGACTCCAAAGCAAAAGGGCATCTCCTCTTCTATCATATTTTGTATCATTACTTGTAGAATTTTTGTATCTTACTCTAGCTTTAGCTTTTGTATACATTCTTGATCATGCATCTTGTAATTTAGTTCTTCAATAAATATTTCTAGTCCTTTTTCAAATCTTGGTTTTCTTTCTTTTAGAAAGGAATCAAGAAGGGAGGCCATTTAATTGTCAGCAAACTAAGATCTTTAGGATTCTTCCTTTTTCTAGTATATGGCTTGCTTTCTTTTTTGCTTTGTTCCATCTTTAATTTCTATAGATTGTGAGTAAGTTTCTATATCGGGGAATGGGGAATAGCCACATAGAAAAAGTTGACTAGATCTATTCTATAGGATAATACTTTTTATATGGTATTTGTTTATATTTTTTCGACTTAATTGACTTGACCTATTATTTTTGTTGGATGTTAGTTTTAGGTAATGAGCCCTCAGACTCCAAGACCTAGGAAGGATGTTTTGTTGGGATGTCTGGGCAAGGATTTGTAAACTTTAAGACTAATGGGTTTACAAGGAGTTTGACTTTTGTGATTCACTTGAGGATGTTTTACATACCTTCATCTAACTTGTTTTATCTCATATAGTTCATCAATCTAGTTTCACACAGGCCATGGTGGTAAAACCCATTTTCTCGATAACTTTTAGAATCAAATCTTCATTTGCAAGTTCTTTAGTGCAAACTTTCCATTATTTATGGTTAGCAAAACCAAACTCTCAACAATTGAAATTTTCCTTCTTATTATCACAATCTGATTTGGTTTCCAACCATTTTCACTCATCGACCCTTGGATTGATACCGTACTACCATAAGGTTAAACTCTAGGATTTTTCTTAGAGATTGGTGAGAAAATGACACACATTAATTTGGCACCACTATCGAGGATGACATGTGTTGATTTTCCAATCTGATCACTTGTATATATAGGTTTTTAATTGTTATTCTTTTTGTTTTCATAATTTTAGTTTGGTTTTTATAGTTTTTAGTTTGTCCCATAATTTTAATCTTGTTTCATGATTCCTTAGCTTGTTTGTTAAATTCTGACTTGTTCTATAATTTCTTTCCCTTCTTTCTAGTTTATTTTGTAATTTTCGTTCCTTGAAATTTTTATATTGGTTCTATAATTTTTATTGTTGTTCAATAATTTCTATCTTTTTGTATAATTTCCTTTCTTAGATATTTGTAATTTATATTTTCATACTAAGACCCATTCAGGTAGTGTATCTCCTCCTTCTTCCAAGTTTCTATTCTGGTAGTACTACTTTCCTTAGTTTATTTTTGTAATTTTTAGTCATGCTTCTTAGATCATCTTTGTAACTTTTAGTTGTTTTGTAATTTATAGTTTTGTAAAAGTCGTTTTTAATTTCTTCAAATTTAAATTTTTTTCTTTCTGTCTTAGATTCCTTTATGTAATTTATTTCTTCCAAAAAAGAAAAAAAAAGATCTTTCCAAATGGGGGTGGTGAACGCATTATGGTTCACAATATGAATTGTGTAGTTATTATAACCATACATCACAAGATTGCCCAAATGTGTCCCCTCATTTTGTGGTTTCACCTTGTATCATAGACACTTCCTACCAAGGTGGATATAATGAGAATTAGAATCCACAAACCTTTGTAGAGTATTGTGAGGAACAATGCCACACATATCAATGTGAGGGATACTATCACCAAGAATATTATGGGGGGTATGGTGAGGATCACCGGAAAAAATGGGGGGGGGGTATGAACCTTATAGTGAAAACCAATATACACCTCTGTAGGAGGAATGGATCAGAGACCTAGAAAAAGTAGTAGAAGAGAAAAAAGATATTTCAAAAATTCGACAAGCTTTGTTAGCTACTTTATTTGAGATCTAATCACAGAGATGCCGAGAGAAATTAGAAAAACTTAATATGTTTTTTTCCGACGATGACGATGATGATCCCATGTTTATGTCATTTATGTTAGAGCCTACCAAATGAGCACAAACCTAGGAGTTGCAGCCTTCATGCAATGAGCACCTTGGTATTGTGACCCTTCTGCTAGAGTCTTTGTTAGTCAAGTATTAAAAGTCATAGCAAGAGATTTGAACTTATCGTTAAGATCCAACCACTCCTCCTATCATTGACATAAATCTAGATTCTATCATTGATCAATCCACTTGGGTTGAGCCATATCTGGATAATGAACTGCCACCGCTCGATGATAAATTCGTACATGTTTTTGGAGAGATGCTTAGTCAATAAGAGACTTATACTCTACCACAGTCAATTTCTTTTTCACATATGGTTGATCTAGATGGGGAGAAACCATCAGTTAAAGAAAGTCACATGCCCCCACTCCTTTATTGTAAAAATTTAAACTCCCATTTTATTTTCTCAAGAATCTGTGGGAACATATTGCACAAAGTTACTTGAGCTACATGCTATATCAACAAGGAAACCCACTAATCCCATTGACCACAATGTTGATTGTATGATTTTTTAGGAGAACAAAAATATTTATAATGCTAATTTTATTGAATTTATTCCTTTCATATTAGCACCACTTATCTTGTGTGCAAATCTAGGTGATAAGAAGATACCTGATCCAGATCCTTCACCTATTCTTGCACAGTCAACACCTTATATCTACTACACTGACTTAAACTCCACCTTGAGTCAATCCTTCCCAACCCACATACATCGATAACACTTCCTCCACTGTTGAAGGAAGAATTATGGGTCTTACTACAAGGATTGTGGGGAAAAAGGCAACATCATTTTTTCCTACCTTAAATCTCCTTCAAGATTCCACGACCACCCAATCATCATATACACTGTGAACCTCCTCTATGCAAGGTTCCAACCCTGGTCAGCATTCTGTTAAGCTAGATGTTCTTTGAGCTACCAGGACCCCCTATGGATCTCCACAATTTTCTTCCCTCCACTTTGGATTTAAATTTTGCTGGTCAAGTAAAATTTTAAGTTTGAGGTAGTGGTGGGTCGTATGTACTTATTCCACCCACTCTATTTTCTAGTTTTTTCAATTTTCATTATGTTATGTAGTTTATCTTTAAATTTTTCAAAAACAAAATCATTTAGTTTTTTCCATTATCTAATTAGCCATGCCTTTATCTAGTTGACCATGATGATATTTATATTTATCAATATACCCCTTGAATGATGCAACTTCTTCTATAATATAATTATAAAATATGCCATTGATACAAATTATCCTATCACCTATAATCTGAATTAACACCATTCCTCCGAAAAGATGGCAAGCCATAGAGGACTGATAGGATTAAAAATAATGCTTCCTCATCTAAAGTTATAGATTGACATGAAAAATTTCTTGATTTAGCATAATTAAGAATTAATTGAGCTAATGTATGATACTACCAATGCTCTTAAATTCAAAAAAATGTGTTGCACAAAGAATATTCTATTTCTACACTTCTTCCATCATCTTTTTATCTCTCCATCTATTCGAGCAGTCTAATATATATACTTTGTGCCAAAAAGATCATAAGTTTTGCATTCCATTATGTTATTTAACGTGCAAGTATGTGTTGAAAAGGAAATTGATGGATGTACATGAAAAATGTATATTTGATGGCTTTCCAATTGGTCGGCTAGCCTTACGAGCCTATCGTTTTATCACTTCAGGAATCAACAAAAATGAGAGTCACACGGTTAAATATTAAAGAAGACAACTAAAAAAATTCCTTTACTTGTAGGGAAATGGTAATATTGCCAATGTTTACTCATTTGGTTGGGAAAGTTGGCCAATTCCATGTGCTTTTATGTGGTGGAAAAAATTCAAATAAAGATCGGTCAAATGTTCAAATAATAAAATTATCAATGTGGTCAAGGTTTGAACAATGTGACTTCAGGCTGAAGCAAATGATTAGATGAAGTGGACCGACTCCAAAGATGAGTGAATATTGCTTCCGCCAATATCCATTCCTATAGGGTTTTTCTCATGCTTCCCCTTTATAAAAGGAGGGGGGACTCCAAAGCAAAAGGATAAAACTTTTTCTATCATATTTTGTATCATTACTTGTAGAATTTGTGTATATTTCCCTAGCTTTAGCTTTTATTTACATTCTTGTTCTTGCCTCTTGTACTCTGGTTCTTCAATAAAAATTTCTAGCTTTTTCCATTCTTGGTATTCTTTCATCAGGAAAGGAATCAAGAAGGGCGGCCATTTCATTATCACTAGACTAAGATCAGCTGGGATTCTTCTTCTTTCTTCTATGGCTTCCTTTCTTCTTTCTTTTTTTCTATCATTAATTTCTATGGATAGTGTGTAGTTATCTATATTGGGGCATGCTATATAGCCCCATATCCATAGTTGACTATATCTATTCTATATGATGATACTTGTTAGATGGTCTTTGTTTGGAGTTTGGCAAATTTAAATGACTTGATATCTTTTTTTTATGTTAGTTTTGTGTAATGAGACCTTGAACCTCAAGACTCAGAACAACCAAACAAATGCAAAAAAATTTGGATGAGACCTCAGAGGGATCCTTTATTGGAATGTTTGGACAAGGATCTATAAACACTAGAACCAATGAGTTTATAGGAGTTCAACTTTTGTAATGCATTTGAGGATGTTTTGCATACCTTTATCTAACTTATTTTATCTCACATATTTCATCGATCTAGTTTTACCCAAGCTATGGGGGTAAAACCCATAACCGTGGATCTTTTATCATCTAATCCATATCAAACCTTTATTTTCCTATTCTTTAGTGAAAACTTCCATTATCTATTCTTAGCATAACCAATATCTCAACTATTAAAATTTTCCTTCTTGTCCTTGTGACCAGATTTGGATTTCAAGTGTTTTCCCCCGTCGTCCCTTGAATCGATACCTTACTAGCATAAGTTAAACTCTATGAATTTTGCTAGTGAGTGGTGCACAAACGATACACACCACTAATCCAAATAATTAAGAAGTACATTTCTAGACTTCACAAAGATGGATATCTAGACTAATTTTATTTTGAAGCAAATGAGACATGCAAATCTTGTTTATTAGGCAAGATGACATAAGCATTCAAAACTAGTAGTAGTGAAAGGTCAATTGACTTATTAGGACTCATATATACTGATGTGTGTGGACCTTTGAACACAAGTGCCATAGATGGATATCAATATTGTTGGTATGTATGTCTAGAGAGCCAATCATATGATGATTGTAATGGCGAATCAAATACCAGATTTGATAATGATAAAGGTAATTTCATCTATTATGTTTTTCTCAATCATGAGATGATGACATAGATATAATGGATGTCTAAAGAATGATGTTATTTGATGACATATGTCTTCAGGTTGAGGACCCAAACAATGAGATCATATATATGATTGCATAAATTCTTGTTCTGTCCCTAGTCAGATATTACTATTGAAACAAAATAGACGACAATAATACATAAGACTAGAGTGCATGTTCACTGATGACAGAGTCTCACTAGTCAAGATATGTGATATCAAGTGAAGCACACAGGTACTTGTTAGAGCATAGTGTACTAGACAAACCCTTCATGAGAATGATACATGGAGACCATGGAATGGTAGTTAGAATCAACTCTCGTAGTGATGGTGGTGATTGTGGTTCTTAGACCTAACATCACTACACTCGTAACATGCTATTTGATGCACATTGACATCATCAAATGTGACCTTAAGTAAGGGTTTCCATAAAGGTGATGCTCGAATACATTATGACACATGAGGATTGAGTGTGAGTGGTGTAGATGGAATTTGTCCCTCCTATAGGAGATTGATATCATGGCCGCTTGATAAGAGAGCTTGAGAAATGTATGGCCATACTCATGTGATTTAATATGCAACATGTGAACTCACATGGATATTAGACAGTCTGCTCTAGTTCAAGGAACATGGATTGAATGTTGAGAGGATGATGATTCCATGCCTCGAGTTCAATCTAGATATCAAAGATAAAGGAACTATATGATCATGATAACACTGATTAAAAATTGAAAGTTGAAGTTGTTCTCCAACTTTTCGTATTACTTGGATATCAAATATGTGTTGCTAAATACCACTCATTACTTGTGATTTCATAAGTTGGTTATGGACATTCACTGCTAACATAACTTGGGACCTATAGGGTCACACACACATAATTCATTTGGAATAGGAGTTTATTCATGAATGATGTTTAACTTAATTACTAACGTGTTTAGGTATTCAATTTTAAACAATAGGGGTTGAAAATTGACTGATTCGACTGTGAACCAACCGTTTCAAGTGTTGAACTGATTGATTTAAAGTGTCATGTGAACTGGAAGCAACATTGGCTGAACAATAGTTGAATCAGGGCATGAGCTGACCAGTTAAAGGTCTCAAATGACCAGTTCATGTTGTGAACCACCTGGTTGAATGATAAATATGACTGGATCAAGGATTGATGTTGACATCATGTTGTTCATTAATTGTATATTGAATGCCAATGTGATTTGAAAATGGAAAGCTACCTGAACTGATCGGTTCAAGGCTTGAACTGACCAATTCACTTGTGAATAGACCAAATCAACAATGAAATGACCGGTTCATCATTCTTAGCTTCTAGAAAATTTATGAAAATATGTTTGTTCAATTCTACATATACAAGAAGTCTTAACCCTTAGACAAGGAAACAAAAATATTATTGCCATATTCCTCTTAGAAAATAGATCGGGTCAACAAGAGATAAATACCTAGTCCTGGAGCAACTCGAGTGACAATCTCTTATAACAGTGTGTGAATTTCTTCAAGTTGCACATGGATGGAAACAACAATGGGTTCCTAGCTGATCACCATGGACAGTAGTTGTATGTGTCCTCCTAGCAGGAAGCAAAGGCCTCCTCACCTATAGAGTGGTCAACAAAGACCACTGGGAACTCCTGTCATTCTAGATGAATGGACAAAAAGAAGTTGTCCCTTCTAGTCAACGTACTAGCCCCGACTTGCTCTCCTAATTTTCTATCCCTTGCTATCCCTCCCTTTCATAGGAAGTAATTGTTCGAGCTCTCTTAGTTACCACAACTAGAGAGGACAACAATTGTCAGAAATATTGTTGTATCACTTGAAGGCCTCCACTACCCCTCTATTGAATGGAAGGTCAGGGTTAGGACTTCTAGTATGTGCATGAGTTGATGGGATGTATTTTTTCATATATTTTCTAGAAGCTTTGAACGAGGAAGCGATTAGTTCACTATTGAACCAGTTAGTTCATAGTGAATTGGTTGTTTTAAGCCTTGAATCCGTAAGTTCATGTAGCTTTCCCTTTTTAAATCACATTGGAATTCAATATAAGTTTAATGCATAACATGACATCAACATCAATCCTTGATCCAATCATATTAATCATTTAACCGGGTGGTTCACAACTTGAACCAGCCATTTGAGACCTTAAATTGATCAGTTCACTAAGTAAACTGGTTGGTTCATGCACTGATTCAACTATTGTTCAACCAATGTTGTTTTTGATTAACTTGACACTCGAAGTGTTTGATTCAACACTTGAACTGATCAGTTCACGGTCTAGTCAGTCAATTTTTAAGCATTGTTGTCTGAATTGAATACGTAAAGACTTTAGTAATCAAGTTAAACATCATTTATGAATAAACTCCTATTCCAAGTGTAACATGTGAGTGTGACCCTATAGGTCCCAAGTTACGTTGGCAGTGAATGTCCATAACCAACTTATTAAATCAAAAGCAATGAGCGATATCTAGAAGCACATCATTGCTACCCAAGTAATTCAGAAATTTGGAGAACAAATTCAATCTAGCATTTGTGATCAGTGTTATCATGATCATATAGTTCCTTTGTCTGATATATGTGTTGAACACGATGCATGGAATTGTCATCCTCTCAACATTCAATCAATGTTCCTTGAACTAGAGAAAACTATGCTTGTGAGTTCAAATATCACATATTAAAACACGTGAGTATGGCCATACATTTCTCAGTCTCACTTATCAAGTGGCCAGGATATCTGTCTCCTATAGAAGCCAGAAATCCCATCTACATCACTCACATCAATCCCCATGTGTCATAATGTATTTGAGCATCACCTTTATGGAAACACTTATTCAAGGTCATGTTTGATGATATCAGGGTACATCAAACATGTGATGAGTTTAGTGACTTTAGGTCTAAGAACCACACCATCGTTGCTATGAGAGCTGATTCTGACTTTCATTTGATGGCCTCCATGTATCACTCTCAAGATGGGTATGTCTTGTACACTATTCTCTAACAAGTACGTGTGTGCTTTACTTGGTATCACATATCATGAATAATGAGGCTCTATCATCGGTCAATGCGCAATCTTTTCTTATTTATTACTTTCATCTATTTTTCTTCAACAATAATATCTGACTAGGGACAAACAAGAATGTATGTACCCTTATCATACATATGATTTCATTGTTCAGGTCCTCAACTTGAAGACATATGTCATCGAGTAACATTTTTATTTATATATACATTATATCAGTGTCATCATCTCATCATTGAGACAAACATAATAGACAAATGTACCTTCATCATTATCAAATAAGGAATCTAATGTTCCACAATATTCATCATATTATTGGATCTCTGGGCATACATACCAAAAGAGTCCCACTTGCATTTAGAGTCAATCACCCAAAAATCTTATTCCAAGTGATCTTAAAATGTCCATCATGTTTTGCTATGCAAATGCTTTTACAACGGGTTTGCACATTTGCTTCTAGTCAGTATTTTGCAAGTTTCATATCTCCTTTTTGTACGACTTCTCATATGAGATAGATGTGATATAGTATGCTATTTGATATTATTTGCCTAACTAGTTGCTCCATTGTTGTCGTAGTATCTCTACTATGCCACTAATGGTTGGAACCTTTAACAAGTTCATCTATAAGAACTTCTAGATCCATACCATATCCTCTACAGTGATCATAACACCAAGATACTCAACTTCTATTTGTAGAATTTAAACAACTATCTCTAGCTTGGAACTTTTCCACTTATAGTTCTTGTTTTATGGTCAAACACAAATTTAGACTACAATCATTAATTTTCTTTGTCATTTTGGAAGCTTGAATCGGTGTAACCCTTTACACCCAACTCTTTCATATTACCATAACCAATGAACTAATCCTTTTAGTGCTTCTCAAGTACTTGAGGATGTTTTCTATGGTAGTCTAGTGACTTCCATTGGGATCTGGTAGATATCCACTCGTCATGTCCAATACATACGAGTCAACATGACGAGTACATTACATTTCATACATGATACATACAACTGTGAATGCATATGGCATCTTACTCATATTTTTCCATTCTTCACACAAATTGGGCCCCTGGTCTCTTGAGAGACTAATCCCATCAAACATGGAGATATTTTCTAGCATTGAGTCCAACATGTTGAACTCCTTCAGTATCTTGCCAATATATGTTCTCTTTCTTAGGTCAATAAGATTTCTAGATCTATCTCTATAGCTCTTAATTTCTATCACATAGGATGCTTCTCCTAACCCTTCATAGAGAAGGTACTTCTCCATCCAGGTTTGAACATTTTCAATATCATGATTTTATTCCCCATCATTATGTGGAATATAAATATGCTCTCACCAATGGTTCTAATCATAGTTTCCTCATTATTCTAACTTAAGTGAAACTTTTTTGACCATCTTTTCAAATCAAAGATTTTAGATCTAAGATGCTTGCTTCAATCTAAATATTGTAGCTTATAGACTTTATTTGCATTATATGGATTTATAAAACCTTTAGGTTGTGTCATGTACACATACTCAACAATATTTCTATTAAGGAATGTAGTTTTATTTTTCCAAATCTCATAGTCTTAGTAAGTTGCAACAACAAGCATGATCTTGATGGATTTAACCATGGCACCTGGTGAAAAGATTTCATTATGTTCAACATCTTGAACTTGTTTGAAACTCTTTGCAACCATTCTTCTCTTATACTTTTTTACATTACCATTTATTTTGTCCTTCTTCTTGTGGGCCTAATTGCACCCTATGGGTTTTACCCCCTCAGGTGGTTCCACCAAGGTCTTTCCTTGTTGGTGTACACGGATTCCATATTGGATCTCATGGCCTCAAGCCATTTCTCACTCTGGTCCCTCAATTACTTCTAGGTAGGTTGTTAACTCATCATCTATGACCAACTCACTGCCTTCTTGAGTTATCATAATCTTTCAAGTTCAAGGTGTGTTATACTAGAGAACAAGTTTTGAGTTACATATGAAACATGAGATTCCACAATAATTTGTGATTCTCCTTGTTCCTAGTGTACCTCTTCAGGTTCAATGTTTTCTTATTTATCTCAAATTGTTTTAGTTCTACTTTTCTCCCACAGTTTCCTTTGAAATAGCCATCCTATAAATAAAACACTTCAGTTGTCATATTATGAAAAGTAGTATTTAACAAAATAACATCTATATAATTTGTGGATGAAGCTTCTCAAGAAACTATTTCGTATACAAGATTTCGATCCTAATCTTTTTAAAAGGCATATCAGGACCTTCCCATGCCATATCTCATATAGTATTTTTTGAAACATTTTAGACAATACAATATTTTTAGTGTAAAGTGTGTGCCAA
Source organism: Alisma plantago-aquatica (assembly GCA_963693085.1). Lineage (NCBI taxonomy): Eukaryota > Viridiplantae > Streptophyta > Magnoliopsida > Alismatales > Alismataceae > Alisma > Alisma plantago-aquatica. The sequence goes on from OY856410.1 coordinate 647,659,439, forward strand.
AAAGGAAGTTGAAATATTAACTAAATTTATTGATAATCACACCATGAGAAACAAGGTGTGATTCCTTCTTTCTACACATAATTATGTTTTATGTGGAGTTCACTATGATACATTATCATGGTCTCTCTAGAAGGTCCTCAAACTCTTGGTTTGAAATATTTTAACATCGATCACATCGAACTGTCTTAATACTCTTACCAAGTTAGTTACGTACTTCATTCATGATCTCCTTGAACACTTCAAGATATTCATATTTGTATCTCATTAAATACAAATTATCATATCTACTAAGACCATCGATAAATTGAATGAGGTACTAGTAACTACCTTGAGCATTTATTTAAAAGGTCTACATACATCAGTGTGTATGAGGCCTAATAGAATACTCGCTCTCCCACTACATCTAGTGAGATGTGCTTCTATCATATTTCCCAGTAAACAAGACTTGCATGTCTCAATTTAGTTAAATAACCAAAAGAGTCTAGAAAATCATTATTATTGATTCTAGAAACACATTTCTCATTTATGCAATCTAGATGACAATGATATAGGTATTCATTGTTTGAGTCATTGAGTCTTTGAATATGTATAATTTTCTCTACAGATATCAAATATAAATGATGAGACAGTACAACTATTTCCATAAAAGATCTTATCTTTGAAAGAAAAACATCAAATATATTCATAATATTCTTGTCCATAAAAGATACATGATGTTTTTCATAAATGGTAGGTACATAATAGCAATTCATTAGTTCTATTACACTATGTTTAGGCACTGAAGAATTACATGCATCAACTCTTTCTATGCACAGATCTAGCTTATTTCTTCTCAAGTCCTGAAGTGGAGATATCTATCTCCTCCTTTCTCTTCCTCAATTTCTCCAAGTAGAGAGGGAAATTATCTTCCAGTGTCCAAGCTAGCGACAGTAGTGACAATTGCCTCCCTTGGTCACCGCTCCCTTTTATTTGAGTGAAGAAGACTTGGGCTTCTATCTAGATTTAGAACTCTTCTTCACTTTGCTTTTGGCCTTGGACTTTCCTTTGTCTATGCTGATCATCATCATAGACTTGGGCTTATTTTTCTTCATCTGTGCTTTAGTTGTTCTCAACATGCCAAGTAATTCTGACAATAGCTTGTCAAAATCATTCATGTTGACAAACAAGCTATATAACTCTGGCAGTGAATGTAAAATCACATCTGTAGCCAACACTTGACCCAAGGGAAATCCCAATCTAGCAAGATTCTCCACACATCCAATAAGCTTGAGCACATTGGGACATACTATATTTACTTTTGCCATGTTGCATTTAGTGGCTTGGAGACATCATATCTCTCTTTCCTTTCCTGATCTTGGTTCATGTTCTTAAGATGTGTTACCATGTCAATTACATCCATGTTCTCATACTGTCTCTTCAACTCATAGTCCACTGAGAAAACATCAGGTACTTGACATCTACGACATCTTCAGAATGCTGCATGTAAGCATCCATACCATCCTTAGTCATAGTGGCAGTAGGTTCATCTGGTTCTAGTGTTTCAAGGAAATAGAGCTTGCGCTCTTGAGTGACAACAATTCTCAATGTTCTAAACCAATTGAGGAAGTTATTCCCTTTCATCTTATCTTTATCAAGGACCATTCACAAAGAAAATGTGTTTGAGTCTTCCATTTATATTTTACAAAAGAAATTTACAACTTTGTCAAAAATGTTTTTTATTAATTTATTTAATAAGTTTGATGATATTAATTATGCCTTCCATTAATTATCGCTCCTACTACTTTGTTCAAATTGATAACCTTCACATATCAATTCATAAGATTGCAATGTTCAACCTTGTAGTGAGCCAAGATCCATTTTTCATCAAATCATGAGTCAACTTTGGCTGATCGCCGAGAACTTGACTATTTTAGTTAGGAAACTTTTGTCAATTGCATCTAAATGAAACTCTTGAATAGATGGTGTAAAAAACTCCTTTTCACTAACCATCTCTATGCTTCTAGGTAATTAATCTCACTAAGATCACCAAATTAGGCATGACACAAAATCCAACATGATAGAATATGCTCCCTTCTTTGGCAGACCCACATAACAACCATCACACTTGCACAAGATGGACTGCGCACCACTCTTTAGCGGATCCTAAAACTTAGTCGAACATGTTTTTCATGTGTGTTTCTTATGAAAAGCATATAATACTTAATATGTTTCATTGAGAGATTTAATATTTATATAAATACATATACATATCAAATTGCCACATACTTATAGTACATATCATATACATGATATCTCCACAAATGAGAAATATGGCTATGGCAATATAATTGTAATTCCTTGGAGCCAAAAGGAATTACTACCACCTATCATCCATATCATATGTAGAAACATGTTGTTGATGAAGGTCTATGCTCAAACCAATCCGGATTGATCAGTTAAACACTTGAACCGACCGGCTCACCTCCTAGTCAGTCAGTTGGTATGTCGGGTTGATTGTCTGGTCTCTGGTCCAAATGATCTCTGGACACCTCCAGACGATCAGTTGGGCAACCACCCGATCAGTTTGACTCCTTGTATTTTCTTAGTCTCCTCGTTCCCCCCAATCGGTTTGTCTTCTAAAACATGTGGCTTGTCTGGTGCAGAACATCTTCTTTGCCATAATAAGAATTAAAACTATACTATTTAACACATTACATGGTAATATGGAAACCTCAAGTTACATTCAAGCTATGCATAGGAAGAAGATAATTAATACTTTTACATATGGAAATACGAGTGAGGATCGGTATGCAAACTGAGATAAAAAGGATAAACAATCACCCAACCAATAATAGAAAGATCTCAGGTTTATTGGCCATAACCATCCTAAACATCCAAAATCAAAAAGATTTTAGGGAGACACACGTAAATTTCATATATATCATATCATCTATATATTAGTTGAGATCGTATGTGGTATTTAATTGGATATGCACATTAATCATTTTATGTATTCATGTCTTATGCAACAAATAAATGAAAATAGAAATTTGATCATATTGATTAAATCCCAAAGAATAGTAAATTGATGTGGCTATGATACCACTATTGAGAAATATGGCATCAGATAAGATAGCGGAAACAAAATTTTTACTTCCATATTCCCCTTAGATAGTAGATCAGGTCAACAACTATGTAATGGGAATTAGGGCTTGCATGACATATACCTCGTCTGGAAGAAAGTCCAGTGACAATCCCTTGATATAGTATCCAACTTTCTTCAAGTTGCACCTAGACAGAAACAACAGCGTCTTCCTGGATGATCACCGTAGATAGTGGTTGTTTGTGTCCTCCTAGAGGGCACACAATCCTTATCACCTCTAGAGAAGTCCACATAGACCACCTGGAACATCTATCATTCTAGATGAATGGACAAGAAGGTGTTTTCCCTTCTAGTCAGCGTACTAGCCCCAACTTGGTCTCTCAATTGTCTCACCCTTGCCACCACTCCCTTTCATGGGTAGGACTTGCTCAAACTCTCTTGGTTACCACAATTAGAGAGGAAAACAATTTTCAGAGAGATTTTTGTATCATTTAAAGGCCTCAACTACCCTCTACTTATAGGAGGGTTGGGTTTAGCACTTCTAGTCTGTGTAGGAGTTGAAGAGATGGATTTTTATGAATTTTCTAGAAGCTGCAAACAATGAAGTGGTTGATTCATTATTGAATTGGTTGGTTCATAGGTGAACCGATCAGTTCAAGTCTTGAAATGGTAGGTTGAAGTAGTTTTCCCTTTTTAAATCACTTTGGCATTTAATATATGATGAATGCACAACATGATATCAACATCAATGCTTGATCCAATCATATTGATCATTCAAATGGGCGGTTAACAACTTAAATCGGTTGTTTGAGACCTTGAACTGATCAGTTCACTAAGTGAACTGGAAGTCTCATGCCCAAGTTCAACTATTGTCCAACCAATGTTGTTTACAATTCACCATACACTTGAATCAATTGGTTCAACAATTGAGCCGATCAGTTCACAGTCCAGTTAGTCAGTTTTCAACCACTGTTGTTTAAATTGAATACCTAAAAAATTTAGTAATCAATTTAAACTTCATGAATAAACTCATATTCTAAGACTATCCTGTCCGTGAGACCCTGTAGGTCCCAAGTTACATTGGCAGTGAATGTCCATAACCAACTTATGCATCACAAGTAATGAGAGGAATATATCAACACATCATTGCTACCCAAGTAATTATGAAGTTTGGAGAACAAGATCAAACTATAATCTTTGATTAGTGTTACTGTGATCATATAGTTCCTTTGTCTTTGATATCCAGATTGAACTCCAGTCACGGACTCCTCATCCTCTCAATGTTCAGTCCATGCTCCTTGAACTAGAGCAGACTGTCTCAGATGCATGTGAGTTCACATATCACATGTTGAATTTCTCAGTCTCTCTTATCAAGTGGACAAGATATCAATCTCCTATAAGAGGGACAAATCCCATCTACATCACACACACTCAATCCCCATGTGTCATAATGTATTTAATCATCACCTTTATGACAATCCTTATTTAGGGTCACATTTGATGATGTCAAGGTACATCAAACAACATGTGATGAGTGAAGATATTTTAGGTCTATGAACCACAATAACCACCATCACTATGAGAGTTGATTCTGACAACCATTCCATGGTCTCCATGTATCATGCTCAGGATGGGTCTACCTAGTACACTATTCTCTAACAAGTACTTGTGTGCCTAACTTGGTATCACATAGCATGATTGATGAGACTTTGTCATCAGTCAACATACATTATATTCTTATGCATTACCATTGTTTATTTTTATTCAATGTTAATATCCGACTGGGGACATAACAAGAATGTATGTACTCTTATAATACATATGATCTCATTATTCAGAACCTCAACCTGAAGATATATTCCATCAAGTAATATCATTCTTTAGACATCCATTATATCTCTATCTTCATCTCATGATTGAGGCAAACCTAATATACAAAAATTACCTTTATCATTATCAAATCAGGTATCTAATGCCCCATTACAATCATCATATGATTGGATCTCTAGGAATACATACCAACACACTTCTTAATATTTACAATTGAGCTCAGTAGATATTTATATGTGCTAATGAATCACAAGTCAGAAAAAATTATAGTTTAAGTGAATTCATGAATGAAGTACAAAATTAAATGCATAAGAGTATTAAAGAACTTTGATCAGATCAAACTGGTGAATACTAAATCTAGGAGTTTGAGGCCCTTTTGAAGGATTGTCTTATTACATCAGAATGGGTTTCACTTGTAAAACCACAACATAATGGTCCTTTTAAAGATGGTAAGATCAATAATGAGTTTTGCTACTCTTCCAACTTACTTTTGGAGAAATTATCTAAAAACTGCAACATTTACACTTAGAAACACATGTAATAAATTGGTTCAAAAGACTTAATATTAGAAATGGATATGGAAAACATCCCAATATGTCTTTTGCAAATCTTAGAGGATGTGAAGCTTGTGTTAGGAAATAGTTTTTTGAAAACCATGGACCCATGTATGAGAAATGTCATTTTTTTATATGCTAACCAATGGATATTACTTATTATACCTTATGACAACAAAGTGTTTATTCTTAGACCTATTGTATATGTAAAGAAGGAATCAATTTCTAGAGTAACTAGTGGGAGGAGAATAGAACTCAAAGAAGTATGATAACAACAAGATAAAACTGAAACTATAGAGGTAAACATGGAACAAGAGGAATCATAAATTGTTATGGAATATCAAGTTCTTCTTGTAACTCAACAACCTCAAAGATCTAGTAGGTCTCATGTTGATCCAAAGAGATCAGGATTTATCATGACTCAAAAATGTGATTCTTTTGTCATTGATGTTGATGAACAAAAACCTATAATGAGGTTATTGAGGGACTAGATTTTGAGAAATGGCTAGAGTCTATGAGATCTGAGATGGTTCCCATGTATACCAAAAAGGTATGGACCTTGGTGGATCCCCCTAAAGGGTTAAAACCCATTGTATGCAAATGTATCTTCAAAAAGAAAACCTAAATGGATGGTAATGTACAAACCTACAAAGAGTGATTTGGTGTGAAGGGTTTCAAAATAGGTTCAACTTGTTGACTATGATGAAGTCTTCTCACCTATTTCCATGGTTAAATCCATGAAGACCATACTTGGCGTTGGTGCCTATCATGACTATGAAATCTAGAAAATGGACGCTAAAAATATTAACGATGATCTTCTTGAGGATGTGTACATGACACAATTTAAAGGTTTTATGGATTGAAATGAAGCCAGGAAAGTCTTTAAGATATCAAATTGAAGTAAGCATGTTAGTGCTAGAATCATTGTTTTAATGAGAAGCTCAAACAATTTTCCTTTAATAAAAATGAAGATGAACCTGATGTTTACAAGATAGTTAGTGGGAGTAAAAAGGATTCCTTATATTGTATGTACATGACATACTACTTGGCATCCCCACTCTACAATTGGTTAAAATATGGTTGGGAAACACCTTCTTGTATATGAATTAGGATAAGCATCGTATATTGTAGGAACTAAGATCTTTAGAGATAGATCTACAAGGCATTTTGGTTTTAGTCAAACTACATACATTGACAATATGCTAAATAAGTTCACCCGTAAGAGTCTAGTAGTGGAAAGTTACCCATATCTCATGGAATAAGTCTCTCTATAGCTCAATGTCACATTTCTTATAAAGATAGGACACTCATGAAGAAGATTCCATATGCATATACAATTGGATATGACATGTATGTGGCGGTATGTACATGTCCCAATGTCCTTATGCTTTGAGTATGATGACTAGGTACCAGTCAGATACAAGTGAAGATCACTAGCCTGATGTGAAGAATGTCCTTACGTAATTGAGATGAACTAAGATAACTTGTTTATTTATAGTGGTGAGAAGACTTGATTGTAAAGGGTTATACAAATGGAATCCTATAAACTAACAAGGACGATTACATACCTCAATTAGGCTTTGTTCTTTCCCTCAATAATGGAGTTGTGAGTTGGAAAATTTTCAAGTAAGAGACAATGGTTGATTATACAATAGAGGTTGAGTACATTGTTGCCTCGAGTATAATAAAGGAATCTATATGGATCAATATTTTCACTGGTGAACTAGGGGTGGTTCCATCTAGTGACAATGCAATAGAGCTATACTGCGACAACAATGGATCCATTACAAAAGATAAGGAATCTAAATCACATCAGTGTCACAAGCATATACTATAATGCCACCCTCTCATACAAGAAATCACACAACAAGGATATGTTTCAGTTATATGATGACTGTAATGCATATTTCATAATTGATTTTATTACTAATAAAGGAAATTACAATTATTATATTTGATTAAGCATGATATAATGAATAAATATAATAAAGAATGTATAACTCAATGAAAAGTTATTTTGAGTTAAGTATTTGAACGTGAGATCATGTACATGCTAAGTATTCATTCTTGTCAATATCCCTGGTGAGATAATAATCAGAAATTAGGGTGACAAGTTACATTATGATTGGTATGTATTTGACTAATGACTACATCTCATTAGTCATAATTTTTAATATCAATTCAAACAAAAAGACTTCTTGTGAACAACTATATTGTTTGCACCTTAGATTCAAAGTCAATACAATGATTACATGTTGTTTAATGTATTTGATACTATTGAATGTAACCTTAGATAAGGGTTTCCATACAAGTGGTTATTGGGTGTATTTTGATACACGTGGATCATCTTGAGCGATATAGATGGAATTTTTCCTTCTTATTAGAGTGATATCCCCACCTATTTATGAGTGAGACTATAAATGCATGTACATGCTCATGAAAATTAATATATTATGTTGAGATCACAAGTATCTCAAAAAGTCTACTTTAGATCCTGGAATAATGATTGAACTTAAGAATATGAAATTTTCATGCCTTACATTCAACTTAGATATTGAAGACGAAGGGACTTTATTATCACTGTAGAAATGGTCACATCACTAGGTTGAAGTTGTTCTCCTTCTTCTTCATTTTCTCGAGTGTCAATGAAGTTATTCTAGATACCAATCATTGTCTTTGAAGTCATAATATGGTTATAGACATCATTTCCATTGTAATGTGAGTGTATAGGTTTACACACATAGGATATATAGGAAAAAGGAGTATAATCACAATGACAAGATTTACTGGTTAATAAAAGGTTTAGATGATCATTTAGATCACTAATAGATTGACTAAAAGCCCAATTGGTCAATTGAAAAAGTTGAACTGACCAACTATACAGACCAAGTGATCAACTAGAAAGTCTGGTTGGTTAATTGAGTTTAAATCTACCCAATCAATCTCTGGATGAAAGGACAAGACCAACCCAATCAGTTGACTAACCACTCTAGTCAGTTGCTTCGACAAGTTTTAGTGAATTCACCAACTTATTCTCAGAAGTTATGATGCATTCCTCTTGATTGAGTAGACTGGTTGTGTGCTAGTGGTCTGCTGAAAAGAAATCACTACCTTTTCAGTTCTCATATTTTTATATATTATACTTCATTGCCTCTCCTATTTAAAGGGGCATGATAACCAAGTTTTTGGTTACACCTTTTAATACATGAACCCCAATTGTCATTACCCACAATGAGACAGAGAGGAGATAAATTGCAATGCCATGTTTCCAATTGAATAATGCTCCTACAATGGTGACTTTTATAGTACGATGTAAAGTTCTCATCATCTGTATAGACTATATAGAGACACAAGTGCTTTGGTGAATTTGTTGGGAGGACATCATCCACATCTAACCTTTTGTCATAAATTCTTTATGAGACATGAAAAGGTATACGTCACATCCATCTTTTTTTATATATGATTGTTTGAGAGACATACTCATGAGAAATGTGGAAAACATTTAACACCTCATTTGTGCATGTCTCTTCTAATAAAAGAGCATCATACATTGGATTTTCAATACAAAGTAAAATTATAAAATAATATTTTTCTCCCCTTTGTTGATATCAAAATAGAGAATACAAAAACCCCTAAAGGGAGTTACTCACCCTTAAAATATGGACAAGGATCCATATTTCAAAGTGTACAAAAATGTACCAATTGAAATAGATTGCTGAATTTAACCAATACTTCTACAAAAGAATGTTCAAATACAATGAGAGGAAAGGTAAGTCATTCATGATAAAGAGTTCTTGTAGAATAATCATTAAATATAATTTAAGCTAAATTTCGCTCCCCTGACCACAAGATTAACATAAATTGAGCTCGAAACAAAGAAACATGAACCAATATAATGATATCTAATGAAGAGATAAAAGAACACTTGAAACAAGTTAGTTAAATAATGTTACACCCAAGTGATCATGTAAATATGAAGCAAGATGAAATAAAAGCCAAAATGAAATTATTTAAAAAAGATCAACCAACAATCAACATTTTGGTGAAGTTCTTGCGTGACAAATTGCTTCTCAGTTGAAATGGACTTTGAATGAGAACAATCCATTGGAAAGGTTTTACCTAATGATTATACATCTTAAGATACACAATCCCATATATATACCAACTGAAAATTAACAATATGAATTTAAAATATACCAATTTAAAGACAAAAGAATAGCAAGATACAAGAATAGCCAATAAAAAATTTGACCACACACTAGAATGACATTCTACGAATCAAAACCATTTTGTTGTCATTTTTTGTTTTAAAAGTGAAAGTGAAAGCATAGCGACCAAATTCACTACAAAAACATCAAGTAACATGATTAATGAACAAATAAGAAATATCATTTGATTGAACAAACTTTGTTTCTTTCTTCTTCAGATTCTCATTGCTAGGAACATAACCAGGATCGATAATATGAAGTTGTTCGTATTGAATATATAACATATTTTTCAATATATATCTACTATTTAAATTTATCTAACCAACTTGTTAGGTTGTATTGTCCTTGAAAAGTATAAGAAGTCTTTCCTAGTAGAAATTAAGCATTTTCGAGTAATACAAAGGTTGTCTTCTAGAATAGAAATCTTATAATTCAATCAACATTCACTTAAGAGATAAGAAAAGGATCATAAAACTTGTTAATCCATAAAATTTATTTTCTCTAAAAGAGTAAAAGTTTTGGATTATAGCTGAGTAAAATGGGAAATAAGGTCACGCATTCTTTTATTCTTAGTAACATAATGATCATTTATCTCACTAATTTCATCATTCAAGAAACCAACAATGCTATTAGATTTCTTTTCCTTATCTTATATTTTAAATATATTTGGACATTAAATAAGTTCAATAAGATCACTTTTGGAATAGGTTCAAAATGATATGTCATTATCACCATAACGTGGAGGTTGTACTTCTTCCTCTTCTTCTTCATCATTTTCACGATTTTCAATAAGGAGATAATGAATAGCATGATAACATGATTCTACATCATCATTTGATCCTTGATTTTATTAGAATCCCTAGAAGAATGATATGCCTTCTTATATTCTATTTGATTTCTTGTTCTTCTTATTCCTCTTGAGTCATGTGCATTCATCATGTAGATACCTCCTTTCCCCATAATGATGACAACTATAAGAAGAAGATATCATTGTTTTTGTTTCAATGATAATTCACATTATTCTTACATTTAGAGTATACAACAATCTCACTTTTTGATTCACCATGTGAAGAGTAGGATGATTAATTTGAAGCTAATTATTTAAGAGAAAAAATATTTTCCTTACCTTGATTTTATTCTTCGTCTTGAATCTCGTGATTACCTATAAGTTCATCAAGTGAAAAAGTAGAAATATTTTATGATTCATCTATAGAGTAACTCTCATTTCAAACTTAGAGGTTAGGGAACACAAAATATTAGTAAGGGAATTCTTATCCTCAATATTGTTTTCAACATATTTTAAACTACCACTAATATACTATACCTAGAGTACATTTTAGAAATAGATCCATATATTTTCACATGAAGTAAGTCTAGCTTATGATAAATCATATTAATTTATTTTTTTAAGTTTCTTGTTTCACTCATGAGTAACATATAAATTCCTCCAAACATAATTATATTACATAGTAGGAAGCTATGTAGTAATCTTATAACCTTAGCATTTAGAGTAGTTTTTCCAATCCTATAGCTCAAGCTCTATTAATGGAAGTGCTTATGGTTGTATGATCACCTTCTAAATATGAAATATAATGCCGTAGAAGAAGAATTTTGCAACATACTGGATCTTGGACCCTATCCTAGAACTTTGACCTTTTGGACTTAGCCAAACAAGGTTAAGGTTTTAGACCTAAATGATGTTTAGTATAAACTAACGAGCTAATGCATGTATAAATCACCCTAATGCAATCTCATGTTTCACATTAGGCTTATGCCAATAATGGACACATAAAATCTGTCACATTATATAAATGGAGATTTCATAATAATGATATATAATTCTTTTGGTTGTGAATATCAAGATATGTGACACAATTGGATGAATAATAATGATGATGAAATAATATTATAATAAATATAATGATAAAGAGCCAAAAAAATTTATAATTCATAAAAAGATATTCCAAAAGAGAAATATAATGTGAAATTCGTGTTCCTTGGATCCTAATTAACTTGGGTGTCAAGTTTCACATTATTTGCACTATAATAACTACCCTAATCTCGTTTCACCCATAAATAGTATTAAGTGTCTTGGATATATATTATGATTTGATTTATTTAACACATCAAAAGTTCTCAAAAGGAAAATCTAATTGCATATTTGGATTCCTCATATAAAAAATAGATTGGGTGTCAAATTTCATTAATTTTGGGATTCATTTTTACCCTCAAATGAAGAAAGAGAAAAGATGAATAATTAATGAAACACTTCATTCAAAAATGATTAGGAGTTGATTTTAATGTGTCGTGCGAATCTCAACCGTTGGTGTTTGGATCGGAAAGCTCACGTGTTGTCTCCTTCGCGGAGTTAGACATGAATAGTTATGCCGCCATATTTGGATTTTAGATTGGTGTTTTCTCAGTTGTTTCTCAACTAAATCATGTGATTTCTCCGCCATTGGTTTCTAATTTAGATTTCGCATCTAATGACCCATGATTTGGGTGATTTCATTGAGAATCTAGAATTTACCCAAATCATGGGAAACACATATCCGTGGCCACTACCCTCCCCGTTGTTTTGTGCATCCTCATCTATAAATACCTATGTCTAATGCTTCCCTAGCTCCATTGCAACTTTCCTCTCTTCCCAATTTGATCGTTGATTGCATTTTTTACCCTGGCGAGTGCGATTTGTCTCTTACCTTGTAGCACCTACTACTCTCTCTCCTCACCACCTTCGACTAAATTATAGGTATGGTTGAGTTTGGTTTGGTCTTGACTTTCTTTCGGTACCTTCATTTTTTAGTTTGGTCGTGATTTGTGAAATCGCCTAATTTGGAGCCAAGTTCCTCAGCGCCATGGAATTTCTTAAATTTCTAGGGGACAATCCCCTTCATACTTTTACCGGTTTTCCCTCGCCCTTCACCTTCTTTTCTCTCTGTCCGCGCAGAGGGGTATTTTAATCATTTGACATTTTGTTTTGTGCCCCCAACCAAAGTCACGCAGGCTTGGCAAGTTGGTTGACTTGGTGATTTGGTTGCCTCCTAGTGGGCCAAGTCACCATTCGGCCCCACTCTCCCCCCCCACTCTCTCTCCTTCTTTCTCGTGTATATTAATTACATGGAATTTCTTAAATTTCTGATTGGTCAATTTTATAAAAATCATAACCTTTGATCTATTTGTCCAAAAATTATATATAAATATGTTTTGGAATAAAAAATGAGTTTTTTCAAATAAAAATAGTTTCAAAGCCTGATTTCCATATTTTCAATGATGGATTTTAAAAGGATCTAATTAATTAATATAAAAGCCCTAAAATTGGTAAGTAATTCATATGAACTCCAAATTTAGTAATAAATATGTTTTTAATCAGAAAAACCTAATAAGTTGATTGGTTCAGGTTTGGAGTCCAAAATCTGATGTTTTGTAGAAAGGTCTAGAATTAGGGTTTTAGTACATATATATGAATTTCAAACCCTGACACATGTGAGTAATTTGTCTTTAGGAAAGGTTGATCTTGGAAACAACTAGGTTGGTGAAGAAATTTTCTAGGACCCTGGTTTAAGGTATGTTTTCATCTCCTATTATTCCTTTTGAGCAATTCACCTAAATTATATTTCTCTCAGTCCTATGGACAATAGCCTACACAATATTCTTTCTTTTGAAAATTCTGGTTCATGTGAACTAATTTATTTGTTATTGATCTTGCAATCATATTTAGACATTCTCTTGGTCTTTTCATATACATTGTTCATGGTGGAACATTCTTTGGTGATATATTCTCTTTTCCCCACTTTTAAGGTCGATGTTGATTAGGATCGTGTGATCCCACTTATTGTATTTGTTGAATGCATGTTCCCATCTTTCTTATTCTCTTTTATTAATACTTATTCTTTTTTTATGCATCATGTGGTGACTACTAGTATAATGTTACATATTATTTTATGTGGATGTGAACATTCTGGCATATGAGTGCAAAGGTAATAATTCCTACACATAAAAATATATTTGAGTAGATGTGTATCCTGTCCTGCTCAGGTGGATGTATTTAGTTCCTACCCACTCCATATTTAGAGCAGATGTATACAGTTCCCGCTCACCTCATATTTTTGGTAGATGTGTTATTTCCTACCTAGATGCTATTATTGTCTAGTATTTTCACATGTGAAACACATAGATGCTTTATTATTATACTTTTCTCTTATTTATCTCTTTTATTGAGATTCTTTTCTTTTATGCCTGATTGGTTAGTGCTTTATTTTTCTATGGGAAGCTTTTTATTTTGATGTCCATTATGATTTGTATATTGCTCAATTTCCTTATTTAGTATGCACATACCAGCTTTTGATGATGCCATCTATTTTTTTCCTCTTGTTGGGGTATGCTTCCAACCACAGGTGAAGGACTTGGATGATATGGCATGAAGACTTGGACTTAGCTTATGGAGTTAAAGCTTAGAGACAATCTTGATATGGTTTAGGTTTCCTTTTACTTAGATCCATGTGTTGTATCTTATATGTAAACCCTTTGTGGGAGATTATGATGTTCTTTTGTAACCTTATGAAAAATTGAATATAGTCAATATTTTACTTCCACTGATATACTTTGGTTGTTTTGAATATCATTAATAAGATTTGAAAAGTTTACACCCATTTCGGCATACCTTTTGAGTATGTTTGGGATGGATGTTTTGTTCTTCAAATTTTTAGTAGGGAGTGGATCCCGTCTGGGTCCCACTCCTTACAAATTTCATAGGAAACTCCCAAGACATTTAGTTAGAGTCATTTGAAGAGAGTTGGTAGATGGACATATTCTCCTTCAAGGATGAGATAGTCCAATGGAGTTTCTCTTATTCATTAAGACTCGTTGGAACTCCTTAAAGCCTTCTCTGATCAATTGAAATCTATGCAGTGTGGGTGAATAGAGTCAATATCAATTTTTAAAATTTCAAACAAAAAATGTTTATTGTAACTTGCTGACGATTACAAACACCACATAAAACTAAATCATGAAATCAACTAATAAAAATCATAGAAGACAATGATTTTTAGTGGTTTTCATTTTGAGTTGTGTAACTCCACTGCATAGTTATTTTTAGAAAAGATCTCTATATTTTCCTATATTGGTACAAATTCACTATTGATTTTTGAAGCTAAAGATCAACCTCATTTTTTAGGTCAAGGGTAATTTTTTCCTTCTTTGCATAAGATGGATGATTGCCCTTGAAGAATACAAAATCCTCTTTTACATTTTCATGTAGCCTTCTCGTAAAGATTATCTAGAATGCTTTTTGGATACATCGTTCTTTCAGGAAATAGCTCCAAAGGAACGATCCAAAAAGGGAACAAGAAGGAAGAAGAAAATGACCAACTAGTTCACAAAAAAATACAATTAACTCTATAGAAGTAGTGACAACTTCAAAAGGCTTATACAAGGCAATACTTAAATGGAGTAGGAAAATAGATCATCCTTAGCCATTGTCTTTCTTGGGAGCAGTAGGAGATGGAAAACAAGCATGCTCAGATAAACTAGATAACGAAAATAGGATTCTTAAATGGAAAACTAGTATTCTTAGATAAATTATATAACTTACGGATAAAATGCTCAAATGTACGTCAAGTGTTCAAATGGAATTCATATATATAAAAACACTTAGGAATAGTGTAGATGACTACTAAGGGTGTTTAGGATGAGTTTAGTACTTAAATATTCCTTGTAGGATAGTAAGTGCAATTAAAATGAGTAATTTTCAACTATGTACAAATTTGCAAAAATGATGCTTGATCAACATACAATGGTGCAGTCAAGTTACACTTTGACTGAGTTTTTATATAGTCAAGTTACAATTCAACTTAAAATCTACCTGTCCCAAAAAAGTTCTAAACTTTAGAAAATTATTTAAACAATATTAATCATAAAATGTACCTATCCTAATGGGCATAAACATGTGCAAAACTAGATTTGAATGGTTGTTGATTGTTCATCACTTTTTCATATATGGTCCTCTAAGGCTATATAATTGTACTTGTAGAAGTCATAATTCTATGCACGATTTGATTTAGAGGCATCCAAACGTATATGTTATTACACAAACAACTTTATTAGATCTTGTCTAAGTTCCTTGATCTCTTGAAACGTTCAATGAACATGTTAATACATTAATAAAAATACTTTCATCAATGAAATTAGAGTGTGACATGCCAAAAAGCCAGCACCGGTCTAGTTTTATACGAACTAGAACAAGAGAAAGACATACAAGTCTAACTATTTCCAGACACCAAGGTCTGTTACAATTCACATTACAGAATAACTAGCGGGGGAGTCTATGTGTAGTGTCTGACGAGTCATGAGTGTATATATATGAAGATTAAAATAAGATAAATGCACAAGAATTTAGCAGCGCACAGAGATTATAATTGGTTTATAAATATAAATTTTATATTTCAAGTGGCTTATAGAAATCAGTAAGCGTTCAAACACACTTCATTTATATTTCAAACTTAATTGAATTATAGATTTCCCAATATATTGCTATAATTTCAATTTAAATTTTTGTAACGTGTGGAGTTACTATTTAAAAAAGGGTACAAATTAAAACATAAGTTCTAGTATTAAGATGATTTGTGAGAAGCAATAGATTGTATTCGTTTGCAATTTAAAACAAGGCAGATTTTCTCATGCAATCCAAGCTAATCAACCTAAAGGGTGAGAATCACACGATAGAGGTATGAGGCTCCAAATGACAAACAAGAAATTTTATTAGGATGTGAGAATTTGCTGACTAAAAATCCACTACAAAATTGTAAAACATAAGAGATACTATAGAACAGGATTAGAAGTACAGAGTGTTTGAAATATTAGGAATGAGAGAGAAAAATGAACTGAGATATTAATTGAATTGAGTGAGGAAAATTGAAGAAAATGAACATATTTATAGTCATCCCTCTTTTGGGTTTGCTCTGCTGAATTGTTATCAAATGCGACTAGTTTTTGGGCGCATCAAAACCCACAACAGCCAATTCGACCACTTATAGGCGCATTAGGCTGATGTGGCACCAAATTCTCTCAGATGTCGGGTGCATTAAAAATGCAATGGTCACTTTTACAAACATCTAATTCACGAGCAGAATTGGCAGGATTTTTGTCCTTTCTTATCAAATGAGCCTATCAAATGTGCGGTTCATTAGAGTACGTTACCGAGTGAACATTTTAGCTGTTGCCACATTAATGTGTTAGATATTTTTTTTTTTAAATAGTTCAATATTATTAAAAGAAAGCCATACGACATCTACAAAATAGACATCATTAAATGTGTTAGACATTTAAGTGCATTTACATGAAAAAATGAATGTGCCGAGGTTTAGGTAGATTCTTACAAAGAACGTGCTATTCTAAAAGGTACTGTGCTATTTTGATTGCTTTTTTTTGTTTGAAAAATTGTTATTTTGACTTTGTGGTTGTGGCATACTGTCGGTTACCAACCCCCCTTCACCCTGACTTCTTTCCCCCATGTAACAACGCATTTACACATATAGTATTGTGTACACGAATGGGCTACTGCGCCGACGAAATCCTCCACGATAATCCTGTTCATTTGTTATGTGCGACGGTAGCGTCGATGCTGCAGTAGATAATCAATAATCGGGGCGGTTTCGGTGGGCGGGCAGTAGATAATAATAACTAATATCAAGATTACCGTGCATGCTTCGCGCTTGTGTGTTCTGTGGTATGATTAACATCGACAAAGTAGACAGCACATGTCATGCATGAATCGCGGCATTAACCGGCTGATGAAGCATTGCCTTGAATTTACTTATGCATTCGTAATACTTGAAGTATGGTGTATATATGTACACGTCACCAACTGTAACAGAAAACGTAACCGAAGATCCGTTTAGATATGGATGGCCCAATTACAGTTATTTGTACTTATGTCAGGATCGCGCTCCCGACATTAATTCCTTGCATGCACGTCATTCCTGCACGGCGGCAATCGACAGCCACATATCAACCAATCCACATCAGAACTGGAAACGCTGGCCGGCGCGGTATCCTTTTCTCGTTTCTTCTTTGCTTCACACAGTAGACAATATACTACGAAACTACATCTGCATCCCGTTCCATGCAATAATTATAAACTGCCAAAAATGATATGGACTATGACATTGACAACCAAGTTGCATAGACATGCACAACTGTTCCAACTAGCAAATATTCGCCTACTTCCATCTGCACAATCCTGGAGTTGGGAAATATCAGCCATACTGTTGCGTCTCTAATAGCCGTCGACGTTGTGCCTTTCATCCCAATACACTAGACGTGGAGTTTAGGATTGTGGATATTTATGCACCATAACGCATTGATATATTTTTAAAAGGAAAGTTAAGGGAAAGCCATTATGTTAGGATTTAGTTCTTATCCGAATTGGATTAGAATTAAGTCCAACAATATTAGGAAAGGAAAAATAATGTTCAACTTGGAGTCCAAGAATTATTTCCTTCTCCTATTCTATTGTCATTCTCCTAGTCCTTATAAGAATAGACGTAACTTTCTTACTTCCTTACAGGGGGATGTCATGTACCTATAAATAGAGGTAGACACCATGGGTTATCGGTGTGCCGAATAGCGTCAAACATTATGTGCGCTAATACCGAGGATGTCATACAGACATCTAAGAAGGAAGAAAGCGAGAGTGGGGTACAAAATTCTATTGTGGGCACGCGATTGTGGAAGAACGACAATCCTTGTAATATTTGTGGTTGCTTAATAGAATTTTGTGGTCTTTTTCGTCAATCATGTTCTCTACTTGGTTATTTATTTGATGGTTATTGGCTTTGTCGGCGTGGGCAGTCGTAGCTTTTGTTGTGCAAGCTAGGGTTGTATCTCGTATGGTGTTTTTTTGGGCTTGGAGGGATTTCACGCGAATCCCAACAAGTGGTATCAGAGCGAATCTTGCTACGAGACGATCAGCGAGCACCGGAGGCACGTGAAGCATGACGATGTCGACTAGCAACGTGGGGAGTCATCATATTGACAAATTTGATGGCAGAAGTAACTTCAGTGTGTGGTGAAGCACGGTGAAGGACGTCTTAGTCCAACAAGGACTAATCAAAGATCTTGAAGGAAAAAAGTTAGACAAGATGCCTGAAGGTGACTGGAGGATGATGGAGCGCAATGCAATCAGTACAATCCGTCTGAGTCTTTCTGCTGAGGTAAAGTATTACATAATCAATGAGGATTTAACGAAGAAATCATGGAAGGTCTTACAAGAGTTGTATATGGCAAAGTCGCTGACGAACAGGTGGGTTCTGAAAAGGCAATTGTACAAATTGTGCATGGAAGAATGCACAAGGTTCGTCGACCATCTCAACGTCTTCAACAAGCTTGTCACACAATTGGTTAGCATGGAGGAGAAGATCAGCGAGAGAGATAAGGTCGTTTTCGTAGCATCATCTCTACCACAGTCATGGGAACAACTGGTGATGAACATTCTTGTTGGGAAGACTACACTCGACTTCAACGAGGCAATTGCATATTTATTGGAGGCGGAGTCTTTGAAGAAGCCATCTAAATCTTCCTCCTTGGGTGATAATGTTTTGGCTGTTACAGACGACATCTACAAAAGCAAGGGCCACGAGAAGAAGAATTAAAAGGGCAAAGGCAGACGTGTATGCTATATATGTGACGAGGAGGGCCACATATTAAAAGATTGCCCAATGTTGAAGCAGTTGAAGAGTGGATCTTGCTCGTTAGCAGAAGGATATTTAGAAGAATTGACTGTCATGAAATCAGGTACCAATCATGGGTGGATATTTGATTCAGACTCTCGCTACAACATATGTCCAGAGAGAGATGTATTTGATGAAGGATCTCTCCATCGGGCATGTGTGACTGTTCAATTGGCAGATGACAAACTCTACCAAATCGCCGGAATTGGAACAGTTACGTTCAGGCTGCATGATGGAGCACATCGCACATTGTCAGGGGTCCAGTATGTCTCCAGTCTCAAGAGGAAACTAATATCTGAGAGGGAACTTGAATCCATTGGTTGCAAGATTTCAAAGCAAGGTGGAGTCGTGCAAGTCACATGCAAGGGACAAGTGATCATGAAGGGTACCTAGTCCAAAGGAGCATATCGATTGGTTGGGGAGGTTCTAACTAAAAGAGGAGTAGTTGATGGGAGTTCTACCACTGGAGGCATAGATGAAGCATTGACATGTGAGGTGAGCTCAAAATGTGTTGCATGTCTTCAACTCTTAGGGGCGGTCACGTGCAAGGCTATAAGACTGGATATGAAATTTAACAGATGTAGAAGCAAAGTTGTTAACTGTTAGAAGAAGGAAGACGTGGCAAGACCAACCATGCAATACCAGCGAGCATGTGTAGCTCGGAGAAGGTACAAACCTATGGCATGGAGGGCCAAAGGAATGAAGGCTGCAGTTATTCCAACTGTAGGTGGAGGCGGTGCAGTTTCCCAAACTGTACAACTTGAGGAACTCTCAGATGAAGGGTCTGGGCAGCCATGTCTGGACACACACTCCGCATAGGTGTGAAACGGTTGAGTGCTTCCAAGGGCAGAAGAAGCTTCCAAGGGCAAAAACAAATAGAAGAAGAACGGGAGAAAAATTCTTGAAGGAGCAGATACTTCAGCGGATAAGATCCAAGGTGGAGATTGTTAGGATTTGGTTCTTATCCAAATTAGATTAGAATTAAGTCCAACCATATTAGGAATGGGAAAATAATGTCCATCATGGAGTCCAAGTATTATTTCCTTCTCCTATTCTATTGTTGTTCTCCTAGTCCTTATAAAAATAGATGTAACTCTCTTACTTACTTACAAGTGGATGTCCTATACCTATAAATAGAGGTAGACACCATGGGTTATCGGTGTGTCGAATAGCGCCAAACATTGTGTGTGCCAATATAGAGGAAGGCATACGAACATCTAAGAAGGAAGAGAGTGAGAGTGGGGTACGAAATTCTATTGTGGGCAAAGGATTGTGGGAGAGCGACAATCCTTGTAATCTTTGTGGAGTTATTTAATAGAATTTGTTGGTCTTCTTCGCCAACTCAGTTCTCTCGTTGGTTGGTTGTTTGTTGGTTTGGCCTTTTGATTGGGAGGTCATTGTCACTTTTATCGTACAATCTAGGGATGTATCTCGTGTGGTGTTTTCTTGGGCTTGGAGGGCTTTCGCATGAATCCCAACACATTAACCCGTGAAGTATAACAATTAACAAGAACCTATGTCTTCTTAGGTATTATTTTAGTGGGAGATTTTGATAACACCCAAATTAGTGCATATTTTCTATGCATTTTATCTATAGTTTTGTCCCACTTTAGTCTTAATATGCACTCTTTTGTTCATGTTTTATGCTTTTTGTCTCACATTAGATAAAAGTAGTAAAAATAGCCAATAATGTAGCTAATTAGCCAATTTTGACTTTCAGGCACCGAAACTAGCCAATTTTGGGACTCTTAAGTACTGAACCTGAAAAGACAAGAATTCCAGCAGCTGACTGATAGGGCCTGGCCGATACGGCCCGCCGACCGATACAGTTGCCGCCCGATACAGCCTGTCGACTGATACGACCACTGACCGATATGGTTGCTTCCCGATACGGCCTGCCGACTGAAACGACCCGCCGATCGATACGGCGCCGCCGACCGATACAGCCCCGCCGACCGATACGGTCCCGCCGATCGATACGGCCGCCACCCGATACGGTTCCGCCGACCAATTCGGCCGCCGACTGATATGGCCGCCGTCCGATACGGTTGCTGCCTGATACTGTCTGCCCGATACGGTCTACCCGATATGGCCTGCCCGATACAGCTGCCTAACACTCCCCCTGCCCGACACGGTCTTCGGGTGACAGTCATATTGGCCAACCTGATGCCTCAAGATCAAAGCCACGGATGAAGGACACATGGACCAATAAAAGCTACAACTCTCATCAACTCGCTGCCTATAAATAGCAGCTGCCAACCTACAGAGCAAAGGGGAGAGCCGAGGGGAGGAACCTGCAAGAGCTAGTGCCTAGACCAAGGAGCTAGTGTGTCGAGTTCCCTAAAAGTCTGCTGCCCGATAGGGTCTTGCCTGGTAGGGTCTTTCCCGGTAGGGTCTTGCCCGATAGGGTCTTGAGAGAGAGAGAGCCGAGGAGTCCAGAGGGATGAAGAGAAGACCCAAGGGGCGAGATCCAACATGCACAGAGGCTGAGGAGCGAGAGCCACCTCTCCTTTACGGGCTATATCTCTTTCCTCTTCTCTTTCATTCTACTGCATTCCTTTGTTTCTTCTACAAATGATGTTCATCCATCTTTGTTCGGTGCTAGCTATGCTTGTCTATGGCTAGTTAGCTCCTTCTTGGCTATGTAGCCCGATCTGGACATGTATATGTATTTTTTCCTTAAGCAAGTAGATTCATATCAGATCTAGTATGTTGCATGTTCTATTTTCTCTTTCCAAGTTATGATTGCTAGTTTGGTTGATCTCTTACTCGCTTGAACTGCTGTTTCTGCCTGTATCGAGAGATCTGTTGTAGGAATAGCTAAGAGACGATAGTTTGGATCTGAACCCGAGAGGAGGATGATCCAAGGTATTCCGTTCCTAACACCCCAGAATATCCTAAGACCCGAGAGGGAACTTAGTGTATTCCGAGGTGTTGATATGTCATTCCTCGAGAGAGGGTCATTGACATATCGTTGATGGTTTCAGTCACGCATCACGAGAGTGAGTGGGACGACCCCACAGGACGGATCCCACTGTGCATACTAGATGCTTGCTTGGGTGTTCGAGGGTTGTCTATGCCCCAGAACGAGTGCCTAGACTACCCCGTTTGTGATTACATAGCCAGGAACTCTCTTTCTCTGATTAGTAGACTCACGAGCTCTGTTTTGTTTTGTTTTCTTTTCTTTGTTTTGTTTTATATCGTGACAACCTGCTAGACTAGTTCTAGCAATTACTTTTATCGACTATCGTCTTGACTTATCTGACTAAAGATCGAGATCTGTGGCGTCCTAAATGTCACCACGTCCCTGTGTTCGACCCCGTATATGTACTTCGACCTCGTAATAAATTTGCGGGGGCCTAGAAGGTTTCGGGTTATAAATTTAAAGCTTGATTCCTTCCTTTGTCCTGCGTTCATCCCCGGCAGCGGCGCCAAAAAGGCCCGAAGCGTATCGCCCGAGAGGGTGTGTCACCCGACTTGAGTGTATCGGCCAGGTCCTTGAGCAATACAGTCGGCCGTCATGCGCGCCGCTCGAGAGAGCGTGCCGCCCGACACGGCTGTATCGGGCTAGGCCCTGTCTGGTATCAGGAGGGAGAGCCGCTGTAGTCTGTCGCCCTTCTACATCAAGAAGGTGACCTCTATCTTTAATTCTCTTATTTAATTCTATTCTTACGCAATGTATTAAGACCCTTAATGTTTATGGAATAGAAAAGGTTAATTACTTGCTGCTCTATGCTTGGTACAATATGTTGGATGACTGCTATGTTTGATATCTGAACTCTAGCTTGCATGTTTGAATTGCATTTTGCTTATCTACCGAATCGTGTTTTCCCGTCGCAACAACTTTGAGAGTTGTGTTGTGGCTCTAGTGTTTGGTCTGATTCTGGAGTACGAGAGTGCCTGGAATGGAGTAGTTTCAGTAACACTCCACTCTAACTTAAAGCCCAGCAACCTCAAGAGGGGTGTTGACGCTTGGTTAGAGGTACCCGCTCTGAGAGGAGGGGTGCAGGATGTTGCTGGTGCCGCTTATTTTGCTGAAGTCTTATCCTTCATACCTTGCTCTAGCTCTAGGTTATCTTTCTGTTTGTATTGCATGAAAACCCCTAAAAACTGCTAAATGACTAAAACCTTAAATCTTTCTAGTAGCTCCACTTGGAGATAGTTTTCTTGTTGTGATTGCGGCATCTTATTGTCTCCCTTCTAGGGAATTTATTATCTCTTTATACCTGCCGGAGTGTAGCGTGTCGATTCTAGGTTCTCAACACTACCACCCTTGTCCCTGTGTTCGACCCCGTATATCTATTTCGACCCTGTAAGAAAAGTTGTGGGGGCCTAGAAGGATTCGAGTTTATAAATGTAAAAGCTCGACTACCTTAAATCCGCCTCCACTTTTGGACGCGCGATTTAGTCCGGTTAACTTTTTGGCGCCATTGTCGGGGACAAGCCAAAACGGCACTGTTGACGAATCTGAACCCACTAACTACACTCCCGTGCCTCAAGCTTAGAAATGAGTTTGACCTCACTCTTTTTCTTTTTCTTTTACCTTATCACTATTCTTTGCCTAAAATTAATAATTCTATTTTCTAAACTTGATTTTTCGTGCTTTTTCAGGAATTCTCTGAAAAGCGGTGATCTGTCCCACTGAACACCAACTCCAACCGTGATGCCACCTTACATGGAGCCAC
Organism: Alisma plantago-aquatica; assembly: GCA_963693085.1. NCBI lineage: Eukaryota > Viridiplantae > Streptophyta > Magnoliopsida > Alismatales > Alismataceae > Alisma > Alisma plantago-aquatica. The sequence goes on from OY856410.1 coordinate 647,683,526, forward strand.
CCCATTCTGAAAGCAAACGCCAAGAGAGGAGGCCTGTTTCGCCTCCACCTGAAGGCAACAACCGGTACGACGGTAATGATCAACAAGAAGATCAAGGATTAGGGGATCATGAGGAGGACCATCATCGGCACAAACATCGCCATTGGAGGCACAAAAGAAATCACGACAATCAGGAACGACACCGAAACGACAGTAACTGTAGAGGAAAAGGATGAAGAAGAAGCCAAGGACGTCCAACTGAGGACGGAAAACTCAGTGCTTCTCGGGAGGCAACCCGAGCTGTTTTTAAATTCCTAGTATAGGGTGCATTTACTTTCAAGAAAAATGAACATTATGAACATTATGGCATGTAATAAGGCCCGAGTCAGCGCATGCGCCACATTCGCTGACCCTTATGGGCCACCGCCTTAGTTTTATAGACCGGGATGGGTAATACCATCTGAGTCCGGGATCTTAGTCTTCGGCCAATGATGTTTTACTCATCGACCGCTTTTAAACCACTTTGTTTTCGTGATGTATCGGGAAGCAACCCAACCAGTGCTATGAATGCGCCCATATCGGGCGGAGGAATTTTGGGGATCGCAAAGGCCGGGACAGATGACATTCCTAGATGGCATGCACCTGTGACGGTCGTGCCAAAGGACTGATCACCCTTATGCCGACGGATGGACTAGCCGTCTCGGGAATGAATTACCCTAACGGCCGACACGCGCCCCGAATTTACTTGTTTCACCCCGATTGAGTTTGCTATATATAGGGGCGAGTTTTTACCGTGTCAGGCTCCTTGCCCTACTGTTTTCTCGGTCCCGTATTGTGCTAAGACCTTGTGTTTTTGCTCCTGTGTCGCGTAAGACTGCCCTACTCTCGTGTCGTGCGGAAGTACACATCACAGCAAGGTAAAGGCCGATAGACCCTATCACCCCACAGACCATGCCGCCCGACATGTTTCACCCTTAAGCACATAGCTTATCAGTCTTACAGTTCCTCGCTGAGCAGCATTGTATCGCCCGATATGGATGTCGCGCAACGTACATTTTATTCACGATTGTCCGATACACCATATCGGGCGACACGCTGTTTTCCTTTCAATAAAACCTTATCGGGCATCTTATCTTGTGGCCATCATATCGCCCGACACGCCCGTATCAAGCAACAGACCTTACGCGTGTTCATCGCCTTATCGCCCTATTCGTATCGCGTGTTTTTCTGACGTAGCGGACGATACCCACCTCTAGTATCAGGCACAAGGCTTCACCTCTGAAACCAGTGTGTCACCCGATACGGGGAGCGGGACAATTTTTGTACAAAGAAGTACCTGGTCGCACTCTTATCCTTTACATTTTCAAATCATCAACACGTTTAATTGAGGTATTTTCTTACAGAGATGGCCCACATCAAGTCAACTGTTGTCCCTGTTGATGCACAAGGAAGAAGGATCTACCCCACAACTGCAGCAGAAGCACCAACTGCCGGGCAGAAATTCCCGAACCCAGGACCAGTCGGGGCGTCGACATCAGAGAAGAGGGCTAGGGTTGGAGAAGTGGCAGCTCCAACACCGACACCTCCAGCAGCAACGAGACTCCCAGATTTCTCTTCGGGGAGTTTCGAGCCAAGAGACGACGAGCACACTCACCGATATGCTGAACTAGCGACCAAGGTCTATCGACCGAGCAGATTCTGCCATCAGGCCTCATTTGCTGAACTAGGGATCGTGAAGAGGCTGAAGGGCGTCCTCGCTGCGGCAGGGCTGAAGAAGATATGTTTCATCCGATCTTCTTCTTACACCAAACTGACAAAGGTGTTTATGTCTTCTCTCCACTGGGTGAAGAATTCTGTGGCGGAGAGAGAAGAATTTGGTGGGCCAGACAGAATCCATGCCCGACTTTACAACTCAGAGCACACTATCTCCGAGAAGCTGCTGAATAGGATCTTCTCTTCCAGTGAGGAGGAGGAGAATTTGATGAACAATGGTGAGAGGATCACCGAGGGAGACGGGTTCAATCCCGTAGTGCTCTGGAGCAAGCTAACCGGAAAGTCTTTGTTCAATCCAGGAAGAAAGATGGTGGCAGTGCACTCCTGCTTTTGGAGGATAGTGCACAAACTGGTGGCATGTTTGCTGTTCAGCAAGAATGAGTCCAGTAATATCTATACAGAAGAACTCCACGTCATGTGGTACATAATGGAGGGCCGAGTGATCAACCTCGGGCGGTTCTTGCTGAACAAACTGCACTCGATGAAAGAAACCACCAAGGAGTACTGCATGGGTGGCATCGTCAACCTAATCGCAGAAGGACTCGGGTACCCAAAAGAGCCACGCAGCCTTTCGAGGACGCAAGGCGATGAGGTGTTTGACACCAAGTACCTGATGAGGACCAGCATCATTAGGAAGGAGGGGAGAGACTATTTCTACAAGTTTTTAAGGACGGACTTACTCCTTCCACTCTCTCGCTGTGCCGACTATGACGTAGAAAAACTGGTCTTCACCGCCACCGAAATTGAAGCTGTAGGAAATGATGCAGCTCACACCACCACCATCAGGGCCCAGAAGAGGGCAGCTCTAGAGTTACCGACGACAACTGCTGACAAAGTTGTCATCACTCCATCTACATCAGCCACCGTCACAACAAGGACGGTGGTAGCTGAGAAAGAGCTGGTGATCGTTGAGGTCATTGAGACACAGACTTCGGGAGCTTCCACGGCAGAGACGGTCACAGCCCCCATCACTACTTCAAGACCTACAGGGAAAGGAGGGAAGTTTCAACATGGCGACATCAACGGGATGTTCAACGAGATCTGGAAGGAGCTCAGAAGAACACCGACACCGCCGCTGAAGTCCCCACCTGCAGCAGTTGAGGAGATCTCCGACAGTGCAGAGGTGGAGAAAACTCCGCCCTCACCACGACCATCCCCACCTAGACGAGAAGGCAAAGTGGTGACAACTGCAAAAGCGCCGACGCCTCGCCTGGCAGCATCTAGATCGCGAACCATTCTGATAGATTCTACCTTTCCTGGGAGACCATCGCACGAGCAAGATGTCGCGAGGACGGAAGGGGGACCCATCAGAGCTTCCCCGTCACTCAGAAAGATGCTCGGGTACGAGTTCAATAGTTTGCGGGAGGTAACGAATATCAACTCTGACATTTGTATTTCCCTAACCCGCAAATTTGCGTCTTTCCAAAACAGGCTGAACAGCCAAGAGCGAGAGCTACTGACTCTAGCGAGCCTTCCCAACGGACTAGAATCCTTGAATGCAACAATGCAGCAAGTTCTCCAATGACTCGACAAGATCGAGGAGAAGCTGGACAGAAGTGACGACCATCTGCGCCGAAGGCAGCCGAGAAGGTCGTCGTCACCACCCAACCATGGCTCTCCTCCTTCTTAGTCAGCCTCTCCTTCAGGAACAACGTCCTCCCCATCCTCCAACGGGCGATCCTTAACACCCAAGGAGGGGACGCAACATAGCTCAGCCGAAGGAGCCCCAGCCAGACAAGAGAGCCCCTTAGGCTTGGGAGATGCAAACATCTCAGTCCCCCTAGATGAAGCCGAAGATGATAGCACAGATATCAGCATCGGGGGAGACTCATCCGATGAGTCTGAGGGAGAGAAGGGGGATGTCTACACAGTCAATAAGAGACATCTTCCCCAAAGAAAACACTCGATGGAGGACAAGTTCCGTGAGCCATCCGAGATACCCTCTTTCGAGATGGCCGACTTCGATAGGAGAGCCATCGGACACCTGACGATCAGAGACCAGAACTTGCTGAATAAGGTCTTGAGATCGCAGGCAAATGAAGACGACGTCATCTATACCGACGACTACCTATCCATGCGACGGGGAGTTCTTCGAAACATGTTTCGCACGCCAACCTTCGTCGGCAAAAGACTGTTCAGGGTCCTGGAAGGAGCAATAATAGAACGTACCGACAACAGGATAGGTCGGAGAATGATATACAATGCCACCATGGCCATGGCGAGAAGTCTGATGAAGGGAGATCCAGGCTCCCGTGTGGTGGTCGACATGTTGCAGCACATTGAAGAGCATAGACCAAACCTTATGTTGGCCCCGTATAAACATCACAAGGTGTGGTTCCTCTGCATGGAAGACCTCAGGAACCACGACCTCCAGTTGCTGAGCTGCAGCCGCAGCGAGGTGCCACGCTCTGGGGGTGTTTTCTGCCGCCCGAAGGACAGGAAGCTGAGACTACTGACACTGCGTCTGCTACGAGCTATAAAGCGAGGAAGCCAACATCATCAAGGTCCTTGGAACTTCTTTTCTCTCTGAGACCTCCCCATTCAGGAAGAAGAGGGGAGTGGAAACAACGCTATTGTCATCCTGGGTGCCATTGAGGCACTCAACACATTTGGAAACCTGGGGGTCCTTAAGGGCACGTCCTTCTATCAACGCAGGAGCATTTACGCCATGTTGCTAATCAAGGACAAGCGTTATTTCTGGGACACAGGGGTACCGGAGCAGCTACTGGATAGTGACCTGGAAGAAGACTCTTCTCAGTCCAGCAGCTCCATAGAAAAAGAAGAGGAAGTGGCGACCATCAAACATGGGGCAGGCAAGCAGTTGATGGTCCTGAAGAAAGTGCACGGGATGGAGGACACTGCTTCGCCTAAAGCTTCAGAAGGGCTGATCTCAAATTTCAACCGCTTTTCGTGTGCAACTCTCACACAGGAGCAGGTCAATATAATCCAGCTGAAGCTAGCTGATTCTACCCCATCGGTTGTCGCCTTTCAGACAGGAGATGTCGTAGTCCCGGTTGACGATCTAAGGGACATGGTGAAGGAAGGAGGGTGTTTGGCTATAGCAGTTGCAGTCGCTTACATCCAGTATATACAGCCAAAGCTAGAAGATGCATACATAGCCCAGCCCATGCTTTTCAACGACGTCTGCCTCGCCGACGAAACAGGAGCGAAGAAAAATTTTCTGGCAGAATTGAGAGGCAGGATCCCAGGCACTATCTTTTTGCCAATTCTGCATTACAATCATTGGACGCTCCTAACTGTGTACACCCGACAGTGAGCAGGAATTTTCTACAACAGCTCAGACAGCAACAAGAACCATCCAGTGCCGTGTACATCAGAACCTTTGACACCCGTCGAACGCCTGGTCCGAAAATACTACGACGAGGTGGCAAAGATGATCCAACCATTCATGAACATGCAAGGAGGCAAATGTCATGAACTCTGATTCTGCCACCACAGTCCGCAACAACTTCCCTTATCCAACGACTACGACATCTACATCCTGGAATGGATGGCAAATAAAGAAACGCCTGACTAGCTCAACCACATCGTCTATCACAGTAGAAGGGGCAAATATGTGTGGGAGCTTCTATCTGATGCAGGCGCAACCTCACTGGAATAAACATTACCTCACCTTATCTACTTCACAACTCTGGGACAGAGTGTGGAGCAAGTTTGGGGGGGGTACCATGTACCAGTGAGGGAGGTACAAATTATTGTCTGAATTTTCTATCTTAATCTTCTTCATTCTTTTGTCTCAAATACTTTATTCTTTTGATTCTTTCCTGTATCATGTGTACATATATTTGTTCATATAAAAATTTTTAAAAACCTGAAGCAAAGTCGCTATATTAGTAAAAACTTGATGCAACTGCTTGCAAAGTTTGTTTTCTTAATGCTTAATGTGATACAAGTTCTGTTCTATCTTTCTGATAATGCTTCCACAAACAAACAAAAGATTACCTTTTTCCATGCCAAAAATTTGGAAAAAATATAATAATCTCGCAAACAGCTAAGAGACGAGTATGGAGAAGGAAAAAGCTGCCCAAACAGCAAGAATCTCTTTATTTCCCCTTTATCCAACAAAAATCCCAAAAAGAGAAGGTGGCCTTATGAGAGTGAATAAAAGCATGAGAGTTGTGCCCAATAAAAGAAAAGAAAATATATATATATATATACACACTTGTTTTCCAAAAGTACCCATCTTTAGGCATGGTAGATCTGGGGCAGTGGTACGTAGGATGTGAAATCATTGCTCTAAAGCCAACTGGCTTGGACTGCAGGGACCACTTGCCCGTTAACGGACCCTTACCTGGATGGACTAATGGGAAATAAGATGAAAAACCCAAAAAAACTCAGCCTACCCTTTACACAACTTTCTACCCTGAAAATAAAGCTGTTTGGTGTGGAAGCTAACTTCAGAATCATACACCAAAGTCCCGCTGAAGCTGTAGAGAAAATTTTTACTGAAATAATAAGGCAGGAAACGCAAGGTCTTTTGTTCATAGTGGGGCAACATTATCTCTAAAGGCATTACTATACTTGCTTTACCTCTTAGCCTAAAAGCAAACCAAGTAATAAAAAGCATCACAAAATAAAGTTTAAATATTGATTGAGGACAATCAAAAAGCTAAGTTTGGGGGAGTTGATAACACCAATTTTTGTGATGTTTTAGACTATTTTTCTGTCATCAAAACTGCCTTTTTAGCTATTTTCCTCTCTTTTATATGCACTTTCACAATAATTTGCCAAGCAATGCTCTTAATCCAATATTTCCATTTTTGCAGAGTTTTTCCTCATTTTGGTACAATGAGGCCGTCCCGGCCCACAAATAAATCCAAGTCTGTTTCAGACTTCCTGATGATCGATACGATCGCTGCCCGACATGGGCAGCGCAACACAACGACGCACGACATAGGGATGTCGCACAAGAGGGAGCTGACGAGCGATACGTCTTTTACCCGGTAGGGAGCCCGAACTCGCCCGACAGCCAAAGCCTGTCGCCCAAAACGGACCACCCACTGACAAACACCGCCCTCCATGTGACCGACGCCCGACACCCTGTGTCGGGCAATACCGGTATCAGCCATCCACTGACTCCACGACGAATAAGGAGGACATGTGGCGCTTCGAGCACCATACCTTCCCCCAACCGCTGCCTATAAATAGCAGCTACAGGGAGCTGAAAAGATAGTTCGGATGGTTCGGATAGCTTTGAGTGATCTTCGGAGGAAACTACGAGAGCAGGAGTATCGCGCCCCAGTGCTCGTGTCGGGCGACACTAGGTGAGCCCTTCCTCATCACGAGAGGGAGGGGATGGTTCACTTAGGACCGTCCCGGGCGACACTGCGGGCCGATATCGGCCACGACGATGATCGACACAAGTGCCCGACACGATGAACGCATCGCTCCATGCCCGACACGATATCGAACCCGATACACTTCGCCCGTCATGCGTGCCGCCTGAGAGGGTGTGTCGCCCGACTTGAGCGTATCGGCCAGGTCCTTGAGCGATACAGTCGGCCGTCATGCATGCCGCTCGAGAGAGCGTGCCGCCCGACACGGCTGTATCGGGCTAGGCCCTGTCCGGTATCGGGCGGGAGAGCCGTTGTAGTCTGCCGCCCTTCTACATCAAGAAGACGACCTCTATCTTTAATTCTGTTATTTAATTCTATTCTTACGCAATGTATTAAGACCCTTAATGTTTATGGAATAGAAAAGCTTAATTACTTGCTGCTCTATGCTTGGTACAATATGTTGGATGACTACTATGTTTCATATCTGAACTCTAGCTTGCATGTTTGGATCACATTTCTCTTAGCTACCGAATCGTGTTTTCCCGTCGCAACAACTTCGAGAGTTGTGTTGTGGCTCTAGTGTTTGGTCCGATTATGGAGTACGAGAGTGCCTGGAACGGAGTAGTTTCAGTAACACTCCACTCTAACTTAAAGCCCATCAACCTCGAGAGGGGAGTTGACGCTTGGTTAGAGGTACCTGCTCTGAGAGGAGGGGTGCAGGATGTTGCTGGTGCCGCTTGTTTTGCTGAAGTCTTATCCTTCGTACCTTGCTCTAGCTCTAGTTTTATCTTTCTGTTTCTATTGCATGAAAACCCCTAAAAACTGCTAAATGACTAAAACCTTAAACCTTTCTAGTAGCTCCACTTGGAGATAGTTTTCTTGTTGTGATTGCGGCATCTTACTGTCTCCCTTCTAGGGAATTTATTATCTCTTTATACCTGCCGGAGTGTAGCGTGTCGATTCTAGGTTCTCAACACTACCACCACTGTCCCTGTGTACCCACCCTCCCGCCCTTTTATTACAATAATTTTTTCTTTTCATGTTCTTATTAGTTAGCTTCTTTCTCCTAACCTTTTTATATCCTTGCATCCATGCATCATATTTAGAACTTCAATAACTGCCGTTAAAATCATGCATTCCTGCCTCACCATCTCAAGTTTAAGTCTTGATCGAGGACGAGCAAACTCTTAAGCTTGGGGTGGTAGGCTTCGCCCTTCTTTCTCTTCACCCTTCTTGCATGCACGTTTATTTCTTGCATATAGCATAAGCTTGTAGCTTCGCAATTATGGCTATGTGGTGTGAATCTAATAGATAAATGCTTGACTTCATGCCTAATTGCACAATTTTTATCTTAAAAATTGCTTGACCTCTTGCTTGACTTGCTCTTTGACTCTTTCCTTGAGTTTGGTAATAAATCTAAGGTTATGTCTCTTTTTCATAGCTTAAAGCTAGATTCCCTTGATCTATGTCGTGAATGACAAATCCATGGTAAAGGACCGTTGGAATGAGCTAAATCATGATTAAAGTCTCCTAGCTGCGAATTTCACAAGCTTGCCTCTATTCTAAGGATTCTTGAATCATAATTGCTACTTGTCACACATGTATCAAGCGAAGTATGATGGACTTTGAGCTATGATCAAGATGAAATGTTCCTCCTTGATGGACTACGTGCCTTCTCACATTAGATTGAGTCAAAAAGATGAAAAATATAAAAATGTGCAAAAGAGGCTTGGCCGCCCACAAAATCCCAAAAATATCTATATAGTTCTCACCCAAGCTCAAAAATAGAATGCAGATGATAAAAGCCTGAGTGTGAACAATAAATGAGCGATGTTTTCTCTTTTAGGAGAGTTGAGGATGGTGCCCATCCGGTGTATGACTGCGCTCACAAACGCAGATATGTCGTGCTTGGTAGTACCACTCCAAATGCTCATTAGAGAGTCACTAGGAACCCCTAGGAGACCTATGAGATCATCTCAGTAGCAGGGTTGGTTTGAGCACAGTATGAGGAGTTCGTCTCACTACTCTGGGCCAACTGGCTCAGACCGCAGGGACTGTTGCTCGCTACGTGGACCAACCTGACGCAGATCGGGATCCTCAGAAGTCATTAGAGTCTTTTTGCTTTGTTTCTTAGGACATGAATAAGTGAGAGGCATGGTATTCCTGATTGGTATGCATGGATTCATGGTGATGACTCATTACTCATCACCCGCGTGATCACCTAAGTGACAACTCTTTCATGATTAAATAATTATGATTCAAACCCTCATGAGTATTGGCAGACTATAGTGAATTCGCTTAATCTTGCCTGGAAATTCTTTGATCTTACTTTGGTAGGATTGTGCTTGTTTGGTGGGGGTTTGTTCTGAAATGACATGGATCAAGAGAATTGATGTTTTAAACTATTTTTCTTAACCTTAGAATTTATTGCCAAGCTTAATTTGGATGTTATCTTTTTGTTCTTTGAGCCCAGTCTTTCTTGAGGACAAATAAGTTTTAAGCTTGGGGTAGTTGATAACACCCAAATTAGCGCATATTTTCTATTCATTTTATCTATAGTTTTGTCCCACTTTAGTCTTAATATGCACTCTTTTGTTCATGTTTTATGCTTTTTGTCTCGCATTAGATAAAAGTAGTAAAAATAGCCAATAATGTAGCTAATTAGCAAATTTTGACTTGCAGGCACCGAAACTAGCCAATTTTGGGACTCTCAAGTACCGAACCTGAAAAGACAAGAATTCCAGCAGCTGGCTGATAGGGCCTGGCCGATATGGCCCGCCGACCGATACGGTTGCTACCCGATACGGCCTGCCGACTGATACGACCGCCGACCGATACGGTTACTTCCTGATACGGCCTACCGACCGACACGGCCCGCCGACCGATACAACCCCGCTGACCGATACGGCCCACCGACCGATACGGTTGCTGCCCGATACGGCCTGCCGACCGATACGGCCCCGCCGACCGATACGGCCGCCGCCCGATACTGTTTCTGCCTGATACGGTCTGCCTGATACGGCCTGCCCGATACAGCTGCCTAACACTCCCCCTGCCCGACACGGTCTTCGGGCGACAATCATACTGGCCAACCTGATGCCTCAAGATCAAAGCCACGGATGAAGGACATGTGGACCAATAAAAGCTACAACTCTCATCAACTCGTTGCCTATAAATAGCAGCTGCCAACCTACAGAGCAAAGGGGAGAGGTGGGGGGAGGACCCTACAAGAGCTAGTTCCTAGACCAAGGAGCTAGTGTGCCGAGTTCCCCAAAAGTCTGCTGCCCGATAGGGTCTTGCCCAATAGGGTCTTTCCCGGTAGGGTCTTGCCCGATAGGGTCTGGAGAGAGAGAGCCGAGGAGTCCAGAGGGACGAAGAGAAGACCCAAGGGGCGAGATCCAACCTACACAGAGGCTGAGGAGCGAGAGCCACCTCTCCTTTGCGGGCTATATCTCTTTCCTCTTCTCTTTCATTCTACTGCATTCCTTTGTTTCTTGTACAAATGATGTTCATCCATCTTTGTTCGGTGCCAGCTATGCTTGTCTATGGCTAGTTAGCTCCTTCTTGGCTATGTAGCCCGATCTGGGCATGTATATGTACTTTTTCCTTAAGCAAGTAGATTCATATCAGATCTAGTATGTTGCATGTTCTATTTTCTCTTTCCAAGTTATGATTGCTAGTTTGGTTGATCTCTTACTCGCTTGAACTGCTGTTTCTGCCTGTATCGAGAGATCCGTTGTAGGAATAGCTACGAGACGATAGTTTGGATCTGAACCTGAGAGGAGGATGATCCAAGGTATTCCGTTCCTAACACCCCAGAATATCCTAAGACCCGAGAGGGAACTTAGTGTATTCCGAGGTGTTGATATGTCATTCCTCGAGAGAGGGTCATTGACATATCGTTGATGGTTTTAGTCACACATCGCGAGAGTGAGTGGGACGACCCCACAGGACGGATGCCACTGTGCATACTAGATGCTTGCTTGGGTGTTCGAGGTTTGTCTATGCCCGAGAACGAGTGCATAGACTGCCCCGTTTTTGGTTACATAGCCAGGAACTCTCTTTCTCTGATTAGTAGACTCACAAGCTCTGTTTTGTTTTGTTTTATATTGTGACAACCCGCTAGACTAGTTCTAGCAATTACTTTTATCGACTATCGTCTTGGCTTATCTGACTAAAGATCGAGATATGTGGCGTCCTAAACGTCACCACGTCCCTGTGTTTGACCCCGTATATCTACTTCGACCCCGTAATAAAGTTGCGGGGGCCTAGAAGGTTTCGGGTTATAAATTTAAAGCTTAATTCCTTCCTTTGTCCCACGTTCATTTTTGGACGCGTGAAAAAGGCCGATCAGATTTACTCACAGCTAAATACGGACGACAAATTTTATGTGTACTGTGATGTGTAGGCCGTGAATGTTTCTATAATGATTGATATGATTTGCACTTATAAGGTCTTAAACATAGAGCCATAGGCCTTGTACAAAAAGTATTTGATTTCCAGCTCTGCTACCTCTCGCTCTGTGTGGCTATGGTTTCTCTATTTTGGGGTAGCTGGCTGAGGGGAAGGGGATTTGGCCATTCCAAAGCGGCACTCGGCTCCCCCTAGGCCTCTTCTCACTCGACGTTGGTATAATCTCTTTTTCAGGAGGTGTGCAATGGATGTTCTCTTTTGGCTTCTTGGTGTCAATGGTGGACGCATTTTTGTAGACACATGGGCCTCAATTTTAGATGTTGTTGGAGGTTGTTCGGTCCTTAGACACATTCTGATAGTCTAAGCTTACTTAGTGGCATCTATGTGGTGCTCTAGAGGCAACAGTCTCCTTCCTCCTTGTTGTTGAGAGTAGTTGCAATGAGTTTCCTACCTCTTTCCCTTTTATTTTGCTTTCTACCTAGACTAAGTTGTTTTTTCATTTTGTTTAGTTCATCGTTAATTGACACTACTTTCTCTTCTATCAGTAGGCTTATTTATCTCGATCGTTTTTGTTTTGTAGTTGTATGATAAAAAATGCAGAGGTGATAGCCTTTTGGGACAATGATTTGATGTATTTATTCTACCACATATGGATGCTGAGGGTGAAGGTGTCTCACATGGAAAGCTACATCCATTAATGAAGTATAAGTGGGGTTTATGCATCATTGTTCTTATGAATTCAGATTTGATCTTTTGCAGTGAGCTATATATACTCTAGGACTTTATGTGTTATTTTAATTTGTCTTCCTACTCATGTAGATGTCATATTGCTCAATAATGGAATTGGTCCATTTTCCTTAAAAAATGAAATGAGAAGAGAATTTTTACAATGCACAAAAACATGCTCTACTCTCATAGAGACTTTTTACAATATCATAACATCTAGAATTAGAGATAAAAAGGGGCTACCAGGCCTTGGTTCCCACAAGAAAATCAAAATTGCAATAAATTTTAGTTGTTTTATAAAGTTAATATTAGATATATGTTATATACAACATGTGGCCAAAGCTAGACACAAATAGTTATTGATGTAGTGATTTACTAGTCATCATATGTTCCTATTTACTTGGTATAGCTTGAGCCTCCATAAGGTCATTTTATTGTTCATTTTCCCAATTAAAATACCTTCTATCAAAAGCAAATACAATGACATATGTCAAAGTTGGTCCTAAAAGTTTGACAAATTAAAATTAACTCCATACTACCACAATTGTTTCAGCCATATCATTTTTAATAATTATAAATAAATTCATGTTATGTTGATATTGGCTCATAAGGAGTCTCTCGTTTTGAAATAGCAAAACACATAAATAATATATATGCTAATGCAATCTAATTAAAAGTCTAAATTTATTTAGTTATATCATACATCTTTAGCCATCTATTAAAAAAGACAATCATCAAAGTTTATCTCACTAAGGTTCATATTTTCTATGCATTTCAAAGCTTTGATCTCCCTATGATTACTTTAAATAGATCCATCTATAGAGTAAAGAAATAAAAGTGTGATTTATATACACCACACTTAAAATCCTTAAAACAAGTTACAACATTTATTTGATTGTTGATGATCGCCTCTAAAAGATGAAATGGTTGATCAAGTGATTGGGTTTATTTTGTCATAGAATTTGGTAATGAACCCACAATTTCTTTTGCCATAAATTTGGTGAAATACCCACGCTACCAAATAGATGGACCAGAAAGGAATAAAATGACAAAGATTTCCATTTACCCACTCACTTAGACGCAACATTGATGAGTATATTTTTACCCATTTTTACATGTCATTTTATTCACTTTTTAGGGGTTGTTGTGTCTCTATTTTCCAGTTTTAGCTTTATATTCATTTAAATGCAATCATTTTCCCTTTTTATATTTTAATGTATTTTCATATGAATTTTGTGTACAATCATCCAAAGTTGTGCCGCGACATCTAGATGGAGGATTAAGCCCTCATGATGCTATGCCAAGGGAAGGAAGGCCCGAAAGCTTTACTTTTGATTACCTTCCAACCACCTATTCGAGCAAGTAGTTCTTCCATTCGCCTAAATTGAGCCACTCTCTGACTAGAGTCTTCCAGATTCCTACATCTTGACCCATGCTCTCAACATCCAACCATTCTGATTCATCCATTCCGGCTCTCCAGAGGACCAGACACGAGGTTCAAATGGAGAAACCCACATGAGTTTCCTGTTGGACCAAGTACACACCATGCAAGAAAATGTCTTCGACCACAAGCATTCAACTTTAGAGTTTTGGAGGCGGGGAATGCATCTATAAAAGGGAACCATCATCGTCCATCAAAAGGGTCTCCGAGCGGTGATTAGATGCCACGTTGTGCAGCACGAACCCTAGAAAGGAACGAGGAGGCTTGGTCTTCCTGCATCAACCACCATGACCTTCTCCATAGTTCCTAGTATCTCTTTGTTGTTGTCCCTCACCATGAGGGCGTAAACACTTTGTGCTGGGGAATGTGGGACTAGCCCCGGTTGCCCATATTTTATCTTAGCTTGTATCAAAACTTGATAATATTGTTGCTCAATAAAGTATCATTATGCTCCATGCCTTGCTTTGCAAATTGACGACTTGTTCTGCATGTTAGTTATAATCATGGATATGCATGTTGTTGAGAGCCATATTAGGACACCAAAATGATCTTCTTATCCCCCTGAGCTATCAATAAAGTATAGTGAGGTAGTTGGACTTTGATCTACTACGTGCTGAGGATGGTAGGTTGTAAGTAAAGGAGTCCAATAGTATAGGCAAGGAACTTGGATGTCGAGGATGGTTGGTTCCAAGGGATTCTGTATTAGGCAACAACCTGTATCCTGTGAGGGTGCAACAGATAAGCCTCGATTTAGCAATAATTATTGGAGAGTTAGATATTGTTATGATAATTATGCTTCCTTGAGTAGAGAAACCCCATACCTTGATGCTCTTTATTACATGTTATTTACTTCTTTAATCTCTGTTACTTTTAGCAACAATTTAGTATAATCAATCTTTCAACTACTTAGTGATAAATATTACTCTTATTGGTTTTGAGTCTATTTAATTACTTAAAAAGGTTATCATTTGGGTTTGATCCTTGAGTATATTGTAATAAGGCTTCTAATCATGTGGAGGGGGAGTTAACAAACTACTTTTGGTAAACCTAGGAGATTATTCTTTTAGGAATTTTCTTGGTGCAATATTTGTAGCCCCATAAAAAATTGGCATTGTCGATGGGGACAACAATAGTTAAATATTTTTAGAAGTATAAGTGTAATTAGGTTTTTTTTCTTGATAATATATAAAATCCTCTAGAATGAAGCACATCACTCATGATCTTTCTTTCTCTTTTTAGGCACATATAGCCTATGTGAAGATCTTGGAGTCTTGACTTAGATTTCCTTTCAATCTCAAAATCGAGAGAACCTTCTGAATTCATCACAAGGAGATAGCCATTGTGGACGCAGAGGCTACGAAAGCAGCAATCCAAGCGTGCATTGATGCGACAATTGCAACCCAGCAAGAATTACTTACCACAAATGATAGAGAACAGGCATAGGACAAGTTCAAGACCTACCTAGAAGCCACTCAAGTCGTGGAGCGTGCAAAAGAAATTTGTGATTTCTACATCCCCAAAGGCACCAACTTGACTCATCCACTCCAACCCCCATGTGACCCGATCGAGATCAGAGCCTAATGGGTCAGCTTGTTGCAAAACTCCACCTTTAAAGGAAGGATCAGAGATGATTGTAGGGAGCATCTCCTTAAATTCATAGACCTTTGCTCAATGATAAAACTAGAAAACACCATTGAAGATTCCATGAGACTCCAACTCTTCAAGTATTCCCTGACAGACAAAGCTAGGGTATGGTACAATGCTCTTCGAGGAGATCCGATCAATACTTGGGCGGCCCTAGAAAACAAATTCCTAGAAAACATCTACCCTCCTTCTATGACATAATCGATCTGGGGACAAATTAGAAGATTCAATCAAGTGCATGAAGAGTCTTTGTATGAAGCATGAGGGTGATTCAATGAACTCTTACGTAAATGTCTGTACCATGACATCCCCGAGAATTAGATGATTGATTTCTTCTATTGAGGAGTGGATGATGACATGAAGAAATTCCTCGATTCCTCATCTAAGGGAAACTTCACGTGATAGAGTTTCGACAACATACTAAAGATATTCAACCTTGCGGCAGAGAATCGAAACCACTGGACTAGGCCTTCGGGAAAGGGCGTCCTTAAGGTAGCCATGGTGGAAGACCAACTAGAACTCAAATCTATCTCTAAAGCATTGAAAGCCAACTCCCTCCAACAAGAAAATATCAAGAAATACTTCAGTGCATATGAAAGAAAGAGCTAGACTCCCCAAGTACAGATCATGCACCTTCGTGCAAATTTTGTTACATGGTAGACCACATCACCATTCACTACCAACAACTTTACACTGCATTCCGCAAGCATCAAACAAGCCAATAGCACATAGTCACCCAAGCTAAAGATGTGAAGTCAATCCATAACATCCCAGGGCAAGAGTACTTTAACCCAAACCTAGCCCACACTCATCTAGGTTTCTAATATGTGAACCCCACGGGAACACAGGGACCAAATTAGTCCACAATGCAAAATGCTCAGGCGAGAGTGCTAATGAATTATGATGGATCACACAATCAGGGAAATTCCAGGGTCAATTTCCCAATCAGAACTCTTAGTAGTTACAATAATTCCAGATCCCAATCAAGCCCCACCACTATAGATCAAAGCCACACCAGAACAAGACCCAATGAAGACACTTTAGAAGATGATGAAATCCTAATCATACCAGACTCAACTCGCCAATACCACTACAAACCAAAAGGTGTTGGAATCCCAAATCGCTCGGCTGGCTACTAGCCAACACCCCCAGCAGGAACAATCACTGGCCATCTAGAAAACAACCCCAGCCATTTGGAACAGCTGAAACAACTAAGCATTATAATGACCAAGCTAGGGGACATGCACACTGCACCTCCCACCCCCATGCCTATTGACAACATTGAGAGTATCCCAAGTGAATATCTGAATCACCTGATCAGTAATCTGGTGGAACAACCAGCTGAGCTCCATGCGACACCATCACAGTCCAAGGCTAATGAGGATATGATGGGAACCACTTCAGTAGTCAACTCTAGAGCCCCTACAACTTCCATAAGTATACTGCACATAGTTCATCTCAAGCTCATCAATTGAATTAATAAATTCAAAGACGTCATGAAGAGAATCCATGGTAGAATTTCCTTCATGGATCTACTGGATGAAACGCCAACCTGGTGTAAATACCTTAAAACAATTTGTTTAGAAAGCGTTTGACATAGGAAACCAAGATAGTGAATCTATCTCTAACAATTTTTGGTGTCATATAAGAGCTCCAAAGTGAAAAGAAAAGTGATCCAGGATCTCTATGGATAGACAATTTTCTGGATGATGATATGTGCCGAAAAGGGATTGCTAACTTAGGCGCTAGCATACCTATCATGCACCTTATACTAGCACCTAGTATTCAAAGATCTTCTACCCAAGACAATGGCCATTCAATTGGTCGACACATCCATCACTAAATCTCTAAGAATATCAAAGATTTTCCCATGAAGTTAGGTTATGAAATCTACATCTATTGTGATTCCATAGTCATGCACATCAAAGAAGACAACCAATTCCTGCTCATTTTGGGATGGTCATTCCTAGTCATTGCATGAGATCTAGTAAACGTTGAAGCCGACCAACTTGTTCTATGTCCAGGAAATAAGAATATTTAGTATTGAGTCCTCAAAGACTTGAAGAAGGTGATAATTCGATCGAAGCTTTCAAGGCAGAAGGAAACTCAAAACCACGACAAGCATACTCTCAAGATGCTGATCAAGATGACAGAGTAATGGCCACAAAAAAATTACACACTTCACCTAACCAAGATCCAGGTCCTACAAGTTTGAAGGATAAGGGTTTGGGATACCCTATTCGTGATCTCAACTTAAAATATTACTATTATCGAGTCTGCGATGCTAAATAGGGATGCTTGCTGGGAGGAAACCCAACCCATTTTCTTTTTTCTATCTTTTTCTTTTCACTTTCTATTTATTTCCTTATTTTCATTCATTTTTCTCTTAATAAATCCATTCCAAAAATAAAAGGGTGAGGAGATAGGGAGAAGGAAAAGTACCACGCCTTTGACATCCATAAATGGCCAAGCCAAAGTGACGGGAAAATTCATGATGATATTCTCTTACCTTTCAATAAACTCCAGCCTGCCTAGTCACTCGACTGACGGAAAGAGATTTCACAATCTTGTGAAATGATATGTGATGCGGCTAAGTTGAATACATGCCTTGATAGGGTTTCTGTCTATATGTTTTCCATGTTATAAACTATTTTTCTCCCGCAAATAAATTCTCCTACTTCTCACAAGAGTTATTATTCCTTGGATATAGTTGTCATTTTTTTATCTCAATCCCATTACCAATATTCACTGATAGATTTTGATAAGGACTTTCCAAGAAAAGATTTACATGAAGACCCTATGTGCTAGGGATCACACGTGTATGTGTAACCAACGATCCCTTTTTAGGAACTTCTAATGACGTTTCAGACAGATATATAATGTGAAAGGCATAGGTCGGGTAATGCCAGAACTCCCTGATGATAAATTATAGCCTAAGCCTCCACATCTATCCCACATTGATACCATCCATGGAAACAGCAAACATCAATACCAATGGCGGATTCTGACAAGGAGGCAACAACCCTCCACTGACAGATGATATCCCTTTTGATCATGAGTTTGCTCCGTTACTATTCCAATGATAGATATGTCCCCTGGGGTCTATGATTCATGTTCCCATCACATTGTTGGGGGATGCCAGTGCCAGACAAAGATCTAATAATCAACGATCTCTATTATCAACAACCCATCACTGTGGAAGTTAGGTGTTGGATGAACGTAGGCTACAATAAGTGGGGTGTGCGGCCCAGGGCACCATCACCTCTGCCAAACGAAGATCATGGAAACTAGTGGCCATCACCGTGCTGGGATGAGAGCATAAACAACAGAAGAAGGACCCACTTTTAGGGTTCTATTGTGTGCTCTTGGATAAGAAGAACCCCTCATTTGTCCCCACTCTCCATATCAATTCCCCTCCATGTATAACTTCTTTCTCCTTGAGGATGGGTAAAATTTTGAAGTTTGGGGTGGGGTGGGTGTTACGTCATCCTTCCCCACCACCTAAACTCTAACCTTTCCCTTTCTTTTTCATCCTCAAACACTTCTTCTCCTTTTCCATCTTTTTTTGCATCTATCTTGTTTTCTATTTTCTTTTTAATTTTTTGTGTGAGTTGTGACCATTACCTAGTCAGTCACTCTGTTGTATGTTAAAAATAGAAAATATATGAATGAACTGTCCCTTTTTCTCAAGCTAACACGTGCAAAATGAAGTTTTAAGGAATATACATCATTTGGATAGTTCTGGGGACCGATGACAATAATCGAGCATCCCCCCCTTGTAAGTGACGATAAGAACATGGAATCTGAAAGGTCAAGACACATGTGCCTCCAACATGACCTGTAGAAATACTCATGAACACTTCTTTACCACGTATATTAACTAAATTAATTGATATAATATGATGATCTGTGTAAAGCTTTGGCCCACTGTCCTAGGAACTAGTAGAGTTTTAGGAATGATGATTGGCCCCACAGACCACCACTAGCCTTAACTGCATGCATTTTCCTCACTCATGCGCAAGCCAAGGTCAACTTCCTAACTAGTCACCCATCCTAGTACTACTCCAAGATGAGCATGTTTAACTATGGAGTTCTTTAGTGATGGGCTCCCAGAAAATGAGATGCACCTTGGTAATATGGGTATTCCAATGATTCCTTTTAAGATCATTTTATCTGAGGCCTCAAATTTTGGGATGTTATAGTCTCCCCCACTTAGACTATTAACTTCCTCATCAAGGCTCAACTATATGGCCTCATAATATCATCCCATTTCAATGTAGACCCAGAATGGCTCATGGACACCCAACTCCTGATCATGGAATACCAACGCAAGGGTGGCTACATCACCATGGATAGCCCTTTCCAACTTGTCTAGACTGCATGACTCAAGACTGACATGCCACATGCCCATGTGGGCCTCATCTGTTGGAGGGGTTATGAATCTGATACCATTTGTAAAGATTGGGCCCACTGCCCTATGCTCTAGTAGAGTTTCAAGAATGATGGTTGGCCCAATAGACCACCACTAACCTTAACTACACATTTTGTCCTCACTCATGCGCAAGCTGCGGTCAACTTCCCAACTGGTCATCCATCCTAGTACTACTCCAAGCTAAGCACACTTAAATATGGAGTTCTTTAGTGATGGGCTCTGGGAAAAGGAGATGCACCATGGTGATATGGGTAGTCCAATCATTCCTTTTAAAATCATTTTATCTGAGGCATCAAATCTTGGAAAGTTACAATACGAATCCAATGTAGCAATAAACAAGAGAAGTATAATTCAGCCTCTTGATCACATTTTTCTTCCATCACCTCTTACCTCTTCATAATCCACAAATAAAATGAAATTTCCACAATATGCTAAACCCTAAGTCCAAGGTGGCACCACTTTCATAAATACTCTTTCTTTTCAATTTCTGTCCACAGGCATCCATGAATAAAAGAGGCCAATGAGCTTAAATGAAAACATGTGGCAATATAACCACGAACAAATAAAAAGTCTTGACTCAAACAGAGGAGAGATGAAATAAATATATAAATTCCAATTGATGTCTCAAGTTGAATAGAGGAGATATTAGGGAATCACGTTCACGCCATGTCTTTCTCCCCCTTTCGTCCAGTTTTTGTACCCAGGGGACTTATCAAAATTCTCCCCCAATCATCCTAATAGCCCACACTTGTTCATACTTCTACTTGCATGGACAAAGAAGGAGTATTGTTGATATGAAAGTAGTGTCTTGTAGGTTTTGAGGTCTAGTGATTAGAGGAACAAGTCCAAGTTGGGGGATATCCAAATGTGACTACATGACTCCAAAGATTAGGGTCTCTTTGTCGTGATTGTTGGGAAGGGGACTTTGAGGTTTTCTCGGTTGGGAGAGGAAGGCTTGGAACCTAGTATCAATTGTTGATTTCCTTTTTATTTTTCTTTACTCAGGATGAGCAAAGAAATTAAGTTTGGTGTAGTTTGATGATTATATCTTTACCCATTTTTATATGATGTTTGATTCATTTTTAGGGGCTTTTGTGTCACTATTTTGTAGTTTATAGTTTCATATTCACTTAAATGCAATTATTTTCACTTTTTGTAATTTTGATGCATTTTCATATGAATTTCGTGCAAAATCAGCCAATGTTGCATCGTGATGTCTAGATGGATGATTAATCCCTCATGATGCTACACCTCAAGGGAAGGAAGGCCCAAAAGATTTCCTTTTGATTACCTTCCAACCACCTAGTCGAGCGAGAGGTTCTACCATTCACCCGACTTGAGACACTCTCTAATTAGAGCCTTCTAGATTCCTACATCTTGACACATGCTCTCAGCATCCAACCATTTTGGTTCATCCATGCTGGTTTTCCAGAGGACCAAATGCGACGTTCACATTGAGAAACCCATGTTAGTCTCCTGTTGGACCAAGTATGGGCCATGCAAGTAGATGCCTTTTACCACAAGCATTTAGTTTTAGGGTTTCAGAGGCAAGGAATGCATCTATAAAATGGAACCCTCATCGTCCATTAAAGGGTTCTCTATTCGGTGATTAGAAGCCACATTGTGCAGCATAAACCCTAGCAAGGAGTGAGGAGGTGAAGAACACATCAAAGAGATTGGTTTTACTCCATCAAGCGTCACGACCTTCTCCATCTTTCCTACTATCTCTTTGTTGTTTTCTCTAACCATGAGAAAGTAGACACTTTGTGTTGGGGCATTGGGACTAGCACTGATTGCTCGTATTTTATCTTATCTTATATCTAAACTCGATAATATAGTTGTTAAATAAAGTATCATTCTGCTCAATGTCTTACTTTGCAAAATGATGACTTGTTCTGCATATCAGTTATAATCATGGATATGTAAGTTGTTGTGAGAAAGATTAGAACACCAAAATGATCTTATTTTATCCCTGAGTTGTTATCAAGGGATAGTGAGGACTTTGTCTACTACATGTCAAGGATGGTCAGTCGTAAGTCAAGGAGTTCACTAGCATAGGAAAGGAACTCGGGTGCCGAGGATCGTCAGTTCCAAGGGAGTCTATATTAGAAAATGACATGTATCTCGTGAGGGTGTAGCAACTAAGCCTCAATTTATTAATGATTATTTCAGAGTTCGATCTTGTTATAATAATTACGTAGGCGTTGGTAGTGAATCCCCATGCCCTGGTGCTCTTTATTACCTATTATTTACTTCAATGTTTATTTCTTTTCGCACAATTTATTTTAATCAACCTTTCAACTACTCATTGATAAATATTAATCTTACTACTTGTAAATCTATTTAAT
This sequence comes from Alisma plantago-aquatica, assembly GCA_963693085.1. Lineage (NCBI taxonomy): Eukaryota > Viridiplantae > Streptophyta > Magnoliopsida > Alismatales > Alismataceae > Alisma > Alisma plantago-aquatica. The sequence continues at coordinate 647,705,579 of OY856410.1, forward strand.
TATTTAAAAAGGTTGTCCTTTGGGTTCAGTCCTTAAGTATACTGCAATAAGGCTTCCACTAGTGTGGAGTGGGGAGTTAACGCAGTTCCTTTGGTAAACCTAGGAAATGATTCTTTTAGGATTTTTCTTGGTGCAACATTTGTAACCCCATCAAACATGATGCAGTTAAAATGCTCCAAATTAATAAATCAATTCATAAATTTGAATCTTGCAAAAGACAACCTTCCATGCAAAAATAATAAGGTGGAATGGGGCTTAGTATTTTGTAATTAATAATTATTAACCAAATTCAAAAGTGTTAAGGACATTCTCCCTCTAAATATTCCGTAATCATAGAATTTGATCGAGTGACCTCTAATGTCAACTGTTAACTAGTGTTAAAAATTTATTTAAGCACTTTCTGAAATTTTTTACAAATTGATTTATTTTTTGAAAAATTGAAATACTTTAATCTATTTTCAACATAATAATATAAAATTGAGTAGTTATATATCAAGAGAAAATGTTGAATTACCTTTTTCAAAATTTAGTCAATGAAGTTGGATACTTTCATGCCTATCTATTTACGTTTATTTTCTATACCATGACCACTTTCTATCAAAAATTTAAATGAATGTTATTGTTCAATAACATAATTCCTTACTTATGCAATTGTAATATTGTGAAACCAAGCCATTTGATGTTATTTACTACTTAATGGTATTGCCTTCAATTTTTTAATATATTATTCAGTTGTGTGGTTACAAATATTTCTTATATTTACTTCTATAGTTACAAAGTGTTATTTTTTAGTTGATATGGACTTACAAGACAATATTTTTTGTAATCAATGTGAAAAGATGTATCTTATGTACATCTCATGCTCCAACATACTGCATTTTAAATAGCTTTGGATGTCATTTATTGATTTATATGATACATATTTGTATAAGTAATTTTAATAGAGAGAGAATAGAGGTATGTTGAAAAATTGGCTTTTCCCTTGATCGATCACACAACCCCATAGAGATTATAGATTGACCTTCATCTTATGTTACCCTAAGACATGCACTTCCCATTCTCTACATAATATGCAACAATGTTTCATTCTTCTTCCTTGTCGTCAATCAATTTTCTTCTAATGTTAGTTTGTTGGGATTTGTAGTTGTATCACCAAAAAAAAAGGTTAACCAATGATATCCCTATGTTCTGGACTAATCATATTATATCATTATTGAATGCATATTCTAGTGGTTCAAAACCATCTCTGTTGATGCTATTTGTATACTCTTCCAAAGAATAAGTCAGTTGTTTACATAAAATGATAGATTCTTGGATTTCTATCATAAAAGGTGTCTAGAGAATTTTTTAACCTAAGGATTGTGCTTGATGATTGGTTGGACCCCAATTACAAATTGAAATCAACATTTTGAGGATTTATAGATGATATAATTTAGAGTCCATTTCCTTTAGGATGATGTTCATATCCCTTGATCCAAATACCTTAAAGAATTCTTGTAAGATGTTGTTAAAGTCAATGTTAAAACTATCATTGATATGGATAATGTCCTCGTGTTAATGAACTTAGACCTAAGTATAACATATATTATAAAACTTGATGCAAACAATAATTCAATTAAACTATAACACAACTTCTCTTATTTTTTAATACCTTTTATAACCAAATCATGTTGTTTCCATACATTTACTAACTAATATAAATCCTTCAATGGCATTTTTTGAATAGAGGAAAACGTCTAGAAGAAATAATAAGAAAGAACGTGGTATTAAAAGAAATAGTTAGTATATTTTCTATATAAGATTTAGAAAAAACCCAAACATGCATGGGACAAATATACGATGAATAGAAATTTTATATGGGGTACTTTGAACCTAATACATCATGAAAAATTAGTAAGTTAAGATTAATATATAGGTTTTTTTTTATCCAACAATATTATAGTCAAAATGCTAATTTAGTTTGTCTCTGTAGATCCAATCACCTATATGCTAGTAATGTAGAAGCATGATTCATATTAATGAAGTTGAAGGTAGAAATTAGGGTAATGCAATGAATATGGAGGTACATACACTTTGAATTATTTAAATCAAGAAATACTAATATTCTTACACATCCTTGACAAATGACTGTAACACCCCTAACCTGGGTTTTGGGATAACCCTAGAGGTTTTTGCTAAGTAAGTTTCTTAGAACCTTGTCTTAATCTTTTGAAAAGTAATTAAGACTTGAGAAGAGTTTATTTCTCAATTTGGAACTTATTTGCAAATTGTTTGTGCCTTATATGATAACTTTGGTATAGTTTGCAATTTACCCAAATGATGGGTTTATGTGAAAATTAGCACCTCTAGAATGTCTCTTCTCTCTCTTAGAATCAACTAGAGGAAATAGAAAGAAGGGGGTGCCTTGTTTGAGTCTTGGTTTGATGGGAACACTCTTTGTGGTGAAAGAACCAAAGAAATGTTGAGTACCTTGAACCCTATATGGGGTTGTGTCGAGTTATGAAGTGTATATGGGAGTGCCTATTGTCTTGGAAGCCATAGAGGAGGTCCCATATTGGTTTGTTACCCCTTGAAGGTGTTCATGATGGGCTAAACACCTCAAGTAGGTGAAGCCTTTCGGTTTGCATGTTCCTTGCTAAAGTAATATCATTTTGCATATAAAGTGAAATTGAGTTGTGATATTTTGTCAAGAAAGATACCCAAATGGCCGATATCTTGTCTATGAATTATATTCAAAAGTTTTTCTTATCAAGATAATTATGGATGCATGAAGTTATCATGCATGGACACGTGTCACTCATGTGCACATGGTGATGACACCTTATACATACTCTCTTCCATAAACCTCAACTATATATACCTCTCTTTTCACCTCCTAGTAAAACTTTTGATTCCTTTACCATCTCTTACTTGGAGGACGACCCTAGCAGATAAAGAAGCAAAGGGAAGGTGGATCATCTTGCCTAAGGTGAAGTTATGATCATCTTCAATCTTGGGAACGTGGAGCTTTGGAGCTTGAATCTCTTAAGTTGATCTTGAGGAGGGTTATATAACTTGAACTCAACTTTATTATTATATGTTCTATCATGCAATACTTGGTGATTATTTTTCTATCGAGTTTCCTTGGTTAAATGATGGTTCTATGAGTTCTAGTAAATATATGGTGTTATTTTCTATGAACTAGAGTAGTAATGGACGAAGAGTTTGAGCTTGAAGATGATGAAACCGATATGCATAAACAAATATTGGTTTGTGAAAAATCCTTACCCAATACAAGGGTAGAGACATGGAAACTGATCTACATGAACTCCTAACCTTTTGTGTTGATTTCTCTAGTAGAACTTTTGTTCTCTCAATTGTTTAACGTTTTACCTAAATGCTAAGAATAAAGCAGGATGATATCTAGAATATATCCAAGTCAACACATATACTTGCACCATCACATGGATGGCTGATATGACTTGTGATGCTCTAAAATGATATGTGGTTATTAGGCCAATATGTTAGATGCTCTAAAACGATATGCCTCAAAGCCATTAGTGAAGTGTGAAGGCTAAACTATGATGACTTAGTTGAGTATGGAGGCCGATATGGTCAGATCCTAACCCTAATCTGAGACACTCACAATCTGATATACTTTTTAGCCCAACCCATGTGTAATGGGCGACACCCTTAGCCCGACATACTTTGTGGAAGTATGGTCAATACATTCTTAGAAGCCTTGGCTGATACACCAAGTAGTGTGGAGGCTGACAAGTGCAAGAACTAAGTTGTCGATTGACGGTTCACCCAATATAAATCAAACGCTAGAGGTAATACCCTATATTGGGCAATGACCGATACACAAAGGAATAACTAGGTGATACCCTAGATGATGTTGAGTGGACGATACCCTATGTTGATGGTATGGTCGATACCCTAGTTCATGATGTGGTTGACACACTAGTGGATAGAGCATCCAATACCGTAAGTTGATGGTGAGGCTGATACCCTAGTTATTGGTGAGGATGATACATAAGTTGATGATGTGGCCGATACACAATATGTTAGTATGACCAAAACACAAGAATACTCTATGGCTGATATACCTCAAGAACCATATAAACAATACTACTCTAAGCATATCTAAAATGATATTATTTGATATGCTTTGGCCGACACAAGTAGATGTGTCTAGGCCGACACAAGTGAATGTGTCTAGGCCGATACAAAGATTGGAATAAAGGTTGATACACCTTGATGAGTGTAGGCCGATACAACTTGAAAACAATCAATGAATACATCATGAAAGTAATGACATGAATACACTTTAATAAGTGTAGGTTGATAACCCTAAAGAAGATTAAATCAATGTAATAAGTATGTTGAAGTCAACATCCTAGTATGGGTGAGAAAGAAACTTGTATTACTCACATGAGAAAGGTAATACCTCATGTTGATAATATATTGATGATACTTGATGAAGTATGCTTGAAAAATTATGGTAGTAATATAGCTCTTATGATGTGAATTAGGGTTGGTTGATAAATATGAACTTGAAAACCTTAAATCATTCACAAGGGATAACCTTGATCCTAATTCTGAGAAGGTTGTAATTTGAATGATTCTCTTTATGGCATGGTCATGGTGCTTACTTGATATTACATTTGTTATGAAATCTTAACCATGCAGGTGTTATGAAATAATGATCATAGAAGGGTATGAGCTATGATGATTTAGCATAATACAGATTATATAAGGCCTTGTGAGCCATGTCTTATATTTGTACAACAAGTATGATTTATGATTTACATATGGGTCTGATGACCTAGAGTTGGTTATTTCCTAATGAGAGGTTATATTGTTCAATAATGAACTGAGGGTTTGATACCCAAATATATGATCATGATAATGATAATGTTGAAGGGATGAAATTCCCAATGAAGTGTTTAGGGGACTGAGATCCCAAGATGAGTGTAACAAGATATGTTCCAATTGATACAAGATTCTTGAAAGATGTGGTACACCTTTTTTATAGCATTTATTTACAATTCATGCTTGTATCTTGATTGATGCTAAAAGATGCTATAATGCAGTTAACCTATCAAGTGAACTAAAAATGTAGTTTCCCTGACCATAGAACCATTCAGTGTTAGGGTTTTCTGAATGGTGAAATGAGTTTTACTCAGAGTACATATTTTTGAATATGCAAGAATGCAAGATGAGTATTTCCTTGCTTCCTTCAAACCCCGAGATTTGTCCTTGAGCCATTTTCCTAAAAAGAGTGTGGTTGTAGGCTGTAGATCTAATGCAACATCGAGATTGGTGGTAAAGCCATACCTTGAGAGAAGAATATGGCTGCAAGCCATGATTCAATAAACAGGATTGACTACAGGTCATACCCTGAATAGAGAACATGCTGCACGCTATATCTCTATAGCAAAGAGCATTTATACGCCAGGCTTGCTAAAATGCAGATTGACTCATATGTCACTGTCAATGTTCTCATACTAATCGAGGGGATGAGGTCATGGATTCCAGCTCTCCCATAGATCTATATAGAAATGATGCTAACTTCACAGTGGTTAGTTGGAGATGGAAGGTATGCTCCCATATCCACAAGGCATAAAATGGAATGTTTAAAGAAGTAATTAGTTTTATAGCATATTTGTTTAAGGATCAAATGTGAAAACATTGGTTGAAGCATGGCTTTGTTTTTATATTATTTAGTTTATAAAAGTTCATCATATTCCTTTTAGAAGTGATTAAATGATCTATTTCTCAGTTGTAGATATCTGAACTAATAAGATGAAGAGACTGCTCTACTCTGCATATAATAAGCAGTTATACTTGTTTAATTCAATATATGTTTCTTTTGCTCGCATTCATAAAGGTTTAACTGTAATAATAATATAGTTAGTGGAGAGTTATATCTCTCGCTGGGACAAGTTGTCTCACCCTGTGGGTTCCACAACTTTTTCAGTGGACAAGAACGAGGAAGTAGAGATCATGCAACAGAAATTGAGCAGCAACAACAAGGACAATAGTAACAACTTAGGTTGAATGCGATGTTATGTGTCTTGTAGATATAGAGTCTTATGTGTCATCCATGTACTCTCAGGTCCTTTGGTATATATAGAATAAATAATTTTATAATCAATCGGAGATTTGAGCTAGTACGCCTCGATGCAAAATATTGCTTTTGTGTATGTTTTGGATAAGCAACTGTTATCTCATATCCTTGCAAGGTGATGGAACAATGTATGTACAAAGTAAACCATGATGTATATATATGGTTTGGTTCTTTCTGAGAAGAGTTTCCTGGTAGTGGATCTCTGGCAAAAAGATATTAATTTTAGTGATTTTTGATAATCTGATGTTAATGATTATTTCTAGATAGTTTTGTGCGATTTCGTTGTCGGTTTGACAGCAGTAGTCACAATTTTTGGTATCATAGCCTTAGGTTCACTAAGTCTACAGGGACATAGGATTAAGGTCGTTGAGTCAGTTCTAGTATCCTCCAGTTTATCTAATAGTGACTTCTGCTTATATAGAAGAAGAAGTAAAGCTCAAAGATGTCTGGAGAACATGAAGAACATGTTGCTGAGAGCAACATTGCTGCACCAGGAAGAGGTGCAAAGTAACATAAGAGAGAAGAACAAGTGCCTAAGAATCCCCAAATGGATTACACTATGTTGGAGAACCCTTCTTTCCATGCTCTGTTTGGGAAATTCATGATGATGGTAACACATATGGCGGACATGATACCAGTACCACCCCCTACGACACCAATTCCTAATGAAGCTTCAAGTTCTAGTAAGACTTTTGAATGGCTACGCCATGTGGGAGCCCTAGCATATGCTAGAACAGCTGACCCAGTAGATGTGGATCTATAGTTCATTGAGTTAGAAAAAGCTTTTAAGATCATTAGCATCCCAGAAACTAACAAAGTTAGGCATGTTGTGTAACTGTTGAAGGGTAGCGCTGGCTACTGGTGGGCCATTGAATAAGAGAAAAGGCCTAATGTTGAGGTTGGAGGAGAGGAATTCTGATGTGAGTTCACCAATAGGTACTTTCCTCATACATACATAGATGAGAAAATCTCACAGTTTCAACATATTAGGAAAGGGCCTATGAAGATTAATGAGTATGAAGCTAAATTTATGGAACTTCCAGGTTTTGTCCGTACATGGCTACTACAGACCAGGAGAGGATTCAACATTTTGAAAAGGGTCTGAATGCTTAGTTGACCACACCTACAACTGTATTGGAGAATAGGGAGAGATTTGCTATGTTTGTGGAATTCGTTAGGAGAGTAAAAATATCAGTAATCGAGAAATGTGAGGCCAATTATAGGAAAGGACCTACCCAGTTCCAAGGACAGAGGTATGAAAGCTACAAGAAATCATGATTTTTTGTACCGTTAGCACCACCGAGGTTCAGTTCTCAGACATAATGGACATCAAGTAAGGGTAGAGGTCATAATTTTCAACTTAATGGAGCCCAAAGTACGTCATAAATTTTAGTGAAAGGGCCGTCTAGGCCACAATAGGAGACTAGAATCTTCTACAAGTGTGGGTAGATAAGACATCTAGAGATAGAGTGTCCAGTAAGAGATAGTGAGGTAACTCAACAACCAAGGTAGGGTCAAGAAGGCTCTCAAAGGCAATAGTTTAGTAGTGGTGTAGGAGGATGAGGACGTGGACATGCGTCTCAAGTAGGTTCATCTGCATAGGGTAATAGAGGATTTGGTCAGAAGCAAGCAACTGATATTCTATGCGATGAGTCAGTCGGAAGCGATAGTCAACCCATGAGTCATGAAAGGTTAGATGAAATTATTTCATTCTGATATGTCTTCATCTTGCTTCATATCTATTTTGATTGACCTGGCACTACACACTCCTTTATCACTTATGAAGTGATTCATAATTGTCTTTTGCATGTAAGTCATAGAAGGATAACTTGCTATTAGAAACTTCATTAGTTGGTTCCACAATGTTACAAGAGGTATGTTCCCCTTGTGTTCTTTCTTTCTCGGAACACAACATTCAAGTGGATCTTATACCACTTGAGATGCATGGATTTGATGTAATTCGTGGGATGGACACCTTGGAAAAGTATAAGGTAGTCTTGGATTGTGGTTCCAAGCAAGCTATGTTCACATAGGTGATGAGACATGAATCTTTTAGGGAGACATGACCATTCTTCCAACATGTCTAGTATCGAAAATGGGAGCTCAGAGACTGTTGTGTCATGGGTGTGAGAAATTCTTAGCACATGTGGTGGATACCAAGGTAGAAAGTCCTAGTATTCTAGAAGTGCCAATTGACAGGGAGTTTAAGGATGTGTTTCCTGAGGAATTTCTTGATGTTCCTCCACATTGAGAGATTGATTTTGAGATCAATCTAGTTCCCAGTAAGTAATACATAGCTCAAATACCTTATAGGATGGCACCAACTGAAATGGCATAATTAAAGAAATAGGTGCAAGAATTACTTTACAAAGGTTTTATCCGGCCAAGTACATTGCCGTGGGGTTCTTCGGTACTTTTTGTGAAGAAAAAAGATGGATCTATGAGGTGATGTATAGACTATAGACAGTTGAACAAGGTGACAATGAAGAACAAATATCCTCTAACAAGGATAGATGATTTGTTTGACCAGTTGCATGGTGCAACAATGTTCTCTAAGATAGACCTAAGGTCAGTATATCATCAATTACGGATTAAGGAGGACAACATACCCAAGTCAACTTTTAGCACAAGGTATGGTAATTATGAGTTTATAGTTATGTCATTTGGACTAACTAATGCACTATCAACATTCATGGATCTAATTATTATAGTATTCAGGCCATTCCTTGATCAGTTCATAGTGGTATTTATAGATGACATTCTAATATACAGTCTAGATAGCCAACAACATGAGCAACATCTTCTTCAAGCATTGATTTTGTTTGGACAACACAAACTATATGCTAAGTTTAGTAAGTGTGAGTTTTGGTTATTAGAAGTATCTTTTCTAGAACATATCATATCTGCTAAAGGTATTTGTGTTGATCCTAAAAAGGTGGAGTCTGTTCTAGAATGGGAACAACCTAAGACACCAACAGAGATTCATAGTTTCCTAGGTTTGATAGGTTATTACAGGAGGTTCATCAATGACTTCAGTTTTGTAGCATTACCCTTAACTAAGTTCACCAAGAAGGATGTTCCTTTTGTCTATAATGACAAGTACCAATGCTCTTTCTCGTTGTTGAAGGAAAAGTTGACCAGTAAACCAGTGTTAGTTCTACCTGAGCAAGGGAAGGGTATATTTTCTTTTATGATGCTTCAAAGAATGGTTTTGGATGTGTGTTGATGCAGGATAAATGAGTGATTTCTTTTGCCTCTTGACAACTTAAGAAACACGATGAGAATTATCCTATATACAATTTGGAATTGTCTACAGTGATTCATGCTTTGAAAATATGGAGACATTACCTGTACGGGGAGAAGTGTTAGATTTCACAGACCATAAGAATCTAAATTACATCTTTTTGCAGTAACAATTAAACATGAGACAACGTCGCTGGATGGAACTAATCAAAGATTATGATTGCATGATTGTTTACCATCCAGGAAGGGCTAATGTGGACGCAGATGTGCTAAGAAGAAAACCATCATTTTCATTCATAGATAAAGCACAATTGAATCCTTTGGTGTGTTATAAATGGGACATGTTAGTCTCCTTAATACAAATGAATGTACAACTAGAAGTATCATTACTTGCTGGATTGTTGGCACAGATACAAGTGAAACCTACACTGAGACAACTGATTAAAGAAGCACAATAGGAAATTATTGTGGTACAGTAGATCAAATCAAATTGTGGCAGTGAGAAGTGGGATGGCTTTCATAAGTCAGAAGATGGAACAGTTTGTTACAATGTAAGAATCATGGTACTTGATGCTAATGAATTAAGGAAGATAGTTATGGAAGAAGCTCACTCATCTATGTATGTTATGCATCCAGGAAATACCAAGATGTATCACAATCTGAAGGATATGTATTGGTGGCCTGGTTTGAAGAAAGATGCATCCGAGTTCATTATGCGATGTCAAGTGTGTTAGTAAGTTAAGGCTGAGCACTAAAAGCCATCTGGAACGTTACAACCATCACATATACCACAATGAAAGTGGGATCATGTAACAATGGATTTTGTAGTTGGTGTGCCTAGAATAGCCAAAGGTCATGATTCCATTTGGGTGATTGTTGATAGATTGACAAAGTCGACACATTTTCTTCATGTTAAGACAACATACACTGTTGAGAAACTTGCACATGTTTATGTAGATGAGATAGTGCAATTTCCTGAAGTCCTAGCAACAATCATGTCAGACAGAGGTCTTCAGTTTACAAGTCACTTTTGGGGGCAATTACATACAACTTTTAGTACATAGTTAAAGTTTAGTATTGCTTTCCACCCTCAGACAGATGGACAATCTGAAAGGACTATACAAACTTTGGATGACTTACTTAGGTCATGTTTCCTTTAGTTTGTAGGCATCTAGGATGTACATTTGAGTTTGATAGAGTTGAAAATAGGTGAGGAGTGCTACTTTAGATGAACTGAATAAGTAAATAGCTACACTGGGACTTACATAGAAAATGGAGTAAGTATAATCTGAATACTATGAGAATAAAATGTACAAAGACCAAATTTGACACACCATTCTTTCTTTCTATTACAAACAAATATTCTCTCAAATTATCCATGATATATCAAAATTGAGATTCAACAGGAGTTATAACTCATGATATGTAGTGTTCAATAAGTAATATGAGTACAGTATACCGTCATGATAAACATTACAACAATTTCTCTTGTATCAAAATAATTAGGTACATGAATGTATGTGACATACTATGAGATTTTGAACCCTTTTTGTTGTGTAATGTTTACTAATTGGCTAATTGTTTGCTGACTACTTGTTAGTTGTTTCGTGTGTTTTATAGTTTAATTACCATGTTTTTGTAGGGAAATATGACAACCAAGAAGGTAGAGGAAATAAAATTTTAACTATCATATTCCCCTTTATCCAGTAGAGTACCTCAACAACTATGTAATGGGAATGATGGTAATGGGATATAGCTGGTCCTAGAGCAAGTCTAGAGACAATCTCCTCATTGTAGCATGAGGCTTTCTTCAAGTTGGACTCACACAACATAAGCAACAACTCTTGGTTGTTCACCACATAAAGCAGTTTGACCTTGTCCTCTGAGTGGCAGGCAATGACCTCATCGCTTCTATAGTAGTCCACACGGAGTACCGGGAACTCATCATTCTAGAATAACGGACAAGAAGGAGTTGTCCCTTTCTAGTTGGTATACTAGGACCAACTTGCTCTCCCATAATTGTTCTTCCTTGCTATCACTCCGTTTATCAGGTAGGACTTTCTCATGTTCTCTTGGTCACCTAAAAGTTGAGATGACAACAATTGATAGATCTAATTGATGTGTCTAAGAACCCCCCAATACCCCTCTATTTATAGGAGGGTTAGGGACATGGTTCCCAGTTTGACTGAGAGTTAAAGGGGACATGATTTCAAGAAATTTTGCATCTTGCGAGTTGCAAATGATTGGTTGATAGGTGAACCGATCGGTTGTCATGTGAGATGATTCGTTCAACCCTTGAACTGGTCATTTCATCTTGTTTCTGAATAATAATTGTATTGGTACTTAATATTCAATTAATGCACTACATGACGTTATCTCTAATCCTTGATCTAATCAAATTGGTCTATGAATTGGGTGATTTATCACCTGAGCTGATGTTTGACCGACCTTGACTCGATCAGTTAACTGAGTGAACCGATCAGTTCATGCCCTGATTCATCTAATATTTAGCCAATGAAATTTTAAAAAACCTGGAACTCCAACCGACCGACTCAACACTTGAACGGGTTGGTCCAGAGTCCAGTCAGTCAATTGTTGTTTAAATCAAATACCTTAACACTTTAGTAATCAAGTTAAACATCATTCAAGAATAAACTCTTATTCCAAGTGTATCCTATGTTTGTGATGCTATAGGTTCCAAGTTACATTGGTGGCAAATATCCGTAACTAGTTTATGACACCACAAGCAATGAGCAGTATCTAGGAAAGTTAGAGAACAACTTCAACCTACAATATATGATTTGTGTTAAACTGTTTGAATAGTTCCTTTCTCACTAATATCTAGATTGAACTCGAGGCATGGAATAATCATTCTCTTCAACGTTCATTCCATGTTCCTTGAACTAGAGCAGTCTATCTGAGATATATGTAAGCTCAATATCACATATTGACTCACATCCGTACAGCCATGAATTTCTTAGTGTCTCTTATCAAGTGGCTAGAATATGGTACTCTTGTAGGAGGGGAAAATTCCATCTACATAACTCACAGACATACCCATGTGTCACAGTACACCTAATCATCACCTTTATAGAAACCCTAGTTCAAAATCACATCGGATGATGTCAAAGTACATCGAACGACATGGATTAGTGTAGTAATTGTAGGTCTAAGAGAAACAATCACCACCAACACTATGAGACATGATATTGACTACCATGCAATGGTTTCCATGCATCACTGTCATGGCGGGTCTATTCGATACATTGTTCTCTAACAAGTATCTATGTGTTTTGTTTGATTTCACATATCATGACTTAATGACACTCTGTCATCAACCAACACACATTCTAGACTTATGCGTTATTGATGTCTATTTGGCTTCCACAATAACATCTGACTAGGGACATAATAAGAATGTATATACTCTTGACATCCATATGATCTCATTGTTGAGGTCATCATCCTAAAGACATACATCATTGAGTAATATCATTCTCTAGACATTTATTATGTTACATAATTATCTCATAATTGAATAAAATAGAATAAATTGGAAGATTCCCTTTATTATTAATCAAAACATTTACAATATATTCCATTACAATCATCATATGATTGGCTCTGTGGGCATACATACCAACAGTTGTACGTATTGATGCTAATTAGTTAGGTTTTGCTAATGTAAAAATACAAATTATGTAATTCAATAAGATTATTCTTATGCAATACTCGATGTTATAAATATTAATATTTGATCATACTAATTCCCTAATCTTTAAAGATATTTAAGGGTTAGTTTGAAACCCTACAAAGGTAGATCATTACTTAAGTATTGTTGTATTGGAGTTTGGTAAGATTACGGGAAATACTAGTAGATTTTGCTTCTTGGCCATAAGTTGTTGGCTTCTATAATTTTTGTTGTTAACTTAGGTATCTTTCTCTAGAATATCGTGTGCTTGTTTTAATGCGTATGTAAGGTAACCTCCAAAACTATATTGTATTGATTTGTCCCTTTGAAGACTTCAATATGCAAAGGATGATATGTTCACTCTAATCTCCATTGTGAACATTAACTATTACATCCCAACATTCATCCCTTATGTGAATATATGGAACTTTTACTCATCAAATGATTCAAGATGTGGATAGAATCTTGGAAATCCATCAAATTTATCTCAAATACATTAACTATCATGTTTCATTTTGTCAAGTTTTCAAACTTCCACATTTTTTTCTATGATATAATTGAGGTAAATAACTTCTCTCTAGATCTTATCAATAACTGCTTCTATTGATATTTTTATGAGATTTCACTACATCTTCCCATATCACCTCTATAAATGCTATTTTTGAAAGAATATCTATCATTTATTATCTTGTCATCATTTATCTCTATGATATAAAAAACCATAGTATGATCTTTCAACAAGAGATGAGCACATACTACTTTTTGGTGCTTGTTTATTCTATAGAACCTACTCTACATGGATGCTAAAAGTTGCTCACAAGCTTTCTGTAGCTTCAAGTAGTTGTGGTGGTTCATACGGATGAGGAATACTCATCCAATTCATCATCTGCATGGAATTGAATAATAAATGAAAAAAAGCACTTGCATACTTAGGTAAACTATTGTAGTGAAGATCAAGGAGTTTGTGGAGGTTGAATAGGTTTTTCCTAAGGTTTCCTTGCTTTGCATGCCTGCCTCAACTCTTCTTCTAGATGTTCTACGGAATCAATGATGGGAAGCTACTCTCCCTCTTTTTATGTTGACCTTCAATATTAACATCATAATTGGAATGATGATTGCATATTCAAAACACATACTAACACACTATAACTACAAAAGAAATTGTCTTTAACTATAGATAAAATTTGCCTAGACCTCCTCAGCTACATTTTTCTTTATGAATAGAAATGTAGTATATGCTAATGTAGATAATTTATTTAACCGATTTTTTGGGTATGTAGTTAAATAATGAACTAGATACAAATACATATCTATTCTGGAGTGCACTAAATATTTTGGCATACATATATAAATGTAGGTGTAACTACAGGTAATTGTATAACTACAATTTCATATGGAGTTAATATGTAGCACAAAGATGAATTTACTACCATTATATGTGTAGTTAATGAGTAATTAGATTATGCATATACATAGTGAATAAATTTGTTAGCATGTTATCTTTTAAAAGGATATCTTCGAGTTATTCTTGTAATACTGATAAGCATACTTCTATTTTATTGAAAAAATAAATGTACATGGGGTGGATATTATGCATTACCCTTATCTTGAAGTTTACATTAAGAGGTTTTTTATATTGATAGATATACATATTTTACTCTTTCCTATATGAAGAGATATTTACATTATTTTGAATGCAAAATTTTACACGAGGTTGTCAAATTTAAAATAATACATTCAGAATCTAGTAACTTTTATTCTTGCATTGGTTTCTTGAATATAACTTTTTAGTGTGTAAGTTTTCACCTCCATAATGTGATCCCATTCAATCCAAGGAAAGTTATCAAAAAAGTTGAAAATCATGAATCTGATAGATATATATTGGTATTAGTTTTTCCTTTTGGAAAATAAGGGAGTCCTTGAGGCCATTGTACTTACCAACTTTAGAGGAATAGATTTCTTTGTAAGTATCGCTAGCCACCCTGAATCTAGCTTGAGTGACCATGTCTGGCCTAGAGTTTTTTGTACTTATAAAATCTAGTGAATTAAAAATTCCATTATTTCTCTCTAGTTTTTTCAAACTATGTTCTTATTTCACTACATTTTAGACTACCACAAGTTTTTGCCTCCTCAACTAGCAAGAATGATCGTATATAGAGAATAAGATCAAAATTGAACTATAACTAACAATATAACTAAATAATATTGTTGATTCTCAAATAAAAATATGCAAGACTTATTAATAGGATATTTAATTTCTTAATTCTGTAATATCAATACCACTCTTCCTCTCCAATTGCTTCTAACTTTGTGCATGTTTCTTGACATTTACACACATACACTACTTGTTTCTTGTCAACTAGAAAAATTATCTTAATAGAGTTTATGAGAAGTCTTGAAATGTAAATAACATTATATGTATAATATAATTAGTGTTTCTCAAATTAAAATCTGCAATGTTTAATATAAAATGATATTCTTTGAAAGACATAGTAAGATACATTGCAATATAAACACCACATTCTATGGATATCATCAATTGTTACAAAGTCTAAATGTTACATGTGAGACTGTAGGGTCGAAGGCTCTCCATTCATCAGGGTCTATCAAGGAATAATATGAATCCATTAGAATTTGAGTTATCTTTAAGTATGTGTCATTCTATAAACAAAACACTAACCTAGATCTATGTAGTTTAATGTCCCTCAAAGTGGTTGCACAAACAAGAGTTCCACTTTCAAATGTACATTCTATAAAAGGGAATAGGATGACTCTAAATCACAAATCTTGGTTCCATTGGGTTGGAAATAGAGATCTTAGGATCAACCTGATGACTCATTCTTTATCAAACAAACTTCTAGTCTCAACATAAGAAAATTGAAGAGATTTTTTTTATTTGTTTTTCTTAAGATTCAAACTAAGTCATCACATGCTCTAATTATAGAAACAATACAAATATCATTGATTTTTCCATAGTAGTTGTCTAATGCTTTCAAGTATAAATATAATGTCAATATAATATGTGTTCCATTGTTAATCAAAGGTTAATCCTACAGAGAATGTCACAAAGAACCAATGGGAAGGTATTGGCATGTTTATGGGTCTCACAGAACGTGGATAGAGTCAAATATCTCATATATTAATTGACAATAAACTTTGTAACAAGGAAGTTTGCAAGGGAGTGAAGGTAATCTACTCTACATAAGCAAAGAAAGAATACCCACATATTTATATACCTGAAGACAACAATGTTATATTCAAAATGATATTCCTAATCTCTAAGTAAGTCACATCACCTACAATGTAGCACCACTTTGCCACAGTGATATCATGAGTACAAAAGACAAGTGAAATAATAGACCCAAAAAAAGAGATAATTCTAGATCTATGAATGTACCTTCCGAGAACCTGTAATAGAAAACAAAGTATTTTTTAAATAGTCAAATATGGCATGAATGTCAATTATTTTAGTTAGACTTAATCATAACCTCAGCTCCTAGAGGTTAAGGGGCGTTAAACATGACCTTAAACTGACTGGTATTGTCTGAATGTCCATCATGCATGTAACCAAAGATAACAATAAATGGAACCCTATGTGAAGATTGAAAATAAATGCAATAAATAAATATATAATATTATTCTCAAGTGCTATGTAGTATGCTAATGAACATGGAGAAAGTTAGCTCAAGATGTGGCAAAAAGGTACACATGAGGTCCAGTGAAATGTGTGTGATTCCTAGACAAACACACATGTAACATTAGATAAAAGAGGCCATCGTAGGATTGTAGTCTTGTTTCCCAAAATTTTAGGACTACAATGAGTTTGGGCATGGTTTGTAGGTTCTTTTCTCTACAAGAACAACTTTCCACAATGATGCAACAACTATGATACGTATATGTATTGTTGTAGCAACACCCATACATAGGTCAAGACCTCCGTCGTTGACCACTATGTCACCAAAGAAACCAACATAATCAGAGTTGATAGAAATCTATAAAAAAAGTTAATATATTGAGGTAGAATAAATCTAAAAAGATATTATGATTTGAAAAGGCAACAAGAAGTTAAGTCATGGGATGTATTAACTATAAAGGTGATTTCTCCCCAGACCAAAACAACCTCTCTCCTTGACATTACGGGAAATAAAGGGAGAGAAACTACCAGATCACCATGACTTTTTAGAATTCATGTTCATGACATGTTTTATATATATATATATATATATATATATATATATATATTTGTGTGTATATAAAGCCCTTGGGTATCAAGTCATTAAGGACCTCCCTAAATGCATTGAATTATGGTTGAATGGAAGTAGTCATTTGGTATTCAACCACTAGATAAACATTTTATGCTTGTTTGCATTAGTTACTCTAATATTACCATCACCAGGGCTATCGATTCATAGTAGGTCATATGAGATAACAAAACGAACTTAAATATGTGGAAGTTGAACACAAAACCATAACATAATCAACATTATTTAAATAGTGTTTTATGTTAATTCTTTTTTATTGAAACAAGAACAACATAATGATAGCACTACACATTAGATTGTATTTTCATAGCAGATTGGATGAAGTATGGTGCCTTACATTATATTTGGCATAGAGTATTAACTTCTCTTTATAGGAATCGATGTTTAGTGTCAACCCAACACTTTAATTATTTTATTATGCAAGCATGCGAGGATAACATAAATTAGAATAAGCAATAAATAATAAACTTCACAAGGATCATTATGTTAGCTACAATCAACACCACTATGAATACTTGAGTGATACATTAAGAATTCACTTCACATTCTAATAATACTTAGGATATATTGCCTCTATACAATGATACATGACGTTAGCACCAAGAGTGTAATTGTAGAATGAGCACACAAAATGTAAATCTAAAAGTTGATCATCAAAAAGACCTTGCAAACCTAACATTCACAAAAAAGGGTCTTACACAATTTAGAAACTAGGTTTGAAACTGAGCAATCAACAATTCCTATCACTAGATAGTCAAAATTGAAATATAACAAATGTTATGTTTGGTAAACAAATTCTGGATTTGGCTGGAACATGGGATCATTACCAACAATGGTAAAAGGTAGAGCACCCTTGTCAAAGACAATCCAAGATAAAATTCGATACCACTCGTGGGTAAGTCCACCAACATGAATACCTTCCTCGCCTTGTAAATTGTTAAATTCCATTCCAATTCCTAATGAAAATGTGCATGAAGTTGATTATCTTAGACCTGAAAGGAAAGCAATTACTATCAAACTCAATAAAATAAGGCACTTTTTCACTAGAGATAATGTCTTCTCGAGGAGACCATGATTCTATCTAATAAAGGCATTCAACAAATTTTTATTTTTTTTTAAAACTACACAATGATCTTGTGTTTCACGTCATATTTTGTTGAACTGATAGATGATTTTTACCCAGACATATGAAGTAGGTAAGGAATCAAAATACTAGAAAGTACCTAATGCACTGAGATGAAACATATCACAAGTTGCAAAAATATATGTTAAGTAATCACTAATTACAACACAAAGATTCTTAAAAGCAAGATAAAAGGATTTGATCACACTAGACAGTGTTTTCATACACTAAAATAGGTAATTGCTAAACCTCTATCTAATGTAGTGAAAAAAGTAGTTAAATGGAAATAATACCCAGGAAAAAATATAAATGAGGGGGAACAAAACCAAAAGATTGAAGCAAAATGAAATAGTTGAAGAAAACAATAGTACTACTATATGATATTGCCTATAGCCTCAAAAGAAACAAAAATAGTTCAAGGAACACAAAGACATTGGTTGGTCCATACATCTGATAGATTGTTTTGAACAAGCATACAATGTTTCCATGAAATCTCAAACATAATATAGTTTGGTAGGGGATTTGGGACCAAGATTCAAGAACTGATGTGGGTGTAAGCCTCTACATATTAATATAGATTGCTTCCACAAGTCATCCCTAGATAAGAGACTCAACTTAAATGCCTTCTTACAAAGTTAAAGAGGTGTTACAAGATGTACAAATTACTTGTTTTTATACATTAGACAAATGATGATGATGATTAGGAGGATTAATTCCAAATTCATACTATAAGATTCCATAAATAGTGTAATTTTCCCTCAAGTTACATAGTGAAGAAATAAAACCTTCATCTCCAAGGGTGTTAGGGTCAAGCTACATTTAGTACTAATGCATGGCATGCTCCTCTTTTCTAGTGGACATGATTCTAGTCTAAATGAGTACAAAAGAATTTTTGAGTTTTCATGTCAAGAATGGATGGACTCTTCCTAAATGAATGTACTCTATACAAGGAATGTAAAATCTTCAAATCATTGTATAGAGTTGAGAACAAGGTTGGAGCTCTATTTATAATTCTTTCCTATGGAGATCCCCACATGATGGGGATGCCAACTAGTTCATTATGGTGTGATTCAAAAGATGTGTTGAAGTGGAGTACCCTCACCTATAGGTTGAATGTATAACAATGACATGATTACGGGATGGAATATCTTAGTGTACCCTTTTGGTGTTTTGCAAGTACATAGAGGAGAATAATGGGATTCAATTCATTAATTATGAAGTCATGAAGTATATATGGAATCATCATAAAGTATGGGTGAGTTGGTAACCCACCAAACCGATATGGGGAATAATATCACATTTGTCCTCGCGAGGTATGTGGACAACAAAGGCATGGTATGATAGAATGCTATTTACTTTTCATCTATTTATTACAACATATTTCTATAAAGGAACAACATAATTCAAAAAAAGGAGGAGGTTCATATGCTAGCATTGTTTGAAAGCATATCTACATAAATTAGATGGACAATTAATGTTTGTATCCCTTATGGTTTTGAACTATCACATGTTCCCATAATATAATGGGATTTTATTGACTAACCTTATTTTTATAGAGAAGCAGGAACAAATACACATATACAATTTATTGTTGGGATGAGATATGTGTGCTTAGCATTTATAGGGAGTAGTTTTTCTCTTACTCCTACTCTTATTTCTTGTTATTGAAAATATGTGACATCTTTCCGAAAAATGAACTGCATTTCCTTGTATTAATTAGAAAATAATGAGAAGTATTTGAACTTTTGGATCTAAACCTCAAAGGATGAACAACCAAGATATGGGGATGTGTCATTTGGTGAATGACTTTAACCCTAAATCAGATGTTGTTAACGTATTTTCCCATAAGGGATATACTATGAGAAATTATGTACCATGAAATGTGAAATGTTATTAAATAAGATATGCCCATAGATGTTCTACATTATTATGTTTGTACCTTTCTCACTTAACCAAGATTATGATGTGATAGTAGAAAATTACAATGCCCACATAGACTTATTAGGCAAATATATGTATTCTAGACTAGGGTATGCCATACATATTTTTGGTTGGTTGGATAATCTCTAAGTTAATGGCAATAATTCATTGTCACATGAATCAGGCTCATAGTTTTTACTTGACTAGGATCAACGAAGTACTTTCATGGTTAAAAAAGAGAAAAATAAGATTATAGTTTTAAATGGTTATGTGTATATTCATTTACTATTAGTTATCCCATTGTAACTAAATTATGAAAGTTAAATATTATGTGTCCATTTGGTAACCCATTCTCTACTTTTATTCACAAAGTATGGTACCTGACTAGTAAAGTGTGATCTCAAGTAAACTCTAACATATTTATTTGGAATATTTCTTATGTACTAAGTGTAAGTTAGATTTTAGTATCCATGTATTCCAATATTTCAAGACTTTAAGATATGTTCCTAGTACGACTCATGGGTGTCCCAAGCATGGTGTTAAGGCCATTAAAATTGTTGTTATTGGTTACAGACCTTGTTGCATTTTTTTGTAACACATCACTTCTAATAACACTACAAACATGATTTATTTGGTAGTTATTGAGAATTTAATAAAGATAATATTGATGGATAAATACTATCTAGTTTTAAATTAAAAATATCATTTTCTAATTAATTAGTTTAGTATCTTAGAGAAAATTATTTCAAGATACAATTGTAATTTGACCTATACAATCATACATGTCAATTTATTTTTAGTTTAGTAAGGATAATCTACTAACAAGACATTCTTCTTTGCATGAGAAGGGAATTTTTAAATCATGAAGGATCTACATCTCTACCTTGTATCACCCTTAAACTATTGGGCATGTTGAAGTACCGAATAGACAACTTAAGAGAATCTTGATGAAGACTGTTTCATGTTTAAGGAGAGATTGGGCCCTCATGTTGGATGTCTATCTTTGGGCATTCTAGATGGCATCACCAAAACCTAATGCTAGGATAGAATGTATACGAAGGGTTTCTTATGAAAGGAGGATAATTTCAATGAGACATTATATAGAACTAAAAGGCAACTGAATGTGAATTGATAAAATATCTTCTTCACCTTTTTCTCCTATATCTTGTCATCTATCATCTGATTTCTTATTCTAAAAGTAAAGCAGGGAAATCATGTTATTTCATCCTACCTTCTATTTTCTTCTTCTTTAAGTAAACTAAATGATATAAACATGAAGAAATCTTAGATGGTTAACCATAGAGATTTTATTGATGCAAAAGGGAGGAATCGAGAAATTCAAACCTTCCTAGTATTGAGGTGGGTGATTTTAACATATCAAGGTGAATTTGTAATGACATAATTATAAGAATTTCACTTGGAAAATGAGAAATCATTTGGGATGACTATAAGAAACTCTCTTAGTATATATGTACTATGATATGATAAGATTATTGTCTCCTTGAATTAATTTCCTATTATAATTTGGGTTAACAAAGATGGAACTAGATAGTAACCATAACCAAATAGTCAAATTTTTAATAAAAAATGTGTGCCATCTAGGGTTGTGGTAGAATTGAGATGGAAAATAATATGTAATGACGTTACACAAAAATAATCCTAAATGATCATGCCTAATATTTGTGAATGGTAAAAATGATTGAATAATTATCCCTTTAGATTAGGATAATTGCTACTTATCAAATAAAATTTCAAATCCTAATCCCAAGTAAGGAACATAGGACCAGACTATGGCATTAAGGATATAAATGGTGAAGAATAATCACTAAAATCTATACCTTTCCATGAAATCTATGAATGAAAACTCATATCAGAAAAGATCCATGTGTTATATCATAAACAAATATCATTTCTCAATTGAAATTCAATCTAGTTTTATCATTTATACACCATTTTATTTACATATAATTACTTTGTATTGAATATAAAAAAATAAAATGTACCACCCCTCTCAGGAAAGTGAGAATATACAAAACCATCTATTATGTGTTATTATAGCTACATATTATTTTGAACCTATCTTGTTTGGATTACATTATACTAGAAGTATATATTAAGCAATCAACATGAGACCCTCCACAAACCTATAAACCCTTACAAAATTTTTAACTTACATTTATTTTTTTATTCATCTTCAAATTACCCTATTTCTCATTATTAATCAAATTAAAAAGTTACAAGTAAGAAAAATATAAAGAAAAACCTTCTTGTCAAATGACAAATATCTCAATACTTGATGTTCAACTATTATCTATGGTTGGGGCTTCCTGATGGAGAGCAGAGGAGGCTCTCTATTCTCTATCTTGGGTATTCCTCTCATTTCTAGTCTAACCACAATTCTATCTCCAATACAAGAAAGGTTCCTCCAAAGATGAGAATTATATCTAACCAGGAGTGATGTTATTCTCACTAGGTATTTGGTGCATTTCATTGATGCACCTCCTCCTTACATAAGGGGATCCACTACAATTGAACAAGAGAAATTTTCTTGAAATACGACAAGTGCTAAACTTGAAACCAATTAATAGTTTCAATCTTGGATGAGATGGATGACTTTTACAAGATTTTGTTCATTATCCAAATTGTGGTTGAATCAATGATATAATTCAAATTATGGAGGTGGATGTCGTGAACTTGGAGAACCAAAGGTTAATTAGTTGTTTTCAAACTAATGATCTCATTCTCACATACCTTCTAAATGGACCACTACTACATAGGTGGCCTTTAACATCAATTAAACAGGGTCTGTAATGTTGGTTTAGAGGTGATATCTAGGTGACTGACACTATAACTGATGGAAATGATGACAGTTTATTGAGGAAGAGGACACTAACTTTGTGCCTCAACAATGGTTTAAAAAACCAACATCAAGTAAAATAAACGCCTAAGTAAAAAACTTTCCTAATAGAAAATCATGTCTAAATAGGGGGTTTGCAACATCAGTTTCCTATGAAAGACAACACAGTACAAATATAATGACTTCAATTTTGGGATAAAATGGGCATAATTGGAAGTTATAATTTAGATATTTTAATTTTTCATTGTCATCATTTTTATTAGGAAACCAACTTTACAATAGTTCAAATTCGATTTTTGTCCATAGATTGACATGTAGGTTGAGTTGTGAATTAAAAAAATTATTGATGTGATTGTTCAACAACATCAATTTTGGGTTCCATTCTTGAAAACGTGATATCAATTGTAAGTGTACAATCACATTTAGCTTTTACATATATTTTGGGAACATTTCCCTATATTTTTCCAAGTACACTGATGTAGATAGGCAAATACCCACCAATATATGTTCCTAGAGAAAAATGGGGAAACGACCATTGATATATTAATGAACACTAAACATAATTATAGACTTACATCCTAAGTGAGATTAAGTGCTTAAGAATTGTTAAAAACCATTGACTATCCACCATTTATTCCTAATGAGTAAATCATAGACATGTTTCTAGGCTAACAAAAGTTATGTGTATTTAGGTATTAGGGTTTAGGTTTAGGGATCAGACATTTAGAATTACAATACAGATTCAGGTAAATTCATATCATACAGTATATCTCAAGTTAATTTAGGAAATAAGTATCAATTTTACGTGTTAGTTGAATATTGCACCCATAATAAAGGAACGTTCATCATAAATGATATTATACAATAATACATTCTAGACAAATGAATCAAGCAACTATACATGAATTGGAAATAGCAACAATAATGACAATAGCAAAGACAACAAACTTGCAACAATAGCAGTAAGCTACAAAAGTAGCAACAACAACAGATAGGCGACAATAGCACCACAGGTGGCGGGGAATAGTAAAAGCAACAATGGTGACAATGGAGACAAGTGAGAGAAGAGGGGGAAGGAGTTGGAAGAGGAGGCAATGTTTGGGGCATAAGAAATATTTGGTGGGGTAGAATCATTGGGGAATCGGGGAAAAAGAAAGGGGTTGTGCGGAAGGGCATGTATAGAGAGAAATGGAGAAAGAAGAAAATTGTGGGTGTTATTATCACCATTTTAATGTCGAGCCTAGGGTAGAAACTAAAACATAGCCAAAACGACACTCAAGTTTTTGAATTCAGTTGGTTTATGTTGGAAACTGATGTAAGCGTTCTGTAAAGAACTTTAAAATCTCATGTCAGTTTAGGACCCAAAACTGATATCATGCTTCTGTAAAAACTCAGACTTTCTATGTCAGTTACCCTTAAGAAATCAAAGTAAAAAAACAATTATTTTGTGGGGAGCATCCCAAGAGCATTATCACATCAGTTCATGCCCATGACACTGACATTGAAGTTATGAGAAAAATAATATTGCATTTAAGGTTTTATGTCAATTGTTCTCAAAACAACTGAAACTATAGGTTTTTTGGGTGGAATCTTATTTTTTTAGGTGGCATAGTTGGGGAGAAATCGTGCTGGTTTTCCCTAAATTCATGTAATATTTGTTTCCCTTAATTTTTTTGTGAAATTGAATTTACTTGTATATTTGTAACATCATTTTCATTTTAGGAACAAATGTTGCAACAAAAGCAGTACTTGAAATTTTCCTTTAGTGGTCACTGTCAAACTATCACACTATCTTTTGTCCAAGTAACCAACACTGATGTATTGATATGTTGGTCTTTTATAATATTGACATAATACCATGTGATACCAACGGCCAAAAGTGTACTACTAGACCAGACCTTAATAATACTCTTTCCATAGGCCCCTATTTCTTCGATGACCATTTGGTTTTTTTTGCAAAGGTGGATTCTTAAGGAAGATTTTTATAAAATTGCTTTGTAATATACTCCCATCTTGGTATCTCTACATAATTCTCAGAATGCAGTGGCCTTCCTGATCTATCATAGTCCTCACCAATGTTGTAGGAAAACCAAGAGTAATCGAAAGACAAGTGGATGGGTTAATGATTGGAAGCATGACATCAATGTCGACATCTCCTCTAAGAAGTAACCCCACCCCCAATCATGCAGTCAAAATTCCAAACATATATGATTGGGAAATTAAGCTAAAATACAATGGTTTTCCATATTTGTTTGACGTATGTAGGGATTCTATGGTAGTGATGATGTTTATATAGGTGTGAGTACCAATATTTTGATTTCCCCGCAATAATCAACCCTAATAAGATTTTAAACTTTTGCTTAATTCTTCTTAATATTCAAATTACTCTATTTTTAATTATTAATTAAGATTATATGTTATAAGTAAGAAAAATATTTAATGGATTGACAAAGGGAAAATATCTAACTAATTGATCTTTTGGTCCTCTGTATTAGGTGATTCCTCTCATTTATAGCCTAACCATAATGCTTTCTCCACTACTAGCAAGACTCCTCTGAGGATTCTGAGTTGTATCAAAACAGGACTTGATGTAAATTGTCCAAAGATATTTAGTGGAGACAATTGAGGGAATCCTCCCTACTAAGGGGCTCCTCTACAACCATTCTTAAGAAATTTCTTCAAATAAATCAATCGTTCAACTTGGACCTGATTCACCATTTTAATCATGGATGAGATGGATGACTTTCTCAAGTATTTGTCCATCATCTAGATTGTGGGTAAATAGATGAATGTGATTCAGATTAAGGGGTGTATGGTGTGAACTTGGACACCCTAAGGTTAATCAGTGGTTTTTAATCTCACCTAATGCATCATTCTCGTAAACTTTTCAAAGGGACCACTAGTAAATAGATGGCCTTTAACATTGCTTAAACAAAGTTTATAACATTAGTTTATTGGTGACACCTAGATGGTTGACTCTACAAATTGATATCAATACTTCTAGTATACCAAGGAAGAGAAATTTGATGTAGTGCCTCAAATGTGGGTTCAAAAACCTACATGTAGGATAATAAACATTAACACAAAAAAAAACTTTCTATCAACAAATTCTATCTTAATAGGGTGTATGTAACGCTAATATACTACGAAAAATGACATGCTATAAATTTTGTGACATCAATTTTGGACAAAAATAACACAGTAGGAAGCGAAAAATTAGATATTTGAATTTGTTCAGTATCATGGTTTTTTTAGGAAATCAACGGTTACAATAGTTCAACATTGGTTACTATCCACAGAAAGGATGTAGTAGGTTGGGTTATTTGTTAAAAAGTTTGTTTATATGATGGTTCAGTAACATCAATTTTGCGTTCCATTCTTGAACAACAATTTTTCACTAATAATAGTATGATGTGAAATTGGCTTTTAAGAATGTTTCAAAAACATTTATCTATAGATGGGAAAATACCCACCTACATATGCACCCAAAAATGAGGAAAATACTGTTGAAATATTGTTGAAAATAAACATGAATTATGAACTAACATCCTAACTGATATTCAGTTTTCAAGAATTATCCCAAATAGGGGACTATCTAAGATTTACTCGTAATGAGCAAATATTGGACGTGTTTATGGACCAAAAGGATATATTTTTATTTAGGGATTAGGTTTATAGGTTAGGGGTGTACAGTTTATGATATATATTTAGATAAATGCATATCATTTTCAATATATGTCAAGTTAATTTATTTAAGTTGATATCAATTAGGTTTATTAAATGAACTATTTACCCAACATAGAGAACAAAGGAGCATTCATCACAAATGAATCTATGCAATTATACTTTCTAAACAAACAAAAAAAGCAACTATACATGTACTTTCAGTTCTAATTAGATAAATTGGTCTTCATGAATTTCAATTATACAAAATAAAATTAAAAAATAAAGCAATTATGCAATATACAAGTAGTTATACAAATAATTATACATGAATTCCAATTACATAAAACTTTAGGTGCAAAATATAGAAAGCAATCAAACAAACAATCATACATTAATTTTAATTGTAAAAAAACATCAATGTAAACCATAAATCCTAAAAATAGCAAAAAATAAATTAAATAAGGGCAAGGAGAAAATGACATCAAGAAGATATGTCTCCTACAAGAAGTGTTTAATAAGGGCTTTGTTGATGTCAAAGTGTCTAGCAACAACAAACATGGATGACAGTTAGAGTAGTGACGACAATAGCAATAGTAGTGTGCCAAATGACAATAGCAATAGGCGGAAGAGGTAGCAACAATGGAAGGCTGATGGTAGTAGCACCAAAGGCGATAGATATTAGTAGAAGCACTAGTGGTGATAGTGGAGGAAAGTGAGATAATAGGGGGAAGGATTAAACAAAGAAGGTAGGGTTAAGGAAGCATGCGACATTGGGGGGAGTCACTGGGGAATCAAGGAAGAAGAGAGAAGTTTTGTGGCCAAATGGGTACAAATAAGAATGGAAAAAGAAAGAATTTGTGGGAGATATTAACATCGCTACCTCGTTGGTTATGGGGTTGAAACTGACAATATAGCCAAAATGACACTCGAGTTTTTTATATTATGACGGGTTATGTTGGAAACCTATGAAATAACTCAATTAAATATTAAAAATGCCATTTCAATTTAGGACCTAAAACCAAAAGCATACTTCTATAAAAACCCAAACAATTTGTGTGGGTCACCTTTAAAAATCAAAATAAAAGGCTATTTGAAGAAAATAATTATTTTTTAGAGCGCATCGCAAAAACATTATCATGTCAGTTTGCATCCTTGACACTGCCACTGAAATTATGAGAAAACCAATGTCCCATTTAAATTCATTATGTATATTTTTTTAGGAAAATTGATAGTATATGGTTCTTGGAGGGATGATTATTTTTATGGGTAGCATAGTTGGGAAGGTAGTTGATTTTGTTTTCTCTAATCTTATAATATTTTGAGACATTAATTTTTTAGAATATTTGTACCATCATTTTGGTTTTAGGAAACTAATGTAGAAATTAAAGCAATGTTTGAATGTTTCCATTAGTGGCTAATGCTGAAATATCATATCAATTTGTGTCTAAGTAACTGACATTGAAGAATTGTTGTGTCAGTAATTAATAAAACTGACATAATATCATGTGATACTAGAGTAAAAATATGTACTATTGGACCAGACCTTAATGATGTGCCTAATCGAGGGCCCTAGTTCTTTGGATACCATTTGGCTCTTGTGAAAAAGGTGGATGCTTGAGGAAGATTTTCATTAAATTTCATTGAAATCTACTCTCGATTGGGTATCTCTACCTAATGTTAGAACATTGTAAATTTCTTGAGCCATCACAATCCTCACCCATGTTGTAGGCAAATCAAGAGCAATTGAAAGACAAGTGAATGGGTCAATGATTAGATGTATGCCATTCTATATCGGCATCTCTACCATGAAGGTACCCCACTCTCAATCATGTTTTCAAAATTTTAAACATAGATGATTAAGAAATTGCAAGGGTTTTCCATATTGGTTTGACATTTGTATGTATTCAACAGTAGTGGTGGTGTTTGTCCAGGTGTGAGGATCTAGGTTGTGATGTTTTATCCCCCAATTGTCAAACACCAGATCTTATAGGTGAGACCTCAAGAGGTAAGTGAAAAAATCAAGACCTCCTTACAAGGAATTGATTAAAAAAAACATCCCAAGAAGAAAACTAAGGAAGATAAGAACAAACAAGTTGATATTGGCTTGGAGGAAGGATAAGTCAGTACAATGACATTGGAAGAGCAAGAGGCACTAAAAGCGGAACCTAATCTAGTAGTAGTGATTATATATCAGATGGTATGTACATGGAGCATTACAAACCACCAAAATTATGGAGATAGGTGATCCCTTCTCAATGCTTGATCAAGTTGATGGCAATGAACACATATTTTTCACATAAGGAAACATAAGTAGAAGTCCCATACATACTCCAAGCACCACTATGAAGGAAAGAAGAGACCAAACCTTGAATTCAAAGGAGAGTCAACAAATCCTAAATTAATTTTATCCTCACATGGAATGTGGGATGGGCTTCCTTACCCAAAGCCAACAGGAAGCTCAAAAACATTCTTCATGATATCAAGGATAAATAAATCTTCAATTTTAGATTTAGAGTCAAACACAAAACATCAAGTAGGTTGGGTACTCTATTCTCGCCAGTTCGGCAATTCTTCTTTGAATTGGACCATGATGAGGGAGGAAGAATTTTCATTGGATAGAACCCAACCATGTAATATACTAATCAAACACAACTATTTAAATAGAGATGGATTCTCATTCATCATATCTTGTCTATATGGTGAATATCTCAAAGTAGATAAGGAGAGTATGTGGAAGACCATTTTTGAAACTACTCAACATGAAATTCCTTGAGTTCTTTTGGGTAATTTTAGTGTCCACAAAAGAAGTAAGAGGTTTGGAATGATCAAGGAGTTACATTGTGTGATGTAAAAATTTGGTAATGCAATGGATGCAAATGGAATCCATGATGCGTACAACATTGGTGGTTACAATGCATGAATGTGGTTGAATATGAGATTATCGGATGGAGGTCTCGTTAATGTTGTTTCACTTATGTTTATCCCAAATACAGTGAACATATTTGTTTTTAACCCATCATTGATCAAAATTGGATTAGAGTAAACCTCACCAATAGTAATCATCCTGCTTTCCCCTTCATAATTCATAATGATTGGTGTGAATGTAATGGCTTCAAGGAGGTGGTTAATATAAGGAGTGGGACCCGAGATGGATCCACTCCTCAATAAATGAAGAAATAAAAACATCCTAAACCAATTACATAGGGAAGGAGGAATCCCATTATATATTTACATATATCATAGAGAAATGCAATAGATAAACAATAGATACATGACTATGACAAAGTTACACAAATTTTATGAAACAATTGTTCCTCACCATATAAGGTAGTAAAACAAAATGAATTGAGATACATCTATATATACATAAGCCTAGGTATAAAAGGAAACATGGACATTTAAACAAATCCTCAGGTACAAAACTTATATATGATGTTCCTAAGTCATTGTTCTTTGAAGCTCATACACTTGGGTTGTTTTGGAACAACTCCCAAAAAAAGAAATTAAAAAGGTGTGTGCCAGAACACTTTTGAGTATGTGTATATAAATAATATTTGGGCATTATCATCAATTATATGTATAAAAAGGGGTATTACCAAGGAAAGTGAGCGATAAAACTAACACATGGGCCCACTACGCAAGGCTCTAGTAGAGTTTTAGGAATGACGACTGGCCCCATAGACCACCACTAGCCTTAACTGTGTGCTTTAATCTCACTCACACGCAAGCCAAGATCAACTTCCCGACTGGTCACCCATCCTAGTACTACTCCAAGATGATCACACTTAACTATGGAGTTTTTTTAGTGATGGTCTCCTTGAAAAGGAGGTGCACCTTGGTGATATGGGTAGTCCAATCATTCCTTTTAAGATCATTATATCTAAGGCCTCAAATCCTGAGATATTACATTCTCTCCCACTTAACCCTTGACATCCTCGTCAAGGCTTAACTATATGACCTCGTGATTATTCCCCATTTCAGTGAAGACCCAGAATGACACCCAGCTCCCAATCACGGAATACCAGCGCAAGGGTGGCTACGTCACCATGGACAACCCTTTCCTACATGCCTAGAACACATGGCTCAATACTGGCATGCCACATGCCCATGTAGGCCCCACCTACTAGAGAGGTTAGGCTCTGATACCTTTTGTAACAACCAGGCCCACTACCCAAGGCTCTAGTAGAGTTCCAGGAATGACGATTGGCCCTACAGACCACCACTAGCCTTAACTATGTGCTGTAATCTCACTCACACACAAGCCAGGATCTACTTCCTGACTGGTCACCCATCCTAGTACAACTCCAAGTTGAGCACGCTTAACTATGGAGTTTTTTAGTGATGGGCTCCCTAAAAAGGAGGTGCACTTGGTGATATGGGTAGTCCAATCATTCCTTTTAATATCATTATATCTGAGGCCTCAAATCATGGGATGTTACAATGAACATATAAGTGAGTACAAAGACAATATATAAAAAATAAGGCATTGCACATTAATATATATTTGAGATCAATATTTTTTCCAATATAAACATTCACCATAACATAATATCAAATTTTTATGCATGAATAAACAATTTAGACTAAATATACCTAATATAGGGCACTAACACCATTGTATCATGTCCTAAAAGTAAGGGTCGAAACACCAAACCTAGAAGAATACACGTCCCCTATATATGTATGGTTTTCCATAAGTACCATTGTTCTAGACATTTTAGTCAAAACATTTAGCATGCACATATAGAGTGGAAAGAATAGAATTTCATTCTTAAGTCAAAATGGGTAATAAAATCATAAGAAATGTCAAAAGATCCATATCAAGAATGGGCTTAATTTTCACAATTATTCAAATGATATCAATTTATGAAAATAACATTTCAATTTAGATATGAAAGGAGAATTTTTTAACAATGTATCTCACTATAGGAAATTATGAATTATAGTCAACTAAATGACCAAACATAAATAGGACTTGCTCATATTTTATCTTCTCAACTAATCCTACTTCTAGGGGAGAATTTCAAAATTTAGAAGTGTCCAAGGACTAGTAATGAGAGCAATACAAAGTAGAAATATATACATTACTATTTGGCTTAAATTCAAATGTTAATCGATTTGAGTTATACAATATTGGGATTTCTTATCTAGAATTATTATTCCAAATAACAAGCATGTCATCTCAAAACTAGGGTTTTTAGATCTATAATGATAAGATCCATATTTAGACACATAATTCTAAATGAGTCTAGGGTAAACATGAGTGTGAGTAATGTTGTACGCTTTTCCAATTTGGATTTTTTAAATGCATTCTCTCTTTATCACCATGTGTTTCGAGACTATGCTAACATCCTATGTAGAATTCATATCAATGTGTATACATGGTATAATGTAATTATTGAATCTTCCATGACTACTAGTATTAAATATATACATAACTAGAAATGAATCTCGATGTAAACTTAACCAACATGTCCGCCAAACTTACATTTAAAAAGATACATTCTTGTACATATTTCATGTTCTCCTTTTTAGAAAATTGATCATACTAGATAGATTTGTTCCCTCGAGCCAGATACATTTTCTAGTTACCATCTAATACTAGTTGATGTATCCAGGGATTCAATTCTACCAAGATTAACATTGGTATTAATTTAGGATGTTTTCAATAGAATAATATCAATGATTGTGACTTTCTAATTACTAACATGTATATCTCAATCAGTACCAAGTTGATTAATCAAATAGTTTAGTTAACATCTTTGTCCATGCTTAATACATATGACATATCATGATTATTATCTATCTATAATTCAATAATCAACATTAGATTTATAGGTTTTACATTATTTTCATACTGAATATTATATGTATCTATAGCTTCATATTTTCATTTCTAGACTACTATAAATTGTGAAATATTGGAAAATTTACTCAATTGCACTTATGTTTACAATCGGATGACGTAATACACTCTTATAATTTTCATTATGAAGTTACATAAAACCTTAAATTTGTACGGTAGAAATAATGGACACCAACATACATATGATAAGTTGCTTAAGATCTCCATGTTAGGGTGAATGTATACCACATATGGCTTTTTTAGATTAACTTTAAGGTCAGTTAGATTTCTTCATTGCGTCATCAAGACTCCTCTTTGACATAGAGAAATTATAGGGCAAACCCATGATTGAATGATGGTAGATCAAACTAGTCTAGCTTAGTATGTAGTAGAGCTTAATCCTGAGGAAATCACCACTTCTTGAGACTTCTAGATTCTTATAACTAGGTTGTAGGTAGTTGGGTATCTTGTTCAATGGTTGGGTGCAAGGTAAGATCAGAAGGTTTCTGGGTATTATTTAGAGAGAGGGTGGTGTGAGGAGTGGAGAAGGTAGGGGTGACAATATATGATGAGGGTCAGTACCTCTCTTCCACCTACTTACTGTGACAAGTTTTGTTTTCAAAAGGATACCATAGGGAGCTAAGAGGAGGGGTCTGGTGGAGACTAAGTTGGAGTGATGCAGGTTGTTGAGTCTTATGAGATTAGACTCAGGCCGTCATGGATGATGAAAATATGGTTGAGGAATATGTGGTGGTTGCAGTAGTTGCAAGGTCAAAGATGGTCATCTTGAAGGTGTGTGTAAATAAGATCGGGTTGTATGATACATGTAGCTGAGAGAAGCTTCAACTGCATGTTGTTAGTAGTGGTGTGCTCGTGGTTGGGGGAGTAGAAGTTTTTCCTGGAATGGTTGGTGGTATCATCTCTTTGTTGTTGTAGTGGCTGGGTGGAACGACAGAGGAAGGAGTAGGGCTGCTAGAGTTATGGAGGATACATGATTCAAAGGGAGGAAGAAGAACAGGAGAGGAAGAATGCATAGTAGTTTGTGATATGTAGGAGGAGCAAGGATGCATTAATCATGTTAAAGTGGGGTAAGAAGAACATCAAGTTCTTTATTTTGCAGACCACACTTTGGCACAGAATCTCAGAGGAATGAGTGAAAGAATAAGCAAGGAAAGAATGAGTGTTATGTGCAAATAAGAATAAAATGAACTTAGGGAGAATAACTGTGATGGTTAATTGGCTAATTAAACCTAGGTCTACTATACTCTCCTCTATCTTTCATCCATTATTGTTTGTATTTAACATCCAATTAGTATTGAATTTGCTAGGTTAGCTAACGATGATATGAGAATTCTTAATCTAACCTTAGTATTATTGTTTGACATTTGTGGATGTATTATTCTATATCTTATATGATAATTACTCAATTCATACATTTATTACCTTCTCATACAATCATAAGATATTATGTCATATTTTGTTAATTTTCCTCCTCTCATTACCCCTGATAGGATACTAGAGTTACAAGTCATATCAAAAACTTATTAATGGTGAATTAGTATACTTAACCCCAATGAAAGACTTAAACACTAAGTTGATCCTAAAACCTCATGAAAAGGATAATTTATCATCTTATCATGATTTTTGACTTCCAAATTACCAATTCACCTAAAAATGGGGAAAGAGTCATAATACTAATATGAATTGGAAGTGGGCCTAGTGATAGGGAGGTTTAATCTAAGATTCTAGATCTTAGTATGTTACAACACTTCACCCTTTAAAAAGAATGTCTTCCCCTAAATTCATCCATCATAATCTTGGTATACTAAGATACCTTGTACTAACCATTAGGTTTCTAGTTCATTTAATGTATTTTATCATAGTATACCACTCTATGACCCACTTATAGCCCAATCAATACCAATGTTACACCAAAATCTTAAATTACCTTTTCAATACTTTAATTGTTTATAGTTACTTTCACTATTATGGTGGTTTCACCATCCTCTTATCATGGTCAGAAGCACCACCATTTTTTAGAATGAGTGACATTTTTCTGTAATTAGATCTTCTTCTTGGGTCATTTTTAACATGACAACTTACTCGGTGGACTAGATTGTTTAGAAACAAAAACCTAAGCATATCAAATCATGGTAACTATCAACATTGTTATTAGTAACATTTTCCTATATAATTATCATTTTATTTTTTACCAACATAATTATTTATCTTAAATGTTCACTATTTTAGGTTTGTGAATTTATATGTGAAAACTTGTTCTAATAATGTAAGTAACATTTAAGGTGGTAAAGCAACAAGGAGTACTCATTTATGCTATTTAGGTGGTATATAAATTTGTTTGAAATCATTACTATGAGTTACCTAAGAATTACTTATAGAAACTACTACTTATTTGGTTATTCCTTAAGTTAAGATACACTCTTAATGAACAAAGCATACTAAACTCCACAATTAGACATGATTAATTAATAACTTACTTGGTCTTACATATACAAATTATCTTCTTTATACTCACTAAATCACACTTATCCCTATGGTCTCAAGGTTGATCCAGAAAGTCATAGGGTTCTTTACTAAAGAGTTTCTCTACTACTAAAAACTTCATTGTGGTGGTGACTTGGTTCGAAAAGCCTTCGATAAAATATAGAATTGTTTTATTTTGTAAATAGATTTTAATAAAAAGATAAGTTTAAAAATGAAAAATGTATGATTGGAATTTTAAATTGGTGCCAAAATT
Organism: Alisma plantago-aquatica; assembly: GCA_963693085.1. Taxonomy (NCBI): domain Eukaryota; kingdom Viridiplantae; phylum Streptophyta; class Magnoliopsida; order Alismatales; family Alismataceae; genus Alisma; species Alisma plantago-aquatica. The sequence goes on from OY856410.1 coordinate 647,741,056, forward strand.
AATATAGGAAACCTAGTCTACCACAATTCTACCGCTTTCTATATTTAGTATTATTTTATTATCACTTCATTCTAGCAACTTATTCTAGTTCTTCAAGCATCAAAAGTGCACACCAAAAAGAATCTCAAACTTACACCATAGGAAGAGGGGAAAAGGTTTTCTGTTACAAATAATCAACTTCCTAATATCATATTATAAAACAACTTCCATAATTCCTCACTTCACACTAATCATGATTTACACATCTACATTTTAAGACACTAGAGAGTCATATGATAATCTAACCAGTATAGGATGAAATTAGGGTTCATCATCACTTGTTGGCTTACCACCATTATGCCAGCCCAAGATGTGATGAACTATAGATTCAAATATTCATGATTTTAATTACTAGGTAATCTAATTATATTATAGACATGAGATCTCTTCTGAACACCTTCTAAAATTTATATCTTCCTGCACAAATCATTATATAAGAGAATTTTCCATCTAAACTTGGATAGCATGCATGTCTTAGATAGATGTCCTAGTGGCATAGCTATTTTGAGATACTCCATACTGAGGGAAAGGCATTGTTTTCATACCTGAGGTAGTTAGAATTACTAGATATTAAGGAAACTGTCTCAATTCTAAAACTTACTCAAGATAATTTTCTTCTTATTCATGTATGGTTAATACCTAAAGTGGATGTATGCAAGGCATGCTTGAAAAACAAGAAAGGAAGGAGTATAAGATGAGAACTAGGGTCAAGCCTAGATATAAGTGTTCAGATAAACCTACATTTCATAATTGTCAAGCTAACCTCCTATATAATATTCAATATGAGTCAAACATTACAAGAGTCAATTCCTATGTGGTTAAATTTCCACATCAATAAAGAGGATATGGGTGATAAGGGTTTGTGAAATACTATGTCTCAACAACTAATGTGGTGTGTGGAGAGGTAGTGACCAATTTAGATATGGATTCAAACCCTATTTAGTACTTCAAGACATAGGGAGGCATATAAACAACATTTATAGGGTTACTAAACTTCCTAATCAAGGAATTATATAGGATAACTTGAAATTGTAAAATCACCCACTTCTTAGGCTCTGAAAAAATAATATTGTAAGGAGGGGGAACCAAGAGGGGATCCACTCCTCACAAAAGGAATAATTAAATCCATCATATTCTAAATATAAGAAAAGTAGCAATGTCATGTATCTCTCAAATGGTACATATATCACATAGCGATGTAACTAATAATCAAAGAATGCATGACAAATTAAAAAGTTACATGAAATTTCACATACAATTATTTTTCACCATATAAGGTAGTAAAACAAAACGAAACATGATGCATCTATAAATAAATAAGCCGAGTTGTAGAGGGAAACTTGACCATTCCATGCTATTCTCAAGTCCACAACTAGTCTGTGACCTTCATGAATCATCATTCTCTAAATCTCCTACATTTGGATGGTTTTGGGAATGACACACAAAAAAGGAAACAAAAGGAATGCATGATGACACTTCTAAGTATGTGCTTATAAACAATATTTGGGCAATATCATGGCTAACAAGTATAAAAAGGGTTATTCCCAAGATAATAGGGGACTATCAACAAATTGGTATGTTCAGAACATAGTGTATCAAAATAATGAGGCATTTCACTTTAAAAGATATATGAGATCAATAATCTTGCCATAATAAACATCCATCATAACACAATAACAACAATTTTACATTTATAAACAACGTACTAGTACCTAAAATAAGTCCATAACACCATAGGATCATGGCCTAAGAAGTAAGGGTGGAAACACACATGCCAAACATAATACACACACCCTATATGAGAATTCTTGAACATAAGTATGCTATTCAAGATATTTAAGACAAAAAATTTAGCTTGCACAAATATAGTGGCAGGAAAAGCATTCCAATCATAATTCATGTTAGGTACTAAATGCATAGAAAGAGGGGTCAAAAGACCCATATCAAGATAATGGCATAATATTCATAGTACTTCAGATGATATCAATTTAGGGAAGTGGAACCTCAATTTAGATATGAAAGGAATGATGTTAAACAATGTGTCTCTTTGTAGAAAATTAGGAATTATAGTCAAGTAACTATTCAAACATGTGCTTTGTAGACGAACTTATTCGCATTTCTCAAGAACACAAGATTAACATGCAAGCAATCAAGGATTTTTTTGAGAAATATGAGAGAGTAACTAGTTATTCAGTCTCTATACTAAAACCAAACATCTTCTTTGCAAGGAGCACTATCATAGAAACTAGATATGGGATTTGTAGGATCAGTGATTTCCTAGTGATGAAGAATATGAAAAGTACCTAGGTGTGCCCCTCATTCAGTATTGATTCAACAAGGAAACATGTGTAGAGGTATTAGAAAAGGTTTCTTTGAGGACTACATCCTAGTCTATTACAACATAGATCTTTCTAGTCGGGTTTGCATAGCTAAGACACTCTTTTAGCAGTTCCAACCTACCTCATACAAACTACCATCCTACCTTTATACTTATTTGATTGCATTGATTGTATGATAAGGAAGTTTATCAGGTGAAGATGCCACAAGAAACATCTGATCTCTTTAGTGGTATGGGTCAAAGTACCTAGAAATGTAAGAGTTATGGGTTGCGGATCAAGCCAATGAGGGACGGGAATCAGACACTTCTTTAATGAACACATGGCAAGTTAGTAGCAGTAGAAATACAATTTGGTGCTACTTTATGCTACATAGATTCAAGAGGAAAAATTTAGGGAATATGAACCACTCATTAAAACTTGGTAGAATGACAATTGAAGGGAAAGAGATTATCACGAACAACTCACTCATTTTGCTAATGAGAGGTGCTAACATGAGATTCTAGGATGATAAATGGTTGAGAGATCACGTCGTACTACATACTCGAGCCATTAGAGCTATCCCTATTAATATAGATGGTCCATGTCAAATGCCTTATGATAGAAAATGGAGAATGGGATGTGGAGTTCCTAAGGGCTTGGCTTCTGGAGGAACCCATAGAAGCTATTTAGAAGACCAATTCCCCAAAAACAAAGAGCAGAATACATCAGGGTTTAAGACGACATCATCAATGGTACCTTTCATGCCAAATCAACATATAAGTTGGTAAGAGAATCTGAAAAAATCAAAATAAGTGGACTAGGACATCATTGGAAAGATAAAGTGTCTTCTTAGGTGAAGATGCTTATGTGGAGTCACAATGCTATTCTTAAAAACCATACAAGGGTCAACTGGAGTATGACCATGATGGGAGTTGTAACCAGTGCAATCAAGCTGATTAATGTGCCCTTCATGCATTGAGAGATTATAGTATGTCAGGGATGTCTAGGAAGGGATATTCAATAGCTCCTACTTGATGAACTTGTACAATATCTCCAACCTTGATGAGTGGTTCAGATCAAATCTTAGGAATAGCACATGCATAACAAAATTCATGTGTCGTTAATGGTATATATGGCATTGTAGAAACCTATTTGTTTTCAAAGGGAAGGAGATGTAGATGATTACCTAGGTGAGATACATTCTAACTCATAGAGTCAGCTGGCATTTGGAACACCTTAATGAGAGATGACTGGGAAACAATTTTAGCTAAGTGGCTTCAACCTGAAACCAAATGGATGAAAATCGATACTTATGAAACCACAAAGAGTAAGAGATTTGGAATGGTTGTAGTTGTTCATGTCTCTAATGGGAAGTGTATTACCAACCAAGGTAGTACTAGAGAGGTGAGAGACGTTAAGGAAGATGAAATTTTAGTCATAGATCTAGTTATTAGGATGGCCATAGAATTACAACTACACAATGAGGTAATTGAGTCTAGCAATAGACTGGCAGTGCAAATGATCAAAGAAGAGAAAAATAAGAATCCAAGGTTTGCAAGAGAGATCTCGAGGGCAAAGAAGAAGATGAGGAGAAGTTGTTACAATATGTGCATCAATAGGGAAAGTAAACAAGAAATTGACTACCTAGCTAAGTACAATTGAATTCTTTTTGGGACCAAATGTCTACACTAGACCTCCTAAGGGAAGATTAACATTCTCCCAATGAGCTATAATTCCAGTTGTACTTCCAAGTCTACTCTAGTTTTCAATGATGTAAAATGTAGCTCAGATCCATTTTTTCTTCCGAGAGGAGGGTGAGATGAATAAAAATTTCCATCCTCCCCCGAACAAAAAATCCAAACAAACTGAGGGATTTGCACACACCAAGTTTTCATGAATAACCCTATTTCTTGAGGGAAGTTTACAAATCAAAAGTTTCCAAGGATTGGTGATGATAAAGATACAGTGTATAAGAGTATATGTCACTATTTGTCTTGCAATGAAATGTTTCTCAATTTGAGTTGATTAGGATTAGAATTTCTAATCTTGTTAGATTACTACTCCATAAAATCAATATATCATCTCCAAACTAGGATTTTTAGATATATATTAGTTGTAAAACCAATATGTAGTCACATAACTCTATATGTGTCTAGGTTAAATATGAGGCTGGCTAATGATATATACTTTTTAATATCGGGTTTCTTTAATGTCATTCTCTTTATAATACCATGTTTTTCCATATTATTCCTAACATAATGTCTAGCATGTATATTAGAGTCTATACATATTGTATATTATAATCTTGAATAGGTCACGACTACTAGTATTCAATTTATACATAATTGGAAGTAGAGTTTTATTTAGAATTAACCAACATGTATCCCAAACTGATATTTATTGTGATGCAATCTTTTATCTATTTCATGTTATATTTTATAGAAAAATGATCTAACTATATAGATGTGTTCCCTAGACCCTGTATTTTCTAATTATCATCTGATACTTATTGAATGTATCTAGGTTTCAATGCTACCAAGCATAATATTGGTAACTAGGGTGTTTTCAAAAAAAGTATAGTAATTATTAGGACTTTTTATATACTAATATGTATATCCTAATCAATACCAAGTTTATTGATCAAACAACTTAAGTTATCATCTTAAACTATGTTTCATATATATGACATACGATGATTAATGCATAACCTTAGTTTAAATCATTAAAATTAGAATCTTAGGCTTACATTATATACATACTTCATACTATACATATAGATTCATGTATACATTACTAGCCTACTATCAGTTGTAAAACATGGCAATTCTAATAAACTAAAATAATGTTTATAACTGGATAATCTAATACAACCTTACATTTTTTATTGTCATGTCATCCAAAACCTTAATTTTTTATTATTATGATAAGGGAAAGTAACTTACATATGATATGTTTGTTGAGATCTTCATGTTTGGATTACTATAGCCCTCTAACTTTGGTGGATCAACTTAAAGGTGGTTTGAATTTCTTCCCTTTATGGTCAAAGAATCATCCCTAACTTAGAAAATTGGCAGGGCAAGGCCTCAACATGATGATGGTCAATCAAACTCGTCAAAGATATCATATATCAGAGATTGAGGGATGAAATCACCAATTTTCTAGACATAGGTTTTAAGAACTAGGTTGCCATGTAGTTGGGTTTCATTTCAGATAACTAAGTGTAAGGTAGGGAAGATAGGAGGTTAGGACAATTAAGTTGAGAGATGGTTGTGATAAGGGTTGAAGAAGTAAGGGGTGATAATAATAGATGAGGCTCAATAGTGTTAGCCATCTACTTGTTGTTTTAGGTCCAATTTTTAGAAGGATAGCACAAGGAATGGGAAGGAGAATGGGGTCTAGAAGAGATTATGTTGGAGTGATGGTGGTTGTTGAATCTTAGAATATCATACTCATGTCATCCGGGAGGAAGAACAACATAGATGGAAAAATATGACATTTGCATCATTTCCAAGGTCAACTTGTAGGTTTATGTAAGAACATTTGGGTCATTTGTTTCATGTAGGGTGAGGGAAACATCTATGTGGAATTTCCTATGGCCATGCAACCATGTTGGGGGGCTAGGAGCTACCTCTACAATGGTTTTTGGTGGTGTCCATTTGTTGCTATAGTATCTGAACAGAAGAAGAGAGGAAGGATTAGGGCCATAGGTTTATGGTGGATATAGGATGAAGAGGCAAGGAAGAAGAAGAGGAGAGAACTGTGATCTACCAGAGCAGGTATGCATTGATCACATCAAATAGGGGTGCATGGAAACAATTTCTATTGTTTGCTAATCATGCTTCCTGTGACATAGTCAAGTTAGGTTCATAAACTAGAAGACCCTTTTCTATTCCCTTAGAAATTGTGATTGACATCTAGTTCCTCTAATTTGATTAGTTTAAATTAGAATAAATTGGTATCTAATACAATAATAAGATGATATATATCCTTTTAAATTATGTTTAGAATCAATAAAGTAATTAAGACTTTAATTATGGTTGTATATACAAATTCACCATTTATTAAGTTCTGACATTCAATTGATACTCTGGAATTGTCATAGGATTGTTGGATGAAGGAAAAATAATATTACAAATTACTATATTACACAGTATTAAATAGTTAAAAATATGCACTAAATCAAGGTAAAACTAATTATATAAGAAGGTAAAACTAATTCCAAATTTAATTTCCTCATACTCAAATTAGTCTATAAAGAAAATTTTATACTAACTGGATAACATTCACTCACCTGGTTGGATTAATAAAGAAATTTGCTAATTCACTAAGGTGTACAGGAAATATTAAATGCCTCATTAAAATATCTATAATTCCCTCTAAGGTATGTATCACTTGATTTCTTGTATCTATATATCCCTAACCATTATAAAGATTGCGACTACAATTCTCTAGTTCATATTTTCTCTCTACTTGATGAATGATTTTAAATTCTACTCCTCTTTTTTTGTTTTGATTTGTTCTACGATTTGGATTTGACCCATTTCTGATAGAGAATTGTAATTAAAGTGAGAAACACCATTTCCCCTCATCTAACCCCATTGCCAACCCACTTTCCAGATTTTATGCATTGAGTATCATGTTAGGGAATTGGCTTCGTGAGCATCATGGGCTCAAAACTAATGTTTTCCTTCTAGAATTTGACCTTAGACCCATTATAAATTCTTACCCAACTCCCTCTTCCCCTTCTACTCATTTACATGGAGGTGGGTTATGTACTGATGACAACCAAATTGGTGAGACAAGGACCATGTTTGGGCTCTTGTGCATCCTCCCAACTCCTCATAGCCATATGTGATGGCCCATGTAAACACCAACAAGGTGGGTTTGGAACTTGTTGGAGTCTAGATGAGAGAATCTTTGTCATTCCATGGTTCCTAATTACACTCATCCCATGTTTACATCAAGATAAAAATTCTCAAACCATCATCACTTTTCACAGTTTTGCAAAGGAATTCAATTTTTTCCTTACCTCCTTTTTTCAATGCTCAACTTCTTGGTGTTGTGGGTGTTTTGCAATATTACTCTATTATGTTATTTGATCAATCTTTAGGTTGCTATGTTTTTAATGGATTATTTGATTCAAAGTATCCATCTTGAACCCCCCTTCTTTCCTCCCATTTACATATTGTCACATTACGGGAAGAAGCCTCCCGACCTCCGCATTTGTGCATCCATCACGGAACCATGCCACAACAAACCTATGACCACACAGTCCAAAGTTATAGGCGGGATATCTAGGCTAATTCACAATAGTACACTGGGGATGACCCCCATGTGGGAGGACGAGTGTGTTGCAAAGTTGACTCTAGTGACAAGCTTCAAGATTTCAACAATGGCGTGTGAAGTAGGAAGATTTTTTCCTTTATTATTCTCTAATATTCCTTTGCATGGCCCCACACCGGTGCTTTTATGCCAAAGGTATTTTAAACATTTGTGCATCCACTCAGCATAAGCAATCAAAGAAATAGAATGATTATATTACCCTATCACACATTAGTAGTTAATAATAAGGTGTAAGGGTATATCAAGTACTTACCTGGTTTCATATTTCTAAATAATAAAAAATGATTTATTTTATAGTATTCATATTAAATCACTGGAGAATCTAAAAAAAATACAAGATATATTTATGGAATTAGAAAAATGTATAAGATTTGGCAGTATGATTTTCATCGTCTAAATCACACTTTCTCAAAATAATATTCTAAAGTTTTAATTAATAATGTGTCTCATTATAATACAAATAGATAAATATTACAATTTGGTGATGATTAGAATGTTCCCTGAATGTTAGGAGTATATTTGAGTTGTAGGCGTGACTTTTATGAGGCATGTTCATCTTTTTTATTTTATTTGGGAACATAATTTCTAAATCCTAATTTATATCAATGAGGCATATTTTAAGTAACAACCTTCTTTTAATCTATTGAATCTTTTTTAGAATCTCAATTATTAACATATTTCTATGATTATTTTTGAAATGATACTCATCATGCATATGTGTGCTTTGACCTCAACTTTTTTATGTTATATTCGTTTATCCAATTCATATTTGATTATTAAGTTGGATTGTAGTATGATCTTACCTACTCTATTTGAATGTGATATATGGACTAGTAATATTTTATAGTAGTTTACCCATGTTTAAGAACTGAGGTTTTATTCATCTTCCCACACTTTGGGTTTTATTCTCTTGTCACTTGATATATTTATAGACACTGAGATTTATTTCTCCTACTAGAAACTGGGGTTTTACCCCCCCTCTTCCATATTTTATATATTGGTTACTGAGGTTTTATTGTTCCTTTAATGGCTAGTAGTTTATGGTTCCCTAGCCCTACTTTCCATTATTCTAGTCTTGTTGTAATCTACATGCACTTTTTAGATGTTGTTATCGATGGTTAAAAGGCTATAATTTCTTTATTTATATTTTTTTCTCTAATTGATAATGCCTCCATTTTTTTATTTCTTGGTTACTCGTTCTTTTTATGAACTTCATATTGAGCTTACCTAGATGTTCATAGTCCGCTTTTATACAAGAACACCTTTTTTATGCTCATGATCATTATAGTACCTATTATGTATGGCCACATACTTAGTGGTTACTGACATATACCACTTTTACTTGTGTATTACTAGGTGATGTTCCCATTCAATCCAGCTACATGGACATTAAGGGGTTGTGACTAAAATAAACATTATACATAATTTTTCTTCTTGTAGATTGCTTGGAATGTCCTTGTTGTCATTTTCTATGGGTCTCAGATGTAGATCAATGTAACACTTTTATTATTACCAATACCTTCTAAGGTGAAGAACAATGTATCTGAGATATCTATGAAAAATATAAATAATCATGTTTTTTCTGCTGCTTTATCACTATGTTTCTCTTTGTATCATTTCATCTGAGTGGATCCCATATTGAGTCTCACACTTTACAATATGTATCATATCTTAAGTTGTTAATGACTTGACTATATCAAGTTATCCTGTGTTAACTCTATATAGGTTGTTGATATGCCTATCTCAGAGTCGTGGAATACCAACTAGGGTTTTACCTGACCAATTTGGTCAGTTCTACAACCCAAACCACTAATATGATTGAGACTCAATTTTGAATCACCCCTACATCTTTATGGAGGTAGAAATGTCACCATGCAGTAATTGATTGTTTCAAGTTCTAATTCCTATCTATTGTCTTTTAGGATGTTAAGTTGAAAATATGATGTGCATGTTGACTTGAACACTCACATCTATATGTAACCCTATTTCTTGCCTTAAACCCTTTCCTTTGTTTTTTTACAAGAGTGCATCAAATATGCCTATGGTGAGGATTAAGCGGTCATGAATGACGAACTAAAAACCCTAAAGAAAGTTTAGAATTGAGATGATACATTTGATATTAAATGCTAAAATTAACTCACTACATTATGGTTAGGTAGGACTCACATTTAGGTATCTATCTCAATGTAGTATTGTCTGAAGCTCACAAACATGGGACTGAATGATACCCTAGTTCACTTGAGATGCCTCTTTTTATAATAGGTAGTTGAAGGAACATATACGCATTTGAGTTTATATTAAGTGTTCAACTCCCTTATTTCCATAGTGAAGTTGGCCTACATAGTAACCATGATCTGGGAGGGTTGGCTATATGATTCACCTCATATGTGAAGGCACTATGGTTGATGACTATTAAGTGATGAATAAACCTGAGCTCTTCCCATGATGGTTAAATGAACATTGACTCCACAGTGACTTGAAATGAATCACTATACTTGAGATAAGTGTGGAATTGTTGATGTTGTGCCTTATTTGGATCTAAAATAAGCTTATCATACATAACAAGAAACCTTTATCCTTGCATATTTTGTAGGTTAGAGATCATTAGGGCATGTTTTTATGAGGATTAAAGAATTGGATTCTTTTTATGGGATATGATAATTCTAAATAGTTACTATGATTTGGTGTAACTGGAAGTGATTAACTTGGTTCTTGAATTTATTTGGTATCCATTTTTAGAATTCTATTACAATTTTAATCATTAAACTTATTTTATTAATAAATTATATGTAAAAAATCTTTGGTATCTTATCAATGGTTTTTAAACGAATTGACCACCACAAGAAAGTTTCAAGATTTGGGGAAACCCTATAATGAAGCAACCTTTTACTATAATGAACAACCATGACACCATGGGCCTAAGTGTGTTGTAGTGAGTATGAAGAAGAATTTTTGGATATATAAGACCAAGTTGGTCAAGGCTTGTTTCCCCTCCAGATGATTAGAGTGTTATAGATTAATCATTTTAAGTCATAGAGTCTTGTATGCATAGGTGTGTAGTATAACTTAAGGAATAATCAAAATTAATAGTTTCCACAATAAATAATTTTTGTGTTACTCCTATTAATAATGTCAAAAAAATATAGCTACCACCTAAACATAATTAATGAGTAAGATTTGCTACATTGACCACCTTGTATGTTTCTTGGACTACAAAATTGAGCTCTATAATTATTTTTCAAATGTTCAAAGTGGTTAACATTAACACTAGATTAGAATTAAAATAAAATAAAAGGGAAAATTATTAAATCCTAAAAGCTCAAATCAATGCATATATCCTGATATGCTATTATTTTAACTATAAGGATAAGTTTATGCTAGAAAGTTGGTTCAACACACCAATAATGTTAAACTCAAATAAATTTAAACCCTTGTGTTGGTGATTATAAATAACTAGAATGAATATGAATTGTGTACACCTTACTCATAGCCTATGTAATTTAGTAAGCTCCAAAAAATATGATTGATTATTTAAAAAAATAAAAATATGAATGGTAACAAAGTTTGTAGACAATCGAATTCACCATTTAATAAGTTTTGACTTTAAAATGAGACTATCAAATCATCCTAGGATTGGTGGATGGACATAGAATAATAAAAGTTATTGTATAAAAAATTACAACATAAAAGGTACAAAAAATAAAGAAAATGATTAAAATGCATACAACTAATAATATAGTACATTATATGAGTTCAAAAAGGTAAAACTAATGTCAAATTAAGATTCCTCATACTCTTATTAGTCTATACAGAAACCTACACAAAAATTTGGTGACTTTTACTCACCTAACTGGTTTAATAAAGATATTTGCTAATTGACGAAGGTGTAATTAAAATATTTAAAATTCTGCATTAAAATAAATATATGCCCATTGAGTTATGCCTCACATGGTTCCTTAAAACTTTATCTCGCCGACAGTATCAAACACTATGACTCCAATTCTTCCATTTTTGATTTCTCACTACTTGATAATTGATTTTACACTCTACTCCTCCTCTTATATAGTGTTGAGTTCTCATTCCATTTTGAATTGACCCCTTTCTTACATAGAATGGTAGGCAAAGTGAGAAACTCTCTTTCCCCACATGTAACCCCTTTTCCAACACATCAAGCATCCAGTCACGGAATTGAATTCTTGAGAATCGTGGGTTCCAAAATAATAAATTTCATTGAGTAATTTGATCTCAAAGCTGTTAGAAATTCTCACCCAATTCACTCTTCACCTTGGAGTTATATACATGGAGATGGATTTTGGATTGATCAAGGTCAAATTGGTCAAACAAGAACCATATTTGGGCTCCTGTACATCCTCTTGTATCATCACAGATATCTATGATGGCTCGAGTAGACACCGGCAATGTGGGTTTGAAAATTGTCAGAGTCTCATTGGGAGAAGCCTATAAAGTTACTTGGAGCCTAATTACCCTCATCCTAAGTTTACAGGGAGGTATAAATTCTTAAACCATCATATCTTTTGACAAGTGTATATAGAATTTTGATTCCCATCTTGCCTCCTCACTCGGCTACTTCTGTTATTGATGTAATTGATGCTTCACAATAATATGTTTAATTGTTGTTTAATCAAGATGAAGATCTCAATATTTTCTTGTGGATTATCTGAGTAGAAATATCCATCTACAATTACTCACCTTGAATCCCTTTAGATGCTATCACATCACACAAGCTTGCAACACAAGCTTCACCTTTGTACATCCATGGTGGAACAATGCCACTAGACACCCTTCATTGTGTAGTCCTATGCTTTAGACAAACATGCTAGGCTATGTCCAAGGAGAACGGTGTGGATTACCCTCAAGTTGAAGGATTAGAATTTTGCAAAGTTGACTCTGAATGATAAGATTCAGAGCTCCTTCAATGGTGTGTGAAGTAGGATGACTTGTGCATCTGTTGTTTATTTAATGTGCCCTCACGTAGATTCAATATAAGTGTTTTTTATGACAAAGGTACTTTCAACATTTATGATTCCACTTAGCATGAGAAACTAAAGGATTACGATAATGATATTACCTTTCCAAACCTTATTTTTTAGTAATAAAGTGTGAGGGTATATCAAGTATTTACCCAATTTTCTTTTTTATAGATAATTAGAAAGTGTTTTATCTCATAACATTTATATTAGATTACTAGAAAATCAAAAAAATATAGCAATATGTTTTTTAATTAGATAAAATATACATGATTTAATGGTATGGTCATTAGAGTCCAAACCACAATTTCTCAAAAATTGTATGCTAGGGTTTATTTAATATTTTATATCATTATTTAAAAAAATACATGGATATTATAATTAGATGATGACTAGTTTGACCCCTAAACATGAGAACCAATTTTGGTTTGTAGGCTTAAATCTTACGAGGTACGCATATTATTCTGAACCTATTTGGGAATCTAATGACTAAACCCTAATTGGTATTAATGAATCATATTTTGAGTTACACTCCTCTTTTTGAATATCTTGCACCATTTTGTAAAACAAATTATTATTAACATATTATTTGATGATTATTGAAATCATTCTCATGTATATGAGTCCTTTGACCTCAATTTCTATTTGTTGTATGTTTCCATATGTTTTGTATTTGATTATTAAATTGGACTGCACTATCATCTTGACTACTCTATTTTCATGTGATATTTGTACTAGTAATATCTAATACCAGATGAACCATGTCTTAAACACTAAGGTTTTATTTATCCTACTACACATTGGGTTTTATTATCCTTCCACTTAATATACTTATAGGTACTTTGGTTTCATTCCTCTTGCAAAGAACCAGGATTTTGTTCCACTGCCATGTTTTACATGTTGGACACTGAGGTTTTATTAAATGTTCAATAGCTAGTGGCCTATGGTTCCCTAGCCCTATGTTAGATTATTCTATTCTTGTTGTAATCTACATTCACTTTTTATATGATTTTATTGGTGATTAGAAAGCAAGAATTTCTTTATTTGTGAACTTTTGTCTATAATTGATAATGCCTTAGTTTTTGTTTCCCATTCATTGGTTACTCATTATTTTTATGGACTTCTTATTTATCTTATTTAGTGCTCATAGAACCTTTTTTTATGGAAACACCCTTCTTTTGCACATAATCAGTGGAAACTGACACATACCGTTTTTCCTTATCTATTTGTAAGTGATGGTTCCCTTCCACCCAGGTGTAAGGACATTAGAGGGTCATGATTTAGGAAGAGATGTACAATATTATTTATGTTGTGCATAGATTAGAATGGCCTGGTTTTCCTTTATTGAGGGCTTCAGATGTAGAAAGATGTAACACTTTTATTTTGTATAACCACCTTCTAAGGAGAAGACCAATGCATGTGGGATATTTGGGATATATCATAATAGTTGTGTTTTTTATGCTTTATTATTACATGGATCCTTTTATCATACCAATTAAGTGGATCCCCTATCTTGTCTCACTCTTTGCACTTCCACAGTGGACACTCAGAGTTCGAGAAAAAAAAGTTGGGATAGAAGGTGTGATATGCACAAACATGACTAAATGAACTTAGGGAAAATTAGTGTGATGATTAATTGTCTAATCAAACTTAATTCCATTGTACTCTTCTCTACTTAAACGAATTAGTGTGTGTATTTAACATCTAATTAGTATCTATATATAATATGATGAATCCAAAGTTAACCTCAATTTTATCTTTTGACATAGATTAGTGTATTATTCTATTACAAATATGGTAATGATGAAATTCAAATATTTATTACATTTGTCATTCAATCAAAAGATAATATCTCATATTGTATTCATTTTCCTTTAGTCACTACCCCTAATAGGATACTAGAGTTACAAGTCATATCCAAAACTTATTTGATGGTGAATTTGTTATATAATCCCAATTAAGACATCAACACTTACTTGATCTAAAACCCCATGACAGGGGAAATTTAACATCTTATCATTATTTTTGACTCTAGAACTACTAATTCATATAAATTAGGGGAAAGGATACTAATACAAATTATATTTGGGAATGGGCATAGTGAATGGAAATTTTAACCTATGACTCTATATTTGGGTATGCGATAGTTGAAATGCACCGGAGGACCCAAGATAATGGGAACCTTTTCTACATCACTTTAAAAGAACTCCAAAACACAAAAAAAAGTATTTAATGCATGGCTAAAGAGAGGTAATCTACCTAACCTACTAAAGACTACAAAACTGGAATATGAACATGTTTCACCAGGAGATATGAATTCTGAACACCAGTTATTAGTGGTAGACATTGAAGATTATTTAGAGAAAGAGGGAAGGTTGTACAAGCTTGAGGAGGATCAAGATATGTAGTTGTGGAAAAGAAGTTGGATCAAGTAGATCACATATGTGAATCACAATACTAGAGCTTATATACCACAATAGAAAAGAAGGAGATGTGTGATACTTAGTAAACAAAAATGGGCATGTGTTTGAGGATAAAGGGGACCTTATACATCTCTCTAGACATAGATTGCTAGAGGAAATGAATGAACACTGAGATCTATAAAGAAGTTGTTTATGCTAATATATAGGAAGATATCTTCTCTATTAACCCCTCCAAGTCTCCAAGTTAAAACAATACCATAGTTGCTTGTTAAAATTCATGTGGGATATAATTAAACATGATGTTTAGATGGAGGTATGCAAGTTTTAGAATGGAAAGAATATGGTGAGAGATGTCAATAATGCATTTATAAATCTGATTCCAAACATAAATAATCCAAACTAATAATTTATTACTGACCAATTGCATATTTATTGGTGCTATGTAAGACCATTTCTCAGCTTCTCTCTAATTGGTTTCAGGTCATTCTCCAATCTATAATATATGGGAAACAAAATTCCTTCATCAAAGGAATGGAAATTTTGGATGGTACCTGTTTGGTATGGTATGCCCATAGAGGAAACCATATGATGATTGACATGGCAACTACCATAAAGGATTTGATTAATACTCTAGAAGGCCTTCCTATTCATTTTATTTCATTCTATTATGACATAATGAGGAAACATTATGAATGTATAAAGAATGACAATACTCAATGACGTATGTCTTCAAGTACGTGACTTGGAGGATGAGATCATAAGAATGATAAGAGTGTGAAGATTCTTATTATGTCCCTAGTCAGTTGTTATTGTGGAAGTTAGATAGACACCAATAACACATAATTCTAGAGTGTGGCTTGGTTGATGACAAAATCTCATTAGTCATGATATGGCAACATCAAACCAAGCACACATATACATGTTAGGGAACAATGTATCAGACATACCCACCTTGAGAGTGACACATGAAAACCATCATTGGTGGTCATAGTCATCTCTCATAGTGAAGGTGGTGATTATGATTCTTAGACCTGAAATCACTACACTTATCACATGTCATTGGGTATGCTTTGACATCATCAAAAGCAATCCTGAAATATGGGTTGTCATAAAGGTGATGATTGGGTGACTTTGACACATGGGGATAGATTGTGAGTGATAGATATGGGATTTTTTCCTCCTACAGGAGATTGATATCCTGGTCACTTGATAAGAGAGACTGAGAAATGCATGCACATGCACATGTGAATCAATATATGATATTGAGGTTGCATTATCTCAGACAGTATTCTCTTGGTTCAAGGAATATGAATTGAACGTCGAGAGGATGATGAGTCCATGCCTCGAGTTTATCCTGGATATCAGTGAGAAAGGAATTGCACAATCACTACAACACCTTACAAATAGTGTGGGTTGAAGTTGTTCTCCAACTTTCCATTCACTTGGGTAGTAGTAGTGTGCGACTAGGCACCTCCCCTTTCTTTTGATGTCATAAATTAGTTATGGACATTCACTACCAACATGATATGAGACCTATAGCATCACACACAAAGGAACTCATCTAGAAGAGGAATTTGATAATCAATGAAGATTGGATTGATTACTAAAGTGTTTAGGTACTCAATTCACGTAACAAATCAGCTGAATGTGATGTTTGTACTGCCATACAACTGTCTCACCAAGTGAGATGACCGTTTGGGGCACCAGACAGCTGGATCAAGAGTTGAGATGGAAGTTTGGGACATTAGGCTAATGAGAAATCAAATTGGCTAAGTTTTTCTCTATGAACCAACCAATTGAACCGATTAGTTTGGCTCGACTCACTAGACGGGTGTGTAGGTGAGGAGATAGGCATATGGAATAAGTGAGATGGCTCGATTAGGGATGAGCAAACATTCTAGAAGTTTCCCAAACTTGTTTGATTTCACAATACTTGTGGTGTAAGAAATTAATATGTAATATTAATTGGAGTCGAATTGCCAATTTTGTGTGCGATTAAGAAACTTCCAAACGACCATCTTTTAGTGCAAGGCGACCATATTGTATGACCAGATGACCATTTTGGTATTTTTAGGTTGTGAAAATTCAAGATCTTCCAGTCCCATCCACTCCCCTACAATCTCGTACAGACTGGGAACCCTCGCCCAAACCCCGCCTATAGATAGAGGGGTATTGGGGGCTTCTTAAAGAACAACAACATCAACTGAGAATCAGTTGCTCTGACCATTATTGTCCTCTCTGGTTGTGACAACCGAGAGAGACCAATCAAGTCCTACTAGATAAGGGAGGGATAATGATGGGAAAGAACAATAGAGAATCATTGTGGCGGGAGAAAAAGTCAATGACTAATACACCAACAGGAGTAACAACTCCTTCTTTTCCATTCTAGTTGAAAGATAGGAGTTCTAGTTGGTCTATGTGGACTACTCTAGAGACAGGAGTCACGCGGCTGCTTCTAGGAGAGAAAAGTCAGTCTACAGTCCGTGGAGAGACCACATGAGTCATTATAGCTATCGTGTTTGTTGTTCATGGTGAATACCAGTAGCTGCACAAGCACCGTCTAAGAGCAACTAGTTGACAGTTTCATTGAAGTGAGTTTTTGTCACTAGACATGCTCTAGGATCATGAATAACTTGTTAAACCATCCTTCCTATTTCATAGTTGTTGATGTGATCTTGCTTTTATGGGAATACAAATATATAAAATTTTTGTTTCTATTTCTAGATTATGTGCCCATATTTCCCAATAGTACCCTCCTCACAGTTCAATATTTAACATACATCAATGTGTAGAAAACTTCAACCTAAGGTTGTATGAAGATCAACAACAATCTGGCATAAAACTAGTCAAATGGAGTTCAATGTGGGTGATTACGTTCTCAACGAGGTTATCCAATAGTGAATCAAGTTGAAACAAGGCACAAGAGTGCCTTCATTATCCATTCCTATTAATGGTTCTCAAGTAATCCTTTTCCATGTCTCCCATTGTGTATGTCAGGAAGACCCATTATCTCCTTTGTAGTTCATGGTGGTCATGGAAGACCCCATGAACTTGACTAAGGAGGGGGAGGACCTTGGAAAAATGAATCCGCTCATGGTTAAGGGAACATCTTATATTATCAGTTGATATCCTCATTTCTTAGTTGAACACACCAAAAAGTTTAAAGTATTCAAACCGAGTCCAATAAAAGTTGGGTATGACTAGATTCTGCATAACTACTATTAAATTAAGAATTTACTTCTCTAAATATTTTTATGGTATAAGGACTCAAAAAACAGTAGGAAGAGGGTCTCTACTCACAAGGCCTAGTCCTTCCATAACTATTGTAAGGGGACATCTAATCACTTATGGATGTGTATTGACCAAATCCAACACAAATATGAGAATGTTCTAAATTTTAATGTATGGAAGCAATGTGCTGGTTAGAACAATACCAAAAAGAGTTGGTAGATATCAAGTAATGCATGTGATATTAGTAACCCAATTCTTATTGTGGTTACAAATCTCACCTCCAACTTGATTTGGGGATAGGGGATGCACGTCATTGTGTGTCAAAAAAATTACAAACCTTACGGTAAGTAATTATTATGAATTACTTGAAACCAAAGACATTAGACTACTTGCTAATTGAAGAGGATTGACAAATGTATCATCAATTCCAACTACATATAGCCAAATGGATGCCAAAGAGATACGATGGAGAACTAAATCTTATTGAGGGATTCAATCCCTTAAGAGCATGGAGATACATTGATAGATAATTTAAGCATGTAACACAATGATGGTGTTGATGACTCTAGTAATTGGTCTCACTATGTTAACTATTTACTATGGATCGACACCAATAAACAAACAATATACCTTGGCTTGCAATCTCATGTAGTATAATTACAAAGAATTGATCATCAAGATCCAAATCTTAATAAATCATAGAAAAATATATAACAAATCTTATATACAATTATGTTTTACAATCAATCTTTCACAGACACCATTACATAATGACTAGTATTTAAAATAAACATGATTCCTATCTACTCTTCAATAGAGGAATCTTTTGCATATCTCTACTATGTCTTCTATGTGTCACACGTCCATGAATTCCCATAGGTAATAAATTGACACATGGAACAAAAGTTGGTTTCAATAAAAAAGTCGATGACAAATCTTAATTATTGAGCTATATAAATAAATATGAACAAGAGAAGATTCAAAGAATGTATAATTTAGTTAAGGACTATTTGATTGATAAAGGTCAAAAATGATTTTAAATATGCACAAGATGAAATTCATAATAGTATTCAAAATAGAACATTTTCAATATTGTTTAAAAAATGTACTCAAGAGTAATAATTATTTCAAATATTAAAATATTCAACAATAAAGGATTTATTCATTGGCACATTCTATCTAATATTTTGACACTATCACGAGTAGGTGTCTAATGTTGTCCCTTCGTGAGAGAATGGCACTTTTGGCTGTGGGAGTAAACAGTGTTGAAGGATCTCTACATCCATCATCCACTGCATAGGGTTGGTGTATATTACCAACCGAATCAAGGAGTAAATGCTTAAGAATATTTTCATTTCATGCTAATGTAAGAATTCAAATGTATTCAAGCATTCAACAATGTTCAATATTCAAAGTATTTGTGGTGAACTTTAGGAGTAAGAAAATTCTAATAAACAAATTGGGTTCACCACTTGCCAAATTTCTAAGAATAAAGTTTAAGAGGTACAAAATAGCACAATAGTTGGTATCGAGAATTCAATACCTTTATTTTAAATAAGAGTCCAACTTTTTCAAAACCAAGGTTCAATGGGATCAAAATTTTCATAATCTAGAACGAAAAGACATTTAGGATTCATTATAGAATGCATGGTTTAGAATTCACCTATGAGTGTCATTTTGTGAAACTTTATTGTTCTCTCCCTTTGTGTGTTAGGTCATCATATTACCCCTTATATTTTACTGAGTTCAAAGATGCCAAGGTTATCAATATGTAGAGGGAATTGAAATATAGTAGGCACCATATAGTTCCACATTATTCCCTAATAATGAGGTAACTAGTGTTTCATTTATAACTAAGATGACACAGATATGTGCCTATGTCAATACCTATGTCTAAAAATATGTAAATACATGCAAGTGTGTATGTTTTGGTAATGAATATGAATGGGACCCAACCAAGATGTTATCTAAAGGAAAAAAAATTGAATTATATAGTTTCCCATACTCCTGCTTATATAAAAGAAATCTTCATACGTGGGTTCCTTTTCACAATTACCCAATTATTTTAAGTAGGCCAATTATAGATATACATATCATTCCTTAGTACATTTTCATATTTCCTTATATATCCTTGAATGTAGGGCATGCATTTATAACATGAATATCAATGATACTTTGGATATGTTCAACAGTCATTAATGAAACTTTCATAATTTTCTTATACAAGTACTATGATTTATGTAGTTGGGTATAAGGTAGTTGATCAGATACTTCATATTAGCCATGTTTATATATTCAACACATATTTATTTCATTTGACCTTATATAATATAACTTTTATCAATTGAGCTCCCAGATTTAGTACTACAGGTTTGAAATTCACTAATAGTAGGTATATGACTATTAATTCACCTTAATTTCAATCTAATATCTTACTATTAGTAAAAACATTCCTGACCTAAAGATTTCTAGGAAATAACTAAGACAAATTCTGACTAACAAATGGTCTTCAAACACATAGAGTATTGGAGTGCAACTAGTGTTGTAATCTCTTCTTCATAATTTCCAGCAATATGACAAGCCCTTGCCAATTTTCTAACTCCTTGGACTTGGATGAAGACCAACATAATGTTGACATGTATTCTAGAGGTGTCCACACTCCAATGGATCTTCCAAGTCTATCGCATCAGTTTGTGGTACGTTGCAATCACAATAGTGTTGGTCTAGGATAGGGGGATTATCTACCCCTTTGTTTAGATTGATGGGAGGTGTCAGAAATGGTACTACTTCTTGATGATAGGATGGAGATCTCATCATCATCCTACATACCTCAAAAATGTTCTAAAGTTGCATCTTTATTTGCAGGTTTTGGGTACGGCGCATTGGTGTTGCAGGTTTGTGAGGTGATGGTTCAGACCTGAGTTTCTTGTTACCATAAAATATGGCTAGTAGCTTGTTGGCTTGCAGATCATGGATAGTTGTGTTTGAGGGAAGGCCATGTCAAGTGCTGGAGACAATAGGGTAGAGGTTGTAGGTACTGTATTACCTTGAGGTTAGGGTGTAAGTCACAAGGTAGTTAATTTCTTAGGATGAAGAGGAGGCAGAGGTTATTATAGATAATCGGGGCAAAGGAACTAACACTTTGCTATCTCTAGGGCCACTCATCAACAAAGTAATGGTCACACTGCAGTTACTTTGGTAAGAGGCCAATGAGGGGGTGATGGTCGTTACTCTCTCTTTCTAGGAGATATTTGAATGCAATCATCGGGTATTCTTCAAACAGTAGATGAAATTGAATTTGGTTCCATGGGATATGGTGGTTAGGACATGGAGAACAACTTTCCATTTCTCCCCATGTAATAGTAGGATGTTGTGGATGACCTAATGAAGAGGTTAGAGCCTTCCTATTTATTTGGTTACTAATCATGATATAGTACTTACTTCAAGAAAAAGTATAACTCACTGATTAATATAGCAACTCAAAGTAGTCAATTCCTATTTTACTAAAAGACAAAAATATTAACTCACCTACTTATGATCATGATATGACTAACTTAATTACTCTCTTAAGTAATTGATATATATATAGAATAATTAGTAATAAATTTTAGTGTGATTCTAAAACCATTGGTCAAAGAGTAGGTATATTATTGGGATACAAGTTCAAATGACAATATTTGAGTGCAAGGATTTCAAATTGCACTAAATGTTGTCAAAGTGAATCAAGAAAATAATTTTAGGATCTACTTTGTAAATATTTCATCAAACAATGAGAACCAATTCATTTAGATATAGATAATTCAAATAGCGACTAATTCACACAAGTGAATATGATAATTGATCAAAATAACCAAATCAAACTTGGACCAAAGGACAAATTGTAATGGAGTTCATGTTTAGTGAAAATTATGGATTAGATCTCAAAATAGATTTATTACACAAAATCCAGTATGTTACAATAAGGCATCGCCCCAAATGGAGATGGTTCTTTATAGAGAAATGGCAAGTAAGATGCCCACTAATGATGACCTAATTCATGGTTGATTGATGTCAACCCCAGAAGTAATCTCAAAAGTAAGGATGATGAGTCATATAGTCACATTTGCTTTTCTTTCTACTAAAGAATATGGATCATTGCCTTCCTCGAGGGGATGGGGAACTTATGTTCCTATGGACCTACAAGAGGTGGTTGAGTGTCCCAATGAAAGTTCATACATAAGAAGTTCTTGTTAGGTTATGGAGGATCATGCCTTTCTACTATGTTTTATTTTATGTGGCATGAATTAACAAAAACATCCATGTCAACCATGATAATGAGGAGCTCACAACTGTTGAAAAGATTTTAGGTATATTAGAGGTAACATTAGATCTTGGTAAGAAACCATTTTTTTATGATTATAACTAAGGCGAGAATGTATTGGGGGATTTGTAGGTAGTTCCCCAATGCAATTACTTCCATGATGGATGGGCCCTTTTTTAACGGTGAGTTGTTATGTATTGTGTAGCTTAGTTGTACTCTTTTTTGTAATAACTTACACATCACCAAAAAAGGATTTCCATTACAATTTTCTGCTACATAATAACAAAAATAAAATCATTAGATTTTGTCATTATTGATTGCTTTGATTAGTGAAGAAAATTAAATATACTAATTGTTCTACTACCTCACATATCCTCATGAATGCAAGAAGCATATGTCTTAGCATTTTGCTTAACATAATTACTTATTATTATTAGATTTTTAAGGAACTAGTGTTGCATTATCTATATATATTTATGTAGGTTCCATTGAACATACATTATGGTTTTATCTTATATATAAGAGCAAACTATAAGGAAGTTAAACTAATTAAATAGGGTTAGTTTTAACTGAATAATGGGCAGTTATTTGTTTTAGATGAAATTAGAACATTTTTGGTATGGCTAAAAGTTTTGAGCTAAGAGTTTTTAGGGACATTTAAAGTGGTCATCCTACCATGGAAAAAGTCATCCCACTTTTAGGTTGAGTAGATATTACTGATCGAAGTCAAGTTGGTATGCAATATCCATTCTGAATAATCATACAATTGACAAATTGAACTAACTTGTTAGGTTAGTAGTAGAAGCACAGGGCAGTGAGGAGTGGAACATCATCACATTTTGTTGGAGATAAAAAAAACTATCTCATATTTTTTCTTAGGTTTGGAAAGTAGGATGACCACTGGAGTCGACTATAAACCTTTGGTATTTAATGATCAAGATAATAGAGAAGTCCCATTTATAGCATTCTCATTAGGGAGTCAAATAATGCTAAGTTAACAGGATTATGTGTCTTTTGTGGTTAGGGGGAGTGGCATTAAAATGAATAAATTAGAGATTGTACTTATGTTTGTTCAATCATTTTCATTTCATATTGGCTATAGATGTTCTTCCAATTCTATCTTTTGGACTTTGGGCCATAACAGATTAATATGTAGTTGTTTGTATCTTGAGAAAAAAATCAAGAGAGGATAATGAACATCAACAATGGCTTGGATGGAGGCTTAAATTCTCTACAAATAGCTTATGATGTGGTGGATTAGAGAAAATGAAGACCTAACTCTTATGACATTAAAATGGGAATGAAAAGTGAAGGATGTGATTATGATGTTTAGAAAGAGAAGTGTATGACCCATCATAATACCAAGGAGTGGGGATGCTGAAGGAACCCACCCAACCTTGTGGGAAACTATAGTTGTGTCGTTGCCTTAGGGTAGCCAGCTAAACCAAAGGTATGTATGGTGAATCATGCATGTTCTCATGTCCTGAACTTTTCTAACTGATTTGGAACATGCCAAATAGTTTTATAGAATAAGTTAAAGAGAAAAACATGGTTATAGATATGCTATATTATTATCTTAAATTTAACTCGTTTCAATGATGAATGTTTTCTTTTTGATATAATGTGGCATAGTTAGCTCTCCTTAATTTTTCTTGTATCTGATCACTTAGATAATGGCTAACAATATATTAACATACTTTTTAGATCCTAAATTTGATTCATATTCCCACTTTAATATTCCAATAGTCTCTTTTACTCTTTTATCTAGTTGAGAGTTAGCTTAAAGATGGGTTTTTCTTTGCAATATCTCACAACCACCTCTCGTAATATGTTTACTATTACTAGAAGTGATGATTGACGTAGACTTTTTCATATATACAAAACATACATAGGTAATACTAGTAAATGCATGTTCTTTGCATGTGATTCTTGCATGATTGGACAATCTAATGAATGTTTTGTAAGAATTCAACACAACATCCCATTGAAATTCTATTTTTTATTTTTTTGTTCAAACAATGTTATATGACTATTTAGTTTGATTCTTGCATGATTGGACTATTTAGTTTGCATGTGATTCTTGCATGATTGGACAATCTAATATAGTTTTTACTTGCAAGGCTACATGATACTTTCATTGACTATTTAGTTTCATGAAAAAAGTGAAAATCTACGTTGAAAACATAAAAATGAAAGGATTGATTTACATGAAGTGATAGGTAGGTTTTTGTAGAGAATCAATTATATGTGATACATACAAACTATATGGAAACGTTTGGATAGCACTTGGTCATGACATATAGCTACCAAATAGGCACAACGATAGTTGATGACATTGTAAACTTGTGTATTCAATTGACCATTATCAAGTGGAGTCATCCAAAATGCAATATATATCCATAACCTTAATTCATTGTCCTACCAAAACACTATATACTTATATCCACAAAGAGATCAGTTCGAAAGAAACTATAACTGGCTCTTCATTTCTAAGTAGTTGTGAGAAATATCAAAGCTTATTGGAAAAGGTACAAAAAATAAAATAAAATAAAATGTAATGGGTTTTGTGTAATTTTCTCTCCATCATTAACTTGCTATTTATTATGGAAGAACTATCCAACTATTTCTACTATTTTGACCATAAAACCAAGTCACAATTAAATTATTTTAATGCTGAAAAGCATTTTAACATAAGTTTGGGAATTTATTTATGTAGATGCTATTTTTGTCCCAAAATTTGTTTACTCATGAAGTAAAAAAACATTAATGGTCACATGATTTTAGCATGTGTTTTCTATGTGAGAGAACCATTATCAATATCACAATTTTCAAAATTATTTACAATATCGATGAGAAATATGTTTTATGAATCTCAACACATTACTACATTTGATGCATTTATCATATTTCATTATGAACCACTTGTTGAAATGTCATATCCTTGTTCCAAAATCAAGAATATGTATATAATATGGTGTACCAATTGACCAAAACAACCACAATATCTATCAAATACTTCAATTCTGAGAGTTACATCCATTTATAAAAATGTAATCAATTAATATTTAAACTTGACTGCTTTTCCTAATAGAGTAATGGAAAACAAATGATACACTACATGAAAAATTACAATATTACACCTTTTCTTCTACAAATATAACATTACAATCTTCAATATCCATGTCGTAGCATACACAATTATTAATTTGAGGTTCTTCCTAAGAAAAGGAAAAACACCCACTCATTAGTTGTTTTGCGACCAAAGAAGATAAATATATCAGCCATATTACGAACATAATGTGATTGTTCACGATTTGTGGACCATTATCTCTTTTATACATTTTATTTGTGGTCTATAGGAAAATACTTATAACTAAATAAATTAACACAATATTAAAACATACCTTGAACCAAAACCCACCCACTAACCTCAATTACCAACATATTCTTCATATAGAACAAATATAACGTGCTCTACATATTTATGGTTCTACCAATAGTACTTGTATACGAGAATTTTGGTCTCCTCGGACACTTATGTTTTTCATTGCAACTACATGAAATATGATCTTGTGTCTAACATAGAAAAATGAAAGTAAAGTTCCTAAAAAAACATTATTCAATTTATGGTATTTTTACATGACATGTTGTGTGGCCCTTCTATGTCAATTTTTGTCAAATAGGTTACAAATTAAGTAAAAGATATCTCGATCACATTTCATCTTAGAAATCAGTTCCAATTAGATGGGAAAAATACTCATTAGTTGTACAAACATATTTAACTTTTTCTACTCTCTTAATCATACAAAACACAATTTCTCTCTTTGATCTTACCTATATATTTTAACCAAAACATAACAAACATGTTGTACAAGTTATTTCATTATGGAACCACTAAATTAGAAAGAGTGGTATCATGGCTTAACCTAGTGCATGAAGCTATGAGTCTATGTTTAGTATCATTGCTAGATTGATTATAAATTACAAAGGAATGTGCATTCTATAGTCAAATTATATATTTTGTAAATTAAGAATTGTAGGAGTAATGAATTTTATCATTGCATGTACATGAAAGTGATCTCATGAATTCTACTAAATAAGAGGACCAACAAATGCAATATTCACCACTAGAATTATAAAAATAAGAAAAAGAAAGAAAAATATGGATGAAATATAACTTTTTTTAATTTCATGGAAGGGATTATTCAGGCAGATTTTGGCCAAGTC
Source organism: Alisma plantago-aquatica (assembly GCA_963693085.1). Classification (NCBI taxonomy): domain Eukaryota; kingdom Viridiplantae; phylum Streptophyta; class Magnoliopsida; order Alismatales; family Alismataceae; genus Alisma; species Alisma plantago-aquatica. The sequence continues at coordinate 647,767,925 of OY856410.1, forward strand.
TGCAAGGCAAAAGAGTCTGCTTATGTTTGAATGTTTAAGCTCATTCAAAACACTCTATTAAAAATGTCATGTACTTTAACCACCTTTAGATATCACCATTCATAAGAATGCCGAACTACACAATAATTATGGTTAAAAGAATTTTGGTTGACATTCTATTGGAACTCACTTGAAGAAAGTAAAGAGTGTTGACAAATAGCCAATAATGCATGTATGTGTTTTGGCCAAAGAAGGTCTTTCGATGTTTATATAGGACTATGAATGTAATTTTTTGCGGGTCTATGTTTTAGGATACCTTGTGACATTTGAAGTAACATGCACGAAAAAAATAAAAAATTATATGAACTTTAGTGTCACCAAATTTAAATTTTCAAGTAAAAAATAATATAGCAGAAAAATAGAGCACATTTACCTTAACTTTTTGTAGCTCTGCCATGAAGAATAGATGTTCTACAACTTCCTTGCCCATGAATAATTACTATTATGTCTAAAAACATGTGAAAACCTTTGAGAAAACAGCGTATCAGAAACAAACTTCATAAAACCTCGTTAACTTAAACACACGTTATCTAGCGAGGCTCTATAGCAACAGTTTTTCTTATTTTTCCTCACTCAAACTATAATATCAATTTCTTGACACTTTCCTACCAAATTTTCTTTTATATAATTTCATACTTAGAAAATGTATGACAATTAGAGCTGTCATGTAAGACATGAACCAGAAATGGTGAGTAAAGTTAGTTTGTTCCCCATGTTGCCTTCCTTCTGTCATCTGACTGGCCACCTTGTGGCCGAGCCTATAAGGATGAACCCTGAACATTATATTATGCAGATTTATAATTGCCTGCACTACGATTATTAGTTCTACACATGAATCAGCGCAGCTCTAGATCACACGGCAAAATTTGCTGAAAGATCTCTTCTTCACGGTGAGCATCACATGAGAAAAGAGCTAGTCGGCAGTTGAAGGAGGTGGATGAATGCAATTGTGAACAGACGCAGTGCTAGACTGCAGCTTTGCTTTTTTCTGGGAACATAACTGGAAAGTCAACGTATTATTAGTGGACGAGTGACTTTTTAGTGTAAGAACTCAACTATCAAAATAACGGCAAAAATTATAGGATCATCATTGATACGGTGTTTGGTAAAATAATCATACTCAAATAATTCTGCATGTGCTTACCGACTCTTGCCGATCTCTCTCTCGTGTATCATCTAACAATGGCAACCACCTCCGATAACCTTTCTGATGATGGGAAGTTTTAACTTGATGTTTGCTTTTAGATACTTTCTAGGAAAGATTATATAATAAAATTGTCTGATTGCCCACACTTCTTACCATTCAGTGTTTTAGAATCTGTTCGCATGCAGTTGTTTTTCCCGTTTTAGCTGCTGCGCTCTGATCCTTGAGTTCTTTGCAAAACAATGTAGCGTCCGCATTATCAAAAATTGCAAGAGGAACCACCACGTAAGTGAATTGGTGTTTTAGATGGAGCGCCGGATCGTCATAATCACGATGAATAGATAAGTAATATTCAATTGTAACATTGTCTATATTCTCAAGTCTAATTGACCGTCCACTTCTGTCATCTATACGACCAGATCAAAACAATAGTAGAGTAGAAACCGTTAAATAGACAATCCAACTTTTTGCATGTGTACATGTGGACAAAACATGAGAATCTCCAGGAACAAGATGATGGTTTGGATTGATATTCATTGGATCCTGCTCATCAGTTCAAGTCCCTGATGGTGTAAAGGTGGATTGCCATGCATCCATCACCACTGGAATATCGGCCGAGAGGGAAGCAAGGAAAGATGCGGCTAAATAATGAAGTAGAAATAGGGTTTCAGTTAGGAGAGTCCAAGCACGGGTTTCGTTTTAATAGTTCAGAGAGAATGAAATCGAAGAGTCCAATTAATTACGGAAAGTGAATAGGACGGAGACGACTATTGATGTTTGCTTTTAAATACTTTCCAGGAAAGATTATATAATAAAATTGTTTGATTGCCCACACTTCTTACCATTCGCTGTTTTAGAATCTGTTCGCATGCAGTTGTTTTTCTCGTTTTAGCTGCTGCCCTCCGATCCTTGAATTCTTTACAAAACAATGTAGCGTCCGCATTATCAAAAATTGCAAGAGGAACCACCACGTAAGTGAATTGGTGTTTTAGATTGTGCGCCGGATCGTCATGATCACGATGAATAGATAAGTAATAATCAGTTGTAACATTGTCTTTATTCTCAAGTCTAATTGACCGTCCACTTCTGTCATCTATACGACCAGCTCAAAACAATAGTAGAGTAGAAACCCTTAAATAAACAATCCAACATTTTGCATGTGTACATGTGGACAAAACATGCTAATCTCCAGAAACAAGATGAAGGTTTGGATTGATATTCATTGGATCCTGCTCATCAGTCGAAGTCCCTGACGGTGTAGAGGTGGATTGCCATGCTCCATCAGCACTGGAGTATCGGCCGAGAGGGATGCAAGGAAAGATGCGGCTAAATAATGAAGCGGAAATAGGGTTTCAGTTAGGAGAGTCCAAGCACGAGTGTCGTTTTAATAGTTCAGGGAGAATGAAATCATCGCTCTCTTCTCTTTTTATTGCGCATGTTACACACCGGACCTCTGTTGTTGGTTACCTTCCGTTGCCAATATCTTTTTATAGGAATTGCTTATGCCATAGTTTATTTAGGGCTGTCAGTGGGTGAGGGAAAACTGGTTTATCCTTTACCCATACCCTATAGGGGAATGGTAAAAGTAAATGATTGTCTTACCTTTACCCGCCTACCCACTACCCTCTAACCCCTTATCTTAGTGGGTAAGGATAAGGGTAAGTCATTGCCCATACCCTCTAACCCGCTACCTGCCAATATATATGTATAATATATTAAATATATCGTTGAGTTCTTTGAGTCTATGGAACATTTAATACTATGTGGTCACCACTTTTTACAATACATGATATTCTTATCTACTTCTTATGTAGTTAATTTGGTTGTGTATGCAACACCATTTTGGAGGTGCAAGACGTGTATAAAAATAGTGTATGTTCCAGTAAATACTTATGCGGTGTAAGAGAAACATGTATATATAACAAGATTTAATATTTAATCTAGCATTTGATACATATGTGATGTGGTGTTATCTATTCTATTTGTGCTTATTTTTGGATGGAAAAATATTTTAGAGGGTAGAAGATATGTATGTTTCCAACAATAACTCTTTGTGACATATTATCATTTAATATCATTTTAATGTAGCAATTTTTATCTTTTGGGAACAATTTATTTGTTCACACACTAATATTAATGTACTACCATTTGTATATGCATTGAATACAACTCAAATCATTTATATAATGTTGTAGAAGATAACTTAGAATCATTTTGGATACTAAAAAGCCATTCTAGAGCATCTTAATATTTTACTCAAATAAATAAATGTGTTAGCTAGGTCATTCTTATTAATTTTAGAACAAATTTGAAGAAGACATATAAATTCCCCAATGTACCCTTACCTTCTCCGTTTATCCTGTGGGTAAGAGGGTAAAGTTTAGGGGAGGAAAAGGATATTGGTGGAGTGAGGGAATTATCCATTCCCTTACCCTCCTCATACCTTCCCCATTCACAGCCCTAACGGCATGTTTGGTTTGCAGTATTATAGATGGGATAGGACTGAAATCCCATTAGTAGTCCTAATCCTATGTTTGCTTGCATTAAATATACACAAGGATATTAATCCTTCCGGGACTAAAGTCTCATATGAATAGAACTTTTCAGTTTCGCACCTCCCCTAGGTATTAGGCAGTATAACCACTCCCCGCCCTGATTCCCGACCCTGACTTCGGAAATTTGTTTTCTGACGACACCTCTTCCAGTTCGCTCGTTGACGCGCTCGCCGTGCGAGAAAAGTTTCTCGCCAAACTCCTTGGCAGCTGAATCAGTTACGCATGTAGGAACTCTATTGGATTTTCGTGTCTGATATATTCCTGATGCCGCTCAGAACTCTTCTCACGGGCTACTCCGGTGACTACAAGAAAAATCATTTTTTTGTTAATCAATTGTGTTAGGCACGGTTGGTGCTGGACATCTTGTTCGAAGATCATGACTTAAATCTGCTATTCGTACTCCTCTTGACAATCTGATGTTCGTCATTCTCTTGATCATATTTGTAACGTGGTATTTCTGGAAAAAAAGACTTGCCGACTGGTCTTTTGTCTTGTTGATTCGTGATCGGCAATTGCGAAAATAATCCAACATGTATCTCTTCTTATTCTTGTCGATTACTACACAACAACATGATGATCAAGCACATGCCCTATAAATTTTGTAAGCGACTTTATTCCAGACTAAATTAATAGCAGATGTTGAAACGTTTAACATGCTTCGATGATTACAAGATTAACTTTTTGGCTGTTGACATTGGTCTGGATGATCCTTGCAACACGAATATAGGAACAACTTTTATGACTAAGTAAAGTCATCACAAGTCCTATCCTGCGTTGAATCCAAACACATGATGGGATCACCGAACCTCCCATCCTCCACCTATACCTTATAATCCCATCCTCTTGCATACCCGATCTTAATCATTTCCTGTGAACCAAACATGCCTTAAGTTTATTACCGTGGCTGAGGCTATCTTTTAACAAGCATGTGGGTCCTTGCTTTGCAACGCATGTGCTGCATCAGATCTGTGTTTGCCGTGAACGATCTATGATAGGTTGTTTTCTTGCATTTAACGCTACGTTTCCGAATCACATGTCAAGAAACCTGCCTACGCACCTATCTGGTGCTCTCTTCCCCCGAAGCTCCACAGTACGCGATCCTCCTCCTTTCTCCCTCTCATAAACGCCGCAAGGCACGATCATCACGTTTCTTATGTCTATTGGCCTTTGTTAGTAAGAGCATTAGTCTATATCCGGTTGTCTATGGACATTGTTTACCTAACAAAAATTATTCGTAGCACACCTGTTCCACCAACAAACACACTCCAGCCTCGGGAATACGCGTTCCAGCCATTTTCACACTGTGCGACATATTTTTTCACACTGTGCGACATGAACCACGAGAGCATGAAGAGATAGTGGGCATTGTTGTTCATGCGCTGTAATAAAGCAGTCACTAAAGTAATGTATGCATCATTATTACGTGCATGTAGCCGCTGTATTAAGCACTTCAGTGGCCAATAAAGCAATGCATACAATATTATTGTGTGCATGCAACCTTTACACCACTATTAGCATTCATTACTCCTCTTACACACAAAACAACACATTTTTTTTTTCGAACTCCCTTTATTTATTTACAGGATATACTATTTGATACAACTATGTACAATACTCAATTTATGGCTAAGTCCAGAATCAATACTTGAATATACTCAACGTAGTACTAAAATACATTAATAAATATATTAAATATAAACTAACACTGTGCGTATAGTCTGAGGTTGATTTGATTAACAAAATTAAATACAAAATTAGTTATTTATTATGCTTATATAATACTTATTATTCATTGTATATATGTGAAAATCATCATTTTATTTTACCTAAGAATGAAAAATTAACAAAATCACAACGCCATGCCATAAATATGTTCAAAGCAGTACCAAAATCTATTAACAACCAGACCTGATATAAGCAAAAACAGTGCTTACTATCAGTGAAATTCTATGATTACATAAACATATTATAATACATAGTAACCAATTATTATTGCACAACCAAAATAATGTTTCCGCATTTTTTTGATGATAAGTTAAAAATAAGTATTTAAATAAATTTAAAATAGTACTAAGAATATAACGATACACTACCAAAAAGTCTATAGTGCAGAGCGGCACGAATAATTAGGTGATTAGTCTACTGATGCGACTGCATGGCTACATGTATGCCACTGCTACAACAAATCAATGTTGCCCCCTAGCCACTCACTACCAACCACCAACCAACCAATACATTTAATTCCCACCCATAAACAATTAATAACTCATTTCAAATTTTAAAAAAAATAGTTTCCCTCTAATTTTTCTTTTCGACTGCCCACAGTTCTATTTGTACACGTTTGACGTCTGAATTAGAAATTCATACTTAAATATGTTCAAAGCATTACCAAAAGCTATTAACAACCAAACTCGATATAAACATTAACAGTGCTTACAGTCAGAGAAATTCTATGATTACAAAAATATATTATAAGACATAGTGACAATTCATCATTGCACTACCAAAATTATGTTGCTGCATATTTTAATGATAAGTTAAAAAGAAGTACTTAAATGGATTTAAAACAGTACTAAGAATATAACGACACACTACCAAAAAGTCGATAACTCAGAGCGACACGAATAACTCATTTCAAATTAAAAAAAAATCATTTTCCCCCTAATTTTTCTTTTTGGCTGCCAACAGTACTATTTGTACACGTTTGACGTATGAATCAAAAAATCGTACTTAAATATGTTCAAAACAGTACCAAAATCTATTAATAATCAGACCTGATATAAACCAAAACAGTTCTTACAGTCAGAGAAATTTCATGATTACAAATATATATTATAAGATAGTGACCATTCATCATTGCAGTACCAAGAGACATCTTCAATGAGACTAGATACAAAATTAAGACAATCTTTACAATTAGAAAAATTTTACAATGTTTACAAGGCACAATATATTACAAGGATGTGGTGTGTCCACAAAAGCGACATGTTTTTGTTGCCAGGTTAACGGAGGAGGCACGACGGGAGAGGGGTCGGTCAGAGCAGCAACCTTAGTATGGCAATGGGCTGGCACGATAGTGGGCGGACAAGACAACAACGAGATAGGTGCAGACGGCTAGCTGGAGGTGACCTTGTCTTGGTCACGACGACGGACTGGGACGGTGGTGAGCTAGATGTACGGCGGCGGTATATGGGCGGGACAATGGCCAGCGGATCAACGGTAGGCTGGATGTGATCGAGGAGAGGAGTAGGCAGCCAACGGGCGGCGCGACGACATGCAAGATGATGACGCGTCTGGGCGGGACGGCGGTGATCTGGACATGACGCGGAGGAGAGGAGGAGGCAGCCAGCGAGCAGAGCTTGGTCGGACGGGAGCAAGAGAGAGCATCGCTAAAAAGAGGGAGAGAGTGGGGGTATGGAGGATTTTATAGTCTCAATATTAGTCTGTGTGTTCATCTTCTGGTACAGTTGAATTGTGAAATTTGCACAGTGCGGATAGAGTATTGGCAACACGCGTAAACTAAAAATTTTATGTGTGCAGGATGCACATTGCGGGTTCCGAGGCCAGAGTGTAGATGTTGGTGTAAGGAGTGTGCTGTATATAAGTACTCTTTACCTAAAACTCAGTTTTATCTTCTTTTGCTTGTGTTTTCTTTTACCAAATATAAAATGCAAGGAGTGTATCAGTTCAGAATTCAACACCCGCCTAATCTGCTCCTAACAGGGATATTGAGTCATGGCTGGTTAACCACTTGTCTCCATCAAACAAGACTAGGACTGGGATTGGGTTGGGAATGAGAAGACCGCGAAAATGATGAACGGTCTGTTAATCTCTTCACAAACCCAGTCAACATATAGTATGCTGGGGGTTCAAATAACGTTGTTGAAGTCAAGCTGGGCATGCAGGAATTACATGCGCATGAGTTGGTGTGTAGGAACGCAGAACGGGGTGTCAACTTGCCCGGTTGCCTCGCTTGGACTTTGAAAATTGCTACAAAGACCACGGTTTCCATCTCTTCGCGATTTATATCATCGATTTGTAGTTTTCTTAATAATTATAGCATTATGTTGAGCTGAATGTAACAGGTGCAGTTTGCCTTTGATAATCAATGAGCACACTTTTTTTGCCGATGCCTTGTTCTTCCTCATCAACAATAACAATTCTACTAATGATAATAAATCAAGATGAATGCCCATAATCTTGTTTACATTTTTTATTCAACAATGTTTATTCTTATATATATATATATATATATATATATATATATATATATATATATATATATATATATATATATATATATATATATATATATATATATATATATATATAGAGAGAGAGAGAGAGAGAGAGAGAGAGAGAGGCTAGAATACACTCGAGTGTATCCGGAGCAGAATACACTCAAGTAGTTTTTTATGATGCAATATTTTTTTTGAAAATTTAATCTGTTGATCTTCTTAAACATCTCGTGAACAACTCATACGTAAAATTTGAGCACATTTGGATATGTATAGCTCATGTTATGAAGACCGCAAAAATTATGTATTTCAAATTAGTTTCGTGCGTCGAATTTGTTGCCCTTGGATGAGCAACTTACACTAATCCAAATGGGCTCAAAATTTGTATGTAGCCTAGTTATAGTATGACGATGAAGATCAACGGTTTACATTTTGCAAAAAATAGTCTCGATATACAAACACACTTGAGTGTATTCGTGTGATCCGTACACTCGAGTGTATTCTAGCCTGACTCTCTCTCTCTCTCTCTCTCTCTCTCTCTCTCTCTATATATATATATATATATATATATATATATATATATACTTGAGAGAGAGAGAGAGAGAGAGTCAGGCTAGAATACACTCGAGTGTATCCGGAGCGGAATACACTCAAGTAGTTTTTCATGATGCAATATTTTTTTTTAAATCTAATCTGTTGATCTTCTTAAACATCTCGTGAACAACTCATACGTAAAATTTGAGCACATTTGGATATGTATAGATCATGTTATGAAGACCGCAAAAATTATGCATTTCAAATTAGTTTCGCACGTCGATTTTGTTGCCCTTGGATGCGTGACTTACAATCATCCAAATAGGCTCAAAATTTGTATGTAGCCTAGTTATAGTATGACGGTAAAGATCAATGGTTTACATTTTGTAAAAAATAGTCTCGATATTCAAACACACTTGAGTGTATTCGTGTGATCCGTACACTCGAGTGTATTCTAGCCTGCATGCAAGTCCGTTCTGCGTGTGTGTGTGTGTGTGTGAATAAGTAAACACACACACACACACACACACACATACACACACACACACACATATATATATATATATATATATATATATATATATATATATATATATATATTATGTAGGAAGGTAAATATTAAGGTACAACTCAAATCCATACATTTGAAATATGAAAATTTTAACACCACATGGAGTTATTCAAATGTCTCTCATGCTCTCACCAAGATATGCTTCTCACTGGATCATCATCCTATGTACATGTATATGCATATATATATACAGACATATATAGAGAGGTATTATAATATACATGTGGGTATGTAACATAAATTAGCATGTGCACTTATTCTACACTCCACCTCTTCTGGTGCTCATAGGAAAACATAGTGTAAAGAGGTGAGATCACCACCTTACTAAAATTTGAAAGAAATACAAAACATACAACTTTTTAAAAAGATAATAGATATTAAGAGATGCATGTATAATATTCCAAGTAAATTAGCATGCACCAGAAAAAATATAAAATGTCAATAGTAGCAGAAAGGAAAAGAAACTAAATATATTACATGACTTTCATCATCGTTCACTATCGAAGTTTTTTAGAAATAAAATATGAGAAAATAATGGATCTAGATTTTAGCAACCTAGACATCCTTCATGCAAGTCTTGAATCTACTCCTGGTCCTATTTTTCTTGATATTGTTCAACACATTGTCCAAAATCTGGGTGGTGGGAAAATCACCCTACAAGAGGGAAAGAAAACAAGGCATGTGTCAACAATATGAATAAGAACAAAAGAAAGAAAATAGAATGGAAGTAAAGCCTATAAGTTCATCAATAGATGAAGAGATCAAGAGTATGAGACATAATTAAAATAGATTCTTGCTATAACATTAAAATAGTAAAGAAATTATATGCATGATTAATATTGATGACATTAACTAAGTAGGGTTGAGGTACCTGCCAGACACCAACCTATAGGTGAGGGGAGAAATAGCACATTCCCAGTCACCTACACAAATTATATATACTGGAGAATAACACATTCCCCAAGGCAAAATAACACATACCCTATATATGGGTAGTTTTACATAGGTACCACTACATTAGCTAAATAGTCTAATAAAATTAACATGTTAAGAGAAACTATGACAAGTAGAAGCATCATATATTTGAAACATGGCAGTGGGGTACAAGACCCAAGAAATAGAACATCAATACTAATTTTTTAGGCTATTTAGCAAAAGAGTCGTGAATAGATAAAATTGGGATCATATAGTGCCTCATTAGGGAATATAGGGTTTGGTTTGCAAAGATCCCAACATAGGGTGTAAGAATGCACATACCTCTTTATTGTGTTCAAATACCAAGTTTCATCACTTCTAGATGATCAAAGTTAAACTTTGGCCTATTTCAATTTATTAACATTCGTTAGTGTTGTTATTGCACATTATTTCATAGAAACCCTAAGATTGGACCTTTTTTCACCAAACTCAAATTTAGACCATGAAAATATCACCATTGGACTAATTAGAGTCTCCTAATCAAGAAAACATATCTTTATGTCAATTTTGGAGTTATGCTAATTAAGTTGTAAATTTTATGGATTTTATGTATTAAAATCATATTCGAAAAATCACCTTTTGAGAAACCTTGAAATCAGTCCTTGAAAGTATTTTTATTAGATAAAGTTTAATTTTCTGATTCCAAAACATATTTTTTATTAATTTTGGGAAACTGTTTTAAAAGATCTGAATTTTCCAATTCTGACCAACCATATAATGACATGTCAGCAATTTAGTTGCAAGTGAGGAAGGGAGAGAGGGAGAGGGATCGACCCATGACTTGGCACCCCAAAATCTATCCTAGGTCATCCTTTACCCTCTTAGGGATGTACCAATCATTTTAGGTTCATCTAGAGCTAGTAACAAGGTATATAACAACAAAGAAACGAAGCCCTAAATAAGAACATCATCTAAAGGTGGAGATCATCATTTAAGCATGAGAATATGAACAAACAAGCTGAAAATAAGCTATAAATAGGGATCAAGTTATATAAATTGTCTCTAGGAAGAAGATCAGACCCCAATCAGTAGGAAACTTGAGCAAGATGGTTTGGTATCTCCAAGCACAAGCTCCAAACTTGAGCTAGAATCACCTTCTTCTCAAGGATTCAAACCCTAAGGAAGAGGAGTGTGGAAAGAAGAGTCTTTGAGATTTAGATGGAGTTCTTCCATGGAAGGACAGGGTTCCAACCTAGAGGAAGGTGGAAGGAAGAAGAAAAATAGGGAAAATAGAGGAGAAGGGGAAGAAACATACTTGTCTTGGTTGGAAACGCCAAAAGGTGACTTTAGAAACCCTAGATGAGCTTAGATGAAACCCTAGAAGACCTTCTTCACCAAGATGGCATCTTCTTATACCTTGGGATAGCTCCTCCATGACCAAATAGAGAGGGTATGAAGTTCTATGTAGGAGGGAGGTGATATGGATCAAATATTTTGGTTTGGAGGTAAGGAAGGACTATATAAAGCTTAATGATTAAGGAAGAAGCATGGCATGAGGTGTCCAAGCTACTTTTCATGTGTCCATGTCTAATGGTGCCCATGGTCATGCAAGCCTTTATAGATAAGGAAGAAGAAAAGCATGTGGTGTCAAGTGAATTTCCATGTGTCCCTGGGTAAGGGTTCCCATACACATGCAAACCTTTATGATAAGGAAGGAGTCAAGCATGAGGTGTCCATGGAGCTTTCTATGTATCCATAGCCTAGAGCTTCTTTGGCCATGAAAATAGTTGTTCCACATCTCCTAGAAACTTCTCAGATGTCAATTTTCGGTTCTCTAGGACCACTATCGACCTCCAAAAAAAGAAAATTCCCCATTGGTTGATAACTCTGAGAGATAAGCTCATCCATAAAGGGGGACATCCCTAAAATGCCCTTGAAGAGAAACACCTCCAAACGAAGGTACAACTAGGCACCACATGGCCCAACAAGCTCGAGAATAATAAGTAAACATCTAAGGATCATAAGGCATGTGCTAATTTGCAAATAAAACCTCCCAATTAGGTAAATTGCAAAAAGTCCAAAATATGCATAAAATTGCATAACTTGCACAAACATCATCCAAAGTGGACGAAACTTGAAACGTTAAGCTTATCTCATGATTTCAAGACACTTCACAAGGTTATATTAAGATTTAGAGAACTTAATTATGGTAACTAAGCTTGTTCAACACATTAAACAAGGTTTGGGGCCTTACACTTCTAGCATGAATTTATTCACCATTGTTCCACTTAAGTGGTGATTTTGCATTTTAGATCATTAAATAAGCTTTCACTGAGTTATTTGTGCATAAACCCTTCCATTGGTATAATTATTGAACAAATGTTCACTAAACCACTATAAATTTCACTAATTCATCAACAAGGACAGATATGAGAAGAAAACTTAGGAAAAAGGGTTACATTGAGATTACATTCATAATTCAGTATGTTACAGCACTCCACTCCTTAAAAAGTATTTCATCCCCGAAATATAAAACAAAAATAAAGGGTGAGTACACAACATATCATATATCAACTGCCAAGTGGTTTCTTCCAAACCATGACATTTTCACAAAACTTTCACCAACTCAATGTCCTTGTTCTTCAACTGCTTTACTTGGGAGTCCAAGATCTTCATATGTAGCTCCTCATATGTTAGATACTCATAAATATATAAAGGATCAATAGTAAGAACATGAGTACGGTCCTTCACATACTTCTTCAATAAAGAGACATGGAACATGTTATTAATCTTATCATAGGTAGGAGGAAGACCTAAGCGATATGCACAATCTCCAACCTTATCCAAGATCTCAAATGGTTCAACATAGTGGACACTCATCTTGCCTTTAACTTTAGATCTAGCTATAGAGAGTATAATCTTCATCTTCAAGAACACATAGTCACCCACTTAGAAGCTAACATCAGATCTCTTCTTGTCAACATGCATGTTCTGTCGATCTTGAGGAGCTTTCATATGCTTCTTAATCAGCTGAAATTTATCTATCATCATCTGCATAGCATCTGCCTTCACCAGAGAATGTTCACAAGCATCATCCCAATGCAAAGGTGAACAACAAGGTCTACAATAGAGAGCTTCAAAAGATGACATACTAATACTAGCTTGGTAGTTATTGTTGTAAGAAAACTTATATATTGGAAGATAGCTCTCCCAAGCACCTCCCCAATCCATCACACAAGCACAAAGAAAATCCTTCAGAATATGCACTGTCCTTTCTGACTGACCATCGATTTGTGGATGATATGTTGTATTGCATTATAGTTCAGTCCCCATCTCTTCCTAAATTTGACTCCATAATCGGGAGGTAAACATCAGACCATGGTCAGAAGCTATCACTTAAGGCACTCCATGCAGACGAACTATCCACCTAACATACAACTGAGCCATATCAATAACTTTGTAAGTGGATTTGAAAGGCAAGAGTAGGCAGACTTTGTGAGTCAATCAATCATCACCCAAACAACATCATAACCTTTCTTGGACTTAGGGAATCCAGTAACAAAGTCCATGGTAATCTTCTCCCATTTCCATTCTACAATATCAAGCAGATTAAGAAAACCACCAAGTCGTTGATGATCTATCTTGACTTGCTGATAGGTCAAATATTTTGTAATAAACAAAGCTATGCCATTCTTCAGATTCCTCCACCAGAAGCTTCACTGTTGGTCCCTATACATTTTATTTGTGTCAGGATGAATAGTATACTTAGACCCATGATTTCCACTCAGAACCTTCTACCTTAGATTACCAACATCAGGAATCCACAACCTATGTCATAAGAGGACAACACCATCCACTCTAAGGCCTTCATCTCCTCAAGATCAGAATTATTCGACTGGCCTAAATCGCGCGTCCTAAAATTGGAGGCGGATTTGAGGTAGTCGAGCTTTTACATTTATAACCCGAATCCTTCTAGGCCCCCGCAACTTTGCTTACGGGGTCGAACACAGGGACAAGGGTTGTAGTGTTGAGAACTCTGAATCGACATGCTACACTCCGGCAGGTACAAAGAGATAGTAAATTCCCCAAGGGGAAACAACAAGATGTCACAAACAAAAAAAAGAAAACTATCTCCAACTGGAGTTACAAGAAGGATTTAAGATTTTAGTCATTTAGCAGTTTTTAGGGGTTTCCATGCACAGAAACAGAAAGATAAAATTAGAGCTTAAAGCAAGGTGCAAAGGATAAACTTTGGTAAAACAAGCAGCAACAGGAACATCCTATACCCCTCCTCTCAGAGCGGATACCTCTAACCAAGCATCAAAACCCCTCTCGAGGTTGCTGGACTTTAAGTTAGAGTGAAATGTTACTGAAGCAACACCGATTCCGGGCACTCTCGTACTCCAGAATCAGCCCAAACACTAGAGCCACAACACTTCTCTCAAAGTTGTTGCGAAGGGAAAACACAATTCGGTAGCTAAGCGAAACGCGATCCAAACATGCAAGCTAGAGTTCAGATATTAAACATAGCAGTCATCCAACCATTTCACCAAACATAAAGCAGCAAGTAATTATGCTTTTCCATTTCCATAAACATTAAGGGTCTTAATTATAGTGCATAAGTAAAGAATTAAATAACAGAAATAAAGATAGAGGTCGCCTTCTTGATGTAGAAGGACGACCGACTACAGCGGCTCTCCAGCCCGATACCGGTCAGGAGCCTAGCCCGATACAACAGTGTCAGGCGGTACACCCTCTCGGGCGGCACACCATGGCAGCAGGTTGTATCGTTCAAGGACCCTGGCCGATACGCTCAAGTCGGGTGGCACCCTCTCGGGCGGCACGCCATGACGGGCGAAGCGTATCGGGTTCGATATCGTGTCAGGCTAGTAGTGACGCATCTATTTCGGGCACTTGTGTCACTCATCCACGTGGGCCGATATCGACCTACAGTGTCGCCCGGGACGGTCCTAAGTGAACCATCCCCTCCCTCTCGGGACGGGGAAGAGCTCACCTAGAGTTGCCTGGCACGAGCACTCAGGCGCGATACTTCTGCTCTCGCAGCTTCCTCCGAAGATTTGCTCAGGGTTCCTCCTGTTCCGACGTGTTCCGACCTGTGTTTTCAGCTTACTATAGCTGCTATTTATAGGCAGCGGTTGGGGGAAGTTATGATGCTCGAAGAGCCATGTGTCCTCCTTATTTGCGTGGACGGTGGACGGACGATACACATATCGCCCGACACAAGGATGTCGGCTATCGGTCACGTGACGAGCGGCGCCTGTCGGTGGGTGGCCCGTGTCGGGCGAGCTTGGGCTCCCTGTCGGGTAAAAGACGTATCGCCCGTCAGTTCCTTCTTGCGCGGCATCCCTATGTCACGTGTCGTTGTGTCGTGCTTACCCTGTCGGGCAATGATCATATCGACCATCTGGAAGGCCGATGCAGGTCGAACTTATTTGTGGGCCGGGACGGCATTATTGATGACAAATGGGTCAAAATAGGAGGAAAACTCTACAAAAGATGGAAATATTGAATTAAGAGTGTTGTTTGGACAATTATTGCAAAAGTATTTATAAAAGAGAGGAAAATAGTTAAAAAGGGCAGTTTTGATAACAAAAAAATAGTCTAAAATATCACAAAATTTGGTGTTATCAACTCCCCCAAACTTAGCGTTTTGATTGTCCTCAATCAATATTTAAACATTATTTAGTGATGCTTCTTCTTGATCGGTGTAGCTTTCAGGCCAAGAGGTAAAACAAGTATCGTAATGCCTTTAGAGATAATGCTGCCCCACTACAAACAAACGACCACTACTACAGAAATAGCATTCAGTGACACTTTTCTGGGCGTCAGTTATTAAGGAAAACCGACGCCTTATATGTTAGGCGTCGGTTGTTTAAGCAAACCGATGTCTATATTCGAAGACCAGCCAGACACAGGTACCACTTTGTATTCAGCGTCGGTTGTTTATAACAAACCGACGCTTAAAGTCGCCCGTGAAATCCAAATTTCGATCAAAAAAATAGTGTCATTTGCAGCGTCGGTTATTTAGGTAGAAACCGACGCCTATGTGCGATGAAAATTTGCGCGAAAAGTGTCACCTTCAGCGTCGGTTATTCAAGGATAACCGACGCTGAAGGTGGTTCCCGCCAAACAATTTCATGAAAATATTGTCCAATTGGACGTCGGTTGTTTAAAACAACCGACGCTAAAGATGTTTAGGCGTCGGTTGTTTTAAACAACCAACGCTATTTGGGAACTTCATAACCCTCGATCGCCCGACTCTTCCCCTTTCTTCTGTTTCATTGCGAGCGATTTCCCTATTTCTCTGCTGCCGCCGATTTCTCTCCGGTGATTTCTTCTTCAGCTCCCCTTCTCCGGCGCCCCCTTCTCCGCCACCACTCCTGCTCGCCGCCGCTCCTGCCACCGTTGGATACATGCTCGCCGCCGCTCCTGGTCACCGACGATCCTGCTCGCCGCCGCTCCTGCTCGCCGCCGTCGCCTGCTCACCGCCGCTCCTGCTCGCCGACGATCCTACTCCTGCTGCTGCTCTGCGTCGCCGCCGCCGCCGCCTGCTCCTTCCTCCTTGTTGCTGCTCTACGTCTCCTTGCTCACGCCCTAACTCTGTTGCTCAAAAGGTACTAGCATCAATCCCTTCCTCTGCCATTCTTTCCATTCAGTAACAGTCTCATCTCCTCGTTCCACACCATAACTTGGCTGATGTCAAGCCCATGCTCAAAAACATCTACCTATTCTCATCCATGTTTGTGTGGCATTCCCATTTTCAGGAGTCAATGGCCATCCTTTACAGAAATATCTGCATCTCAAGCATAATTGATCCAAAAAAATACTGCTAACGAACATGATTTAAATTGGTATGATGCATAATATAAATCCATTTTTTTACTTTTGGGGGTGCGCCTTATACTATTTGATATCCTTGATTTTATCTTCTATCCTAAATAAAATTAAGGGACCCATGATTAGAAAACAATTCCAAACTTGGCACCCACACTAATTGGAAGGAAATAAAATATGATTATTGAAATGCACATTTGTGATGTGATACCTTTTTTAGGATGCATATATTAGATTCAACCTTTGAGACATCCTTTTATGAGTTCCAATACAATTAGGGTTTCATTTCATTGCCATTGTATGTATTATAATATTACATCTTTCACATAAAAATTAATTAAATTGAATCCTATTGGAACCCTAATTTAAATCCTAATTTGATTTAAACTTGTCCATTCTAGCATCCTAATTTGATTTGATTAAACCCTAACATTGTTTAAACCCTAACATCAATTGTGATGAAACCCTAACATGTACATATCTATTATTGTGTTTGTTGGCCTAGAAACCCGTCCAAGATTTACTCATTAGGAGTAAATCTTAGATAGTCCCCAGTTTGGGACTGTTCTTGAACACCTAATCTCACTTAGGATGTAAGTGTATAATGTGTATTGGGTTTTTGAGAAAATTTCGGCAGCATTTCCCCGTTTGTTCTCTAAGTACATATGTACTTAGAGAACAGCGGGGAAATGCTGCCGAAATTTTCTTGAAAACCAAATACACATTATACACTTACTAGTGAGATTAGGTGTTCAAGGATGGGATAGGTGGTACACATTTATTATATATAAGAATGACATCAAATGTGTTTGTTGGCCTAGAAACCCGTCCAAGATTGACTCATTAGGAGTAAATCTTGGATAGTCCCCGGTTTGGGACTGTTCTTGAACACCTAATCTCACTTAGGATGTAAGTGTATAATGTGTATTGGGTTTTCGAGAAAATTTTGGTAGCATTTCCCCGTTTGTTCTCTAAGTACATATGTACTTAGAGAACAGCGGGGAAATGCTGCCGAAATTTTCCTGAAAACCCAATACACATTATACACTTACTAGTGAGATTAGGTGTTCAAGGATGGGATAGGTGGTACACATTTATTATATATAAGAATGACATCACATTATACGCTTAGGTTGTAAGTGTATACCCTAATCTTTTCCTAATATATACTTGTTTTCTCTGATCATAGAATGGATAGATCATGGATGTCCATTCGTAATCGTTGCACCCCAGAGTTTATATCTGGTCTTGATCAGATTATTAGATTTGCCGAGGAACATAGGAAAAAACCTACATATAGGTTCTACTGTCCATGTAGGCATTGCGGTAACAACTTGAAAGTCAACACTGGTGAGGAAATCAAAAGTCATTTCATGTGCAATGGGATTGTACAAGGCTATACAGAATGGCACTGGCATGGAGAGATTTCAAAATCGAAACCAGTAGATGTCGA
Source organism: Alisma plantago-aquatica (assembly GCA_963693085.1). Taxonomy (NCBI): domain Eukaryota; kingdom Viridiplantae; phylum Streptophyta; class Magnoliopsida; order Alismatales; family Alismataceae; genus Alisma; species Alisma plantago-aquatica. The sequence goes on from OY856410.1 coordinate 647,786,229, forward strand.
TAGCAGTGCTTGGGTGGAAGAAGAAATTGCCTTCGATGACGTAAATGTGAACGAACCAGTTCCAGCAGACATCGTTGATGCGATGCTGGATAGTTGTAGGGTAGAGCACACCGATCCACCTCCTATCTTTACAAACATTGTGCATGATGCTGAGATACCGTTATACACAGTCTGTGCTAAGTTTACGAAGCTTAGCACTGTGTTGAGATTGTATAAGTTGAAAGCTAACAATAGATGGAGCGACAAAAGCTTCACTTCATTGTTGACTTTGTTGAAAGAAATGCTTCCTGAAGGAAATGAGCTTCCAATCTCAACATACCAGGTAAAGAAAATGTTGTGCCCAATGGGAATGGAGGCCAAGAAGATACACGCATGCCCGAATGATTGTGTATTATTTCAAAAGGACTATGTATATTTGAAAGATTGTCCAAAATGTGGTGTGTCACGGTATAAATTGACGACTTCGGGGGAGTCCAAAACTGGTTCTCCTGCCAAGGTGTTGTGGTATCTACCTATAATATCACGGTTTCAACATTTGTTTTTAAATCCGAAAGATGCGAAGAATTTGAGGTGGCATGTAGATGTTAAGAAAAATAATGATGGGATCCTGCGACATGCGTCTGATTCCCCACAGTGGAAGAAGATTGATCTATTGTACCCCAAATTTGGTGAAGAAGATAGGAATCTAAGACTTGGGCTTTGTACAGATGGGATGAATCCGTACGGGACATTGAGCAGCCAACATAGCACTTGGCCAGTCATGCTTGTTATATACAATCTTCCTCCCTGGATGTGTATGAAGAATAAGTACGTTATGTTGTTATTGTTGATATCGGGCCCTAAACAACCCGGAAATGATATCGATATTTATCTTGAACCTTTGATTGATGACTTAAAGAAACTTTGGGCTGAAGGTGTGATGGCCTATGATGCTTCAGCAAGAGAGACATTTCGTTTGCACGCTATGTTGTTTTGCACTATTAATGACTTTCCAGCATATGGGAATTTGTCTGGATATAGTGTCAAAGGAGCTAAAGCGTGTCCTATATGTGAAGAAAACACTGATTCAATAAGACTAAAACATGGCGGCAAGACTGTATATCTTGGTCATCAAAGGTTTCTTTCAAAATTCCATCCGTATCGTAGGAAGCGCAAAGCATTCAATGGATGGAATGATGAACGGAGTGCACCTAAACCTATACCAGGGGATGTTGTTTATGAAAGAGTAAAAGACATTGTCAATGAATTTGGTAAGAAATCACAATGTAGTATGGCCACACGGAGTGACAATTCTTCATTCAAGAAGAAGTCAATATTTTGGGATCTTCCTTATTGGAGTTCTTTGACAGTCAGGCATTGTATCGATGTAATGCACGTTGAGAAAAATGTCTGTGATAGCATCATTGGTACTCTGTTAAATATACCAGGTAAGACTAAAGATGGGATAAAATCCAGACTGGACCTACGTGAAATGGGAATAAGGTCAGAATTAACAGAATTACGTGAAATGGGTAGTAAAAGAACATACTTACCTCCCGCTTGTTACACGTTGTCTAGAAAGGAGAAGAAAACTTTTTGTGAATGCTTGGTAAATGTTAAGGTGCCACATGGTTACTCATCCAACATCCGTAGATTGGTATCAATGAAAGATCTCAAGTTGATAGGTCTTAAATCTCATGATTGTCACACTCTAATGCAACAAATATTGCCTGTGGAAATTCGATCTATATTGCCGAAGCATGTAAGGTTTGCAATTACCAGACTTTGTTTCTTTTTCAACAGTCTATGCAGCAAAGTTATTGACCCTGATACTCTCGATAATTTGCAAAGAGAAGTGGTTGTTACCCTATGTCAGATTGAGATGTATTTCCCTCCTTCGTTCTTTGATATCATGGTACATCTTGTTGTCCACTTGACTAGGGAAGTGAAAATGTTGGGACCAGTTTTCTTGCATTGGATGTATCCCTTTGAACGATACATGAGTGTTTTTAAAGGTGATGTTCGAAACCGTTATCGGCCTGAAGGGAGTATTATTGAAGGTTATGTGGCGAGAGAGGTTATGGATTTTTGCAATGACTTTCTCAGTGGTAATGACACTCCTGATAATGACAAGAATTTTGAGGAGGGCAAAGGAATTTTGGGATCACGGGTGAAAGTAATCAGCCGTGAGCAGTTGGAACAAGCTCACTTGTATATTTTACACAATATGGACGAAGTGAGTGTTTATATTGAGGAACATACCAATTTCATAAAGAGACAACATCCTCGAGCAAGTTCAATGTGGCTTGCTAGAGAGCATAATAAGACTTTTACTAAGTGGTTTGAAGATAAAGTCTTACATCAACTATCTCAAACACCAATTGATATTACAAAAACTATCAAATGCCTCACCTTTAAACCAAAACCGAATGTTATGTCTTATGAAGGGTTTGACATTAATGGATTCACATATTACACAAAGCGCCAAGATGATAAGAGTGTCGTCCAAAATAGTGGGGTCACTCTTCAAGCGTCGACTATGTACTTTGCAAGTGCAAAGGATAAGAGTCCATGTGAAGATAAAATGTCATATTACGGTGTCATTGACGACATTTGGGAGTTTGACTACATAGATTTCAAAATTCCACTCTTTAAATGTAATTGGGTTGATAACACCAAAGGAGTTATAGTGGATGAATTGGGTTTCACTTTGGTGAACTTTGAAAAGATTGGCGAGAAGGGTGAACCATTCATATTGGCATCACAGGCGAAACAAATATTCTATATTGATGTCCTGCGAATGATAAATGGTCAGTTGTTCTTCATGGTAAAAGACAATTCATTGAAGATCATATAGATGAAGACGAGTACTATGATAAGTATGATGACTCCAGTCCATTCTCAGTTGGGTTGCCCACTCCACAAAATATTGAAGCTAATGATGACTTATATGTGCGCGGAGATCACAATGAAGGATTGTTAATTGATAAAAGATCACAATTTTAGAGACATGTATGTTTATACAAATGCTAAATGTTTGCCTTTTTCTAGTTAATACAAATGCTAAATGTTTGCCTTTTTCTAGTTAATACAAATGCTAAATGTTTGCCTTTTTAATGACATTTTCAGATGGCTGACCATGATGAGCATGATGTCCATGATGAGCATGAAGTCCATGATGAGCATGCTGTCCATGACGAGCATGGCGAGGATACTAATGTAAGTTCTAAAAACATATCCTGTATTTCTATAAAATTCATTATCTTCTAGTTATGTCATATATCCTATATTTCTATATTGGGCTAATTTAGTGTGTTTATTTTTGTCAAATTTTAGGTTGATGATGCACCTGTACCCACTGAAGAACTGCAGCAACTTGATGCGCAACACCAAACATTTAACAAGAAAAGGGGCATCACTCTATTGAAGAAGTTATTAGCGCTAAGTGGTAGTGGATCCAAATTGGTGGTGGAGTTTGATAATGGAGGAAATCCAATTGGAGTGAACCGTAATAATTTTGTAAACTATCTTGGGTGTACCACTCAGAGCCATTGTGGTGTTAAGTATGATAATTGGCATAAAGTTCCTCAAGGGAAAAAAGACTTGATATGGAAGGATTTATGCATGAGTTATTATTATTTGCAATTCTATTTTGTAGATTACAAATTCTATTATTTGCAATTCTATTTTGGATACTAGTTAATAACATTTCTATTTTACAGAATCAGTTTGCATTGGATGAGAAGTTGCATCGTAAAAGTGTGATGCAACGCGCTGGAAAGATGCTTAGGAATTATAGGACAAATCTGAACAGAGAATACATAAAAGAGGGTGATAAGAAGATGAAGTCAGCCCTTGAACAATGGAACTTCTTGGACAAAGAAGATTGGGACAATTTTGTTGATTCAAGAAAATCTGAAGAATTCAAGGTATTAGGCGTCACTCCCAATTTAATTAATATACATTGTATTCACCTATTCAATATTAACATTTAGTGCTACTAACCAAATCATTAATGTGCATACTAACTAGGCCCTCAGTGACGCACAAAAAGCAAGGCGTGCACTGAATGTGCATGACCACACTATGGGTCCAAAAGGCTATGCAAGCGTTCACCAAAGACTACAGGCGGAGTCTGCGGCTACTCAGCAGTATGCTCAGGAGTCTGCTCCTACTCAGGAGTCTACCACACCCATGCCTCGCCATGATATCTGGATAGCTGGCAGGCAAAACAAGAAGGGTGAAATAAAGAAGCCTGTAACTGCTGAGGCGGCTGCAAAAATGGTAAAATACAACTCTTAGAGAAATCGTTTGAATATTGATTATTTGTGGTCTTAACTTACCAATTTCTGTTTATGGTGATTAGCGGGAGCTGCACGAGCAGAGGAAACAAGGCACGTTCATCCCTCAGGGCACAAGGGATGAATTGATAGTTGCACTGGGTAACCCAAAGCATCCTGGACGTGTTAGAGGTGTCGGCGCTGGTGTTGGCATCAAAGCATTCTTTGGGCCATCCCAGCGCAAACCCAGAGCGGGACTTTCTCAAGAAGAGGTAACCTATTCTTTTTTTAGAATGTTACTGCAAAAGGAAATTCATTAATAAGAAGCTAATGTTTCTTTTATCCATGTATAGGAGAATAAGAGAGTTTAGGATTTAGTTGCTAAGAAGGTCAACGATGTAGTTGCTGAGAAGGTCAAGGAAGAATTGCTACGGTGGCAGGCATCTCAGGCTTCCAATACGCCTATGGCAACCCACTCTTCTCCTGATGCATAGACTGCGAGTAATCCTGGAGACCCATCGCCTAGCACGTCTGCTGTAAGTATTGTTTATGACATTGTAGCTAGTATTTTCATGATGATATGTTTTCAAGATGATATGTATATATGTATAATATTCTTTATGTAAATTTGTAGGCATTGAAGCCATGCCGCTTAAGAATGCAAGACTACGTTGTTGCAGAGGCGCAGGCTTACCCGTCCCTTCCTGGGGTAATGTTTCACGGGACTCCAATGCCACAGGGCTACGTTCGTGTGAGCCCGATACGTGTGTTACCCGATTGGAGGGAAGTTGCGTTGCCATATGACCACCCAGATATTGATACACTTGGTGAGGCAGAAGGCGGGGTCATATTGTGGCCCAAAGCAGATGTCGTCTACACTACTGAAATTGTAAGATAAATTTACATTGATTTAGACTGTTAATGTGTATATATGATGTCAACTGATCTGAAATTATATATACAGGTTAAAAAGAAGACACCAGGAGCACCTAGGCCTCCACCTCCACTTCCCTCCTTACCTGATTGGGTTCCAACTGACCTAACATACCCGTTAGGTCCTGCTTGTAGGGGAATGGCATGTTGGCTACGGGCACATAATATACATTGCCCTATAATTATTTCTTTAGATGCAGATTATGCAGGTCAATCATACGATAGCTCTTTATTTATACAAGATATTATTGAGCTGTTTATGTATGATTGGCTGAATACATCAATGATAGAGACATGGATAAGGTGAGATCTTGTTTATACATCCATATACCTTGTGTAAGATCCGGTGATCTGGTTTCTTATATGTTAATGCATACACCTATATGTTTTGCAGCTACTTAGTCGAAGATCATTGCAAACAATTTGCATTTGATCATGTGGGATTTTTAATTCCATCATTGATTAGTCTGGTAGCTAAAGACCCCGATAGTGTTCAACAATACTGTATAGATTCTTTTACAATTTTTGGTCATCAAAAGAAGACGATAATAATAGCTCCATTCAATGTCAAGTAAGTTTACTTTATTTATAATTTGGATTTAAGAAAATTCCATTTTTATTTTGCATTTTGAGTTATTAATTGTTAACTTCTTACCTCTAGCGGTAGACATTGGGATTTACTAGTTATTGTCCCCGGGACATTCACTGTTTATTATCTAGATCCTGCGGGGAGTACATTGAACCCTAAAATTGGACACGTAATGAGAATGCCATTATTCTGGTGAGAAATATTTCATTTTTATATCCGTTAACATCTTTTATTACATTACTATTTACTTATGCAATTTACTGTGTTATATTAACATGTAGGGGTTTAGATACATTCAAAAAGGCTGGAGGAAAGGTCCCAAGGAAAAAGAACCAGCCAATAAATTGGGAGAACATACAAGTAAGTTCCCGACTCCCCGACTCTAATGTATATATCATTGATGTGAATTGTGCTTAGTTGTATTATTTTGTATGTTTCAATTTATAGTGTGCTACACAAGACAATGGTTGGGCATGCGCATACTATGTGATGCGATTTATGCAGATGATTATCAAACATGCCACATTGGACATCGATAGCATACATGAGGTATTATATATAGTCTCATTAGTTAGTATGAAATATATCAATCTTATTTTTATATTATTACTTATATATATACATCATTCTCTTTGCAGGTGTTTAAAACTGACCACACTATAGGTAAACGCTTAAAAAATATACATGCTTCATATACGATGGAAGCATTAAATGAAGTAAGAGAAGAATGGGAAAAAGCCTTACAAGCAGTGGCAACTGTAAGATATAATTGGGATGTTGACATCGATAATGAATGATACTTTGTAAATGAATATTTCTGAATGTTAATACATGTATTTGAATGTTTCTATATGTGTGAATGTGAGAATTGAATTGATGTCTGAATGTATGTACTTGTGTGAAATTTTCCTTGTGACTTTTGCAGGTTTGCGGCCTGTTTGTAGGCTGATATCAATGGATGTCGTAAACCTACAGTTCAGAAAACTGAACTGTAGGTTCTCATCCTGCTGACCAGCCACAGCAGGCCTGCAAACTGATATGAAAAAAAAAAATATAAATAGGCGTCGGTTATTTATAAAAAACCGTCAGCAAAGACATACAACGTCGGTTATTTATAGATAACCGACGCCTTATGTGGCCAAAGCAGTCCTAGAAATGGCGTCGGATATTCGTATCGAACCGACACCTATATAAACTATAGGCGTCGGTCTTTTGGTATATAACCGACGCCAAAAGTGTTCACGCCACAAAAAATGGCATCATCTAGGACACTTTATGCGTCGGTTATCTACTAAAAGACCGACGCTACATGGAATATAGGCGTCGGTCTTTTAGTAAATAACCGACGCAGAAAATGTCCTAGATGACGCCGTTTTCTGTGGCGCGAACCCTTTTGGCGTCGGTTATCTACTAAAAGACCGACGCCTATATGTTAAATAGGCGTCGGATAAAAAACTGACGCCAAAGCGTTCGACCTTTAGCGGTGCCCACATAGGCGTCGGTCGGAAACCGACGCCAAATGGGGTTAAACGACCGACGCCAAAGGCCGTTTCTGTAGTAGTGGACATTGCGCTTCCTGCCTTATTATTTCAGTAAAATTTTTCTCTACAGCTTCAGTGAGACTTTGGTGCATGATTTCGAAGTTAGCTTACACACCAAATAGCTTTATTTTTGGGGTAGAAAGCTGTGTGTTGGGTAGGCTAAGGCTTTTTGGGTTTTTCATCTTGTTTCCCATTAGTCCATCCAGGTAAGGGTCCGTTAGCGGGCGAGTGGTCCCTGCAGTCCAAGCCAGTTGGCTTGAGAGCAGTGATTTCACATCCTACGTACCACTGCCCTGGATCTACCATGCCTAAAGATGGGTACTTTTGGAAAACAAGTGTGTGTATATATATATATTCTTTTTCTTTTATTGGGTACAACTCTCATGCTTTTATTCGCCCTCATAAGGCTGCTTTCTCATTTTGGGATTTTTGTTGGGTAAGGGAAAACAAAAGGGATTTTTTCTGTTTGGGCAGCTTTTTCCTTCTCCATACTCGTCTCTTAGCTATTTGCAAGATTATTATATTTTTTCAAAATTTTTGGCATAGAAAAACCTAATCTTTTGTTTGTTTGAGGCAGTATTATCAGAAAGATATAACAAAACTTGCATCTCATTAAGCATAAAGAAAACAAACTTGGCAAGAAGGCGCATCAGGTTTTTACTAATATAGCGACTTTGTACATATGTATGGAATGATAGAAATAGAAAATTTTCAAAATTGGGTATGAGCATATATATGTACACAAAGAACAAAAGAATAAAGAATTTGAGACAAAAAAAATCAGAGAATTTTCAAAAATTTTGTACCTCCCTCACTGGTACATGGTACCCCCCCAGAGTTGTGAAGTAGATAAGGTAGGGTAATGTTGATCCAGTGAGGGTTAGCTGATGAGTGCGCCTACGTCAGATAGAAGCTTCCACACATATTCTCCTCTTTTGCTGTGATAATCGATGTGGTGGAGCTATTCAGGCGTTGCTTCATTTGCTATCCATTCCAGGACAAAGATGTCACTGTCGTTAGATAGGGGAATCTATTGTGGGATGCGGTGGCAGAACTGGAGTTCGTGCCATTTGCTTGTTTGCGTGTCCAGGAATGGTTGAATCATCTTTGCCACCTCGTCGTAGTATTTTCGAGATAAGCGTTTGACGGATGACAACGGTTCTAATGTACACGGCACTGGATGGTTTTTGTTGCTGTCCAAGCTGTTGTAGAAGATTCCTACTTGTTACTGAGTGTACATTGTCAGGAGCGTCCAATGGTTATAATGCAGGATGGGTAGAAAAATCTGGCTAGGGACCCCGCTCTCCAACTCTACCAAAAAAAGCATCTTTGCTCCTATTTCATCGGCGAGGAAAACGTCGTTGAGTAGCATAGGATGAGCTATGTATGCGTGTTCGAACCTTGGCTGTAATATTTGGATGTAAGCAGCCGCCACAGATACATCCAAGCATCCTCCTTCTTTTACCATGTCCCTTAAATCATCAATTGGGACTATGACATCGCCTGCCTTGTAAATGACATCTGCCGGGGTAGAATCTGTTAACTTCAGAAGGATTTCATTTACCTGCTCCTGCGTGAGCATAGCGCATGAGAAGCGGTCGAAATTTTTGATCATCCTTTCGGTAGTTTCAGGTGAAGCAGGGTCTTCCATCCCATGCACTTTCTGTAGGGTCTCCAACTGCTTGCCTGCCCCATAGGTGTCAGTTTCTATTTCTGCTTCTTTCTCTGGAAAGCTGCTGGATCGTGAAAATTTGTCTTCTTGGTCGTTGTCCAGCAGCCTGTCAGGTACCCCTGCATCTCGGAAATAGCATTCGTCTTTAATTCGCAGCATGGCATATGTGCCCCTGCGGTGATAGAAACATGTGCCCCTAAGGGCCCCCAAGTTTCCAATTGTATTGAGCACCTCAATGGCACTTAAGACGACTAAGGCACTGTTTCCGCTTCCCTCTTCAGCCTGGATGGGGAAGTCTCGAATAGAATAGAAGTTCCAAATGCCCCCGTAGTGTTTGGCTCCTTGCTTGATAGCTCGTAGAAGACGCAGCGGTAGAAGCCTCAGATTTTTGTCCTCCGGGCGTCTGAAATCATTCCCGAAGTGTGGCACCTCGTTGTTGCTGTAGTTCAACAGCCTAATGTCGTGGTTCCTTAGGTCTGCCACGCAGAGGAACCATATGTTGCGGTGCTTGTACGGTGCCAACACGAGGTTTGGGTTATGCTCGTCGATGTGCTGCAGCATGTTGGCCACCGCAGCGGAGTCTGGTTCTCCCCACATCAGCCTTCTTGCCAAGGTCGGGGTGGCGGTGTATATTGTCTTCCGAGCTGTCCTGCTGTTGATATCCTCTATTATCGCATTCTCCAGGACCTTGAACAGTCTTTTGCAGACGACAGCCGGCGTGTGGAACATACTTCGAAGAATTCCCCATCATACGGAGAGGTACTTGTCACTCCAGACACCGTCTTCTTCATCTGCCTACGATCTTAAGACCTTGTTCAGCAGCTTCTGGTCTCTGATCGCCAGGTATCCGATGGCTCTTCTATCAAAGTCGGCCATCTTGAAGGAGGGTATCTCGGATGGCTCACGGAATTTATCTGCCATCGAGCGTCTTCCTCGGGGAAGGTGTCTTTTATTGACTGCGTAGACATCCCCCTTCTCTCCCTCAGATTCATCAGACGAGTCTCCCCCGATCCTGATATCTTCGTTATCATCTTCGACTTCATCTAGGGGGACGGAGGGGTTTTCTTCTTCTAAGCCTAGGGAGTTCTCCTGTCCTACTGGAGCTCCTTCGGCTGACCTTTGTTGCGTCCCTTCCTCGGTCGTTGAGGATCTCCCGCTGGAGGAGGAGGAGGACGCAGTTCCCGAGGGGGAAACTGACAAAGAAGGAGGAGACCCACGGCTAGGGGGTGATAGGGACCTTCTCGGCTGCCTTCGGCGCGGATGGTCGTCCCTCCTATCCAGCCTCTCCTCAATCCTATCGAGGCATTGGAGAACTTGCTGAAACGTAGCAGTCAAAGTCTCTAGCCCGCCGGGAAGGCTAGCTAGAGTCAACAGCTCTCGTTCTTGGCTATTCAGCCTGTCTTGGAAAGATGCAAACTTGCAGGTTAAGGAAATACAAGTAGCTGAATTGTTATCCGTTACCTCCCGCAAGTAGTCGAGCTCGTGCCCTAGCATCTTCCTGAGCGATAGAGGGATTCCTACGGGTCTCCCTTCCGTCCTCGCGACGCCTTGCTCGCGTGATGGTCTACCAGACGAGGTAGAGTCTATCTCAATTGTTCACGAGGCAGATGTCTCCAGGCGAGGTGTCGGCACTCTTGCGGCTGCCTCTGCCTTGCCTTCACGTCGCGGTAAAGATGGCCATGGTGTGGGCGGAGGTTGTTCCACCTCTACGCCCTCGGCAATCTTTTCAGCAGCTGTTATAGGGGACACCGGCGGCGGTGTCGGTGTCAGCTGCGCACCTTCGAGATCCATCTAAAGGATCGCAACGAACACCTCATTACTGGCGTCCGGCTGCGGTTCTTCCTCTGCCTCTATAGGCCTTATGGGGACGTCGGGGGCTGCGGCTGTCTCTTCCGCGGTAGCTCCCACAGTTGTTGTCTCAGTGACCTCAACGATCACCAGTTCTTCTTCAGCCACTATAGTTGTTGTTGTGGTTGTGGCTGGTATAGTAGAAGTGACGACAACTCTATTAGCAGTTGTCGTCGGGAGCTCTGGAATGCTGTTTTCTATGCGGGTCATCGAAGCTCTTCCCCTCCTTGGGTCGAGAGGAATCAGTTCTCCTCTCGTGGCAGCCCTTTCCTGAATTTTGGTTGTGGCGGTATAGGCTGCGTCTACCGCCAAAGCTTCAATCTCTGCGGTAGTGAAGACCAGTTTTTCTACATCGTAGGTGGCGCAGCGAGGGAGCGGGAGTAGTATGTTCGTCCTTGAAAATTTGTAGAAGTAGTCCCTTCCCTCCTTCTTTACGATGCTAGTCCTCATCAGGTACTTGGTGTCGATCAGCTCATCGCCTTGCGTCCTTGAAAGGCTATGCGGCTCCTTAGGGTACCCGAGCCCTTCCGCAATCAAGTTGACGATGCCACCCATACAATATTCCTTGGTGGCGTCCTTCATCGGGTGCAGTCTGTTCAGCAAGAACCGCCCGAGGTTGATCACACAACCCCCCATCATATGCCACATGACATGGAGTTCTTCTGTGTAGATGTTGCTGGACTCATTCTTGTTGAACAGCAAGCACGCCACCAATTTGTGCACTATTCTCCAAAAATAGGAGTGCACTGCTACCACCTTTCTTCCCGGCTTGAATGATGGTTCGCCGGTTAGTATGTTCCAGAGCTCCATGGGGTTGAACCCGTCTCCCTCGGTGATTTTCTCACCGTTATCCATTATATTCTTCTCCTCCTCGCTGGAAGAGAAGATCTTGTTCAGCAACTTCTCAGAGATGGCGTGCTCCGAGTTGTAAAGGCGGGCCTGGAGTCTATCTACTCTGTTGTATTCTTTCCTTTCTGCAGCAGAATTCTTCACCTGGTGGAGAGAAGACATGAACTCCTTCGTGAGCCCAGTATAGGAGGAAGATCGGCTAAAGCAGATCTTTCTCAGCCTTGCCACAACGAGGACGCCTTTCAGCCTCTCAAGGATTCCCAGCTCAGCAAACGAAGCTTCATGGCAGAACCTGCTCGGCCTGTACACCTTGGTTGCTATCTCATCATAACGGCGAGCGTGCTCGTCGTCTCTTGGCACGAACCTCCCAAGCGAGTATTGCAGAGGTTCTGCCGCTGCTGTCGGTGTTGAGTTGGAGTTGGAGCCACCACTTCTCCAACCCTAGTCCTCTTCTCTGCTGTCGATGCCCCAGGTGCTTCTGTATTCGGGTGTTTCTGCCTGGCAGTGGGTGCTTCAGCTGATGTATCGGGGTAGATCCTCCTGCTTTGATCGTCGACACAGACAACAGTTTGCTTGATGCAGGCCATTCTGTTAATTGACAAACAAAATCCTTGGTCAATTAGATGTGTCGATGTTTTGAAGAAGTTAAACTAAATGCCCGATAAGGTATGTCCTGATACAGAAATGATCCACACCCCGTATCGGGCGATACGAGGGTTTCAGCTCGAACCCGACACGAGATATGGGTATCGCCCGTCACGTCAAAAGATCATACATGTGATAAAGAAACAAGACGATACTGCGATAGATACTCGTCAGGTATGCCGCCCGACAAAAAAATAGGCAAGGCGATGTAGAGATGGGTGACACAGCTATCATGAATAAAAGGTACGTTGCACGACATTCGTGTCGGGCGATACAAGGCTGCTCAGCTCAGGAACCGCAAGACCGATAAGTTACTCGTTTAAAAGGAAAATTCGTGTCGGGCGGCACGGTCTGCCGGACGATAAGGTCTGTCGGGATATACCTTGTTGTGTTCTCAACTTCCGCGTGATACGGGAGTAGGGAGGTCTTGCACGACATGGGAGAAAATGCACAAGGTCTTAGCACGACATAGGAGAGTAAAAACAGTAAGGCAAGTAGCCCGATACGGTAAAAACTCGGCCATTTATATAGCAATCTCAACCGGGGGTGAAACTCGGTAAATCCGGAGCGCGCATCGGCCGTTGGGGTAACTCGTTCCAACTGCTCGATATGAGTGCACGCCACCCAGGCATGCTAACCGACACGACTCTTGTGATCCCCGAGATTCCACTGCCCGATATGGGTGCGTTTAAAGCATCGGTTGAGCTGCTGCCCGATACAACATGAAAACATAGCGGTTTAAAAGCGGTTGATGAGTAAAACATCATTGGCCGAAGACTAAGATCCCGACCTCAGATGGTATTACCCATCCTGGTCGATAAAACTAAGGCGGTGGCCCATAAAATAGAAGAGTCAGTGCATGTGGCGCATACACTGACTCGGGCCTTATTACAGTCCATAATGTTTGTAATGTTTTTCTTGCAGGAAAGTAAAATCATCCTATTCTAGGAATTTGAAAGACAGCTCGGGTTGCCTCCCGAGAAGCGCTGCATTTTCCGTCTTTAGCTGGACGCATTCAGCTTCTCCTTCCTGCATCTTCATCTTTTCCTCTTCGGTCTCAGACCTGCCTTCTTGGCAGTCTCGGTATTCGACGGAATCTTTCCCGATGGGTTCTTCACAATTTTGGCCAGTTGAGTTAGCTGCTGGTCAATCTGGTGTTGATGCGTCTGCATGTCTGCCAGTTGTACCTGCAATGAGTTCAAAACACCGGAATTTGATAGCGCACTTTGCGCCAGTTGATTGTTGATCGTATCTTTCTTCTTAACAAAATCAAATAACTGGCCAATCACGTCTGCTTGGCCCGTGCCCTTGTCTTGTTCTCGGTTCGACCCTTGATACTTTCCTTGCACTTGGAAGTTTCCTTTTGTTAACTGGAATTGGTTGTTCTTGGCGTATTGACCAGGCCCCCCTCTCTTCTCAAAAACTTGCATCGACTTGGACAAGACATGCAACTGATGAGAGTTTTCAGCTGCATCTTTGTTGCCGTAGTTAAAGCCAGGGTGATCTGGCCTTTTGTAGTTCACGAAAGAGACATTTTTAGCCCTTTTGTCTTCCGAGTCAGAATCACTGTCCGTGTCTGGTCGGGTGTAGACGCAGTTGTCTACACCATGTCCTCCTTCGCCACACGTAACACATTTCATCACCTTCTCAACTGGCTTCTTGCCTTTCCCTCCGGCTTCTCATAGTTGCTTAACATCAGTGGCGATTCTCTGTATCTGCGAGGTGATGGACTCCAGTGCTCTAGACTCAAGAGCGGACCCTTCACTGACCTTCTTGACCTGTCCTCTGTCGGATCGATCAAAATCAGCGCCGGCCATCAGTTCGGCCATATTCTTGATGATCCTTTCAGATTTGCTTGGTTTCTTTCCGAGGAAGTCACTACCTGCTGCCGCATTTAGTGACACCCTTTCATCGGGAGTCAGGCCATTATAAAAGGTGGTGAAGAGGAAGCCCTTCTTATAATTATGATGGGGGAAATCCCTCTGGTATTCCTGGAATCGCTCCCAGGCGTCATGCAGGCTTTCATTCGGCTTTTGCATAAAAGAGGTTATTTTCTGCCTGTTTCTGACAGTTCTTTCAGTGGGGTAGAATTTGTTCACGAACACGTCAGCTAGTGCTCCCCATCCATTTAGAGATTGGTGGGGCAACCCAAGATACCATGACAGAGCTTTGTCTTCCAGGGAGAAAATAAAGCCCTTGCAATATATGACCTCTTGGGGAACCCCCCTCATCTTTATGGTATCACATATATTTTTGAAGGCATCCAGATGGTGGTACGGGTTGTCGTTCTTAGAACCTCCCCTGAAGCTTTTATTCTAGATCATTGAGATCACGGACGGCTTGAGCTCGAAATGTGTCGCGTTGAAACGAGGAATAATGACGGGGCATCAAGAGTTGTTGGCCTTCGTGGACGTCAACTCCCTTAACGTTTTCTCTTCTTCCTCCGAGTCGTTGCTGTCGCTGGTGTCATGTCTTCATTCCTGATTGTCGTGATTTCTTCTGTGCCTCCGGTGGCGATGACGTCTATCGCGGCGATGGCCTTTGTCAAAATGCTCCGTTTCTGGATCTTCGAGGTTATCATCGTCGTCATAGCAATTGTTGGCTTCTGGTGGAGGCGAATGGGGCCGAACTCGCCCTGGGCGTTCTCCTTCAGACTGGGGTGGCTCGATACAGGGTGGCATGGCGTTAGTGGTCGGTAGAACATGTCACCATTCTTCAGGGTTCCTAGAATGGCATGACGGGCAGGTGTATCGGTAGAACAGGTCACCTTTATGGTAGAACAGGTCACCGATACACTTTAAGTCAGGTGGCACCTTCTCCGGCGGCACGCCATGACGGGCGAAGCGTATCGAGTTCGATATCGTGTCGGGCAAGTAGTGATGCATCTATGTTGGGCACTTGTGTCTCTCATCCACGTGGGCCGATATCGGCCTGCAGTGTCGCCCGGGACGGTCCTAAGTGAACCATCCCCAACCTCTTGGGACGGGGAAGAGCTCACCTCGAGTTGCCAGACACGAGCACTAAGGCGCGATACTTCTGCTCTCGCAACTTCCTCCGAATATTTGCTCAGGGTTCCCCCTGTTCTGACGTGTTTCGACCTATCTTTTTGGCTTCCTGTAGCTGCTATTTATAGGCAGCGGTTGGGGGCAGTTATGGTGCTCGAAGCGCCACGTGTCCTCCTTATTTGCGTGGACGGTGGATGACCGATACACATATCGCTCGGCACAAGGATGTCGGCTATCTGTCACATACGAGTGGCGCCTGCCGGTGGGTGGCCCGTGTCGGGCGACAAGCTTTAGCTGTCGGGCAAGCTTGGTCTCCCTGTCGGGTAAAAGAGGTATCGCCCATCAGTTCCTTCTTGCGTGGCATCCCTATGTCATGCGTCGTTGTGTCGTGCTTACCCTGTCGGGCAGTGATCATATCGGCCATCTGGAAGGCCGATGCAGGTCGAACTTATTTGTGGGCCGGGACGACATTATTGATGACAAATGGGTCAAAATAGGAGGAAAACTCTGCAAAAGATGGAAATATTGAATTAAGATCGTCGTTTGGCCAATTATTGCGAAAGTACTTATGAAAGAGAGGAAAATAGTTAAAAAGGGCAGTTTTGATAACAAAAAAATAGTCTAAAATATCACAAAATTTGGTGTTATCACTCTTTAATTGTGTATCTACAACCTTCGAGATCCATGTCAGTGTAACAAAAAAACTAGCCATGTTCACACACAACTTATCTACATCCATTGAATCAACAGGTTGAGGCTACCAACTAGAAACATGTTCTAGATTCTTCCACATAGAATAGCTCATAGAAGCACATACAAGATCCTTCTTCTGACTTAGAGCATCAACAACTACATGTTCTTTACCAAGATGATAGGAGATAGTAAAGTCATAGTCCTTAATGTACTCTATCCACATTCGATGTTGTAGGTTCAGATCTTTCTATATCAACAAGTACCTCAAGTTTTTATGGTCAGAGAAGACTTCAAACTTCACTCCATAGAGATAGTGTCACTTGAATTTTAGAGCATGAACAATGGCAGCTAGCTCTAAATCATGTGTATCCCAATTTGCTTCATTTGGTTTCAATTGGAGGGAAGCATAGGAGATCACTCTACCTTCTTGCCTCAAGACACACCCTAAGACTTGTTTGAAATCATCAATGCAAATGGCATAGGGTATGCCTTCTACAGGAAAGGCAAGAATAGGTGTAGATGTCAAGCACTCCTTCAGCTTCTGGAAACTGTCCTCACATTCAGGTGTCCATGGGAACTTGACCTCCTTCTATGTCAACTTGGTCAAAGGCAAGGCCAACTGTAAGAAGCTCTTGATGAATCTTTGATAGTAACTTGTTAACTTGAGGAAAATACAAAACTCTGAGGGATTTTGGAGACATTTCCACTTGGTTACAGCTTCTACCTTCACCGAATCAACAATTATATGTTTGTAAGAAATCACATGATAGAAACATCACTTTATTTATCCAAAACTCACATTTTGAGAATTTCGCGTAAAGGTGCTTTTCTCTCAGTGTGTCAAGCACTATCTGTAAGTATTCATGATGTTGTTCTTCCATCTCAGAGTAAACCAAAATGTCATCAATGAACACCATGACAAAATGATCAAGGTAAGGGAAGAATACTCGGTTCATCAGGTCCATGAAACCAGTAGGGGCATTAGTCAAATCGAAAGGCATGACCAAGAACTCATAATGCCCATAGTGAGTTTTGAATGTTGTCTTCGGCACATCCTCATCCTTTACACACATCTGGTAGTAGCCACTTCGCATGTCCATCTTCGAAATCACAATGGCTGACTTTAGAAGATTCGATAGGTCATCGATGCAAGGAAACGAAAAATAGTTCTTGACGCACTAGATATTTTTCATTTTCACATGCTATTCTATATTAATTTTTGTGCACTATTTGTTCATTTTCATATTAACTTGTGCATGATTTACTCTCATGAGCCTGTGATAGTCAATTGCATCAAATAAATGTAATTTTAATGCTTTCAAATAATTTATTATATTTTAAGAGCTTATATTCTAATTTTATGGATTTCATAAGTTATACAAGAAACTACACAGCTCGGTACTACTGACTTTTTAGTCGATAGTACCATCACACGCTTAGGTTGAAAAGAAAGAAATCAAGAAGTCCCAATAGTACCGACTTTGGAGTTGATACTACTGACAACATCACAAGGTTGGATTCAAGATTAATCGAAGCAACTCGATACTATCAATTTTAGGTTTGGTAGTACCGAAAATTTGCCAGGTGGCTGCAACTATTGAAGGAGTCGGTAGTATCGATATGTCGAGATCAGACATATTTGAAGATAGCATTTCATCTGACGGTTGAGGATTTATTTCACCCTAAGTCACTTCTATGACTTAGGGGGAGTTGGAACAGACCTAATATCATGTTCTAATTCCATTGGACGATAGCTCAGAGCAAGGAGAGGTGAAAGCAGAGAAGGATGACATGTTTTGGATGATCTAGACACTACCAACAGACGGATTTGCAGTCAAAAGGTAGCAAATCGGATCGTACATGAGAAGGGATCTTTTGGACTGTCTTCTTGAGGGGTTCTTTAGTTTTTCTAATGTTCTCCATGTTTTTCTTCTTCTCTCCTATGTTGTTGGTCGTGAAAAACATGCGGGGCTAAACCCCTTATTCCTTAAGACTTGGGAGTAGTCTGGTTACACATTGCCATTGACTTTTATGTAGTAATATATCATTTTCTCTTAATTTCTAGACTTATTTCTATGTTATTGTAGTCAACTATCCATGCTTGATCACAATATGTAGTTAATTAGACCTTTAGTTGCTTCAAAAGTTGAAATTAACGGTTGAAAAATCATAAAAAATACATGTTTTATATCGCCCTTTGAGAAAGAAGGCTTACGAATATGAAGAGACTACCTAGAGTTATCGATAAAGCATCTAACTAATAACATAATCGATATGACAGTGGGATTGTGAAACATGTATACCGTGGATGTAATATGCAAGTGTACATTTTGAAGTAATATGGAATTATGAGTCCTGAGTTATCAAAAATAGAGAGTTGTGGGGTTGAAGACTACTACTAATTAGGATTTATCAACTGTGATGGTAAAAAGGTTGAAAATAGTTTATTTGAATAAAAGAAAACACAAAAACAAACAAAAAATTAAAGAATTTGTAACTCAGAGTAGATGAATTCCTTAGGAAGGTGGTTTCACCACAGACAACACAACAACCAACCTCTACACACCAACATCTATCACTCCTATCTCTGGATAAAGAGCCTATAGCAAGAACTACCCACTTCCGATGTGCAGTTCACTACCTATTCTAATGCCAATTCTGTTTCCATAACAATTGGTTAATTAGTTAGGTGCTTTATGATAAACTCTAGGTTTCTCCTCTCAATTATGCTCCACTATTCCCAAAGGGCCCAACAAACGGGTAAACATATGCTCTTCCAAACCTTAACCCCTGTCCCGAAATGATTAAGGATCTAATAATCTATTTATGGTGATCAAGCACAAATAGAACATAGCAATATCATAGTTTTATATCCAGGAATTCAGTGTAAGAGTGATAATAATGCATAAAAGTCAGGCACAATGCATATCTGAGCTACTCCCGGATCCTAAGGACAAAAAACTAGCCGAACATGCGAGACATGGTATCATAGTAATTGAAAATACACAAAACATGGATTTTCATATATTGGAAATAGGAGAAAGAGTTAAGGAGGAGATCTGAGGGAGATGGAGTTGTTCCACCATCGTTTCCGCCGCCAAAATGCCTTTAAAGTCGGCCAAGTAGGGTTCCCCCACTTTTCTCCCTTGTTTTAGCTCTCGTATCATCCCCATATGATAGAGAGAGAAATTCCACTTCTAATGGTGTCTTGTAAAGCCACCATACATGTTTAGGTTGAGAGAAAACCTAAATATTATTTTTCATAATAATATGTGTTAGATTTAACACATGCAATTAAGGTCATCAACGTCCCTGTTGGTACTGCTGAAAAACCACTAGAGGGGGGTGAATAGGGTTTTATAAATATTTTAACAATAATTCAACTCAAGCAACCACAATTGAGATAAGAAGAAAGAGGCAAGGTGTGTAGATTGGTTCCACCCTAAGCAGAAACTTAGGGAGTCAGTCCACTACCCAATTGTTTCCAATTGGGATTTGAAAGTATTTGAATTTTATTACCTTTTTAGGATGTTACACAAAATTACAAATACTATCCTCACCCTTTGGACAACCTTCACCCAAAAGTCATCTCACCAACTATGAAGCAACCTTCACTTGAAGTAACTTCAATCTCCCCCTTGAAGTAGCCTTCCTCCTTGAAGTAGCTTCCTATTGATACCTTCTAGAAGTAGTCCAAAGTCCTCCTCCTCCACCGAAAAGAACCTTCTCCACCTGAGAAGATAGTACCCTATCCAATCCATAGCCTCCAACCCTAGGATTAGCAAGGAGAGTACAAGAAATAAGAAGGAACAAGAAAGGAAAATGGAAATTACAATTACCATTATAGCACAAGGCTTGATTTCCTATATCAAGCGTTTTGATCTCCTAACCAATGTGTATGGAAGTGGAACTGAGTGGGTAGGAGATGCTAGCATGTAGGACATGGATTTATAACAATTGAAAGGATTAGCAAATGCTAGAGTTTCTCAATTGCTCACAAGAATAGATTGTCAATTGCAAGTATGTATGCTCAAGTATTGCACAAGTGTATTTTGGGTGTCCTAAGGCATGTCCTATTTATAGGAATGTCCTATGAGTGATTAAGGACATTCTAGACACTTTCTAGGGAGTTCTTAGTGCTCAACTAGCCGTTAGGTATCCACTAATTGCTTTAGCAATGGTTAGTTTATTAATTCTGAAAAGTGCAGACAGACACCTTCTCGGTCGAGAAGTTTGTCGACCAAGAGTCTCTTGGTCAAGGATTTTTTCGACTGAGGGACTGTCTGGAGCAAGTGCATATAACGTTCGATTCCAACTCCCAACTACATTGTCTGTTGTGTCTAATGGCTATAGAACTTATTAGAAGAAATAACCCAGGAGACTCTCGATCGAGAAGTTGTTCGACGGAGCTTGTCTCGGTCGACAAAGAGTTCGACCGAGAGTGTCTCTATTTTGGTGGTTCTAGATGAATACTAAGAGTGTGTATGAGTGTGCAGTTGTGACACCATTATAGGGGATGACCTATCTAAGTGTTGTGAATGGTTAGGGAAGATCTAAACACTTGATTTACATGATATCTAAGTATTTGTACATTATATACTTGTACAAGTTTTTACATTTGATTACAATCATGAAATTAACACATTGTGAGCATTTAGATCTTCCAAAGTTGTGTCATCCACCTAGTTCCTGCAACACTCAAATAGCACATTAGATTCACAAGAATGAAATGTTTGTTATTTTCAAAACAAAGGGATTTTGATGATGTCCATTCAACTAACAACTACCAAATTGGAAGTCAGTGCTACCGAGTTAGTTCAGTAGAAATCCTTTTTCTTTTTGATCTGGAACAATAATATTTTTTGTACTTCGATTCCATGTTAGTACTACGAGTTGCATGTCGGTAGTATCGAATTTGTTCTTGTAAATAATAATTATCTACAATAATATAAGTAATGAATTAAATCAAATAATTATTATCACAATTAAAATATATAGAATACATGTAAAATACATGAATATATATAAGAATTGATGCACACATGATTTACACTAATTTGGTGAATTATGTATTAAAAGATATACAATTAAGAGCAATTGGAAATGAAATCAACCAAATTAGGCAATCAAAATAGTGACAATTTGTGCATAAATCACAACCCTAAACTTGAATATTACTCGTCCTAGATCAACACTACTCTTGGATTTGTTTGAATAAGTCAGGAAGAAGACAAATACCTATGACTTACTTTTTCTAACCGCCATCTACCAGTCAGTCCCATATCAGTCCTTTCCAACCACTGAACAAGTAATTACTCCAAAGTGATCAATAATTTTCATAATAGATGTCCACAATAAGATCAATGAAAAATATTATCAATATGAAGTAGTTAATATCAAGCCAGTAGAACACATGCTTGATGCATCATGTGATCTCCCTATCTACATTGCTCTGATATACCTAAATAAACTACATGGAAGCAAATCCCCAAACAAACATGAATGAGGAGATTAATTATGATGGTGGCCTACCTTGCAGAGTAATGGGTGGAAAAGATGGGTGGCAATGAAAATAAGATTCATAAGAATTATCCAAATTATTTATGTAAGAAGTAAAAATATGATGCACCTATATGATGGATAAAATGTGAATGTAGGACTTCTAATGACTATTTTTTTATTTTCGTGGAATGATGCATGCAATGGATGTCTCATGCTAATGATGAGTATTAGTGGAAAGGTGTTTGCAAATAATCCACAATCTCCTTCTTTATTGCTTAGAGAGAATATGGCATTGAACTTAAAAATCCCTTTCCTCCTTTTCTCCGCTTTTTTTTTCTTTTTCAATAACTCTTTTTGTCGCCCTATTTTTTAGCAAGATAAATTGTTCATGCTTGGGATTTTTTGTTTTTTTTGGAGAAGTAGAAGGATATATGTATTTTTTCTACACTCTTACATGAGAGAAGATCATAGAAGATAATAAACATGTAACACCTTATAAAATATGCAATGCAAGTACAACTATATGCAATTTTGTTATGCAAACTATAAATGTTCAAAAGATGATATGGAACCTTTTATTTTCTTTTTCTAATGCACAAGAACATGAAGTAGCTATATGCTTCCTATCATGCAATGTAATGCAAACAAGACGAAAATAACTTGGATTAAACTTGATCATCCTGTGGTGGTGAATGAAGATGAATGGAAGATGGATGCGATCACATGAATGAGAGACAATGTCTTTCCCAACCATGATATGTCCCTCTCCTATCAACTTGTGTAACAGGGTAACCTTAGAGTTTATTTCTAGAATTCACATTAAAGATCATGTTATTATTTGGTTGGTTTGGACTCAAACACAATCATCATAACACATGCCAAAAGGTTGAGTTAGGTTTTTCATTCATTCAGTATGCCTTCAAGATGACTAATCCAAACAATTCCTCCAGTTATGTACTCTTAAAGATAGAAAATTTAGCTTAAAGAGAAAAGAATAAAAACACATTCATATTTTTATTTATAATTTTTAGAATTGATACTACATCATCAACAAATGGCTAATCCTAAATAAAACTTTATATTTTTTCCCACAATTACACTAGATAGAAGTGGACCCTAAAAAATGAAAAATCTAATTTTTCTAAAACAAAAACATGTAGATGTATGATAAAAAGTAAATATGCAAGACATAAAGATAGAAGCACCGGTCCATTCCTACCCCTAAGCTTGAATATGACATTATCCCCAATGTCAAAAAGCAAAGCAAGACAAATGGAACGGCTGTACTGATATGTGAGCTGACATCTAGGACAAAAGATGGGTGGGTGGGATCCATGTGAAGACATGCCCTCCAATAAGAACTCGAGCTCAGTAACACTGACTAATTGAGTTCTTGCACACTAAATACACATATCACGACACCTTTTTTACTAGCATCAGAACTATTTATCACAAAACTAAAAAAGAAGATGATTTAATCCTAAACAAAATAATAAAACATTATCAATAGCAAATAGGATCTAAGAATCCTAATTGGTGGGTTTCCTCCCACAAAGTGCCCTTGTTTTATGACTTAGACATGGCATGATGCTTACCTCTAGCTTGGGTTATCACGGAAAGGGGGTGAATATCTTGAGAATATGTACTCCACCTTGTAATCATCAACTCCTAAAGATAGGTAATTACAAAACTTCTAAAATATTTCCTTCATTCCTGACTTTAGACCATTTAGGACTGAAAACTTAGTCTTCTTTGTTCACCTATGTGGAGGAATGTATTGCACCTTGGGAATCTCCTCCCCTAAGCTTGAATTTATATCACCCTCTGGAATAGAATTTGGCACATCTAAAATGGCTGGATTGGCATGTGGATGGACCTTCTCTCCTGTAGGCACCTCCTTCTTACCTATAACTACTCCGCTACAGGGTACAACCTTCACCCGCTCTTGTTGGATGCACACCTCCTCTAGAACTAGGGGAGTAGATATTGTGGTAGTCGAACCTTTAGGCACCTCCACTTGCAAATCCTTTGTGGCTGGAATTTCTTTGTTGCTCCTCAAATTTGTTGCATTAGTTGGAGCACTCACTTTTGAAGACTTCATGGGTGTTCTAAAGCCTCCTGGTCTTCCATACAAGCTATTGGGAAAAGGAACTTGTGGCACATAAATACGCTCAGACTGTGGAATGTGTGGATCCGATGTCTCCTCAAAGGCATGCTCCTTCTCATTGGAAATAGAAACATATTTTACTTCATGATGATGGTGGGTAGGCCCAATGTTCCCCAAAAAAATTTGTTGTTCAGTCATCTTCAACTCAAGACATCTGCAAACATCTGTGATAATCGAGTATGTAAATTTATGATGTGTGCTCCTTGGTTTTGCAGCTCCCTCTGTGATTGGTCCAAATATGCTCCATTCATGGTCATGACTATAGAACACATATCCTCTATCCTGGATAGTCTTTCTGGGTCTAGGTCCTCATCATCGTAAAGTTGTTTTGGCTAATCATATTAATGGGAATCACAATTTGGACCCTTCCAAGAAGAATATGAATCAACTCCCCATGATTGATCATCATGCCTGTGATTAATCTGCTTCCTTGAACACATGCAATCTTCATAAATTGGGATTCTATTGAGATTCAAGGTCCCCAACTACATCGTCAAGGTCTTCATTTGTGCAATCAGCTCAATCATTAATTCTCTCATTCCTCGTGCCTCCATGGAACTCAAATACCTGCATAGTTTTTTTTGCAAATAAGAGGTACTCAACAATTGAGATGAAAATAATCAAGCAGTGAATTTTCAAAAAGATAGATCAATGAATTTGAAAAAAAATTAACAATGAAATTGAGCAAAAAAATGGCCTAAAGTGGTCGATCCTAACTTTCCATAGTGTTAGCCATGCCAACTCCGCGGCAACGATGCCAAAAACTTAACACACGTATAACATGTGTGTAATTATAAGTGTATGTGTCAAAGTAATATGATATTATGAGTCCAGAGTTATCGAACACAGAGAGTTGTGAGGTTAAAGACTACTACTAATTAGGATTGATCAGCTAGGCTGGTAAAAAAGGTTGAAAATGGTTTATCTAAAAAAACACACACAGAAAGGAAAGAAAATTAAATAATAAGTAACTCAGAGTAGACAAATTCCTTAGGAAGGTGGTTTCACCACAGACAACAAAGCAATTAACCTCTACACACCAACATCTATCACCCCTATCTCTGGATAAAGAGCCTATAGAAAGAACTACCCACTTCCACATTGTAGTTCACTACCCATTATAATGCCAGTTTAATTTTCATAACAATTAGTTAATTAGATAGGTACTTTACGATAAACTCTGGGTTTCTTCTCCCAATTTTTCTCCCTCTTTCCCAAAGGGCACAGTAAATGGGTAAATATATGCTTTTCCAAACCTAAACCCTTCTCCCGAAATGATTAAGGATCTAATAATCTATCTATGGTGATCAAGAACAAATAGAATATAATAATTTCATAGGTTTATATCTAGAAATTAGGAGTAAGAGCGATATTAATGCATAAAAGTCAGGTACAATGCATATCCGAGCTACTCCCAGATCCTAAGGACGAAAGACTGGCTGAACATGTGAGACATAGTATCACAGTAGATAAAAAATATGCAAAATATGGAATTTGAGATATTGGAAATAGGAGAAAGAGTTAAGGATGAGATTTGGAGGAGATGGAGTCATACCGCTGTCATTTTCGTCACCAAAACACCTTTTAAGTCTGCCGGGTAGGGTTCCTCCACTTTTCTCCCTCATTTCGGTTGTCGTGTTGTCCCCCTATGATAGAGAGAAAAATTTCACTTCTAATGGTGTCTTTTATAGTCACCGTACATGTTTAGGTTAAGAGAAAACCTAAATATTATTTTTCATAATAATATTTGTTGGATTGAACACATGCAATTAAGTTCGTCAATGCCTGTGTTAGTACTACTGAGTTAGTTGCAGTATAAATCTTTTTCCTTTCCCATCTTGAACAATAATATTTTTTGTACTTCGATTCCATGTCGGTACTATCGAGTTGCATGCCGATAGCCCCAACTTTGCTATAGTAAATAATAATTATCTACAGTAAAATAAGCAATGAATTAAATCAAATAATTATTATCATAATTAAAATATATAGAATACATGTAAAATACATGAAAAAATATAAGAACTGACGCACACATGATTTACACTAATTTGGTGAAATATGTATTAAAAGATATACAATTAAGAGCAGTTGGAAATGAAAACAACTGACGCGTATTTTACTACGCGCTTAAACGCAAGTATACGCGTCGAGTAATATAGGCCTTGTGAGGCCCGAGTCGAACTCAGGGATACGTGAATTATTGGAGACTTCTACTAACTAATCGCAATCAGCTAGACCGATTAACAAAGTAAGGTTTTGTTGTTCAAATTAAAAGAAAATAAAAATCAAACAAAGAAAACAATCGATTAAAGGTTAATTTAATCAATTAAAAGGATATCTTTAGGATGGCGGTTTCACCGCGGGTCAACATTGTATTAGATTTCATGTAATTCCTCACACTTCTCTCTCTATCCGGGTAGTGGCCTGAAATGAGAATTACCCACTGTCGTGGTGTAATCCACTACTTAGATTTAGGTTGATTCCATCGTCATAGTAATCATTCCCCTAAACTAAGCGCATTAAGATCGATCCCTCAGTTCCCACCATTAATTTTACAACTCCTTTGTCAAGGGTTTTATTAATTAATGTAGAATTCGTCTCTTTTCAACCGTTAATCCTTCTGTCGAAGTGATTAAGGGCATTAATTTATTATTATGGTGCTCAAACATAACAATAGCAATAGAGAAAATGAATTTATACCACGGATATGAGAGAAAAATATGAATTATCAATATAAAATCATCATACAATGTATCCCCGGGCTACTCCCGATCCTAAAGATTGAGGGTTTTAGCCTCTCATGTTCATCTTACACGAATACATGGTAGAAATTGGGGAATTCATAAGAAAAACGTGAAATAAATGGGAAAACCCCTGAACGGAGAAGAACCGATGGATCCTTGGCGTAGAACACAAGCTTTCCCCGCCTGTCGGTGGTGAAAATTGTCTTCGGCAGCGTCCGAATCACCCGGGATGAGCTTCTCGGCCTCCGTTCTCCTTTCTCTCCTCCTCGGCACTCGTGCAATCCAAAATGAGATGATGCTCACGTCTGGGCGGCCGTCATTAGGTATAAGTCCCTAATTAGGTCGTCAAATAACAACAGCCGTCCGATAGAAATCAAAACAGATCCAACGCATATCTGCCGGCGTCGATACCATCGACGCGGGTCGATGGTATCGACCCAGCGAATTAGCGGCAACTTTCCTTTCTTTTATTCTGAGCGCCTGTGGTGATCTCGATACCATCGACTTGGGTGTCGATGGTATCGACTCCTTTAGCGTCGGTTGTTGTCATTTAGCGACGCTGTAGCTCTCCTTGTGTCGATGGCATCGACTTGGGTCGATGGTATCGACTCTGTGCTGCTCCTCTCGTCTGGCAATCTGTGGCTTGGTCGATGGTATCGACTTCCGTCGATGGTATCGACGAAAGCAGATACTCGTTCTTCCTGAAATTTCACAATAAGACCAAGTAAATCCACACAATTTATAATAAGATGATAAATAATGCTCAAAATGGTAAAACAAAGGGGATTTGATATAATATGATGGCAAAGACCAAATTAAGTGAATTATGCAATATTATCCATGAAAATGAGTAATTAAGGCACAAAACTCATATAAAAAAGGTCTATAAATGCGACTCAAAATCATCGCATCAAACTCCCCTAAGCTTAAACATTGCTCGCCCTCGAGCAACTAATCCTTAGAATAAAATTGCAGATATCAACTAACAATCAATACATCACCCCATATTCCACATGACTCCCACTGAACGTTCTCAAACCGGCCTTTCCTAATCACAGAACAGTAATTACCCTACAGGCGACAATAATCATCAATAAAAGAAATTATCCTTCAAACTGATGAACTCTATCACATAAGGCAGTTAACATAATAAAGTTCGCCGATTCAGCCATGGTGCATCTTGTGATCGCCTAAACTACGTTGCTCGCCCTAACTACCATCTACATGGAAGCAGTCCTCCTTATAATCATGAGTGAGGAGAAAATCACGGTGGCCTACCAATTCGAGCAACGGGTGGATGGAATGGGTGGTTCATGGAAGAATTTGGAAGTATTACACAGTTTCAAAATGCATATAACAAAATGCCCTAAATGATGCAAATGCACATTAAGAATGCCCTAATGCCTAAAAGTGGGTGGAATGATGCATGCACTAACCTTCTACCTCAAAATGAGATAGAAATCTACTCAAGCCACATCATGTACTCAATTCCCCTGTTATACAAGTGATATCATTCCTTTCTCCCTCTTATTCCATTTCCTTCTAAATTCTCTTCGTTTTTTTTCTTTTTTTTTTTTCAAAATTTTTTTTTTCTTTCAGATTTTTTTTTCCTCTTAGCCCACATATCCATAATTGCTTAGAGATACATGTGTTAGGCTATTTTCTTCATGATTGGAAATCTTTTACTATTGTGAGGGTATGGGACAATTTAGATCACTTTGTAAGACAACCTGAGGTACATGGTGTACTTATGCGTGAAAATCATGAAAGTTATGAGTGCAACTACATGACATGCACCTAAAGGTAATGTGCATGAATCACTATACATTTTTTTTTCATTTTATGCAAAAATATGAAAATAACAATGCAAATCCTATCTACATGCTATGCACGCAAAAGAAGTTAAAACTGTACTTTACTTCCAATTCTTGGGTGGATTATGGAAAAATATGAAGTGGAATGATCACAAGATTAAGTTACTGAACCTTAGAAAAATATCATGTGTCCCTCCTTACTGACATGTGTAGTAGTGCAAAGGGTTCTTTCTCGTATATCCAATTAAGGTCTCATTACCATTTGATTAGGTTAGGCTCAAACAACCGTTACTATCCACTTTTCATGAGTCAATGGGGGTGTGGGTGTGACATATTGCTTCAAAGTTGACATAATCAATCATTTTCATAGGACAAGTTCCCCAAGGACAACCAAGTTAAGCTATCCAAAAGACACAGAAATTTTTAAATTCCCTTAATTTCCCCATGAAAACAGCGAGATGACAATTTTTAAGACATCCACAATTACACTAGATAGATGTGGATCCTAAACAAACTAAAATTGCAAGAACAAATAACAAAGCAAAAACTAAAAACAACTAAAGAAAAGATAAAAGATAGAGCTGTTCCAGCCACCCCCCTAAGCTTGAATCCGACTATGGCCTCATAGTCAAAAACCAACTTAAGGGTGGAACAGTGATACCCGATCAGTCTGATGGTGGTGGAGGTGGGTCGTGGGATCCGGATTTGCTCGGGATGATGTGACTGCATTTTTCCAATAACCCCATCTTGAATAACTGACACCGACACTGCTGTGTGCCCGTCGATACCATCGACGGAAGTCGATGGTATCGACTCGCTGATTAGGGCAACTGCCTCGCAAGTCCGGCTGCCGCCTTTTTCACTTGTAAATGTCGATACCATCGACTTGTGTGTCGATGGTATCGACTCTACTGAGTCGATTTCTTCTGAAAATCTCCAGAGATCTCGATGGTATCGACTGGGGTGTCGATACCATCGACACTTTTATTGCGACCTGTCTGTGACCATGTCGATACCATCGACGGGGTTGTCGATAGTATCGACGCAGTGCGATTTTTGCTGGTGTCAACCTGAACCCATGTCGATACCATCGACCAGTGTGTCGATGGTATCGACCCTGCCTGTGTCTGCACATTGAACAAAAAGGATCAAGGTATCATTTTTAAACTAAAATTCAAACGAAATAAAAGCAATCTATGACTAAAATTAAACTATCCTAGTGTACCGATGGTTGGGTTGCCTCCCAACAAGCGCCCTTGTTTAACGTCTTAGGCTAGACGGTGTGACAATCATCATCTTTTCACCTTGGGAACTGGGCTCAGAGGATCATTTGGTAATTTGAATTCGACTCGATCTCCTCCAATACCCAAGGACAAAGTCCCTCTGCCTAAGGCAGTCACGACATCTGCCGTTGCTTGAAACGGTCTTCCTAGAAGAATTTCACAGCTTTGGAGTGGTGGCATATCCATGACGACAACATCCACCGGAAATATGAATCTATCCACTTTGACTAGAACATCTTCACATACTCCATAGGGTCTCACTGTAGACCCATCCGCCAATTCAATTGTTGCAGCCAACTTCTTTATCTCTTTTAACCCCAGCTTTTGAAATGTCGCCAAAGGCATGAGATTTATGCTAGCGCCAGAATCACATTGCGCTTTAGGGAAATGTTGACCACCTATTGAGCACGGTATGTAAAAACCTCCTGGGTCCTTTCTCTTCTTTGGTGAACTCCCTTGGATCATAGAGCTCACCGTCTCATTCATCCAATAAATTTCATCGTCTTTTATCCGCCTCTTCTTATTGATGATTTCCTTGATAAACCTCCCATAGGCGGGTACTTTCTCGATCATCTCCACTAATGGAATATTGATGTGGAGTTTTCGGAATATCTCCAGAAATTTCTTAAAGTGACGATGCTCTTTCTTTGACTTCGGATTTACCGGATCTAAAACATCAGCTGCATCAACACGCCTGTGAGGTGGCACATAAGAGCTTTTCGGGGGTACCTCCCCTAAGCTTGCTTCAATCATTCCCTCGGACGTGGGCTTTGGCGAGACATCATCAATAGTAGCAGCTTGTTGTGGTTCCTCTCTCGCCTCAGATGTCTCCACATGTGCACAAGCAACCTGCACCTGCTCCTCTTACCTAGATGGAGATACCATACTCACAACTCTCTCTGATTTTCTGAAGAAATGGTTTCCGCCCGGCAATCTATAGTACGTGCGTGGATATGGTATCGCCGGTGTTGCATTCACATTGAAAGTCATTTTTCTTTCTTCTACAACTTCTTGCACCTGAGATTCCTCATTTCTTACCACCGACATGTACTTAACCTGATGATGTGCTTGAGCCACGTTCGCATTCTCCGCTGGTTTCTGTTGATTGGCGTGCTTGATGGCCACCACTTCATTTGAAATCTGTGCCACCTAATGCCCGCATTTGTGCTCCATGGCTTTGCAGCGTCTGCCCAAATTTGGTTAGAATGTCACCTTGAGATTGCAATTGTTTTCCAAACATGGCCATCATCTCTTGGTTTTGCTGGACCATTTGAGTTAGTAATTCAGTGTTCTTATCCTCAGCTTTTTGCTGTGATTTGGCATCCGGATCCTGCAGAAAATTGTTCGGATCCTTCCATGAAAACTTTTTATCCTTTCTCCAGGCATAGTCATTGTTTCTATAGCCCTGTTGTTGCATGAACTTCACTTGGGCTTCCTCATCCTCAGATGTATCTTCCTTAGCTAGCAGCTTCTTGGCTAGAAGATCTAGCTTGTCATTCAGCTCCCTAACTGTTCTGGATTCGCCGGCAGCCTTGACATGTTCCACTGCACCTCTGTCGCCCCATGACTGTTTCCTAGCCATGTTCTTCAGTATTTCCCAACATCTTGTATCAGTGTTATTTAAGAAAAATCCAGAACCGGCCGAGTCCAAATTGCTTCTATCATGCTCGGAGAGAGAAAAGTAGAAGATCTTCACTTGGGTTTCCTTGTCCAATCCATGATGTGGACATCTCCTCAACATGACCTGGAATCGCTCCCAAGTCTCAGAATAAGTTTCACCCGCCTGTTGGGTGAAATTGTGGATCTTCCGGATCATATCATTGGTCTTCTCAGGAGGGAAGAACCTCTCGAAGAAAACCTCCACCATGTGATCCCATGATTCAACAAACTCGTCGTCGAGGTTATGAAGCCACTCTCTTGCCACTCCAGCCAAGGAACTCGGGAATAACTTGAGATGCAACGCATCTTGCGGGAACCTGTCGATCTTCACCATATCGCAATTTTCAACAAACTGACTAATGTGTGCCACTGGATCTTCATTTTTCAGCCCGTGAAATGCATTAGATTTGACCAAGTTAATCAGTGCCGGGTCGATCTTGTATGTCGGTATGTTGATCGCCTGCTTCTTTATGGGCCCCTTTGATGCCGAGGAAGAAGACGCCTTGATCTTCTCCCATATTGTCTGTGCTTCAGCCATTACTTCTTCTTGTTCTGGCTCAGATTCAGAATGTATATCACTGTGGTGTTCCTCCTCGTAGTGGCCCTCGTCCTCTGGTCCCGCAGATGGAACCTCAGGTGTGCGATTCACGTAGTCTCGACTACGTGTGTGCACCATGCAAAGCACCTGAAATATGAAAATAGAGGTTCAGTACAATGCTTTGAACGAGTCAACACAATTATAGAGAAATAAAGGAATTTTTGAAATTGTTTTAAAGTTAATAAAAAAAATGTGGCCTAGAATGGCTGCTCTTAGCACTCAAAGTGCCAATAATTCGCCGTATCCCCGGCAACGGCGCCAAAAACTTGACGTGTATTTTACTACGCGCTTAAACGCAAGTATATGCGTCGAGTAATATAGGCCTTGTGAGGCCCGAGTCGAACTCAGGGATACGTGAATTATTGGAGACTTCAACTAACTAATCGCAATCAGCTAGACCGATTAACAAAGTAAGGTTTTGTTGTTCAAATTAAAAGAAAATAAAAATCAAACAAAGAAAACAATCGATTAAAGGTTAATTTAATCAATTAAAAGGATATCTTTAGGATGGCGGTTTCACCGCGGGTCAACATTGTATTAGATTTCATGTAATTCCTCACACTTCTCTCTCTATCCGGGTAGTGGCCTGAAATGAGAATTACCCACTGTCGTGGTGTAATCCACTACTTAGATTTAGGTTGATTCCATCGTCATAGTAATCATTCCCCTAAACTAAGCGCATTAACATCGGTCCCTCAGTTCCCACCATTAATTTTACAACTCCTTTGTCAAGGGTTTTATTAATTAATGTAGAATTCGTCTCTTTTCAACCGTTAATCCTTCTGTCGAAGTGATTAAGGGCATTAATTTATTATTATGGTGATCAAACATAACAATAGCAATAGAGAAAATGAATTTATACCACAGATATGAGAGAAAAATATGAATTATCAATATAAAATCATCATACAATGTATCCCCGGGCTACTCCCGGTCCTAAAGATTGAGGGTTTTAGCCTCTCATGTTCATCTTACACGAATACATGGTAGAAATTGGGGAATTCATAAGAAAAATGTGAAATAAATGGGAAAACCCCTGAACGGAGAAGAACCGATGGATCCTTGGCGTAGAACACAAGCTTTCCCCGCCTGTCGGTGGTGAAAATTGTCTTCGGCAGCGTCCGAATCACCCGGGATGAGCTTCTCGGCCTCCGTTCTCCTTTCTCTCCTCCTCGGCACTCGTGCAATCCAAAATGAGATGATCCTCACGTCTGGGCGGCCGTCATTAGGTATAAGTCCCTAATTAGGTCGTCAAATAACAACAGCCGTCCGATCGAAATCAAAACAGATCCAACGCATATCTGCCGGCGTCGATGGTATCGACCCAGCGAATTAGCGGCAGCTTTCCTTTCTTTTATTCTGAGCGCCTGTGGTGATCTCGATACCATTGACTTGGGTGTCGATGGTATCGACTCCTTTAGCGTCGGTTGTTGTCGTTTAGCGACGCTGTAGCTCTCCTTGTGTCGATGGCATCGACTTGGGTCGATGGTATCGACTCTGTGCTGCTCCTCTCGTCTGGCAATCTGTGGCTTGGTCGATGGTATCGACTTCCGTCGATGGTATCGACGAAAGCAGATACTCGTTCTTCCTGAAATTTCACAATAAGACCAAGTAAATCCACACAATTTATAATAAGATGATAAATAATTCTCAAAATGGTAAAACAAAGGGGATTTGATATAATATGATGGCAAAGACCAAATTAAGTGAATTATGCAATATTATCCATGAAAATGAGTAATTAAGGCACAAAACTCATATAAAAAAGGTCTATAAATGCGACTCAAAATCATCGCATCAACAACCAAATTAGGCAATCAAAATATTGACAATTTGTGCACACATCAGATTGGTATTAGCTTAGGTAGTGAATTACGATGTAAGAGCGGATAATTCTTGCTACAGGCTCTCAATCTAGTGGTAAGAGAGATAATTATTACTATTAGAATTATTAATTGTAATGTTAATCGAGGTGAAACCATAATCCTAAGGAATTTCAGCCAATTGCGATCATTCAACAGTAATTTTAGATTTACTTTCTGCATTCTTAGTTAATAAACCTCCAATCAAAGTTTTCTTCAACCTAACTTATCGTATTATAGTTAGTAGTAGTTTATGAATTTACATTTTCCCGCATTCGATATATGTGCCTCGTTGGCCTATATTACTCTGATAGCGTACACTTGCGTTTTAGGGCGTACAGAAAATACCTATCAAGTTTTTGGCACTGTTGTCGAGGAAACGAAAAATCCAACACTACAAGTCTTATAATCGGCCACTCTAGGCCACACTTTTTATTTTTCTTTTTATCCTTTCAAGCTGAACTTCAAATATCATTTCTTCAATCATTAGTATTTGTTCACACATTACCCTTAAAAAAATTCTGGTACTAGTACATGGTGCACACTAGAGCTCACGACTATGGAGAGTCGACTCCACCGGGCTTTAGTCAGACGAAGATATTATGCCAAGGAAGAGAGTTTGGAAGCTCAGCATCAAGGTTGATTCAAACTCCACCACCACCTACTCTAACACCACCACCAGAAGAGACAGAAAAACAACCAAAGATGGCAGAAGAAGAGCAGACAATTTGGGAAAATATCAAGGCGTATTCCTCAACAGCTCATCTTGAGCCAATCAAGCGACAAGAAATAAATGCAGACAGCTATAGTATTGATCTTGGGTCGGTGGCATTGATCAAGTCACAAGTTTTTCATGGCCATATCACATAAGACCCGATGATGGACATAAGTAATTTCGTGGAGAACTATGATATGGTCAAGATATACAGGGTACCATCTACTGTGATGTACCTAAAGATGTTTCTATCGTCACTGGTGAATAATACCAAATATTGGTTCTACAATCTCCCGCCTGAGTCAATTGAAACATGAGAGGGGATGATAGATGTTTTCTTTAAACGTTATTTTCTGCCTCAGAAGACAAACAAACTTGTCAGGGAAATTTATAACTTCAAGCAGAAGGTAGAAGAATCCTACTCTGAAGCATGGGAGATGTACCAAAATATGATGAGGAAAGTCTCACATCACGAGATCAATTTTTATGGTCAGGGTAAGAATTTTTACTACGAGATGCACAAGGGAGAAAGAACTACGCTTGATAGTGTCGGCTAAAGATTTTTTCTAAATAATACGCCATATGTATGACATGAGATTCTGAAGAACTTGGATAAGAATCACTCTTAGGGAGAAGAAAGAGAGCTTCCTGCAACCCTTAAAAGTGTTGGAGAATCAAAGGTCATTAGTGCACTGAATAAGAGATTTGACCTCTCATCTCTAGGAAGCTATATCAGAAGGATGGAAACTCTACTGAAGGAGAAGAAGAGGATTGCAAGTTTGCACGAAAACAAAACTACAAGGGCAATGAATACTCATGGAGAAAAGACCCAAAGTTGTCTTGGAGGGATCCCAATAATTTCCAATAGGATCCTTCTAAAGCTCAGCAAGGTAAGCCACAACAAGATGTTCCACAACAGTAGGATAGGGGCCTTAGCAAGATAGACCACATAGAGGACATGTTGGGTAAGCTAGTTAGCCAGAAAGAAGTACCCATTGGCCATACTTAAAGGGAACAATAGAATCAAGGAGCACATATTCACAACATTGAGACTCATTTTCCATAAGAGAGGTGTTTTTCACTAAATATATATGTTCTTCCCAAATTTTGGAGAATGTTGGGTATGAGGATCATGACAATTATATATATATATATATATTTACATATGGTATTGTAATTGAATGAAGTAGTTAGGTCTAGTG
Source organism: Alisma plantago-aquatica (assembly GCA_963693085.1). Classification (NCBI taxonomy): domain Eukaryota; kingdom Viridiplantae; phylum Streptophyta; class Magnoliopsida; order Alismatales; family Alismataceae; genus Alisma; species Alisma plantago-aquatica. Next base: position 647,821,812 of record OY856410.1, read on the forward strand.
GGTGAGTACCTTGATATAGACCTTTTTCTTTGATTTCTCTAAGAGTTGAATTTTACATTTTTGTAGCTGCCTCAGTAGTTGTGGGATTTGTTATATCTCCCTTCTTATTTTGCCTCCCAGATATCCACATAGAATGGCAAGGCAGAGGTGAGGGACCAATAGTAGAGGACTCTGTAGTCTCCTGAGTAGCAACAAACTGAGCAGTAGACTCATCCTGTAGTCTTTGGCAAACACCTGCATAGCCTCTTGGATCCATTGTGTGGTCATGCACATTTAGTGCATGCCTTGCTCTTTGACCATCACTAATATCCTTGTTAGTAAGAACATTGATTTGGTTAGTAACACTAAAGGTTAATCTTGAATAGGTGAATACATAAGAATGTATATTAATTAAATTGGGAGTGGCACTTAATACCTTGAATTCATCCATTTTTCTTTGGGTAACAAACTCCTCCTAGTCTTTGTGGTCCAGGTAGTTCCATTGCTCAGTGGCTGTGTTTTGCCTAAATTTATTTTTTAAAGAGAATACAAAGAAAAATTATTAGCGTAGAGTTAGTCAAAAAGTGATCAATGTCTAGAATTGGAAATCAATCAAGAACATCATCTCAGCATCTCGTATGTAATATCGGGTGAGATTTGTCCTATAGTTCCTTTGGACCCTCCCACATCATTGTATCATGCATTTACGATGCAACTTTTCATACAGATCAAATATACTCTGCAAAATAGAATTTCTATTAACTAGTATCCTAACAATTAGTAATCTACAAAAATAGAATTGTAAATAATAATAACTCACACATAGTTCCTTCCATATTAAGTCTTTCTTCTCCTTAGGAACTTTATGTCAATATTCTACGTTAGGACTACAATGGCCGCGAGTAAGAACCCCAAGATATGAAATAAATGACTTGCAGTTCACTCCAACTAGATTTCCTGCATGATCGAAATCCACAGCCAGTTTGGGTCCATTGCCCCTTTGCTGTAGTAACTTGTTCATCATTGTGATGCCCCTCACTTTCTCAATTTTTTTTCCTGCTCATCAAGTGCCCCAATTTCTTCAGGGGGTACATCACCAACCTAAATTTTGACAAAAAAACACACTTACAGGATATAACTATAAATGAACATATAGATAGAAACCTCAGAGATAAATTTTTAAAACTTACATTGTGAGGCGGCGCATTGACGTCCTCACCCTCATGGTAATAATCAGCATAGTCATCCGGAGAATGCTCAACCATCTGAAAGTTCACATTTACATTGTAAAGTTCACATTGTAAAGTAATTCACATTGTAAGGTTTACATTGTTAAGTTCACATTCACATTGTAAAGTTCACATTCACATTGTAAAGTTCACATTCAGAAAAATAAAACATATACAAAATATAAACATGCATGCCTCTAGTATTTCGATCTTTTATCAATTAACAATCCTTCATTGTGATCTCCGTGCACATACAAGTCATCATTAGCTTCAATATTTGGTGGTGTTGGCAACCCAACTGAGAATGGATTGGAGTCATCATACTTATCTTAGTACTATTCTTCATCTATAGGATCTTCAATGAACTATCTTTTACCATGAAGAACAACCGACCATTTATCATTTGCAGGATCATCGATATAAAATACTTGTTTCGCCTGTGATGCCAATATGAATGGTTCACCCTTCTCACCAATCTTTTCCAAGTTCACTAATGTGAAACCCAATTCATCCACTATAACTCATTTGGTGTTATCAACCCAATTACATTTAAAGAGTAGAATTCCGAAATCTACGTAGTCAAACTCCCATATGTCTTCAATGACATCGTAATATGCATTTTAGCTTCATGTGGACTCTTATCCTTTTTACTTGCCAAAAACAATGAAGACGCTTGAAGGGTGACCCCACTATTTTGGACGAAACTCTTATCATCTTGACACTTTGTGTAATATGAGAATCCATTTATGTCAAACCCTTCATAAGATGTAACATTCAATTTTGGTTTAAAGGAGAAGCATTTGATAGTTTCAGTAAGATTATCTGGTGTTTGAGAAAGTTGATGTAAGACTTTATCTTCAAACCACTTAATAAATGTCTTGTTATACTCTCTAGAAAGCCACATTGAATTTTCTTGAGGATATTGTCTCTTGATGAAATTGGTATGTTCCTAGATATAAACACTCACTTCATCAATGTCGTGTAAAATATAAAAGTGACCTTGTTCCAACTACTCACGGCTGATTACTTTCATCTGTGATACCAAAATTCCTTTGCCAAAATGCTCCTCAATATTATTGTCATTAAAAGGAGCATCATTACCACTCCAAAAGTCATTACAAAAATCCATAACCTCTCTCACCACATAACCCTCAATACAACCCCCTTCAGGCCGATAACAGTTTCGAACATCACCTTTAAAAATGCTCATGTATCGTTCAAAGGGATACATCCAATGCAAGAAAACTGGTCCCAACATTTTCACTTCCCTAGTCAAGTGGGCAACAAGATGTACCATGATATCAAAGAACGGAGGAGGAAAATACATCTCAAGCTGACATAGGGTAACAACCACTTCTCTTTGCAATTTATCAAGAGTATCAAGGTCAATAACTTTGCTGCACAGACTGTTGAAAAAGAAACAAAGTCTGCTGATTGCAAACCTTACATTCTTCGGTGATATAGATCAAATTTCCACGAGAAATATTAGTTGCATTAGAGTGTGACAATCATGAGATTTAAGACCTATCAACTTTAGATCTTTCATTGATACCAATGTATGGATGTTGGATGAGTAACCATGTGGTACCTTAACATTTACCAAGCATTCACAAAAAGCTTTCTTCTCCTTTCTCGACAATGTGTAACAAGCGGGAGGTAAGTATGTTCTTCGATCACTACTAACTACTTCTGTTAATTTTGTCCTTATTTCCATTTCACGTAGGCCCATTCTGGATTTTATCCCATCTTTAGTATTACCTGGTATATTCAACAGAGTACAAATGACACTATCACATACATTTTTCTCAATGTGCATGACATCGATACAATGCCTGACTGCCAAAGAACTCCAATAAGGAAGATCCCAAAATATTGACTTCGTCTTGAATAAAGATTTGTTACTCCATGTGGCCATCGTACATTGTGATAGCTTACCAAATTCATTGGCAAAGTCTTTTACTCTTTCATAAACATCCTCCCCTGGTATAGGTTTAGGTGCACTCTATTCCTCATTCCGTCCATTGAATGCTTTGCGCAACCTATGATATAGATGGAATTTTGGAAGAAACCTTCGATGACCAAGATATACAATCTTGCCTCTGTGTTTTAGTCATATTGAATCAGTGTTCTCTTCACATATAGGACACACTTTAGATCCTTTGACACTATATCCTGACAAATTCCCATATGCTAGAAAGTCATTCACAGTGCAAAACAACATAGTGTGCAAACAAAATGTCTCTCTTCGTGAAGCATCATAGGTCATCACACCTTCACCCCAGAGTTTCTTCAAGTCATCAATCAAAGGTTCAAGATAAACTTCAATATCATTTCCAAGTTGTTTAGGGCCCGATATCAACAACGACAGCATAACATACTTATTTTTCATACACAACCAGGGAGGAAGATTGTATATAACAAGCATATCTGGCCAAGTGCTATGTTGGCTGCTTAATGTCCCATACAGATTCATCCCATATGTACAAAGCCCAATTCTTAGATTCCTGACTTTGTCACTGAATTTAGGGTACAATAAATCAATCTTCTTCCTCTATGGGGAATCAGACGCATGTCGTAGGATTTCATCATTATTTTTCTTAACATCTGCATGCCACCTCAAATTCTTCACATCAATCATATTAGCAAACAAATGTTGAAACTGTTGTATTATAGGTAGATACCACATCACCTTGGCAGGAGAACCAGTTTTGGACTCCCCCGAAGTCATCAATTTATACCTTGACACACCACATTTGGGACAATCTTTCAAATCCACATAGTCCTTTTGAAATAATACACAATCATTCAGGCATGCGTGTATCTTCTTGGCCTCCATTCCCATTGGAAACAACAATTTCTTTAACCGGTGTGTTGAGATTGGCAGCTCGTTTCCTTTAGGAAGAATTTCTTTCAACAAAGACAACAATGATGTGTAGCTTTTGTCTCTCCATATATTGTTAGCTTTTAGCTTTTACAATCTCAACACAGCACTAAGCTTCGTAAACTCACAACCTGTGTATAACAATATCTCAGCATCATGCACAATGTTTCTAAACATGGGAGATGGATCGTTGTGCTCTACCCCACAACTTTCCAGCATCACATCAACGATGTCTACTAGAACTAGTTCGTTCACATCTACTTCATCAGATACAATTTCTTCTTCCACACAAGCACTACTATCAACATCCAATGATTTCAGGTTTGAAATCTCTCCATGCCAGTGCCATTCGGTATACCCTTGTATAATCCCGTTGCACATGACATGACTTTTGATTTCGTCACCAGTGCTGACTTTCAAGTTGTTACCGCAATGCCTACATGGATAGTAGAACCTATCTCCAAGTTGTTTCCTATGTTCCTTGGAAAATCTAATAAACTGATCAAGACTAGAAATAAACTCCGGGGTGTAGCGATTTGGAATGGACATCCATGATCTATCCATTCTATGATGAAAGAGAAAACAAGTATATATTAGAACAAGATTAGGGTCTAGGGTTAAAAGATTAGGGTTTATGGTTAAAACTTTAGGGTTTAAGGTCTTATATATAATAAAGTTGTACCACCTATCCCATTCTTGAACACCTAATCTCACTAGTAAGTGTATAATGTGAATTGGGGTTTCAAGAAAATTTTGGTAGCATTTCCCCGCTGTTCGCCAAGTACATATGTACTTAGAGAACAAACGGGGAAATGCTACCAAAATTTTCTTGAAAACCAAATACACATTATACACTTACATCCTAAGTGAGATTAGGTGTTCAAGAACAGTCCCACACTGGGTACTATCTAAGATTTACTCCTAATGAGTAAATCTTGGATGGGTTTTTAGGCCAACAAAATATAACACCACTCATAAGTAGGCAGGTCTGATCACATTAAATTTTTAGGATCAAACCTAAGGACAATTTTTCTTAAGGCCAATTTGGATTTTAGTCCAATTAAGAAAAAGTGATTAACAAGGTTGGATCAAGTTGACTATATTTTTATATAACTAAGTTATGTAAGGAAGTAAATAAAATAAAAGAAAAAATTAAAAATAAGATAAAAAAATTATAAAAGAACATAGACATAAGATTTCACCACCACTACAAATATTTTCTCACTTACATTGCATCACTCACAATTTGGATATTAGATCAAGGGTCAAACACATTCCAGATCTTGTTAGAGTATGTAAATCACAAGGAAAAAGTTCCCCATTGAATTGAGGTCTCATTACTTATATATCATGAATCCATCACCCTAGAGAATGTCATTCTAATGTCACATCTAGGTTTCATTGATGATTTATTGATGCTCTAATTTCATATACATGTCTCTACTATAGGATTTTAATAGACATGATAAGTACCTAATCTATAGAGCATTATTAAATAATAAATCAAGAATTCAATAGTTTCAAACATGCAATAATTCACAATGCAATGTTATAAACTATAGGCAACATGGTTAATCCCCACACTCTAGTAGACAAACTAACATTAAATATAGTGATGTATAAGAGATTAAGAAGAAGCTTTTCTTAGGTAAGAGTAAGATGAAGCTCATTAATAATATAGTGATTTATAAGAGAGGCTCCATGGCCTAACAAAACCAACCTTTAAACAACAATTATAATCTCTAATCACATTCTTCAGTGTCTCATTACTCCACATCAACCCACCAATGGTTGTCTCCAACTCTCCCTAATGATTTCTAAGTTTCTGGATGGATCTAGATAGAATGCTATTCTCTCTTTATATGTCCCTCCCTTTGGTTTCAAGTCAACTGACATCAACCAATGACTCTAAGGAATTTGATGTGGATTTCCAATGCTAGTTCGATACTAGGTGGAGGAAGAAGGGTACCTTCACAGGTTCGAGCGACAGTGGTGAGCAGGAGAGTAAGAGCAGCTAGCGGCAGCTGGAGCAACGAGCAGGTGAGTAGGAGGCCAGAGTAGTGAGCGGCGGTGGCGGCGTTGAGTAGAGGATCAGTGAATGACGACCGGAGTAGTGAGCGGCGGTGAGTAGAGGAGTAGCGAGAGGCGATGAGTAGGGAATCTCCAGACCTAACCTCAATGGGGAATGAAATAGAGAAAGGAGAAGAGTCGAGTTTGTGCATGTGCTATTAAGTTAACATTAGACGTTGGTTATTAAAAACAACTGACACTTAAAACAATAGGCGTCAGTTATCACACAAAATCAACCCCTATGTTCAATGATAGTTGTCAGTTTCAACTAAAAAAACTGACGTCTATCTACATATGCCAACAAAAAAAAAGTTCTCAAATTATGACCATAGTCGTCGATTGCCGTAGCAAACCGACGCCAAAGTGGGTGAAATTTTCATGGGGACAACACGTGAAAACACATCAACGTCGGTTATTGCAAGAAACCCAACGATAAAAATGGGCCCAATTTTTGTCTCACGACAAACCATTAGTCGTCGGTTAATTTGTCAACAACCGACGTCGTATGTTAAATTTCAGAGGTAATTTTTTTCACTAGAAAATTTGGATTTGGCGGGTGATTTTAGGTGTCCGTTGTTTATTGAGGAACCAACGCTAAATAAAAAGTGATACCTGTGGCTGGCCGCTCTTCACATATAGATGTCAGTTTTTGTATTCAACCGACATTGTAGGGTTTAGGCTTTGGTTTCTTGTATACAATTGACGCCTCTAAATGTGACATTATAAGCCATTTCTGTAGTAGTACTTGTATGGAAGGAAACTATAGGAGATGACTTTTCTCCTTGGTTTTTGTATTTAGATGTGTCAATATCTATAGGAGACCCCTTCTCATCATATTTGGTTGGTGCAATCATGTTTTTGGTTTGTGGTTTTCTGTCCCATTATCAAGCATAACCTCAAAAAGTTTCTTTCCTCATAGTGATGGTATGGAAATGATCTTGCTTGTTGTTTCATTGCATCCCATAAAGTTGTTCTTGAATATATTTTGTGATTTATGAAATTTGGTACATTTCACCCACAAGATTTTGGGTTATTACTTGGATCTTTTCCAAGATTATCTGATGTTTGGTAATCACTTGAGTGACTCATGCATTGATAATTATTTATTCTGCAATAAAAGCTTCTAACTTTCAGAAATTAGATTTTAAAGTTCTCTTGTGTGGTCCTTCTAATAGAGAGTTAATCTCTTTGTAAAATACATCATCTAGTTAAGTTTAGATTTGAAACTATAATGAGGTATAGAATCAGATTTTGCAACATTATCCACAAGAGGAACACATTTCCTCTCACCGCCCCAATCCACATAGTTGCTCACCATAAATTTTATGATCCCCATACCCTATTATAGATTCTTCTTCTCTAGTCTACCAAATGTTAGAAAATAGCATCAAGAATGTCTTAGAATCCCATTTTAGAAAACATGAAAAATAAGCCTTCACTCCAAGTCACGATTTTGATATTTGAAGTGCATCTCATTGAATCTCTCATGATCTTGGTAGAATGAATCATGTCATCCTTGTTTGAAACATGTGATTTACCTCCTATAGGTATTGACCTTGGGTTGTACATTTGATGAGGCATCTTAAGGATTTCATCCATGTATTTATACTATATCTGGGTATGTTGGTGTAAAAATCATGTGTCTGTCTCATAAAGCGAAGTGTGGTAATTAAACTCACATGATGTGAACTACATGAAACCCATGCATTGGATTATCTTCGTCATGGTAACAACAATGTCAAAACATGTCGAATCATAAGAAGATTCATATAGGTGGTTCTCCAACAACAACAAAAAAGATCTAGCTTTTTTGATAGTTATTATTAAGAACAATTTTTCATCTTGGAGCACATAGATATTTCCCTATGAATGAAAAATAAGGAAGTTGACTAGTATCATGGAGTAAGTAAGATATATTCTTCCTTTAGATGAATATTGATAAATGATAATGAAATCCACAAAGGAAATCTCTCACTGATGTGTCCAAATTTGTATTCTATTATTCCATCGATGCCCCCAAATGATAGAGATTTAATGTCTTCATATATGTTCTTTATGTCGATTATATTTTGCTATTAAAATATTGTTTTATCCAATGTATTTATCCTTGGAGCACCAACTACAACCACAAATGGGTAGTAAGTTAGCACACCCTTCATGAAACCAACAACTTCATGTGAAATTTTAAGGAACATGTGGTACTACTTGAAATAATGCAACAATATTTTCATTTAGTACATATTGTGAGTAATGGATAGATAGTTTCATTATGAACATCCCATGTCATGATTGACATGGTTTCCCATATTTAACTTGAACCGGTCCTATAATGTCAAATCAAACCCACATTTGAAAATTTCTAACAACAAGATACATGTGTTTATTAGTGAGTACGCAAGTTGATTTCCTAATTTATAACATAAGTTAATTTAACTATAGTATATATCAAACTTGCCACAAGCTAATGAAAAAGGACAAAAAATGGTGTTTTTGATGAAACAAAATATAATATATGTGTGACAGAGTGACTTTTTACATTATTTTCACTCTCTTATAGCTCTGCTATTTCCAATAATACCCTCAAATCATCTCCCTCACTATTTTATTAGAAAGGAATCACCAATTTCAAAATAACGCAAAACCTAATTCCTTATGAAGGTAAATTATAAGTATTAATGAGACTTAGTAATTAACCATGATCAACATTCGAATTTCAATCTCAAATTTATACCATAGTTAGATCATGACTCATGAAGCTACACCTGAAGTTTTGTTGTAATTAAATAAACCAATTAATAGTTATGAGCAATTGAAATTAATGTACATTAGTTCAATTATTTAAGACAATGACCTAGGTTTCGGTATTAACTGATCAAATGTGTGACATTTGATGTGTCACGCGGCTTCCTTAATTAACCCGCCTACCCAAAAATTTTCCCAGCCGTTGGATGAGGTGAACCACAGATCAAGTAAGGATCCAATGACTCTAACCTTGTCTTCCTCCTCCTGCATATCTCGGCCAGCTCTGGCCAGATTTGATCAACTTCGATCTAACAAATTTGACACTATCTAGGCGAGATCTTTGGAGATAATTCTCCACTCATAAAGCCGACTTCAACAACCCCTAAATTCCTCTCTCTAATCCTTGGATCAGGAAGAACCAACCCCTAGATTCTCGCACGTCTCACTCTAGCAGAGGCGATATTAGGGATTCCTCTTCTAGACCCCATGCACCTATTTAAGGACCCCTCTAGCTCTGCCACCTTCCCTTTGATTGTTCTCAACTACCAGTTGCTATCAAACTTCCCCGAACACCCCTAGCCACCTCCGACATCTTCAACCTCTAGATCTTCCACTGCCCTGCTACCATAGTGCTCCACGCACCAATCCTACCTCACCAACAGCTTTGTCAACACCCATTAGTGTTTCACGGTAGGGTTCTAAGGTCCAAGACCATCCCCTCACCCAATTCACCTCCTACTCTGGTGACCTCCCTTCTGGGTCTCGGTGCCACACTGACCCTGAGGGAGCTACACCACAAAAAGTTTTTGACCCACTGCGGTTCACCCCAAGGAAGGTGAAGGAACCTTCAGTCAGAAGAGAAAGGGAGCACAACTAGAGAGTTGCCTCACCGGACATCAAATAGGATGTTCAAACTAGCAGCAAAGGAGGAGAAGGACCATAAGAGGAGAGGCCCATGTGGTGCCAATGTGGGCCTAGGTGGACCACTTTCTAGCTTCCACATCAACTAAGGGAGTCGTGCATCAACGCAGGCTAGAGAGGGGGCACTCGTATATTTAGACCAATCAGCAAGTGCCACCTCAACAAGCCAGGTTGAGCTTGTGATATCTTGGATCAATCTGAGCCATCGATCTAGTTGGATCCAGATGTCGATCAAGGTAATTTCTCAACCCAAAGAATTTAACTAATTTACAAATCTATTAATCTTAAAAAATCCAAGAAAATTCTACGAATATCATAAAATAGCAAACCTATTTATGATTTTTATCTGAAAAATACTAGGAATCTAATAAATATGCTATTTTAACCTGAGTCCATTTCATTTTTCAAAAATAGTAGAATAAATTCCTAATGATCATTTTATTTTTATCATAGTGTGTAATAATAGTGATCCATGGTTGAGATCTGATATGCGGACATATAAAACACTAATTGAGTCCATGATCCTCACATGGCTCGAAACCCTAATCAAGTAGGGATAATTAACTCAATAATTTTAGAAAATCCTAAATTCTAGTTTCTTTCTACATATGCATACTTTTACACAATTATTTTCCAAACCTTAACTATTTTAAGATCCCTTATGTTCATGAACGACCCCAAAAACCTGATATCCAACTCTGATCCCTTTGGATCATGTGAATCCTAAAGGTAAATGATTAATGATCTAACCCATAATAGATACCCTAAATATGGATACTCCCTTTTTGGATAGAAATATATATCATCAAATAAATGAAACTTTAATACGAAGATCTAATCCTGAACTCCAAAACAAGATAAAAGTATTGAATAATCCCATATCAAATCATAGGAAAGTGAAAGTCACCCCAAATAGAGATCAAACCCTAATAACCCAAAAAGCCAAATATGGGATGATGAGAAACCATAATCAAATTTAGGTCTTTGTTTCTCTTTCAGGGTTATCTACTTCATTAATATAGACTTGGGGAAATCCATATATAAGATTCAAGGTATGTGGATATAAGTATAATACTAGATTTTATTGGATGATATAATTATGAGCAATTGTTTGCTTGCAATTGAATAATCTTATTGGATGTATATATACATATTGTCACTTTTCCGCCATGAACACTAAGTACACTAAGGAAAGAAAATGAAATGTAGTTATTGATGGTTCATTAATCTCCCTATTAGAGAGGGAATGCATTAATGTTGACTAGCACCTCCCTAATGGTACAAGGTACGTGGGGAGATCCCTAATGGTACAAGATATGCGGGGAGATCCCTAATGGTACAAGATATGCGGAGATATCTAGATAGATGGTTATTTCACATCTTTATTTCTATTTAGATAGTTGTTTCTTACATCTAGATGATGTATAGGATGTTTTATATGCTATGTACTTCTCATTCCATAGAACTAGTCTTCGTCTTCTAGAATAATGTATTATGACTTTTTACCTTTATGAATGATGATTTGAGTGGATCAATAATGATGTTTGTAAACAATGATCTGTATCCTCATAATAAGATAGTTTACTATCACAATCACTTATATTTTCCCTTTTGACATCGTATAGATATGAGTGCATGTATATTTAAGGAATTTCATTATGGAAAGTATACAGGAATTGGGGACGTCACAGTTGGTATTAGATCCAAGTTCACACATCATAGTCACATAAAATCTTATTCACCCTATTGTGAGTCTAGGGTAGTCCTTGAGTTAGGGATAGGAAGGGTGGAGGTGACTAGGATAGCATCTGCCATGGGTCCAGCTAAAGTCTTCGAGCCACTTAGCTTGGCAATCACGAGGCTACCTATATGGTAGTATAAGTCTACCTAGACGATACCATATGTGTCCCCTACTTCTTAGGCATAAGGACCCTTCTCATCTATAGATATTCCCTCTCACCTTTTCTATAGAAAATTTCCCCTCATGTTTATTTTATAAATATTTCCCTCTCATCTCAATGATAAGGTTAGGAAAAGAGCACTCTATTTCGAAGTCCTAAGGACTTATTGATAAGGATTTTAGGGTATTCTCAAAAAAATCCTAACATTCAGATCATTAATATCTAATAAAGAAGAATAAAAAAATATAATATAACAAAAAAATGATATATCTAATGTATATCATCTAATTTCAGGATGCCTCCAAAGACCTGTAACTCTAAGGCTTCTGAAGAATCATCCTCAAAGAAGAGGAAAGAACCTGAATCTCCTCAACAACCTAATTCCAAGAAAATGGCTAGGGATAGGTAGGAAGAACAAAAGAAAGTCCTCCTAGACTTCATGGAGATCATTGCCCTAAAAGGAACCCCTAAACCTAGCTCATCTAGGAAGAAGAAAGTAACTATATTGCACTTCATCAAAATCAACCCTAACATCTTTTGGGGGGGAGACTTGCCTGAGGTGATGGATAAGGCTGAAGCCCGGACCTTATCAGTGGAAAACACCTTCCTTAACCTAGAAGTACCCAATGAAAAGAAGGTCAGATTTGCCACACATTTTCTTAAGGGACGAGCAAAAATATGGTGGGAATAGGGGAGAAGAATTGGATTGGATGGAATGGGAAGCCTTCAAAACCCACTTCACTAACTGTTTTATGCCTATAGCTGAGAGGAAGGGGAAGGAGAGGATGTATATCAAGCTTAAGTAGGGTAGTCTCTCGTTGGCTGACTACACCATGAAGTTTAGGATTGTAGATAATTATGCACATATTAAGACTGAATATTGCCTCAAGGAACACTATGTTGATAGCCTAGCTTCTCAACTAAAAACCCTAGTCAAAATCCTCTCGTCCCATGAGCATAGATGAATCCCTAGATATGGCCCTTAACAAGGAAAGGGAACAAGGTTTGTAGAAGCATTCCAACATGGGACACCTAGGGTTAACCACCAATGAGGAGGATAAGACTAGGAAGTTCCACCCTAGCCATAATAACAAAGGATCAGGAAAATGAAGAGGTTCAGGTAAAGGAGCACAGAAAAACCACCAGAACCTACAAAGGACAACCTCTCCCAAGTGTAAGACTTGTGGGTGATTCCATTGTAACACCCATGATCTGGGTTTTGGGGTAGCCCTAGAAGCGTTGCTTAAGTAAGTTTCTTAAAACATTGTCTTAATATTTTAACAAGTAATTAAGACTCGAGAAGAGTTTATTTTTGAACTTAATTGCAAATGGTTTGTTCCTTATATGATAACTTTGGTAAGAATGGCAATTCACCCAAATGAAGGGTTTATGTGCAATATATCACCTCTAGAATGTTCCTTCTCTCTCTTAGTATCAACTATAGGAAAGAGAAAGAAGGGGGTTCCTTGTTTGCATCTCGGTTGAATGTTAACACTCTTTGACGTGAAAGAACCAAAAAAGTGTTGAGTGTCTTGAACCCTGGATGAGGTTGTATCGAGTTGTGAAGTGTATATGGGAGTGCCTATTGGCTTGGAAGACATAGAGGAGGTCCCATATCAGTTTGTTAACCTTTGAAGGTGTTCATGAAGAGCTAAGCACCTCAATTAGGTGAGGCATAACAATTTGCATGTTCCTTGCAAAAGTGGTATTAGTTTGCACATAAAGCAAGATTGGGTGATGATATCTTGTCAATAAAAATACCCAAATGGCCAATATCATGCCTATAGAGTATACTCAAGAGTTTTACATGTCAAGATAATTATGGTTGCATGAAGTTACCATGCATGGACACATGTCACTTAAGTGCACATAGTAATGACACCTTACACACACTCTCTTTCACGAACCTCAACTATATCTACCTCTCTTTTCACATCTTAGTAAACCTTTCGACTCCTTTACTATTTCTTGATTGGAGGACAATCCTAGGAGCTCAAGAAAAAAATAGAAGGTCGAGCATCTTGCCTAAGTTGAATCCATGATCGTCTTCAACCTTAGAAATTAAGACCCTTCTTCTTGGATCGTTATTCTTTCCTTAACTTCTTTCTTCACCAAATTCCTAACTATGGTATCTTCTTTCATAGAGAAATGTTGTGAGTCTTGGACTGATGATAAGTCATCTTAAAACTTAGAATGTGGAGCTTTGAATCTTGAAGCTCTTTAGTTGATCTTGAAGGAGGTTATATAACTTGAACCCAATTATATTATTATTAACTTTTTATGATGCAATATTTGGTCATTCCTTTTCTACCTCTTTTTCCTTGTTTAAATGATGGTTTATGAGTTTTAATAAATATATAGGGTTGTTTTCCATGAACTAGAGTAGTTATGGACAAAGAGTTTGACCTTGAAAATGATGAAACCAATATGCACTAACTGATATTGGTTTGTGGGAAACCCTAACCCGATGCAAGGGTATAAGTATGGAAACCGATACATATGAGCTCCTATCATTTTAGGTTATTTCCTTGAGTAGGACTATTGTTCTCTTAAGTGTTTAACCTTTCACCTAATGCTAAGAATATGGCAAGTTGATATCTATAAGATATCCAAGTTGACACATATGTTTGCACCACAACATGGATGGCCGATATGACTTGTGATGCTTTAAAGAAATATGTTTTTGATAGGCCAATATGTTAGTTGTTTGAAAAATGATATGCCTCAAAGGTGTTATCTTGTCATGACCAAGAGATTTCTAGTAAACATAGAATATCAAATGGTGATACTTTGGTTGAGTATAGAGGTGGACATGATCTACTCTAACCCTAAATTTGATGCACAAACAATCTAATATTCCTTTTTGCCCAATGCATGTGTGATGGGAGACACCCTTAGCCCGACATACTTTGTGAAAGTATAGACAATGTTTTCTTAGAAGCTTTGGTCGATACACAAAGTAGTGTAGAGTCTGATAGGTGCAAAAGCTAAGGTGTTGAATGAGGGTTCATCTAATACAATATAAACCCTAGAGGTCGATATCCCATAGTGAGCAATGGCCGATAATCAAAGGGATAGCAAGGTTGACATCCTAAGTGATGTTGAGTGGCTGATACTCTAAGTTGATGGGGTGGTCGATACCTTAGTTGATGTTGAGTGGCCGATACTCTGAGTTGATGAAGAGGTTGATGCCCTAGTTGAAGGTGAGGCTGATATACAAGGGGTTGAAGTGGTCAATACCTTAGTTATTGGTGAGGTCAATACATAAGTTGATGGTGTGGTTGAAACCCTAGTTGTTGTTGGGTGGCCGATACACTAGTTGGTTGAGGTGGATGATATACAATATGACGGTATGGCCGACACACACAAGAATACTTTATGGATGATACACCTCAAGCACCATACAAATAATATCACTCTAAGCATCTCTATAACGATAGCATTTGATATGCTTTGGCAGACACAAGTAGATGTGTCTTGGCTGACACAAGTATATGTGTCTAGGCCGACACAAGTGATATGTCTAGGCCGATACAAAGATTGGAATGAAGTTTGATACACCTTGATGAGTGGAGGCTGATACACCTTGATAAGTGTAGGTTGATACATCTTAAATACAATCAATGAATACAACATGAAAGTAATGAGATGAATTCACTTCAATAAGTGTAGGTTGATAACCCTAAAGAAGGTTAAATCAATGTAATAAGTATGTTGAAGTCAATATCCAAGTAAGGATGAGAAAGAAACTTGTACCTCATGTTGATAATAAGGTGATGATATTTGATGAAGTATGCTTGAACATTTTTGGCAATTAAATAGCTCTTATAATATGAATAAGGGTTTTATTGATAAATATATACTTGGAAACCCTAAATCAGTTATAAGGGAAAAACCCCAACCCTAATTATGAGTGGGTTGCAATTTGAATAACTCTCTTTATGGCATGGTCATGATATTTGCTTGATATTGCATTTGCTATGAAATTCGGACCATGCAGGTGTTATGATATGATGAACATAGCCAGGTATGAGCTGTGATGATTTAGTATAATACAAATTATATAAGGCCTTGTGAGCCATGTGATATAATTTTACAACAAGTATGATTTATATATGGTTTTGATGACCTAGAGTTGGTTATTGCCTAATGAGAGGTGATATTGTTCAATAATGAATTGAGGGTTTGATACCCAAGCATATGATCATGATAATGATAATGGTGAAGAGATGAGATTTTCAATAAAGTATTCAGGGGATTGAGATCCTATAAGAAGTGTAACAAGATATGTACCAATTGATATAAGATCTCTTGAAAATATATTACACTTTTCTATATAGAATTTATCTATAATTCATGTTTGTAACTTTATTTATGCTAAAAGATGTTGTAATGCACTTAATATATCAAGTAAACTAAGAATGTAGTTTCCCTGACCATAGAATCATTCAGTGTCAGGATTTGCTGAATGATGAAATGAGTTTTACTTGAAAAACACTAGAGGGGGGTGAATAGAGTTTTAAAATAATTTTAACAATTTATTAAACCCAAACAACCACAATTGAAAATTGGAAGAAGGAGACAGGTGTTTAGAGTGGTTCCAACTTTAGCAAATACTGAAGTTGTCAGTCCACTACCCGGTTGCTTACCCAACTGGGATTTTGAAAGTATTTATTTTATTACCTTCTCAAGGATTTATACAAAATACAATACTTTCCTTTACACCCTTTGAACAGCCTTCACTTGAAGTAGGTGCACCAACTTTGAGGTAGCCTTCTTGAAGTAACTCCAAGCTCCCCCTTGAAGTAGCCTTCCTCTCTAGAAGTAACCTCCCGTTGCACCAGCCTTCTGAAGTAGCTCAAAGTCACCTTCTTCACCAAGAAGATATCCACCCTCTCCAATCAGCAGCCTCCAACCTAGGAGTAGCAAGGAGAGTACAAACGGTAATAGAGAACAAGAAAGGAAAAAGGAAATTACAACTTATCCTTTGTAGCCCAAGGCTTGATTTGCCTAGATCAAGCGTATAGATCTCCTAACCAAGTGTATGAACTTGTGATTGCAGTGGGTAGGAGATACTAGCCTATAGGACACAAATTTTTAGCTACAGAAGGAAATGGCCAATTGTCACAATGCTCAAATTGCTCACAAACAGTTTGCTCAAAGTATGCTCAAGGATTTCTCAAGTGTAACAAGTGTGTTTGAGTGTCCTATGGCTTGTCCTATTTATAGGAATGGCCTAAGGATGCTTAAGGACGTTCTAGACAACTTCTAGGGGTTTCTAAGTGCTTAACTAGCCGTTAGGTACAAGTTTGTTGATTTAACAACGGCTAATTAATTAATTCTGCAGTTGCTGTCAGAGACCATCTCGGTCGAGGAATGGTCGACCGAGACACCTACTCGGTCGAACTTTTGTCGACCGACAGGATCTCTGTAACAAGTGATTTGCAACGTCTATCTCCAACTGCCAACTACCTTGTCAGTTGTGTCTAACGGCTACTTTGGATCTTTCTTGGTCGAGAAGATTGTCGACCGAGAGTGTCTCGGTCGAGGAGTTTGTCGACCGAGATTGATCCTATTTCAATGTTTCAATTTAGGCACTAATTATATGTATGAGTGTGCATATGTGATCCTATTTGAAGGGGATGACCTATCTAAATATGGTGTTTAGCTAGGGAGAATCTAACGCTTGATTTACATGAAATCTAAGTACTTGTACATTATATATTTGTACAAGTTTTTATAAGGCGATTACATTTCATGAAAATACAAACATATAAGCATATGGCTTTCCCTAATTGCTTTTGTCATCCACCTTGTTCCTGCACACTCGAGTAGCTCGTTAGATCAATAAGAATGAAATGTTTGTCATAATCAAAACAAAGAGATTTATAGATGTCCATTTAGCCAACAATCTCCCCCTTTTTGAAGATGACAAACATTTCCAAAAATATAAATAAAGGAAATATAAACCATATGAGTTTCATACCTTTAGATTACCTTTTGTAGCTTTTCCTCTTGTTTATAAAATGTGTGCTTATTATTCCCCTTGAATTATGGAACATGAAATCCAATTCACTAGGGAATTTAGCAATCTTTTCAATGTAAAGGAAAGAGTTTATTTATTTCTCCCCCTTTGTCATTTCAAAAAGATATCCGTTAGAAATAAAAACTCCCCCTTAATTAGATGTCCCATCAAATATAATGAAAAAGATGTCCATTTAAAAGCCAAAATATCATGATGCAAGTAAGAGTTTTTGTTTAAGTAGCACAAATATCAAAGAAAACATCTTCCAAAGGAGTGATAAGTAGTTGCTTCCTAATTTTGTTAAATTGATCTAGTGGAAGCGGTTTTGTAAAAATATCAGCCAATTGATCTTCCGTATCAACATGATGAAGGGAAACATGATTCTTGGAGATATGATCCCTTAAAAAGTGATGACGGATTTCAATATGTTTAGCTCGGCTGTGTAAAATAGGATTGTGTGCTAAGTTTATAGCGCTCGTGTTGTCACAAAAAATAGGCGTAGATGAAAGAGTAAAACCATAATCGTTTAATACTTGTTGCATATAAAGCACTTGAGCACAACAAGACCCGGCTGCCATATATTCAGCTTCAGTTGTAGATTGGGCAACCGTATTTTGTTTCTTGCTAAACCATGATACTAAAGCTCTTCCTAACAAGAAACAGCCACCACTAGTACTCTTGCGATCAAGGCGACAACCAGCATAATCTGCATCAGTATAAGCTTTAAAATCCAAGGATTGTCCTTTTGGATACCATAAACCAAAACAAGTAGTGTCGGCTAGGTAACGAAGAATTTGTTTAACTGCTAGAAAATGAGAGTGCATAGGTTGTGATTGAAATCGAGCACAAAGACCAACGGAAAATGTAATGTCCGGTCTAGAAGAAGTTAAGTAAAGCAAACTACCAATCATGGCTCTATATAAGGAATCATCAATAGGTTCCCCATTTTCATCCTTATCAATTTTAATAGAAGTAGCCATAGGAGTAGTAGCATGTTTGCACTGATCCATCCCGAAACGCTTTAAGAGTTCCTTAGTATATTTTTCTTGGCTTATGAATATTCCGGCAGGTGTTTGCTTAATTTGAAAACCAAGAAAGAAAGTTAGTTCACCCATCAGGCTCATTTCAAATTCTTTTTGCATAATGTCACTCAATTGTGTGCACAATGAATCATTAGAAGCTCCAAAAATAATGTCATCAACATATATTTGCACAACTAGGAAATCAAATGTATATGTTTTGAAAAATAAAGTAGAGTCTGAATTTCCAATAGAAAAATTATTATCAAAGAGATATGTCTTGAGCCTTTCATACCAATTCCTAGGTGCTTGTTTTAAACCATAAAGTGCTTTCTTAAGTTTATAAACATAGTCACCTTTTTCCGGTATTTCAAAACCAGGTGGTTGGGCAACATATACTTCTTCTTGAATAATGCCATTTAGAAATGCACTTTTTACATCCATTTGGTAGAGTTTGATGTTTTTATGTGCAGCAATAGCTAGTAACATTCTAATAGCTTCAAGTCTAGCTACTGGTGCATATGTTTCATCAAAATCTATTCCTTCTTGTTGATTATATCCTTGTGCTACTAACCGAGCTTTATTCCTTATTACTTCTCCTGCCTCATTTAGCTTATTCCTAAAAACCCATTTAGTTCCTATGATGGTTTTATCTTGTGGTTTAGGAACTAAATCCCATACATCATTTTTAGTGAATTGATTCAATTCTTCTTGCATGGCTATTATCCAATAATCATCTTTAAGATCTTCAGATATATTTTTAGGTTCAATGATAGAAACAAAAGCCATGTTTGCAACATCTTTGAAGGAAGACCGAGTTTTGACTTTATCATTAGGATTTCCAATAATAAGTTCTTGAGGATGATCCTTAATAAGCCTAGGTGTAGGTTGTGGTTCAGCTTGGTGATTATTTGTAGTAACTTTCTCACTATCATTTGGTATGTTTAAGTTTTCGAATTGATTAGTGAGATCTATGATTTCTAGATTTTCAGATTTGGTCTCTTCATGAAAAGAAACATGAATAGATTCCTCAACTTTGCTAGAGATAGTGTTATATACTCTAAAAGCTTTGCTAGAAGTGGAATATCCCAAAAAGAATGCTTTGTGAGATTTAGAGTCAAACTTATCTATATCATTTTTGGTATTTAAAATATAGCATGTGGAGCCAAAAGTATGAAAATAGTCAACTCTAGGTTTCTTAGAATGTATTATTTCATATGGAGTTTTCTTTAAATGAGAGTGAATAGTTACTCTATTTAACACATAGCATGCAGTGTTTACAGCTTCAGCCCAAAAGGTTTTGGGTGTGTTGTGTTCGAGCATCATAGTTCTAGCCATTTCTTGTAGTGATCGATTTTTCCTTTCAACTATACCATTTTGTTGTGGGGTGCGTGGAGCAGAAAAATTATGAGTGTATCCTTGAGATGTGCAAAATTCTTCAAATGTATGATTTTCAAATTCTCCACCATGATCACTTCTAATGGTACATATTTTGCTTTGTAATAGATTTTCAATCTTGGAACAAAATTGTATAAAAACATGAATAGTATCATCTTTAGTTGCAATAAAGTGTACCCATGTGTATTTACTATAATCATCAACAATAACAAAACGGTATCTTTTACCACCAATAGATTGTGTCTTCATGGGTCCAAATAAATCCATATGAATTAATTCTAAGGACCTACTGGTGCTAAGTACATGTTTTGGTTTAAAAGAGGTTTTGGTTTGCTTTCCCATTGTGCATGGTTCATAGTTTTCAACTTGATCAAAAGATAAAGTAGGCAATCCACGAACAAGATCATATTTCACTAACTTTTTAATAACATGTGAACTAGCATGTCCTAGCTTTTTATGCCATAGTTGTAAGGTATTTTCATTTGCAAGCAAGAATTTTCCCACTACTGATTTCATAGAGTTAGGTTTAAGGATATAAAGATTTCCAACTCTATTTCCTTCATAAACAACATTTGTAGTGTTTTCTATCAATAACTTGCAGCAAGTTTTGTTAAATAACACATCATAACCACTATCACATAATTGACTAACACTTATCAAATTATGGTGCAATCCATCAACGAGTAGAACATTCTTTATTTTGAGGTTTGTACCAACATTACCTATTCCAACAATTTTGCCCTTACCATTGTCTCCAAAGGTGACCGTTCCACTTTTCTTTTCTTCAAAGGTTTGAAATGCATCCTTGTTCCCGGTCATATGTTTGGAACATCCA
Source organism: Alisma plantago-aquatica (assembly GCA_963693085.1). Classification (NCBI taxonomy): domain Eukaryota; kingdom Viridiplantae; phylum Streptophyta; class Magnoliopsida; order Alismatales; family Alismataceae; genus Alisma; species Alisma plantago-aquatica. The sequence goes on from OY856410.1 coordinate 647,842,812, forward strand.
CTGTCAACCACCCATTCCTGCATTAAAATGTAGATTTTGGTACCCATGTGATGGTCCGATATGGTTAGAATCATTTAAGTACAGATTTGTATAAGAGTTCTGAATCAGAAATCCAGTCGGTCGACAATTGTTCGACCGACATCTGTTTTGGTCGACTAATTGTCGATCGAGAAGATTACTGTATTACAAACAAAGAAACACAGAAATTTAGCTCGGTTGACCAATTTTCGACCGAAATAATTGCTGTAAATTTTGATATGTTACAGACATCCGGTCGGTCGACAATACTTCGACCGATTAATGATTCGGTCGACAATACTTCGACCGAATAAGTTTCTATTTTAGTACAACAGTGCAGAAGATTAACAATATGCATGAAATCTTTTGTTTAGTTGAGATAAGACAATATAAATAGCAAGATGGAGCGTTTGGCCATATCTCAACTAAATTCCTTTTGACTCTATTAAGTTTGAGGTTTTGGGACCCAAACTAATTCGAAATCCTTAGTCTTATAAGGGCATGAAAAGGAATAGTGTCCAAGACGTAAACAAAAATGGCAAGTAATAGAATCAACTTCATTTCTCTTTCTAGCCATTGTGTTCTTGGGTACAAACATAGTTTGAGTTCTTTTGGGTTGATTCTTTGGAGCATATCCCAAACCTTTTCTTCCGTTGAAAACAATACCAATGCTTAGAATGTTATCAAGTATATCTTTTCTTCTTAACTCATAAAGTTCTCTTTGCAGCTGAGGAATGTCATTCATCTTCTTGTGTAGATCATTTCTTGCTTGATCTAAATCAGATAACAATGAATCTCTTTCTTTTACAACATTATCATTGTCTAGATGGTTACACAATATAGGTTGAGTCTGAGAATCTTTTAGTTTAGCTAACAATTCAGTCTTTTCTTTAGAAAGAAGATCAACATTTGTTTCTAAAGTGAGTAGCTTACTAGTGCAATCATCTAAAGATGTTTTTAAAGATAAATTCTCGAGATCAATGTTGTCCTTTTCAGAAGAAAGATTATCTAATTTAGCAATCAGCTCATCATTTGATTTGATAACCTTCTTTAGTTTCTTCTTGACATCAACATACTTATCATGAATTTCTTGTAGACTAGTAACTAACTCTTCTTTAGGAAGATCAAGTAGACTTACCTATTGAGAGTCTTCATTATCTTCTCTTGCCATTAGACAATCCACCGTTTGTTCTCCGCTTTCACTGTCACTTGACTCGTCCCATGCATCTTTATAGGCTTTTTCTCCCTTCTTCTTGTGTGAGCTTTTCTTTCCTTTCTTTGCTTTAGGACATTCATTTTTGAAATGCCCTTTCTTCCCACATTCAAAGCACCTAGGAGGGGTAGAAGAAGAACTGGAAATTTTGTTAGATTTAAATCTTTTGTATTTCTTACCGTTGACGATCAAGGCTTCTTCTCCTTCTTCTTCACTTGACTCCTCACTTTCTTGTGTAACGACTTTTGAAGCTTTTAGAGCCACATCCTTCTTCTTTCCTTGTTGAAGTTCACGTGCTCTTCTTTCCTCCTCTTCTAGGGTTGCTTCATGATCTTCTAGGTTGCCAATAAGTTGCTCCATTTTCAGTCGAGTGAGGTCGTTTGCTTCTTCAATGGCTGTCACCTTTGGCTTATATTTTGGAGGGAGTGATCGAAGGATTTTTGATACCTGATCTTCTTCAAGGACAGGTTTTCCTAGGGCACTTAAACCATTAACAATAGTAGAGAATTTTGCAAACATTTCACTAATAGATTCATCAGGATCCATACGAAAGTGTTCAAACTTTTGTTTAAACATGCTAATTTTGGAATTTTTGACTTGGACTGTACCTTCATAGGTTATGGACAGTCTATGCCAAATATCATAGGCTGTGTCACAATTGGATATTCTATTAAATTCTCCTACCGAAATAGAACAATATAAAATGCTTACAGCTTTTGCATTCATTTGAGCCAGCTTTACCGTATTTGCATCCCATTCTGCAAATTGAGTTTGAGGGAGCTCATATGGGGTTGACACCATTCTCCATAAGTCCCAATTGATGCCTTGGAAGTAGAACTATATCCTTCTCTTCCAATATTGGTAGTTTGTTCCATCGAATGCTGGAGGCCTAGTAACAAGTGTCCCTTCAAGATTAAGGTTGTTGAGCACTCCGTCACCCATTTCTTCAAGACCTTGTTAGGGTTCCTTGAAGCCCGCTCTGATACCAATTGAAAAACACAAGAGGGGGGGTGAATAGAGTTTTAAAATAATTTTAACAATTTATTAAACCCAAACAACCACAATTGAAAATTGGAAGAAGGAGACAGGTGTTTAGAGTGGTTCCAACTTTAGCAAATACTAAAGTTGTCAGTCCACTACCCGGTTTCTTACCCAACCGGGATTTTGAAAGTATTTATTTTATTACCTTCTCAAGGATTTATACAAAATACAATACTTTCCTTTACACCCTTTGAACAGCCTTCACTTGAAGTAGGTGCACCAACTTTGAGGTAGCCTTCTTGAAGTAACTCCAAGCTCCCCCTTGAAGTAGCCTTCCTCTCTAGAAGTAACCTCCCGTTGCACCAGCCTTCTGAAGTATCTCAAAGTCACCTTCTTCACCAAGAAGATCTCCACCCTCTCCAATCAGCAGCCTCCAACCTAGGAGTAGCAAGGAGAGTACAAATGGTAATAGAGAACAAGAAAGGAAAAAGGAAATTACAACTTATCCTTTGTAGCCCAAGGCTTGATTTGCCTAGATCAAGCGTATAGATCTCCTAACCAAGTGTATGAACTTGTGATTGCAGTGGGTAGGAGATACTAGCCTATAGGACACAAATTTTGAGCTAAGGAAGGAAATGGCCAATTGTCACAATGCTCAAATTGCTCACAAACAGATTGCTCAAAGTATGCTCAAGGATTTCTCAAGTGTAACAAGTGTGTTTGAGTGTCCTATGGCTTGTCCTATTTATAGGAATGGCCTAATGATGCTTAAGGATGTTCTAGACAACTTCTAGGGGTTTCTAAGTGCTTAACTAGCCGTTAGGTACAAGTTTGTTGATTTAACAACGGCTAATTAATTAATTCTGCAGTTGCTGTCAGAGACCATCTCGGTCGAGGAATGGTCGACCGAGACACCTACTCGGTCGAACTTTTGTCGACCGACAGGCTCTCTGGGACAAGTGATTTGCAACGCCTATCTCCAACTGCCAACTACCTTGTCAGTTGTGTCTAACGACTACTTTGGATCTTTCACGGTCGAGAAGATTGTCGACCGAGAGTGTCTCGGTCGAGGAGTTTGTCGACCGAGATTGATCCTGTTTCAATGTTTCAATTTAGGCACTAATTATATGTATGAGTGTGCATATGTGATCCTATTTGAAGGGGATGACCTATCTAAATATGGTGTTTAGCTAGGGAGAATCTAACGCTTGATTTACATGAAATCTAAGTACTTGTACATTATATATTTGTACAAGTTTTTACAAGGCGATTACATTTCATGAAAATACAAACATATAAGCATATGGATTTCCCTAATTGCTTTTGTCATCCACCTTGTTCCTGCACACTCGAGTAGCTCGTTAGATCAATAAAAATGAAATGTTTGTCATAATCAAAACAAAGAAATTTGTAGATGTCCATTTAGCCAACATTACTTAGAGTGCATATTTTTGAATATGTGAGGGTACAAGATGAGTATTACCTTGCTTCCTTCAAACCCTAGGATTTGACCTTGAGCCATTTTCCTGAAAGAGTGCGGTTGTAGGCTGTACCTCTATTATAGCATTGGGATTAGCGGTAAAGCCATACCTCCAGAAGAGTATGGTTGTAGGCCATGACTCAATATATACAAGTAGGATTGACTATAGGTCATATCTTGGACAGAGAACATGCTACGCGTTGTATCTCTATAGTGAAGAGCCTCTATATGCCAGGCTAGCTGAAATGTAGATAGACTCATAATGTTAATGCAACTCTCGTACGGACTGAAAAAGGAGTGGTCGTGGATTCTGACTATTCCATAGACCTATATAGAACGGATGTTAGCTTCGCAGTGGTCAGTTGGAGTTGGAAGGTATATTCCCATCTCCGCAGGGCATAATAAGATGGAATGTTTAAAGATGTAATCAACCGTGTAGCCTATTTATTTAAGGACCAAATACAGAAACATTGGTTAATTCCTTGCTTTGGTTTTTATACTATTTAGTTTATAACAAGTTCTTCATATTCCTTTTAAAAGTGATTAAATGATCTATTTCTCAGTTGTACATTCTTGAAGTAATAAGATATTGAGATTGCTCTTCTCTGAACATAATCAATAGTTATATTGTTTAATTCAATATATGTTTCTTTTGTTCTCATTCATAAAAGTTTAATTGTGATAATAATATTGTTGGCAGAGAGTTATATCTCTAATTGGGACAAGTTGTCTCACCTCATGGGTTCCACAACTTTTTTGGTGGACATGCACGAAAGGGAAAAGATTGTGCAGCAAAAAGCAGGCAGCAGCAGCCAAAACAACAGTAACAACTCAGGTTGAGTGTTCTTCTATGTGTCTTGTTGATATAAAGTCCTATGTGTCTTCCATGTATTCTCAGGTCCGTTGGGAGATAGTGCGTAAAGAGTTTTATAATCGATATGAGATTTTGGCTAGTATGCCTCGATGCATGATGTTGCTTTTATGTATGTTTTGGTAATGAAACTGTTATCTCAAATTCATGTAAGGTGATGGAACTTTGTATCTACAAATAAACCATGATGTATATATATGGTTTGGTTCTTTCTGAAAAGATTTTTCTGGTAGTGGATCTCTTGGCAAAAAAGGTTTTAAATTTTTAGTGATTTTCTGGAACCCGATGTTAATGATTAATTACACATAGTTTTGTGCAACTAAACTATCGGTTTGATAGCGGTCATCACATCCATGGTGGGGTATGCCATCATCCCAAGCTGTTCTTGTAACATAATGAATCTTAGATGTAATCTCCATGTAAACCTTTTTCCCAAGTTTCCCTTTCAATTCTATCATTTATGCCGTACATGTTTAATTAGTAGAATTTATAGTGGTTTAGTGAACAATTATTCACTAATTGTACCAATATAATGTTTATGCGCAAATACCTCAGTGAAATCTTATTTAAGGATCTAAAATGCAAAAATCACCACTTTAGTAGAATAATGGTATATTAATTTGTGCTAGAAGTGCAAGGTCCTAAACCTTGATTAAATGTATTAAACAAGCTTAATTACCACAATTAAGTGCTCTAAACCTTAATCTAACTTTTTGATGTGATTTGAAAATATAAAATGAGCCTAATTTTCAAATTTGGTTCGATTTGGATGTTGTTTGTGCAAGTTATGCAATTTTAGGTACATTTTGGACTTTTATGCAATTTACCCAATTGGGAGGTTTTCTTTGCAAATTATCTCCTGAATTTTAATCCTTAGATATTCCCTTACCATTCTCGAGATTTTGAAACATCGGGCACCTAGTTGCACCTTGGTTTGAAGGTATTTCTCTCCAAGGGCATTATAGGGATTACCCTCTTTATAAATGATCTTATCTTTAAAAGCTATCAACCAATGGGGTTATTTCTTTGATAGGAGGACGGTGGGGATAGCCTAGAAGCCTCCATGGGCTTTTAGGGCCGATCTTGGATATATAAGAAGTCTCTATGAGTTGTCCTCTTGCATGGCCATGAAGCCTTAGCCTAAGAACACAGAAAGTCACAGACACCCCATGCTTGCCCCCTTCTTTATAAAGCCATGCCTATCCCTTCCCACCTCCCAATCCAAGAAGAAATCCTCTCATTCTCTTTATTCTAGTTTAGATAATCATTCCTTCTATCTTTGGCCATGAAATTTCTATCCCAAGGTAAAAGAGGGTGCCGACCTTGGTGAAGAAGGCTCCTAGGGTTCCAAATTTCTCTATTTAGGATTTCTTAAGCTCCTCCTTGGTGATTTTCACCAAAACTAGTAAGTATCCTCCTTTCCTTCCCTATTTTCATGTTTTTAGTATTCCTCCCACCTTATTCCAGGTCGGAACCATGACCTTCTATGGTAAAACTCCACCTAGAACCCTAAAACATCTCATCTCCATGCTCTTTTGCTAGTGTTAATTTTGCACCTCTAAATTGGAGAAGGTGATCTTTGCTCAAGAAAGGAGCTTGGGTTGGAGGAACCAAACCTTATAATCTCGGGATCATTGCTATTTGTACCTTATTACCTTCCTAGATGAAAGTTTTGTTAACCCCCTTCTCATATATTGCTTAGTACATGCTTAAAACTCATGATTCTTTGTTTAAAATCGATGATCTCCATCTCTATTTACCTTGTTCTTCTAGGGTTTTTCTTTCTTTCTATTTTACCTTCTCTAGAAGCTCTAGTTTGGTTACCTATGCAACCTAAAACCTTATCTTGTATTAAATGGTGTTTTCTCCCTCTCCCTCTCTCTTCAATTATTTCGATCAATTTGATGGTGTGGCAATTTCCTATTGGTCAGTATTGAAAAATTCATATCTTCTAGTCCTCTTATCCAAATTTGAGAAATGAATATGTTTTGGAATTGTAAAATTAATCTCTATCTAATAAAAATATTTTTAAGGTCTTATTTCATGGTTTGATGAAGGGTGATTTTTGTAAAATGAGTTTGATGCATAAAATCCATAAAAAGTACATTTTAATCCTCATAACTCCAAAATTAACATAAAAATATGTTTTCTTGATCAGGAGAACCTAATACATTCATGGGTGATATTTTCAAAAGCTACATCATATTGTTTCTAAAAATAACTGAAATTAGGGTTTCTATACATTAATGTGCACTATGTACCCTAATACATGTTAATACATTGAAAATAGGCAAAGTGGAACTTGGACTCAATTAAAGTGGTGAAAGATAGTAATTGATATCAGTTTGAGAGGTATGTGCATTCCTTACACCCTATGTTGGGATAATTACAGCCAAACCCTATATTTCCCTAATGAGGCTTAAATGATCCCTAAAACTTCTATTCTTGAATCCTAATGGTGTTCATGCCTCAAATCAGATTATAATTTCTTATTGTTTGGTTCTTATACCCCACTGCCATGCTTATTGAATATTATGACTACTCTTTCCATGCCAACTTTTCTAGCATGTATATTTATGTTCTATTTAATTTAAAGTAGTGGTACTTATGTACATCCACCCACAGAGGGCATGTATTTAATCGCCCTGGGGAATGTTTTTTTATTCTCCCCTATATAATTGTTTCAGTGACTGCGAATGTCTTATTCTCCCCTCACCTATAGGTTAGAGGTTCTGTAGGTGCCTCAACCCTACTTAGTTAGGTAGACATAAATATCTTACATGCAAATCTTTTTTAATATAATTGTTAATGGCAAGTTTCTTTTGAATATAGCCTCATACTCTTGTTATCTTCATCTTATGATGAACCCTAGCTTGTTCTTATTTGCTTTACTTATCTTGTTATCCTAGACTAGTTTTATGACACATACCTTGTTTTCTTTCCCCTTTTGCTGGGTGCTTTTCCAACCACCCAAGTGCTAGTCCTAAGCAAGGAGAAGGACAAGTTTGAAGGAAGTCATCTCAGGAGTAGATCTCAAGCTATCTAAAAGGATGTCTAGGTTGCTATAGTTAGATCCTTTTCTCTTATCTTTTTCTTATGGGAACAATCATGTAATGAACAATGTAAGCCATGTAATAGGCTTAGTACTTTTATTTCCGCTTCTATTGAAATTTTATAATGTATCTGGTGCATGCTTATTTACTTAGAATATTGTACATGCATCCCTCAATATCTTTTTTGTTTCTAAAAAGATGGATATTTTGTACTTACTTTAAATTTTAGTAAGGAGGTGATCTCGCCTCTTTACAGGTCTTCTATAACTGCAAGAAGGAGGGCCATTTCATCACCACGTTCCTGACTCCATCCATCTTTGGTAATCCTACAATAGGTGCTCCACCCCCTTAGGGACACCGTAATGCCAGAGTATTCACAGTGACTATAGAAGAAGCCAAGGCAAATCCCAACCAGTTTATTGAAGGTAACCTAAATTCTTTTCATATATCTAATATCTATTTCAGTACCTTCAAATTATTCATAACATAATTATCATGTGTAGGCTTTCTATTCTTAAATTATAATCATGTTCAAGCTTTATTCGATTCTAGATCAACAAACACATTCATTTCTCAAAATCTGGCATCTATGTTACATTTACACATAAGAGACTTGGGATATATTCTTGATGTGTCAACTCTTAGTGGAAAAATACTTACTACATTATATAAAATTGATGTCCTACCTCTAGAATTCAAAAATCATTATATACCGTATGAATTCATCCTCTTAACTGTAGAAGACTTCGATATTATACTTGGTATGTATTTTTGAAACAAGTATCATGCTCAGATTGACTTTAGAAACAAGATGGTAGTCCACTCTCAACCCCATTCACTACAAAAAAATGGTCTTTAACTACAAAAAAAATTTGTAGCAAAAACCCCATATTTTGTAGCTAAAGGCTTTAACTACATATTTCTTTACATATACAAATTATAGTATATGCTCGTATAGCTAAAGCCTTTAGCTATATTTTTTAAATATGTAGTTAGACAATCCTTTTGCTACAAATTCATATGTAGTCAGAAGCGCAGCTAGATATTGTCCTTACATATTTAAATGTAAGTGTAATTATAGCTAAATGTATCACTACAATTGCATATATAGTCAGTATATAGCAAAAAGATGAAGTTAATACATTTTATATGTAGTTAATGTGCAGGGAAAGGCATTATTTGTATATATATTTACATGTGTGTGTAATTGGATTATGCATCTAGCTACATATGTAGTATTTTTTATTACACATACATATAAGCATAGTTAGATTATTCATATATTGCGTAATTTGTTAGTATAGAAGCTCTTTTAGTAACAAAATTATAGTAGTTAGACCTAGTTATGCTCATTATGCCAACAATCTCACTTTCATTTATATTGAAACTTCAAATGTACATGGGGAGTACGTATACCTTGCCCCTATTACACAATGAGTTAAAAGAAAAGGATATACATATATTAGTGATTCAATGAGGCCTAGACACAACTTGATAAAAGAGTATGTATCTTTCTTGTCCAGTTTTGGCATCCTTATCATCTTCTCCTTTATTCAATGAGTTGGCAATTGGATGGGTACTTGTTGTTGCACCATCATGTAGAAGAACATGTATTGGATAAAAATTTACAGACATGGGTCTCATCTTTTGAAGGAGATATAATGCAATGATTATCATTGCACTAGATAGAACTTGAGTCTCATATTCTGAAGGAAATATTGTTGCTCAAAGCGGCTTACTCCAAAGATACATACATCTTTACTTTTGATGCATATAAAGTAGCCTTAGCGTGGTAACCATTGAAATTCACATGATTGACTTCAACGAAAGGAAGGAATGATCCAGTTGTCCAAAAGTGACCATGCAAAAGAAGGATCAACCTGTAAAAATAATCATATTGTTATGATATCCAAGAAAAAAATGACAATAAAGCATCATCTTGCATAAAAGGGGAATATAAAGAAAAGGACCCATAAGATATCTGTATTGAAGCACCTAAGAGATGGAGAAGGAATTGTAACATGCAACGTCACAAGAATGTTATTACAATTCTGATGCCCATTCATGCTAGGACCAAGAAGATCATCTGTTGGAAAAGAGGACATATCCTAGGAGCCTGCTACACACTTGGTAAATGTAGATCAAGAAAACCTAGACTAGGGGTGCATTATTCTAGATGATTCAAAAACCCTGTAAAACATCCAGCGTGGAGGCCTAATAGAGAATGATACTATGACCATACTATTTGCCAAAGAAAACTAAAAAGAGACTTATTAAAAGGTCTATGTGGAACATTTATAACTCCTTGTTAATACTAAAGATGATAAATGCATGCGACCTATCATTTAAAATTGAATTTGAGCCCCCCTTCTGGGTACGATTCTACAATATTGATCCCACTCAACTACAGATTTGATGAATCTCTTGAACTCATTTCTCACAAGGTAGGTAAGATCCTAGAGACTGAAAGCACCTTTTGGAGTATAGCACAAAAGGCAAAAATCATCATAAGCATCAACAAAACTCTCAAGACATATAATAAAGTGCAAGACATGCAAGGGAGAATTAAAGAAGTGGACCAGAGATATGAAGGACTACCTGCATTCAGTGGTAGATGTGGAACGTCCTTCTATTCCACAAAGGAGCTTCTGAGTTCAACATCCTTCTTAAGGAAGTTTCTTGTCCAAATGATCCTAGAAAAGATATATCTTGTGATTACTATAGTGTGTGTCCATATAAAAAATAAAGGCATAGGGATACAAGCAATAGGTTTCATACAATGGATATGTCATTGGGGATAGGGATGGAACTGGAGAGAAATAGGTGAGCCATGCATCCATGTGGTGAGCCACAAATTCAATTCATTAAAGAGGAAAAGTAGGTGGCATCAGCTTTAGGCTTTAGTTGACATGTATCCCAGCTTTGATTTGCTCCCAAGACACCACCCGCCATCACAAATGGAAAAGAATTTTCCCTATCTGCAAATTTTTCACACTAAATAGTTCAATAGTGAAGGCTTGAATGTAAAATAATTAGCATTTGATCAGAGATGTCTCCAAGATGTCGTAAATGTAAATACATATAGTCAAATTAGTTGCATACCTTTACCAAAAAAATCCCAGTCATTCTACAGTAGCTTCCACATTGGCAATAAGTTCAAAGACAAATCATGTAAGATTATGTCTGCAACATGAACAACAGCTTTAGCACACCAAACAACAATCAAAATGACAACAATATGAGCCTAAGAAGGATCTGCATATATCGACATGTTGTCTAGAAACAAGGACTTTCAATTGCTTATGGAAGAATGAGTTTTGAAGATAACTTTGCTTGGAATGGACAGAAGCAAAATTTCTAAAAGCATGCAAAGTTGTTAACTCTTAGTAGGTCAGTTGGATAGTGATATAATCATAGTAGCACTACACAAACACATGATGAAAACAAAATGAATAATGATTCACGAAATGAATTAAAGATGTGACAACAATCCAACAGGAGATGGATCAATTCATATAAGATAAATCTTAGGAGTTCAAGAAATAGGGAGAGAAACTAGCTGCATTCAAATAAGATATATCTTAGGAATTAAAACTTCCTTCGAAGCTAGAGTTACTCCCACAATAGTCCAGTTGATATGCTAGTGCATGGTAGCTTCAAATGAATATAAGTATTACAAAGGTCCTACAGATGTACCATGTTGAACTCAATCTATAATTCAAGAAATATTGACAAGATAGTGAATAATAGATGCCATGTGGAATAGAGATATTACAAAAGATTTTCTTCTTTACTTCTACACAGATTAAAGCAACACCCTTAGACTTATTTTATACATGATGGCAACAAGTATCCAAGATGTAAACAAACACCCACTCGACAAAATGTGTTTGCTTAAAATTGTCAAGGTGAGCTTTGAGGTATAATAGAGGTTAGGAGTTTGAGGGTTCTCAGCCAAATATCACACACTCACCTAGCCCATGCACACTTTGTTGGCCAAAAGGGAGTTCTCTATGACTAAGAAAAAGCTTTCAAAGCCCCAATCACCATTTAAAGAATATATTGATAGATTTTCATCATTGTAGCATACGTAGTTTAAGTCAGCTTCTTGCACATGTAAGGGAGATCCACAAAGGGAGTAATCCATGTTGCTCCCAAATCCCTTCTTAACACTACAGAAGCCAACCTATAAGAAAAATACATACCTAGTATATTACCCATTATTTACTAGGTTAGCTAGTCTTAATGTTTTCCTCATTGCTATCCTTTATTTACAAGAATTTAAAAATGCAAATCATTAATCATTCACCTACAAAGGATAGGAAATTTATCATGAAGCCCTAGAAATGTATCATCTTATCAATTCCCTAAGACAAAATACTATAATAACCATCATTTTAGTTTAAGACAACACTATCATAGATATATGATAAAAATTGTTGGATTTTGGCAGTTTTCTTATACTAAAATAATGGTTGTGCCAACATGTTCTATGCATGATTAAGGCATCTATAGTAGTATGAAAAAATATTCTAGGTAAATGATCAGTCAAGAACATACCAAAGTTTTAACCAAAAACAAATGGAAGATAGCTTATCGCTTTGTTTTGAAGGGTATCTGACTGTTATCTATAATATGGAATTGTAAGGAGGGAGTTCAAGATACGTTAGACTAGAAAAATCATAATCTAGAGTTTGTAGTTGAATACAAAAAACCAAATGTAACTTCAATGATTTAAAAAGCTAGTATTAACTATTACATGTAAAAGACTGGTATAAACCAGTAAAAACTAGTAAATTTTCTCACCAATAGTTTCTATAAGAAATAAGCTAGTGTATGTATCCATTGACAAATTCTTGATATCTATAAACAACACAAATGTAATTTATATTATTATAAAAACATCATAAATAGCCCCATTCCCCTACCAAGGCAAACTCACACACAACATTTAGTGAAGGATAAACTACAGACCTATCAACAAAAATGGTTTGTTGATCCCTGAGGTAATGGGATGCCAAGTTTTAGTTCCCCATGAGAAACTAAGTAGACACATTCAACTGGGAAGGCCTCTACTAGAGAAATATGACTATTTGGCTTGTGAGTTAACACAGTCAAGAGTTGTTCCAATTGAGATCTTCTGGATAAATCATTTTGCACACATCATTAAAATAAAACTAGAGACTATCAAATCATCACAATGTAGAGAGGGAAGAAAGTGAAAGGAAAAGGAGGTACAATCACAAGATCATAGAGCCCTCTGAGTCATGGCTACCATCACAACCTAGCTGAGTAGAAATTGTAATTCTAGGTTTTTAAACTGACATCCCCTGCACATTAAAAATTCCTGGACCGATATGTCTAGACTGGATTTTTTAAACGGAACCAACCAGAAGTGGAACACATCACGTGAGCGGTGCAAACTGATAAAAAATTGTATAGATAATAATAAGAGAAAACAAATTGTTGTGAGATGCCTTTTCATGGTCTTGTGGACATAGATGAATACTCCATGGGGAAAAAAGAAAAATGTCAATATGTAAATCAAACATTAAGAGACCGCCTAAGAAAACACTTAGGTAATAAAAAAACATTGTGAGGTCATTTCAAAACACATCAACAGAGTAAGGGACAATTGGACTACTAAGTGGGTTGCACCCATGTCACTGGCTCTTCTTACCACATTCCTACTGAAGGTGATTTACAAAGTGTTGTGTAATGAATAAAATTACCTTTGTGTTCATGAGAAATTAGGTAGTGCAATAAATAAAATCCTTTAAGGTACTGAAATCAACCAAACTAACTTATTCTCTTTCTAGGAGAGTGATTATTATTAATGCCTATTTTTATCACCAATGGATAGGCAGCAACAGATGGGAAGAGTGAAAGGGGTTCTTGTTATATTGGGATACCAGCTCATATTCTAATTATCTTTTTTAGTCTACCTTGGCGTATATAAGAATATTATGTAGATTCCTAAAGCTTGCAAATATGGTTATTTGGTGGAGTTGGTTTTTGTTCCACTAATACATAAATTCTCAAGTGGTTTCCTACCTTAAGATATTGCTCCCCACCCTCAGATTCCTTATCTCACTCATGCCCAGCTACCAATCAAAACCAATGTCACCTATGATTGGGATCCCTCGTCTTGGCATCATCCAATAACACCATTCTTGGCTAGCCCCACTGCTGATCACAAACTCCCGATGTGGTACAAAAATGGCACCCAACATCCATATGTCCCATAAGCCAAAACCTATTTCCTTCTACAAACATTGAAGTTCATTTCCTCTCTCCCTACTGATGCCTACAAAACATGAGCCCCACACTCTGAAAAAACACCGCTTCTATAATAGGAAGGGAGGGAAGACACATGACTACATGAACCATTGGTCTAGTACCATCCAACCTCCAACATACCAACCAATTCACAACCCACGTTCACAGCCACATCCATCACTGCTTTCACATAACTCCATATTTACAACCATCTCTCACCACCACCTCTCTCGCCACATTACCAAATACCTTTTCCATTTAAAACCACCTTTCACATAACTCCACATTCATTGCCCTTACCATCATCCACACAAACCTAGATTCATATTTTATAGTGTTGTAATATAGGTACCTAAGCCAGGAGCATCCCACTGGATGTCCATCTTTAGGTTCCTGTGTTGATGAGAAATAGAGGTACCTACACCCAGAAGTCCCAACCCAGAAAGAAACACAAAAATATGAACACATCAAAAATCACTGGGACGATGATAGCATAGTTAATAGGACATATAAACCTCGATAAAAACAAACAATACATAAACTTGACAGCCCTGAAATATATATTGTAGTTCATCTTCAGACTAACAACACGACAAAGGTAAAAAAAGAAGCAACTGATTATTTATTCAATAATAATCATGGTGGGCTCACAAAGTAAGCAATGACTTTAGAGGGAAATGGATTTGTTTATTCAGTGAGTAAAATAGGTTACAGGATAGTCTCTAATATAGCTACTGAGAGTAGAGACATAAGTACAAGTGAGCAATATGGGACTAAAAGTAAAATAGTAAACCAACAAGTAAATAACACAGTAACACAATATATCTATACTCCCCCTCAAGCTGGAGCGTAGATGTCAAACAAGCTCAGCTTGTCAATTAGAGTCTAAAACTGAGCTTTAGGCAAGATCTTAGTGAAGATATCCACAAGCTACTTGTCAGTGCCAATATATGGAGTGCAGATATGTCAAGATAGAACTGTCTCTTGAACAAAATGACAATCAACCTCAATATGCTTCATGTGTTCATGAAACGTGGGGTTTCTCGCAATAAAAATCGAGGCTTTTTTGTCACAAAACATAGGAATGGGACTAGAATAAGCAATGTCAAACTCTTGAAGAAGGCCACATACCCATAGAAGCTCACATGTAGTATGAGCCATGGTTCTATATTCGGCCTCGACACTGGATCTAGCAACCACAGTTTGCTTTTTGTTCCTCCAGGTGACTAGGCTACCTCCTACAAAGGTATAGTATCCAAAAGTGGACTTTCGATCAGATCGACTTCCTGCATAGTCAGAATCAGAAAATGCAGATAGATTGCAATGGCCATGCTTTTTATACAGAAGACTTTTCCCTAGAAATCTTTTAAGATATCGTAGGATGTGACACATAGTGTCCCAGTGGCATTGTCAGGGTACCAGCTTATGAATCCCACAATAGCTGCTAGGTCATCCCTAGTGACTGTAAGGTAGATAAGCTTTCCTATCAGCCTCTGGAACTGGTGACGATCATCATAAGGTGGAGAGATATCATCATCCCAATCCATGTTGGGATCTAGAGGAGTATTGGCTGGCTTGCAACCCAGCATGCCCGTTTCCAACAATAAATCCAGAATATATTTTCTTTGTGAAAGGCAGATTCCTACAGATGATCTAGCAACTTCAATACCTAGAAAATATCGCAGTTTGCCAAGATCCTTGGTGATGAAGTGTTGTGCCAAATAATGTTTGGTTGCCTAGATACCTGCATTATTACTTCCAGATAAAACAATATCATCTACATATACAATCAGAATAACAAGCCATGTTGCTGACTTACGAATAAATACAAAATGATCAGATTGTGATCGTTGAAAGCCAAAAGTAATTAAGATCTGACTGAGTTTATCAAACCGGGCATGCGGGCTCTGCTTAGGACCATAGATGGGCTTTCGGAGTTTACATATTTTGATGCAGACTCCCCTTGAGCAACAAATCCCACCGGTTGCTCCACGTATACCTCTTCCTGAAGATCCCCATAGAGAATAGCATTTTTTACATCAAGTTGATACAGAGTCCAGTCTTTATTTACGACAATAGAAATTAGAATAAGAACATAATTCAAGCATGCAACTGGTGAAAAGGTCTCAAAGTAGTCAACCTCGTATGTCTGTGTGTAACTTTTTGCAACTAATCTGGCTTTCAGGCATTCAATGGTACCATCCATCTGATATTTAATTGTAAATATCCAATGGCAGCCAACAGTATGGCACAAAGAGGTACGATCAACCAGATCCCAGGTCTGATGATCACAGAGTGCATGCATTTCTTATTCCATAGCATGTTTCCAGCAGGAATGCGAAGGGCCTCTTCGGCTGATTTAGGAATTGTCACAGTAGACAAAACAGAATTGAAGCAAGCAAAGCTACCACAGAGATTGTCAGATGAACATAAATTACCCATAGGATGCTTAGTACATGTTCGAACACCTTTGCGTAAACTGATAGGAAGATATAGGTTAGAAAATACCTCAGTGGATGGTGGATCAATGGCAAACACAGAATTTGGTTTGGTCGGGGCTTCAGAAGCATTCTGGGTCTCCTTTTTAGCCAAGTTTATTAAAATTTCAAAAACTCACCTGGGATTCTCCTGATGAGAGTAGAGATGGGACAGTTGATCCCACATAGCCTTAGCATCATGAAGGCATAGAAGTGATTGGCTAATCTAGGGCTTTGTACTGTTGAGGATCCAAGACATGATGTTGGAGTCATTCTTGGACCATTGTGCATAGATTTGTCTGGTTTTGTCATCCACATCAGCAGTAGGAACTACAGGAGGCTCAGTCGTAAGATGGTGATACCGGCCTTGTGCTTTGACATATAGAACAAATGACGTCGACCACAGATGATAGTTGTAGCCACATTCGAGCTTCACCGTGGTGACACACAAAGAGCGGGGAGGCTCAAATAAGACCATGGAAGAGACAGTAGTTGGCACAGCAGCAGAGTAGATCAGAGACCCACAAAGGGGCAGATAACTGCAGCATAGTAGATCAGAGACCCACAAAGGGGCAGATAACAGCAGCAGGGATCTGACGGGTCTATTCAGAAAACCCGTATAGGGTAGAATATGCATATATAGAGAGAAACCTATGTCGTCATGAGGAAAAATCAATGTTCCTTCAAGAGGTGCAGGCAGAGACGATGGTGAGACGAAAGACTCTCAACTTAGTCGACCAGTGGATGTCCGAACTTGGATGTGAAGATCACCTAGACGTACAGGGAGAGGAGAGGTAAAAACCAATGGTAGTCGGAGCAGGGATGGGAAGAGGAGGAGCCGAAGGGGAGGAGGCTTGGAGGGTGGAGGGAGGAGGCTGCGGGGGGTGGGGAAGGGGTGGGGCGATGGGTGGGGAAGGGTTGGGGGGCGGCAACAGCTAAAGGAGGGGAGGGGAGGGGTCTGCGGTGCGGGAAGGGGGGGCTGGTTTTCTTACGTCACTACAGACGGATGGGTGGGGAAAAAGAGACCTGCTCTTGATACCATCTAGAGGGAAATGGATTTGTTTATTCAGTGAGTAAAACAGGTTACAGGATAGTCTCTAATATAGCTATTGAGAGTAGAGACATAAGTACAAGTGAGCAATATGGGACTACAAGTAAAATAGTAAACCTACAAGTAAATAACACACTAACACAGTATATCTATAATGACAATACCAAGGATGATGTTACGGATTGGCAAAGTTAATATAAACAAAGAAAACACTAATACATATTGAGGTGTGATGAAGCATATACATTTTATGAGGCTTACTACAGCCAACTTATGTTCATAAGTACATGACTTGTCATTTGAATTATAGCAAAACCATCCATACAATTAATTTTTGATCCTTGATTAAGGTTTTAATCAATTAAAACAATCCAGTTCACATGTTATAATATGAAAGACATACAATTAAAGCTATTGTAGTCACTACAGGAGATATGCAATTTATAGAATTAAAAGTTTACTATCACAAAATGTGCTTGATGATCTATTCAGGTTGAAGGGCTTAAAAAGACTATGGGATCTGGATACATTCATTAAAAACCTTGAATTTACATGGATGGATTAATGGGATGTTGATGCAAATGATCAACAATGACTATTTACTTCTAGATGTTTAGATGTATCTTAATTTAAATCTGAAATATATGATGTAGATCATTCAACTAGGTGTGGATGGTTGTGACCATTTTGGAATTAATAGGGTGACTGACTATAGGGATCGTGCTCTGACATTTGGATCATATGATTATGGATCTTGTCTGGAAACTTTCCAAATTATTGATTATGAATTCTAAGAATTTTATTACCAAAGGATCTAAGTGTAATCATTTAGTTGACTTTCTAGTTCAGTCCTGAGTCAATATTGGTGTATGAGAGTTGACTAGTTTGTTATGTCATCTTCATAACTAGCCATGTATATGGTGGCCAGATAACTTTTTGAAAATTCTTCATTTTTGAAATCAAGAAATATAGTTCTTTTTTATCATGAGCTAAGATAACAGTAGGGAATTTCTATATTTAGGAAATGAAATGGATAACTTAAAGTGGGTTAGTTATGGCATATAGATAATATCCCCAATATTACCTAATTGTCTTGGATAAATTCTGCTGACTTGTTGAACCTGTAATTTTTCTTCAAAGTGACTTTTCTCAACATGTGTATGAGTTGTTTGAATGTGCACGTCATTACATGGATTCAATAGGTGCATTCCTATATGAATATGAATTTCCACTAACGCCTATCCAACAAATGCAAGTTCTTGACGACAAATCAACAAATAGAGTCATGGAATATATTGACAGATAATTGATATCAAGTTGAACACACAACAACAAGTTGGAAGAGACCACATTCAGTACTTAGGAGCATGTGGGTAAAGGTAGAGTGCAGCAAAGTCAATAAGTCTCTTCTAAGTTCATCAGAATACATGTATAAGTAAAATTCAAAGTAAAGCCATATGTAATTACTCGATAGGCATAATTAGATTTTTTGTGCATACTTGAAGAGCAAGTGACAACCAATGACTAGATATAGCAATAGCACCTAAAGAATGAAGATATACCAATAGGTAGTCTCTTGATATATATTGTTATTATTCAACACGGGATAATGCCTTCCCTAAATTCATCGAAAGCCTTGGTTGGAGAAAGCCAGTCCCCCATGTGTGTTATCTTCCTAAGAATGAACCCCACCTAGAAGGTAAATTTGCACAGTAAATAAGTTACAGGTCAATAATATTTTTTTAAGAATAAGGCACATCATAAAAATGCATATATTTGTAGGTCCCATCTTATTCAATCATAAGTTGTGTTCTAACATGCAAGCTTCATTGACAAGTAATGACTAATATTCAAGACCATTTCTACCCTTAAGAGTATAAAATTTAGAATATTTATTAGTTTCTCGATCAACATAATTATGATGGAACTTCTTAAAATGTTACTTCAAAAAAATGATAGTGCCTTCTGTGCGATTGTCATTGGTTTCGAGGCTACTTGTAGGTAGATTACCTAATTCATGGCTCTGAATAGATTTTTGGTCTTTCTGTGACCTGCATGCTACAGTTGCATCGAGGAGTAGTGGAATGAGGATAAGAGTATAACTGCATAGTCATCAATCAAGGTATTAGAAAATGTCAAGCTTTACACTACTAGCTGTTGGTATGTATGCCCTGAGAGCCAATCATGGGATGATTGGTGGGATACATTAAGATTGATTTGATAAACATCAAAGGCAAGCTTGCAATTCATTTTGGTTTAGTCATTTGAGATAGTGATAGAACAGAATTAATGTCTAGAGAATGACAGTACTCAATGACGTATGCCTTCAGGTTCATGACCTGAACGATGAGATCATACAGATGCTAAGAGTTTATACATTCTTGTTATGTCCCTAGTCAGATGTCATTGTGGAAGGTAGATAGACAACAATGACACACAAGACTAGATTGTGGTGTTGGTTGATGACATAATCTCATTAGTCATGATATAGAGATATCAAACCAAACACATAGGTACTTGTTAGAGAACAAGTGTACCAGACAGACCCACCATGAGTTTGACACATGGAACCATGAGATGGTAGTCACAGTCAGTACTCACAGTGATGGTGGTGAGTGTGATTCTTTGATCTGAAATCACTACACTCAACACATGTCGTTGGGCACACTTTGACATCATCAAACACAGTCCTGAAACATGGGTTGTTATAAAGGTGATGATTGGGTGGCTTTGACACATGGGGCTTTTGAGGGGTGAGTGATAGATATGGGATTTGTCCCTCCTGAGGGAGTTTGATATCCAAGGCCACTTGATGAGTCGGATTGAGATAGACATGCGCACACATGTGTGAATCAGTATGTGATATTGATGTCATACATATCTCGTTCAATCTACTCTGAGATCAAGAAAGTGAATGAACATTGACAGGATGACTGTTCCATGCCTCGAGTTCATTCGGGATATCAGTGACAAAGGAATTATACATTCGATGTAACACCATTCACGGATTGTAGGATGAAAGTTGTTCTCCAACTTTCTACTTTCACTTGGGTAGCACTGATGTGTGACTAGGCACCGCTCTTTGCTTGTGAAGTCATAAATGTTATGGACTTTCACTGCCAATGTGAAATGGACCTGCAGGGTCACACACATAGGATTTAACCTGGAAGAGGAGTTTTGTCCACAAAGCAATGTTTAGATTGATTACTAAAGTAGTTTAGTAGTTCAATTAAACACTCAATCAGTCGATGGCTCAATATCATATGGTTCAAGGTGTTGGACGCATTGATTGGAGTATCAGATTGATTGAAATCGCAATTGACTGATTTTGCCCAACCTGTGCTCCCAACCGATCAGCTCATGTGATGAACCGGTCGGCTAAGGTTGCTGAACCGGTCGGCTGGAGTGTCCAGGCTGATTGGCTCATACCCAGGTTGAAACGACTGGTTCAAGAGTTGAACCGATCGGCTCAACTGGTGCAACCGACCAGTTGGGAAAATCATGTTGGCAAGAATTTTCCTTTGGTTTCAAATTGCCCAATTTGATTGGGAATAACATTGGTATTCGATACCAATTGAGAATGAAACAAGGAAAGTCTTTTTGAGCCGGATTAGGACCATGAACCGATCGGTTCAGGGCACCAACTGATCGGTTGGAGTGCCCCAAACGATCAGCTCAGGTCCAACCGATCGGCTCAATGGCCGAACCGATCGGTTCAGTTGTGAACTGATCATTTCAAGTTGCGAACTAGTTGCTTTTTGTGGAAAATTCTTGAACCCTTCTACTCCTTCTTTAGTCCCATATTTCCAGGGCAAGAGAACCCTGTCCCATGACCCTCCTATATATATTCGGGTATTGGGGGCTTCTCATGGTACACTTCAGTGCAACCAGTTGCTCTGTAAAGTTGTCCTTCTCTCTGGTTTTGGTAACTGAGAGAGAGCCCGAGCAAGTGCTTCCTGCAAAAGGGAGGTGCAGCAAGGGAAAGACAACTGAAGTTGCAACTGGAGGCAGGAGAGTGTTTTGGCGACTAGTACGTCAACAGGAGGGTGCGACTCCTTCCACTTCCTTGTGGGACAAGGAGTGTGGAGTTCCAGGTGGTCCGTGTGGACTACTACAGAGGCGGGAGGACACTACCGCTTAGGAGGACAACTGTCATCTGACAGTCCGATAGAAGGAGGAGTTGTCAGTCCCTGTGCGACCAGGAGCTGCACAGATGCCGTCCAAGACCGGTGCTGAAGATAGCGCACTGCGCGAGGTATTGTTTCCGAGCAAGCCTCGGGACAAGGTATGATTCCACAAACCATCTGTTCCTATTATATAGACGTTGACGCATTTCCTCGGTATGGGTTGGGGAGAAACTTTTTTTTGTTTCCGCTACCTTCTTTGTCTCCCCTAAAACCCCACAGTGGTATCAGAGCCACGTCAACTGCTCTATATTTTAGGAATATCGATATGATCGATTTTGGTTTGTCGCCTTTATTTATTGCATGCGATGCGAATAATATCGGCTTTATGCATGTCCAATCCTAAATCCACAAATCCCAATTACATATATGATACGTATTATTAATGCACTCGATACGCGTCGCCCTTAAACGAGTTTCTTGGTGGATGTGTGTAGCGTGATTATGGCCTATAAACCCCTATCTGTGTGTGGTTGTTTGTGGTTTCTTGCATCTCGGTCTGCGCACCGATCTTCCCTCTCTTATTCCTAATGTAACTCGAAATAATTCGAGATTCTTTCCTACCTTTGCTCCCCCCGAATGTAACTCGGGGTTTTCCTTTTTAAAGCAATGTATAAATAGGATAGATTTTATTTCCTGTTATGTCAAAGACCGGCAGACATCAAAACGACAGCTGAAACGATCAGTTCAAGGCGTGAACCGATCGGTTGATGCTCTAGACGATCAGTTCAAGGAGTGAACCGATCGGTTGATGACCGTTCGAGGAGCGAGACGAGCGGGTGGCGGACATGATGAGATGCACGATGTCCAGGCGAACCGATCGGTTGGAGGAGCCAATCGATCGGTTGGTGGCACCCAGACGACCGGCTGGAGAGTACAGATCATTTATATGATGAGTTGATCAACTCGGATGGCAAGGCACAGATGTTCATCTTGTACAGGTTGCATGTGATGTTGACCTAGATGACCGTGATTCCTCTTGGCTCGAGGAATCACATTAGGATGGCCATAATCATCGCTTTTTATCATTTGTGCCTGTTTTCTGTGGGATATAGCATGTATATGATACGTACTATATATTGTGGTGATTGGATATGTATATGTATATAAAAACCAAATCCCTCATTAAAATATTAAGTTTTAGATGCCTTCCAAATGTGACACATGTGAAAAGCTTGATCGACCAAGTGTGGGCACGCCCAAGCGTGGTGCACCGTCTATCTCATGGAAGCGTGAAGGATGAATGTGTGGGTCTACCCAAACAGGGTGCATATTCATCGTGTTTGCTTTGGGTCGGACTTAACAAGGTGACCTAGATAGGATCTAGCGCCTTGAGGCATGGAGATGATCATTGCAAGGAGTTGTATATGACATCTTATCAAGAGTTGCATATGATGCAATTGGCAAAAGTTACCTACCTGAGAGATCTATGTTGTGGGTGACATCCCAAGCTGGTCCATGACTTGGAGGATTTCAGGATCTTGCCCACTAGAAGGTTGTACGCTGCAATTTTCCGAATTGATGGTGAGGGCTATCAATTTGAAGTAAAATAGTGGGAGCGATAATTAATTAAAGGCCTAATTTTTATCGTCAACTTTTCAAATCAATCAAACAAGTCAAAAAGAGTTTTGGACTAAAATTGCATATATTTCCATTTGTTAAAATAAATGGTTAATCAACAAATCACTTTATTTGTGATCGGTCTTTTGAGACCAACAAATTAATTGGGAATAATTCCACGACTGGTTAGGATGATGAGAAGTGTTCTCAATCAAAGAGTGAAAGCTCTAAGTCCTAATTATACCAGAACCAGATGAACTCAATCCCACCACATCAATGGCTGAAAGTATACTTATGGAAGCATACCGAGGATGACATTGATAAGGAGTGCTTGATGTTGTAGAGACAACATGAGACATATGATGTCTCCAAGACACTGTCCTAGTATGTCATGACAGAAGGAGATCCAGTAAGGTATTTACACACTCAATGTGATTGGGTATGTGGAAAGACCTAACTAAAAGGATTCCATCTGAGCCAAGAGTTGGCTATTGGTATGATACTGCAAATGTTGCGAGAATCATAAAATTCATGATAAGCTACAACATGAACAACTTTGACAAGCGTCGATAGAGTTGTTGGACATGTTGAGGATAGTAGAGGCAAAGATGAAGAAAGACAAACCATAATCTTTGATGTGATCAAAGAAAAAGGTAATTCTTATTGGCAAGGACAAGGGCAAAGAAAAGAAGTGTTCTGATGCTAGCCAGCAATCCAAGCCATCTTCAGCCTCAAGGCACATGGGGAAAGGGTGTATGAGGGAATTTCCCTCTATATCTGGAAGAACAAAAGAAGATGAAGGAGGGGATGGAGATCTCCACCTAAGGTATCATGAAATGAACCGCTTCTTTATCTGAGGTATATGATACCAAGATATGGATCTATCATATATGATATGCAAGATCCGCAAAGAAGTGATGGCCTTTGTGAAAGGACCAAGAAAGAAGTACCCATCATTGGAGCAAGTGTTGCTGCCATAGATAGGAGTATCTTTCAGTTTATTTCAGCCTAAAGGGCATGAAATAGAGTTGAGAACTTCTATTTCATATTTGCCAATAGATAGAAACACTTTATTTTGCATATTGTATGACAATGATGGCAATTAATAAAGTTGATGTTTCAAACTTAAAGATATGATCTTTGTGGCAATGCCTTGTTTATCTTGTGATACATGGTATGCATAAGATAAAATGATACCTAAAGTTATTGATAACTCAAACAATCAAATTAGCATCAATCATGAGAAATTCATTTCTAGTTTCCATGTGATGGAAAAAATCTAGACTCTTTTGGTTAGAGAACCAGTAAGAGACATGAATCTCTTGTACATGATTAATCAATCTTCACTAATGGTAGTGGGAGAATGATTATCCAATTAGGTATAATACATGTGATGTATTTACATACCTATTGGAGCAAATGCTAATACTTCAAATGGTGTTTAGAGAAATACCAATATGAATATCTTGAAGTGTTCAAGAATATCATAGATGAAGTACAAATTTGGTAGTGTTAATTCTTGATGAATAAAATACTTGGACCAAATGTTTGAGATCCTTATGAGTGATTATGATAGTGTATCATAGTGAACTCATGATTAAGGCATGGTGATGTCTAAATCAAGAAGGAATCATACTCTAAGGAGTTAGAGAATGATTATCAAAATAACTGAATTCTTCTTAATAAAGAATACCCCACACTAATAAAGGACATTGAGAATCACAAGGAGTTGTGAGTTCTTATATCCTTAACAGATACACCTCAATTATCTATGTGATGAGTTGTTCATATGATGAGTCAACTATCTAGATAAATAGGAGGAACCAAATTTTGAGTTATGGTTTATGACCATTACATTCTAAATGACATCCATGTGAACCATAAGGTATGACCTTGATGGTAGCATTCATTGGATGAAATCCATAAGTGCAAATGAATCTTAAGTGTTAAGATACATGGATAACATTTTGAGAAGGATGATGCTTGTTGATTGCAACTTAATGACTAAGACATTTGGCATATGGATGCTAAAACCGCATTCCTATGAGGAATAAAACAAGGATGTGTACATGACACAACCTATAGGTTTATGAATCCACTAATGCAAATGAAGTCTATAAGTTACAATGGACTAATCAATGTGATTGATTGAGTACAAGAAACTCAAAATTGGATCTTTACTTTGATGATATAGTCAAAGGGTTTGACTGATATGTCAAAGATAAAGAAGGGATCTGTGATTTAGTGGGAGCGTGTTCACATTCCACATGTTGATGTGAAATGGAAATGTTCTGAAATGGAAATCCAAAAGTGGAAATTAACTTTAAGGAAGATAGACATGTTTCCTATGTGATAGGAATAGAGATCTATAGAGATAGTTCTCGAAAAACCTCTTAACCTGAAAAGAGAAAGCATACATTGGCAATCTGTACTGAAATGTTCAGTATGCACAGATTCAGTGGGAGAAAACTAGTCCATGTCACATGGAGTTAGTATCCCAAGGCCAAGTGTCCAATTCTTATGAAGAATGGGAACACTAAGAATAGATATGGATCTATCATGTATGTAATAATCCCATTATCTTGCATGTATGGACATGGCAAGAACAAAATGCATTCATCATGTTGTATGTAGGACATGACAATATGATGTGCTCATCTTGGTAACTCGTATGTGGGACATGACGAGTGGATGTCTGTCTACTTCCAGTAAAGGTTACTGGAACACCATGAGAACTTGATAAGTACTTGTGAAGTACTAGTTCTGTGGTGATGAGGAAGAGTTCGATGTAAAGAGTTACATTGATGCGAACTTCCGAAAGGACAGAAAATTAATCGCAAAATATATATAGGATATATAAAAGTGAAAGTTTGTTGATAATTGGAAGTGTTCCAATAAAACCATTTAAAAGGAAACGTCGAGTATCCGTGTGTTAGAAAACAGCAGTGGATACTATATGGATCTAGAAGTTCATGAGATGAACTTATAGATATTCCGCTCATTGATGACAAGTCTGGAATCCTTGATCATGCAATGTGGCTAAATGTTAGCTAAAGGAATACTAGATCGCATATTACGGCAACTCCATCTCATACGTGTGACGTACAGCGAAGAGATGTGAGACATGCAATTTAAAACTGACTTTGGCAAGGTGTTTCCATTACTCACTATGTTGGCACTAGAGCACAGTAACATGTGGGACATGTTTAAAGATCACTATGAATATGATTCAAAGGTGATTGGCTCGCAGTGCAAGTGGGAGTCTGTTGGTATGTATGCCCTGAGAGCCAATCATGGGATGATTGGTGGGATAAATTAAGATTGATTTGATAAACATTAAAGGCAAGCTTCCAATTCATTCTGGTTCAGTCATTTGAGATAGTGATAGAACATAATGAATGTCTAGAGAATGACAATACTCAATGACGTATGCCTTCAGGTTCATGACCTGAACGATGAGATCATACAGATGCTAAGAGTTTGTACATTCTTGTTATGTCCCTAGACGGATGTCATTGTGGAAGGTAGATAGACAACAATGACACACAAGACTAGATTGTGGTGTTGGTTGATGACAGAATCTCATTAGTCATGATATAGAGATATCAAACCAAACACATAGGTACTTGTTAGAGAACAAGTGTACCGGACAGACCCACTATGAGTTTGACACATGGAACCATGAGATGGTAGTCACAGTCAATACTCACAGTGATGGTGGTGAGTGTGATTCTTTGACCTGAAATCACTACACTCAACACATGTCGTTGGGCACACTTTGACATCATCAAACACAGTCCTGAAACATGGGTTGTTATAAAGGTGATGATTGGGTGGCTTTGACACATGGGGCTTTTGAGGGGTGAGTGATAGATATGGGATTTGTCCCTCCTGAGGGAGTATGATATCCAAGGCCACTTGATGAGTAGGATTGAGATAGGCGTGCGCACGCATGTGTGAATCAGTATGTGATATTGATGTCATACATATCTCGTTCAATCTGCTCTGAGATCAAGAAAGTGAATGAACATTGACAGGTTGACTGTTCCATGCCTCGAGTTCATTCGGGATATCAGTGACAAAGGAATTATATATTCACTGTAACACCATTCACGGATTGTAGGATGAAAGTTGTTCTCCAACTTTCTACTTTCACTTGGGTAGCACTAATGTGTGACTAGGCACCGCTCTTTGCTTGTGAAGTCATAAATGTTATGGACTTTCACTGCCAATGTGAAATGGACCTGCAGGGTCACACACATAGGATTTAACCTGGAAGAGGAGTTTTGTCCACAAAGTAATGTTTAGATTGATTACTAAAGGAGTTTAGTAGTTCAATTAAACACTCAATCAGTCGATGGCTCAATATCATATGGTTCAAGGTGTTGGATGCATTGATTGGAATCGCAATTGACTGATTTTGCCCAACCTGTGCTCCCAACCGATCGGCTCATGTGATGAACCGGTCGGCTGAGGTTGCTAAACCGGTAAGCTGGAGTGTCCAGGCCGATCGGCTCATACCCAGGTTGAAATGACCGGTTCAAGAGTTGAACCGATCGGCTCAACTGGTGCAACCGACCAGTTGGGAAAGTCATGTCGGCAAGAATTTTACTTTGGTTTCAAATTGCCCAATTCGATTGGGAATAACATTGGTATTCGATACCAATTGAGAATGAAACAAGGAAAGTCTTTTTGAGCCGGATTAGGACCATGAACCGATCGGTTCAGGGAACCAACTGATCGGTTGGAGTGCCCCAAACGATCGGCTCAGGGCCAACCGATCGGCTCAATGGCCGAACCGATCGGCTCAATGGCCGAACCGATTGGTTCAGTTGTGAACCGATCATTTCAAGTTGCGAATCGGTTGCTTTTTGTGGAAAATTCTCGAACCCTTCTACTCCTGCTTTAATCCCATATTGCCGGGGCAAGAGAACCCTGTCCCATGACCCTCCTATATATATAGGGGTATTGGGCGCTTCTCATGGTACACTTCAGTGCAACCAGTTGCTCTGTAAAGTTGTCCTTCTCTCTGGTTTTGGTAACCGAGAGAGAGCCCGAGCAAGTGCTTCCCGCAAAAGGGAGGTGCAGCAAGGGAAAGACAATTGCAGTTGCAACTGGAGGTAGGAGAGTGTGTTGGCGACTAGTACGTCAACAGGAGGGTGCTACTCCTTCCACTTCCTTCTGGGACAAGGAGTGTGGAGTTCCAGGTGGTCCGTGTGGACTACTACAGAGGCGGGAGGACACTGCCGCTTAGGTGGACAACTGTCATCCGACAGTCCGGTAGGAGGAGAAGTTGTCAGTCCTGGTGCGACCAGGAGTTGCACAGACGTCGTCCAAGACTGGTGCTGAAGACCACGCACTGCGTGAGGTATTGTCGTCGTGCAAGCCTCGGGACAATGTATGATTCCACAAACCATCCTTTCCTATTATATAGACGTTGATGCATTTCCTCGGTATGGGTTGGGGGAGAAATTTTTTTTTTGTTTCCGCTGCCTTCTTTGTCTCCCCTAAAACCCTACACTAGCTCCTATGAAGTAGTGTAATAAAACTATAATGGAACACTTGAGTAAATCTAGTTGTCACATGGAAATCCATGGCCCCAATTTAAAAGTTGTTGTATTGAGCTTTCTATTTGAAACACTTGTAAGAAATATTCTTCAAATATAACCATTTATTCCAGTACACTTTTTTCAAGAGGAAATTTTAACTAGAAGTTATTGAGATGGTTGATAATAAGAATGAGGTCAATTTAACCACAATTGCTTAGCAGTTGAAGGAAAATTACAAAAAGAATAGTTTATGCATGTTTAGATTACCTAAAGGAATCGTGAGCATGCGTTTCATTAGCTAAAACATGGTCCTGATTCTAAATGACTAGTACATATGTATTTGCAAGTATATAGAAAAACCATAAGTAAAATGTTAAGAATGCGTACATGAGGATTGTTACCTAGGCTTGTCCATATGTATGGTTACCTATCATCACTTGTAGCTCCCAATCATCAGAAGTAGATTGACCTTCAGATTTTAGAGGCTTGATAACTTATGTTAGACAGTCTACAGTCTGGGAAGTATATCAAAGAATGAAGGTCCAAAATTCCAACACATATACTTTAGAGAATTTTATTCCCCATGTTTCCTTATCCAAGATTCATGAACAGGATGCCAAGATCAACTATTGCCACATACCATGTGGAAAACTTCCAAGAAAGTATTGATGATAACATGTAAGCCTAATTTTCAGGACCAAGGAAAATATAACTTTCTGTAGATATTCAAAATGTATATGACTCAGAGAAAAGAAAAGAAAGGAAAACTTTGTAAAATAAAAATGTGAAACATATAAAATATGAAGGGTTTTAATGAGACATGGAAAAATAGGAGATGCCAACATTAGTATTAGTCCTCAAAATGATATTTTCACTGTTAATATATGTGTTGCTTTATTTGTGTTATGTTATTTTCCATTATATCTGGACATTTTTGTAATTATTACTATTCTATAAATAGAAGGGTGCACACATTGTGCAATCCTAAGCTTTCCAAGTCTCATTGTCTTTCACATGGTATCAAAGCGGGCCGATCCACCTTAAACCTAATCCCTCTCTCTCTCCACCAATCCTAGCCGCCACCACACTCTGAAATCTCCTTTTTCCTGCCGATACAGTACTGCTACAGTAGCGCCTCCGCTACAGTAACGCCGTCCACCCCTCCACAGCCCTCCATCCACCTCTAATCCCCTAATAACCTCCATCCTTGTGGCCTAATCCACCACATGCCCCTCCATCTAGCTCCGTTTCTCTTTCTAAAATCTTTGGACAGCCTCGGTAACTTTCCAGTTCTGGCACGTTGACGGCGTAACGAGCTACATCCTCTCTGTCTGTCTGCGCCTCATGGTGGAGTGACTAATCCTCCATATTGGCGTAGGTTTTTTCTCTTCTCTCCTGCCCCTATGTGGGTTTTTTTTACGATACATGCGTGGATCTTCTACATTCTACTACTAGTCCATGTGTTGGACTTCTGCCTCTGACTGCTGACTTCTACTGCCTGTGCCTGACTGCTGTTGTCTGCCTGTAACTCTACGTCTACATCTGTTTCTTCCTGATGGCGTCTATTCATGAAGAGTTGTGACGTCAGGTGACAAGTGTGAAGCTGGATGGGCGAAACTACTAGAACTGGGTGTGCTCTATGCAGATATATGTTAAATCACAAGGAAAAATGTTGCACCTGATGCGAGATCCACCACCCGTGCCTTCTGCAACAGCCGATTCAAAGGATGTGAAAGCGTATGATGATTGGGTGAAGGACGACTCCACAGTCATGACATGGATTATGAATAGTAGTGAGACCAAGATTAGTGTCATACTATTGTACCTGTAGACGGCATAGCAAATGTGGGATCAACTTGCCAGCACATATTCACACAGTCAAAATCCAAAGAAGGTGTTTGATATCAACAAGCAACTCTGCCGTCTGTATTTCTATGATCCTAATCTGATGGATTATTTCTATGCTTTCAAGGGATTGTGGGGGGAGTTGGAAGCCTACCATCCCTTGTCTACTGATCTGGATACTATGCAATGACAGGGACAAGAGTTGCAAGTAGTCCATATCCTCTATGGCTTACTTGATTCCTATGTCGGGGTGGTGGATCAAATTCTCGCCAGTGATCTGCTACCTACTCTTCAGACTGCCTTTCAGAGACTACAATGCTTTCCTACATCGTCATCTGAGACTCCTACTGATACTGGGGATTCGACTGCTTTTGCTGCGATGTCTAGTCATGGTCGTGGCCGTGGATGCAGTCGTTCATATGATGCTCGTCCTCCTCTTGGTACTGGTAGGGGGCGGAATTTTATAGGTCGTAGATCATCCTATGGATCTACTATTGTTGCTTCTCATCCTCAGATTGGCCAACGGTTCTGCAACTTCTGTGGCCGGTCTAATCATGTTGAAGACAAGTGCTGGGAAAAGTATGGTAAACCTGCATGGGCCAATGCAGCCAGTGACACTACCCAGCCTGTTCTGTCTGATGACTTGGGTATTCCATTGCGGATTACATTCGTGATGAGGTGGAGCACCTACTATGTGAGCGTACTGGCTCCTCTTCTCTTACCACTACAAGTGGAGCCCATGCTGCGACCTACTTAGGTTGTGATACTTCCTTCCTCAGTACTCCATCTTCTAATGCTGGTAATACAAAATGGGTTATCGATTCGGGCTCATTGTCTCACATTTCTGGAAATTGAGCTTTATTTAGAAATTTATCTAGACCAGCTACTGCTTCTTATGTCATGCTTGCTGATGGTTCTAAGTCTACCATTTCTGGGGTTGGAGACATTATATCTAAGTTTCTTCTGAAGTCAGCTTTATATGTTCCTCATTTTCCGCTGAATTTATTATCTGTTAGCAAAATCTTACGTAGCCTGCAATGTAGCCTGACCTTTATACCTGGTTCGTGTGTTGTTCTAGACCTTCGCACGAGGACAAAGATTGGTGGGGGGCATGACAGATCTGATGGCCTCTTTTATCTGGATGATCTACCAAGACTGGATAAGGTTGCATTGGCTTCTACTTTATCAGCATTATCTGCATCAGTCTCTGCATTACAATGGCACTACCATCTTGGACACCCTTCTTCTGAAAAACTAAGATATGTCATTTTTAGTGTTGGCACTCATAAGTTTTAGTGTGAATCATGTCAGTTAGGGAAACAGACTAGGGTTGTTTACCCTAAACGTCCTCAGAGTAGTAGCAAAAACTTTTTTGATCTTGTTCATGCTGATGTATGGGGTCCTTGTAATGTGCCTAATTTGTCTGGCTACAAATACTTTTTACTATTTATTGATGATTTCTCTCGAACCACTTGGTTGTTTCTGTTGAAAAGTAGGTTTGAAGTGATGTCTACTATTAAATTCTTTTTTGCTGAGGTGAAAACACAATATGCTCTGCATGTTAAAGTTTTTTGTACTGATAATGCACTTGAGTTTGTCCAAAAAGATGTTGCAATGTTTTGCGTTCTGTTGGCACTTTATATCAAACTTCTTGTGCATATACACCACATCAAAATGGAGTAGCTGAGAGGAAAAATAGACATTTGTTAGAAGTTGCTAGAACTATTATGATGCACTATCATGTATCCAGATTGTTCTGGCCTGAAGCAATATTGACTGCTTGTTTCTTAATTAATCGGATGCCTTCCTCTGTGATTGGAAATAAAGTACCTATCCAAATTCTACAACCTGATGCACCCTTATTTACTGTACCTCCTTGGATTTTTGTCTATACGTGTTTTGTGAGATTGCTTGGTCCTACTCATGATAAATTATATCCCCGTGCGGAGAAATGTATTTTCTTAGGGTATTCTCATACACAAAAAGGATATAGATGCTATAGTCCTACTACAAAGAAATGGTTTATCAGCAGTGATGTTGTCTTCATTGAGAATACCCCTTACTGCTCATCTAGCAGAGATAGTCTGGAGCCTGATATTATTGCATCCGTCTTCCTATTACTACTGAATGTGTGTCTGAGAATTTTGATCAAATGCCACCTAAGAATACAACACCACCTCTTATTGTTTATTAGCACAGGAACATGCCTCCACCTGAACAAGTACCCCCACTCAACACCAATCTCCTCCTCAAGAAGGTCCTGCCACACCTGAGGTAATTTCTGACCTGGATATACCTATTGCTATTAGAAAGGGAACTCATTCCTACACTTTTTCTCCTGTTGTCCGCCTTAATTCAGTCAGAATTCTCTTTCTGTTGCTATTGATCTGGACTGGCCTCTGCTGCAATTAGATGTTAAGAATGTTTTCCTGCATGGTGATCTGCAAGAGGAAGTGTATATGGAGCACCCCCCTGGATTTGTTGCTCAGGTGGAGTCATACAAAGTCTGCAGGTTGAAGAAGTCTATTTATGGGCTCAAACAGAGCCATCGAGCTTGGTTCGATAAATTAAGCAAAATTCTGATTGCTTTTGGTTTTCTGAGATCTCAAGTGGATCATTCTATTTTTACTAAGAAGACCTCTACTGGCATTGTAATTCTTATTGTCTATGTGGATGATATTGTTCTTTCTGGCAGTGACTCTATTACTATTCAGGATACTAAACCCCATCTCTGCAAGCACTTTGCTACTAAAGACTTGGGTAAACCATGGTATTTTCTAGGCATAGAGGTATCCAGAACCTCTAATGCACTAGTGTTGTCTCAGAGGAAATATGTTATAAATCTTTTATAGGAAACTGGTATGCTTGGAGCTAGACCTGCTAACACTCCTCTAGATCCCAATGTCAATTGGGATGATGATTCGTCTCCATCTTTTGTTGATAATAAAAAGTACAGGAGATTGATTGGTAAAATGGTATACTTAACTGTGACTAGAGCTGACATATCTACTTCTGTGGGACTTCTTAGCAGGTACCTAGATAAACCCAGACAGTGCCACTGGGATGCACTATATCATATTCTACGATATCTAAAAAAGTCCTGGCAAGGGACTTCATTATAGGAAAAATGGGAACTTCTCTCTAGAAGGGTATTCTTATTCTGATTATGCAGGGAGTCGGATTGACAGAAAATCCACTTATGGCTATTGTACCTATGTTGGAGGCAATCTAGTCACATGGAGATCCAAGAAACAAAATGTGGTTGCCAGATCTAGTGTTGAAGTTGAATGTAGGTCTATGGCCCATACTGCTTGTGAGCTACTTTGGGTACACTCTCTTCTTGAAGACTTCGATGTTGAGTCTTCTTCTTCTACACCCATGCACTGTGATAATAAAGCTTCTATCTTTATTGCCAACAATCATGTATATCATGAGCGCACTAAGCATATCAAGGTCGACTATCATTTTATTCGGGAATCTATTCTTACTGGAAAGATCTGCACACCTTTTACTCGATCTGAAGACCAGGTTGCTGATATCTTCACCAAACTGCTGCCTAAGAAGCATTTTAGCACTTTGATGGACAAGTTGGGCATGATTGACATCTATGCTCCAACTTGAGGGGGAGTGTTAAAATATGTATTTCTTTATTTGTGTTATGTTATTTTCCATTATATCTGGACCTTTCTATAATTGTTACTTGTCTATAAATAGAAGGGTGCACACATTGTGCAACCCTAAGCTCTTTAAGTCTCATTGTCTTTCACAGTCAAATCTATAAATAAGCACAAAATAGTTGAGATTGGTTCATTATGCATGGTATTATATATATAGATGTCATATAGTGTAGGTGTAGAATTAGGCATTTGATTGGATTATGAGGCTTAGACTCCTCACAATCCCACCTTAAGCTTCATCCTAGATCACATATTTCATTTTCCTCCTAATCACATTTTCTTTTGAGATAGATAAAATATTTCTAAAACTAAGAGAAACTAGAATTGGATGTCAGTAACTCTTATGAATTTCTCAAGAAGTTTGTCATATTGTCCTACACTATGTCCCACATATACATATGCTAGTGTTGTGTCTAGGATGAGAAAAGTTGAACCCATCTACTAAAGAAGTTCATAATATTACAACTAACAACTTGGGCTAGTAATTTTCTAATTTCACCACTCTATTAGAGTACATGTCTAAAATTATAAACTAACTTTCATCATGGGATGATGAATGGAGATCCTAGAGATTCACTCTGTATCAAAGGAAATAAAATGTCATGAGGTATAGCCTAAATATGGCTACGAACTAATAGATAGTGGATGGGGATCATGAAGATTATGTGCTAAATTCATTGTTCATCAAAGAAATAACTTGAGTCATACCACTGATACCTATTACTTCAGCTCTGGAGCCTTAATGGTAGTGGCACCTATGGTATTGAGGCTCTATGACAATGGTAATGGAGACTGGTGAAATGTGTTCACATCATATGAAACTTGATATGATAGAGAAAATGAACTGATAAATCATAAATCAAAACTTTCTATTCTGTCACACGACTTATATCAGGGAAAACTTCTATGTAATTGATAGAAATATTTTTTTGTATTACCTAATCATCATGAATTCATGGAAGGGTTCACCTCTATACTATGATCCCAGAGAACTTACTCCACTGATGGTAGTTATTGAGTGGACTAATAGCAGAAGACAAACATTGTGGGTTTTCATTTACTTATGGACCTAGTGGTTCACTTTGATTTCTCATTGCAACATGTACTCATTGTTAGTGTTTTCCTATATATGATTAATATGTCCATTAAAATGGTATAAAAAATCAACAAAACCCAAGTATGTTTACTTTTCTATTAGCAAAAAGTAAACATTTTCGGTCATGACTACAATACATGACTTAATAAATGAGTCTTCAGGTGGTACCTTAATTGTTGGTGAGAGAGCAGAAGTTTTGTAGAAGAAATATAACTCAGCTTGTTTCAATCTAATTCAAACATTTCTTCTAGAATTGTTTTTCCTTTTCTCTATATGTTAGTTGAGAACTCAAAATATATAGTTTGCATTCCTTTAGAAGAGATTAGAGCACAATATACAACCAGGAAGCAATAGTGTGGCAGGTTGCTAAAGCATATAGAATCTTATGACCTATTGGATATTGTGCTTGTGAATAGGCTAAATATTATTTCACATGAACTTCCCTATAGGAAAAGTTCATGTCTTGACAAACACAATTTTATATCAGGTCGAGGAAGCATCCAATATATGTCCACTACCAACACTCCCTGCAAGTGATTAACCAACAATGAATAGAACATCTAGAGAATATATGACTATATATTGAATCATGTCACCAATAGCTTTATACAACCAATAATTAATTCAAAATTCCTTTCTTTTTGTAGTGAAAGTATGCCAAAACACAAACAATAAACAACTCATGGTTCACTTTACTTGCACCTATTTGTCTAGAGAAATGTGGTTACAAAGACCATTTGAATTCAGATTTTTAGTATTGTGGCAATGTCTTCACAAACACATTGTACAGTAGTTTTGATGCAGCACACATCACAAGAAGAACACAAATTCTTGTCAGCATAAAATTCTTTGATTACACATTTAATATACTATGACCTATTTTGAGTGGGCATGACCACATTAAAGTTTCTAGTGCATTGAATAATGGAGGGATCCTATTGATTATAAATAGATTGGATTAGAAGATTCTATATTTCAATTTGATCATTTGGATTTTTTATGATAAACAACTGATTTCTTTTCTAATTATGTGGAGACAACTCATCAAATATATATTTTGCTAATGACATTGTTGTCAATGCAATGTGGGTTGCTAAGATGGCTGCAAGGATTGACAAATTACTGAATATAATGAATCTAGATCCTTTTCTTAGGAAAGTAAGATTCTTGATAAGTTCTTCAAGTAGAAGTTCATGATACCTTTTGGTACAGTAGCAGTAATAGTTTTACTCTAAAAGACAAGTGCAGCGAAGAAATAGTCTATTTACATGTCAGTCTAGCTAGCTGAACATAGGTAACTGCAAAAGGAAGACTTACCCAAAAGAAAAGGAGAAAAGAGGCCTAATGGTATTCAAAAATCTGATGATATAGAAGATGCCTCATTGTTTTCCAATCCTAGTCCTAGGGAATGCTCTACTGTGTCCACCATCTCTATTGGGAGGGCATTTGTGCCATGACCATATGCTTTTTCAGTATGCTCCATATGAAAATGAGAAGCATTACCACTTTGGCTAGAACAAACTAAGGCTGCTAACTCATTCTAAGATATCTCTCCATTAATATTAGTTCTAGCTCCGATTCATCATTCAAATTATCACTTTAGTAGTTCTTGTTGCCAAATCCAAAAGGATCCTTATTAATATAAGTTGAACAAATATGAATTATGATGAAGATTATATACACTAATGATGATGTGAATTTTTTATCACAACAGTTATTGATGCTCTACTGGAATGCTCAATCATACTGGATGAGGAGAAAAATGATGAGAATAGTACTAGTGATGAGAATTCAAATGAAAAAACTATGAATTATGACTGTAGGTCTATAGATCTTGGCTTGAAGAGAATCCTGGTGTCTTGCCAAGTGCTCCAAAATCTTCTCCTCCCCATGTCATCAATCTACCTCAGTCTAAGAGAAGGACTTATTTGTTCTAGTTAAAAGCACCAACAAGACACCATAAACTAACACCCACATAGTTCTAGTTGTGTGGACTAGGTCAAATTCTCGAATAAAAAATTAAGGG
The DNA here is from genome assembly GCA_963693085.1 of Alisma plantago-aquatica. NCBI lineage: Eukaryota > Viridiplantae > Streptophyta > Magnoliopsida > Alismatales > Alismataceae > Alisma > Alisma plantago-aquatica. Next base: position 647,880,172 of record OY856410.1, read on the forward strand.
CTAGGTCTCATGCTCAATTCCATCTCCCATCAACTAGAAAATTTGTTGAGAGCTTTTAGAAAGCTATAAAGTAATGTTTTTATTAAAAAAGAACTTAGCCAACATATAGCACTCAATCAAAATAGTTCTAGCCTATGTGTGCTAATGTTGCTCATGCTCAAACAATATAGTCATTATTAAAATTGGTAAAATTGTTGAGCATTAAATTGATCTGAATCTCGAATATATATAGCAAGAAAATAACAAAGCTAAATAACACTTATGCACATAGAGAATTGTTTATGTACTTCTTATGTAGTTGGTTTAACTTGCATCTTTTGGCCATCTTCCTAACTAGAGCAAGATAAAATCATATGGTCTCCAAAGAAAGAATTATGATTTATGATTGACTAAATCATTTGAAAATAAAGGTTGTCACCAAATAAGAAAAAATAGGCTCACCTTAGAAACTAAATAGGGATGGTAAGAAATGATTTAGTTCTTACATGTATACTACAAACAATCCTCAGGAAACCTCTACTATGGTAGCCTTAGAAACAGAAACACTAATTGGACTATTCATTGGTAAAGGAGGGAGATAATTGATGAATAATGGATCCAGTATGTAATTAGTAGATAGGAACACTCAAACTTCTTTGTGCATACATGAAGAAGAAGTGACAACTAGTAACTAGATATAGAAATAGCGCCTAAAGAATGAAGATATACCGGCAGGCAGTCTCTTAGAAAATTGTCGTTGTCAAAACCAATGACCAATTGTGAACACAAAGTTTCACTTGATATATATATTGTGATTTAGATATTTATTTATACTTGCATGATTCAACACATGGAATATTCCTTCCCTAAATTCCTCTAAGGCCTCAGTTGGAGAAATCCAATCCCCAAGTGTGATATCTTCCTAAGAATGAAAACCACCTGGAGGGTAAAATCACATAGTAAATAAGTTACATTTCACTAAATTGTTCCTATAATAACCCACAACATAAACAATTCATATATTTATAGGTTCCACCTTATTCAGTCATAAGTTGTGTTCTAACATGCAAGCTTCCAACATTAGCAAGTAACAACCAATATATAAGACCATTTCAACCTTTAGAGTTCAAAATTAGAATATTTTTTACTTGCCCGATCAAAAGAAGTAAGACAATACTTCTTGCAAAGCTACTCCAAACAAATGAGAGTGCCTTAAGAAAAATTGTCTCTAATTTCGACGCTAACTATATGTAAATTACCTAATGCATGGGTCTGGATAGATTTTAGGTCTTTTTATGGCATGCATGCTACTGTTACATCAAGGATAGCAGAATGGGGATAAAAGAATAGTTGCATAGCCACCAATCAAATTATTAGGAAATGTCAAGATTTAAACTTCTAGCACCCATAATTAGTCTAATAAAATTATAATGAACTACTTGAGCAAATCTAGTTGTCACATGGAAAACCATGGCCCCAATTTAGAATAGTGAAAAAATGATTGATGGTATTAAGCTATTGTAGTAAGTTTTTTATTTGAAAAACTTGCAAGATATGCTTCAAATCTAACCATTTACTCCACTACATTTTTTCGAGAGGATTCTTTAGAAGTAGAAGTTATTGGCATGGTGGAAAATCAGAATGAGGTCAATTTAACAAAGAACGCTTAGCCAGCAGATGGAAAATTATGAAAAAAGTTAGTTTCTTCATGTTTGGGTTTTCTAAAGGCATTGTGAGCATGTGTTTCATTAGCTAAAATGCGGTCCTCATACTAATAGACGTATTTTGTATATCACAAAATTTGCAATTCTAATAAACAAAGGTATACAACCTCAAACCATTCGTCATCCAGTTCACTTTAAGTAGGATATGTGAGACTAAAGAACAAAATGAGTACCAATCAGATTTTACTAATTTGTAGGATTGTCAAAAGTTCAGTAAGTTTGTAACACGAGTTTATGTAATTTTATATCACAACAAATTATCAAAGAATTGTTTTGCTATGATTGTATTGTGTTAGATTTAGGATTGGTAATTTATTAAGAATAGATGGTGACATATTTGTGGAACTTGTAGGGATTGTCTCCCCAAATTTATTCATGGGTTATGTTCTTATAAATACACCTTAGTGTCAGATACCAGTACCCTGTCAGAAGACACTCATTTCCATTTCACCATGCTTACAAGGTGAGCGTAGCAGTTGTTTTGTTGATCAAACTAGCATTGATATTGAGCAAACTTACTACAATGAGTTGCAAAGTGAATATTTGTATTACATTACGAATAGTAGAATAAATATTCCGTCTAGGTACCTGACACGTCAAACTATAGGATTATGGGTACAAGTCAAAGGTTTCCATACTAATGTTCTAGAGAAAGCATAAAGTAATCATACACGTCATTTTTATTTAAAGCGTTGGCGTTAGATATTATAAGGCATCTTTTGAAAATTCTAGTTTATTAATGGTAGGAAAAAGAGGTACCTAATAAGCTATTGGAATATATTTGGCTTGTTTCTCAATGTAAGGCAACTATATCTTCTGCATTCCAAACTAATAAAGTAAGATTGTGAAAGATAACAAAGCAACTAGACTCACTCAAACTGTAGCGACTGTATAGGAACATAGTGATAAAGAAAGCCATCTCTAAAAGGGAGAGGTTAAACCATGGCTTCTATATATTTTGTAGGTGTGACGATCGTCTCGCGAAAATAAGATCAATGAATTTAAACTAATGCGGAAGCGTTTCGTTAGCAGCAGAATTATTGAAAATCACTAAAAATTAAAACTTTTTGTAAAGAGGTCTACAAACGATAAAACTCTTTCATAAAGAAACAAGATAAGTTATTTACAAATTGATCCATCAGTACATCTCTGTAATGTCATATCTCGAGGGTTACAACCATCAATTTCCCTGTTAACTGTACAAGGCAAGATACAAAATCTCGAGGCTTTACGCAAAAAATCTTAGATCTATATTAAACATATACTGACTCCTAGGACCTGATAGTACAGACACGACACATAGGACATTCTATCTACAAGACTTGACAGACAGTGTCTCCACCTGAGGATCACTGTTGTCCCTGATGTTGCTGCTGTTGTTGTTGTTGCTCACCCACTAATGGGTTTCTTCATCCTCGGCATCTACCTAAAAAAATCGAATCCCACGGGGGTGAGACAATTGAATAATTGTCCCAGCGAGAGTTATAACTCTCTGCCAGAAGCATTTCTATTGCAAGTATTAAAATAATCAATGAGCAGTAGAACTATAATTATTCAACAGCAGGCAGTTCATTGAACAACTAAGTAGAGCAGTATTCTCTGCGCAATCATTTCAATTATAGCTTAATTGAATGACAAAACATATATCAAAGAAATATGAAGAACATGTATACTAATTATTCAACTAGAGCACTATAGACAATGTATCATCAATCATTGTTTCTCGTAGTTCAACCTAAGCAATTATGCTATACGGCTGATTACATTTTTCAAACATATTTATGCCATGAGAAGATGAGTTACACCACTCATACTTCAACCAACCATTACGAAATTGCAATCGGTACCATACATAGGTCATCAGAAGAGTTGGATTCCTATGACCTCATCTTCCTCAGTCAGTGTGAGGATCAACATGCAGGACATCTTGTGTCTCTGCTATAATAGTTTTCCAGGGTATTCTGGCAACTTCACTGTTAGAGTCACAGTGGCATTCTGTACTCTCTTCGCCATCAAGGGATTTCTTGTTTATCTCACATCGATGCGGCATTAACAACATCATCGGGAGATTAGTGATACATCATCCCGGCATATACATATAATGAAGGTTTGAGAGATTAAATGTACATCTCACATCAAATCCTACATTAGGACGTAAGTATATTCGCGTCCATAACCCCCACATACTCAAAAGTATGCTCTCCAGGAGTTCCCTTAGGAAAACCTATTTCATCATCATTTAATTTCTGACAATGATGGATCTATGGTCATGGCTCTACATGATATCATTATACTTGATTATTTAAGTACATTATAGCATCCTTTTAGCATCAGGCATGTTTTCAAACATAAACCATTAAAACAATTGCTATATAAAGAAAGAGCACTAATTGTATCAAGTTCACTTCACATCCAGTTATCATTGGGATATCAATCCCTAACCATCTCATCATTATGATTCAGGAATATGGGTATTCAAACCCTTAGATTATCAAAACACTTGCTACTTTGTAACATATTTCCATTAATTCTTTTAACAGCATGAACATGATTGTAGCAATGCATATAATTCTCATGGCTCATACAACCTATCAATCTCATGAGTCACCTCTTACTAGGAAACATAGCATATCATTACTTTTAAAACTTATAAAGTGATTTCAATGAATATGACATCATAACCCTTACCTGGATATGATCACTTTTTTATAAAGACCTGCATGACTAACATAATTGATAATATGCACATTATCTCTATATCAGCACAATACAATTTATTTTCCAAGTCAAATATAGAACACCACGGCCGTGCTACCTTGCACGTTCGTGCCACAGAAGATATACCACGACCGTGTTACATCACCACGGCTGGTTTCTAGGGTTAGGGATTTCCCTATTCAATTCAATTAGGCTATTTAACCCCTAATCTTAATTAGGAATAGTGATTCCTCATTTCCTACTTCAATCATAGAGTTTCATGCTTAAAAGCATATCCAGAATTAGGGTTTACTGTTCATATCATCACATTACCCTAGATTAGGGTTTACTATTCACATTACATCACATTACCCTAGATTAGGGTTTACTATTCACATTATAATGAATTAAGATCATATCATCATCATGTATGAGGATTATTCCATTAATGCCCTCAATTAGGGTTAAAATTCATTAACCATAATAATTAGGGTTTTCATGATCTCACTATGAAGGATCATACCCTAATTAGATGTATACATGCATATTGGAAGTTCATTACTTGATTATCATTCATATAAGAACTCTTCTCTCTCCTCTTTCTATCAAATGATGTTTACATCACCTTTGATTAGGCTAAGTCAATTCAACCTTGACATTATGGATTATATCATTACTTATTGTGATCATTAAGGCTCACTTATTCAAAGAGTATTAGTCACTCTATCCCATCAAGGGTACCTTTATAATCATCACCACTGATTATATCAAGCATTAATCCACTAATTACTTGGTCCCTTAATCACTTTACGCATCCATGAGGTTTAGGTTAATCAATCACTAAACCATCTTGACCACTAAGGTATCAAACGATCTTGACCATTATAGACCTCAAACGGTCTTGCACACTAAACCCCCAAACGGTCTTGGACAGACCTGGAAACCGTTTGGTGTTGAAGACTATTTGGTCTTGTTGACTTTTGAAACCATTTGGTAAAGTGCACACTCAAGACCGTTTGCTAAAGTAGAGGTGAAGACCGTTTGGTCATGAAGACCGTGTGGTCAAGTTTGACTTCGAAACCGCATGGACATAACCGACCTTGAAACCGCATGAGCACCAAATGGTTTGGGATCATTTGGTCCCAATCGGTCTTGAGACCATTTGGTCCCAAACGGTATTGAGACTGTTTGGTCCAAACCACCTCAAAACCGCAAGGACCAAAAAGTGTCTCAACCTCTTTAATTGAGTTAGGGTTTCCAATGTTGAACCCCTCAATCAATCGTGCACTTGTTATCCACTCATCAATTGAGTCAATTAGGTCAACCCTCAACTGATTTGAAACTCAATTGACCCTCAATTGATCATCAATTAGGGCTTGTATCAATTGGATTAGGGTTTGGAATCGATCACCCTTCAACATGTTTCAACATGAGTCTAATTGATTTGAAACCATTGAACCATCATTCAATTTGGTCATGACCTGACCCCAAATAGTCTTGGGATCATTTGGAGGACCTCCAAACGGTCTTGAGACCATTTGATCAAGTCAACATCAAAAACTAACTCACCCAATTAAGGTTTGGCTCATTAGATTGATCACTAGGTCAACAATTAATTGCACTTCAACTTATTGCCTTTCAATCTTCAACCACTTAACCATAGTCAACCCTAGACCTCCAAACGGTCTTGGGTGACCTCCAAACGGTCTTGGGATCATTTGGACATCTGCCAAACGGTCTTGAGACCGTTTTTCCATTATTTCATCATAAATCAAGTCATTCAATTAAGGTTTGAACCCTAGTTTGGTCACCAAATCAGCAATCAATTGTTTATCAACTTGATATCATTGGACCCTCAATTGGTAAACCCTACTTAACACTAGACCTCCAAATGGTCTTGGGGGATCACCAAACGGTCTTGAGACCATTTGGGTAATCCCCAAATGGTTTTGAAACCATTTGGGCCACTCAACCCAAACTTCAACTTAATTAAATTATTGAAATCAGCAAATAACCCGATTAGGGTTTAGATGGTCGATGGGCCTTCAATTGGTGATTTACTTGGAATTACTTGTGATTTTTGGTAGGTTCTTAGTCCACATTATTTACAACAGACCTCCAAATGGTCAATGCCTGGTCAATGCCTCCAAACGGTCTCGGACCATTTGCTTCCATGTGTCCTTGGTTGAAACCGTTTGCATTCAATCGGTTTTGAAACCGTTTGCATTCAATCGGTTTTGAAACCGTTTGCTCCCAAACGGTTTGGCAAACCGTTTGCAAAAGTTGGGAGACCGTTTGTTAAAGTTAATTTTTGGATAAACATTGGAATTAATGTCATCATCTTCTACCTCAAGAACAAGGGTTGTTCTTCATGGAAATACTAGCAAGAACACCCAAAAGTGTCTAAGGAAGAAATATAAGCAACATTTCTAAGAAAGAAGGATGCAAAAGAAAAGCTTAAGGGTTAAAGTTATAAAACCCACCTCTAGATCTGATCCAGAGCTCCAAGATTCGAAGATTTAATGGTGGATGAAGCTCCAGTGGTTGTCCAAGGTCCGTTCTTCAAGTTTTTGATGGAGAAGATGGCTAGAAAGAAGAATTGTGTGAAAAACACCAATAAACCAACCTTGTTTTAGGATTCCCACCATGAATTCAAGGTAGATGATGGTCCATACTTACCAATCCAGCTTGGTCATCTTCCTTCTGGTCCAGAGCTCCTTCTTGGTCGGCCAAGGCAAAAAGATAAGAAAAGGACTAAGGGAAACGATCCCTTGCATTGTTGATAAGGATGCTTTATATATTTATGGCTATTTTCAAGGCAAAGAAAAAGATTGTTATTTCTTTTATTTCATAAACATATCCATGAAGGCTTGCATTATCCTTGGCCATGTCTCTTCCTCCTAATCACATGCAAAACTCCTCCCTTATCCAAGGTTAAAAGGAAAAGAAACCAATTACCTTACTAAGTTATATATATATATTAAATGGCCATTTGCTTAAATCTTGATTATTCTAATATCAAGATTATCTTTCCTTCTTGATCATTCAAATGAGGCGCCCCTCTCATTTTCTTTGCTCTTCTTGATGCCAAGAAACATGAGAGATACTCTAGAGGATACATTTTACATGTTGCACCCTATGTTTTGGGTAAATTGCTCTTTACACCAAAACTAGGTTTTAAAGCACAAGGATTGCTCTACAAGCTATATCTTGGTATTCAAGCTTGTGGAAACCATACCACTACATCATATTCATTCTTATGATGTCTCATCATCAGAGGAACATCTTAACATGTGCAATTTGCAATTTAACCCCTCTACTTGGGTAATTTGCACTTTAGTCTGAAATTAAAAAAACATTGTTGCAACATTGTTCAAAAAGGACTGAAATGGAAATATAGGTTCCTCAAAAGCATTAATTACATTTCAAAGGATAAACACAAGAATCTAATCACTTAATTAAGAAAAACACCTAGGGTTAGTACATAACCCAGGTCAGGGATGTTAGAAATTATCCACCCCTTACAAAGATTTTGTCCCCGAAATCAACATAACATATTAAGAGAAAAGAGCAGGGTGTTTCCTTCTCACCTCTTCCTCTAGTTCCCACGTGGCTTCTTCAATACCACGGTGATTCCAGAGGACTTTCACAAGACTTATATCTTTCTTTTTCAGCTTTTTAATTGTTTTATCAAGGATTGACACATGTCCTTCCTCATAAGATACATCATCATTCAATTCTACTTCCATAGGTTGCAGAACTGATTCTGTATCAGGATGACATTTCCTAAGCATGGAAATGTGAAACACAGGGTGTAATTTCTATAGCTCTGGTGGTAACTCTAGCTTATAAGCTACCTTTCCAATTCGTTCAATTATTGGATAAGGCCCCATAAACCTAGGAGCTAACTTTCCTTTCCTTCCAAATCTAAGAACTCCTTTCCAAGGTGAGACCTTGAGGTACACTCTGTCTCCAACTTGGAATTCTAAAGGTCTACGATGCTTATTAGTGTAAGATTTCTACCTATCCTGTGCAGTCTTTATCTGTTGTTGTATTACTTTAATCTTCTCGGTGGTCTGTTGTACAAGATCAGGACCTAAAAGTTGATATTCACCAGTTTCATACCAACATAGGGGTGATCTACAACATCTACCATAAAAAGCTTCATAAGGTGCCATGTCAATGCTATGTTGATAGTTGTTATTGTAGGCAAACTCTATCAAGCTTAGGTGCAGATCCCAACTTCCTGTAAACTGAAGAACACATGCTCTAAGAAAGTCTTCTAAAGTCTGTATAGTTCTTTCAGACTGTCCATCTGTCTGAGGATGAAAGGCTATACTAAACCTTAACTGTGTGCCTAAAGCTTTATGAAGTCGCTCCCAAAAATGATGGAGACCTCTATCAGAAACAATGGTAACTGGGACCCCATGCAGCCGCACTATCTCATCGACATATAACTGTGTCAGCTTCTCAGTAGAATAGGTTGTTTTGATAGGTAAGAAATGTGTTGTCTTTGTCAACCTATCAACTATTACCCAGATGGAATCATGTCCTTCGGCTGTCCTAGGTAAACCAACCACAAAATCTATGGTCACATGATCCCACTTCCATTGTGGTATGGGTAAAGGCTGCATTATTCCTGTAGGCTTCTGGTGTTCATCTTTAACTTGCTGACACACAGGACACCGCATAACAAACTCAGCAACATCTTTCTTCAAACCAGGACAGCAGTACATATCTTTCATGTTTTGATACATCTTGGTGCTTCCTGGATGCATAGCATACATTGAAGAATGAGCTTCCTCCAGGACTAACTTTCTCAAGTTATCCACATCTGGTACTATCATCCTACCATGATAATAGGCTACTTGATCATATGAATCATGGAAACCATCTCATTTCTCACTACCATACTCTGATCTAATCTGTTGAACTACAACATCAACTTATTGTGCCTCCTTGATCTGTTGTCTCAAAGTAGGTTTTATATGCATCTCAGCTAACAACCCAACTAACAATGATACTTTTAACTATACATTGTCTTGCCTTAAGGAGATAAGAATATCCCTCCTAGAGCATACCAAAGAATTTAACTGTGCTCTATCTAGGGTTGGTGTTGCTAATTTTCTACTTAAAGCATCAACAACCACATTGGCCTTCCCCGGATGATAATCAATCGTACAATCATAGTCCTTGATTAACTCCATCCAGCGACATTGTCTCATGTTAAGCTCATGCTGAGAAAAGATATACTTAAGGTTATTATGGTCTGTGAAAATCTGGAATGTCTCTCCATAAAGATAATGTCTCCAGATCTTCAAGGCATGAACTACAACAGCTAGCTCTAGATCATGTGTCGGATAATTCTCCTCGTATTTCTTATTCTGTCGAGAAGCAAAAGAAATCACTTGTTTATCCTGCATCAACACACATACTAGTCCATTCTTAGAGGCATCACAGAAAACTATATATCCTTTTCCTTGTTCAGGTAACACAAGCACAGGTGCACTTGTCAATCTTTCCTTCAACAACTGAAAAGATTGCTGACACTTGTCACTCTAGGTAAAAGGAACATCCTTCCTGGTCAACTTAATCAAGGGTAAGGCTATGGAACTGAAGTTCTTAAGGAACCTCCAGTAATAGCCTGCCAACCCTAAGAAACTACGGATCTCCGTCGGTGTCTTCGGCTATTGCAATAGCAGAACAGATTCTACCTTTATAGGGTCAACACGAATACCTAAGGCAGATATTACGTGTCCAAGGAAAGATACTTCTGGTAACTAGAACTCACACTTGCTAAACTTAGCATATAACTTATGTTCTCTTAGCAAAGTCAGAGTCTGATGAAGATGTTGTTCATCTTGTTGAGAAACTCTACTATAGATCAGAATGTCATCTATGAAGACAACAACACACTGATTGAGAAAAGGTCGGAAGATTCTATTCATGAGTTCCATAAATGCAGCTGGTGCATTAGTTAGTCCAAACGACATAACCGTGAACTCATAATGACCATACCTTGTCCTAAAGGCAAACTTAGGTATGTCACCATCCTTAATACGTAGCTGGTGATATCCCGACCTCAAATCTATCTTTGAGAAGACTGTTGCACCATGCAACTGGTCAAAGAGATCATCAATCCTCGGCAGAGGATACATATTCTTTATTATTACTTTATTGAACTGTCTATAATCAATGCACAACCGCATTGACCCATCTTTCTTTTTAACAAAGAGGATCGGAGCACCCCAGGGTGAAGTACTCGGTCGGATGAAACCCTTCTGAAGCAACTCTTGCAGTTGTTTCTTGAGTTCTGCCATCTCAGCAGGCGCCATTCTATACGGTGTTTGTGCTATTGGCTGTTTGTTTGGGATTAAATTGATCTCAAAATCAATCTCCCGAGGCGGTGGCACACTTAGAAGTTCTTCAGGAAATACATCTCCAAATTCCCTGACTACAGGAACTTCGGCAGGGTTAGGACTCTCCATGGTAGTATCTACCACATGGTCCAAGAATGCATAACATCCTTGCCTCATCAGCTTCTCAGCAACCATAGCTGACACAAGACAGGTTGGTAGAATCTTTCTATCTCCTTGAGAGATCCATGTGCCACTTTCATCAGTGAACACAGCTTGCTTGGACTCACAATCCAAGACAACCTTATACCTTTCTAAGGTATCCATCCCAAGGATTACGTTGAATCCATGCATTTCAAGTGGTATAAGATCCACTTGAATGCGATGATCAGAAAAGAAGAGAATACAAGGAGAACATATCTTCTGCAACACAGCAGATCCGATCAATGGAGTTTCTAGCAACAAACTATCTACTCTATGACTTATAGTCAAGTTGCAGTCAAGAATCACTCTTTGAGTGATAAAGGAGTGTGTAGCACCCAGATCAATTAAAAAAGATACAATGTAAGATGTAGACATATCAGAATTAAACAACTCCATCTGACCTGCCACAACCCGAGGGTTAATCACTGCCTCAGGTGGATTCATCGCATAAAACCTCACTGTTTCTTGTGGTTGATTCGGTGCTCGATGACTGGGTGTCGATGATCCAGCTTGGGACGCTTGTCCACGTCCTCTACCTCCTCCTGGAAACTATCGTCTTTGGGATCCTTGCTAACTCTGCCTTTGAGGTTGAGTTACACTCACTTCTCGGTCTCTACAATCTTTCATCAGATGTCCCATCTTTCCACATATGTAACAACTTTTGTTCAGTTGTTGTGGTTTGGGTGGTCCTGTAACCGACATAGATGCTGAGCTATGAGCTCCTTCTAAAGGTAAGCTTCGTCATCTACCCCTATTTGACATCCACTGTGTCTGGGTACTGAATCTAGGTGGTGGTGTAGGTACAGAAAACCTAGGTTTCTTAAAACCTTTAGATGAAGATCCTGGGAATTGTGATACATATTCTTGTTCTCTGTATGTCTCTTTTCTGCCACAGACCTCTCTACCCTTCTGACAGATTCCACAAAGGTAGAAAACCTTTCCCTATTCTCTAGAGTATACACAGGAGTGGTCAACTCAGCGTTGAGTCCTTTCTCAAAATGCCTAATCCTTTCTTCATCTGTGGTCACCATGTGCAGACAGAACCACAACAACTCCATGAACTTAGCCTCGTACTCGCTAATGTTAATTGGTCCTTGTTTTAACCTCTCAAACTGAGAGATTTTCTCATCCAAAAACATCTTAGGGAAGTATCTATTGATAAATTCCTGTCAGAAAACTTCCCATGCAATCTCCACTCCTGGCCTTTTCTATTCTTCCATGGTCCACCAGTGACCAGCACTCCCTTTGAGAAGATACACATCATGTCTAACCTTCTCAGCTTCTGGGATGTTCAGGATTCTAAAGGCTTTCTCTAGTTCAGTTAACCACAAGTCAGCATCTGTTGGGTCAGCTGTTCCATCATACTCTGTGGCTCCGACTCGGAAAATTCGTTCAAACGTCTTGCTGGCTCCTTGTCCTTTAGGATGGGTAGGTGCCCTAGGTGCAGGTATAGGCATCCTATCAATCATATGTGTCATGGCAGTCATGAACTGCCCAAACATAGCTTGGACAGCTGGGTTCCCCATGTCAGTTGGATTGAACTGGGGTGGTTCAGGCAAAGGTTCTTCCCTTTCTTGGTTTCCCGCACCTTCTCTAGGTGCAGCGACACTACTCTCAGCACCGTGTTCTTCGTGTGATCCAGAAATTTTTAGTTTTATCTTCTCCTCCTAAAAGAGCAGAAGACACCATCAGATATACTGGAAGACACTAGAACAGACTTAACAACCTAAGTCCTATGTCTCTGTAGACTCAGCGAACCTTGAGCTCTGATACCACTAAACTGTGACGACCGTCTCGCGAAAACAAGATCAACGAATTTAAACTAATGTGGAAGCATTTCGTTAGCAGCGGAATTATTGAAAATCACTAAAAATAAAAAAAAATTTGTAAAGAGATCTACAAACGATAAAACTCTTTTATAAAGAAACAAGATAAGTTATTTACAAATTGATCCATCAGTACATCTCTGTAATGTCATATCTCGAGGGTTACAAACATCAATTTTCCTGTTAACTGTACAAGGCAAGATACAAAATCTCGAGGCTTTACGCCAAAAATCTTAGATCTATATTAAATATCTACTGACTCCTAGGACCTGAGAGTACAAAGATGACACATAGGACATTCTATCTATAAGACTTGACAGACAGTGTCTCCAACTGAGGATCACTGTTGTCCCTGATGTTGCTGCTACTACTGTTGTTGTTGCTCACCCACTAATGGGTTTCTTCATCCTCGGCGTCTACCTATAAAAATTGAATCCCACGGGGGTGAGACAATTGAATAATTGTCCCAGCGAGAGTTATAACTCTCCTCCAGAAGCATTGCTATTGCAAGTATTAAAATAATCAATCAGCAGTAGAACTATAATTATTCAACAGCAGGTAGTTCATTGAACAACTAAGTAGAGCAGTATTCTCTACGCAATTATTTCAATTATAGCTTAATTGAATGACAAAACATATATCAAAGAAATATGAAGAACATGTATACTAGTTATTCAACTAGAGCATTATAGACAATGTATCATCAATCATTGTTTCTCGTAGTTCAACCTAAGCAATTATGCTATACGGCTGATTACAATTTTCAAACATATTTATGCCCTGAGAAGATGAGTTACACCACTCATACTTCAACCAACCATTACAAAATCGCAATCGGTACCATACATAGGTCATCAGAAGAGCCAGATTCCTATGACCTCATCTTCCTCAGTCAGTGTGAGGATAAACATGAAGGACATCTTGTGTCTCTGCTATAATAGCTTTCTAGGGTATTCTGGCAACTTTGCTATTAGAGTTACAGTGGCATTTTGTACTCTCTTCACCATCGAGGGATTTCTTATTTATCTCACATCGATGCGGCATTAACAACATCATCGGGAGATTAGTGATACATCATCCCGGCATATACATATAATGAAGGTTTGAGAGATTAAATGTACATCTCACATCAAATCCTACATTAGGACGTAAGGATATTCACATCCATAACCCCCACATACTCAAAAGTATGCTCTCCAGGAGTTCCCTTAGGAAAACCAATTTCACCATCATTTAATTTCTAACAATGATGGATCTATGGTCAGGGCTCTACATGATATCATTCTACTTGATTATTTAAGTACATTATAGCATCCTTTTAGCATCAAGCATGTTTTCAAACATAAACCATTAAAACAATTACTATATAAAGAAAGAGTACTAATTGTATCAAGTTCACTTCACATCCAGTTATCATTGGGATATCAATCCCTAACCATCTCATCATTATGATTCAGGAATATGGGTATTCAAACCCTTATATTATCAAAACACTAGCTACTTTGTAACATATTGCCATTAATTCTTTTAACAACATGAACAGGATTGTAGCAATGCATATAATTCTCATGGCTCATACAGCCTATCAATCTCATGTGTCACCTCTTACTAGGCAACATAGCATGTCATTACTTTCAAAACTTATAAAGTGTTTTCAATGAATATGACATCATAACCCTTATGTGGCTCTGATCACTTTTTTATAAAGACATGCATAACTAACACAATTGATAACATGCACATTATCTCTATATCAGCACAATACAATTTATTTTCCAAGTCAAATATAGAACACCACGGCCATGCTACCTTGCATGGTCGTGCCACAGAAGATATACCACGACCGTGTTACATCACCACGGCTGGTTTCTAGAGTTAGGGTTTTCCCTATTCAATTCAATTAGGCTATTTAACCCTTTATCTTAATTAGGAATAGTTATTCCTCATTTCATACTTCAATCATAGAGTTTCATTCTTAAAAGCATAACCCAGAATTAGGGTTTACTGTTCATATCATCACATTACCCTAGATTAGGGTTTACTATTCACATTACATCACATTACCCTAGATTAGGGTTTACTATTCACATTATAATGAATTAAGATCATATCATCATCATGTATGATGATTATTCCATTAATGCACTCAATTAGGGTTAAGATTCATTAACCATCATAATTAGGGTTTTCATGATCTCACTATGAAGGATCATACCCTAATTAGATGTATACATGCATATTGGAAGTTCATTACTTGATTATCATTCATATAAGAAGTCTTCTCTCTCCTCTTTCTATCAGATGATGTTTACATCACCTTTGATTAGGCTAAGTCAATTCAACCTTGACATTATGGATTATATCATTACTTATTGTGATCATTAAGGCTCACTTATTCAAAGAGTATTAGTCACTCTATCCCATCATGGGTACCTTTATAATGGTCACCACTGATTATATAATGCATTAATCAACTAATTACTTGGTCCCTTAATCACTATAGGCATCCATGAGGTTTAGGTTAATCAATCACTAAACCATCTTGACCACTAGGTTATCAAACGATCTTGACCTTTATAGACCTCAAACGGTCTTGCACACTAAACCCCCAAACGGTCTTGGACAGACCATGAAACCATTTGGTGTTGAAGACCGTTTGGACTTGTTGACTTTTGAAACCGTTTGGTAAAGTGCACACTCAAGTCCGTTTGCTAAAGTAGAGGTGAAGACCGTTTGGTCAAGTTTGACTTCGAAACCTCATGGACATAACCGACCTTGAAACTGCATGAACACCAAACGGTTTGGGATCATTTGGTCCCAAATAGTATTGAGACCGTTTGGTCCCAAATGGTCTTGAGACCATTTGGACTCAAACGGTCTTGAGACCATTTGGTCCAAACCACCTCAAAACTGTAAGGACCAAAAAGTGTCTCAACCTCTTCAATTGAGTTAGGGTTTCCAATGTTTAACCCCTCAATCAATCGTGCACTTGTTAGCCACACATCAATTGAGTGAATTAGGTTAACCCTCAACTGATTTGACACTCAATTGACCCTCAATTGATCATCAATTAGGGCTTGGATCAATTGGATTAGGGTTTGGAATCGATCACCCGTCAACATGTTTCAACATGAGTCTAATTGATTTGAAACCATTGAACCATCATTCAATTTGGTCATGACATGACCCCCAACGGTCTTGGGATCGTTTGGATGACCTCCAAACGTTCTTGAGACCATTTTATCAAGTGAAAATCAAAAACTAACTCACCCAATTAAGGTTTGGCTCATTAGATTGATTACTGGGTCAACAATTAATTGCACTTCAACTTATTGCCTTTCAATCTTCAACCACTTAACCATAGTCAACCCTAGACCTCCAAATGGTCTTGGGTGACTTCCAAATGGTCTTGGGATCATTTGGACATGCTCCAAACGGTCTTGAGACCGTTTTTCCATTATTTCATCATAAATAAAGTCATTCAATTAAGGTTTGAACCCTAGTTTGGTCACCAAATCAGCAATCAATTGTTTATCAACTTGATATCATTGGACCGTCAATTGGTCAACCCTACTTAACCCTAGACCTCCAAATGGTCTTGGGTGATCACCAAACGGTCTTGAGACCATTTGGGTGATCCCCAAATGGTTTTGAAACTATTTCGGCCACTCAACCCAAACTTCAACTTAATTAAATTATTGAAATCAGCAATTAACCCGATTAGGGTTTAGATGGTTGATGGGCCTTCAATTGGTGATTTACTTGGAATTACTTGATGATTTTTGGTAGGTGCTTATTCCACATTATTTATGACAGACCTCCAAATGGTCAACACCTGGTCAATGCCTCCAAACGGTCTTGGACCATTTTCTTCCATGCGTCCTTGGTTGAAACCGTTTGCATTCAATCGGTTTTGAAACCGTTTGCTCCCAAACGGTTTGGCAAACCATTTGCAAAAGTTGGGAGACCGTTTGTTAAAGTTACTTTTTGGATAAACATTGGAATTAATTCTAGCATCTTCTTCCTTAAGAACAAGGGCTGTTCTTCATGGAAATACTAGCAAGAACACACAAAAGTGTCTAAGGAAGAAATATAAGCAACGTTTCTAAGAAAGAAGGATGCAAAAGCAAAGCTTAAGGGTTAAAGTTATAAAACCCGCCTCTAGATCTGATCCAGAGATCCAAGATGCATAGCTCTAATGGTGTATGAAGCTCTAGTGGTTGTCCAAGGTCCGTTCTTCAAGTTTTGGATGGAGAAGATGGCTAGAAAGAAGAATTGTGTGAAAAACACCAATAAACCAACCTTGTTTTAGGATTCCCACCATGAATTCGAGGTAGATGATGGTCCATACTTACCAATCCAGCTTGGTCATATTCCTTCTGGTCCAGAGCTCCTTCTTGGTCAGCCAAAGCAAAAAGATAAGAAAAGGACTAAGGGAAACGATCCCTTGCATTGTTGATAAGGATGCTTTATATATTTATGGGTATTTTCAAGGCAAAGAAAAAGATTGTTATTTCTTTTATTTCTTAAACATATCCACCAAGGCTTGCATTATCCTTGGCCACATCTCTTCCTCCTAATCACATGAAAAACTCCTCCCTTATCCAAGGTTAAAAGGAAAAGAAACCAATTACCTTACTATGTTATATATATTAAAGGGCCATTTGCTTAAATCTTGATTATTCTAATATCAAGATTATCTTTCCTTCTTGATCATTCAAATGAGGTGCCCCTCTCATTTTATTTGCTCTGCTTGATGCCAAGAAACATGAGAGATACTTTAGAGGATATATTTTACATGTTGCACCCTATCTTTTGGGTAAATTGCTCTTTACAGCAAAACTAGGTTTTAAAGCACAAGGATTGCTCTACAAGCTATATCTTGGTATTCAAGCTTGTGGAAACCATACCAATACATCATATTCATTCTTATGATGTATCATCATCATAGTAATATCTTAACATGTGCAATTTGCAAGTTCACCCCTCTACTTGGGTAATTTGCACTTTAGTCCAAAATTAACAAAACAATGTTGCAACATTGTTCAAAAAGGACTGAAATGGAAATATAGGTTCCTCAAAAGCATTAATTACATTTAAAAGGATAAACACAAGCATCTAATCACTTAATTAAGCAAAACATCTAGGGTTAGTACATAACCCAGGTAAGGGATGTTACAGTAGGAGAGTGAGTCACTGCATACAATGTGTCTTCAGATGCTTGAAGACAGCTTACACGACATGTAGGCGATTCTCAGCTTCCTTGTGATCCTTCCTCCGTTGTTGGAACTCGAATGGAAATAGGAGGTGAATACTAGGAAGGGCCCAAAATGGGGTTTAGGGTGGGGGAGAGGGTTATAGGTCGATTGATAGGGTTCTTGAGGAGGGAAGATAAAGGTGTGTGACCGGACGAGTGCTTGGGGTATGAAGACTATGGATCTCCACTGGACATGAGGAATAGAAGGAGTTCAGGATTTGGGGGCATCAAAATCTGATTATGGCATGATTTGGGAAGGAGAGGAAATACTCGTCGTGCCAATCTGAAACAGGGGGGAGTTGGCGCGCTTAAAATTTGTATTTTGGGCATACTTTTTATACGCGAAAGAGAGTGAGAGGGGGGAAAGGAGTTGTAATATCATAAAATTTGTATTTCTTGAAATTTGTAGTCAATATGTAGTTATTAAAAATAACTATATTTTTTTTTTACAATATTACAATTTGTAGTGAATATATCTTTTAACTATACATGTAATATATGTAGTTAGAATAATTGTAATTAAAACATATATTTTTTTAGTGATTCTTATCCTATGGTGATCCCTAAGGGATGCGGATTCTGTAATAATATTATAATTTCCTCTATTAAGCTAAAAACTGATTTCCAAAGGATATAAAGTCTTCCACACATTACTCTCAAAAACTAGTCCTAGTAGCGGGCATGTAGAAAGATTGGAGGTGGTACGTGATTTCCTTGAAGTATTACCAGAGGAGCTTCCTGGGCCACCTCCAAATAGATATATTGAGTTCTCCATAGATCTTCTTCTTGGAACCACTCTAATTTCTAGTTCACCATATAGGATGGCTCCTGCTGAGCTTATGGAGTTGAAGAAATAGCTACAAGAACTTCTCGACAAAGGTTTTATCCATCGTAGTGTTTTCCCTTGGGGTGTGCCTATTCTTTTTTTCAAAAAGAAAGATGGTTCTATGTGTATGTGTATTGACTACCGCATGTTGAACCAAACCACTATTAAAAATGATTATCCCCTTCCTCGCATTGATGACCTCTTTGATCAGCTTTGTACTGCCAAAGTGTTCTCTAAGATTGATCTTTGTTCTAGCTACCATCAACTGAAAGTCAAGGACTCCAAAATTTTTAAAACTGCATTTTAAACTCATTATGGGCATTACAATTTCTAGCGATGCCATTCGGGTTGACAAACACCTAAAGTATTTATGAAATTTATGAACAAAGTCTTCCAACATTATCTTGATGAGTTTCCGGTCATCTTTATTGACGATATTCTGATCTATTTTGACTATATGGAGAAGCACCATGAGCACTTGAGGGTAGTCATTGGAATCCTTTGAGCTCAAAAATTCTTTGGCAAGCTCTCTAAATGTGAGCTCTAGATTGATAAATTCATGTTTCTTGTCCATGTCATTTATGCGGGTGATATATCAAATGATCTTACCAAAGTGTCTGTTGTTCTTGATTGGCAACCTCTTTGAAATCCTTTTGAAATCTAGAGCTTCTTGGGCTTGGCCAGATATTATCGTTGCTTCATTCCTAATTTCTCTAAAGTTGCAATTTCTTTGACTAAGCTTACTCGGAAGGATAAGCATTTCATCTAGCCAGCTTCCTATGAGTCCAGTTTCTAGGAGTTACAGTGGATGTTGACATCAGCCCCTATACTAGTTCTACCTTCTGGCAATGAAGGGTTTATGATCTTCACTATTTCTTCAAGAAATGGGTTAGGATGCATCCTGTAATATCAAGGAAAGGTTGTGGCCTTTGCATCCAGATAGCTAAAACCCAATGAACTTAACTATCCCGTGCATGATTTAGAATTAGCTGCAATCATCCATGCCCTCAAAATATGGAGGTACTACCTGTACGAGGCAATGTTTGATATCTTCACCAACCACAGAAGCCTAAAGTACATCCTCACTCAAAAATGACCTGAACTTGCATCAACATTGATGGATTGAGTATCTGAAATACTATGATTTCACTATTGGCTATCATCTGGGAAAGGTCAATATAGTCGTGGATGCCCTTAATAGAAAAAGTGCTACATGTGCATCTCTATCTGTTCCCGAGTGAAGGAACATGGGGTATTTCATGGTTTTGAGGTGCAATTTTTCTATGATCGTGTCCACATCAACAATATTTTTATCATGCCTAGTCTTCTATCTGAATGTCTTGAGGCCCAGAAAGCTAGTCCGGATCGTGAAGAGCTCTCCACTCACTTGTGAACGCGTCAAACACATCTGTTTATGGGTATTGATGGTGGTCTTCGATACAAAAACCTTGTGTGGGTTCTTGAGAAGTTAGTTGTGAAGACAAAGATTCTCCGTGAGGCACATGGGTCAAAGTACATAGTCCATCCCGACACAAATAAGATGTACAAAGACCTACATCATTAGTTCTGGTGGAGGGAAATGAAGTGTGATATTGTTGAATTCGTGTCCAGATGCCTTACATGCCAAAGAATCAAGGTAGAGAACTAGAGACGAGGTGGTCTACCCCTTGAAACCTTGAAATGGAAATGGGAACACATCACCATGGATTTTGTGGTGGGGCTACCCAAAACCAGAAAGGGATATGATGTTGCGTGGGTTATAGTGGATTGTCTCACAAAGTCATCTCACTTTCTCCCTGTGAAGACTACTGCCAAAGTGTCTGAGCTGGATGACCTCTATATATAGGAGATAGTGTGTCTGCATGGAGTTCCAGCATCCATTGTCTGAGATAGAGACCCAAACTTCATTTCAATGCTGTGGAAATTGGTTCAAGAAGAATTGGGTACCAAGTTGAACTTCAGTAGAACCTACCATCCATAGACAGACATGTAATCAGAACTCATAGTACAAATTCTAGAGGATCTTCTGTGAGCTTGTGTTCTTGATTGGGAAGGTTCGTGGGACTACTTTTTGCCTTTAGCTAAGTTTTTATATAAAAATAGCTATCAGGAAAGTAATGGGATGCCTCCCTATGAATCTCTATACGGCCGACCCTACATGTCTCCATTACATTGGGATGATGTTGGGGAACACACTTTGATGACATATGTGGAGATGTAGTTGTATACGGACAAAGTTGCACTAATTAGGCAAAGGATGGAGAGAGCCCAGGATAGGTAGAAATCTTATGCAAATGCTCACCCATAGGAATGCTAGTTCAAAGAAGCTGACCATGTCATTCTAAAGATCAGACCTTACCAAGCTTTGGGAAAGAATAAGGGAAAGGTCGGTCCTTGCTATGTTGGACCCTTGGAGATCTTAGAAAGGGTTGGTTAATGTTCTTATCATCTTTCTTTGCCACCTCAACATAGTTCCATGCACAATGTCTTTCATGTAACTAATCTAAAGCCCTATGTCAAATACCTCGGTCACATTATGAATCATGAACCTCTAGAGCTGAAAGATGATCTATCTTATGTTGAATCACTGATCAAAATTGTCGATTCTAATACAAAGGAACTTCACAGAAACCGGTGCATAGATATGGTGAAAGTTCTCCAGAGCCACCATGATCAGTCTGATGCCACCTGGGAGCTCAAGTCTGAGATCGAATAGAAATATCCACACCTCTTTCAAGCAGCTTTAATTTTGAGGACAAAATTCTTAAAAAGGAGGGGAGAATGTGATAGAGTGGGTTTTTACATTATTTTCTCTATTTTACAATTTTTTTTCCAATACTACCCTCCAACCATCTCCCTCACCATTTGATTACAAAGAAATCACCAATTTCAAAATAATGCAAACCCTAATTCCATAAATTATAAGTATTAATATACTTAATAGTCAATAACTATGATCAACATTAGAATTACAATCTCAAATTTATTCCATGGTTAAATCATGACATCATGAAGTTACATCAGAAGTTTCATTGTAATTGAATAAACCAACTAAAAGTTATGTGAAATTGAAATTAATGTATCAATTATTCATGCCAATGACCTAGGTTTTGATATTAACTGGTCAAATGTGTGGCATTTGATGTGTAACGTGGCTTCCTTAGCTAAACCACCTACCTGGCCTTTCTCCAGCCATTGAATGAGGTGAACTATGGATCAAGTAAGGATCCGACGACTTTGACCTCATCTTCCTCCTCCCACATATCTCAGCCAGCTCTGGCCAGATATGATCAATGTTGATCTAACAAATTTGACCCTATCTAAAAGAGATCTTTGGAATAGATTCCTCTCATCGAGCTGAGTTCAACAACCCCTAATTTCCTCTCTCATCCTCAGATCAGGGAGAACCAACCCCTAGGTTGTCACGCATCTCACTCCGGCGACGGCGATATTAGGGATTTATCTTCTAGACCCCCTCACACCTATGTAAGGAGCCCTCTAGCTCCCAGCAACTTCCGTTTGATCGTTCCTGACTACCAAGTGCTAGAAAACCTCCTCAAGCTCCCCTATCCACCTACATTATCTTCAACCTCTAGATCTCCCACTGCCCCGCTACCATAGTGCTCCTCGCACCAATCCAACCTCACCAACACCTTCACCAACCCCCGTTGTTGCTTTGCGAGGGTTCTAATGTCCCAGACCATCCCCTCACCCAATCCACACCCTTTTGGGACTCAGTGGCACACCAACCAAGAGGGAGCAACACCAGAAAAGTTTTTTGACCCAATGTGGTTCACCCCAAGGAAGGTGAAGGAACCTTCAGTTAGAAGAGAAAGGGAGCACAACCAGACAGAAGCCTCACCAGTGATCGACCAGGCTACTCAAACTAGAAGCAAAGGAGGAGAAGGACTAGAAGAGGAGAGACCCATGTGGTTCCAACGTGGACCTAGGTGGACCACTTGTGAGTTGCCACATCAACTAAGGGAGTTGCGGGTCAACGTAGGCCAGAGAGGGGCCACTCGTATGTTTGGACCACCCAGTGAGTGCCACCTCAGCAAGCTGGGTTGAACTTCTAAGATCTTGGATCAATTTGAGCCATGAATCTAGTTGGACCCCACCATTGATCTAGGTAATTTCTCAACCTAAAGCATTTAATTAATTTAGAAATCTATTAATCTTAGAAAAATCCAAGAAGATGCTAGGAATATCAGAAAATAGAAAACCTATATATATATTTTATCTAAAAAATATGAGGAATCTGATAAAAATTCTATGTTAACCTTAATCCATTTACTTTCTCAAAAATAGTATTCTAAGGCCCTAATAATCATTTTATTATTATCATATTGTGTAATAATAGTGATCCATGGTTGAGATCTGATATGCTGACATATAAAACCCTAATGGAGTCCCTAATCCTCACATGGATTGAAACCCTAATCAAGTAGGGATAATTAACTCAATAATTATAGAAAACCCTAAATTCTAGTTTCTCTCTACATATGTATACTTTCATGCAATTATATGCCCAAACCTAACTATTTAATGATCCCATATGTTCATGAACAACCCCAGAAACACTAGATCTAACTCTGATCCCTTTAGATCATGTGAGTGCTAAAGGGAAACCATTAATGATCTAACCTATAATAGAAACCCTAAGTATGGATACCACCTTTTTGGATAGAAATAGGTATCATCAAATAAATAAAACTTTGATACAAAGATCTGATCTTGTTACTCCAAAAATAGATAAAAATAATGAATAAATCCATCTTCTAATCATAGGAAGGTGAAAGTCACCCCAAATAGAAATCAAACCCTAATAACCCAAAAACCCTAATATGAGATGAGGAGAAACCATAATGACATTTAGGTCTTTGTTTCTCTTTCAGGGTGATCTACTTTCTTAATCTAGACTTGTAGAAATCCAGATCTGAGAATCAGGGTATGTGGATATAAGTATAAAACTAGATTTTGCAGGTTGATATAATTATGAGTAATTATTTTCATGTAATTGAACAATCATGTTCGATGTATATCTATACATATTGTCACTTTTCCACCTTGAACACTAAGAACACTAAGGAAAGAAAATGGAATGTAGTTACTGATGGTTCATTAATCTCCCTATTAGAGAGGGAATGTATTAATGTTAACTAGCACCTCCCTAATGGTATAAGGTATGCAGGGAGATATATCCCTAATGGTACAAGGTACGTGGCGATAGGGCCCAAATATATAAGTGTTGAATGTGCTGATTCCACCATAGAAGTACATGTCCATTGAAATGTAATTAATAAATTGGGTTTAACCTGATTTTTCACCTTAAATATTGTTTTCATTTTCCTTCTTGTTTTTCAAGTATTTTAAATATGCTAGCATAGAATAGTATTTTTCAACCACGTATCGACATTATGTTGATCGCGTGTTTCTCATATTTTCTAGGTTCAAGGAATAAGTAAAGCAATTTAAAGTGCCTGAAGATGCTAAATAAATTATTGGAGGATAGCTAGGTAGATTGTTGTTTCTCATCTTTTTTTCTAATTAGATAGTTGTTTATTTCTTCTAGATGATATATAGGATGCTCTATATCTGACGTATTTTTCATTCCATAGAACTAGTCTTTCTATTCTTTAACAATGTATAATGACTTTTTACCTTTATAAATGATGATTTCTGTGGCTCAATAATGATTTTTGTGAACAACAATCTGACTAACAATCCCTTATATTTTCCCTTTTGACATCTTATAGATATGTGTGCATGCATATCTAAAGAATGTCATTATGGAAAGTATATAGGAATTAGGGTCGTTACAGTTGGTATCAGAGTCGGGTTCACACATTATAGTCACATAAAATCTCATTCACTCTATTGTGAGTCTAGGGTAGTCCTTGAGTTAGGGATATGAAGGTGGAGGTGACTAGGATAGCTTCTACCATGGGTCTGGCTAAGGTTTTCAAGCCACTTGGCTTGGAAATCGTGAGGCTACCCATATGGCTATATAAGTCTACTTGGACGATACCCTAAGTTTCCCATACATCTTGGGAATACCTTAATTAAGGACCCTTCTCATCTATAGATATTCCCTCTCACCTTTTCTATAGAAATTTCCCCTCATCTTTATTTTATAAATATCTCCCTCTCTTCTCTATGATAAGGTTAGGAAAAGAGCCACTCTATTTAGAAGTCCTGAGGACCAAATGATAAGAATTTTAGGGTATCCTCCATAAAATCATAACATTAAGATCATTAGTAACTAATAAAGAAGAATAATGAAATACAATATGACAAAAATGAGGTATCTAATGTATTTCATTTAATTTCCAGATGCCTCCAAAGACCTATAACTCTTAGGCTTCTATAGAATCATCCTCTAAGAAGAGGAAAGAACCTAGATCTCCTAAACAACCTAGTTTCATGGAGATCTTCCCTAAAAGGGACAGTTGAACCTAGATCATCTAGGAGAAGGAAATAATTATATTAAACTTCATCAAACTAATCCTTAACACCTTTTGGAGGGGAAGACCATCCTGAGGTGATGGATAAGGTTGAAGCTTGGACCCTGTCAATGGAAAACATCTTCCGTGCCTACTAGTACCCAACACATCTGCTTAAGGGAAGGGAAAAAATCTGGTGGGAGAACTATTATGGGAATAGGGGAGAAGAAGTGTATAGGATGGAATGGGAAGCCTTCAAGACCCTCTTCATTGACCATTTTATGCCTATAGTTGAGAGGAAGAGGAAGGACAAGATGTATACCGAGCTTAAGTAGGGCAGTCTCTCGGTGGCTGACTACACCCAAAAGTTTAGACTTCTGGAGCATTATGCACATATTAAGACTGAAGATCGACTCATGTAACACTATGTTGACTGTCTAGCCACTCACCTAAAAACCCTAGTCATCACCTCTCATCCCAGGAGCATAGATGAAGCCCTAGATATGGCCCTTAAGTAGGAAAGGGAACAAGGTTTGCAAAAGCCTTCCAGCATGGAATACCTAGGGTTAAGCACCACCGACGAGGATACGTCAAGGAAGTTCCAACCCAGCCATAATAATAAAGGATCAGGAAAAGGAGGAGGTTTAGGTAAAGGAGGACAGAAAAACCACCATAACAATAGAGGACAACTCATCCCAAGTGTAAGACTTGTGGGTAATTCCATGGTGGGGTATGCCATCATCCCAAGTCAGTCTACTATAACTACAAAGAGGAGGTCCATTTCATCTCCAAGGGCTTGACTCTATCTATCTTTGGCTATCCTGCAATATGTGCTCCACCCCCTCAGGGACACCGCAATGCCAGAGTATTCACAGTGATTGTACAGGAAGCCAAGGCAAATCCCAACCAGCTTGTTGAAGGTAACCTAAATTCTTTTCATATATCTAATATCTTATTCAATACCTTCAAATTATTCATAATATAATTATCCAATGTAGGAATTGTATTCTTAAATGATCCTCCTGTTAAAGATTTATTCAATTCTGGATCAACAAAAACATTCATTTCTCAAAATCTGGCATATATGTTACATCTACATATAAGGTGCTTGGGATATATTCTTGATGTGTCAACTCCTAGTGGAAGAATACTTACTACATCATAGAAAACTGATGCCCTACCTCTAAAATTAGAAAATCATGATTTTCTCTTTGAATTCATCCTCTTAACTATGGAAGACTTTGATATTATACTTGGTATGGATTGGCTATACAAGTATCATGCTCAGATTGACTGTAGAAACAAGATGGTAGTCCTTTGTCAACCCCATTCTTTTCCTGCGGTGATCCCTAAGGGAAGCATATTCTATAATAATATTATAATTTCCTCTCTTAAAGCTAAAAATCTCATTTCCAAAGGATGTAAAGTCTTCCTCACATTAGTCTCAGAGACCAGTCCTAGTAGCGGGCTTGTAGAAAGATTGGAGGTGGTACGTGATTTCCTTGACGTATTTCTAGAGGAGCTTCCTAGGCTGCCTCTAAATAGAGACATTCTATAGATCTTATCATTGGAACCACTCTGATTTCTAGTGCATCATATAGGATGCCTCCTACTGAGCTTATGGAGTTGATGAAACAGCTACAAGAACTTATTGACAAAGGTTTTTTCCATCCTAGTGTTTCCCCTTGGGGTGCTCCTGTTCTTTTTGACAAAAATAAAGATGGTTATACGCATATGTGTATTGACTACTACATGTTGAACTAAGACACTATTAAAAATAAGTATCCCCTTCCTAACATTGATGACCTATTTGATTAACTTGGTACTGCCAAAGTCTTCTCTAGGATTGATCTTTGTCCTGGCTACCATCAACTAAAACTCAAGAACTCTGACATTTCTAAAATTGCATTTCGAAATCGTTATGTGCATTACAAATTTCTAGTGATGCCATTTGGGTTGACCAATGCACCTGGAGTATTTATGAAATTGATGAACAAAGTTTTCCAACCTTATCTTGATGAGTTTGCGGTCGTCTTTATTGATGAAATTTTGATATATTCTAACTCTATGGAGAAGAACTATGAGCACTTGAAGGAAGTCCCTAAATTTCTTCGAGCTCAAAAATTTTATGGTAAGCTCTCTAAATGTGAGTTTTGGATTGATAAAGTCATGTTTCTTTTCCATGTCATTTCTGGGGGTAATATATTTGTTAATCCTACCAAAGTGTCAGTTGTTCTTGATTGGCTACCTCCTCAAAATCCTTCTAAAATCCGGAGCTTCTTGGGCTTGGCCAGATATTATCGTCACTTCATTCCTAATTTCTCTAAAGTTGCACTTCCTTTGACTAATATTACTCAGAAGGATGAGCATTTCATCTGGTCAGCTGCCTATGAGTCCACTTTCTAGGAGTTAAAGAAGAAGTGGACATCAACCCCAATACTAGTTCTACCTTCTGGTAATGAAGGGTTTGCGATCTTCACTAATGCTTCTAGAAATGGGTTAGGATGTGTCCTGCAACAACACGTAAAGGTTGTGGCATTTACATATAGATAGATAAAACCCAATGAACTTCACTATCCCATGTATGATTTAGAATTAGCTGTAATCAACCATGCCCTTAAAATTTGGAGGGACTACGTGTACGGGGTGATGTTTGATATCTTCACCAACCGCAAAATCCTGAGGTACATCCTCACTCAAAAAGACCTAAACTTGCACCAACGTTGATGGATTGAGTATCTGAAAGACTACAATTTCATTATTGGATATCTTACGGGCAAGGCCAATGTAGTCATGGGTGCCCT
The DNA here is from genome assembly GCA_963693085.1 of Alisma plantago-aquatica. NCBI lineage: Eukaryota > Viridiplantae > Streptophyta > Magnoliopsida > Alismatales > Alismataceae > Alisma > Alisma plantago-aquatica. The sequence continues at coordinate 647,908,288 of OY856410.1, forward strand.
TAGCAAAAAAAGGGTTGCATGTGCATCTCTATCTATTCCCGAGTGGAGGAACATGGGGGATTTTGTTGTTTGGAAGACGCAATTTTTGTCTGATCGTGTCCACATCAACAATATTTCTATCATGCCTGGTCTTCAGTCTGAACTTCTTGAGGCCTAGAAAGCTAGTCCTGATCGTGAAGAGCTCTCCTCTCTCCTATCAAAGCCTCAAACACATACCTTTGTGGATCTTGATGGTGGTCTTCGATACAAGAACCATGTTTGGGTTCCTGCGCAATCAACTGTGAAGACAAAAAATTCTTAGTGAGGCACATGGGTCAAAGTACACAGTCCATCCCAGCATAACTAAGATGTACAAAGACCTACAAAGTCAATTCTGGTGGAGGGGCATGAAGTGTGATATTGCTGAATTTGTGTCTAGATGCCTGACATGCCAAACTATCAAGGTAGAGCACCAAAGACCAGGTGGTTTACTACAATCCTTTGAAATCCCAGAATGGAAATGGGAATGCATCACCATGGATTTTGTGGTGGGGCTACCCAAGACCAAAAAGGGATATGATGTTGCATGGCATATAATGGATCATCTCACAAAGTCAGCTCACTTTCTCCCTATGAAGACTACTGCCAAAGTGTCTGAGCAGGCCAACCTCTATATACAAGAGATAGTACGTCTGCATGGAGTTCCAACATCCATTGTCTCAGATAGAGACCCAAAGTTTATTTCAAAGCTGTGGAAATAGGCTTAAGAAGAACTGATCACTAAGTTGAATTTCAGTACAACCTACCATCCAGAGATAGAGAGGCAATCAGAATGCACAATACATATTCTGGAGGATCTTCTATGAGCTTGTGATCTTGATTGGGAAGGCTCGTGGCACCACTATTTGCCTTTAGCTGAGCTTGCATATAAAATAGCTATTGGGCGAGTATTGGGATGCCTCCCTATGAAGCTCTTTATGGACGACCTTGTAGGTCTTCGCTACATTGGGACGATGTTAGGGAACACACTTTGATGAAATCTGAGGAGATGCAATTGTATACAGACAAAGTTGCATTTATTAGGCAAAGGATGAATCGATCACATAATAGGTAGAAATCTTATGCAGATGCTAACCAATAGGAGTGTCAGTTCAAAGAAGGTGACCATGCCTTTTTGAAGATCATACCTATCTGAGCTTTGGCAAAGAACAAAGAAAAGCTCAGTCCTCGCTATGTTGGACCCTTTAAGATCTTAGAAAGAAATAGTCAATGTGCTTATCATCTTGCTTTGCCACCTCAATATAGCTCCATGCACATTGTATTTCATGTATCTAATCTGAAGCCCTATGTCCAAGACCTCAGTCACATTCTAAATCATAAGCCTCTAGACCTGAAAGATGATCCATCTTATGCTAATTCACTAGTCAAAATTCTCATTCTATGATAAAGGAACTACACAGAAACTAACACATAGATATGGTAAAAGTTCTCTCGAGCCACCATGATCAGTCTGATACCACCTGGCAGCTCAAGTCTTAGATTGAGTAGAAATATTCACACCTCTTTCAATCCGCTTGAATTTTGAGGACAAAATTATTAAAAATGCGGGGAGAATGTCACAAAGTGAGTTTTTACATTATTTTCTCTCTCTTACAATTATGTTATTTCCAATAATACCATCAAACCATCTCCCACACTATTTGATTAAAAAGAAATCCCCAATTTCAAAAAAACACAAACCCTAATTCCATATGAAGGTAAATTATAAGTATTAATGTATGTAGTAAATAACCATGATCAACATTCAAATTTGAATTTGAAATTTATGCCATAGTTACATCATTGCATCATGAAGCTACACCTAAAATTTTGTTCAAATTGAATTAAAAAATTAAGAATTATGAACAATTGAAATTAATGTACATTAGTTCAATTATTCAAGCCAATGACCTAGGTTTCGGTAATAACTAATCAAATGTTTAACATTTGATGTGTCACGTGACATCCTTAGCAAACCCACCTACCCATCCTTTTTCCCAGCCATTGGATGAGGTGAATCGTGGATCAGGTAAGGATCTGACGACTCTGATCTCATCTTCCTCCTCCCAAATATCTCAACCAGCTCTGGCCAGATTCGATCAACTTTGATCTAACAAATTTGACCCTATGTAAGTGAGATCTTTGGAGGATAGACTCCTCTCATCAACCTGCATTCAACAAACCCTAACTTCCTCTCTCTCATCCTCGAATCAGGGAGAACCAAACCCTGGGTTCTCACACATCTCACTCCGACGACGACAATATTAGGGCTTCCTCTTCTAGACCCCTCACGACTATTTAAGGACCCCTCCAGATCTACCACCTTCCCTTTGATTGTTCCCCACTACCAATTGCTAGAAAACTTCCCCAAGAACCCTAGCCACCTCCATCATCTTCAACCTCCAGATCTCCCACTGCCCCGCTACCACAATGCTCCTCACACCAATCCTACCTCACCAACACCTTCCCCAACCCCTATTGATGCTTCACGGTAGGGTTCGGAGGTCCCATACCATCCCCTCACACAATCCACCTCCTACTCCGATGACCTCCCTTGTGGGATTCGGCAGTGCACCGACCCTGAGGGAGAAGTACCACAAAAAGGTGCTGACTCGCTGTGGTTTACCCCCAGGAAGGTGAAGGCACCTTCAGTCAGAAGAGAAAGGGAGCATAGCCAGAGAGGTGCCTTGCCAGAGATTGACCAGACTACTCAAACTAGAAGCAAAGGAGGAGAAGAAGAAAAAGAGGAGAGGCCCATGTGGTGCCAGCATGGACCTAGGTGGACCACTTGCGAGTTGTCACATCAGCTAAGGGAGTCGTGGGTTAACGCAGGCCAGAGAGGGGCAACTCATACATTTGGACCAATCTGTGAGTGCCACTCAACAAGCTGGGTTGAGCTCATAAGATCTTGGATCAGTCTGAGCCTTCAATCCAGTCAGATCTGGCCATTGATCAAGGTAATTTCTCAACCCAATGCATTTAATTAATTTATAAATCTATTAATCTTAGTAAAATCCTAGAAAATGCTAGGAATATCAGAAAATAGCAAACCTATATATGATTTTTATTAGAAAAATATGAGGAATATAATAAAATGCTATTTTAACTGGAATCCATTTCCTTTTCCAAAAATAGTAGGCTAAATCCCTAATGATCATTTAATTATTATCATATTGTGTAATAATAGTGATACAAGGTTGAGATCTGATATACAGACATCTAAAACCCTAATTGAGTCCCTAATCCTCACATCACTCGAAACCCTAATCAAGAAGGGACATTCAACTCAATAATTATGGAAAACCCTAAATTCTAGTTTCTCTCTACATATGTATACTTTCACGCAATTATATGCCAAATCCTAACATTTAATGATCCCAGATGTTCATGAACGACCCAAAAAACCATAGATACAACCTTGATCCATTTGGATCATGTGAATCGTAAAGGGAAACCATAGGAAAACCATTAATGATCTAACCCATAATAGAAACCAAAGTATGTATACTCCCTTATTGGATAGAAATAAGTATCATCAAATAAATTAAACTTTAATATGAAGATCTAATATTATAACTCCAAAACAAGATAAAAGTAATGGATAATCCCTGATTTAATCATAGGATGGTGAAAGACACCCCAAATAGAGATCAAATCCTAATGACCCAAAAACCCTAATATGGAATAATGAGAACCCATGATGACATTTAGGCCTTTTTTTTCTCTTTCAAGGTGATCTACTTTCTTAATCTAGACTTGTGGAAATCCAGATCTGAGATTCAAGGTACTTGGATACACGTAAAAGACTAGATTTTGTTGGATGATATAATTATGAGTAATGGTTTGCATGTGATTGAATAATCTTGTTGGATGTATATCTATACATATTGTCACTTTTCCTCCTTGAACCCTAAGAACACTAAGGAAAGAAAATGGAATGTAGTTACTGATGGTTCATTAATCTCCCTATTAGAGAGGGAATGCATTAATGTTGACTAGCACCTCCCTAATGGGACAAGGTGCACGAGGAGATCCCTAATGGTACAAGGTATGTGGGGATAGGGCCCAATAATATAAGTGTTGAATGTGCTAAGTCCACCATAGTAATACAAATCCATTGAAATGTGATTAATAGATTGGGTTTACTTGATTTTCCTCCTTAAATAATGATTTCATTTTACTTCTTCTTTTTCAAGTATTTTAAATATGCCAACATAGTATAGTATTTTTTAACCACATACCAACATTATGTTGATCATTTGTATCTCGAATTTTCTTGGTTCAAGGAACAAGTAAAGCATTTCAAAGTACCTGAAGATGCTTAATAAAGTTATTGGAGGATAGCTAGCTAGATGGCTATTTCTCATCTTTATTTCTATTTAGATAGTTGTTTCTTTCTTCTAGATGATGTATAGGATGCTCTATATCCTATGTACTTTTCATTCCATAGAACTAGTCTTTCTCTGCTTGAATAATGTACAATGACTTTTCAACTTTATGAATAATGATTTGTGTGGCTCAATAATGATGTTTGTGAACAATGATCTGACTCCTCATAGAAAGCTAGTTGACTATAACAATTCCTTATATTTTCCCTTTTGACATCTTATAGATATGAGTGCACGCATATCTAAAGAATGTCATTATGAAAAGTATATAGGAATTTGGGTCGTCACAATATGTATCCTAAATATGAAAATGTATGGTAGAAAAGTCTTTTACAGGAAATTTTGAGCCTACTATTTTTTAAAATTTGACATACAAAATCTAAACCAACCTAGTCCATGTCTTCCTTAAAAAAACATGCTTGGACAAAACCGAAGGTTCATGTTTTGTCAGATTTTGTGTGTTTGGTTTGTTTAGCAATGATTGTAGTACAATTTTTAGATGACCCTAAAATTAATGTAGTTTCTAAGCATGCTTAGTGAGGGAAGGATGAATAATAGATCCCTCAGGGGTGGTTTTGGATTATAATTTTGACGGAGGATGGAATGCATATATTTAAAGTTTGTTTGGTGGGGGGAGGGAGTAAGCCAGCTGTAGATAGTAGTGTGGGATGATAACTGAAATATATGTAGAAAAACAAATATGGAGCATTGTGCTATTCCGAATCATTCATTTTATGTTGGGACTTGGAATCCATTTGATTTGTATTATACCAAATGTGTCATGGTTGTGATAACTGACAAATCTGAGATGCTAACTATTGTTTATCAAACAAACTATTTGGAATTGACAAGATAATATTAAAATTGTATTGTCAATTCTCTTATCGGATGTGTTATATGGACCTAAAATTAAGCTCAAAACCAAATTCTATTTGTATTTATGCATATGTAAAGACAAAATAAGGAGGGTTCATTTGTTACTTCTTTCCTCTTTTTTGTGTTTATACATGTGTATAGACTAAAGGAGTTTGATGTAGAGTTTAGTTTGCATCCACATGGCATTTCCCTTTCTTTCAAAACCGTACACACAAAAAAATTAGACAACTAAAACTGTGATTTTGAACCAGTTTCTTATCTTTTACTAATCTAATTTATAGCTAGCACTTCCTTACTAATGAGACACATAATGACAAAGTGTACAACTAAATAATATTATCATTCACTGTCGTATGGCAGGTATGGTATTATCGTTGCGAAAATGATTTGGTCAAACTCATTTTTGTCACCCGCCAGTTACGCTCGGCTGGAAGGTGGTTTTGGAAGAATTGATAAGCTAGGGTGGTGGAAGACCGGGAGGTGGCACTGGCATTTCAGGGTAATTTCATAATACTATGGAGGGGCATTTATTAGGTGAGGTGGTTGGTGGATGTTATGCCATGGAAAATAAATTTATTTTATGTATAAATTTTGAACTGTGATGAATTTTTTGACGAAAGAAAAACCATTGGATTCCATATAAAAATAAATTTCGAAAATACCAATGTTGATATATTTTTGAGAAAAAATATAAAAATGATATGTAGAGGTGTTGTGATTAGAAAGAATTTATTTTGTTTATAATTTCTAAACTCTGATGAACTTCTAAATGAAATATAGCACAAAAAATAACTAAAAATGCCAAAAAATGATGATATGCCCACAAATTTCTAAAAAAGCCTTAAAAATAGCTAAATAACACCTAAGAATGGCTAAATAGTGCCCAAAAATTGCTAAAAGCGCCCAAAAATCTCTAAAAGTGCCATTTTTATACTTTTGTCTATTAATGAAGCATTTCTGGTCATCAATGAACCATCTTTATGTATCAATTAACTAATTAGTCTCCATTTTATGTGTGGATATGATAAGAATGTGTTTGGTGAGCGCCATTAAGTTGTTATTGGGTGTGTGCAAAGTGGATTTTTCACATTATAATGAAGTAATTACTATTTTGCCCTCATTATACTCACTCATGCTCCCAAATTATTTTTCTTGGTTTCTAAATCAATATTGATACTCAAATTTGAAATATGTTGATCGATGTGGATTTTATACACATTATAACACCTCAAATTGGATTCATTCATTACTTTTTCCAAATAAGCAAATTAATCAATCAAACATCATAGTTTGGTTCTCACACTTTTTCTAGATATTCTCTACATTTTTGTGAAGCTACGGTCGAAATTTCATGTCATTTGGACATTCCTATGATTTACTATGATTTCTTGAAATTCATGTATTGAAAATACCTTTATTTGCCCTTTTTTGTGGGCTTTTCCATGTCACAGATCCATTGAAAAGGGAGGGGGTGAACCCCAACCCTTGGATCTGAGTCTCGCGGATCAGGGGCCTGATCCAATGACTATGGTTCTGTCTTCTATCTTCCGTTGATTGTGGGGGAGAGACTGAGAATTGGTGAATGATAATATGGGCCAGCTCGCACCTCATTTTGAATTTTGATTCGAGCGAAAGACATCATTTTACTTTTTGGTGCCCAAGGAACCCTATTTTGTTACAACCCCACCTTCTGGTAACCCCCAATTAAGGGAGACCGAGAGGTCGAAGCCACACACATAATTTCCGGATCAAAGGTTTGGCAATTAACCAAGAACAATTATTAAATTTTAACAGATTAAACTGGAAAGCTGTAAGAAAATAAACTTTTTCATACCTTTTTGAAATGTTGGATTTCTAAACTTCTATCCATGTAAGAATTCTACTCTAACTAATCCTCTTTGTATTTAATTCATGTATTTCACAATATGACAATTTACTGTGTCCTTTTGGCTTTGTACCTAAAACGCCGACAAACAAAACGTCTGTCAGCAAAAAGCTAGTATGCGAGGGAAACAATAATCGTGCAACTATTCATAACAGTATTGCATCCAATTACCATTTAACAAACAATTTTACATTTTAAATATAACTGCGCGATCCATGCATTCCCTATCCTTTGCGATGTCCCTACAGTGGATATGGATGCTACTTTCCTTATAGTAGATCCCCATTAAACCCCTCATGGTCCCACCTATAGGTGACCCAGTTTCTAGGGTTGAGTCACATTGCACTACCCATAAGTAGCCCACTCCTTAACTCATGGCATGCTAAAGGGTCTCATGGCACTACACTTGGTAGCCCAGTTTCTAACCCACGATAACCTAGACCTTACTCTGGGTTACCCCCTTTTTATCCTTTACAAGCCACTGAGGTGGATTCAGATCTAAGCCAGTTATATATATATATATATATATATATATATATATATATATATATATATATATATATATATATATATATATATATATATATATATATATATATATAGTGATAATCATAGTCACTTTATAGTTGCATGAAATAAAAGGCATCCAACAGTTAATTTCAAGAAACCGATAAAACATTCGGAAATCGCCGAGAAACTAAAGCGATTATTCATAAGCGTAACCACATACTTGATCCAGAGTAACTTGATGTCCAAGCATTAATATTCAATACAATCAAACAAGCAATCAACAATATCCTGAAAATAATTCATAACATCAAAGTATCATTATTTTATTCAAAACATTCTCATGATTGACTTGGATTCCATCTTATGATTTCTAGGCCGACTTTAGGGTTTTATTAGGGTTTTAGCCTTCATTATGCATTCACCACTTATATTGCTTTGTTAGACCACAAACCCTACTTTCAACATCATAAGCACAATTGAAAGTAAATTAAGTCTAATATGTCTCTTTTATACTAAAACTACCATCTTTACCCTTTTAAGTCATGTCCATATCATTAAGGCCAATTATCATGTTTAGGTTTCTTTGAATTGACAACTCAACAAAGAATTATAGTTTGATTCTCAAAGGAACCCTAATTACTACATTTCTCATCGTTTATGTTAGCAAACCCTAATTTATCATTAATTCCACTTTATACACTAGGAAGCCCAAAATATCCACATTAGTGATCTTTTATACTCAAATTGGATTTATAACAACATAACTCTGTCTTATTCAAGGATTTGCACAATTAAAACCATTAAAAGACATATTCTCCTCAATTAGGGTTTCTAAGCCCATTAATGCAAACTTAGGTATATGAAACCCTAAATTAAACCAATTATGTACAAAGATCATCCTTTTAGATTTAATGTGGCCTTTTTATTAACCACAGGTTAAGATCAACTTTAATCATCCATATAACTCTTCCAAGTCATTAATCAATAAATATTAGGGTTCTTTTAATAGATAAATCATTAAAGATAACATATTTACATACTTTTTGAATCAAAAGTAGAATTGGGCTTCAATTACATTTTTATTACATTCCTCGTTTTCTTCTGATCAATTTTCATATATATATATAATATTAATCAGAGTTACCAATAATTGATTACGATTTCCACAAGAAAATTACCTTTGAGCAATCGTTGGCTGCCACATGTCCCTTCTATATTTTCCTTTTTCCTTTCCCTAGATCGCGGACCCTCTTCCTGGATCCGGCTCGCCTGTGACCCGACTGACCCACACCCTTGTCTCCTTCTCTGTGTGTGTGGATCTGTTTGCTCTACAAAACAGAGTGCCGCCGAGGAGGTATGCTTCCACTCGCAGGATCCACCTTCCTACCTCCTTCTAGTAGACGATTGTTGCCCCTATTCCTCAGGTTCCTCTTCCTTCTGGTCAGGAGCCGTAGGCTTCCCCTCGATACCCCCCCCACTGGTGGTCAGGTTCGGCTACTCCTCGAGCCGCCGCCACTCCAGGTTGAGGAAGACGTTGGGTCAGGGAACAACGTCGCTTCTTAACACGTTGATCCTCCTTGTAAAGATACAAACTCGCGGAAAGAGCCTGAAATCGCGAGAGGGATAGGTTCCCTTTATATAGGCATCATGGTTGAGGGAAAATGAGAGTTTCCTCCCATCTGCAGTACTAGATTTTAGGGGTTTTTTAGAATATCATTAATAGAAATGACTTAGGAGTTAGAAAGGATCGTAATTCTCTCCTGATTCCAAATATCGAATTTTCAGGACTCCTTGTGGATTAGGGAGAGAGGATGTGTGGACCGATTTCCTTGCATTTCTATTACTGTTTCCCAAAATGGGTTGGAGGTGGAAGACAAGCAGATCACTGTTGGATCCCAGATCAACGATTCACATTGCACGCGCCCAACATAAGAAATTCTATTTTGAATGTGAATCGTGACATTTAAAGATATTCCATTCACTTTAGGAAACTTTGAAAAAATCATATCTCCCAATCTGTTTATTCTTTTTCAACCAAATTTTCAGGGAAACTTCCTCTTGGCTTTATCTACTGGTATACACAATTTGAGTCCCAAATTCTAAATGAAAAGGGCATTATCTTTGTGTGCAAGTTATCCTTTAATAAAATTTATTTTAAGCATATTTTATCTCCCTTAATCTTTTATTTTCTTTATTGTGATTCCTTTTACCATCAAAAACCTTGTGGACATGAAATCTCATCCAATATGGATTCATTATTCATATTTCCACATATTTCTTGAAATAATACCATTATCTCATATTCCTTCTAAATAAAGCAATACTTAATTAATTCTTTCTCTTTCTTGTTGCATTGTCTTTCCAACTTGGACTCCTTGGAACCCAAGGAACCCAAGAGGCATGAAATCCAACTTTGGATATCATTCCTTTATCTTCTAGAGGTTTCTACATCTTTCTTTTCCTCATTTTCTTATTTACTCATTTAGTAACATAATTTCTTTTGTCTTTTCCTTATTATTGCACCCAATAGCCAATAAAGCCCACAAAAGAATCAACAAGGCTATTGTAAATGAAATCTATTTATTCAAAATAAATTATATCTTTATTTGTTCAAATATCCTTAATATGAGAAATTACATTTCTCACCAAATGAACCCAAAAATTGGGGTTGTAACATCCTTCCCCTCTTATAGGAATTTTGTCCTAAAAATTCTATCAAGCAAATAAACAATTCAGGATAAGACTTTTCCATGTCCATCACCGGCCCCTATGTGGCTTTACCTTATCCATGGCGCTTCCAAAGAACCTTTAGCATCACATATTCTTTTCTCTGAGTTCTTTCCTCTTGGCGTCTATAAACTGCACAGGTGACTTAAGCCATTTCAGCCTCCCTTGGGGCCACTACTACAGAAATGGCTTATGAAGTCACTTTCCAGTCGTCAGTTACTAACGAAGAACTGACGTCTACAACATACAGCGTCGGTTTAAAACAAAAACCTACATATATCAGAGAGGAGTGGCCAGACACGGGTATCGCTTTCTATTTAGCGTCGGTTCTAGAATAAACAACCGACGCCTAAAATTAACCGCCAAATCCCAAATTTCGCGTGAAAAAAATTACCTCCAAAATATGACATATGGCGTCGGTTATTTACTAAAAAACTGACGAAGAAAGGTTATTCGCGATAAAAAAATTGGGAACATTTTGTTCGTCGGTTTTACTACAAGAACCGACACTTATGGGTTTTCGCGCGTTTTCCTGGGAAAATTTTCACACCCCTTTGAGCGTCGGTTTTAGAAAAAAACCGACGACTATGGTCATTAATTGAGAACAATTTTTTTAATCGGTGTATGTAGATAGACGTCGGTTTTTTTCTAGTAAAAACTGACGACTATCATTAAGAATAGGTGTCGGTTGGTTTGTAGAACCAACACCTTTAGATTTACGTGTCGGTTGTTTTTAATAACCGACGTCGATTGATAACTTAACAACACCCGCGAGCCCGACTCTTCCCCTTTCTCTGTTTCATTCATTGTCTCGCGCAACTGCTACTCCAGGGTTTGGCGATTTCCGATGATTTCTCCTCTGCCCCCACCTCCGCCGCCATTTACTCCGGCCGCACGCTGCTCCGCTCACTTGGGTGGTCCTCTGCCCACCTCCGCTGCCGCTTGCCCTCTGCCCCAGCTCCGGCGGCCTTCTCTCCTTCTCTGGTGACCTTCTATCTTACTCCGATGGGCTGCTCTCCTACTCCTGTTGCTCGCTGCTGCTACTCTCCCCGCCAACACTGCCGAAGGTACCGGCTCTGCTCTTCTTCCTCCTCTTCTTCCTCTGCCGAGGTGTGTGAAATCACAGGTTGGCACGGTCGTGCTGGGCAGCACGGCCGTGCTAGCACGGCCATGTTGGTTGATTTTGTGCTATATTGCTCAATTATAATCGGATAGCCGATAATGTTGTGCTACATTACTCTTCTAAAATTATTCTTATATTGTTGAATCGGGTCAATGACCACACCTGCTATTGTGCCTGAATTATGCCATGTATGTTTGTACAAAGTGAATCTTATCGCTCTAATTGTGAATTATTGCATGTTTGAAACTATTGAATTCTTGATTTATTATTTAATAATGCTCTAATAGTGGGGGATGCAATGTAAGTGAGCAAATACATGTAGTGGATATGTACTCATTAGCCTAGAAACCCATCTAAGATTTACTCGTTAGGAGTAAATCTTGGATAGTCCCCGGTTTGGGACTGTTTTTGAACACCTAATCTCACTTAGGATGTAAGTGTATAATGTGTATTGGGTTTTCGAGAAAATTTCAGTAGCATTTCCCCATTTGTTCTCTAAGTACATATGTACTTAGAGAACAATAGGGAAATGCTGCCGAAATTTTCTTGAAAACCCAATACACATTATACACATACTAGTGAGATTAGGTGTTCAAGAATGGGATAGGTGGTACACATTTATTATATATAAGAATGACATCACATGTATTTTGGCCTAGAAACCCGTCCAAGATATACTCATTAGGAGTAAATCTTGGATAGTCCCCGGTTTGGGACTGTTTTTGAACACCTAATCTCACTTAGGATGTAAGTGTATAATGTGTATTTGGTTTTCAAGAAAATTTCGATAGCATTTCCCCATTTGTTCTCTAAGTACATATGTACTTAGAGAACATCGGGGAAATGCTGCCGAAATTTTCTTGAAAACCCAATACACATTATACACTTACTAGTGAGATTAGGTGTTCAAGAATGGGATAGGTGGTACACATTTATTATATATAAGAATGACAACACATGTATTTGTTGGCCTAAAGTTTTAACCATGCAAAAACTCTAATCTGTTAACCCTAGACCCTAATCTTGTTGTAATGTATATTTGATTTCTCTTTGATCATAGAATGGATAGATCATGGATGTCCATTCGCAATCGCTACACCCCAGAGTTTATTTCTGGTCTTGACCAGTTTATTAGATTTGCTGAGGAACATAGGAAAAAACCTAGAGATAGGTTCTACTGTCCATGTAGGCATTGCGGTAACAACTTGAAAGTCAGCACTGGTGACGAAATCAAAAGTCATGTCATGTGCAACGGGATTATACAAGGCTATACAGAATGGCACTGGCATGGAGAGATTTCAAACCCGAAACCAATGGATGTCGATAGCAGTGCTTGTGTGTAAGAAGAAATTGCCTACGATGATGCAGATGTGAATGAACCAGTTCCAGTAGACATCGTTGATGCGATGCTGGATAGTTTTGGGGTAGAGCACATCGATCCACCTCCAATTTTTAGAAACATTGTGCATGATGCTGAGATATCGTTATACACAGGTTGTACTAAGTTTACGAAGCTTAGCGCTGTGTTGAGATTGTATAAGTTGAAAGCTAACAATAGATGGAGCGACAAAAGCTTCACTTCATTGTTGACTTTGTTGAAAGAAATGCTTCCTGAAGGAAACGAGCTGCCAATCTCAACATACCAGGTAAAGAAATCGTTGTGCCCGATGGGAATGGATGCCAAGAAGATACACGCATGCCCGAATGATTGTGTATTATTTCAAAAGGACTATGTGGATTTGAAAGATTGTCCAAAATGTGGTGCGTCACGGTATAAATTGATGACTTCGGGGGAGTCCAAAACTAGTTCTCCTGCCAAGGTGATGTGGTATCTACCTATAATATCACGGTTTCAATGCTTGTTTGCCAATCCAATAGATGCGAAGAATTTGAGGTGGCATGCAGATGTTAAGAAAAATAATGATGGGATCCTACGACATGCGTCTGATTCCCCATAGTGGAAGAAGATTGATCTATTGTACCCTGAATTTGGTGAAGAAGTCAGGAGTCTAAGACTTGGGCTTTGTACAGATGGGATGAATCCGTACGGGACATTGAGCAGCCAACATAGCACTTGGCCAGTCATGTTTGTTATATACAATCTTCCTCCCTGGCTGTGTATGAAAAATAAGTACGTAATGATGTCGTTGTTGATATCGGGCCCTAAACAACCTGGAAATGACATCAATGTTTATCTTGAACCTCTGATTGATGACTTAAAGAAACTCTGGGGTGAAGGTGTGATGACCTATGATGCTTCAGGAAGAGAGACATTTTGTTTGCATGCTATGTTGTTTTGCACTATTAATGACTTTCCAGCATATGGGAATTTGTCTGGATATAGTGTCAAAGGAGCTAAAGAGTGTCCTATATGTGAAGAGAACACTGATTCAACAAGACTAAAACATGGCGGTAAGACTGTATATCTCGGTCATCGAAGGTTTCTTACAAAATTTCATCCGTATCGTAGGAAGCGCAAAGCATTCAATGGATTGAATGAGGAACATAGTGCACCTAAACCTATACCAGGGGAGGTTGTTTATGAAAGAGTAAAAGACTTTGTCAATGAATTTGGTAAGAGATCACAACGTACTATGGCCACACGGAGTGACAAATCTTTATTCAAGAAGAAGTCAATATTTTGGGATCTTCCTTATTGGAGTTCTTTGACAGTCAGGCATTGTATCGATGTCATGCACATTGAGAAAAATGTCTGTGATAGTGTCATTGGTACTTTGTTGAATATACCAGGTAAGACTAAAGATGGGATAAAATCCAGACTGGACCTATGTGAAATTGGAATAAGGTGAGAATTAACAGAATTTCCTGAAATGGGAAATCGGAGAACATACTTACCTCCCGCTTGTTACACATTGTCTAGAAAGGAGAAGAAATCTTTTTGTGAATGTTTGGTAAATGTTAAGGTTCCACAGGGTTACTCATCCAACATCCGTAGATTGGTATCAATGAAAGATCTAAAGTTGATAGGTCTTAAATCTCATGATTGTCACACTCTAATGCAACAAATATTTCCTGTGGCAATTAGATCTATATTGCCGAAGCATGTAAGGTTTGCAATCACCAGACTTTGTTTCTTTTTCAATAGTCTGTGCAGCAAAGCTATTGATCCTGATACTCTCGATAAATTTCAAAGAGAAGTGGTTGTTACCCTATGTCAGCTTGAGATGTATTTTCCTCCGTCGTTCTTTGATATCATGGTACATCTTGTTGTCCACTTGACTAGGGAAGTGAAAATGTTGGGACCAATTTTCTTGCATTGGATGTATCCCTTTGAACGATACATGAGCATTTTTAAAAGTGATGTTCGAAACCGTTATCGGCCTGAAGGGAGTATTATCGAGGGTTATGTGGCGAGAGAGATTATGGATTTTGCAATGACTTTCTCAGTGGTAATGACACTCCTGATAATGACAAGAATATTGTCGAGCAATTTGGCAAAGGAATTTTGGAATCACTTGTGAAAGTAATCAGCCGTGAGCAGTTGGAACAAGGTCACTTGTATATTTTACACAACATGGACGAAGTGAACGTTTATATCGTGGAACATACCAATTTCATCAAGAGACAATATCCTCGAGCCAATACAATGTGGCTTGCTAGAGAGCATAACAAGACATTTATTAAGTGGTTTGAAAATAAAGTCTTAGATCAACTATCTCAAACACCAGATGATATTACTGAAACTATCAAATGCCTCGCCTTTAAACAAAAATTGACTGTTATGTCTTATGAAGGGTATGACATTAATGGATTCACATATTACACAAAGCGCCAAGATGATAAGAGTGTCATCAAAAATAGTGGGGTCACCCATCAAGCATCGACTATGTTTTTTGCAAGTGCAAAGGATAAGAGTCCACGTGAAGCTAAAATGTCATATTACAGTGTCATTGAAGACATATGGGAGTTTGACAACATAGATTTCAGAATTCCGCTCTTCAAATGTAATTGGGTTGATAACACCAAAGGAGTTATAGTGGATGAATTGGGTTTCACTTTAGTGAACTTTGAAAAGATTGGCGAGAAGGATGAACCATTCATATTGGCATCACATGCGAAACAAGTATTTTATATCGATGATCCTGTAAATGATAAATGGTCGGTTGTTCTTCATGGTAAAAGACAGTTCATTGAAGATCCTATAGATGAAGAACAGTACTATGATAAGTATGATGATTGCAGTCCATTCTCGGTTGGGTTGCCAACACCAGCAAATATTGAAGCTAATGATGACTTGTATGTGCGCGGAGATCACAATGAAGGATTGTTAATTGATAAAAAATCGCAATATTAGAGGCATGTTTATACAATGTTTTTTTATATTTTTTTTTTTCTAAATGTCAACTTTACAATGTGAATTTTACAATGTGAACTTTACAATGTGAATGTGCACTTTACAATGTGAATTTTACAATGTGAATTACTTTATAATGTGAACTTTACAATGTGAATTACTTTACAATGTGAATGTGAACTTTACAATGTGAGCTTTACAATTTGAATTACTTTACAATGTGAACTTTACAATGTGACTGTGAATTTTCAGATGGCTGAGCATTCTCCTGATGACCGTGCCGATGATTACCGTGAGGGTGAGGACATCAATGCGCCGCCTCACAATGTAAGTTTTAAAAATATATCATATATTTATATCTATATGTCCATTTATAGTTATATCTTGTAAATGTGTTTATTTTGTCAAATTTTAGGTTGATGATGCACATGTACCATCTGAAGCACTTGAGGCACTTGATCAGCAACACCCAAAAGTTGATAGGAGAAGGGGCATCACTATGATGAAGAAGTTAATAGCACAAAAGGGCAATGGACCCAAACTTGTTGTGGATTTTGATAATGCAGGAAATGCATCTGGTGTGAATCACAATTCATTTGTTTCATATCTTGGGTATGTTACTCATAGCCATTGCGGTTGTAAGATAGATTCTTGGCATAAAGTTTCTAAGGAGAAGAAAGACATAATATGGAAGGATTTATGTGTGAGTTATTATTAATTTGCAATTCTATTTTGTAGATTACTAATTTTTTGGATACTAGTTAATATCTATTATAATTTGCAGATTATATTTGAATTGGATGAAAAGCTGCATCGTAAATGCGTGATGCAACGCTGTGGGAG
This sequence comes from Alisma plantago-aquatica, assembly GCA_963693085.1. Taxonomy (NCBI): domain Eukaryota; kingdom Viridiplantae; phylum Streptophyta; class Magnoliopsida; order Alismatales; family Alismataceae; genus Alisma; species Alisma plantago-aquatica. Next base: position 647,924,973 of record OY856410.1, read on the forward strand.
AGTCCTAAGGAACTATAGGACAAATCTCACCCGAGAATACATAAAAGAAGCTGACAAGAGGAAGAAGACATCCACTGAACAGTGGAACTTCCTGGACAAAGAAGAATGGGACGCGTTTGTTGCTTCAAGACAAACAGATGAATTCAAGGTATTAGGCGTTAGTCCCAATCTCATTAATATATGTTGTATTCACCTATTCAAGATTAACAATTACTGTTACTAACCAAATCATTAATGTGCATACTAACTAGGCCCTCAATGAGGTACAAAGATCAAGGCGTGCACTGAATGTGCATGACCACACAATGGATCCAAAGGGGTATGCAGGCATTCGCCAAAGACTACAGTCTGAGGCTACTACTCAGTCTGCTGCTACTCAGGAGTCCTCCACTATAGGTAGCACACCTCTGCCTCGCCATGATATCTGGATAGCTGGGAGGCAAAATAAGAAGGGAGAAATAAGGAAGCCCGCAACTGCTGAGGCGGCTGCAAAAATGGTAAAATACAACTCTTATAGCAATTGTTCGAATATTGATCATTTGTGGTTTTTACTTAATTATAAATTTTTGTTTTGGGGATTAGCGGGAGCTGCACGAGCTGAGGAAACATGGTAAGTTCATCCCTGAGGGCACAAGGGATGAATTGACAGTTGCTCTGGGTAACCCAGAGCATCCTGGACGTGTTAGGGCTACATGCGCTGGTGTGGGCATCAAAGCTTTTTTTGGGCCATCCCAGCGCAAACATGTCCCAAAAGTGGGACTTTCACAAGAAGAGGTAACATATTTTTTCCTTGTAGATGTTACTGTAAAAGAGAATTCAATAATTAGAATTTGACGTTTCTTTTATCCATGTATAGGTAGATAAGCTATTTGATAGGAAACTCGTAGAAGCAATGAAAAAGTGGCAGGCATCTCAGACTGCCACTTACCAGACAGTACCTATCATGTCTCCTACTACAGGCTCTACTCCTACTGTAGAGGTTGGGAGTAATCCTGTAGACCCACCACCTAGCAAATCCGTTGTAAGTATTTTTATGACATAGTAACTAGTTTTTTAATTCAAGATGATATGTTTTCAAGATGATATGTATATATGTATATAACATTCTTTACACAAAAATTTGTAGGGGTTGAAGCCATGCCGTCTAAAAGTTAATGAATATGTCGTTGCAGAGGCGTCGGCTTACCCATCCCTACCAGGGGAAATGTTTCACGGGTCTCCATTACCAGCTGGTTGGATTTGTGTGAGCCCGGTACATATATTTCCCAAGTGGATGGATCTTCCATTGCCATATGCCCACCCAGATTGTGAAACGCTTGGTGAGGCAGAAGGCAGAGTGATATTGTGGCTAATACATATTTTGCAGCTACTTAGACAAGATATGTGCATATTTTGCATTCGAACATGTAGGATTTTTTATTCCATCTTTGATTAGTCTAGTAGCTAAAGACCCTCCGTCAGTTCAACAATACTGTTGTGAGGCTTTTTCAAATTTTTCTCAAAATAAGAAGACGATGATAATGGCTCCATTCAATGTAGAGTAAGTTTACTTTGCTTATTATAATTTGGACTTAAGAAAATTACATTTTTATTGTGGATTTTGAGTTATTAATTTTTAACTTTTTTACCTCTTGTGGTATGCATTGGGAATTACTGGTTATTGTCCCCGAGACGTTCACTGTCTATTATCTAGATCCTAAGGGGAGTAAATTGAATACAAAATATGGACACATAATGAAAATGGCATTATTCCGGTGAGAAATATTTCATTTTCATATCCGTTAACATATGTTATTACATTATTATTTAATTATGCAATGTACTATGTTACATTAACATGTAGGGGTTTTGATGAGTTCAAAAAGGCTGGAGGAAAGGTCCCCACGAAAAAGAACCAGCCAATAATTTGGAAGAACGTGAAAGTAACTTCCCGACTGTAATATATGAAATAAATTTTGTATGTTTGAATTTATAGTGTGCTACATTAGTTGTATTTTTTAATATTTTGTATGTTTGAATTTATAGTGTGCTACACAAGACAACGGATGGGCATGTGGATACTATGTGATGTGATTTATGCACATGATTATCAAATATGCCGCAATGGACATCGATTGTATTGCTGAGGTATTATATAGTCTCATTAGATAATATGAAATATATCAATCTTATTTATAGCTCATTGATTATATATATACATCATTCTCTTTACAGGTGTTTAAAACTGACCACACTACAGGAACGGCCTTACTAGATGTACATGCTCCCTATACGACGGGAGAATTAAATGAAGTAAGAGAAGAATGGGCAACAACCATACAAGTAGTGGGGGATTTAAGATATAATTGGGATGTTGATAGCAAATAATGACTAAAGAATGATATTTTGTAAATGAATTTCTGAATTATAATATATGTGTGAATGTTTCTACATGTCTGGATGTTTCTACATGTGTCTGAGTGAAAATGAATGAAACTGTTGGTTTCTATATGAATGTTTCTATATGTGTGAATGTGAAAATGAATGGAACTACAGATTGCTAGCTACATGAATGTTTCTAAATGTGAAAATCAAATGGAACTGCAGGTTGCATTGTTAAATGTGTGAATATTTTTGTTGTTAATTTTGCAGGTTTGTGGCCTGTTGTTGGCTGTTATCAATGGATGTCCTAAAACCAGCAGTTCATAACTGAACTGCAGGTTTCTCATCCTACGACCAGCCATACAGCAGGTCTGCACACTGACAGAAAAAAAAAACAAAAAACAGGTGTCGGTTATTTGTATAAAACTGATGCCACATCGTTACAATGTCGGTTTCTAATAGTAACCGACGTCTATTTCCTTAACACCACGGCCGTGCTGGCCAGCACGGCTGTGACAGCGGACCAGACACCACGGCCGTGCTGGCTAGCACGGCCTTGTTGGGAGTGCACGGCTGTGGCAGCGGACCAGACACCACGGCCGTGCTGGCCAGCACGGCCGTGTTGGGGTTTATATGATGTCGGTTCTTATCTAATAACCGACGTTGATAGTGCCCAAGATGGCGCCCTTCTGTGGCGCGAAGGCATATGGCGTCGGTTTCTTATCTAATAACCGACGCTGATAGTGCCCAAGATGGCGCCCTTTCTGTGGCGCGATGGTATATGGCGTCAGTTTCTTATCTAATAACTGACGCCTATAGTGCCCTGCTGGTGCATTTTTGTTGGCGCGTGAAGGGTTTGGCGTCTGTTTTTTAACCGACGTGTAACGGATGGGCTTTTAGCGTCTCCCACATAGGTGTCGCTTAGAAACCGACACTAAAGGCCTTAAATAACTGACACTAAATGTCGGTTATGTACTAGTGGGCTCACTAGGTTCATTGCCTAGCACATGGTTGGGGTACCTCACATAGTGCTCTAAATTGGACACCAATAACTCATCACACATTTCTTTATCTTGAGGGGTAAGGTTAACCTTCTCCACCAATCCATCTCAATGGAACCATGTATCGGGCACTCAACTTTCTTAGCTATAGCTCAGAGGGATCGGATTTTCATGTCACATGTTCTCCGACAGTGAACTGCATGTCAGTCTACTTTGCATCTACTCACGACTTTCGTCGTCTCTAGGCTCCTTTCAGCCATTGTACGATCAAAGCGACTTCATCTACACGCATTGTGGTCCTTTTCTAACCCTCATGTGATCCTTTCATCAACATCACCTTACTGAAGTGGTGACCGACACAACCTCCCTTATAGAGCTTCTTTAAATCCCGATATTGGCTATGGTGGTCATCATCACATATTTCATAGGACAAGAACTATCTCTAGTTATCACCCTGAACGAGCACATATGCTCTCATCAGACCCTTTAGTATGGATCATACTAACCATTAGTTAAGGGTGATAAACTATACTAACATCGAGTTCTTCATGTACCTACTTCCATCTTTTGGAAGGGAACCTTTAGGTCAAACTCAAGAACCTTTGAACTCGCAACATGGTGTAGTTGAATCATCTCTCTCATGGGTATTTCAACCAAATCTGTCCCTGGACAAAACTCTTTCTTTCTCATGTCATCTGGGTAAGATGATTTACCATACCCCACATTGCATCTTGACCTTCCTTGGTCTAGGGGAGACTTATCACAACGTCCATAGTGATGAACTCCCATTCCCTCTCAGGGACTCTTTTATCCTTTATATCGATACATTGGGTTACTGGTATTCGTCCTTTACCTCATGTCATGCATGGTAACAAACCACATACAACTTCATCTTAGGCATCCAAGGTACTACCGTCACTTACTATCTTTGTAGTACCAAGGTGTATCATGATCTCCTGCATTGTCATGATTTCTCAATCTTGATACCTCGGAAACCCTAAACCACTCTAATCAGGGTTTCATCACCTTCCCTTCCAGAGAAGTGCATCTGAGGCTCTATAACCATCCTTTCATTAGGTCAAGGACTAGACTGGCTAACCAAACAACCATTAACTTGTTCAACATATCTCATTACATCTGAGTGTTAGCCAAACATATCTCCTTTCCAAACTAAGAGTTAGCCTAACAACCTCTTCTAGCCTCTAGCCAAACTAGGTAGATATATCTCAACCAGAGAATCCATTACCACTTCACATCCTTACGTATTAGGTAATGTTAATGACATACACCTTCATGTATTCCACTTATTATCTCATCTTAGCTCTAAGTCTATCTTCAATGAGAAAACTCTGAGCTCATCCTCTTGGTTTTTGAACTCAACCTTGTATGACTCACAGCTCATGATAAAAGCATCCTCATAAGATGACCACCTTATTTCTCTTAGTGTTGGCAAACCATCCATGTATCGTTCACTCCACCAGGGTATGTTATCTTCTCTATCCTCATACCTCGTGGCAATGTTCCAACTAACATCATCTTTTATCCTTGGTGTATGGCATGCGTACAGTCCTATCTCTCACTCCCATAACAAGAGGAAATAAGCATCTAGATGCAGTCCAAATACAGAGTTCTTCCTATTCCAAGAGTAGAGATGGTACATCCCACCTTGCCAGTACACCTTTAAATCTAAGTTGAAACATGCCACTTACATCACAATCATCTCGATATCAAAGTTACTTCCATGAAAAACTGGTTTCAAACCTATTGGGGTTTACACACATCCCTTGGTCATCTCCTCTAGGTCTATAGGGTTCCGACACTTTTGGGGTCATCCCTCTTCCCTTATGCATCCAGAGAGTGCCCTACTCATCTGCCCTTTGGGTCCCATGAGTTCATGAAGGTGATCAACCTTCTAACTAATGGCCCTCAGACAATGATAGTTGTTACCTCCCGACCCAATGGTCATGTGCAACTAGGGAATTAGTCAACTCCTACTTCCATCGGTCTTATCCCCACCTGACCCTAGGATAGACTTAGGATTCTATTATAGTACATGTCCAACTTAGAACCTTACCCAAGCCTTCATCATCTCTCTCTTTGCATTCATGGGCTGACTTTCATCCTTTCATAGGGGTCATGGCAACTTGCCTACCTTGATCAGGCCCCATACCGGTTACCTCCATGGTAATACATCCACATGCACATAGAGATGGTTATCTATGGGTCTACAGGTTCATCCTCATACCATGTACTTTTCACTTAGCTTCTCAAGATCCTATGAGACCTCTTTAGGTTAACTTGAACCAACAAAACTGGTATACACCCTACCAAAGGGTCCCTCTCCCATGATGGGAGGAACTACATCTTGACAATAAGATCACAAACACCCTTAGGTCTAGGGTTTACATCCACATGCTTAACCCTAGCAAGCTATTACTGCACAAGCAAACCACCTACTAAACCAGGCTAGGTCATATTGGTTCTTATTCCTCAATATTAGATCATGATCATACCTTCCCATGTCATCAACTTAGTTGTAAGGGGTTCATCATGCCTTCGACTTAAGGAATTTCCCTTTTTCCTCTTTACATGAGGAGTACCATGCTCAAAACTATAGCAACTTAATTCTCATCATGAGCATTAGGTACACCACTACCCCTCTTAGGCCTAGGAACCCTAGGTTCCTTTTAGGTGTCCAACTGCATGCTCTATCTCTTAACCACGAATCAGGCATGCAAAAAGGCATGAAATGCACTTCCTATCATCCTTCTACTCGAGCAACACTTCAGAGTTGAGTCGTCCTCAAGGACAACTACCTAGGTACAACCTGTTACTAAACCTCTCCAGGTCTAAGGAATTGCTTCCTATCTCAGAAGGTAAACACCTATACCACAGGAACATAGGTACCAGAAGCATCATCCTCTCTCTAGGGTTTGGTTCCTCTAAAGGCAACCAAGATATCATCAGCCTCTAGGGATCATGCATGAGGCAACCACTATCATCCACTTAGGTCTCATCATCCTCGACTCCCCACTGTTCCTCATATCTTGGGGTTTAGGCTTCCAACCTTCTTGCTTGGTACCTGCTCTCTCTCTAGAGGTAACTCCACATCCAACCTTACTATTAGAGGTCCTCTCTCCATGAGGGATCAAGCTCACAAGCATACCTCTACATTTGCTCAAGGTCAACCATATCTCTCATAAGCTATCCATCAAACTCTCCCGGCCAAGGTTTCAACCTATTGGTCACACTACTGATACATTCTGGGTGCCTATTATGCCCATATAAGCTCATGGGGTTTCCATAGGTTCTTCTCTAACCTCATCAATGAAGGAGCCATCCTTCACTCAAACATGCACGACCCTTCCCAGGGTTGGGTCACCAAAGGTACTTGGTCATCCAACCTCTCACGGCTCATATGGCATCTAAAGCATGTCCATCTAAACACCTAGTCTATCATGACATCTAACTCTTAGTGTCATCTCTCTCTAACCTTCACTTAGGGTTAGGGTTAACATCATCCTTAGAGGATGTGCCAGGTCTCTACTTATAATGGAGGTCTCTACCTCCAAGACTAACTCTCTCTACTTACCCTCCAGACATGAAGGTCTAGCCTCAGGTCTCTCCTGAGGGCATGACAACTTATGTCATATGACCTAAGCATGTATTTGTCCTTTAGTTTACGCTTAATCTATTAAGCTTATGTCCATGACATCTTATTTACATGCTTTGCATTTAATTTGGTGGAGGATTCCTTAAACCTTATCGACCTTACCCATACCTCAAGAGGGTGAGGAAAAGAGAGAGAAAAAAAACCTAAACCTCAAAATCTTAACAGAATTAGGGTTGAGAAGGGATGAAAATAGATGAGAGAGTCCTAAAGGTATCTTATTTCGAGTCAGATCCTAAGACATTGGCCAGACAGTCACATGGATCCAGGAGTCCTCATATTCTGACTAGCGGTGCGAAGGAAAATCTTGCAAGCCCCCGGGTGTGATCCTTTTCTAAACACCACTGTCTTTCGGAAAATCCTCTAATAAATCCCTTGGGTTCTATGGAGTTTGTAAAATTTAATAATTATTAATGGTTAAGTGAGGAACCTATGCTCTGATACCAAATGTTACAACCCCACCTTCTGGTAACCCCCAATTAAGGGAGACCGAGAGGTCGAAGCCGCACACATAATTTCCGGATCAAAGGTTCAACAATTAACCAAGAACAATTATTAAAGTTTAATAGACTAAACTGGAAAGATGTAAGAAAATAAACTTTTTCATACCTTTTGAAATGTTGGATTTCTAAACTTCTATCCATGTAAGAATTATACTCTAACTAATCCTCCTTGTATTTAATTCATGTATTTCACAATATGATGATTTACTGTTTGACCTTTTGGCTTTGTACCTAAAAAGCCGACAAACAAAACGTCGGTCAGCAAAAAGCTGGTATGTGGGGGAAACAATAATCGTGCAACTATTCATAACAATGTATTGCAGCCAATTACCATTTAACAAACAATTTTACGTTTTAAATATAACTGTGTGATCCATGCATTCCCTATCCTCTGCGTTGTCCCTTAATTGGGGGTTACCAGAAGGTGGGGTTGTAACATATTTTGTCTGGGTTTTGTGCACCTTTGCACCGCCAAAACAACCCTCTCACTCTGGCGGTCATGGCTACCACTAAGGAATCCCCAAGCCCTAAACCTAGTCCTTAACCTATAAAAACCCTCACACAAGGTCGCCTACGCCATCCCACACAAAAACCCTTGCTCTTGCTTTCTCTTTTGGCCTCGAGCACCCCCTGATTTCCCTCCCTTTTTCTCCTGTTCTGTTCGGCGCCACCGCACAGCCCAATTTTGGCATTCATCTAAACTCGGCCTCTCTCCTTTAATAACCCCCACCACTACCTCTGTGGGGTCACAACGGACTTGGGCGGCACCTTGGCTGCCTCCACCAACCCCTCATGCTCACGAACAACATCCATGTCGGCGAGGTCCTCTGCCGAGTTTTTGGCTCGTGAGAGGCTTGCTCGGGAGGAGATGGAGTCCCCGAACCATGGTTCAGGGAGGAAGACCATCGGTCCATTGGACCAACCAAGCCACAAGTGAACCAGTAAATCATGTATGAACCAGCCTATTGAAGGATCAAACCAGACCTTGAACCAAGAGAGTCGCCTCATCTACATGGCTCAATCTGGGCCATTCATCATGCATCTAAGGGATGTCCTTTTTCCATAGTTAAGGTAATTCTACCTCTCTCTATTCAAAATTCAAATAAATGGATGAATCTTGCAAAAATCATATCTCTTGATTCCTAGCTCCAAATAATTCTAATAAATAGTCTATTTTGATCAGAGAAATCCAATGAACCATTAAAAATACTATTGAAACCTGATTCCAAACGATGCTCACTGAATCCCTATATTTGATCTCTTGTTTATTTATTTTATCAAATGGTACAATAATGATGTTTAATCTTTTGAAACCCTAGATTTGGACTTTGATGATTATCTTGTAACCTACATCTAATCTAGTTGAATCATCTACTCTTGAAAATGAATCATTAGTGGTCTATATCTATTTATTTGATTAAATATTGATTATAATGGATAATGAGTAATCTTGATATTGATCTTAATCTTGCAAAACCCTTGGTGTACTTTTGACACATAAATCTGATCTTGAATTGCAATTATACTAAGTATCATGATGATGATCTAGAAATTTTAATAATGACTTGGATAATGACCATAAATTAAGGTTAACACATATGATCCTAGAAAACCTAAGTGGGTCATACACACTTGAAACATTCTTGACACTTGAATAATGTTAGACGTATTGATATAGTATGAATCATAAGTGGATGACCTAACCCTAAGGTTGACCTAGGAAAATGTAACCCTAATCTCAAATATTGAAACATGATATCTAAATATCTTGATCTTGACCCTTGATCCAAACATTGTGTTTTAGGATCTAACTCGAAGGGTCGACCTATTACTAGATTATCGGTACTCAAAATCCTAAGCTATTATATAAATCCTCCTTGATTGTATTGAAGATACTTTTATGTATATCTTAACTATATACTTAGATACTTACTTAGATGAGCTATTGTTCCCTATGATTAGTCTTCCATTTTTCTATACAATATTTTGAAAAACATGAAAACATAAATTGCATGCCCATTATGACTACCTGTATATTGATAATGATGATGATATGGATAATGTTGATAATGTTGATATTGAGTGCAAAAACCTCCTCATTTGGAGGTGGGACTTGTACATTGGCCTCCTATGTTTCTATGGTGAGAAGGAGCCTAGTGACCTTCCCCATTGCATTGGGGTAATAGAGTCACACAAAATATATAAGCATTCTTATTTGATTACAACATAATGGGAACTCGTAATAAAAATTGAATCGTTGAATAACAAACTTTTTGTCAAATGATATTGGTTTTGGAAATCCTTTGTTATTCTTTTGAATATAAGTCCTGCCAAGTATACTCTTTTATTTTAAATCATTTTACTTGATTTTCATAGCATACCATGCAATTGCATGATTGTGTCTTGTTTTTCTTAATTTTATACAATACAAATGGAATACTGAATAAGATTGCTTCTTCACTCTAAATACTCTGATGACAAAGAAAAATCAAATATATCTCCATATTTGGTTAGTTGTTCTTTAAATATCCAGTTTTTGAATTATTATTTCTTATTATATATACCAGTGTGTTAGATCCTATTGGGCCACTCATGGACGGGCGCTTCAATCCTTTTACCACTGTCTAGGTAGTGAGATTGGGATTGGGGTAAGAACGGTTCCGTGATGGTTGGTATCAAAGCCTACACACTCCTATATACTTTTAGTAAATAATTTCTCAAATCTCGTACACCCAAGAAACCCTGAAGTCCATAATGGTGAAAATTAAGGTGTTAAGGCTCGGGTTCCTGGCATAATTTCTCCTATCCATCTTCACAGTGGCTAAGATCCCCCACTCTACCTGGCCTTAATTGATCTAGAACTGGACCTAATGGTTCTCTTGTGAAACCCAAGAGAGTTTTCTAGCATCTTATCTCTTCTATAAGGACTACCCTAAGACACCCATGTAGATGAAAATGAGCTAGTTTTCTCATCTCCTCATGTGGTCCATTTCTTGTTACCTTTTACCACATGATGTTTCGATTATGGGTAGCTTATGCATGGGAAAAATGAATATCACTAAATTTTGAAAGTTGATACCATGATCTAACCTTGGTTTGAAAACTTGATTTTGATCAATTAATTTTGAAACCAAATACTCATGTATGACCCCTAATATCACAAACACTCAATATTGACTATATGCTTCCTACGTTTGAGGTAAATCTTGATTTGGTGAAGTAAGGATGACTTATACCTTATACCTCATTATTGATAAGGTCCCTATTTGATTAAGCCCATGTTGCCCTATTATTGATTAAACCTCAAACATAGTTAAGCAAACTCGTATCCTATGTTATACACATCTTCACTATGCTATCAAGTGACTATGTCTATGACTAAAAAAATCATGATGTAAGACTATGATGCAAAAAGCAGTATTCCTAGTGACTATTGATGCCTTTTGTAAACTTGATTTTGATATGATGAACATGGACCTAAATCATGCACCTATTTCCAAATTATATTACGACCTTGATCATGAAAGGAAAGGAATGTAAATATTAACTTGACTTAGTAAAATCTTGACATTATTTCCCTATTATGATCTTGAATTTTGATCTTGTGACCTTATGGAATATAATTTGATCATTAATACTCTCCCTATTTGAATAAGCACAATGGATAATGACTAATGTTGGTAATGTGCTAGATTAGGGTGGTAGTTGACTCATGACTCCCCTAACCTAGGTCACATACCTATTTTGACTAAGCTTCAAATTTTCGTATTGTTGATTATTTAGAGTTTGGAAATGTATCTCCTTTCACCCGATTTTGGATTGGTTGACCTAAGCCTATTGGGTTAAAACCATGGTTGATACTCGATCTTGAATATTGATTTGATAATACCCGTGACACAATGTTGACTATAGCTTGTGGTTGACTTCCTAGATAAACCTAGGTCTAGATCATTCATCAAACTTGGATACAATGAGGATGAAATCTTGATATGTTGCTCGAATATTGCTTGAATATTATTGCTCAAAATTGAATATAGATGAGTGATCTCCACTAAGGTCTAAATAGGAATCTAAACCCTAGCTTCAAAATTCTGGACCTATGACTTTTGATGTCCAAAAATCTCAACTCTTGGTACTGATACATAATATTGTGACTCATGATTATCAAATCTCAATAATGATACAAATCCTATGATCACACTATTTGGACCTTGAGATATATGACTAATGACTTCAAAATCCCAAATTTTGAAATGATGACTATTTTGACTTCTCGATTTATGAATTAGGGTTTAGCTCTCATTAGGACTAGGATGGGACCTCCCAGTGATTTTGAGCCCAAAAATTGTGATATTGAAAGTATGATGTAGTCTTGAAATGTTGAAATCTAAAATCTCAAATCATGGATGTATAACCCCACCTATGCCAATGTAGAGTCTAAGACCCTGAGATATTGGGATTGAAAGTCACCTTGTACACTTGAACTCTATTTGTTTGACCTAAAATATGATCTCTCCAAATATTTGATCAATAGGATGTTTTCCATATTTGTGACTCATATAATGACTTTGGACAATATATGTGTTGATCTTGATACTCAATTGCTTGATGATGAAATGGTGTTAGTACCAAGTTGATTATGATATGGAAAATGGAATCCCAATTATGATTATTGGATTACTTGAAAATTGAGGACATGATTTTGATTTTATACTTGAGGATACCCCAATATTTGAGGAAATTACTTAGGTTGAATAATCCCGATTTTTTAGGATGTTTTTGAATTTTGGGGACAAAATTCCTTTTTAAGGAGGGAAGGATGTGACAAAGTGGATTTTTCACATTATAATGAAATAATTACTATTTTTCCCTCATTATACTCATTCATGCTCCCAAATTATTTTTCTTGGTTTATAAATCAATATTGATACTCAAATTTGAAATATGGTGATCGATGTGGATTTTATACACATTATAACACCTCAATTTGGATTCATTCATTACTTTGTCCAAATAAGCAAATTAATCCATCAAACATCATATTTTGGTTCTCAAACTTTTTCTAGATGTTCTCTACATTTTTTGAAGCTACAGTCAAAATTTCCTATCATTTGGACATTCCTATGATTTACTATGATTTCTTGAAGTTGATGTATTAAAAATACCATTATTTGCCCTTTTTATGGGCTTTTTCGTATCACAAATCCATTGCAAACTGAGGGGGTGAACCCCAACCCTTAGATCTAAGACTCATAGATCAGGGGCCCGATCTAATGGTTATGGTTCTATCTTCTACCTTCCGTTGATTGCGAGGGAGAGACTGAGAACTGGAGAATGATAATATGGGCCAGCTCACACCTCATTTCGAATTTTGATTCGAGCGAAAGACATCATCTCACTTTTTCGCACCCAAGGAACCCTACTTTGTCTGGGTTTTGTGTACCTTTGTTCTGCCAAAACAACCCTCTCACTCTGGTGGCCATGGCTGCCACCAAGGAGTCCCCTAGCCCTAAACCTAGTCCTTAGCCTATAAAAACCCTCGCACAAGGTCGCCTATGCCATCCCACATGAAAACCCTTCCTCTTGCTCTCTCTTTTGGCCTCGAGCACACCCTGATTTCCCTCCCTTTTTCTCCTGTTTTGTGTGGCACCGTCACACAACCCAGTTTGGGCATTCGTCTAAACTCGGCCTCTCTCCTTCAATAACCCTCACCACTACCTCCGTGGGGTCACGACGGACTTGGGTGACACCTTGGCTACCTCCATCGGCTCCTCCTGCTCCCGAACAACATCCATGTCGGTGAGGTCCTCCACCGAGTTTCTGGCTCACGTAAGGCCTGGTTGGGAGGAGATGGAGTCCCCGAACCGTGGTTCAGGGAGGAAGACCATCAATCCATTGGACCAACCAAGCCACAAGTGAACCGGTAAATCATGTCTGAACCGGCCAATTGAAGGATCAAACCAGACCCTGAACCAAGAGAGCCACCTTATCTACATGGCTCAATTTGGGACATTCATCATGCATCTAAGGGGCATCCTTTTTCCATACTTAACATATTTTTGCCTCTCTCTATTCAAAATTCAAATAAATGGACGAATCTTGCAAAAATCATATCTCTTGATTCCTAGTTCCAAATAATTCTAATAAATAGTCTATTTTGATCAGAAAAATTCAATGATCTCATTAAAAATACTTTTGAAACCTGATTGCAAACGATGCTCACTGATATACCAATATTTTATCTCTTGTTTATTTAGTTTATCAAATGGCACAATAATGATGTTTAATCTTTTAAAACCCTAGATTTGGACTCTGATGATAATCTTGTAACCTAGATCTAATCTAGTTTAATCATATATTCTTGAAAATGAATCATTAGTGATCTAGATCTATTTATTTGATTCAATCTTGATTATAATGGATAATGAGTAATCTTGATATTAATCTTAATCTTGCAAAACCCTTGGTGTACTTTTGACCCATCAATCTGATCTTGAATTGGAATTATACTAAGTATCATGATGATGATCTAGAAATTTTAATGATGACTTGGATAATGACCATAAATTAGGGTTAACACATATGATCCTAGAAAACCTACGTGGGTCATCCACACTTGAAATATTCTTGACACTAGAATAATGTTAGACATATTGATATAGTATGAATCATAAGTGGATGACCTAACCCTAAGGTTGACCTAGGAAAATTAAACCCTAATCTCAAATATTGAAACATGATATCCAAATATCTTGATCTTGACCCTTGATCCAAACATTGTGTTTTAGGATCTAACTCGAAGGGTCGACCTATTACTAGATGATATGTACTCGAAATCCTCGATGAAAGGTATGCTATTATATAACTCCTCCTTAATTGTATTGAAGATACTTTTATGTATCTCTTGACTGTATACTTGGCTACTTACTTGGATGAGCTACTGTTCCCTATGATTAGTCTTCCATTTTTCTATACTATATTTTGAAAAACATGAAAACATAAATTGCATGCCCATTTGACTGCCCGTATATTGATAATGATGATGATATTGATAATGTTGATAATGTTGATATTGAGTGCAACAACCCCCTCATTTGTAGGTGGGACTTGTACATTGGCCTCCTATGTTCCTATGGTGAGAAGGATCATAATGACCTTCCCCATCGTGTTGGGGTAATAGAGTCACACAAAATATATAAGCATTCTTATTAGATTACAACATAATGGGAACTCGTACTGAAAATTGAATCGTTGAATAACAAACTTTTTGTCGAATGATATTGGTTTTGGAAATCCTTTGTTATTATTTTGAATATAAGTCCTACCAAGTTTAATCTTTTATTATAAATCGTTTTACTTGATTTTGATAGCGTACTGTGCAATTGCATGATTGTGTCTTGATTTTTCTTAATTTTAGGCAATACAAATAGAATACTGGATCTTCCACACTCTAAATACTCTGATGGCAAAGACAAATCAGATATATCTCCATATTGGGTTAGTTGTTCTTTAAATATCTAGTTTTTGAATTATTATTTCTTGTTGTATATGCCAGTGTGTTAGATCCTATCAGGCCACTCAGGGACGGGCGCTTCAATCCTTTTACCACTGTCTAGGTAGTGGGATTAGGATTGGGGTAAGAATGGTTCTGTGATAGGGTGTCAATTAACTTATTATTGGGTGTGAAGTATCCTTACACCCTATTTATTGCATACAACCATATTTAAGAGCCATTAAGTTATTTTTCAGTGTCAAACAAATTTATTTGTGTATCATTAAGTTGTTTTTAATTATCAATTACCCTTAGTCGTGATCTAACACATACAATATTTATTTGGGAGCCATTTTCATAATTATGGGTGTCAATAAATATATATGGGTGTCAATCAACCATCTCTGGGATTCAGCTAGTCATTTATGGGCACTATTACGTTGTTGGGTGTGAAATACTCTTACATCCTATTTAATGTGTATGACCATATTTGAGTGCCATTAAGCTGTTATTGGGTATCAAACAAACCTATTTGGGCATCATTTTATTATTTTTGGTTGTCAATTACCTTAGTCATGATTTAACACCTATAATATTTACTTTGGTTGTCAATGATAATTTTTAGGCATCAATGAATCATCTCTGGGTGTCAATTAACATTGAGCGTCAATTCATCTGTGGATTTGTTAAATGTATGAGCATCAAACAATCATTTCTAGATGTCGTTAAGTTATATTTGGGTGTAAAATACTCTTACACTCTATTTAATGCATACATCATATTTGGGTGCCATTAAGTTGTTCTTGGGTGTCATGCAAACCTATTTGGGCATCATTACATTATTTTTAGTCGTCAATTACCTTTAACCATGATTTAACACATACAATATTCACTTGGGAGTCATTTTTATAATTCTGGGTGTCAATGACCATTTTTGGGTGCCAATTAAAAATCTTCGGGTGTCAATTAGCCATTTCTGGGTGCCATTGACTTGTTGTTGGGTGTGAAATAATCTTGCACTCTATTAAATGAGTACATCATATTTGGGTGCCATTAAGTTATTCTTGAGTATCAAACAAACCTATTTGGGTGTCGTTATGTTGTTTTTATTCTCAATTACCTTTAGCCATAATTTAACACATACCATATTCACTTGAGAGTCATTTTTATAAGTCTGTGTGTCAATGAATCATTTTTAGGCATCAATTAACTATTTCTAGGTGTCAATTAGCCATTATTGGGTGCCATTGACTCATTGTTGAGTGTGAAATACTCTTACATTCTATTTAATGAGTACATCCTATTTGGGCATCATTAAGTTTTTCTTGGGTATCAAACAAACCTATTTGGGTGCCATTATGTTATTTTTGGTTGTCAATTACCCTTAGTCGTGATTTAACACATACAATATTCACTTGGGAGTCATTTTTATAATTCTGAGTGTCAATGACCATCTCTGGGTGTCAAATAGCCATTTCTGGGGGCCAATTAACCATCTCTGGGTGTCAATTAGCCATTTTTGGGTGCCATTGACTTGTTGGGTGTGAAATATTCTTATACTCTATTTAGTACATCATATTTGGGCACCATAAAGTTATTATTGGGTGTCAAACAAACCTATTGGCATGCCATTACGTTGTTTTTAGTTGTCAATTACCTTTATCCATGATTTAACGCATACAATATTTACTTGGGAGTCATTTTTAAAATTTTGGGTGTCAATGACCATTTTGGGCGTCAATTAACCATTTATGGGTGTCAATTAGTCAATTTTGGGTGCCATTGACTTGTTGTTCGGTGTGAAATATTCTTACACTCTATTTAATGAGTACATCATATTTGGGCGCCATGAAGTTTTTTTGAGTGTCAAACATTCCTATTTGGGCATCATTACGTTGTTTTTGGTTGTCAATTACCCTTGACAATGATTTAAAACATATAATATTCACTTGGGAGTCATTTATATAATTATGGGTGTCAATGAACTATTTTTGGGTGTCAATTAACCATCTTTGTGTGTCAATTAGTCATTTTTGGCGTCATTGACTTGTTGTTGGGTGTGAAATACCCTTGCACCTTATTTAATGTGCACCGTCATATTTGGATGTCATTAAGTTATTTTTGGGTGTCAAAGAAACTTATTTGGGTGCCATTATATTATTTTTTGTTGTCTATTACCTTAGTAGTGATTTAACACGTAGAATATTTACGTGAGCGTCATTTTATATTTATGGGTGTCAATATACCTTGTTTGGACATCAATGAACCATCTTTAGGTGTCAATTAACTATTGGACGCCAATTCATTCGTAAAAGTATAAATTGTTCTCTTTTTGATATTTTGCCAACAACTTAATTTGTCTCTCAACCTTAGTTTTGTTTGAATGTATTTTTTATCACAAATCTAATAATTTTTCTCATTCAAAAATTCATCACAGTTTATAAATTATAAACAATTTTTTTCTCTCTCGTCAAATCACATCACATCTACATACTACTTTTATAAGTTTTTTCTCAAAAATATATCAATATAGTCTTGCTGGAATGTTTTTTTCATAATGAATCTAATGGTTTTCGTTTCATTATAAAAATCATCACGATTCAAAAGTTATAAGTGAAATAAATTTATTTGTCTATTACATAACTTTGACCAACCGCTCAATTAATACCCGCCACATCATCCTCTCAATCAATTTTTCTATTTTTTTTCTTCTGTTGTCCAGTTTGAGCATTATTGCTATAAGCTGTCACTTGTCGCTTGTTGATTAGAGCTGAAAGGAAGTGGAAAAGGAGAGGACAATAGAGGAGAAAGTGGTATTGGGAGTGTGCGTGATGCGCTTAAATGAGCGTGAGCGTGATGGAATTTTAGTCCATATTATCGTTACTCACATATATTTATATTTATCGGTACTAACAAATCCGATGGGAATCCAGGTCGACCACGACATGAAGTCCGGGTACCACGACATGAAAAGACAGAGGTAAGATTGAACTTCAGTACGTAAGATCTACATTCACTAAGTTATAATCCCATGTACGTAAGTAACAACTTTTTGGAAATAGAATCAAAGGAAAACTTAACCGCGCTCGTACAGAAGTATATTTTAGAACGTTATATACGGATTTTTTGTTGTGGTGTAAAATTACCACTAAGTACGTCTAATCATAGCAAGGGTCATATGAGAGGACTAAGTTACCATAATTCAAATTTGAGAGAAAGACGGAACAAAAGATACGGTGAGACCAGTGGCGGATCTAGGAATAGGAAGTGGGTGAGGCCAAACTATAGTGAAGCTTTTCTAGGTCTACAATAATTTTCAAGATTTGAACAAATTAAAAATTTTAAGTATCCCAAACTATTAAGAAAAGGAATATTTCAAATGTGGATAAATTTGGACTATATAGTCCATCTTTACCTATGTGTCAATATTTTTCAAGAGATTTTGCTCCGCGTGCTCCCAAACAATCAACATGTTGTTTCTTTATCAAATTCGTGAAAATGTTGCTTTATGATTTACATAGTATTGGAAGATACCATATCTAAAATAGAAATCATCTAACATTTAACCTCATTTACATAATACTGGAAATTATGATATCTAAAATAGGTCACTAATCTTGATAATATTCAACCTCTAGTAGAATAAATGAAACTAACAAACCTCTTAGCATGGATGTTGATGTCATATATACATTTTATGAATAAAAAAACACCTATAACATATGGATAACATGTAAAATATAAATCTTGGAGATTAAAACACCGATATTGATACCATAATCCTATAAAAGCTCACCTTCATTTCTCATATTGGAACCGTGTCAGTTGCTAAAACTAATTGGATGAGACTTTGTTTGTTTTTCATCAATTCTTAGTAATTTTTCTCATATCATTTTGCTAACTTTGCAAGTGATTTTGGCCAAAATACAATAGCTAACCATGTGTCTAGTAAGTGATGAATGAAGGAGAGGGGTAGGAGAAGAAGGTTTCATAGGGTAGGGGCGTAGATTTGGTGCGTTTGTTCAGTTTGTGGAGGGGAAGGGTGGATGACTATCAGTAATAAACATAACCACGAGTATAGATTAACTAATTTTATTTTTTTCATGTGTATTAAAACCTATGTAAGTATCTCCCTTGATATTTCTACATTTTCCTTTAAATTTATATATAATTTACTTTTTTCCCATATTTTTTTGAACTTCTTTTTGAAATTATAAACTTTTTTCCCATATATTCCATTCTGAATTCCCTATATGATTCCCCAAATTGTCTAAGTTTTCTTCAACCTTTAATGTTTCCATTAAAATTCTCTACAAAAGTTCAAGTTGCCTTTATAGTTTCCAACCTATTGGTCAAGGCAAAAAACGATCATATAGTTTCCATGTTTTGCTTTTCACAAAAGAACGACCAATCGTATTGTTCGAATCGTGTCTCCTGTTTGACGGTGCAGGATGCATAGTGCCTACAGACCGATTGTCGGATGATGCCATTGTATATGTGAGAGAGCACCCACAACTAAAATTTCCTTGGATACCAGCTGAGTCAAAGGTATTTTGACCAATTGTTGGGTGAGGCCAAGGCCTCACGTGGCCTATTAGTAGATCCGTCACCGGGTGCGACCGTGATAAGAATAGGTCAGAACAGACCTTACGCTCTAGGAGTTTGTTTCAATAACCGGTAAGGATCCCAACCACTTGCAATATCTGTTTCGATCAACTACAACTCTCTCAAATCTCAACGTGGATCACGCATCACTGATTCGTCAGTTAAAACATGGTAAATGAGCAATAGTTAGTAGTTGCTGTTTTGCAAAGTCAGATCATAGGATGAAAGGGACTAATTACACCTTCAATCGACCAGAAACTACAAAGAAATATCCAAGCAAGAAGAACACCCACGGCTTTACCTGTCCATTTCTGCGTTTTACTTTATTCATGCCAAGTCAATGCCAGTCACGCGCCGAGCGTGAGCGATGTGCGTTTACATACATGATTTGAGGCATTTTTGCATTATTATATAGCTGCTTCTCGTGTCGAGTTCTACAAACTGGTATTCAACGCCTGTTTTGGGTAAAGTTGTGAGCTGTACTGCTGGCTCCAGTATTGTATACAAATACGATCACAGCGACTCTTCTATGTTGGCGTGTATAATTAATGTAAACTTAGCACTGATGTCATCAATAACCATTCTAGTATTCGTAAAAGCAACTACTGGACTACGTTCGTTATTTGTAGGGTTACCTGGGATGATGGGTGGCAACGAGCGATGAGTCGATAACTTTACTGACGCCATCGTCGGTGGGAGAGTGACAGCAAAAGAAAGAAAATAAACTTGCGGGGATGATCTTTTGATCAGCACAGAATCAAACGAAGATGCAGGTCATATTAAATCTGATGTGAATCCGCTTGCAGCAGTTTTTAAATTCACTAGGGCCCAGTTTGGCCGCCTACATTATAAATGCTGCAGTCTGGTAGATGACATCTACATTTTTAACACGGCATGACAGATGATCTCCCGCGAACTTCTCGAGTTAATCGGGGAGAAAAATGGACTAGTATAGGAGATTAGAACGGAAACGGTCTTTGTCAATACCGTCACCGTTAAGTTACTTACCGAACTGTAGTTACAACTTCCGTTTATAATGTGACGGGCCATGAATTACTATATAAATTATCAGCATTTTAGAAGTCAGCGGCCAAACTAGGCCTAGTTTACAACCATAACTATCCGACACAAATAGGGACGGTCACCAACACAAGTATTACAGTGGATTATGACACGGCCTACGCCCAGAAGGAATCAGAAGCTTCTGTAAGAAATTATTTCACAAAATTAATAAATAAACAAATGATAAGATGACCGCGTCGGCTTAGGACGATGACCGTGGAGTCTGATCCGGAAATCTGGAAGTGGAAGGTGCCAGGCGGCTTATGCGGGAGACGGACTCCTACCTACGCAACAGTATTACATGCATGCCCACCAACAAAATACGGAAGTCAGATTACCAACCCTCTTCAATGACGACAAATAGAAGCTACTGCCCTAGGGTCCAGTTTCCTTCCCCGTTCTCCCTTACAAAGAAGACAGAGGACAATGGAAAATCACCCCAATCCCTAACCTTTGTCCCATCAGCCACCCATGAATGGTAGTGAGAATACAACCCAAGCTTTGGCAAAAGTTAACAATAATGATGATTTTTGTTACTATATTATTGTCAATCATCTGAAAAGATAGTGCCGCTGTCGTTATCCTCATCATCATGGTTCATGTTATTATTATGATTATGTGATGATATATAAGTTAATGAAGGATAATCCCTCAAAAATTTTATAGTTTTATCGAGTGTCATTCGTCCTTTAAATTATCGTTCACGAAAACCCTTACGTTTGTAGTGATGTAAATGGAATATGTTTATGATGAATAGGAGGACTACTACAAAGTGATAACATAACGAGTTCAATGTTTAGGTCTTAACACCTTTAGCTCATTTTCCATTAGTTCTATATAGATTCTTGAAACAATCATTGAGTTGTAAATGAATCTGGTTAATTAATTGTTGGCTAAAGCATTGGTTAGGGTGAATTACATGGAGAGTTTGTAGGACCTCCCGTGTTTGCAGACTCCCTATGGATTCACTTATCTCACTTTGTGAATATATGACATCACACGCTGGTTCATTGCTACTACCCAGCGTATTTGTACATGTGACACTTTACATAGTAATACTACTATTCCACTTACATATGACCTTAACTATTAAGGGATCTCTCATTATTGAGGCTTACTTGCAGGAGGCACCCGTTGTGTGTCCCAATACAAGGGGGTGTGTCTCTAGAGCATGTTACTAGTGTCATGTCCCTACAAGCCAAACAAACAAACCTTTTAACATGGTGATGAGTTAATTTGTTGATCTTAGTGTACAAAAACCCTAAGGTTGATATGGTCATATACTTTCATGTATCGATGCTATTGTATTTTAGTACATACAACCAAAATGATCATTGCATCTGAAATTAAATGAGAAAACATAATGGAGTTGATAACAATTGTTGAATTGAATAAATTAAAATTTTTTTTTTTCATTAAGAGTAAGCTAAGATACTCGGATTTGATTATTAACTTAACTAGGTAGATAAGTGCTTATGTTTTTCCTTGTTTGGTATATGCGGCAATGGTGAATACCATACATTTTTTCTTGTTGATGTACACATTTGAGTTTCATGAAAGATAATTAGGGTTGTTGAAGTTGAATTTCTTGAAATATATATTGCGAGTTGTAAAAGATACAAAAAAATGTATATGTCATTCTAGTTTCCATGCTCTTTGTATGACTAATAATTGAAACCTAGTTTCTTGAGAAAAAAAATTCATGTAACCACTAAAATGACAAGATTTGACGTATGATTATCATAATGTATAGAATATTTTCTTTTTGTAATTGTAACCTTATTAAATTATTATTAGTGTATATTATGTTCAGATAGGACAACTTGTCACTTCCCTAAAATATTAAATTTTTAGTCATACATGTCCATTTAAATGAAAATTGAAATATAAAGAATATTCTAATGGTGTTTAAAGTATGTTAAAAGGTTATGTGTAATATACATTTGGAATTCCCCTTAGATGAATAAATTTATAGTTGATTGACTACCTAAGAGTACTTCAGAATGTCTTATTAATGATATAGTATAAAAGTTCATTAATTTTGATGTTAGTTAGTGAAATCATTCCTTGTGTGACTAAGAATTATATTTTTATAAATGCTAATATATCCTTATGTTGGAACAATGTTATGTATCACGAGTGGGAGTTTATCCACCCATTGTCACTTTTTTAGTTTCATATGTGTTTCTTAATTGTTTAGGTTAAAGATAATGGGAGTTTATCCACACATTGTCATTTTTTTAGTTTCATATGTGTTTCTTAATTGTTTAGGTTAAAGATAATTTAACAAAGGGGATGGGCAACACGTATGTTCTATATTCATTTATATATAATCCATATAATTACATATTTGCTGAAATTTGATATGATTTTTATGTTTAGCAAAAAGCTAATAATAGTAATATGATAAGTCTTTGGTATCATATGTATATACTTTTGATGCTTCAAAAAGAATTAACAATGTGATTCTTTTTCATTGTTCTTTTAGTTTTTTTTTAGAGCACAAACCTCATATATTGCTTGCTAGACCATTACAAGCATTCACTTAATAGGATCTAGGGGAGTCTTCAGTCCAATACATAGGATCAGAAAAGCTTAGATGACTTTTAGTTGGGTTTTTAGATACCACAATGTTCTTCCTGTAAGTATGGGAAAAAATAATGTCAAAACCTTCTTTTCATTTTGATATTTTTGTCACTAAGTGTAGATTTGGATTCTAGCCCTTCATCTTCATTTGAGTAGTAGTAATAACAAAAACAACATCTGAATTCACAATCAACTGGTTGAAATCCCATAATAAAGCAATATTGATACCAAAGAAGATGTCATTAGTCTCAACTAGATGGCTTGACACGTTGCCAACGAAAGACTAGTAAGTTTCTCTCTCGATAGCACCCTGGTGGTCTATAAATATGAAGCTCATTGATATAAATACATCATTTGAACAATGTGCATATGAATTGAGTTTGATGATGTTGATAGGAGGAGCAATCCTCCCCCCTGATCTACTAGAGACCAAGGGAGGAAGGTCAATTAGCATGTCCATCTTTATTAAATGGTGATTCACACCCCAATTAAGAAGATTCGAGTAAAGGAGAAGAGGTGGACTCAAAGATTGTCATTTCTAAACTTCCAACGGGTTAAACATATGGTGATAATGGTGTTAATCGAGGTGTCAATATCATTGCTGATATATAATACCATGCACCAAGAATACTTGTCTAGAGTACATTCATAGGACCACTCTCCATTTTTATATCAATCAATAGATTTGTAGATACTACAATGACAACAAAGATGTGTAATAAATCCTCGTATAGGTTGTCACATAGCTTGCATTGGTCCTCTAGAGTCATATATCTTCTTTTTGTAGTAGCTTCTGTTGCCATATGATATTGGCATGCTCGACAGATAAAGATTTCATATTTTAGGGGTGGGGGCTCTCGTCCTCTAAATCTTCATCCATTGCTAATTGTTACTGTTACAGTAATGTAGATCAAAATCAAAACCACAAAAACCTAGGAAATAGGCCTATTTTCACATAAAAAAGGCAACTATTAGAAGTTTACCAATAAAGATTGTCCATCTGATCATAGAAGGGATGAAATAATATAATAGCTTCATCATCCTCATTAGTAAATATCTCATTAGTTAAGTCTTTCCTCCATGTATTTGTGAATCTATGACCTCATAAACAAACCAATCCTCTCCTTCAATGATATAGTCACATTTGGAGCAGACCCCCTTTCTATTTAAAAACTAGGCATCCAAGGCATCCATCCAAAATCTAACAGAAGACCCATTTCCAATAGACCACCTATCCCCTATTTAAGGAGAAATTTGCCCCTCTAACTCAGGTTGTATCCTTTAAAGGCTTCTATGAATTCATCATTTCTATAGTATCTTCCTTTATGAACCTGAGAACAGAGAGAATGTGAGTTGTATTAAAGCCTCCATGATTTTTTAGCCAAAATGGTGAGTTTAAAATTTTAGGTCCCAAAATCCTAGACCTCCCTCTTTCTTAGACTTGCAAAGCTTGTTCCAAGATGCCTAGTGAATTTTCATATCCCCCCTTAGAGAAAACCACTAAAACTTTTTCTATCATTCTAGTTATTTCATTTATGACATTATCAGGAAGACCGAAGACTCCCCCATCATATAAGTTGGAAATATTTATATGATAACTTTTATAAGAATATCTTTCCTTGCTTGGCTGAGGCACTTCTCCTTCCATCCATTGATCTTGTTACGAACTCTATCTTTGATCTATTTTATGGTTGTCTTATTTTGTTCGTTGATGGTTGTGGGTAACTCAAAGATGTTTTTTGTGGGACTCCAACTTCTTCATATCCAACTTTGTCAAAATCTCTTCTTTTCTAATAGTCTCATATTTTTGCTGAAGGAAATATCCAACTTAGGAAAAGGTTATTTTTCTACCTTGAAGCGTCTTCATAGCAACTGATGATGTCATCTACATCTAAGCTTCTTACAGAGAATCCCTTGCAAAAAGAATGTTGTAGTTAGAAAAGAAGAGGTGAGATATGGTCAGACCACTAGAGAATGCTTTGACGCCATGTATGAGGTAAACATTGTTGGGTTTTGTGGAGAAAACATGCGCGGCGGAAGCAACAAAATTCCACTCAACCCGAAACATGATCTCATCGACAACAACGTATTTGGAAGGAGTGTTTGCGTGATATACCTTATCATGGAGCAAGTCCAGTGATGTTACGGTGCACAAAGGTGTGCAACAACGTTGGCCAACATAGACGGAACTTCTCTCCCGTTTATTGTCACAGGAAATCCGGAGGCGCTCCTTTTGTGCAATGATGTACGCCGCTCGTAATGTGCACATATGATCATTGATGTCCTCCGAATGTAGGGGTCTCAGCATCTGTGTCTCTACTTCATCTACGCGGATGGAATGGAACTCCATGTCGTGCTTCCTAAGCCGACGGGAAGGAGTCGTTTCTTTGCGGTGGCATGCTAGTGTCGCGTTTCTCTCCTTTCTCTCCTAAGGACGGTGACAACTAGGGTTACATATGTGAGCGTCAACTGAAAAGTCTCTCTCAATATCTTATATAGATATCGGTCGTCAACCTCCTTTAAATAGGAGAAGAAGGGAAGTAGGGTTTCCTAAACCAATCGATAAATAGAAACACTGCGGTAATTAAAACGCTCATGGATTAATTAGAATATTCTAGAATTCATTAATTAACCAAATAATCACATTAATTGATTAATTAATATCTCACTCCATGCAATCGATTGTGATGGATCTATGGGCATATATACCAACAAACATAAGTTGTGTTGGAGATAAATTAGTAAAAGGAATAAACACATAACAAAAACAGGTCTATGTGATGAAGGCCTCTCTTAGGAAAAACATGGCATTTTCATTTTCCATTAATTATGAAGGAGAAAGAAGGACTTGTGTATCATTCCCTAATCTTTAAACACCACTCTTCACATAAGACAAAAGCAAACATAGCATGATAGATTAATTGTCATTCGACATGGTCATAAGCCTTGTTCATGTCAAGCTTGAAAGCCATCAACCCCCAATTTCCTATCTTATTTCTTTTTAGATTATGGAATATTTTGAAGGCTTTAAGGGTCTTGTCCTTAATAAGGTGGCCTGATATGAAAGTACTTTCGTTCACCTTGATAATGTTGTCCTTAATAGGCTTCATTCTGTGAGATAGAATTTTAGAGATGATCATGTATATTGTGTTGCATTAACTGATCAATCTCTAATCATTAAGAGTACTTGCAATTACAAATTTGAACAATGTTAGTTTTATTAATTTGGCTGATATCATCCTCATCTCTCCACCAATTCATGATAAAAGTGAATGTAAGGGAGTGAAATCACCCCTTTACTAAAAATTTGAAGAATTGACATCCATTCCAAACACTCTCAGAGGTTATGATGGAATGGGCATACATTTTCCAAATTTATTAAACATTGGTATACAAAAGACCATTAGAAAGCAGTGAAAAAAACAACTGACTATATTCAATTTCATAAAAGGTTTACAAAAATACATCAAATTCTCCCATTAGGGTTTACATCAAGACACACAATCAGGATCTAGATAGAGGGAAGTCTAGACTACTACAATCTTGTCTCCAAGTAACATCTCCATCAACCGAGTCCAAGCCAAAAGCTAAGATCTTCCTTATCTTATCCAATACCTTGCTCAACACCTAGGTGGTTGGGAAGGAACCCAACAAAAAGGGAAAGGGAAGAAAAGTATGTGTCACTAAACTAGTCTAGGATATCAAGATAAGTAAAGCAAATAAAAATAGGCTACGGTTTATCACATGATGAAGATAACAAGAGTATGAGGCTATATATCATAGAAGCTTGCCATTAAAAAATATAATAAAAAGGATTTGCATGTAAGATAATTATGTCTACCTAAATAAGTAGGGTTGAGGCACCTACCAGACCTGTAACCTTCGGTAAGGAGAGAATAAGACATTCCCAGTCACCTACAATATTATGGGGAGAATAAGACATTCCCCAGGGTGATTATTTACATGCCCTATGAGGGTGGTTGTACATAAGTACCACTACCTTAAATTAAATAGAACATAAATCCACAATGCTAGAAAAAGTAGTCATGGCAAGAAATATTTTTTTAATCTACCTACCCTTTTTATAATAGACCTAGTGTTAGTAAACTTGCAAGTAGTGTGAATGTGTTGGTATAGGGTGCCTCTGACTGGTCTTGTTTGTTGGTCGTAGGGAAATTACTATCATAAATGACTCTCTCCATTGTGGTAATCTCCTTGGATATCCTTTGGGTGTAGAATCCTTGAGGGTAGAATTTTAGGCTTCTCTGACATTAATGCTAGGTATACCTCCTTCAATACCACACAGTCTGGGGCTCCACTATCTTGGCTGGGGTATCTACTACTAGCTCCACTATCTTGGCTGGGGTATCTACTACTATCTCATAACTTGTAATCCTACTGGGACCCTCAGGGTTTATGGTGTCCTTGTGAATGCCTATAGTTGGGGTTACGTCCTCCAAATTATATGGTCCTATATTGTTTTCTTTTTTTCTCTACATTAATAGAGTTGGGGACTGGACCCTTCTTGCACACTTTTTTATATTGAAAGAGGGTAACATGGGAATCTTCATAACAGTTGGTTTCTGTTTCCACCTTTTTTATTTTGTGGGTGAGGCATGCAACCATTGACCCCACATTCTTTGTATATCCTCTTCTTCCTCTCTTACTATAGCCATTCCTACATATTATGTCCTTCAATACCATAGGTGAAAAAAATAGGGAGCCTCTTGTATCTAATTTCGACCCCGATTAAGCTTTTGTCTGTCTATTTCATATTTTGGACTTGCTTTAGAAATTTTTCAATCTACATTTCAATTTTGATTCTTTTGGCCCTTGACAATCCTTCTCCTTCATCATTATCTAGATCTATTACTATGTATATTCTTTCCAATATCTTTTTAAAGCTTCATTAGATCTATATTGTAGAGCATGATCCAGAACTCACACTATGTGAAGGTTATCGCATTGATCTTCAACTCTTTCAGCAAGATAAGACTACCATCCAAACACTGTGGATTTCCATTTGAACTTGTTTGTTGTCTTTTCCATTGTTAAAGTGTATCGAGATCACTTTCTTATCCAATCATTTAAAAGATTTGGTATTCTTTGGACCCCATGCCATCAACATTGTCTTCCTTAGAGTAAAGAAGTTGTAGTTCTTTGTTGTTAGAATCTTAGCAACCCAAATTTTTTTTTGCATCAATATTAACCCCCATTGAACCATTTAAGAAATTCTCTATGTACTCTTTATCTTCTATCCTTAGCTCCCGACATGTATTTATAATGTCTTCCACCATCATCTACTAGGACTTCACTAGGATACAGATAAAACACCCATGGTTGTTTGGGTGTGAAGTTTGTGCCCTAGGCGCATTCTCCCTAAAATCACCAGAGTGACATAACTAAATGTGTATGAAAATACATCCATAATCTCATTCACTAGCTAATCTAATTACACCATTGTTCTTTTTTTTAATTGATATTTTCTTAAGGAAACCAAATGGTAGTCTCAAATAGATGTGATGTTCTCCCCAATGAAGAATTATTTTCTTATAGAAGTTCTCTAAATTTGGTAGATTCTCTATGCAACCCTCTGGCATAGGGATACCAATTATATAGTGTGAACTTTATTATTAGTTGTAGCTACATCGATATCCAGATATGTATCATCATATGTGTAATATTGGGCTTTAAAAATTCTATGGCGTCCAACAAAATAAACATAAATATTTACCAGGATACACTTACATAAAAATACCTAAATCAACCTAGTAGACCATCACCAATAGTATTTTTGGGATTTTGAGGCACCATCTATATACAAAAAAATTGCAGTCTCAGTTCCCATCAAGAAGCACACCCTAGAATATACCTTAACATCTAAAGAGGCTTAAAGGGGCATTCCAAATGGCTAAGAAATATACCTTTTCCTTGGATGAAAATTTTCATGTTTTTGTATATTTACATTTGCAAACTAGATATCAAAGAGGAATTGGGTTCCCCCCTCGGGCCTCTACATATATATTTAGTTAAAATAACAACCTCTTTCAACTTCACTCAATTTCTCTCCTTCAATTCCCCTTTTTATGCTAAAATTTCCTACCTCGATGGTTTTGTTGTGGTAGTCAATATAAGATGGTGATCATTTTTTTTCTATTTTTATTTATCTCCATGTTCCCATTATTATTTAGTTGTTAATGAACTTGATTAGCTTTAGGCATAACATAATTTTGTTTGTTTGTCTTGTCCTTGTTCCTACTCTTGTTTTTCTTATTTGACTGAAGTTTGCCTACTAGTCCATTCTAGACTATCTTCTCAAGTAACTTAAACTTCACATTTTATTTACCATCATAAATGGACCAAAGAAAATAGTTTTTGAAATTTGTCTTAGTAATTGATATATATGGAATAAATTCTCATTATTACTTTCCAATTTCCTGATATTTTAGCTTTGACTTGCATTCAAAAAAAAATTTACTTCAAAAATAGGGGATTTAGTATTTACTTTTCATGTAATTAGGAAATATAGAGTGATATATATATATATATATATGTATATATATATATGTATATATATACATATATATATGTATATATATAAATGTGGGGAGGGTGTGATGTACATATAGTGCATGGGTGTGTGTAATAATATTACTCATTAGTCTATTAGTTGTTTGATGGAGTCATTGGATCTCTATTGTGGAGAGAAAATTAATTGAATCGATAAGGAAAATGTGTTTGAAGTAACAATATGACTTAACTATCATGTCGTTAATATCTCTAGAAATAAGAGAATATCATGCATTCTGATAAATTATTGTATTGGTGAGGGAGCACAACATGCCAATTAATGAATTTTGTTTTAGGGACATCCTAAGTCCTTAGCACCCCTAGGCACAAAAATATATTGGAGTAGGGTTGTGGGTGCATAATAATTGGATGACTAGACTATGGACGGAAATTTTTCCGTAATTGATATTTGGTTTCTTATTTGTTCCCAGTTGTATCACTTGAGTTTTTTGGAAATACTAGAGATTGGCTATTGTTAGTTTTGATCTCTAGACCAGACATAATAGGACCAATTTTAATGTTTAGATTGTAGGTAAGTCAATTGGGGCTTGGTATAGAAATTGAAATAGTTATAGTAGAGCTAAGTATTCTTTTTGCTATGATATCAGCTACTACAATTAGCATTTGATGTATCTGGAAATGTTTTAGGTTATTTTTCCCATTTCCAAGCTTCTAGGCTCTATGGACTTATGGTTTGAATATGTAGGGAGATGAGGTTGATTCTTGCAAGATAGTGATACATTGAAGGGAGTCAGATAGAATGTAGTCGGTTGTCCATTTCTTCTCATTGCATATCCCCGATGCCTTTAGGATAGCTTTTATCTCTTCCTCAAGAGACAAAGTTGAGAGGGTGGGTTGACCTTCACCTAGAGTATTGACTAGATGGAGGGAAATAACCGCATAATTAGTATCTAATTTATAGGCAACATCAGTGAAAAGAACAATGGTTCCTTCAACACGATGAGCCCAAATAGAATGGGGCTTGTGATGAAAGTCTATGGTTGGCTGAGTTGGGCTCTTCATAATAGTTTTTGCACACTGTGTGATAAACTAAACCTTTCTTGGAGTACTCTTGAGGACCCATTGGTCAAGTTGGTCATCTCGACAGTCTCATAGTGATCTTTTATGTAAGTTGAATGTTATTGTTCCATTGAATTCTATTTCTTATATTAGGCCATCAATTTTGGCAAGTATTAGAACTTCACAACACATGTAAATCAATATTTTGATGGGTACCACCACTTGATTGATTGACCTTGGAACAATGTCAATGTGTGAAATCACAAACTATCAGCTGGATTATATTTTTCAAACATTACAATCAAGAAAGAGTAACATAAACAAATAAACAACACATGTCAACAGCAGTGCCCAAACCCATGTACATGATTTGTTTGTATGTGGTAAAAGCAATGCCCAAACATGTAAATAATGGACAAATTTACATAGGTGATTCCCCAATGATAATAACAAAAGTCAATTAGTTGTCTAAATAGTTATTATAGAGAACATTTTTTCTATTTTAAAGAACATAGATCTTTTTCCATGATTGTGAAAGAAGAAATACGAGAAAGATTATCGAGTAAGCAAGATTTATTGTGTACTTGATGAATTTTGACAAATAAAAATCACAAAGGAAGTATTTCGTTACATTACATACCCATTTGTATAATTTTGTACTCCATCTATTCTCCAAATGATATGATTGTATGTGCTCATATGCTCTATACGTTATTTTCTATATGGAAATATTTTGTGATTAAATATTGTGTGATCTAATACAATTATTATTGTACCACCTATTGAAGCCATAATTTGTTAGTGATTTATCACACCATTCATCAAACGAACAACTTTGTTTCAAAATTTTAAGGAAATATGGTACTTAGAAAACTTGTAATGCAACAATATTCGTGATGTAGATAATATAGGTTACAAAACTCATTTTTTATATTTCATGGTAGGCCTAAAATGGTTGAAATGGACCTAACCTCGAATCCACATTGAAAATTTACCTAAAAATGTATGTTTTTTTTAGTTGATACCCAGAGTTGATTTCATTAGTACTCATATTCATAATTGTAATACAATTTTGTTTATAAGATAAGTAAAATGTATCATAATTTTGTAATAAAGAAAACACACAATGACATATATTTGTTGTAACATAATATAACATAATGTATGATAAACATGAAAATATGTTAAAAGAGACTCTTGCCCAGCAATTTTGGTATCTACTGTCTCTTTGAACTAATGTAGAAAAATCAACTAAACCCAATCCAAGTCAGTATAAAATAAGCATACTTGGATCAAATTTATGGAGACTATGTCAGGTCAGATTTGTGGATTTGGTTTGGTTTTAAGCCATGATTTTAGTGCATTTTTTAGATGTCTATAAGATCCATGCAATGTTTGAGCATGTCTAGTGAAGGGAAGACGAGTAAAAAAGATACCTTATGGGTGGTTTAGGTGATGCTTTTAATAGGTGGAATGCATATTTAAGAGTTGTGGAGGAATAAAGAAAGTTAACCGTAGATAGAAGTGTTGGATGAAAATTGTTGTATATGTTGGTAAGCTAATATGAAGGAAGAGTGTGGCAATTTTAGTCATAGGACAATAATTAGGTAGGGTAGGGTAGGTAAAGGCTATCCTTATCCTTACCCACATCATAGTTGGGGTTAGCAGGTAAGATAATTACCCTTTCATTGAAAACCTTTATCCTACCCTTACCTGCACCCTTGTACCCACATGATAAGTGGGTAGAGTAAGGGTGAAATGAGTAAAGAAACAAGAAGATAGATATATGATACCTTCAACAATAAGTTCATGTAATATTTTCAACATCAAATACACCCATAACATAAAATCTAGATAGCACTATATTATGGTTTTAATGATAGACACCCAAAATACTAATATTTACATAATATTCATTTTTACAAACAAGGTCAATTTTTTTAAATATTATTTCCTATTACATAATTTATATTTTTCTGTAGTATATGATTATCAACAACAAATGAATCAAGATTTGAGAATCAAATAATAGTAAAACTTAAGAAAGTAGTGGTGACACTTTATGGTTTTAGTAGGTATTTATAAATATATGAGTTCCAAAATTATTGATTCTACCATATACTAGTGTGTAAATGGGTGAAGGGGGGTAGGGTTAAGATTCTATATTTAACCCACCTTCTTTATATGTGGATAAAATGAATAAAGGGTAAACGAATGATGGTTAAAAGATATTCTTACACTTACTCAACCCTATAGGGTATGGGTGGTGGGTAAACAAGTAATATCCTATCCATTCACAACCCTAGTTTCAGACCACTCCAATCTTTTGTGACTCATAACTTGTAAGATTTGTATTACAACAGAGATGTCATGGTGGTGCTAACTAACAAATTGAGATCTTAACTAAAAACTATAAGACAAATTGAATTGTTGAATCTAACAAAAGAGTACCCCCAAATGTATTGTCAACAGGCACAAGCCAAAAGTTAGACAACTAGAGAAGTGACTTCCAAAATAGTTATTTAACTGGTATGAATCCAATTTAAGGCACTTATCTATTCTTAGGCTAATGCTTCCCCACTAATGAGACACATATCGATCAAGTATACATTTAAATAGAAAAATAATGGGTATAAACCTATTCATTCCCCCATCCATACTCGAGCCTTGGGAAATACTTTGACAAAAAAAGTAATAGGACACATAGAAGTGGGAGGAAAGAGCATTGGAAAGAGATAAAAGAAGAGGGAGAAACTTGTTTTTTCTCTAACTTTCAACCCTAATTAATTTTTTGACAAAATAAGAATCACTGGATTTCATACACATATATATTCTAAAAAGATAATATTTCCATACTTTTGAGAAAAATAATATAGAAAATGAGTATTTCTATATATATGTATATATATATATATATTAAGTGAGTACCATATATAATTTTTTGGGATAGTATTCATATTGTTAGAATCATTATACTTTAAAATGACTAATGTACTATATTTATGAGGATAATACTCATTTTATAAATAACACACTAACTAAAGAAAATGAGCATTACATGTCACACTTTTAGTATAGTACTCATTTTCATGTCATTGTATTATAAAGTATGCAGTGTGCTTCATTTCAAGTAGACAATGCTCATTTTGTCAAATAAGAATAATGTCGATATGATTTCTAGAAAAATAATATGGAATATAAAAATAATACAAAAATGAGTATATATATATAGCTCTAAAATGGGTAAAATATTAATTTTAAGGGATGAATTCATTTTATTAGTTCCATTTCAGTCCTAAATTATTATTGCATCATATTTTTGGAGGATATTATTCAAAATTTGGGTAATACACTGACCAAACATGTCGTTACTTTGGTATAGTACTCATTTGTTATGTCATTAAACTTTAAACTAAGTATTGTGCTTCGGTTTATGGGAAAAATACTCATTTGATTGCAAAAGAATGAGTATCGTAATGTAAGAAAATGCTCTATTTGTGAAACATATGTGTGATATTTAACAAATAACAAGGTACATATAAAATAGCACTAATTTTTATAAGGTGTACAGTCCCCCAAGTGAGAGAGTGCTCATTTCTTTATACTAGTTTAAAGAACGTGCTAAGCATGTGATTAGTAGTTGAGTTACAAAAATAAATTCCCACAAATGTTACTATCATATAAGATAAAAATGTTTGATTTTTTTATTGACTTCCTTTAACATGTACAATGGCATTCTCAAAATTATCTTTGCCCCCTTCTCTGTAATGTGTAAATTAAATGTGAAGAAAAATAATCTAAAACCCAATAAACAATGAAAATAAGCAAATGAAATGCAAATGATAAAAAATTAAAGATATGTAATAAGTTAATGAACTAATTGTTGACCCAGATTGACAAAATGTAAATCTAGTTTTTTTGTGGGTTCAGTTAGTACTCACCATTTACGTGCATGTGGAAACATAAATATCTTATTAGGCAACTGACTTTCTCCAACTTGTAACATAAAATTAACAAATAAACCCTATTCACATGTGCATATTTGTTTCTTAAAAAGAAAAAAAACATAATAGAGTATAGTAACATAAATGTATAATAATTGACATATATCTTGAAAGTTGGTGAACTAAAAACCTACACTCAAATTTTTTTTATCGAGTTCCTAATTCATTGTCACTATAACTTACATATAACATGTTTCAAAGAGAACAACTCAATAAATTTCCTATAAACCACTTCGACCCTATAGCGTGTTATTGATTTTACATATTACATCTTCTTTCCATCTTTGACATGTGCTTATTCATAACTAATATGTAACTTGTACTAACAATAATTTACTTATAACACAAAAAAATTATTAATTGTCACCACACTCCCTCCAACATTCCTTTCTGATTAATAAACATATAATATGTTACATAACTGATAAACATATCGTCAAAACTAAGACGAGATGGGTAAACCCTTAGACAAAAATGTAACACACGTAGGCTGAAGCACAAAGTCAGTATTTAGAGACATGCTCTTTGAATAGACAAACATGCTAGTATGATAAACTAACTATCACAGAATTATTCTTACCCTAATCCTAATCCCACTACCAAGTAAGTAGTGAAAAGGGGATTAGAGCACCCGTCCTTTCTTGGCCTAAAATCACACACACATGATATGCAAAAAGAAATAGCATTCTATTTTATTGAATGAACCGTAATGGTTTATACATCAGGGACCGTAGGCAATATGGAAAGAAAACACGATGAGAAAGTCTACAAGTAACAACTACATCCCATTTACATTAGCTCCCACATAATGTTCCGGTTGATGTAGCAATCTTTATTTTCAGCAGATAAAAATGGAGGAAAGAGTAGATTAGCATGTGCATGATATTTGGTTCTTTGCATGGCCCAAAATCAATAAATGCAAGACACAATCAATGCAATTGCATGATATGCTATTTTTTGATTTGCGAGAGAACCACCCCCACACGAGCGCCGCTTTTGTGACCCCCGCAGGCGGCGTAAACTCTCGGGTACCCTGACCCGCCCATAAGGGTGGCCCTAGCTAGTAGCATCATTGGCCGACTGACGCTATGGGCAAATCATTTCTGAGGCCATAGCCAGGAGTCAAACCCGTGACCTGTCACAGAGGCCTTGCGAGCCGCACCACCTGAGCTATGCCTTAAAAATACTAAAATAGTTTTGCTACAACATAATATATTTGACATGACTTATATTCAAATAATCAACAAGCGATTTCAAAACATTATGTATTTGACATGATTTTGTTACAAGTTTCCAATTATGCTAATATCGACGAGCATTCTTATATATATGTGGCTCCATCACCCTAGCAAGACAGGGGAGGTCACCATGATGCATCTCTATGTAAGAGAGGAGGTCAACAACTTATATAAGTTCCATACTCTGAATGAGGAGGTCGCTTGTACCCACAATCAACATTCATTTTTGCTGGAAGTCATAATGGGAAATATCATTTATGTTTTAGATTTTTTGCAAACTATAATATAGAAATTAAAAACACTAATCTAGGTAACTCAAAAAATGCATAGCCAAGTATATATTTCCAAGGGGTACATAAAAGTATCAATAATACCACTAGTCTTCTCAAAGTGGAAGTATAATAGTGTACATTTTTGGATTATTGTAGGAGTACAAGATCCCAAGAAATAATAGATCAACGTTTAAAATTAGATCCTAGGTCAACAAGATTTGGATCGAGGTTCAAAATCATGATATTTAAAGATCATGTTTCATTATTCAAGATTAGGGCTATTTATTCCTATTTAAACCTTGGGGTATATCATTCATTTATGAATCAACAATATTTCAAGATATCCAACATTAATTCAATACCAAGCATATTCTAAGTATGAATGACCTACCTAGGTATTTTAGGAATATATGATAACTCTAATTATTATTATCAATATTCAAGTCAGTGCTAAAATCTTAGGCATCATCATTCTAGATCATTTTGATTTGTGTTCTAATTGATATGGTATAAAATGAAGAGATGCTTTAGATCAGGCCCTGTTAGAGAGAAAATATGGGATTATCTTTAAATGACTATTTAGTAATTTATGTAGAAAAGAGTCTAGTATAAATAACATATTATCCAGTAATAATAGTTCTAACATTTAGTCTTCATCATGATCATGTTCAAGACCTAGGTTTTAGATACAATTCATAGTCTTAACATGGTTAGATCTTAGTTCAGATGATCAAAGGTTTTTTTTTTGGGAAGCCATAGGATTTTTTATTCATCTTGCCCCTCTTGTGCAAGCTAAATTAGAACCAATGTTACAATATAGAGAATAACTAGAAAAAGGAAACGTGGTAGTACTACTACCATTACATGACTCTTTGTTGATAGTATCAACTAAAGTAGTAGGTGGCACTCTATACACATAGAGGTCACCCTGGGTTTTTTTGGTGTAGCTTGGCCAACATATACGCAACTTGGTTGCCTTCTCTTGGGATGTTCCTGCACTACCACTTATCTCTCCAATTTCTTCTAGTTCTCGAGATCCGCTAAGCTAGTTTAGGATTCTCCTCTAAAACACCTTCTAAAGCCCGTCTAGCACCTTGAGAGTCTGTCTCTATATTCAACTGCTCTATTTTTAGGTTGCGTCCAATCTCACTAGAAAATTCAATGGCTCGCATTTCAACTTCCAGAGAATTATTTGTCTTGACTTTCTTTCCCCATCCACCTTTCCACCTGTCTTCACTGTCTCTTCCTATGGCTGCAATCATTGAGGTGGTTCTCTTATTTTTGAATGTTGCATATGTATTGAACTTGAGCCTTCCTTATTCAGGTTTCTCCCAGTCCCTGCTAACTTCGGGTTGCCTGGCTCCATCTTTGACCTCCTTCACCCATGCGAGTTCAGTGACAATGCTTTCCTTCTGAATTGGGTAAGAAATTTGTCTGCTCAATTATTTCTGCTTCTCAAGAACTCCCACATTTCTAGTCTTCCACAACTACCAGCATCCTACCATGAACACAGTATTCTCCAGGTTGGATTTCCCAATATTCATCTCCAGCCATTCCCATACATCTATTTCAGTGTAAAATGTAGCCCATCTATTTCTATTGATCAAAATTTTCCAAACCTTTTAAGCTTTCATACAGTCCCTTAGGGTGTGAAGGACTGTCTCTTATTCCTTCCCACAAATAGGAAAGATAGTGTTAGTGGTGAGCTTGCGGGTCGCTCTTCTACAATGTGTGAGTATGGCATTATGGCTGATAAGCCATAGGAAGTATTTGATTTTCATTGAAATTTTAGAACTCCAGATCATATCCCATTTTCTGGTCATCTTGATCTCCTTATCTTTCCTCAAGATGTTGTAAGTAGACTTCATGGTAAACTTACCATAGTCTGTATGAAGCCATGCTAACATATCTGCTTCGTTCCATTGTCGGGTACTTCGGTTTGCTAGACCTTGTGGACTATGTATGTTGGCATCCAATAATTTTGGAACTCTCTGTCCCAATTATTTGAGAAGTTAATGATGCTTGCAACATTTAGGTCTTGAAGTTCCGGAGGAATGGGTCTTGTTACAAACTCTTCCAAAATTTTATCAAGATCCCACCATTTATCCTTCCATGCATTGATACTTATGTGAATCACTGGGATGACGACCGAGTTGTTAGTGATGAACTCCTTAGAATCTAAAACAGATATAGTTATCCTTGAAGGGTTTGTTTTTTGACCTCCTTTGTAGTTCCTATACTTGTTGTCCTGGATTCCACATCACATGGATGTTCTGCCATTAGTTATTTCCCAAGTATGCTTGGCTATGAGGGCCATGTTGAGCTCCCTCATAGATTTCAACCCTAGGCCACCGTGCTCTTTGTTGCATGAAATTTTGTTCCAGGCCACTAAGGAAAGAGGGTGCCTTTTATGGATATCTCCCCAGACAAAGGATCGAACACTACTATCAACTTGATCGCAAATTTTCAGACGTAGAACTGGTGTTTGCATCACATAGCTTGGGATGGTTGTTAAAGTTTCTTTGGC
Source organism: Alisma plantago-aquatica (assembly GCA_963693085.1). NCBI lineage: Eukaryota > Viridiplantae > Streptophyta > Magnoliopsida > Alismatales > Alismataceae > Alisma > Alisma plantago-aquatica. The sequence continues at coordinate 647,963,884 of OY856410.1, forward strand.
AAGACAAACTCTGCATTATAAACTCAGACTTTTCGCTGACCACACGTTTATAGAGGAGGACACCTTCTCAAGCACATTACTATAGGTATCCTTCCTAACCTTATTGTGGATAAGATGGACGCCCAGGTAGTGCCCAAGATCATCAGTAATGATAAAGTTACTAGCTCTACTGATTCTTTTGCGAATTTTGTTAGAGACATTTTGAGAAAGGAAGATGGAGGACTTGCTAGCTGAAATGGCCTATCTTGAAACCTCACCAAATCTCTTAAAGCACTTGATGATAGTCTTCATATCCTTGGTATCTACTTTAGCAAATAGTAGCATGTCGTCTGTGAAACACAGTTTAGATATACCAGGACCTTTGTTGCCAAGTTTGATGGGAGTCCACTTCCTCTCCTTCACTAATGCTTCAATGGATTGACATAGTCATTCCAGGCATAACACAAATATGTAGGGGGAAAGGGGATCCCCTTGCCTTAGACCTCTTATGGCTCTAATCGATCCAACACATTTACCATTCCATAGGACAGAGGTATTGCCATTGGAAATGGAATTTAGGATGTAATTACATATGGTCGGAGGTATTCCAATTTTCTCTAAAGTATCAACAATGAATGACTATGTCATCTTTTCGTATTCTTTTGAAAGATCAATCTTGATCACCATGGTCTGTCTTGCTTTGTTCCTTCTCATGATATGCAAGATTTCTTGTGCTACAGTGATGTTGTCAGAAATTCTACGCTATGGTACAAAGGAGCTTTGCGTAGGGGACGCCCATCGTGAGAGGTAGTTCTTCAGGCAGTCAATGATAATCTTGGATGTAATCTTTAGACTGATGTTATTAAGTGATACCAGTCTGAACTGCTCACATGTTTCGGGCTTTGCTTTCTTTGGGATAAGAACTACACAAGCATTGCATAATTCCTTGTTTAGGATGTCACCTTTAAGAGCATTGTAAACAATATTGAGAAGAGAGTGCTTGATAGAATTCTAGTTCTTCATAAGGAAGGAGTTGTCGACCCCGTCAGGGCTCAGAGCCTTATGGGATTTGATTTTGAGATAATCATATGGATTTCTTGGAGAGAAGGATCGGCTGATCGCACACGTCTTTCCTCCCTATTCAACTTAGAAAATGATCCAATGTAGTTAGCTACTGTACTAGGATCACATTGAAAGGGTTTAGTGAATAAGCATTTGAAATGTGTGTAGACCAGTTGGCGGATTTCCTCCTCTTCAGTAATCCAGTCTTTGTCGGCATTCTTAAGCATGGTGATGGTATTGAATCGACGCCTTTGTTTCACATAAGTCTTATAAAACTTGGTATTCGAGTCTATGTCTCTAAGCCAATTTATGTGGCTTCTTTGTTTGAGATCGTCCTCCTCATTTCTCAGAATCTCAATATACTACGCCTCCATGTCAGCTATCATTTTTATTGTTTCTGTGTCATAAATATCAGCCAAGCATTTTTGTAACATGTCTAGGTTTCTAAGGACTCACTTCTTTTTTTGTGTATTCTGTATGTGGTTCCTCTTTTCCCAAGATGTAATGCTACTGCTGACACATTTAAGAGCATCATGGAAAGAGTTATCTGAGTGCCAAATAGCACTAATAAGGTATTTGAAATCAGAATCCTTGGACCAAGACTCTTAATGAGAAAACGAGGAGTGCTTTGAACACATACAGTGGATCGAACTAAGAGGGGACAATGATCTGAAATAGCTTTGGGTAAATGTTCCACTACAAAGTGTGGAAAAGAATCAATGAACTTGGAATTTGCAACAGCCCGATCTATACGTTCATGCAACCTACCATGGATATAGGTGAACTGTGTCCTGTAGTAGCCAAAATCTGTGAGACCGGCTTCCAAAAAGGTGTCATTGAAAATAGAGGCCTTGTTGAAATCATAGTGCTTGTTGCTCATCTTCTCATCGGGTAATAAGGTGGTGTTGAAGTCACCCAATACCACACAAGGAAAGGTGAAACTTTTTCTCATGCTGATAAGATGTTTCCAAAGCAGCTTGCAAACTAAAATGTGGGGGTTAGCATATACAAAGGTGACCAACATTGAATTGTCTATTTTACAAGTAATGAATTGCCTGTGAAAATTTATGATTTGTATGTTACAATCCTCCTCTCTCGAACACAGCCATAAACCTCCTATGAATCCCCGAGCTTCACATCAAAATGATTTATTGAAGCCCAAGTCTTTAATGATTTTTGTAGCCTGTGCACCACTGATCTGCAATTCTAACAACCCCACCAGTTTTGGTTTTCTTTGTGAGATTAGACCTCTGAGGACATGACAAGTATCGTTGTTTCCGATTCCGCTCATGTTACAACAAATTGTATCTAACATTAAACAATATTGACAAAGAAACAAGCTATGCAAACTATCAATCTAGGCTGGAATAGTGTTCTCTTTCTCTTCCACTTCTGTAGTAGCATCCCCACCTCCTATCTCCTGATGTAGACTTGGGCTCTTCCACCTCTATACATAAGGATGTTTAGGTCTGGTCTTCATCTTCATCCCTGATCTCTTTATTTTCCTTCCCTGCAGTAATCTTGATGGCATCACATTTGGGTCAGATTCCACCATTGGATCTGGTTCCTCCATCATACTCTCCTTGCTACCTTGGTTTTGATTTTGGGGTACTTCATCTGGGATATTTTCAATGGTTACTTCCATCTGTGCTTCCTCCATGGCATTTGTGTTCATCTTCTGTAGCTCATCAGATTCCTTGGCAACTTTGTATATCCTCTCCTCCCCATCAACTATAATAACCCCATCTTCCTCTGGGTTAACAACAACGTGTTCTTCTTTGGTGTTTTTCTTGGATTTCTTCGTTTGATTTATCTCTTTCAACACCTCCATTTTATTCTCTACAGTTTCAATGCTTTTCTTCTTCCACACCTTTGTCATTTTCTGCACCTCCATAGGGGTTGTTCCACTATCATCCATCTCTTTCTACATCACCTTCTTCACAGTGCTTTCTTATTTCTCTCCCTCTTCTATATCAGCAAGGTTGGAAAATTTATTTTGATCTACCTCACCATTGTCTGTGCCAGAGTTCTGATTCCTTGTTCTATTTCTATGGACAGTCGACTTATTTCTTTGCATTCACCATTTGGAATTTTGATTTTCACTCCCTTGTGCATTTGGAGGTCTCTGTCACGTCTCCTTCTGGGTTGTAGCTACCAGATTGGATGGGCAGTGTGAATTATTATGGCCAAGCTTTCTACAGGTGTCTTAAGAGTCTGAGAAAACCTCATACTCCACCTGATAAATCTCCTAATTAATGCAGATGGTGTGTATGATAGGTTTCGATGTGTCTACTTCAATATCTAATCTGGAAAATATACTTCTAGTCCTTGCCATGGTGTGAGTATCCACTTTTATTAAAGAGCCTAGCACAAGGCTGATGTATTCCAACATCGTCAAAACATATAGGTGCAGAGGTAGTCTTAAGATCCTTACCCACATGACTAAGAATCGGGGTAATTCTATGGATGGGAGAAAACTGGGATCCCACTGCCAAACTGCTAGAAACTTGCCGAAAAGTTTCAATGGACCCCACATTTATGCAGTGTCAAAGTCTCTTCTGCATGAGAACTTCACTACATAGTGCCCCAGATCTACCTCATATATGTTGAATCTGCCTATCGGGTTCAAGAGATCCTTCCACCAGTCTCTCATGGTCATAAAACCTACATTAGATCCAATGAGTTTAGTCATCATATTTCCATGGCCGTGCCAGGTCCTCCTTAGCATCGGGGTCTATTTTTAACGTAGGTCAACCATCTAACACCTTCAGAGTAACATCTACTATGGCAAGTTTGCTTTCATTAAAGCTTTCAAGAAAGTAGTCCAATCCTTCTGGTACATCTGTGTTGTTCGTGGGTATCTCATATGGCGAGATGTGATGGCCTTCGTTATGGGGTCCCTTCCACATGTTGCCTTCTATTTGCGTCGTCTTCTATTTTTCCCAATCTGTGCCTCCACCGTTGAAGCGAGGGGAAAGGATCTTACTGAACCCTTGGGTTAGCCTCCACCTTTCCATCAGTTTGTTGCTCCTTTGATCGGTTGTTGCCTCTCATCCCGACATATTGGAATTCAAATCCCACACCCAGTATTATTACCTTGACTCCGCCGCCTTGGTTCCCTCCTGGATCGTCAGGTCTGTCAGGCTCTTTCCTTGAGTGTCCTTCCATGTCCATGAGGAACGTGGGTTCTTCTGATGTCTTCCTACCACCGTGATCTCTTTTTTCCCCTACGACACCCTCCTTGTGTGGGTTGTCATCCTCTTCTCCCCTTTCGTTCCCCTCAATTGCCCAAGCCCCCAAAAACCCTAGTCCCCACCATTTCTCTATGTTAACAAGAAAAGATGACATATATGCATTTAAAATGGATAATGTGGATGTTTTAATAACAATGGGATCCAGTGACATGATTCAGGTCCTATAACCATTTTTGTTGGATCAAACTAATTTTTCTTATGAAAATGGACTATAATATTGATATTGGTGGAGCTACTATGTGTTTTTTGTGATTAAAATATGATCTGGGTATTTTTATCAATTATTCATGAGATAGGGATGAAGAATACCTTAATTGTGTGGAAATTTTGAGTTTTCCATCCCTTGTTGGATGGATGCATTGGGACGATTAGCTAGAAAGGAGAGGGGATAGGTCACGAGTATCAGGTCATTGGATGGCAATGGAAGGGTAGGACCTTAGATAGGGTCTGCTTCCTTCATATCACTAGATTGTGATAGGGTGGATGGGATGTTGGGTTTTGGAGGAGGCAGAGAAGCAGCGGAAACAAAAAAAAATTTCTCCCCAAACTCGGAACAAAAGGAATCGCGTCAACATCTATATAATAGGAAAGATGGTTTGTGAATCATACCTTGTCCCGATGCTTGCTCGGCGACAATACCACGCGCCTTGCGCGGTCTTCACCTCCGGTCTTGGATGGTGTCTGTGCAGCTCCTGGTCGCACCGGGACTGAAGACTCCTCCTCCTACCGGACTGTCGGATGACGGTTGTCCTCCTGAGCGAAAGTGACCTCCCGCCTCTGAAGTAGTCCACACGGACCACCCGGAACTCCGCTCTCCTTGTCCCACAAGGAAGTGGAAGGAGTCGCACCCTCCTGTTGACGTACTAGTTGCCAACACACTCTCCTGCTGTCAATTGGAACTGCAGTTGTCCTTCCCTTGTTGCACCTCCCTTTGCGGGAAGCACTTGCTCGGGCTCTCTCTCGGTTACCAAAACCAGAGAAAACGACAACTTTGCAGAGCAATCAACTTGCACTGAGTTGTACTGTGAGAAGCCCCCAATACCCCTATATATATAGGTGGGTCATGGGACAGGGTTCTCTGTGCCCAACAATACGGGACTAAAGCAGGAGTAGAAGGGTTCGAGAATTTTCCACAAAAAGCAACCGGTTCGCAACTTGAAATGATCGGTTCACAACTGAACCGATCGGTTCGACCATTGAGCCGATCGGTTGGACCTGAGCCGATCGTTTGGGGCACTCCAACTGATCGGTTGGTGCCCTGAACCGATTGGTTCATAGTCCTAATCCGGCTCAAAAAGACTTTCCTTGTTTCATTCCCAATTGGTATCAAATACCAATGTTATTCCCAATCGAATTGGGCAATTTGAAACCAAAGGAAAATTCTTGCCGACATGACTTTTCCCAACTGGTCGGTTGCACCAGTTGAGCCGATCGGTTCAACCCTTGAACCGGTCGTTTCAACCCTTGAACCGGTCGTTTCAACTTGGGCATGAGCCGATCGGCCTGGACACTCCAGCCAACCGATTCAACAACCTCAGCCGACCGGTTCATCACATGAACCGATCGGTTGGGAGCACAGGTTGGGCAAAATCAGTCAATTGTGATTTCAATCAATCTGATACTCCAATCAATGCATCCAACACCTTGAACCATACGATATTGAGCCATCTACTGATTGAGTGTTTAATTGAACTACTAAACTCCTTAAGTAATCAATCTAAACATTGCTTTGTGGACAAAACTCCTCTTCTAGGTTAAATCCTATGTGTGTGACCCTGCAGGTCCATTTCACATTAGCAGTGAAAGTCCATAACACTTATGACTTCACAAGCAAAGAGCGGTGCCTAGTCACACATCATTGCTACCCAAGTGAAAGTAGAAAGTTGGAGAACAACTTTCATCCTACAATCCGTGAATGGTGTTACAGTGAATGTATAATTCCTTTGTCATTGATATCCAGAATGAACTCGAGGCATGGAACAGTCATCCTGTCAATGTTCATTCATTTCCTTGATCTCAGAGTAGACCGAGTGAGATGTGTATGACATCAATATCACATATTGATTCACACGTGCATGCGCATGCCTTTCTCAATCCTACTCATCAAGTGGCCAAGGATATCAAACTCCCTTAGGAGGGACAAATCCCATATCTATCACTCACCCCTCAAAAGCCCCATGTGTCAAAGCCACCCAATCATCACCTTTATAACAACCCATGTTTCAGGACTGCGTTTGATGATGTCAAAGTGTACCCAACGAAATGTGTTGAGTGCAGTGATTTTAGGTCTAAGAATCACACTCACCACCATCACTGTGAGAGCTGACTGTGACTACCATGTCATGGTTCCATGTGTCACTCTCACGGTGGGTCTGTCCGGTACCTTATTCTCTAACAACAACCTATGTGCTTGGTTTGATATCACCATATCATGACTAATGAGATTCTGTCATCAACCAACACACAATCTAGTCTTTAGTGTTATTAATGTCTATGGTTATTTCCACAATAACAACCGACTAGGGACTATATAGGAATGTATACTCTTAACATCCGTATGATCTCATCGTTTAGTTCCTTAACCTAAAAGCATACGTCATTGAGTAAAACAATCTTTAGACATCTATCATGTTACACCATCATCTCAGAAACAGTTTAAACATATAGATTGGAAATTGCCTTTATTATTATTCAAATCATTTACAAAGTATCCCATTACAATCATCATATGACTTGCTCTATGGGCATACATACCAACACGGGATTCTTCACGAGGGAACCTACTGGATCTGGATCAGGTAGCTTGGATGCATCATCATTATCATCTCCATGTCTGTGAGCTCATAGGTGCGGTGGTGGAGGGGGGTTCCCGACGCTATGGGGGACGGGAGAAGGAGGAAATGTTGTTGGGAGTGAGGTGGCCACTCAAGGTCGCCATGACCTCACAGTGTGGTAGGAGGTAGATAGTTGGGAGAAGGGTGTAATGTGGTCAAACACCCAAAGAGGGATGCGTGGTGGTGCCGCTAAATCTTAAAGAAGAAATTGGGGTGTTCAGGGTCAGTTGAGAGCATGAAAGTATGGGTTTATCGTGAGGAATGGTTTCTATGAACTCTAGGGGGTTGTTTTATAGGGATGAGGTGAGGTTTAGGGCTAACTGGAGCCTAGTATTGATCCATGGCCACTGGAGTGAGATATGGATGCAAGAGGTTTGTTAGGATGGTGCAATAGTGCACAAAACCCAACCAAATTGGGGTTTTTTGAGCAAGAAATCTTGAGGAAAAATGATCTAGATGGTAGGAATCTCAGGAGGAGGGTTGAGGTGGAGGCTTGATCCAGTCGCTCTCATTCACACCTCCCCACAAATTTTAGGAGGTTTAAGATGATTCCCTGACCATTCATTGAGGTCCCCAATATGCGGGAGCCTGATCTGAGTGCCAGGGTCCACCCTTCTCAAGAAGCCACAAATGATCTTAGTCAGTGGATCAGCTATGTTGTCTTCAGTTGGTACTTTGCAAATCTTCACATCTCCTCGCTGTACGATCTCTCGTATGAGATGGAAGCGCCGCAGTTTGTGCTTGGACCGCTGATGTGATCTGGGCTCCTTAGCTTGTGCAATAGCTCCATTATTTTCACAATAAAGCTCAATTGCATCACAGCTACTGTGAACTACACCAAGTTCAGAAATGAACTTCCTGATCCACACAGCCTCCTTTGCTACATGCGAAGCAGCAATATACTCGGCCTCTGTAGTAGAATCGACAACTGTTTCTTTCTTGGAACTCTTCCAGCTCATAGCTCCATTATTAAGGCAAAACACAAATCCTGACTGCGATCTGTAATCATCTTTATCAGTTTGGAAGCTTGCATCAGTGTAACCCTTTACAACCAGCTCTTCCTCGCCGCCGTACACAAGAAACTGATCCTTAGTCCTTCGCAAGTACTTGAGGATGTTCTTCACGGCTGTCCAGTGAGCATCCCCAGGATCTGACTGGTACCTGCTCGTCATGCTGAGAGCATACGAGACATCTGGGCGTGTGCACAACATAGCGTACACGATGGATCCAATGGCTGATGCATATGGGATCCCATTCATACGCTCCCTCTCTTCATAAGATTGGGGACATTGAGCTCTAGAGACGGTAACTCCATGTAGCATAGGGACGTTGCCTCTCTTTGAGTTCTCCATGCTGAACCGCTTCAGCACCTTGTCAATGTACGTGCTCTGACTTAGTCCGAGAAGCCTTCTAGATCTATCTCTATAGATCTTAATTCCTAGAATATAGGATGCTTCTCCTAAGTCCTTCATTGAGAAAGTTTTCCTAAGCCAAGTCTTTACCTTCTCTAAGGCTAAGACATCATTCCCCATCAAAAGTATGTCATCCACATACAATATGAGGAATGTGGTCGAGCTCCCACTAACCTTCTTGTACACACAAGGTTCATCTTCATTTTGAATAAATCCAAACACTTTGACTTCTTCATCAAATCTAAGATTCCAACTCCGAGATGCTTGCTTCAATCCATAGATTGACCTTTGCAGTTTACAGACTTTATTGGCATTCTTTGGATCTACAAAACCTTCAGGATGTGTCATGTACACATCCTCATGAATATTCCCATTAAGGAATGCGGTTTTAACATCCATCTGCCAAATCTCATAGTCATAATAAGCTGCAATAGAAAGCATGATCCTGATGGACTTAATCATGGCAACTGGAGAAAAGGTTTCGTCATAGTCAACACCTTGAATTTGTCAAAATCCCTTTGCAACCAATCTGCCTTTATAAGTTTGCACATTGCCATCCATGTCGGTCTTTTTCTTGAAGACCCACTTGCACCCTATGGGTTTTACCCTTCGGGTGGTTCCACCAAAGTCCATACTTTGTTGGAGTACATGGATTCCATCTCGGATCTCATGGCTTCTAGCCATTTCTCAGAATCTGGTCCCTCCATAGCCTCTACGTAGGTAGTTGGATCATCATCTATGATCAACTCTCCACCTTCCTAAGTTACAAGGTATCCAAACCTCTCAGGTTCAAGGCGAGTCCTACTAGATCTACGAGGTCCTTGTGTTACCTGAGGAGACTGAGATTCCACAACACCTTGTGAATCTACATTTTCCTCTGGTACATCTACCGGTTCAATGTTTTCTTGTTGGGCTTGAACCTCTTCAAGCTCTACTTTCCTCCCACTATTTCCTTTGGAAATAAATTCCCTCTCTCGGAATACATCATCCCTGGCAACAAACACTTTGTTGTCAGTAGGGTGGTATAAGTAATATCCCCTTGTTTCTTTGGGGTATCCAACAAAATAACATTTATCGGATTTGGGTCCAAGCTTATCAGGAAACATTTTCCTAACGTAAGCCTCACAGCCCCAAATCTTCATAAAAGACAAAACAGGATGCTTCCCATACCATATCTCATATGGTGTCTTTTGAACCGATTTAGATGGCACACGGTTAAGTGTAAATGCGGCGGTTTCAAGAGCATGACCCCAGAAAGAAATTGGAAGATCAACAAAACTCATCATTGATCGCACCATATCTAACAATGTGCGATTCCTTCTTTCAAACACACCATTATGTTGTGGTGTTCCAGGCGGAGTCCATTGTGATACAATACCACGGGCTCGCAGAAGGTCCTCAAACTCCTGGCTCAAGTATTATCCACCTCGATCGGAACGAAGTGCCTTAATACTTTTACCAAGCTGGTTCTGTACTTCATTCATGAAATCCTTGAACCTTTCAAGGGTTTCTGACTTATGCTTCATCAGGTACACATAGCCATACCTACTGAAATCATCAGTGAAGGTAATGAAGTACTGATACCCATTTCTGGCATTAGTTCTAAAAGACCCACATACATCAGTATGTATGAGTCCTAATAGATCACTAGCTCTCTCACCTTTACCTGAAAAGGGAGTCTTGGTCATCTTGCCCAACAAACAAGATTCACATGTCTCTATTGATTCATAATCAAAAGAGTCTAGATAACCATCTTTATGGAGTCTAGAAATGCGCTTCTCATTTATGTGCCCTAGACGACAATGCCAGAGATATGTTTTGTTTGAGTCGTTGAGTTTTTGCCTTTTGGTGTTTACGTTGTATACACTTGTCTCCAAGTCTATCAAGTATAGACCATAAGACATAGGGGCACTGCCATAAAAGATCCCATCTTTAGAAATGGAACACTTTCCATTCTTAATAAGAAATTCAAATCCATCTTTGTCCAAACAAGAGACGGAAATGATATTCCTATTTATGGCAGGTACATAATAGCAGTTCTTCAACTCTATTATTAGCCCACTAGGTAGAGTTAACTCATAGGTTCCTACAGTACTGGCGGAAACTCTTGCCCCATTAGAAACACGTAGTTCAACCTCGTCTTTCCCCAAAGGTCTACTTCTCTTAAGATCCTTCACATTTGAACAAATGTGAGATCCGCATCCGGTATCAAGTACCCATGACGAAGAAGTAGTAAAGTTAATCTCTATCACGTATACACCATAAGTAGAGATCTCTAACTCTGACTTCTTCTTCCATTGTTCCTTCCATCCTCTCCATGTAGAAGAAATTGGTTTGGCGAGAGAACACTTCTCTCCCTTACCTACTTTCCTCTTCACCAACGCATTAAGCATACATAGAGTGGATTCTAAGGCTCCTGGTATATCTGGATTGTGCAGAACACTTCTCACAGTCCTCAACCAGTTATGGAATTTATTCTCAATTAATTTGCCCATTTTAAAAGATGATTCTTTTGCCATTCTACAAGAGAAAATTTGCATTTGTCAAAACCTTTTTGATTTGATTTGAATAAAATTTGACGATAGTTAATTAGGCCTTTAATTAATTACCGCTCCCACTATTTTGACTCAAATTGATAGCCCTCACCATCAATTCAGAAGATTGTAGCGTACACTCTTCTAGTGGGTCAAGATCCTGAAATCCTCTGAGTCATGGACCAGCTAGGGCTGTCACCCACAACTCAGATCTCTCAGGTAGGCAACTTTTGCCAATTGCATCATATGCAACTCTTGAAAGATGTCATATGCAACTCCTTGCCATGATCATCTCCATGCCTCAAGGTACTCGATCCCATCTAGATCACCTTGTTAAGTACGACCCAAAGCCAACACGATGAATGTGCACCCTGCTAGGGCAGACCCACACATTCATCCTTCACGCTTCCACGAGATAGACGGTGCACCACGCTAGGGCGTGCCCACACTTGGTCGATCAAGCTTTTCACATGTGTCACATTTGGAAGGCATCTAAAACTTAATATTTAATGAGGGATTTGGTTTTTATATACATATACATATCCAATCACCACAATATATAGTACGTATCATATACATGCTATATCCCACAGAAAACATGCATAAACGATAAAAAGCAATGATTATGGCCATCCTATTTGTGATTCCTCGAGCCAAGAGGAATCACGGTCATCTAGGTCAACATCACATGCAACCTGTACAAGATGAAATTTGTGCCTGCCATTCTGGGTTTGATCAGCTCATCTCCATGACTGATCGGCTCGCCATCAGGTAGGTTGTTCGGGTGCCACCAGCCGATCGACTGGCGCCTCCAGCCGATCAGTTCACCGGTCATCGTGCATCTCCTCAGGTCGCCACCAACTCATCTTGTTCCTTGAACCGGCCGTCTGGATCACCAACCGATCGGTTCACTCCTTGAACCAATCGTCTTCAGGTTGTCCGCCGTTCTTTGACATAACAGGAAATAAAATCTATCCTATTTACAATTGAATTGAGAAACCCCGAGTTACATTCGGGGGGAGCAAAGGTAGGAAAAGAATTCTCAAATTATTTCGAGTTACATCAGGAATATGAGAAAGGGAATCGGTGCGCAGACCGAGATGCAAGCAACCATACAAACAACCATACACAGATATAGGGGTTTATAGGCCATAATCATGCTACACATCCACCACAAAACTCGTTTAAGGGCGACGCGTATCGAGTGCATTAATATTACATATCATATATGTATATTAGGGATTTGTGGATTGGACATGTATAAAGCCGATATTATTCGCATCGCATGCAATAAATAAAGGCGACAAACCAAAATCGATCATATCAATAATCCTAAAATATAGAGCGGTTGACCTGGCTCCGATACCACTGTTGGGTTTTGGAGGAGGCAGAGAAGCAGCGGAAACAAAAAAAAAATTTCTCCCCAAACCCGGAACAAAAGGAATCGCGTCAACATCTATATAATAGGAAAGATGGTTTGTGAATCATACCTTGTCCCGAGGCTTGCTCGGCGACAATACCACGCACCTTGCGCGGTCTTCACCTCCGGTCTTGAACGGTGTATGTGCAGCTCCTGGTCGCACCGGGACTGAAGACTCCTCCTCCTACCGGACTGTCGGATGACGGTTGTCCTCCTGAGCGGCAGTGACCTCCCGCCTCTGAAGTAGTCCACACGGACCACCCAGAACTCCACTCTCCTTGTCCCACAAGGAAGTGGAAGGAGTCTCACCCTCCTGTTGACGTACTAGTCGCCAACACACTCTCCTGCTGTCAATTGCAACTGCAGTTGTCCTTCCCTTACTGCACCTCTCTTTGTGGGAAGCACTTGCTCAGGCTCTCTCTCGGTTACCAAAACCAGAGAAAACGACAACTTTGCAGAGCAATCAACTTGCACTGAGTTGTACTCTGAGAAGCCCCCAATACCCCTATATATATAGGCGGTTCATGGGACAGGGTTCTCTGTGCCCGACAATACGGGACTAAAGCAGGATTAGAAGGGTTCGAGAATTTTCCACAAAAAGCAACCGGTTCGCAACTTGAAATGATCGGTTCACAACTGAACTGATCGGTTCGACCATTGAGCCGATCGGTTGAACCTGAGCCGATCGTTTGGGGCACTCCAACCGATCGGTTGGTGCCCTGAACCGATCGGTTCATAGTCCTAATCCGACTCAAAAAGACTTTCCTTGTTTCGTTCCCAATTGGTATCGAATACCAATGTTATTCCCAATCGAATTGGGCAATTTGAAACCAAAGGAAAATTTTTGCCGACATGACTTTTCCCAACTGGTCGGTTGCACCAGTTGAACCGATCGGTTCAACCCTTGAACCGGTCGTTTCAACCTGGGCATGAGCCGATCGGCCTGGACACTCCAGCCGACCGGTTCAGCAACCTCATCCGACCGGTTCATCACATGAACCGATCGGTTGGGAGCACAGGTTGGGCAAAATCAGTCAATTGCGATTTCAATCAATCTGATACTCCAATCAATGCGTCCAACACCTTGAACCATACGATATTGAGCCATCGACTAATTGAGTGTTTAATCGAACTACTAAACTCCTTTAGTAATCAATCTAAACATTGCTTTGTGGACAAAACTCCTCTTCCAGGTTAAATCCTATGTGTGTGACCCTGCAGGTCCATTTCACATTGGCAGTGAAAGTCCATAACACTTATGACTTCACAAGCAAAGAGCGGTGCCTAGTCACACATCATTGCTACCCAAGTGAAAGTAGAAAGTTGGAGAACAACTTTCATCCTACAATCCGTGAATGGTGTTACAGTGAATGTATAATTCCTTTGTCACTGATATCCAGAATGAACTCGAGGCATGGAACAGTCATCCTGTCAATGTTCATTCATTTCCTTGATCTCAGAGTAGACCGAGTGAGATGTGTATGACATCAATATCACATATTGATTCACACGTGCATGCGAATGCCTTTCTCAATCCTACTCATCAAGTGGCCAAGGATATCAAACTCCCTTAGGAGGGACAAATCCCATATCTATCACTCACCCCTCAAAAGCCCCATGTGTCAAAGCCACCCAATCATCACCTTTATAACAACCCATGTTTCAGTACTGCGTTTGATGATGTCAAAGTGTACCCAACGACATGTGTTGAGTGCAGTGATTTCAGGTCTAAGAATCACACTCACCACCATCACTGTGAGAGCTGACTGTGACTACCATGTCATGGTTCCATGTGTCACTCTCACAGTGGGTCTGTCTGGTACCTTATTCTCTAAGAAGAACCTATGTGCTTGGTTTGATGTCACCACATCATGACTAATGAGATTCTGTCATCAACAACCACACAATCTAGTCTTTAGTGTTATTGATGTCTATGGTTATTTCCACAATAACAACCGACTAGGGACTATACAAGAATGTATACTCTTAACATCCGTATGATCTCATCGTTTAGGTCCTTAACCTAAAAGCATACATCATTGAGTAAAACAATCTTTAGACATCTATCATGTTACACCATCATCTCAGAAACAGTTTAAACATATAGATTGGAAATTTCCTTTATTATTATTCAAATCATTTACAAAGTATCCCATTACAATCATCATATGACTTGCTCTATGGGCATACATACCAACACGGGATTCTTCACGAGGGAACCTACTGGATCTGGATCAGGTAGCTTGGATGCATCATCATTATCATCTCCATGTCCGCGAGCTCGTAGGTGCAGTGGTGGAGGGGGGTTCCCGACGCTATGGGGGACGGGAGAAGGAGGAACTGTTGTTGGGAGTGAGGTGGCCACTCAAGGTCGCCATGACCTCACAGTGTGGTAGGAGGTAGATAGTTGGGAGAAGGGTGTAATGTGGTCAAACACCCAAAGAGGGATGTGTGGTGGTGCCGCTAAATCTTAAAGAAGAAATTGGGGTGTTCAGGGTCAGTTGAGAGCATGAAAGTATGGGTTTATCGTGAGGAATGGTTTCTATGAACTCTAGGGGGTTGTTTTATAGGGATGAGGTGAGGTTTAAGGCTAACTGGGGCCTAGTATTGATCCATGGCCACTGGAGTGAGATATGGATGCAAGAGGTTTGTTAGGATGGTGCAATAGTGCACAAAACCCAACCAAATTGGGGTTTGTTGAGCAAGAAATCTTGAGGAAAAATGATCTAGATGGTAGGAATCTCAGGAGGAGGGTTGAGGTGGAGGCTTGATCCAGTCGCTCTCATTCACACCTCCCCACAAATTTTAGGAGGTTTAAGATGATTCCCTGACCATTCATTGAGGTCCCCAATATGCGGGAGCCTGATCTGAGTGCCAGGGTCCACCCTTCTCAGGAAGCCACAGATGGATGATGTGGAAAAGGCAAAAAAATGCCAAAAGAAATGAAGTTTTATACATAATCTTTGAGTAATCCTATAAATTTGAAGAGCATCCAATTGGGCCCAAATTTGGATAATATTCTCAAGTTATTATGTAGAACACATATAAAAATTTTGATAGCTAAGAGATTAAGCATAGACCATAAAAGAATTTAGTTAAATGGCATTATCATAAAGGTGAATTTTGATGCTTTGAGGTACATAATAGTCACACTAGAAATTATATTATGAAATTGAGTATCATTACTGATCAAGTAGTTAAGAAATACTGAATACAGATCAATAGTGAGATTAAAATAGTAATTGAACAAGGCTAGGTAAACTCACTTTATCACATCCTCCCCTCCTTATTAGCAATTTTGTCCCCAAAATATAGACTTCCTTGAAAAGGTCATGAAATCTTTCCTCCATATCTGACTTCAACGACGAGGTTGCATTATCACTATCATGGTTCTTCCAAAACATTCTATACATATCGATCTTCTTATTTTTGAAATCCTTGGTGTGAGTATCAAGTATCTTGACAGTAACATCCTGGTAAACAAGGGTGTCCTTAAAATTCAATTGGATCATGATGGAGGACATGACTAGGGTCCTTGACGTACCGCTTCAGATTCAACACATTGGATACATTGTGCATCACGATGTATTGTGGAGGTAGAGACAACCTGTATGCACATTCCCTAATACATTACAAATTTTCAAATGGACCCACATATTTTGGGATAAGCTTTCCTTTGTGTTTTGTAATAGCTTGAATCGATCGAATCTTCAGGAACACAGGGTAACCTACTAGAAACTGAGTATATGTCATGTGTGCATCAACATAAGACTTCCAAAGGTCATGTTCCCTTTCAACATTTGCTTGATCATGTTGACATTAACATAATAATGTTGTAGCTCCTCAGACTTTAGAATCTATCTATCACCCACTTCATCCCAATAATGTGGAGATCTACATGACCTTCCATGGAAGGCTTCATACGAAGGCATGGTTATACGGGACTAACATCTATTGTTTTATGTGAACTCAAAAAGAGGAAGGTATTGGTCCCATGAACCACCCTAATCAAGGATACATGAAATCAACAAATTTTCTAAAACTTGAATTGTCCTTTCAGACTGCCCATCAGTTTGTGGATTATGCTGTATTGAAGTTCAATTCGGTCCCAAATTCTTCTTGAACCTGTCACCATAGGTGAAAAGTGAACTTTGCATTGTTATTTGACACAATGGATATAAGAATCCCTTGCAATATGACTATATCATGAATATAAGGTGCCACTAACTTTGAAACCTTTGTTGTTGTCTTAATTAGAATAAAATGGGTTGATTTGGTCAGATGATCAACAACAAGCCAAATGTCGTCACTCCCTTCTCTGGTACTGGGTTGACCCACCACAAAATCTATGGTGATGTTTTCCTATTTCCACTTGGGGGTAGGTAGGGGTTGTAGAAGATCTCTTGGCCACTGATTTTTACCCTTGATCTACTGGAAGGTCAAACACCTAGAGATGAAAGTCATGAGTCAGTCTTCATATTCCTCCACCAGAAGTGCCTCTGAAGATCCTTGTACATTTTAGTCAATCTCGGGTGTATTTTATACTTAGACATTGAGCTTCCCATAGCACCTTCTCTGTCATATTTGAATCCTCTAGGACCCATATGCGTTGTTTGCATCAGATTCCACGATCCATGCCAACCGTCAGATGTGGTTGGGCCTTCTCTAGTAGCGTAGTCATCTCCTCAAGACTCTAGCTATTCTTCAAGGCTAACAAAATCTCAGAGTGAAGGCATGGTTTGACATGATTGTTGGCTAATCTGAAAATATCACCCATATTCCTAACACGACTAAACTGTACGTGTAAAATGTAAGTGTATGCGTTGAAGTAATACAGGTCAATGAGGCCCATATATCGAACACGGAGAAACATAATTCAAGAAAATACTACTAACTACTTTTGATAAGCTAGGCCTAAGAAAACTTTGATTTGAGAGTTATTAAACTAATTGCAAGAAAAGAAAATTAATTAACTAGTTTGTGATCACAATGAGAAGAAATTCCCTAGGATTGTGGTTTCATCATGATTGACACTATAATTTTGTCTAAGATTAATATTAGTTCCTCTGGATTCTAGACAAAGAGAAATGTAGCTAGAATTACTTGTTCTCACGGTGTAATCCACTACCTATCCTAATATCAATCCCACTCTCGTATCGATTGTGTTATTGAATAGGTTCTTTAATAAACAACTATGCATTATTCCCTTCACCTTCATAGACTTTCTGTCAAAACGTTGTATAAAACATGTGTTACTATGGATTTCCATTCCTTAATATCCCTCTTGAAACTCTGAAGGATCTAATTAATCACATATGGTGCGCAACATAGATAATTTAATATGATTTCATAGAAACATGCCAAAATAAGGAGAAAATATTATACTAATGCAAAAGATCCATATATACTATACAATGGGGCTATTCCTGGGTCCTAGAGAATATGGAGATTAGTCCCTCATGGTTTCCATGGACAAACAACATGCTTGGAAGTAGGAAAACCATGGAGAATATAGAAAATTTGTGAACCCCTTGGAGAAATGTGACTAGGATGCTCCAAGCTGACGAACAAATCTGCAAGCCATGAATTCTGCCTACCGAACGTGCCTGAAACCTCCTGATCATGCAATTCTTCACCTCGTTCTCCTCTCCCGTGCCTTGGCCATCATGTAATAGAATAGAACGTGATTATTAGGTGTGGCCGAACTCCCCCTAAGTCATAGAAGTGACTTAGAGTGAAATAAATCCTCCACCATTGGATTACACTTGATTTTTAGATCTGCCAGATCCTAACCTGTCAGTACTATTGACAGGGTGTTGGTACTACCGACTCCTTCGATAAATTGAGGCCGCCTATGACTTTGTCAGTACTATCGAATAGAGAGTCAGTAGTACCGAGCTATATAGATTCATATAAAATTACCTAAAATTCACAAAATCAAAACATAATCTCTCAAAATATATTAAATCATTGAAAAATATTAAAATTACAGTTATTTGATGCAATTGAGTAGCATAGGCTAATATTAATAATTTTTTCACAAATTAATATGAAAACAAACAATAAATGCCAAAAATAAATAATAAATAACCTGTGAAAATGACAAATATACAGTGCATCAAACTTCCCGAAGCTAAAATGTTGCTCGTCCTCAAGTAATAAGCCCTTGAATCTATTTGAGACAAGTCAAAAAAAGGACATAAACCATGAATTTAATTTCTCAACCATCCCCACCTGACGGTCCCAAACCGACCTTTATTGACCATTGATCAATCAACCACTCTTAAGTGACCAAAAATTTCCACACAAGATGTTCTTCCTTAGATCACTGAATACTATCAAGAGAGAGGTTAATATCATAGTCAATCAAGCATTCTCTTGGTGCATCATGTGATTCCCTATTCTACATTGCTCTTTTCCTAACTACCAAATACTTGGAATCAGTTCTCCTTATAAGCATGGATGAGGAGAAAATAATATGAGTGGCCTAATGATAAGAGAAATGGATGCTTTGAAATGGGTGTCAAATGAAGAATCACAAGCACATCTGAATTATTTATGCAAAAATAAAACATGATGAACCTATATGGTGAAGAAAATGAAAAATGCACGAATCCTAATGCCTACTATTATTGGTGGAATTATGCATGCATAAAGATCTCATCAACTAAATGAGAATGAATTAAGAAAGAAACATAATGCATCATGTGGTTGTTTCCATCTTTTTATGAAGAGTCGAGGGCATCCTTTCTCCCTCTTAACTTTGAAACATTAACAAACTTTTTTTTCTTTTAATTTTTTTCATTGGCCCATTATTCTTAACATTATGGACATTGTGCTTGAGCTTTCGTACATATCATTCATTTTTTTTAAGGTATGATTGTGTATCCCAACACTTCAAATTTTGAAGGAGAATGATATCCACATGATATAGAAATGAATGAAATGGAATGCAAGAAATCTACATGAAATTTCTTATGAAACTAACACGATATGCACAAAAATTGTTGATGCAAACGAAGACATTTTTTTTCTTTGTTTTATACTAATGCCATTAAAGAAAACTAACTATTATGTAGCCTATCAGGCCATGCAATGTAAACAAGAGGAAATGATACAAACTTACTTGATCATCTTAAGGTGGTGGGTACATAATGAGTGGAGGATGGGTGGAATCAAATAATTAAGAGACAATGCCTTTCATGGAATTATGATATGTCCCTCTCTAATAATCTATGAGAAGGGTACCTTAGGTTTTCTCTCTTAAACTTTAAATTAAGGTCTTGTTAACTATTTGATCAATTTAAGCTCAAACTCCATCTTCATCCACATTTCATGAATAATTAAGATGTCCATTCATATTAATTGTCCTTAAGCTGACTTGCCCATACACTTACTCTAGGTGAGATTACTCAAGTACTCACAACTAAGGCCACAAAAAGATTTTTAGTTTCCATTGCAAACTTGAAAGCATGCATGATAATTCCCGGGAACAAATAAAATATAAACTCCATGTTATACTAGATAGATTGTGGATCCTACAAATTACAAAAATAAAAGCTTAAAATAAGAAAAAGGGAAGATAAAGTTGGTCCAACACCCCCCTAAGTTTGAAATTGACTATGACCTCATAGTCAAAATCCAAACATAGAAGTTGGATGGGGTACTAGTTGCTCTGAAGGGTGGTGGTGGTGGATGATCGGTGGCACTTTGGATCAAGTTGTGCAAGCATATATCCCTCTTGTTGGTGCCACTAATTTGTATCTTTTTGGCATCAAGATATGACATTCTCTTTACTTATTTGAGCTTTGAAAATCAGTGCACACTGGCATGTGTTTCGGTGGTAGTCATAGATTTTTCTCATAGCTCTTGTCACTTTTGTTGTAAAAGTCGATAACATCGACTTTGGACTCAATAAAACTGACTTTGGTCCAGGAGTCTATGATTTTCCCTGAGAAAATATGGTAGTACCGACTTTGATGTCAGTAGTACCGACTTTCTATATAATTTAAGCTGATAAGTAGTCGGTAGTACCGACTTGGCTGTCGATAGTACCAACTTTGACCCTTTCTGGACACCAAACTAGAGTATCAAGGTACCTTTTTACATCAAATAAAATCTAACATGAAAAATATGAAATGTAACTAACAAAAAGTCCTAAACAAATACAAAATAAAAAAAATAATCCAGGTTGGCTCCCATAAGCATCCTTGTTTAATGTCCTAGGCCCTACATGAATGATCCTTCTCAACTTGGGTTGTCATGGGATGGTGGTGAAGATTCATCTGGCATTCTGAACTCCACTCTATCATCATCTATCCTGAGTGTCAAATAGCTTCTGCCAATGGTAGTGATCACGTCACCATAGCTTGGAACGACCTACCTAGTAGCAACTCGGATCCTTTCATATCCTTCATATCCATCACCATAAAGTCAACCACATAGATGAACTTGTCAACTTTAACCAACACATCCTCACATATTTTGTATGGCCATACAATAGAACCATCTGCCAAATCGATTGCCATGGTTGTTCTTGTTGGTTCCTTCAATCCTAACTTTCAGAAGGTGGTAAGAGGCATAAGATTAATGTTCGTTCCCGAATCACATAATGCTTTCTTGAATTGTTTCCCACCTATAGAACATGGGATGTAGAAATATCTCAGATTGTTCCTCTTACTTGGTAGCTTCCCCTAGATTAGTGCACTCATTACTTCACTAACCAATTCAATATATATGTCTTTAATCGTCTGCATTTTGTAGATGATATCTTTCAAAAATCTCCCATAAGCATTAATTTTCTCTATCGCCTCCACCAATGGAAAATGAATGTGGAGCTTCGAGAATATTTCCTAGAACTTTTTAAACTGTGTTTCCTTTTTCCTCATCTTCAGACTATCCAGGGATGGAACATCAGACTTATCTGCTTGCTTATGTGGTGGAACATATGGAACTTTATGAACTTCCTCCCCTAAGCTTGCTTCACCACCATCATCTGGAGTAGAGATTGTCTTATCTACTACAGGTAGAATAATAGGTGGTTTCTCTATCTAGGGTGTAGGTGCTTCTTTATTAACTGTGACTCTCCCACTGTGTAGTAGAACCTTCACCTGCTCTTGTTGAGTGGGCACCTTTTCTGGAATGGGGTATGTTAAGGTGCATGCATGAGCACAATGCACTAGAAATCTTTACCCCCCTTGCCATCCATATAAGTTTTTGGGATATGGAACTTTAGGCACATATGCCTACTCAGGCTCGAGAGTATGCTGACTCAATAAAATCTTGTTCTTCCTTCTTGATAATAGATACATATTTCACTTGATGATGTGATGTCTCTATATTTGTTGGGATCCCATGTTGACTAGTCTTCTTCAAGGAAGCCACCTCTGCCGGCAGTTGAGAAATTTGATATTCAATACTGTAGATTTGTGCTCCTTGGTTCTGTAGCTCCCACTTAGTCTGACCAATAATGATTTCATTTTGAGTGACCATCTCGCCTAACATGTCTTGTATGTAGTCTATCTTGTTAGGGGCCCTGTCCTGTTGGTACTGTTGAAGCATGAACTTGTAGTCTTCCTCTTCTCCTCTAGAAGAGCTTGTATCCTTCTGACATAATTTCATGGCTATGAGGTCAAGCTTCTCATTTAATGTTGTGATGACTTTAGATTCCCTAACACTTTTAGTGGTTGTTGGGTGTTCTCTTTCTTCACCTCACGACTGGTTCTTTGCCATGTTCTTTAGGATCTCATGACACTTGGATGGCTTATTTTTTAGGAAGAAGCATGTCCATACATTGTCTAGAGTGGTCCTTTCCCCCAGATGCAGCCCATAATAGAAGATCTTCACTTGCCCATAGAGATCAATTCCATGATGAGGAACCTTTTTTAAAATATTTTAGAACCTCTCCCAAGCTTGAGAATATGACTCCTCTACTTGTTTCTTGAAGTTGATTATCTTTTTGGTCAACTTGTTCATCTTATGTGGAGGGATACATCACTCAAAGAAAGCATCAACCATTTGTTTCAAGGTTTCTATTGACTTAGGCTTGAGGTTAAGGAACCATAACTTAACACCATCTGCCAGTGACGACGAAAAAAATATTTAAGTAGATACAATCACTTCCACTCGATCTATCTTCATCATGTCATAGCTTTCAATGAAATTAGTGATGTGTGTCATTGGGTCTTCAATATTGTGGCCAAGGAAGGCCTGTTGCTTAACTAATGCCACCAGTCCAGGATCAATCTTGTAGTTGCCCACATTTATTGCTTGTCGGTTGATTGGCCCAACCTGATTTATTTTGGATCACACTTTGATCTTCTCCCAGATGGTCTTTTCTTCTTCTGCATCATCCATACCTTCAGGCTATGGATTTTCTACGGGACCGTAATCAGTGGTTCATGTTTGAACCATGCACCAGTACCGGAAATTTGTGAATTCAATGTGAGAATGAGATACGGGTGATTGAATCAAATTCAACTTTAGAAAGAATAAAAAGAAAAATAAAGAGGGTGGCCTAGATTTGCCAATTACAACACTCATAGTTCTTGAATATGTTGTTTCCCTAGCAATGACGTCAAAAAATTGACATGACTAAACTATACGTATAAAATGCATGTGTACGGGTAGAAGTAATACAGACCAATGAAGCTCGGATATTGAACACAGGGAAACATAATTCAAGACACTACTATAAACTACTTTCGATCAGCTAGGTAGAAGAAAACATTTATTTGAGAGTTATTAAACTAATTACAAGAAATGAAAATTAATTTATTAGTTTGTGACCACAATCAGAAGAAATTCCTTAGAACTGTCGTTTCACCATGATTGACACTGCAAATATACCTAAGATTAATATATGTTCCTCTTGCTTCTGGACAAAGAGACTTGTAGCTAGAATTACCTACTCTCACGGCGTAATCCACTACCTATCCTAATACTAATTCTACTCTTGTATTGACTATGTTATGAGATAGGTGCTTTAATGAACTACTCTGGATTATTCCCTTCATGCTCACATGCTTTCTCTCGAAACATTGTATAAAATGTGTGTTTCTATGGATTTCCAATCCTTAATTTGCCTCTCAAATCTATCAAGGATCTAATTAATCACCTATGATTCGCAACATAGATAATTTAATACGATTTCATAGAAACATGCCCAAAAATAAGGAGAAAACAATATACTAAATCAAAAGATCCATATACATTGTACGACAAAAACATGCTAGGAAGAAGGGAAAATGTGGAGAACATAGAAAATGGATGAACACCCTGGAGAAATGTGACTAGGATGCTCTACGCCGATGAACAGATCCTTAAGCAGTGAATTCTATCCACCAAATGTTTCAGGAACCTGATGAACATGCAATTCTCTTCCTCATTCTCCACTCTCATGCCTTGGTCATCGTGCAATGGAATAGAATGTGATGATTAGGTCTGGCCAAATCCCCCCTAAGTCATATAAGTAACTTAGGATGAAATAAATCCTCCACCATCGGATTAGAATTGATTTTCAGATATGTCAGATCCCGACCTGTCAGTACTACCGATAGGGTGTCGGTTCTACCGAATATTTCGATAAATTGTGGCCTCTCGTGACTTTGTCGGTACTATCGAACGGAGAGTTAGTGGTACTGAGATTTTGTAGTTCTAGTTCATTCTTGTGATGTTGTCGGTACCACCGACATTGAAGTTGATAGTACTAAGTGGTGTAGATTCATGAAAAATTACCTAAAATTCAGAAAATCTGAACATAAGCTCTCAAAATATATTAAATCAATTGGAAATATTAGAATTATATTTATTTGATGCAACTGAGTAGCACAAGATAATATTAATAAATCATGTACAAATTAATATGAAAATGAATAACAAGTGCCAAAAATGAATAATAAATACATGTGAAAACAAAAGGTGTTTAGTACATCAATGCCTTGGAGAACATGGCAATATGACTTTCATGTTTCTCCACTTGATGGTGAAAATTGTAGCACATTTAGCCTACTTCCTACTATGTGCATCACCTACCATGTTTGCCTTACCAGGGTGGTAGGAAATGGTGAATTCATAGTATTTGAGGTATGCAAGACACCGCCTCTATCTGAGATTGAGAACCTTATGTGTCAAGATGTACTTCAGACTCTTATGGTCAGTGAGGATGTCGAAGGTGGAACCATACCGGTAGTGTCATCATATGTTATGTGTGTATATGATGGCGTGAGCTTGAGATTGTGTGTTTGGTAGTTGACCTCATTTGTCTTTAATTTTCAAGAGGAATAAAAAACTACCTTTCTTTCTTGTATGAGGACACAACCCAGACTGAACCTCAATGTACTAGTGAAGATGACAAACCCATCATTTCTCAAAGGAAGGGTCAAGATAGGTGCGTTATGAGCTTTGTCTTCAGCTCCTAAAAACCAAACTTGCTCTCCTTCGACCAGACGAACTGTTCTCCATTCCTGGTGAGCTTTGTGAGGGTCAAGTAAGTTTTGTTGAAATTTGGTATGAAATGGTGGTAGTGACCAGAAAGTCCCACAAAACTTCAAATTTCAAAAATATTTTTGGGGGCTTGCCACTCGATAATAGCCGATACTTTGGTGGGGTCAATACAATTTTTCCACCATAAATTATGTGGTCCAAGAACGTGACTTCAGAAATCCTAAACTCACATTTAGACAATTTTGTGTAGAAATTCTATGTCTGGAGTATATTAAGGACGTTTCTAAGGTAGGTACGATGTGACTCAATGTTATTTATCAGGATGTCATCTATGAAGATCACTAAAAACTCATCAAGGAAAGGTTGTAAGACACTATTAATCAAGTTCATAAACACACTAGGAGCATTGGTCAACCCAAATGACATGACCAAAAATACATGATGCCCATATTGAGTTTGAAAGGTGGTTTTACAGATGTCTTTTTCCTTAACTTTGAGTTGGTGGTAATCAAAATGGAGATCAATATTACAGAACACATGAGAAGATGAAGTTAATCAAAAAGGTCATCAATTCTGGGAAACAAATATTTATTTCTTAGAATAGCTTGGTTTATCATATTGTAGTCAATGCACATGAAAGGAGATCCATCCTTCTTCTTGAAAAAGAAATGAGTGCTCCCCAAGGAGATGTACTAGGGAAAATGAAACCCTTATCTAGTAATTCCTACAACTACTTTTTCAATTGGGTCAATTTAGCTGGAGCCATCTGATAGGGTTCCTGAGAATTAGGCTTGGTACCTAGTGTCAAGTCAATAGAGAATTCAATATCATGATCAGATGGTAGGTTGTTCCTCAGGGAAAACACTCGGGTACTCATGCACTATGTCAATTGTTTCTAGGGCACTCATATTAGGATTGACTATAGTTACATTTGCTAGGTATGCTTTGCACCTGTTGGATATCAAGGTTTGGGCTTTGATCAAGGAAATGATAATATTTTGGCTTCGATCTTTCCTTATAAGAATTACAAGAATAGGAAGGTAAGGTTTAGAAATGATGACTTTCTTGGCACGAAAATCTATCACACCATGATTATTATAAAGCCAATCCATCCCAAAAATAAGGTCAAACTCTTCCATGTCTAAGAGTATAAAATATGACTCAAGATTCTGACAAACATGATATACATGGACTTTTTAAACAATATAGTATGAGCTTTTGATTTTCCCACTGGGAGAAGTTTCATCAAGTATGTACCCTAAGTCCCGCATTTCTAGATTGAGCATATAGACAAGACTCTTAGACATGAAGGTGTTTGTAGACCTAGAGTCAAATAAGATGACAACAAAATGGTCATAGATTTGCATCATACATGTATATACATATATTCGACGTAAGGTATTTGTGCAAGTTAATCATGATATGACATGATGAAAATGATTTTGAATTCAAATAGTACCTTCCATGAGTTTGTTCCCATTGGTATTTGCCTCATCTGCATTCACTACAAAGACACGAGATGGCCTATGCTCATCCTATTTGGTCCATGCCGGAGGAGGGTGAGGGAAATTGCCTATAAAGTGTCCCACTTATTTTAGAAGTAGAAAACTAGAGATGTGTACTTGCACTTTATAGAGTGGAGATCGCTATAGTTATGACACCAAGGAACATTGGAATTTTGGCCTTGTCCTATATTTGGGCTAGGATTCTGATTCTGAGCCGGGCCTCAATTGTAATTCTAGTTCTGGCCTTGGTTGTTGTGTTGGGTGGGATGATTTTTGGGATTCTTATGTCAGTTTCTGTTCTTATTACCAATATCATGGGGTTTCCCTTTTTTCTCAGGCTTTGTGAGAACAATATCATTAAGCCCTAGGTAGGCTAGGGTAGGTAGTGGCTTTTATGTCCATCCCAAGGGTTCTCTCAGTGGACAAGGCATGGTCATAGGCTTCCTGAAAAAGTGGTAGGTTTGGATGAGGATACAAAGGCTTTAGGGTTAGAATGAGCCCATTGATGTAAGATCTAAAATTTTATCCTCCAGTAAGTTCGAGACATGTTTCTCTAGGAGACAACATTTTTTACTATTCTTAGATACAATGTTGCTAACTTGGGTAAGGGTAAAAAATTGCTTCTATTTATCTTTCCTTTCATAAGTAGGTTGTAAATGGGTAGTGAAAATGGTTTTAAAGGCTTCCCAGTTAATCGAGATGACTTGTTATGACTGGACATAATTTTCCCACCACATCTTCTCTGCCCCTTTTGATTGGTAGGTAGAAAAAGTGACTTTATCTTGTTCATAGAAGCTCAAAACCCTAAATGTTTTCCCCATGGACACTATCCAAGCATCATCTTTATCTATGAAATCTTCATTATCCTCACCATAAAAGGCTTCTGGGATAAGTTTCAGGAAATCTTGGATGGTGATCGATTTTGGGTTATTGGTGGGTACTAGTGATGTTGTATGGACTGCCTGGTCATGTATGGCATCCATAAGGACATTTTTTTAGCTTCCCAATCCCCCATATTCAGGGAATTATTAGCAGACTAACTTCCTAATCATAATTCTTGTGAGGCCTCTTTCCCTTATCATTCTTTGTTCCAGAGGTTCATTCACCATGCTTATTGTTCCTAGTTTTTAGGGCCTCATATTGAAAGTTTCATAGGAAAATATATCTTAGATCATGGAAATGTTGTAACTTTAATTCAACTTTCTCAAATTAATTCCAAATATTAGTTCTTTCCCATACTTAGGATACCCAAAATAGAGAGAGTGTAGATCAAGTAAAGACACCCTCATGAGAGAGAAAAGATGAGGAGTCACCCTACTTCTTTCTGATAGGTGGCAAGGGTAGTCCTTAAAAAATAGATGAGATGATAGAAGACTCTCTATGATTATAGGATGTCCTTCAGTCCATTTTTGGATCCACTAAGGCCAGGAGAAGTAGGGGGAACCTCATCCACTGTGAAGATGGAAAGGAGGAATCATTCCAAAACCCAATTTATGCTCTTTATAGACACCTCAGTTTCGCCATAGTTAACTTTATGACATCCTTGATTTATAGATTAAGAATATCATTTCATTAATGCATATGAAGAGTGTTATGTGGTTGACAAAGTTCTTTAACAATATCATAAAGACCAAGAAGATGTCTGATGAGTGGAGTAATAGTACTATAGTCAATATCTACAAGAATAAAGGTGATGTTCAGAGCTACACAAACTATAGAGGTATCAAGTTGATGAGTCACACAATGAAGCTTTAGGAGAGTATTATTGAGCATAGGCTTAGATCTATAATGTAGATATCCAACAACCAATTTGGTTTCATGCCTGGAAGATCGACAATAGATGCAATTTTTCTGATTAGGAGGCTTATGGAGAAGTATAGAGAAAGCAAAGGAGATCTTCATATGGTGTTTATTGATTTGGAAAAGGCTTATGATCAAGTTCCTAGAGAAGTGTGGTGTATGGTTTTAAAGAAAAAGGGTGTTCCAATCCAATACATTGACTTGATCAAAGACATGTATGATAGCTCTACATCTATTGTGAAGATTCCTGGATGAGAGACACCAACTTTTGATATCACAGTTGGGGTACACCAAGGATCCACACTTAGCCCATATCTATTCATTCTAGTTATGGATGAGTTGACAAAGAATGTTCAAGATGACATTCCTTGGTGTATGTTATTTGCTGATGATATTGTTTTGATTGACAAAATTAAGGATGGATTGAATGATAAAGTTGAACGTTGGAGAAATGCATTGGAATAAAATGGATTTATGATTAGTAGGAGTAAAACTGAGTATATGCATTAAAATTTCAGCCAATCTCACTGTGTCAATGATGGAGCCAAGTTGGACGGAGTAGATAGCCCAAAATGTGATAAATTCCGTTACTTGGGTTCTATTATTCAAATAGATGGGGATGTTCAAAATGACGTTTGTCACTGGATAACTACAGAATGGTTGAAATGGAGCAGTGCAACTGGAGTTTTATGTGATCAGAAGATCCCTCTTAGGTTAAAAAGTAAGTTTTATAGAACAGCTATACAACCAACCATGCTCCACGGGAGTGAATGTTGGGCGGTAAAGAAATGTGGCTAAAATTCATATGCTGAGATGGATGTGTGGGAAGACAAGAAAAGATCGCCTGAGAAATGACTATATTAGGAACAAAGTGGGGGTGGCGAGCATTGAGGACAAGTTGCGTGAGGGCCGAATCAGATGGTATAGACATGTGCAACGTAGACCAACTAATGTGCCTATATGGAACAATGCTATTGTGTTAATCACAATAAATAGAAGAAGAGGAAGGCCTAAATTAACATGGGATGAGCTTATAAAGAGAGATTTTGAATCTCTACATCTTAACTAGAATATGGCCCATGATAGAGCTGAATGGAAATGAAGGATCCATGTAGTCAACCACAACATAGTTGGGACTGAGGCTCAGATGATGATGATGATGATGATATGAAGCATGTTATTGCTCTGATACCAACTACATAGGATTGTTCTTACCCTAATCCTAATCCCACTACCAAGCAAGCAATGAAAAGGGAATTAGATCACCCGTCCCTGTGTGGCCCAAAAAGCACACACATGATGCAAAAAGAAATAACATTCTATTTTATTGAATGAACCATAAAGGTTTATATATAGGGGCTCATAGGAAACATGTAGGAAAAAAAATGAGAAAGTATGAAACTAACAACTACAACCCACTTACATTAGCTCCCATGTAATGTTCATGTTGATGTGGTAGTCTTTATTTTCAGTAGATAAAATGGAGGAAATAGTAGATTGGCATGTGTATAATCTTCATTTCTTTTCATGGCCTAAAATCAATAAATTTAAGACACAATCAATGCAATTGCATGGTATGCCATTAAACATAGTTAAACAGTTCTATAACAACATAATATACTTGGCATGCCTTATATTCAAATAATCAACAAGTGATTTCAAAACGTTATGTATTGGATATGATTTTATTACGAGTTTCCCATTATGATTATATCAAAAAAATGCTTATATATGTGGCTAGATCACCCCAATAAGATGCGGGGGGTCACCAGGCTCTGTCTCTTCATGTAAGAGAGGAGGTCAACAACTTATACAAGTTACACCCTCCAATTGAGGAGGTCACTTGTACCCAATATCAACAATCATTACTATGAGAAGTCATAAAGGGAAATGTCATTTGTGTTTTAGATTTGTTGTGAATAATATTATAAAAATTTAGAAGACTAATTAATAGGGAACGAGGAAGCTCAAACAAATGCATTGCCGAGTATACATTTTCAAGAGGTACATAAAAGTATCACCAATACCACTAGTCTATTCAAAGAGGAAGTATAATAACATACCTTTTTGGATGATTATGAGAGTACAAGATCCCAAGAAATAATATATTAGTGTCTCAAGTCTAATCCTAGGTCAATAGGATTTGGATCAAGGGTCAAGATCATGATATTTAAAGATCATGTTTCATTATTCAAGATTAGGGTTATTTATTCCTATTTAAACCTTGGGGTAGATAATTCATTTATGAATTCATAATATTTCAATATATTCAACAATATTTAAATATATCAAGTATATTCCAAGTATGAATGACCTACCTAGGTATTTTAGGAATATATGACAACCCTAATTACCATCGTCAATATTCAAGTCATTGGTAAAATCTTAGGAATCATCATACTAGATAATTTTCATTTGTTTTCTAGATTACTATGGGATAAAATGAAGAGATGCTTTAGATCAGACTATGTTAGAGAGAAAACCAAGGATTATCTTTAATATACCATTTAATAATTTATGAAGAAAAGAGTCAAGGATAAATAGCATAATGGTCCAGTAATAATAATTCTAACATTTAGTCTTAACCATGATCATGTTCTAAACCTAGGCTTTACATACAATTCATAGTCTCAACGTTGTTAGATCTTATTTCATATGATCAAATCTTAACAATAAAAGATGACATATATGCATTATAAATGGCTAATATGGATGTTGTGATATCCTCAATTTGGTGAAATTGAATTTATTAAATATGAAGCATGTTTTTGAAAAATAATTTTTACCCAATGGTATTATTGATGAAATAATAATGTTAGTTACCTTTGTGGCATGGGTCTTATGGCACAAGTTGAATAAATAGAAGGAATTAGCACATAAATAAAAGTTAATGGCATTATGAGATGTTGGTTAAAATATATTTGACAAAATTGTCTCATATCATCTTTCGGGATGACTAGTCAAATTTTGAGGACAAAATTCTTATAAGAGCGAAAAGATGTTTTAACCTAGTTTTTTCCATGATTTCATATTTTTTTTTCAAATAGTATGATATGAAGAACACATTTGAAAGATGTTTCAAATGTAATGAAGGAAGCCTTGAAGTTGAGGACATCAACTAAAAAAATTTCCAAGGACCCATATTTTACCAAACAATATAAAATAATAAATAGTTTTCATTAGTTCAAATAATGCTTACAAAATACTCTATTAAAGAGTTACATGAATTTTAGGCATTAAATTATACATAGAGAAGAAGTGTCTAGGTAACCCCCCTTACATAGATTAATTTCTTCATGTCATTTCATCTGGATTATCATGTCTCTGAGCATCTTTATATTTTTCATGTACCTAAAACACTATGAATCAGAAACACGGTCACTATAACAAGTTATATTGGTATGTGGGAGAACAAAAAGTTCACATCTAGTTGTAACAACATATTCACAACAATTATTGTACAAAATCAAAATTAACATTTTCATCATAACTTTTCAACCTATTATTACTCAACCTCTAGGAAACCCTTTTAGGGTCTTGTCCCTACAATGGACATTTGGCCACCTTCCTAATCTAGATCTAGGTTCCAATGTTGTTAGGCCACCTTCTCAAATTGGATCTAGGTGCCTTGTTGGTCTTCTCAATCTAGGGTCAGACCTCATATGACCTTTATGTTAGGCCACAATCTCAATTTGGAGCTTGGTGCCATATGACCTACCAAATATGTGGTGTGGTCTAAGTCATCTCTTTGACTATTTTTCTATTCTCATACTTCTAGAGTTGGTATGAGGGGTTTGAGTAAGTTTTAAGCATATACTGTAATATCTATTGTGACTTTTTAAAATTCAAGAAATAAATAAACAACCAAGCATTTATTTTCAATCCATTCGACAATCCTCAGAAAAACATTGACAAACTAATTCAGGTAGTCTTAGGCATAACCACATACCTAGATAGTGAGCCATGCGGATCATATAGTACATATACTTCAAGCATATTATCCAATCAATAAGCAAATCAAGCAATTCACATTTTAATTTGCATGAATGTGAATCCTAAAGTGTTACCATCACATTAATTATACTAAACCCAACTCGGCCCTAATCTAGGATTTTGGTTTCCTTGTTATCAAGTTATTATTAGAGTCATTCTTTAAACTCCAATTCCCATGTTCAAATTAGGTATAAGCATGATTATCAAATCTACCATATTATTGCATCATGAACACTTAGCTCAGATTAACTTCATTAATAACATGGCAAGTTTCGATTATTAACCCTAATCACTATATGCAACTATCCTTTTGTTTTGATCACTTGTATTAATCTGAGTTCGTTAAAGTTACCACCTTTAGCTTCAAAACCCTAGTTCTACATCACTATGATCATAAGCATGTCAAATTATGATTATGTTAAACAATGTCAGATAGTAACAAAAAAGAATGATCCTTTAATGTTTTCAACATTTTAACAACCAAAACTAGGGTTTGCATATGTTAATCACCACTTTATCAAATATCACCTATTTTTGAACAAGAAGCCTAATTAGATCCCAATTATATTTTATTTTTATTTTATGTGTTTTCCTAATCAATTTTCATATACCGCATGTCTTCATCTGAGCATCCTAGTAATTCCTATGGGTTTTTCAAGTTAAACACTAATTCACCAACCACCAACAACCACGCTATCAAGTTCTATTTTTACTATCCTTTTCCGTCATTGACTTAAAACTGGGGGAAAATACTTCATTGCCCTTGCTTCCTATACGTGCATGTAGGGGTTAATGAGTCATTATACGGTGACTCCTCTCCTTCCTCACAACTACGGTGACTTCTATCGAGTTGTATGTGTGCACCAATGCCTCCTTGACGAGGCCTTGACTAGCCCTACAATAGAGCTCCCCACACACTGCGTAGGCTCAGAAGCCAGCAACAAAGGTCATTTGAAGCTGCATTGAATATCAGCATGAGGCAAGGGGGTTATGTATTCATTTCTTTCTCCATGCATTCTTGGTGGCATGTAACCATCTAGATGGGTAGATTTCTAATTTGGAGCATGCTATACCACCCCGACGACCTCCCTCACACCCTATTTGGTAGTACTTCATGCCAACCATTAGCGCCATGGGGAATCAGGAAGCATATACACCCGATCCACCCCTGATACCATTGGGTAGTGTATCAAGGGGGAGATGGAGTCACTACGGCTCTAGGGACGATTCCCAATGGAAGGACTTCCTATAGATGAGTGAGGTTCGTTCTTCTGTCCCTAATAGGGGAGGATTCTTGGGTCCTTATATATCCATAACCTAGAAGGAATCCTAGTTGTTACTAGGAACATGGAAAGGAAGGTAGAGAGGGAGTGAGGCACTTGGAGGATCCTGGGTATACCACCATGCTTTATTCATATTTAACCACTGACAACAATTACTCTTTTCCATAATCTCTCTACTCATTCTTTTATCCTCCCTTTGTTGCTCAAAAGGCAAGGAACAACATACCACCCTTTTAGAAAGACTCTTTAAGTTTTATTCTCTAAATTCAAAGGTCACAACAAGAAGTTACCACTTTCTTATTCGCAATTGGCAAACTAAAAGCCATTAAGGAAAGCCTATTAATCTATGATACCTTATTTTAAAATGGAATCTAGATTGTTCCATTATCTTTTAGAATATCTTGTTTCTATTTTATATATTCTTAAATCAAAATAGGAACTCATTAATCTCCTTTCCAATCTATACTTGGTGCATGGGATTTATGAGATATCATTCCCATACAAAACTTTCTCTTTTAGACATTTATTTAAAACAATTATCATTATCCTAGTTAATAACTTTTTCCTCCCACTTTCTAGAATTATCTTTCTTTTCTTTCTTATATTCAAGTATGCAAAAGTTAAATCAATACAATATTAATTGATGTCTCAAAACATATGTTGCCAAACTAGCTAGATAATTATTCTCTTAATTATCTAAGATACAACACATTATTCTCTTTATTTATGCACAAAAACTCTGTTTTTAGGAGTATTCCACATAATTCCATATTTAAAATCTCATTGTGAGTTACTTTTAGTAATTTCTTTATTATTGCATTTTCCTCTCTTTCTTTGTCCAAAAATCTATTAATGGTTTATTGAAAACGATGCATTACACGAAATCCATACCATATGGAGTTTTTGCACTTTAAATCCACAATTTCCAACAAAGACACATAGAGAACCATCTTTGTAATTAGTCCTTCATATTATACTATTTGCAAACAAATATATTAAATCATGGGAAAAACTAGGTTACAACATCAAATACTCCATATGGGTTGTATTTCATGTAATGCATTGTTTTCAACAAATTATTAATGAATTTTTTGACAATGAAAGAGAGGATAATCCAATAATAAAGAAATTACTAAAAGAAATTCACAGTGGATGTTTTAAATATGTAATTATGTCAAATATTCTAGAAAAAAGAGTTTTTGTACATAAATGAAGAGAATAATGTGTGGGGTCTTATATAATTAAAAGAATAATTATCTATCTAGTTTGACAACATATGTTTTGAATCATCAATTAGTATTGTTTTGATTTAACTGTTACAGACTTAAAAATAATAAAGAAATGAAAAATAATTCTAGAAAGTGAGAGGAAAAGATATTCCCTAGGATAACAATAATTGTTTTTAAATAAATGTCTAAAATATCATGTTTTTGTTTGGCAAAGATGTCCAATGAATCCCATGCACTAAGCATAGATTGGAAAGAAGATTAATGAGTTCTTATTTTGATTTAATGAAAATATTAGAGAGAAAAAGGATATTCTAAGATATAATGGAATAATCCAATAAGGCATCATAGATTAATAGACCTTCCTTAATGGCTTTTAGTTTTCAAAATCCGAATAAGAAAGTTGTAACTTCTTGTTGTGAGCTTTAAATTTAGTGAATAAAAGTTAAAGAGTTCTTATAGAAGAGTGGTAAGGTGTTCCTTGACTTTTGAGAAACAATGGGAGGTTTAGAGGAACGATTCGAGAGATTATGAAAAGAGTAATTATTTTCAGTGAATAAATATGACTAAAGCATCATGGTATACCATGCTTCCTCTTGGTGCCTCACTCCCTCTCTACCTTCCTTTCCGACTTCCTAATAACCACTAGGGTTCCTCCTAGATTATGGATGTAAAAGAACCCAAGAATCCTCCTCTATCAGGAACATAAGAACCAACCTCAGATGTCTATAGGGAGCCATTCTTTTGGCCATCATTCCCATAGTCATTGTCACTCTATCTATCCCTTGATACATCAGATGATTCAAATAGGGATGGATCGGGTGTAGATTCCTATAACGTCCCAGGATTTAAGGCCTTGAATAAGACAATCTTAAAAGGAATGATTAGACTACCCATATCACCAAGGTGCACCTCCTTTTATGGGAGCCCATCACTAAAGAACTCCATTGTTAAGCGTGCTTAGCTTGGAGTAGTACTAGGATGGGTGACCAGTCGGGAAGTTGACTCCGGCTTGTGCATGAGTTTGGAAAAAGCACACAGTTAATGCTATTGGTGGTCTATGGGGCCAATCGTCATTCTTGAAACTCTACTAGAACCTTGGGCAATGGTCTCGGGCATTACAAATGGTATTAGAGCCAATCCCCTCCAGTAGGTGGGGCCCACATGGGCCTATGGCATGCCAGTCTTTGAGCCGTGTGGTCCACACATGTTGGAAAGGGATATCTGAGTTGATGGAGCCGCCCATGTGCTGGTAGTGTCTAGGCATGTTGGAAAGGGCTATCCGAGTTGATGGAGCCGCCCTTGCGTTGGTAGCCATGGTCCGGAGCTGGGTGTACATGTGACATTTGGGTCTACCCTAAAATGGGGAAAGATTATGAGGCCATATAGTTGAGCCTTGACGAGGACGTCAAGAGTCTAAGTGGGGGAGATTGTAATGTCCCAGGATTTGAGGCCTTGGATAAGGCAATCTTAAAAGGAATGATTAGACTACCCATATCACCAAGGTGCACCTCCTTTTCCGGGAGCCCATCACTAAAGAACTCCATAGTTAAGTGTGCTCAGCTTGGAGTAGTACTAGGATGGGTGACTAATCGGGAAGTTGAACCCAGCTTGCGCATGAGTGTGGACAAAGCACACAATTAAGGCTAGTGGTGGTTTGTGAGTCCAGTCATCATTCCTGAAACTCTACTAGAGCCTTCGGCAGTGGGACTGGGCATTACAATTCCTCATGACCCCCATGGCTCCAATGGTTCATATGAAGCACTACAATAGGGTATGAGGGATGTAACGACCCCGTCTCCCGGTAACCCCCACTTAAGGGAGACCAAGAGATCAGAGCCGTTATCTAATAACCCGGATCAAAGGTTCGACAATTAATCAATAACAATTAATAAACTTTACCAACTAAACTAAAAAATGTATAAAATAAAACTTATATTACCTTGGAAAAACTGGGATTTCTAAACTTCTATCCATGAAGAAGCTAATCTAACTAATCCTCTGGTGCACGCTATTTTTCATTTAATTCCACATATGTCACTTTACTGTTTGTTCTTTTCATTTGTACCTAAAATGCCGACAAACAAAATGTCGGTCATCACTAAGCTGGTATGTGGGGGAAACAATAATCATGCAACTACAATAACAAAGTAATCAACCAATTATCATTTAACAGTCAAGATTACGATTTAAACCATACTACTCAATCCTTTCCTATCCCCTATCTTTGTGTTGTCCCTGCAGCGGACTGAATTACTACCTCGCTCTAGGTAGACCCTGTATGATCCTACCTAACAGGTAGATCAATATCTAGGGTTGAGTCGCATGGCACTACCCATAGGTAGCCCAATCTCTAACTCAATGTGACTTGATGGACCTACCCCATTGGTAGCCATTTACAAAGTCATTTAGTGACCTGATGGGCCTACCCCGTTGGTAGCCATTTACTAGGTCAACCCATTAAGCTACAGAGGGGACTAGGATCTGAGCTAGTAGGCACATATCTTATGTGATAGTCATATTCACATTATACCTTGCATGAATTAAATACATCCAATAGTTTAATTCAAGTCACGATGGAAACATCGGCAAAATCTCGGAAAACTAATTCGGGTAGTCATAAGCGTAACCACATACCTGTTTTGATGATTTCAGAAGCATTAAGAAAATCCAACCAAGCATGAAATCCAAGTAATTCAACAATCACATAATTCCTGAAAAGAATATGTACTCTATTTATTACACACTTTATCAAGAACCTACTTTATTAACTTGGATTCACTTTCTAGGGTTTCTGTATCCATTTTAGGGTTTCATTTTACAATTAGGGTTTCCCTTCATATTTTACCATATTAAACCCTAATTTTATGCCATTACTCATAAACCCTAATTATCTCATCTATTCTTCAAAATTAAGGTTATCTTAACAACATATAACCCTATTTTCATATTACAGGCACATTAATCATCAATTAAGCTTCTTTTTCATTAAAGCTACTATGTTTATCCCTTTAATCCATGACAAGATCATTATACGCATTTATCATCAATTCATAGTTCATTATGGTCTAAATTACATATGAATTCGATTTGCTATTAATTCCACCTTTTATTCATGAGAAAACCCTAATTTATTACATTTAGGGCATTTATCCACAAATTAGTAACTTAATGCTTGAAATAGCTTAGATTCAGCATATTCCAACTTTAATCATGAAATTAACCAATTAAAGCCATCAATAGTCAAATTAATCAACATTAGGGTTTCAAGGCCCATTAAAGCATATTCATGCATCTGAAACTTCTAAATTAACTAATTTTATGGAAAGTTCATCCTTTTTCTACCTAATGTTCCTTTTTATAAATAACAGGCTAATATCAACTTTAATCATCTATTAAACCCTTATAAATATATTATTCATCTCAAAATAGGGTTCTTTAAACATTAATACCTTAAAGTTGATATCTTCTATTACTTTTCGAATTGCATAAGGAATCAGGATTCAATTATATTTTTATTAGATTCCTCTCATTTTTCTGAGTAAAATTCATGTATAAACTTTTATCATCCGAGCTACGAATAAATAGTTATGATTTTAGCAAAATTACCTCTTTTGGGCCAATGAGGAGCTGACACGTCGCCTCCTCCATGCAATACGTTGCTCAGCTCTTTGGGAAAACATTTCGAAATGACATTTTTACCTCCGCTTTAAGTCAGCGATTCTTCACACGCCAGAGGGGAATTTCTGTCCATCGTGCCCCTAGGTTGTCTTCAAACTTGGCTCCCGCCCTGGCAGCCGACGGCCGCCGATCTACAGCCTGGTGCGGCTCTATTTCCCGCTCTCTGAGCTGTGTTTCTGGCCAGAAATCACTGCTCCGCCTCCGCCGCATTGTGGCGCACACGCGGCGCCCTCAACCTTGGCCATGGTAACCATTTTCCCCGCTCTCCAAGCCATGCACAGCGGCCGCCACTGCAGCCTTGACGCCGCTGCTACGCGCACTCCAGGACATGGATTCGATGGAGAAATGGCTCCCTGACACCGTGGTTCACCCGTACTTCATCACACCCCTTAGTTTCCCCTTTGTTTCTCAGATTCATGGTGATACTCGAAGTTAGGGTTTGAAGATGAAAGTAAGGAAGAAGAATATAGGTATGAGAGAGGAAGACATAGGTTTTCTCTTTGAGTTCGAACCAGGGGTCTACCCCTTTTATAGGGGAGCATATCCTCACCCTAAGATGCCCATCTAAGAGGCAATAAGTCCCCTCCTAAAAGGAATTACATTCCTTCAAGGAGAATTATTCTTCTCTCTCCTCATAACCCCTTTGATATCCTTTATTTCTTGGATATTTAGGAATACGAAAATTCCTTCTCATTATTCTCTTTATTCTTTGCTTTTTAATCCCTTAACCACGAGATTGTGTTTTCCTTTAAGTAACGAAAACCTGTTCTTTTGCAAAGCTACAAAAACCATTAATATTGTATCATATTATGATCTTATTTTCTTTTATAGATATTTTCTCTTTCTTCTTTCTCCATTGGTATTCCTTTTATCATTAGGAATTCTTGGGATACGAAATCCCATTAAGGATAACTTAGTTATACATTTTTCCACTTATTTCCAACATTTTAACATTAATTTCAATTTCTTTCTTAATACAAAAATACTTAGTTAGTCTTTTCTTTTCTTATTGCTTTTTCTTTACAACTTTGGACTCCTTGGAACCCAAGGAATCTAAGAGGCACGGAATCCTCTTTGGATTTTCCTTCTAGATGTTTCCACACCTTTCTTATCTCAAATTCTCAGTTATTCATTAATTAATTGAATATCCTTATTATTGGGCCCAATAGCCAATAAAGCCCACAAACCAAACAACAAGGCTATTTTCAACGAAACTCATTTATTCAACACAAATTATATCATCATTTGTTCCAATTTCTTTAATATGAGAAATTACGTTTCTCAGCAAATGAATCCAAAATTGGGGTTGTAACAAGGGAGGTCGTTGGGGGTGATGCAATGTGGCACTTATCGGAAATATACCCATCTAGACAGTTACATGTTGCTGGCAGTGCAACGAGGAAGAAAACACTGCGGAACCCCCTCTCCTCATGTTGATGTTCAGTAGAGATTCAAAGGACCTTCACTACTGGTTGTTGAGGCTACACATTGCATGGGGCGCTCTACCATATGGCTAGCCAAAGCCCCACTGAGGAGGCGTTAGTGCACGCGTACAAACCCAGCGGAAATCACGTTGATCGGGAGGAAGAAGAGATTCACAATCGAATGACTCATTCACCCTTACGTGCACGTACAAGAAGCAAGGGTAGTTAAGTCTTTTCTCCTAGTTTTAAGTCAGGAATTTTTTTTAGTAAAAATAGAACTTGATGACGTGTCTGCTGGTCATTGATCAATTAGTGTTTAAATTGCAAAAACTATAGGAATTACTAGGATGCTCAAATGAAGACGTGTGATTTATGAAAATTGATCAAGTGAATACATAGAATACAAAGAAAATATAATTGATATATATTTAGGCTTATTGTTCTAAAATTAGGGTGATATATGATAAAGTAGTGATTAGCATATGAAAACTCTAGTTTTGAGTATTAAAATGTTGAAAATAGTAAAGGATTTTCTTTTGTGTTATTACCTGACATTGTTGAACATGATGGTAATTTAAAATTCTCATGATCATAATGATATAGAAGTTTTGAAGATAAAGATGGTAAATTTTAAAAAACTCAAACTAATCCAGGTGATCAAAACAAAATGATATGTTGCATATAGTAATTAGGGTTAAAAATCCTAACTTTCCATGTTATTAATAAAGTTAATATGAGATAAGTGTTCATGATGTAATAATACGGTAGATTTGATAACCATGGTTATATGTAATATGAACATGAGAATTGGAGTTTCAAAGCATGACTATAATAGTAACTCAATAATGAGGAAACCTAAACCCTAGATTAGGACTGGGTAGGGTTAGTCTAATTAATGTGATGGTGACACTCTATGATTTACATTCATGCAGATTAAAATGTGAATTGCTTGATTGCTTGTTGATTAGATAATATGATTGAGTTATATATATTGCATGATAGAACGACTCACCATCATGGTATGTGATTACGTGTTAAGACTACCCATATTAGTTTGCTGATGTTTTTCAAAGGGTTGTCGAATGGGTTGGAAATAAAAGCTTGCTTGTTTATTTATTTCCTAAAATTTATAAATTCACTATGGATATCACATTATATGGTTATAACTTGTTCAAACCCCTC
Organism: Alisma plantago-aquatica; assembly: GCA_963693085.1. NCBI lineage: Eukaryota > Viridiplantae > Streptophyta > Magnoliopsida > Alismatales > Alismataceae > Alisma > Alisma plantago-aquatica. Next base: position 648,004,917 of record OY856410.1, read on the forward strand.
ATACCAACTCTGTAAGTCTTAGAATAGAAGAATAGTCATTGATATGACTTAGACCACACCACAGATTTGGAAGGTCATATGGCACATAGCTCCAGATTGAGAAGGTTGCCTAACGTCAAGATCATATGAGGTTCAACCCCAGATTCATAAGAACAACATGACACCTACCTCTAGATTGAGAAGGTGTCTTACCAACATGGCACATGTCTCTCATTGAGAAGGTGGCCTAACGTCCAATGCATGGAGAAGACCTTGAAAGGGTATCCTCGAGGTTGAGTAAAATAGGGTTGAAAAGTTATGATGAAAATGTTAATTTTGATTCTGTAACAATAACTGTTGTGAATATGTTGTTATAACTAGATGCAAACTTTTTGTTTTCCCCATATACCAATATAACTTGTTACACTAATTGTGTTTCTGATTCACGATGTCTTAGGTACATGCAAAATATAAAGATGTTGAGAGACATGATAACCCAAATCAAATGACATGAAGGAATTAATCTATGTAATGGGGATTAGCTAGTCACTTCTGATCTATGTACATTTTAATGCCTAAAATTCATGTTACTCTTCAGAAACATACTTTGTAAACATTATTTGAATTAGTGGAAATTATTTTCTATTTTATATTTTTTAGTAAAATCTAGATCCTTGAGAAAGTTTTAGTTAATGACTCTCATCTTTAAGGCCTTCCTTAATTGGGGGTTTTCAAAAAATGAGGTTGTTACATTTGGTATTAGAGCCCCATATTTTTTAAATAATATTTAATAGTTTATAATTTCAAGTATTTCATTGAAATATCAAGAAACTTATTAAGGCAAAACCTTATGTAAATGGTGTCTAGAAAGGATCATGATTTTTTGGGATGGAAATATTTTCCTCCACATCGTGAAGTTGGTATTTGAGGGCTCTCTTAGCCAATGTGATTCTGGCCTATCCAGGATTTAAGGTTAGCCTTAAGTAATGTTTCCTATAGGTCTTCTCGTCTCTACTTTAATCCACTTCTCATCCTCTTTCTTAAAAAACCCTAAAAGATACTTCCCTCCTCATCGTAAGTTAGGGTTTTTGAGAAGAAGTAGGATTAAAGCATCCTTTGCCAAATAATGAACATATAATGGGAAATAATGATAAGTTGATGAATAAGGGTTTCATGGGTCCATCCATACAAGGGTAAACTTTAGATGAAGGAATTCTAGTTTATAAAACCCTAAGTGGGAAATAGAAAAACCCTAAGGTGTTGGGGTTAGGTTTCTAACCCTAAATACTACTATAAGCCATGGATAGAGAAAAGAGAGGAAAACCGATGAGTTGGGATACCCTAGCATGATACACGAGATATGATTGTACTTGCATAGGTAATAAGTGGTTACATAATGAGGAAAATATATTCAATTTTTAGGAAGGGTGTCCCGACCAAGGATGGGTCAACCCAAGAGTGGAGAAAAGATCTATAAGGGGGTTAAACCCTAAGATCAAATTATGACCATAAAGTCTAAACTCCTTCTATTAGGAACCCTAATAGGAAGTGTGTCCCCACACAAATACATGTAGGAGGTAGACATACATGTACATGAAAATGAGTGACATCAAGGCTGGAAAAGGGATTATCTCTAAGCTAGAGGGTGAATGCATGTTGTATTATGAGGCAGGCATACTAGATGAAATGGACAAGGAGTGAAGTGTTACATAATGAGATTATATGGTTTATGATGACCTCAGTCAGATTTGAGAATTTGACTTTAGTTTTGAAGTTGGACATGAGATTTGATAATACAAGTTTGTGCACTTCTTTAGATAAGGTAGGTTATTGAGAATAAGATGTGAACATGTAGGAGCCTCAACCTCATCTACAAAGGGAGACCCATAGAGTTAGGACCAATGATAGGGTTAAATACTGAGAGAGTGGAACTAAAAATAAGAAGGTTGGGAATCTAGACTCCAAGACATTAGGAATCATGAGGAATATTTGTATGATGTGTCCTAAACTAGAATACCCCTAAATGGATGATTTAAGTTGATATATGCATAATCACTAGAGGCTTGTTGTATCCTAGATGTCCTTGGAAGAACCAAACCCTAGAACCAGAGAAGGAGGCCTCTTATATAGATGTGTAGCTGATATGAGTACCTACCATCTAGGTGAGGGAAAGAGAGTACTAATATCATGGAGAGGTAAGGAGTGGTAATATGTTGTGAAGCCTCGTACTCAGATTGGTAGTCCCTTGTGTACGATTTTAAGGGCTTCTTATGTGAAAGAGAAAGTTGGGTAAGAATATTCTGTGAGTAGGAGTCTAAGAAGAAAATGCCATTTCACATTTTGGTATGATATGTGCACTAGTACAAAACTGACCTTTAGTGTCAGTTAACTAAGCCTTTTGGCGTCAGTTTCAAAGAGACACCCAAGTGGGTCCACTAAAAGTAGAAACCTTCAATGTCGGTTTCAACACCGACGCCATAACCCTTCCCACCACCAATAAAACGCGCCAGTAAGGGCACAATAGGCATTGGTTTTTATGGATAACCGACACTATATCCCTCTAAAAGATGCCAACTTTGTACTAATAACCGACGCCATAACCCTTCCCGCCACCAATAAAATGCGCCAAAAAAGTCACAATAGGTGTCATTTTTTACCGATAATCGACACTATATCCCTCTAAAAGACATTGGCTTTGTACTAATAATCGACGCCAGAAAGGAAAAAAATCAGCCTCCAAAAAAGGGATAAAGACGTCAGTGTTATACTAATAACCGATGCAGTAAGGTTTTGTTGTCAGTTTTATACTAATAACCGATGCCTATGTTCTGATTTTTTTCTTATCAGTTTGCAAGCCTACGTTCTGGCTGGTCAGCAAGATACAGAACCTGCAATTCAGTTCTGAACTGCAGGTTTACAACACCCTTTGATTTTATCCAACAACAGGACACAAACCTGCAAAATTAACAAGGATAGACAACAATTTATGATCATGTGATTCACACACATGTATAAGAACATTTAATTCATATTATTTTTCATCACACACATGTAGAAACCAGTAGTTCCATTTCAAATTTCCTCCATTTTCACACAAATTTAGCAACCTACAGTTCCATTCATTTCATCTCTTTTCACATTCAGACACATGTAGAGACATTCATGTATTGATCATCTTCACATTCAGACATATGGAAATTCAAAAAAATTCATTCACATGTCATCAAATACAAAAATAATTATGAGAAATTTTTTTAGAAATATCATTCTTTATTATTATCATCATCATCATTATCGTCATCAATATCCCAATCATAATAAAAAATCCCCACTACTTGTAAGGCTTTTGTCCATTGTTCTCTTACATCGTCTAATTCTTCCATCGTATAGGGAGTATGTACATCTAATAACTTTTCACCTGTAGTGAAGTCATTAGTTTTAAATACCTGGAAAGAGAATGACATATATATATATAATTAATAATATATAATAAGATTGATATATTTCATATTTTCTAATGAGACTATATATAATACATGTTGTATGGTATCGATTTCCATTGCAGCATGTTTGATAATTAGGTCCATATATCGCATCACATAGTATGCACATGTCTAGTCATTGTCTTGTTTAGCACACTATAAATTGAAACATACAAAATGTTCAAAAATACAAACAAGCACAGTTTACAAAAATAATATATACATTGGAGTCAAAAAATTACTTTCACATTCTCCCAAATTAGTAATTGTTTCTTTTTCTTGGAGATGTTTCCTCCAGCTTTTTTGAACTCTCTTAAAGCCCTACATGTTAATGTAACACATTAAATTGCATAAATAAATAGTAATGTAATAAAAAATGTTAACGGATATAAAAATATGAAATATTTCTCACGTGAATAATGGCCTTTTCATTAGGTGTCCATATAATGTGTCCAATTCCTTCCCCATAGGATCTAGATAATAAATAGTGAACGTCTTGGGGACTATAACTAGTAACTCCTAATGCCTACCACTAGAGGTAAGAAAGTTAAAAATTAATAACTCAAAATCCACAATAAAAATGTAATTTTCCTAAGTCCAAACTATAAGCATAGTAAACTTCCTCAACATTGAATGACGCTATTATCACAGTCTTCTTTTTTTTACCAAAATATTTAAAAGTAGTAGAGCAGTATGAGGTAACTGATGAAGGGTCTTTATCTACAAGACTAATCAAGGATGGAACTTGAAATCCCACATGGGAAAATAAAAAATCTTTACAGATCGTGTGTAAGTGGCTGCAAACCTATATAACGTATGCATTAATATATAAGAAACCAGATCACCGTATATAAAATAAGGTATATGGATGTATAAATAAGATCTCACCATATCCATAGCTCTAGCATAGATTCATTCAACCAATCATAATGAAATAACTCCAAAATATCTTGTATAAATAGATTGTTATCGTATGATTCACCTGCAACATCCTCCGGAATAGAAACATTTATATGACAATTTGGGTTATGTTCACCTATCCATACTGCCATACCCCTACAATTAGGACCTAACGAGGCGTATGGGTCCCTTGGAAGCCAACTAGGTACTTCAGGAGGTGGAAGTGGAGGCCGAGATGTAGTGGGTGTCCTCATTTTGACTTGTATATATAATTTCAGATCAATGGACTCATATATACACACTAAAAAATTAACGTAATGTAAATGTACCATACAATATTAATATAGACGACATCCATTTTGGGCCACAATATCACTCTTCCTTCTGCTTCACCAAGCATTTTAGAATCTGGGTGGGCATATGGCAATGGAAGATCCCTCCAATTGGGGAGTATATGTATCAGACTCACATGAACCACACCATCTGGTACTGGAGTCCCATGAAACATGTCCCATGGAAGGGGTGGGTAAGCCTCGGCCTCTGCAACGATAAATTCTTGACTTTTTATACGGCATGTCTTCAACCCCTACAAATTTACGTAAAGAATGTTATATATATACATAAACATATCATCTTGAAAAGACTAGCTACTATGTCATAAAAATACTTACAGTGGACGTGCTAGGTGGGTCTACAGAATTACTCCCAACCTCTGTAGTAGGAGAAGAGTGGCACGCCACAAGTACTGTCTGAGTGGCAGCCTGAGACGCCTGCCACTTCACCATTGCTTCTTGGATTCTCTTTTTAATTAACTCATCTACCTATACATCGACAAAAGAAATGCTAGCTTTTTATTATTGAATTCCCTTTTGCAATAAAATTCTAAAAAAAGAATAGGTTACCTCAACATTTGATAGTCTCACTTTTGGGACAAGTTTGCACCGTGATGGCCCAAAGAATGCTTTTATGCCCACACCAGCGCCTGCACCCCTAACACGTCTAGGATGCTTTGGGTTACCAAGAACAACTGTCAATTAATCCCTTATGACCTCAAGGATGAGCTTTCCTTCCTTCCTCTACTTGTGAAGCTCGCACTAATTTCCATCAATAGAAACTGGTAAGTAAACATAACAATAATCAATATCAATTACACTAAGAGTTGAATTTTACCATTTTTGCAGCTACCTCAGTAGTTGTGGGCTTGGTTATATCTCCTTTCTTGTTTTTCCTCCCAGCTATCGACATAGCATGGTGAGGCAGAGGTGTGGGACCAATAGTAGAGGACTCTACAGTCTCTTGAGTAGCAGTAGACTGAGTTGTGGATTTAGCCTGTAGTCTTTGGTGAATGCCTACTTAGCCTTTTGGACCCATCATGTGGCCATGCCCGTTTAGTGCACGCCTTGCTCTTTGACGATCGCTGATAGCCTTGTTAGTAAGCACATTGATTTGGTTAGTAATACTAAAGGTTAATCTTGAATAGGTGAATACATAAGAACGTATATTAATTAAATTAGGAGTGGCACTTAATACCCTGAATTCATCAGTTTTTCTTTTAGTAACAAACTCCTCCCATTCATTGGGGTCCAGGTAGTTCCATTGCTCAGTAGCTGGCATCTTCCTCTTCTCAGCATCTCATATGTAATCTCGGGTGAGATTTGTCCTATAGTTCCTTAGGACCCTCCCACAACATTGCATCACACATTTACGATGCAACTTTTCATCCAGTTCAAATATACTCTACAAAATAGAATTGCTATTAACTAGTATCCTAAAAATTAGTAATCTACAAAATAGAATTGCAAATAATAATAACTCATGCATTGTTCCTTCCATACTAAGCCTTTCTTTCCCTTAGGAACTTTATGCCAAGATTCTACATTAGGACTACAATGGCTATGAGTAAGAACCACAAGATATGAAATAAACGAGTTGCGGTTCACTCCAATTGGATTTGCTACATGATCAAAATCCACAGCCAGTTTGGGTCCATTGCCCCTTTGTTGTAGTAACTTGCTCATCATAGTGATCTCCCTCACTTTTTCAATTTATTTTGGCTTCTCATCAAGTGCCCCAAGTTCTTCAGGGGGTACATCATCAACCCAAAATTTGACAAAATAAACACACTTATAGGATATAACTATGAATGGACATATAGATAGAAATATAGGATATATTTTTAAAGCTTACATTGTGATGTGGCACATTGATATCCTCACCCTCATGGTAATCATCATCATGGTCATCATGATCATGCTTAGCCATCTAAAAGTGTCATTAAAAAATCAAACATTTAGCATTTGACATAACTAGAAGATAATAAAACATTGTAAAGTTCACATTCAGAAAAATAAAACATATAAAAAAAATATAAACATGCATGCCTCTAATATTGCGATCTTTTATCAATTAACAATCCTTCATTGTGATCCCCACACACATATAAGTCATCATTAGCTTCACTATTTGGTGGTGTTGGCAACCCAACTGAGAATGGACTGGAGTCATCATACTTATCATAGTACTCTTCTTCATCTATAGGATCTTCAATGAACTATCTTTTACAATGAAGAACAACTGACCATTTATCATTTGTAGGATCATCGATATAAATTACTTGTTTTGCCTGTGATGCCAATATGAATGGTTCACCCTTCGCGCCAATCTTTTCAAAGTTCACTAATGTGAAACCCAATTCATCCACTATAACTCCTTTGGTGTTATCAACCCACTTACATTTAAAGAGTGGAATTCTGAAATCTATGTAGTCAAACTCCCATATGTCTTCAATGACACTGCAATATGACATTTTAGCTTCACGTGGACTCTTATCCTTTGCACTTGAAAAAAATAATGAAGATGCTTGAAGTGTGACCCCATTGTTTTGGACGACACTCTTATCATCTTGACGCTTTGTGTAATATGAGAATCCATTTATGTCAAACCCTTCATAAGACATAACATTCAATTTTGGTTTAAAGGCAAGGCATTTGATAGTTTTAGTAAGATTATTTGGTGTTTGAGATAGTTTATATAAGACTTTATCTTCAAACCACTTAATAAATGCCTTTTTATGCTCTCTAGCAAGCCACATTGAATTGGCTCGAGGATATTGTCTCTTGATGAAATTGGTATGTTCCTCAATATAAACACTCACTTCATCGATGTTGTGTAAAATATACAAGTAACCTTTTTCAAACTTCTCACAACTGATTACTTTCATCCATGATCCCAAAATTCTTTTGCCAGAATACTCCTCAATATTCTTGTCATTAACAGGAGCGTCATTACCACTCAGAAAGTCATTGCAAAAATCCATAACCTCTCGCGCCACATAACCCTCAATAATACTCCCTTCAGGATGATAACGGTTTCTAACGTCACCTTTAAAAATGCTCATGTATCGTTCAAAGGGATACATCCAATGCAAGAAAACTGGTCCCAACATTTTCACTTCCCTAGTCCAGTGGACAACAAGATGTACCATGATATCAAAGAACGAAGGAGGAAAATACTTCTCAAGATGACATAGGGTAACAACCACTTCTCTTTGCAATTTATCGAGAGTTTCACGGTCAATAACTTTACTGCACATACTATTGAAAAAGAAACAAAGTCTGGTGATTGCAAACCTTGCATGCTTTGACAATATAGATCGAATTTCCACGGGCAATATTTGTTGCATTAGAGTGTGACAATCATGAGATTCAAGACCTATCAACTTCAGATCTTTCATTGATACCAATCTATGGATGTTGGATGAGTAACCCTGTGGCACCTTAACATTTACCAAGCATTCACAAAAAGCTTTCTTCTCTTGTCTAGACAATGTATAACAAGTGGGAGGAAAGTATGTTCTCCGATCGCTACTAACTACATCTGTTAATTTTGTCCTGATTCCCATTTCATGAAGGTTCGTTCTGGATTTTATCCCATCTTTAGTCTTACCTGGTATATTCAATAGAGTACCAATGACGTTATCACATACATTTTTCTCAATGTGCATGACATCGATACAATGCTTGACTTCCAAAGAACTCCAATAAGGAAGATCCCAAAATATTGACTTCTTCTTGAATAAAGATTTGTCACTCCGTGTGGACATGGTACATTGTGATCTTTTACCAAATTCATTGCTGAAGTCTTTTACTCTTTCATAAACAACCTCCCCTGGTATAGGTTTGGGTGCACTCCATTCCTCATTTCGTCCATTGAATGCTTTGTACAACCTACGATACAGATGGAATTTTGGAAGAAACCTTCGATGACCAAGATATAAAGTCTTTCCGCTATGTTTTAGTTGTATTGAATCAATGTTCTCTTCATATATATGACCCACTTTAGATCCTTTGACTCTATATCCAGATAAATTCCCATATGTTGGAAAGTCATTAGTAGTGCAAAACAACATAGCGTGCAAACAAAATGTCTCTCTTTGTGAAGCATCATAGGTCTTCACACCTTCATCCCAAAGTTTCTTTAAGTCATCAATCAAAGGTTCAAGATAAATGTCGATATCATTTCCAGGTTGTTTAGGGACTGATATCAACAACCACAACATAACATACTTATTTTTCATACAAAACCAGGGAGGAAGATTGTATATAACAAGCATAACTGGCCAAGTGCTATGTTGGCTTCTCAATGTCCCATACAGATTCATCCCATCTGTACAAAGCCCAAGTCTTAGATTCCTGACTTCTGCGCCAAATTTAGAGTACAATAAATCAATCTTCTTCCACTATGGGGAATCATGCACATGTTGTAGGATCCCATCATTATTTTTCTTAACATCTGCATGCCACCTCAAATTCTTCGCATCTATCGGATTGGCAAACAAGCGTTGAAATTGTGATATTATAGGTAGATACCACATCACCTTGGCAGGAGAACTAGTTTTGGACTCCCCCGAAGTCGTCACTTTATACCTTGACGCACCACATTTTGGACAATCATTCAAATCCACGTAGTCCTTTTGAAATAATACACATTCATTCGGGCATGCATGTATCTTCTTGGCCTCCATTCCCATTGGACACAACAATTTCTTTAAATAGTATGTTGAGATAGGCTGCTCTTTTCCTTCAGGAAGAATTTCTTTCAACAAAGACAACAATGGCGTGAAGCTTTTGTCACTCCATCTATTGTTCGCTTTCAGCTTATACAATCTTCACACAACGCTAAGCTTCATAAACTTAGTATGACCTGTGTATAACGGTATCTCAGCATCATGCACAATGTTTCTAAACATGGGAGGTGGATCAGTGTGCCTACCCCACAACTATCCAGCATCGCATCAACGATGTCTACTGGAACTGGTTCGTTCACATCTACGTCATCAGAGGCAATTTCTTCTTCCACACAAGCATTGCTATTGACATCCACTAATTTCAGGTTTGAAATCTCTCCATGCCAGTGCCATTGTGTATAGGTGACACGCTTTTTACGTGCGTAGAAACGCAAGTGTACGCGTCAATGTAATATAGGCCTTTGTGAGGCCCGAGTCGAACTCAGGGACACATGAATTATCGAAGACTACTACTAACTACTCGCAATCAGCTAGACCGGTTAAAAAGTTGGAGGTTGTTGTAAAATTAAAATAAAATAAAATAAAACAAAACAAAGCTATCGATTAAATGTTTAGTTTAATCAATTCAAGAGGAGATCTTTAGGATTGCGGTTTCACCGCGGGTTTTCATTGTATGAATTTCTATTTAGTCACTCAGATTTATCTCTCTATCCGGGTAGTGGCCTGAAATAAGAATTGCCCACTGTCGTGGTACAATTCACTACCTATGTCTAGGTCGGTTCCACCATCGTAGTAACCTATACCCTAAACTAGGTGCATTAAAACCGATCTCTCGGTATCCACCATTAACCTTACACCACCTTGTTCAAGGGATTTGTCAATCAATGTCAATTCTGTCTCTTTTCAACCATTAATTCTTCTTTCAAAGTAATTAAGGGCATTAGATTATTATTATGGTGATCAAGCATAACAATATAATTGAGAAAACAAAATTATAGCACAGATTTAAGAGATAAATGATGAATTACTATGATAAAATTGTCATACAATGCTTTCCCGGGCTACTCCCGGTCCTAAAGATAAAGGGGATTAGCCCCGCATGTTCATCTCAAGGCAAAACATGGTAGAGAAAAGGGGAAACATGGAGAAAAATGTGATTGAGTGGTGAAACCCCTGAACGGAGAAGATCCAATCTCTCCTTGGTGTAGAATATGCGTTCTCCCGCCTTTTGGTGGTATAAATTGTCTTCTTCGGCATCCGGAACGATTGGGGCATGCTTCTGGGCTCCGTTCTTCTCTCCACACCTTCTTGGGCCGTGTGCAGCGGCTAATGACGTGATAGATTGCTCTTGGCCACCGTCATTAGGTATAATCACCGAGTTAGGTCGCCAAAATATCACAGCCGACGGATTTGGATTGATCTGAAGCAAACTTGTATCTGACGGTGTCGATACTATCGACGCGAGTCGATAGTATCGACCCTGCACTGTATCGGCTGGTCTCCTTTTCTTTCCTTTGTCGCTACTGATGCTAACTCGATACCATCGACGAGGGTCGATGGTATCGACTCTCTTAAGCGTCGCTTTTCTCTTTTTCTGTCATTGTAGCTCTACTAGTCGATAGTATCGACAGAAGCATCGATAGTATTGACTCTCTTCTGTGAAGCAACCTGATGGTATCTCAATACCATTGAATCTCCTGTCGATAGTATCAAGATTTTTCTGCTCCTTGCGGCTGGATGCCTGTGGTCCGGTCGATGGTATCGAACACTGTCGATGGTATCGACAACAGGAGATACTTGTTTTTCCTGAAATTACAACACAAAACCACATAAGCCGAAACAAAACATATTCTTATAATAATTAATGTTCAAAATACTGAAATAAGGGAGATTTGACATAGAAAAGGATCATAGACCAGAGCAGATGAATTATGCAATATTAACCACCAAAATGACTAATAAATGCATAAAACACAAGTAAAATAAGTCTCTAAATGCGACTCAAAATCATCGCATCAAACTCCCCTAAGCTTGAACATTGCTCACCCTCGAGCAACAAAACCTTAAAATAGAATTGCCAGAGTCAACTAAAGAACAATTCATCACAACAAACATCACCATATGATCCCCACCAGACATTCACATTCCGGCCCTCACTAACCACAGAATGATAATTACCCTAAGGTGACAATAATCATCCATAAAAAATATCCACCTCAAAACTGATGAACACTATCACATAAGGAAGTTAACATAATAAAATTCGTCGGTCTAGACTCGGTGCATCTTGTGATCTCCTATACTACGTTGCTCACCCTAACTACCATCTACATGGAAATTATGAATAGAAATTATGAATGCAGCTAAATGACACGCACCTAAGGATAATGTGCATGTATAAATATTCTAATTTTTTTATTTTCATGTAAAACATGTGAAAGTGGTTGCAATGCAAAATCTATCTATATGAGATGCAATCAAAAAGATTAAAACCGTAAAGTACTTACAATTCTTATGGTGGATTGTGAAAAACAATGAGGTGGAAAGATCACAATACTAATTGACTGAACCTAAGAAAATTATTATGTGTCCCTCCTTACTGACCTGTATAATAGTTAAGAGGTGTCTCTCTCTTACTTAAAATTAGAGTCTCATTATCATTTGGTCAGTTTAGGCTCACACAACCAAATCCGTCCATTTTTCATGAATCATTAAGAATGTACAGTTGTGATTTTTCTGTTCTAGAGTTGACAAAAGCAATCATTTTCTTAAGTTATGTGCTCACAGTTGAACAACACAATCTTGCGAACACTCAAAATTTTTTAATTTTCCCTTAATTCCCATGTACAAGAAAATGAGATGACACATGACTTAAGACATCCACAATTACACTAGATAGGGTGTGGATCCTACGAACAAACTAAGATTGCAAAAACTAAATGACAAGAAGTAAAACAATAAAAACTAAAAACTGAGAAACTAAAGGATAGAGCTGTTCCAACACCCCCCCCAAGCTTGAATTCGACTATGGCCTCATAGTCAAAAACAATCTTAAAGGGTGGAACAGAGATACCGATCACTATTCTGGCAGAGGCGGGTATTGTGGGGTTGTGGTGTCCCAGGATGGGTACTACCCCTGAAAGCTCGGATCATACTGGGGCATGGGTGGAGGTTGTGGATACCCCAAAAAGTAGTTCTGGCTCCAGTAGTGATCGTAAAAGGGCTGCTGATGCATCTCCATCCTATACAACCTGTCATGAATCTACTGTTGGTTGTCTAGGAGGAGGCACTCATTCTCGAAAATAGCCCTTTGATTGTCAAGAAGCTGGTTCGTTGTATCATGAATACCGGCGTATGTCGTTGTATGATGTTGCTGCGTCTGCTATATGTCCCGCAGCATAGCATACATAACTTGCATTGAGTAGATATCCTCGCTTTGCTGCGAGGGCGGTGGTGGTGGCAGAGGCTGCAAAGATGAAGATGCACCCGGATGCATTCGAGGATGCTTTCTAGGTGCCACTCGTGCCCGAAGAGGAGTGTAGGCCTCCTCTTCCTCTTCAACCTCATCGTCATTATTGTTTTCGTCGTCGTTGTCGCCGTCTTCATTAGAGTCAGCAATGGCTATGATTGGCCATCGGAAATTTTGAGCACCCTCGATATGGAAGACAAGATCGGGAAGCGAGCATTCTTGATATGCGTGGTTTACATGGCAATGGGCATATGGTAAACCATCTCGAAGCAAGATAAGATTGGATCGGTGAAGATGCTGCAAATTAACCTTGCTTCTGCTAGAGAGAGGAGTAAGCTGCTGGAAATTCAACCCAAGGTAATAGGCCAGCTGTGTAATGAGTCCTCCAAAGTGAATTGGAGCATCCGTTTGTGCGGGTTCTTCACCGCATGATCTGCACCACCCTATTCGGCCGTGGTGATCTGACTCTCAGCAAGTTCTAGGATACAGACTTGTTTTTCTTGCATAAACTACTGAAGCGCCAAGAGTGCAACTGGGGAGCATTCTTTCTACAGCGGGCGTTGACTGTAAAGCGGAGTACGCGGAACCCAAGGTAATAGGCCAGCTGTGTAATGAGTCCTCCAAAGTGAATTGGAGCCTTCCGCGTACTCCGCTTTACAGTCAACGCCCGCTGTAGAAAGAATGATCCCCAGTTGCACTCTTGGCGCTTCAGTAGTTTATGCAAGAAAAACAAGTCTGTATCCTAGAACTTGCTGAGAGTCAGATCACCACGGCCGAATAGGGTGGTGCAGATCATGCGGTGAAGAACCCGCACAAACGGATGCTCCAAAATCTGCTACCGCCGCATTGTGGTAGCTCACAGATTTGCCCGGCGGCACAGTCACGAGCTCGGCGAAGATAGCGTCGTAGTCAGTCCAGTTGTCTGGCCACCTGTAGTCAGTTCGCCCATGGTTCCAGTTGTAGATCTTGTTGAACTTCTTGAGGGTGAGATTATAATCACTGTTGTACAGCTGGAAAGACACACGACCCTGGATCCACTCGCGGTCTGTGGCGATGATATCATTGGGCACGACGCAGACGTCCAACGACGCCATGAATTCAGCCACCGGCTCCTTGTATGTCGGCCAGTCACCGAAGAACGGCTGGCCATCAGCATGGTATTCCATCTCGTCGGGCGTCCTGCTCGTGTGTCTCGCCTGCCCTTTCAAGACGTAGGCGAGATTAGCATCCAACCCCAAGTTGCGGATCACCTCCCGGTCAACATAGCGGGTCGGCTCATTTTCCTCTTCATCATTTCCTTGTAGATCTTCTTGACCTCCGCGGATGGATGAACAATCCGCGGGAGTGGAATCGATGCAGTCGGTGGAGGCATGAATTCCTGGATGTCCATCGGGTTGTCACATGAAGAAGATCCATCGGCAACATGCACCATGGTTGCGGAAGAAGGAGAAGTAGAGAAAGAGCTCAGTGAAGATCAGAGAAGGAAATCTCCGCTCGATGAAGAACGTGCTCCTGGATGCTAGTCGCCGGGCTCGGATCGCTCTAGAATATGCTCGACACAGGTGGAGAAGAATTGCTCTGGAGTTGTGACGTCATATGACGACAATCCTTCTCATATATATCCGTGGTCGGTGCTGCTATATGCCCGTCGATACCATCGGTGCGGGTCGATGGTATCGATGCGGGTAGCACAATCCGTACTGACGCTGGTATCAACGGTCATCGATGGCTGGATTTGCGGGGCCCGGATTGCTGACGTGTCGATACTATCGATAGGTATCGATGGTATCGACCCGTCCCCCAAATCGACTTTTTGGTTGCAACGATCGCTGTTGATCTCCTCTAGCTGATTGGTGACGTGGGGCATCGATACTATCGATGTAAGTGGATGGTATCGACTTCCGTTTAGGGCAACACCCTCGCAAGGCCTGGCCGCCACCTTCTTTTTGAAACTGGGTCGATACCATCGACTTTCCCGCCGATGGTATCGACTTTACTGAGACAATTTCTTCTGAATATCTCCAGAGATCTCACGAGTATCGACACCCATGTCGATACTATCGACCTCTGCTTGCGATCAGCCTGTTGGCATGTCGATACCATCGACGAGCCCATCGATGGTATCAACGCAGTGCGATTTCTGCAGTCGCCAACCTGTACCCCGGTCGATACCATCGACACAAGGGTCAATGGTATTGACTCTGCCTCAGTCATACACAATGAGCAAACGATCACGGTACCTTTTTTACACTAAAAACAAAGTCGAAACAAATCAAACTATGAATGTGAAAGAAACTAAACTAAAGTACCAATGGCTGGGTTGCCTCCCAACAAGCGCCCTTATTTAACGTCTTAGGCTAGACGACATGAAGCTTCTCATGCATCTGGAAGTGCAATGAGGTTGACCTCATTCACTTTCCTTGTGTAATCTTCACCAAAATACAATTTCAACCTTTGTCCATTGACCAGGAATGTGGTATCGCCATCACGCACCAGGATCGCGCCATGTGGTTTGACCTCCTCTACTGTGAATGGTCCACTCCGTCGGGATTTCAACTTCCCGGGATGCATCTTCAGCCTGGAGTTGAACAATAGGACACTGTCTCCTTACTTGAAAATGCGCATTTGAATATGGCGATTGTGAATCAACTTTTTGCGCTCCTTGTAGATCCGTGAGCTTTCATATGCATTCATTCACAGCTCGTCAAGTTCATTGAGTTCAAGTAACCTATTCTTTCCCGCTTCATCATAACTCAGATTTTGCTTCCTCAGCACCCAATGCGCTTTATGCTCCAGTTCCACCGGTAAGTGACAGGCCCGACCATAAGCCAACCTAAAAGGCGTAGTGTCTATAGGTTTCTTGAACGCCGTCCTGTATGCCCACAATGCATCCGGTAGTAGGGTACTCTAATTCTTTCGTGTGAAAGCCACAATACGCTCCAATATCTTCTTAATCTCCCTATTGGAGACCTCCACTTGTCCTTGAGTTTGTTGGTGGTACGGTGTACCAATGTTATGTTTGACCCCGTACTTTCTCAACAGTGCCGTGAACTTTTGATTTCGGAAGTGTGTACCTCCATCACTTATGATCATCCGTGGTACACCAAACCTGCAAAAAATATAATCTTTGACAAACCTGCACACTACAACGAAATCATTAGTCCTTGTGGGTATTGCCTCTACCCACTTCGACACATAATCAACAGCCAAAAGAATGTACAAATTAGAATTTTAGGACACAAAGGGTCCCATAAAATCTATGCCACATAAGTCAAATACCTCAACCTCCTGGAATACATTAAGGGGCATCTCTTGTCTTTTTGATATGTTGCCCGCCCTTTGGCAGGAATCACATTGATGCACAAACTCATAAGAATCCCTAAACAAGGTAGGCCAGTATAGGCCACTTTCCAGTACTTTGGCTGCAGTGCGAGAGCTTGCATGGTTCCCACCCGTCGGTAATGTATGACAATGACGAAGAACACTGTCGTATTCCTCCTCTGGTACACACCTACGTAAGACACCATCCCTACACTACTTCAACAAGATAGGGTCATCCCAGAAATAATAACATAACGAATGGAAAAATTTCTTCTTCTCTTGGTACGTCCAATCATCCGAGATGATTTTGCAAGCAAGATAGTTCACAATATAAGAAAACAACGGGTCTTTTGATTTCACTTTCAAAAGTTGTTCGTCCGGAAATGTATTGGTAATGGGTATGTGTAAATCCTTTCATCTACCCTCTCTAACCTAGACAAATGGTCCGCGACCACATTTTCAATCCCCGCCTTGTCCTTGATTTCAATATCAAATTCTTGTAAAAGCAAGATCCACCTAATCAATCTAGGTTTGGCATCCTTTTTCTCCATCAAATACTTAATGGCGGCGTGGTCCGTCCATACCACAACTTTCGATCCAACTAGATATTGCCGAAATTTTTCAAAAGAGAAAACAACGGAAAGAAATTCTTTCTCGGTAGTCGTGTAATTGAGTTGGGCGTCATTCAAAGTTTTAGATGCATACAAAATCACAGCGGGTTTATTGTCCACCCGCTGTCCCAACACAGCCCCAACCGCAAAATCGGATGCATCACACATTAGTTCAAACGGCTTGGTCCAATCCGGTGTTTGCACAACCGGTGCGGAAATTAATTTTTCCTTAAGCACGTTGAACACATGGAGACATTTTTCATTAAAGTAAAAAACAACATCCTTTTCTAACAGCTCAGATAAAGGTTTGGCGATTTTAGAAAAATCTTTTATAAAACGACGATAGAAACCGGCGTGACCTAAAAAACTCTGTACCCCATTAACCGAATTCGGTGGGGGAAATTTGGAAGTGACTTCAATTTTTACCGGGTCTACCTCCAAACCTTTGCTAGACACTTTATGTCCTAGCACTATTCCTTCACTCACCATCATGTGGCATTTCTCCCAATTGAGGACCAAATGTGTGTCCTCACAACGTTTCAAGACCTTATCCAGATTGCAAAGGCACTCATCAAAGGATGCACCATAAATAGAGAAATCATCCATAAAAACCTCTAGACAACGTTCTACCATATCAGAAAAAATGGCGAGCATACAACGCTGAAAGGTCGCCAGTGCATTACTTAACCCAAAAAGGCATACGGCGGTATGTAAACGTTCCATAAGGACAAGTGAAGGTGGACTTATCTTGGTCCTTAGCATCAATCGAAATCTGATTGTACCCCGAAAAGCCATCCAGAAAACAAAAATGCGATCGGCTGGCTAAACGCTCTAAAATTTGATCAATAAACAGAAGAGGAAAGTGATCCTTAAGCGTAGCGGCATTCAAGAAACGGTAATCTATGCAAACACGCCACCCAGTTACCGAGCGGGTGGTGACAGGTTCATTTAAAAGATTATGGGTAACAGTGATTCCCCCCTTTTTAGGGACTACCTATGTAGGACTCACCCACGTCGAGTCAGATATGGCATACATGATACCTGCAAAAAGGAGCTTAATCACTTCCTTCTTAACAACCTCCATCATGCTCAGATTTAGTCGACGTTGTGGCTGAATCACCGGCTTGGCTCCCTCTTCGAGCCGAATCTTGTGCTGGCACAAAGTAAGGGAGATCCCCTTGATGTCTGCAACCGACCACCCGAAAGCTCCTCGGTGGTTCGTCAACAAAATAAGCAGTTGGTCCTCCTCCTCGGCACTCAGATAAGCTGATATAATCACAGGCAGCTTTTCTTCCTCAGCCAGAAATGCGTACTTCAGGTGCGGTGGCAACGACTTCAACTCCAATTCTGGCGGGCTGATTAAGGATGATTGAAGCGGTGGTGGGAGTTCGCCTAAGTCTTCATAGTACCTTGCATAGAAGCACGACAACATCTGAAGCATCTTGGCACACTCCTGCAGTGACTTGCTTCTCATCCAATCTTGTGTGATATTGACTAAGCATGCTTCAGGTGGTAATTCTGGATATGCATCAACAGTAGAACTCGCTATTGCCTCATCTTCTGTACAAGGAAGAATGTCCTCCTCCTCATCATTCAGAAAACCTACAGCCTTGCTAAGGGATACCACCTTGGTCTGCTCCATGATGTCCACAGCCAATGTCCCTTTTTCCACCTTGGTCATCACATGAGCCATATCTAAAAATGGCTTCCCTTGGAAAAGTGAGATATTGTGATCAAAATGCTTTACCATGTGGCACTTCTCCTTGGCTTCAAGTGACGTAGTGTTGGAAGGCATGACCATCTTGAAGCGATCATCGGCTATACCCAAGGTCAAATGACCTCTCCCCATCTCAAGTATCATGTCAGCTGTATCTTGGAAGGGTCGTCCGAGTAGTAACTCATTGCCTTGTTCATCTTGCATCTCCATGATGACAAAATCTGCTGGAAATACAAATCTATCTACTTTCACTAGAACGTCTTCACAAATACCGTACGGCTTCACCACAAAATTTTCCGCCAATTGGATTGTCATGTTGCTCGGCCGTGACTCTTTTAATCCCAGCTTCTTCAATGTAGAGAGGGGCATCAAGTTTATGCTCTCCCTGGAGTCACATAGCGCTTCACCAAACTTTACTTTCCCAATGTAACATGAGATGTTGAAGAAGCCCAGATCCTGCCTCTTTGGTGGCAATGTGCCCATGATGAAGGCACTCACCTGCTCCTTAAGCACTACAACCTCCATGTCTGGAATTTTTCTTTTCTTGGTAATGATGTCATTTAGAAATTTATTATAAGAAGGGATTTGCTCAATTGCTTCCAATAATGGGATGTTGACTGAAAGCTTTCTGAAACTGTCTAGAAACTTTTTAAACTGGGCATCCACTTTCCTTGCCTTTGCACTGTTCGGATATGGGACCGGGACAACATGTGCCCTTTGATGCGGTGGCACATAAGGTGTCCTTTTCTGCGTCTCCTCCTCATCTGCAATAGGATCTTCAGTAGCATCCACTACTATATCTGCAACTGGTTCTGTGACCGGTATGGGCAGCTCCTCAGTGGCCTCACCTTCAATTTATGCTTGGGGTTTGCTTGGTTCATCGGCTCTGGGGTTTAAAAGCTTCTTGCCACTCCTTAACAAGATGGCCTTCGCTTGTTGGTTTCCTCCTGGAATATTAGTGTTACCCGGAAAACCTTGGTGCGATGGCTTCTTCAAATTGGCTATCTCTGCTGCCATTTGCGCCATGGACATCTCTATTGTCCTCATCTGAGCCCCATGGCTCTGCAATGTCTGCCCGAACTGGTTCATAAATTCCCCTTGTTGCTTTATCTGCTGGCCAAAAGTAGTCATTCATTCTTGATTTTTCTTTATCACTTGGTTGAGCAACTCTGTGCTCTTGTCCTCCGCTACTGGCTGGGGTTTTGCATCTGGGTCCTGCAAAAAGTTGTTTGGATCCTTCTAAGAGAACTTCTTGTCCTTCCTCCATGAGTAATCATTATTTCTGTAACCTTGCTGCCTCATGAATTTGACTTGTGCCTCATCCTCAGATTCCATATCCTCCTTTGCAAGCAGTTTCTTCGCGAGAAGGTCCATCTTCTCATTCAGCTCCTTGATTGCTTTAGACTCCCCTGCTACTCGAATGTGCTCAACGGCATCCCTGTCACCCCAAGATTGCTTCTTGGCCATGTTCTTAAGGATTTCCCAACACCTCGTGTCTGTGTTGTTCAAGAAGAATCCTGAGCCTGCTAAATCGAGGTTACTTCTATCATTCTCGGAGAGAGCAAAATATAAGATCTTGACCTGTGTCTCCTTATCAATCCCGTGATGCGGGCACCACCTAAGCATGATCTGAAACCTTTCCCAGGTCTCAGAGTAGGTCTCTCCTGCCTTCTGAGTGAAGTTGTGGATCTTCCTGATCATGTCATTGGTTTTCTTGGGCGGGAAGAACCTTTCAAAGAAAACCACTACCATGTGGTTCCAGAATTCCACATATTCATCATCCAGATTGTGCAACCACTCACGTGTAGTTCCTTCTAGAGAACTCGGGAACAACTTCAAGTAAAGTGTCTCTTGTGGAAATCTGTCAATTTTTATCATGTCACAATTTTCCACAAATTGGCTTATATGCGTGACTGGGTCTTCGTTCTTGAGCCCATGGAATGCGTTTGACTTGACCAAATTAATTAACGCAGGGTCAATCTTGTATGTCGGAATATTGATCGCCTGCTTCTTGATCGGCCCCTTTGAAGCAGATGAAAACGACGCCTTGATCTTCTCCCATATTGTCTGTGGCTCTTCCATCACTTCCTGTTCGGATTCTGAGTCTATTTCTTCCAGATGGTCTTGATTGAAATCCTCCTCATCTTCCAGTCCCTGCAATGGAACCTCTGGTGCTTGTTGCGTGTAGTCAGTGCTACGTGTCTGCACCATGTACAATACATGCAAAGTGAAAATTTAAGTTTAGTAACGTGCTAGACAACTACAAGATGTGAAAGATAAGATATAAATTTTTGGAAATGATTTCAAAATAATAAACAAAAACTAAAAAAGTGGCCTAGAGTGGCCACTTGCAGCACTCGTAGTGCCGACAACTGACGTGTCCCCGTCAACGGCGCCAAAAACTTGACTCACTTTTTACGTGCGTAGAAACGCAAGTGTATGCGTCAATGTAATATAGGCCTTTGTGAGGCCTGAGTCGAACTCAGGGACACGTGAATTATCATAGACTACTACTAACTACTCGCAATCAGCTAGATCGGTTAAAAAGTTGGAGGTTGTTGTAAAATTAAAAGAAAATAAAATAAAACAAAACAAAGAAATCGATTAAATGTTTAGTTTAATCAATTCAAGAGGAGATCTTTAGGATTGCGGTTTCACCGTGGGTTTTCATTGTATGAATTTCTATTTAGTCACTCAGATTTATCTCTCTATCCGGGTAGTGGCCTGAAATCAGAATTGCCCACTGTCGTGGTACAATTCACTACCTATGTCTAGGTCGGTTCCACTGTCGTAGTAACCTATAACCTAAACTAGGTGGATTAAAACGAATCTCTCGGTATCCACCATTAACCTTACACCACCTTGTTCAAGGGATTTTTCAATCAATGTCATTTCCGTGTCTTTTCAACCATTAATTCTTCTTTCAAAGTAATTAAGGGCATTAGATTATTATTATGGTGATCAAGCATAACAATATAATAGAGAAAATGAAATTATACCATGGATTTAAGAGATAAATGATGAATTACTATGATAAAATTGTCATACAATGCTTTCCCGGGCTACTCCCAGTCATAAAGATTAAGGGGATTAGCCCTGCATGTTCATCTCAAGGCAAAACATGGTAGAGAAAAGGGGAAACATGGAGAAAAACGTGATTGAGTGGTGAAACCCCTGAACGGAGAAGATCCAATCGCTCCTTGGTGTAGAATACACGTTCTCCCACCTTTCGGTGGTAGAAATCGTCTTCTTCAGCGTCTGGAATGACTGGGGCGTGCTTCTGGGCTCCGTTCTTCTCTCCACACCTTCTCAGGACGTGTGCAGTGGCTAATGACGTGATAGATTGCTCTTGGTCGTCGTCATTAGGTATAATCACCGAGTTAAGTTGCCAAAATATCACAACCATCAGATTTGGATCGATCTGAAGCAAACTTGTATCTGACGGTGTCAATACTATCGACGTGGGTCGATAGTATCGACCCTGCACTGTATCGACTGGTCTCCTTTTCTTTCCTTTGCCGCGACTGATGCTAACTCGATACCATCGACGAGGGTCGATGGTATCGACTCTCTTAGGCGTTGCTTTTATCTTTTTCCATCGTTGTAGCTCCACTAGTCAATAGTATCGACATAAGCGTCGATAGTATCGACTCTCTTCTCTGAAGCAACCTAATGATATCTCAATATCATCGACTCTCCTGTCGATAGTATCGAGATTTTTCTACTCCTTGCGGCTGGCTGCCTGTGGTCCGGTCGATGGTATCGACCATATTGATGGTATCGACAGCAGCAAATACTTGTTTTTCCTGAAATTACAACACGAAACCACATAAGCCGAAAAAAACATATTCTTGTAATAATTAATGCTCAAAATACTAAAATAGGGGAGATTTGACATAGAGAAGGATCATAGACCAGAGCAGATGAATTATGCAATATTAACCACCAAAATGACTAATAAATGCATAAAACACAAGTAAAATATGTCTCTAAATGCGACTCAAAATCATCGCATCAATAGCCTTGTACAATCTCGTTGCACATGACGTGACTTTTGATTTCATCACAGTGTTGACTTTCAAGTTGTTACCGCAATGCCTACATGGACAATAGAACCTATCTCTAGGTTGTTTCCTATGTTCCTCGAAAAATCTAATAAATTGATCAAGACCAGAAATAAACTCTAGGGTGCAGCGATTTGGAATGGACATCCATGATGTATCCATTCTATGATCAAAGAGAAAACAAGTATATATTAGGGTTTAGGGTTAAAAGATTAGGGTCTAGGGTTAAAATATTAGGGTTTATGGTTAAATGTTTAGCATTTAAGGTCTTATATATAATAAATGTGTACCACCTATCCCATTCTTGAACACCTAATCTCACTAGTAAGTGTATAATGTGTATTGGGTTTTCAAGAAAATTTTGGCTGCATTTCCCCGTAGTTCTCCAAGTAAATATGTACTTAGTGAACAAACAGGGAAATGCTATCGAAATTTTCTTGAAAACCCAATACACATTATACACTTACATCCTAAGTGAGATTAAGTGTTCAAGAACAGTCCCAAAATGGGGACTATCAAAGATTTACTCCTAAAAAGTAAATCTTGGACGGGTTTCTAGGCCAAAAAATACATGTGTTGTCATTCCTATACCAACGATCCTAGTTTCATCATTCATATCCTAGGTTGATTTACAATAGCATAATTGATTTCAAAATCTCAAATATAGATGAATATGTTGTCAACAAGATAATCATTAAACATAAAATATAGGTATCCTATCATTTATAATTTAATTTTAAATTTCAAACTAGCTCATGCATTATCATCATCATTCTACATCATACAATACGGATTCATAATTAGACATAAATGTAGGTATCCTATCATTCATAATAGATTTCAAAATTTCAAACTAGCTCATGCATTATCATCATCATTCTACATCATACAACATGGATTCATGTTCCTAACATTTATTTACACAAACATTTATTTCATTTCAAATAGTATTAATAGAAGTGAAAAAATCATAAAAGCATACATTCATTTCATATAATATATATTAATCATGCAAAATTATTTGATTCCTACCTTCCAAGCTGACGGAGGCAGAGCAGATGGAGGAGCAACAGTTGCAGAGCAGATGGAGGAGCAGCAGTCAGTAGAGCAGTTGGAGGAGTAGCAGTCAGGCTTAGGCGGGTCCGGCAAGGAAGAAGGATAGTGGCGGCGGAGGCTCCGGCGAGGAAGAGGGGAAGCAGCGGCACAAACTCTGCCAAGTTCTAGCGGCGTTTAGCTCCAAAGATCTGGCGGGGTTGAGCTCCAAAGCTTTGGCAGCATTGAGCACAGGCGGTGATCAAGCACAACAGCTGGTGAATCACGATGGTGACAGGCGGCGGTGGATGGATATCGGCGGTGCAAAGAGCGTCAGGCGGCGGCGGATGGAAATCGGCGGTGTGACGAGCGGCAATAGAATTGCCAGACCTAGCACTGATGAAATCACGATGAAACAGAGAATGGGGAAGAGTCTGTTTCACGGGTGCTATTAAGTTTACCATCGTCGTAGGTTGTTTCAGAAACCGACACCTATGTTCAATTATAGTCTTCAGTTGCAACTAGAAAAACCGACGTCTATCTACATATGCCAATAAAAAAAATGTTCTTGAATTACGACCATAGTCGTCGGTTACTTGGTCAACAACCGAAACCAATTGGGCAATTTGGGGGTAAAAATTTTCATGGGGAGAGCACACGAAAACACATCTACGTCGGTTATTGAAAGAAAATTGATGACAAAAATGGGGCCGATTTCTGTCTCATGAAAAACCTTTAGTCATCGGTTACTTGGTCAACTATTGACATCATATGTGAAATTTTGGAGGTAATTTTTTTTCACTGGAAAAATTGGATTTGGCGGGTGATTTTAGATGTTAGTTTCTTATTGTGCAACCAACACTAAATAAAAAGTGATACCCGTGTCTTATGAAAATCGGTCGATCTTCACATATAGATGTCGGTTTGTGTTTTCAGCCGACGTTGTAGGGTTTAGGCGTTGATTTTTGGAATACAACCGACGCATCAAAATGTGACGTTATACATCATTTCTATAGTAGTAGTGCTTGGATGGCATGGTCATGCAGTATGGATATAAAACTTGAGAGATTAAATGCATGGAGCACAGAAGAACATATATTGAGTATGTATCTTTGCACCCATATATGCCATCTCTAAGGGACATGAGGAGAAGTCACTAGGGAGGTGGATGATAGAATGGGGCCATGCCCAGATGTGTAGGTTGCAATGGGCCCAATATTGGGACGTAAAGAAAACTATGTGTGCCCTAAGAGATGAAAGAAATTTTAGGTGAAAGAATTGTAAGATCTATTATGTGCTTGGATATTATAAAGGAAACCTCCAGTAACATGCGTGATGAAATAAAATAAAGTTACGACATCTCAATAGAACCCATGGGAAGGGTTGGGCCACAAGTCAAACTTAAGATCTTGTAGGATGATTAAAGGTACATAAGACTTATGAGGATGGGAATGATCATGTGCTAAAGTGCATAAGGCCTTAGGGGACAAGAGGAGATCATTACAAAAGTACATATTTCCTAGAGATCTTAAGGGGGTGATTGGGGCTAGTGAGACATGAGATGCAGATGAAAAGAACACAAGAAGTCATAAGATGATGTTTGAATAAGAATCTTAAAACAGAATCATGTTCCGTGTGAGTACATGAAATAGAAAGAGATTTTTGAAACTAAAAGGTATTAATGGTTTTGGGTCATTGTTAGATTGACTCAACCAAAATGTAGATATTAAAAGATAATGTGTGAATACACCGTCTCCACCCTTGGAATGGGATGAACTTGGTATTTGACTACAGCCAAATGCATCTTGTTATGAGTGTGAGATATTGGATAGACACATTTTATGATTAAAAAAAAGATATATATGATAATGAATCCGTAAGTTGAAACTTAATGGCATGATTTAGGGTTGGAGGTGTTACCTCACACTTAAATAGTGAATAATTGGTTGAAAAACCAAGGTGAAAAGGTAATCAACAAGTGAAATTGAAATCACACATAAAATGTAATCACCTAGGAATGATATCATGTAGATACTAAGGATGTCGATATACCTTGAATTGAATTCAAGTACCAATCTTAGTAATAATATGAGGAGTTTTTAATACCAATAAAAGATGAGAAATATATCTATGAAGGGTCGCTAACCCTAAGGTTTGAAACTAAGATGAGTTGGCATTCACCTTAAGCTTACTAATTGTAAATTTGGGGAAAAAATTATTTTCAAGGAGGGGTTAATGTGATATCCTCAATTTGGTGAAATGGAATTTATTAAATATAAAGCATGCCTTGATAAACAATTTTTCCCCCAATGGTATTATTGGTGAAATAATAATGTTAAGCACCTTTGTGGCATGGGTGCTTGTGGCACAAGTTAAAGAAATAGAAGGAATTAGTAATAAATAAAAGTTAATGGCATTATGAGATATTGGTTAAAATATATGTGAGGAAATTTTCTCATACCATCTGCCTAGATGACTAGTTGAATTTGAGGAAAAAATCCTATAAAAGGGAAAGGATGTTATAACTTGGTTTTTCCCTTAATTTAATATATTTACTTGCAAACAGTATAATATGAATGACACATTGGAAATATGGTTCTCTATGTGTCTTGTTTGGAAATTGTGGATTGAAAGTTCAAATACTCCATATGGAATGAATTTTTTGTAGTGCATTGTTTTCGATAAACTATTAATGGATTTTTGGATAAAGAAATAAAGGAGAATATAACAATAAAGAAATTACTAGAAATAATTTACAATGGATGTTTTAGATATGCATGTATGTGGAAAACTCTAGAAAAGGGAGTTTTTGTGCATAAATGAAGAGAATAATGTTTGCTGTCTTAGATAATTAAAAGAATAATTATCTAGCTAGTTTGGCAACCCATGTTTTGAGACATCAATTGGTATTTGATTGATTTACCTTTTGGATACTTAAAAATAATAAAGGAAAGAAAGATAAATCTAGAAAGGGGAAGTAAAAAGATATTCCCTAGGATAATAATTATTGTTTTAAACAAATGTCTAAAAGAGCAAGTTTTGTATGGAAAGATATCCCATAAATCACATGCACTAAATGTAGATTGGAAAGGAGATTAATGGGTTCCTATATAGATTTAAAGAATATACTAAATAGAAATAGGATATTCTAAGGGATAATAGAATAGTTTAGATTTCATTATCCAATAAGGTATCATAGATTAATAGGATTTCCTTAATGGCATTTAGTTTGCTAAATCTGAATAACAAAGTGGTAACTTCTTGTTTTGACCATTGAATTTAGTGAATCAAACATGAAGAGTTTTTATAAAAGGGTGGTAAGGCGTGCCTTACCATTTTAGAAACAAAGAGCGGATAAAAGTAACAAGTAGATAGATTATGAAAAAGAGTAATTGTTGTCAATGGTTAAATATGACTAAAGCATCATGGTATACCTAGGTTTCCTCCCAATGCCTCATCTCTCTACCTTCTTTTCCATCTTCCTAGTAACCACTAGGGTTCCTCCTAGGTTATGAATATAAAAGGACCCAAGAATCCTCCTCTATTGGGAACATAAGAACCAACCTCAGTACTCCATAGGAATCCCT
This sequence comes from Alisma plantago-aquatica, assembly GCA_963693085.1. Lineage (NCBI taxonomy): Eukaryota > Viridiplantae > Streptophyta > Magnoliopsida > Alismatales > Alismataceae > Alisma > Alisma plantago-aquatica. Next base: position 648,032,105 of record OY856410.1, read on the forward strand.
TCCCTTGGCCATTGTCTCCAGAGTCCGCGTGACTCTATATACCCCTAGATACACTGCACGATGAAAGAAGTCATGGATTGGGTGCAAATTCCTCATGCCTCCCCATGGAGCCAATGGTTGGTATGCAATACTACCAAATAGGATGTGAGAGAGGTTCTTTGGGTGGGCACAACATGCCCTGAATAAAAAATCTACCCATATGGACAGTTGAATGCCGTAAACAGTCCAGGGAGGCAGAAAAGACTATAGAACCCCCTCTCCCTATGCTACTATTCAATTTAGCTTCAAAGGACCTTCACTACTGGCTACTAAGGCTACATAGTATGCAGGGTGCTCTGGTGTAGGGCCGTTTGAAGCCCAGATGAGGAGGTGTTGGCGCCAGCAAACGAATCGACAGAAGTCACACCGATCGTGAGGAAGGAGATGAGTCACAATCTAATGACTCATTCACCCCTGTGTGCACATACATAAAGCAAGGACAGTGAAGTCTTTTCCCCCAATTTTAAGTCGGCCAAGAAAAAGTTTAGTAAAAATATAACGTGATGACGTGTTTGTTGATGATTGGTCAATTATTGTATAACTTTCAAAAAATGTAGGAATTACTGGAATGCTCAGATGAAGACATGTGATATATGAAAAATGATCACAAGAACACGTAGAATACAAAGAAAGTATAGTTGGGATCTAATTTGGATTCTTGTTCCAAAATTAGGGTGATGTATGATAAAGTGGTGGTTAGCATATGGAAACCCTAGTATTGAGTATTAAAATGTTGAAAACATTAAAGGATTGTTCTTTTATGTTATTATCTGTCATTGTTGAACATAATGGTAATGTAACACACTCATGATCATAATGATGTAGAATTAGGGTTTTGAAGCTAAAGACGGTAACTTTAGCTCAGACAAATCCAAGTAATCAAAACAAAAGCATATGTTGGATATAGAGATTAGGGTTAATAATCCCAAGTTGCCATGTTATTAATTAAGTTAATCTAAGTTAAGTGTTCATGATGCAATAATATGGTAGATCTGATAATCATGGTGATACCTAATATGAATAGGAAAATTGGAGTTTCAAAGAATGACTCCAATAATAGATCCATAACAAGGAAACCTAAACCCTAGATCAGGACCGAATAGGGCTTAATCCAATTAATGTGATGGTGACAATTTAGGATTCACATTCATGCATATTAAAATGTGGATTGCTTCATTTTCTTCTTGATTGGATAATATTCTTGAAGTATATATAATGCATGCATGGATCACCATCAAGGTATGGGGTTACACCTAAGACTATTGGATTATTTTGCCGATTTTTTTTAGGATTGTCGAATGGATTGCAAAAAAATGCTTGCTTGTTTATTTATTTCCTAAAATATATAAAGTCATTATGGATATCACATCATATATGCTTATAACTTGATCGAACCCCTCATACCAACTCTGGAAGTTTGAGAATAGAAGAATAGTCATAGAGATGACTTAGACCACATTAAAAATTTGAAAGGTCATATGGAACCTAGATCCAGACTGAGAAGGTGGCCTAACGTCAAAGTGATATGAGGTCTGGTCCTAGATTGGGAAGACCAACATGGAACCTATCTCTAGATTAGAAGGAGGCCTACCAACATGGCACATAGATCCAGATTGAGAAGGTGGCCTAATGCCCACTGCATGGAGTAGACCCTGAAAGGGTATCCAAGAGGTTGAGTAAAAATGGGTTGATGAGTTATGATGAAAATCTTAATTTTTATTATGTAACAATAACTGTTGTATGTTGTTACAACTAGATGTGAACTTTTTTTTTCACCACATACCAGTATAACTTATTATATTGACCGTCTTTTTTGAGTCCCGACATTTTAGGTAAATGCAAAATATAAAAATGCTTAAAGACATGATAATCTAGATGAAATGACATGAATACATTAATATATGTAAGGGGTTAGCCAGACACTTCTTATTTATGTACGTTTTAATGCCTGAAATTCATGTAACTCATTAGAAGAATATTTTTAATATTAATTATATGCCATGTTATATTGTATCATAAAATCTGGATCCTTGGAAAAAATTTAAGTAATGGATCTCAACTTTAAGGCCTTCCTTAATTGGGGGTTGGCAAAAAGTGGGGTCATTACATATACTTTAATAAAAATGGGAAGTAGGGGTATGATTCAGATCCTATAACCATTTTTATTGGATCAAGGTAATAATTTTGATGAAAATAGACTATAATATTGATATTTTTGGAGCTATGATGTATTTTCTATTATTAAAATATGATTTGGGTATTTTTCTCAATTATTCATGTGAAAGGGCCAAAAATACCTTAATTGCATGGAAATTCCGAGGTCGTTGATTACTTGGTGGATGGTCATGATCGAGACACTTAGCTAGCAAGGAGAGGGAACCGGTCATGTGTCTTAGTTACTGGATGATGATCAAACGGTTGGACCATAGATTGGGCACGCTTCCTTTAGATTTCCAGATCGCGATTTCATAGTCTAGATTCTTCATGAGGGAATCCACTGGATCTTGATCAGGTGGCTAGGATGCATCATCCTTATCAGCTCCCTATGTATGAGCTCGGAGGTTCCACAGTGGAGGGGGGTCCCCAGTGCTAGGGGATGGCAGAAAGAGGAACTAATGTTGACAGTGAGGTGGGCACTTGAGGTCGCCCCGACCTCGCATTATGGTAGGAGGTAGAGATTTGGGAGAAGGGTGCAAGGTGGTGAAATGCCCAAATAGGGTTGTGTGGTGGCACCATTAAGGTGAGAAGAAGAGATTGTGGTGTCCGAGGTCAAGTGAGAGAATGGAAGTATGGGTTTATCAGGAGGGATGGCAGTGGCGATCTTTGAGGGTTATAGGGTTGAGGTTAGGTTTAGGGATAGCTATGGTCTAGGGACGATCCATGGTTGTTGGAGTGAGATATGGATGTATGAGTTTCTTTAGGACGACACAACCGCATACAACAACTAGCCAAGTTTGGGTTTTTTGAGAGAGAAATCTCGAGGCAAAAAGATATGGAGAGAAGGAATCTCACGAGGAAGGCTAGGGTAGAGGCTTGAGCTAGTCGCACACATCCAAGCCTCCACACAAAGATTGGGAGGTTGAAGATGATTCCTCAGCCATTAGATTAGGTCCCCAATATGTGGAAGCCTAATCTGAGGGTCAGGATCCTTACCTCTCAGCTAGCCACTGATGGCTGATGTGGAAAACACGAAAAAAGCCCAAAGGAAATGAATTTTTGTTCATAATCCTTGAGAAATCCTAGAAATTAGTAGGAGTGTTTCGTTGGGCTCAAATTTGGACCATAGTCTTAAGTTATTATGTAGAACACATGTAAAAAGTTTGACAGCCAGGAGATAAAGTATAGACCATGAAATAATTTAGTTAAGTGGCATTATCATTAAGGTAAATTTTATTGTAACATGGTACATAATAATCACATTGGACATTATATTACAAAATTGAGTATCATAAATAATCAAGTAGTCAATAAATAATGAATTGAGATCAATATTGAGAGTAAAATAGTAATTGAACAATGTTAGATAAACTCACATTATCACATCAACATACAACTTCCTTAAGCATATGCATATAACCTTAAAATAAATTAGCTTACACTCCTCAAGCTAAACATGCTATTCAAAGAGAAAAGATTGTCAGTGAGCTACTAAAGAAATACATTTTAGATTTTATTCAATTAATCACTAAGTTAGAACATGAGTCGTAAAAAGAAACTACTGAACCAGAGAAACGCGTAGCTAGATTCGTAAAAAGCAACTGTTGAAAAGAGAAACACCTCTAACTGAGTTAATTGGTGCATTGTACTAGAGAAACATGTAGCTAGAGCCATAAAAAGCAACTATTGAACCAGAGAAATAGGTTGCTAGACTGACAGCTGAAACTTTCTCTTCCATAAGTGAGAGAGTGCTCATACCTCAAAATTATGTTGTACACATTAATATTATTGGTATGTATTTTTAAAAAATATTTAATGGTATTAATTTCATCAAAAAGTTATTTTAGGGTTGAAAAATATTTTTTCTTTCCTATGTTTTTCCTCCAACTTCTACGGCTCCTCTCACTTTTTATGTCAAGGAACTTCTCAAGACTCACATGTGGATGGAGGGATATAGACATATATTTGTATTACTATGCATATAAAAAATATTATTTGGCATATATGTTACTACCGTTGTACACAATTTTATGTATTAACGAGCACTACCATATCAAAAGGATTTTGTGTTAACATCAACTGGTACCACTGCCAAGGGAATTTAGAATGGTAACTCCACATGAATAAACATTTTTCAAGAAAAAATTTAGATTACGTCAGCATTAGCATCAGAGACAAAGCCATTATAAAATGGCATGAATGTGTCCTAATTCTATTCTAGACTATACATTAACATGGCCTTACACAAGCTAAATGATATAATGTAGAGTCTTAATATCTATTGTTTCCTACCCACTTATGAGTTTATCCTTTCATTTGAACCACAATATATTATGGCCCCTATATGGGAATTCCTAGTTACACCACTTCTTAGTTTGTGTAAGGTCAAAACAAGTTGTATGTATGACTCCTTTGTATGTTACTATCAACTTTTTGGAAATATAATCAAAGTAAAACTTTAAAGTGCTTTTCTAGAAGTATCCATCGAGACCTTACTTACATTTTTTTTATTGTGAGGAAAATATCGAATACACCAAAACTTTGTAGCGAAAGTTACATTATAGGACTAAGTTATCATAATTCAAATTTGAGAGAGAGGAAAACCCATGATGGGATTTTCTTTATAATTGTTACGAATATATATATATATATATATATATATATATATATATATATATATATATATATATATATATATATATATATATATCTATATATATATATAACCTCATATGCAACCACATAGAGGTTTAAAGTACACATATATGATGCTTATAATGATGGAAATGAACATCAACAATGTCATCTCATCATAGAAATATGGAGAAATAACCTAGAGAGTTCATCAAGTTTGTCATGTGAGGTCCATCACCTTTGCCATTTGGTACAAGAGTGGTTTTGATAGCAAGAAGCTAACATATACCTAAATCGTCTACAAAATATATAATCACCATAACAAGTTTTGTCTGATCAAATCAAAAGTTCGTATGACTCGCAACTATTAGTGTGAAAACTATTATTTCTCTCCATCTAAATTATCCAAATGATCACAACAATGATGGGTGTTATAATGTAAACTCCTAAGGGGTGATTGATGTCCCTAAAGAGTTGATGTTCCAAATTAAGTCTAGGAATGGCTTTAATAGTAGTAGTCGAGGTGAAATATGTCCATATATGAATAGTTGTATGTCAGGTGAAGAAAAGGTGTTGATTGGGTTCAACTTGAGAATGACACCTGAGGTGTTACAACCTCAATTTTTGGTTTATATGGTTGTAATTGCAATTGTTACAAACAAATGTACTCATTTGCAAATTATATGGCTTATGATAAATATATGGGTTTCTTTTATAACTTTTCCCTTGTGCATGGTTTTTGTGGATCCTTTGGTAATAGTGGGTCCAAGATATTAAAATAGGAAGAAAATTTAAAAGCAAACAAATAATGCATAAATAATAATGGAAATTGAAATAAAGGTGGAAATATAAGAAATAAGTGGGGATATGCGTGTTTGATCATAATAGATGATATTTTGAACCCCACATGGATTCTTGAGTTACAAGGAATCTAAATAAAGTAAAATAAGAAAGTAAGAGAGAGGAAATATAAATAATAATCTGAAAAGCTCGGGAGATGAGTCACGGGAGAGGCGGCAGAGGCGGAAGGGGTCGCGGGAGGGGCGGCAACCCTAGGGGTGGCGCCATCTCAGGGACGAGGATCCCATCACTAGATACAGGTTTGGTTCCTCCTGAAAGCTCAAGAGTGGTGGATGGAGTGGAAGGGATCCTGTCGGCTCAGGTTGGAGGCAGTTCAGAGGCGTCACCGTCTACATCGAAACCCATGATTCCTTCTACCTCACCAACTCAATCGCCTAAGGAGAGTGGAGATTCGTCTACTGGTAACAAGGAGCTCGACTGGTTGTCCACCAGTAGACCCGGATTACCGTGCGAGGACATCTCCACTGTCGACTTCATCGAGCCGGAGGTCATTGACGGAATCAAATGCTTCTCCATCTCGAGTGAGGAGGAGCCTATTATGTCGTGGTAGGAGTATGTGTCGATCAGATTCATGGGGAGGAAGCCTTTCCGGAGTCAGATTCATGTGTGGATCCGTCGCCAGTGGAGACCCAGTGATTCATTTGAGATCATTGAGGAGGAAATAGAGGGATTTGTTGTGAAGCTTCCAACGACAAAGGAAAGGGGGAGGATTCTCAGTGAGGCACCTTGGATGATGGATGGCTCGCTTACCATTGTCCAGGCATGGGAACCGGGTACTCCTCTCCAAGCTCTCTCCTTCCCCAAGCTTACCGTGTGGGTCAAGTTTGAAAATCCAGGGCTACACTGGACAACGAGGAGACTCAGCGGCGTTGCTAGTCTCATTGGTAAGACACTTGACGTAGAAGATTCTAGTTTCTCAATTCATTGCCTGGGTGAAGCCACGGTGTGTGTGGATCTCACTGCCTTCTCTGGTTTTCCAAGGTCAGTGAAGATCAACATTGATGGGAAGCCAAGAAACCTGAAGGTTAGCTTCTTAGCGAAACCTCAAGTGTGCTCCGGATGCTCACAGTTCGGCCATCGATTGCCCTCTTTCCCCAAGGTCATAGGGAGCAAACCGATACCAAGCCAGCTGCAGTTAAGGGTCGGGAAATACAATAGCAGTCAAGGTGTTAGATGGTCTGCCAGGATGAACATCTCCACCTGCGAAGATGAATCTGGGGTAATCCCAGAAGCGGAGCAAAGGAGGGCTATTGATCCTCGTAGAGTTCAGTCTGAACCCGACATGAAAAGCAGCTCGCCAACAGAGATTGAGGGATCACTGAATTTGGATTGGGAGATTTCCCTGCCCAAAACGGCTGCTACCCCTCCCTGTTTGAAATAGCTAGCACAGGACACTGGTATTATCTTGAAATATCACCATAGGTCTGCTTGGAACTCAGATGAAGCTTCCTCGGTTAGCTCCCATGATCTTGATCAGGAGGTAATGAACGAATTCAGTGTGAACAAGGAGCCTAGATCCAAGAAGAAGAAGAAGAAACACAGAAGAAATGGTACTGCATAGATTCCCATTTTAGGATTCTAGGAATCCATATAAGACATCTACTGAGTATTTCTCTATGGTGTGTGTTGGTTTCTGTATAGACGTTGCTTAGGAGGTTGGAGAGAATTTCTTCATTATCTCCCCTAGATTGGATGTGGTTGTTCTTAAGTCTTGTCGTGTAACACACCTTGTGGGTGTTTTGATTGCCAGTTTTCTTGACCTAATGATGAATGGTTGCTGAGGTTTGGGGTGGTTATGTATGATTTCTTCCCTTCTGCTTAATAGTGTCTGCCTAGTTACCTGCTTATGGTGGACTGAGTCATGAAGTGGCAGTTCGTGCTCTTTCCAGGGAGGGTGCAAGGAGTGGCAGGTCGTGCATTCCCTTTTGTCCTGTGCCTTTTTTCCCAATTCTCGGTTATCTCAAGTTATCAAGTCGAAGACTTATCTTGGTGATTAGTTCTTAGTATAGCAGTAAGGTTTTTTCTCATGGATATCTTTGTGGGTAGGGGTCAATGCTTCCATGTGATTTTCCTTCTTCTTTACTTAGTCTGATCTCCTTGTTAGTCTCCTTCTTGTCCTTAGATTTCGGTTACCTGGGGGTTCTTTTGTTTGATTTGTTGTGTCATCCCTGCGTGGAGATACAAAGATCTAGTTTCCTTCAGAGGCACTTTGTACCTAAAGTTTTGGTTTTCTAGTAACACATTTTTTTGCCGACCAAAAAAAAAAGAGGGGAAATATGAATGAAATATACATTATAAAGCCATAACTTGCACATAAAGAAAAGACTCCTTTGCTTTTGAATTATGATCCCAAACATTCCACACCAATAGATTAAGTCACTAATAAGTTTTCCTAAAAATTTGGGTTTAAAAGGAGCCATGGTTTGAGAGTTATGCATTTTACAAACTTTCCTAAAGTGAGAAGGATATCCTTTATTTTCGAGGGGAATTATCTTTATTTTCCCAATTTTTGCTGATGTGGGTGGCAAGACGACCGTTGGATCTAAAATCCACAATTCTGGTATCTTCACCTAACTCGAGTCGGATTGGGAAATTGGGAGTATTTTCTTCTCCACTTTTCTCACGACTCGGTGCACGAGAGGATCTAATTTTCAGTCTGTTGTCTTTGGGAGGCCATGAAGATTCTATCCATACTAGGTTTTGGTATCTATTGTGGTGTGAATAGGGTTTCCCCAATCCTTGTGGAACCCAAAACTTGGCCCCTATATAAGGAGGGCATTATGTAACACCAGCAAACTCACAAACATCCCTTGTGAGACCAGAACGAGTAGGCGAGTATTTCTACATCTTCAATTGAGAGTTCCACCCCGACCTGTATCCTCATCGAGGAGCATCTTCTGTTAGAGTTGTGCGACATCATCTTGGTTCTAACAGGGAGAGGATGGTGCAATTGAAGGGTTCTTCGAGTTTGGGAGAACATGACAGAGCTCTAGGGAGCCTTGGATCACGTGGAGGAGTAGTAGCAAGACAAATAAATAGTCGAGTTGACCGACTGCTCATGTGGGGGACTGAACAAAGGTTGAAGACGAATGGAAGGGAAATTACTTCCCTACCCTCGCATCCCTATTGAAAAGGTTAGTCTTTTCTAGTAATTTCACGACCCTTTCTTTTGTTAGCGAGTGCCTTGCTTTGGTGGCTCGGGTGCAAGGTGGCGCGAGCCAGTTGGCTCGAGTCGGGAACCACTGACTCATTTTGAGTAAATCAAATAATTCCACATGGTCGGTTTCAATTGGTAGAAAAAGTATTATCTTATAAAATACGTAACTAATTGTGGTAATATCAGATGAAGACGATATATATGAAAGTTGATCAGAAAAACATGAAGAATCCAATAAAAATGGAATTGAAGTATGATATTTCTTACAATTTAAAAAGTACATAAAGTTACTACTTTTAATGCATTTGATTATGATAAAACCCTAAGTTGATGTGAAAATCAGATGTAATGATTCTTTTAGGTTATTTTGAGTAATATTAACCTTTTGAGAATAAAAGAAAAGTGGAAATCCGAAAATGATGATATTATGCTTGTTTTAGAGTTTTATACACATGTTTATATCTTAATGGGCTGAAAAACCTTAATTTTGGAAAATATGGGTTTTTAATGGTTGCAATCTGAAATTTTAAGCATACCATAGAGATATACTGATCTTGAACCTAATTGAAGATTAAAGAACCCTTAATGAGGATAATTGGAATAATTAGGGTTATTGTAAATAAGAAACATATTTTAGGGTTGTTAGCCTAAAAGGAGGTAAAGTTGGATAAAGAAACCTAAGAAACCCTAAGGGGCTTGGAAGCCTTAGAAAATATCCTCCTATCATTAGGAAGTAGTTTAGAATATGATAGTGACATTAGGTAATCTACATGTTTCAAGTTTAAGGGTTTCTTGCATTAGGTGCTTGCTTGGATATCTTGTTGATTTTGCATTCTCTGCTCAAGAATAGGTATGTGGCTACGCTTATGGTTTAATCATTTTAGTTTCTCAGTGATTCTCGAGGTTTTATCGGTTGTTTGGAAATAATTGCTTGATTGTCTTTCATTTCATGCAACTATAAAGTGACTGTGATGATCACCATAATTATATGCGCATGTCTAGCTCATATCTTGGTCCTCCTCTATAGCTCTAATGATGATGAGATAGATGACCTAGTATATGGTCTACCCATGAGGTAGGATCATCAGGTTATCACGAGTCGATGTGTTGGTCTACCCTTGGGTAGGACCATACGACTCCATGACCCTATGTATTGATCTACTTGTAAGGTAGGATAATGGGGGTTAGTTGAGATCTACCATATGATAGGTAATATACATGTCCACTGCAGGGACAACACAGAGGTTAGGGTATGTAAGGATTCATTAGTCATGTTTAAAATGTAAAGTTTGCTTTGTTAAAAAATAATTTCTCACAATATGTTGTTATAATTAAATGCAATATTATTGTTTCCCCACATACCAGTATAAGTGTATTATAACAAGACCGCCATTTTGTTTTTTAGAATTTTAGGTTATCAAGAAAATGGATATTCTTTAAAGTGACATTGTGTAATAAAACTTAATAAATAATTTGAGTATTGTAGTTAGATAAGTTCTTACTTGCGTAAAGACTTCCGCTTCATATATTTTGCAAGGTATGAATAGACAAATTTTATTCCATTAAAAGTTTAGTTGTAGTAGAATTTATTAATTATTGTTGATTATTTGCAAAACCACTGATCCTATTTTGGGATAACACCTCTAACCTCTTGGTATCCCTTTATTGGGGGTTATCAGGAGGCGGGGTTGTTACATTTGGTATCAGAGCCATGTTTTTCCAATTAATCTCCAGTAATTATTAAATTTTACAAACTCTTTAGAGCCCAAGGGAGTTATTAGAGGATTTTTTGAGGATGGAGGTGTCTAGAAAAGGATCACAGTCTGGGGGCTAGCAATATTTTCCTCTGCCCCACTAGTCGGTCAATGAGGACTCCCGGATTATGTGTGACTGCCTGGTAGAAATCCAAAGAATTGACTCAAAATAAGATACCTCTAGGTTTTCTCATCTATCTTCGTCCCTTCTTTACCTCTTATCTCTGGAGAAACATTAAGAGTTTAGGGTTTTCTCTCTCTCCACCACCTCCTATATTTTGAAATACAAAGTGATAAGGATTAAGGGATCCTCCACCAAACAATAAAATACATGTAAATAAGAGAACATGGACATAAGTTTATATCTTCCAAGTTATAAATTTGTGTTTACAAAGATTTTTAACTTGTGTGTAACAACATGGCTCGTGTGAAGACTGTAGTTATTCCTGAGGCCACTTAGAACCCTACTAGGGGTTGGCCTCCCCATAAGAGAAAGGGATCTTCCAAGAAAAGGAAGAGGGACCATGGTGATGAGTCCTCAAACAAGAGAAAGAGACCCGAGGGAGCCTCAGAAGAAGGCTCAGACCCTAAGTTGGTACCCTTCGATAAACTAGAGATGGACCAGGAAGAGGTACACATGTCTGAATATGAGATCAAGTTTGAGGAGAACTTGACTGGTGGTCCAGGACCTATAATGGTAGTTCACACCCCTGATGCCCAATGGATGGAACAACAGAAGAAGCTAACTGAGGCCATCAGTGCCCTAGCCCTCAGGGATATAGCCAGAGATGAAAATGGTGAACCACTTTCCGTCTGTCCCCAACTTGGAGTTAGCATTCTACACTTCGTCAAGTTGAACATTGAGAAATTTTGGGGAGCAAATAAGACCAAAGTTGTCGACAAAGAAGATGCTTGGCTGATAGCGATCGAGAGCAGTTTTTGCATGCTGGATGTGTAGTCGAACAAGAAGGTCCCTTTTGCTGCTCACCTCTTGGAAGGAGAAACTAAGATCTGGTGGGAGAACCACATTATGGGTTGAGATCTGAGTGCGGACCCAATGTCATGGATCGACTTCAGGACTATCTTCACAGCCAGATTCATTCCCACCTCACCTAAGAAGGAGAAGGAAAGAGAGTTCACCAACCTGATCCAAGGTAACTTATCAGTCACAGACTTTGGCCACAAGTTTCACATCCTGGAGCATTTTGGGCACATGATGACTGAGGAGAGATGAGTGGACCATTCTGTAGAGCATATTCACCCTACCATCAAGCCTCATGTGATGGTGAGTAAATTGAAAACCGTCATTGAAGCCTATAACACTGCCCTGGACATGGAGAGGATGGTTATGCTTGCTCAGAATCCACCTAAAGGATATTTGGGTTTCATTGAAGGTACCCAAGGCCAGAAGAATGATCACAAGAAAGGACAAGGGTGCAACCATACCAAGGGAAAGCATGGAGGAAAAGGAAAATCCCATCATGAGAACAACTGACCAAGGTTTCGCACCTGCGGAAAATGGCATTTAGGTGAGTACTGCTACAAGAAGAGGATGTGCTACCGTTGCCAACAAGAGGGACACCTTCAAGACAAATGCCCTCTGCCAGACCTGAGGGGGCCAACCCCAGTAGCAGCCCCGCATGTAGCATCCCAACCTGTAGCTATAGCCCCACATGCTGGAGAAAGAAGACACGCTTGACTTTTTGCCATTGACAATGAGGAGGTGCAAGTTAATGCTAATCGGTTGATAGAGGGTAATAACCCTTAGAGTATTCTTTTATGTTTTAAGATAAGCATGTAATGGTCTAATGTATGGTGAAAAACAATGTAGGCATGCTTGAAGTCATGGTACACAATGTAAAGGCTTTATTTGACTCTGGATCTACTAATACTTTTATTTTGATAAATCTCGCAACTATGCTTTGTTTAGATATCAAGGATTTTGGGTATATCTTGGATGTCACAACCCCAAGTGGTCGAATCTTTACGTACCTTTTGAAAACTCCTGTGATACCTATTATGTATTGAGATAATGAGTTCCCTATAGATTTTATCCTCCTTGACATGAATGACTTTGATGTGATCATTGGTATGGATTGGCTTTATACCTATAGGGCAAATATTGATTTTAGGGAGAAGAAGGTAATCATAAAGAGACCAAATCACCCACAGTTCATCATTAGGGGTAGGAAGGATGCTACCACCAGCCTGTATGTGTCAGCCCTAAAGGTAGAATGGATGATAACCAAAGGTTGTCAAGCTTTCCTAGCAGTCGTTACTGAGCCGAAGCCTAAGGTGCATCCCTTAGAGGAAATAGAGGTAGTTGGGGACTATGTAGATGTTTTCCAAGATGATTTTCCTGGGATTCCTCCCGAGAGAGAGGTAAACTTTTTGATATAGCTAGCTCCCAGGATAAACTTTATTTTGAGAGCACCTTATAGGATGGCCCCTGCTAAGTTGCTCAAGTTAAAGAAATAACTACAGGAACTGCTAGACAAGGGTTTTATCCGCCCTGACATATCACCATGGGGAGCTCCAGTTCTCTTTGTGAAGAAGAAGAATGGTTCACTCAAAATGTGCATACACTACCGAATGATCAACGAGACTACTATTAGAAACAAATACCCTTTACCCCCAATAGATGACCTATTTGACCAGTTGAAGTCAGCCCGAGTCTTTTCAAAGTTTGACCTGAGATCGGGGTACCACCAGTTGTGAGTCAAGAGTGAGGTCATCCCGAAAACCACTATTAGAACTTGTTATGGCTGCTATGAGTTTGTGGTTATGCCTTTTGGGTTGTATAATGCCCCAAGTGTGTTTATGAACCTCATGAACAATGTGTTCAAACACTTCCTCGACTCGTTTGTCATACTGTTCATAGATGACATTTTGGTTTATTATGATGACTTAGGGCAACACTAAGACCACCTAAGTAGAGTCCTTGATATCTTGAGAAAGCATAAGTTCTATGGGAAATTCTTGAAGTGCGAGTTTTGGATAGACCGTGTCATGTTCCTTGGGCACATCATATCTGGAGTGACCATCTCAATGGATCCAACTAAAGGGTCAGTTGTACAAGATTGTCCAGCACCGAAGAATCCTTCAGAGATCCGCATCTTTTTGGGATTAGTCAGATATTATCGGTGCTTCATAAAGGATTTCTCAAAGACTACATTGCCTCTTACGAAGCTCACCCAAAAAGATGAGAAGTTTGTGTGGTCGGACCTATGTGAAGCACGATTCCAAGAGCTGAATGAGAAGTTGACTACAGCCCCAGTGTTGACCCTACCATCCGATAATGAGGGTTTTATGATCTTCACCGATGCATCAAAGATGGGACTAGGATGTGTACTAGAGCTAAATAGGCATGTTGTCACCTATGCCTCCATACAACTCAAACCCAATAAAGTGAATTATCTGAAACATGATTTATAGTTGGCTCAATCATACATGCCCTGAAGATTTAGCGACACTATCTATATGGAACCACCTTTGAAATCTTCACCGGCCACAAGAGCCTGAAGTATCTCTTGACATAGAAGGACCTAAATATGAGGCATAGGCAGTGGATGGAATATATAAAATATTATTATTTCATCATTGCTTATCACCCTAGAAAGGCAAACATTGTAGCCGATGCTCTTAGCTGGAAATAGCTGAAGTGTGCAGCTGTCTTGTCTACCCAGTGGAGGAAGCTAGAGGATCTAGTGGAGTGGACTCCACAACTGTTAGACGACCGAGTCCATTTGGCTAACATACAAATTAAACCAAACCTATTGACTGAGTTGGTAGCTGCCCAGTTAGCCAGTCCAGCTCTTGAAAAGATGGAAGGTTTGCTGGAGAAACCTCAGACCCATCTCTCTATAGGAGTGGATGGTGGGATCTGATATAAGAGTCGTATTTGGGTTCCTGAAAGCTCACCATTAAAGGATCATATCTTGCAAGAAGCTCATGGTTCGAAGTACACAGTACACCCTAGCACTACCAAAATGTTTAACGATCTGCAACAGTACTTTTGGTGGTCCAGAATGAAAAGAGATATAGAGGCATATGTGGTCAATTGTCTCACTTGCCAGATGGTGAAGGTTAAACACCAACGACCTAGTGGATTGCTATAGTCGATTGAAATTCCTAAGTGGAAATGGGAACAAATGACCATGGACTTTGTGGTGGGTCTCCCCATAACTAAGAGAGGTCATCACACAATATGGGTTGTGGTAGGTCGCCTTACCAAGTCGACACATTTACTCACCCTAAAGACCACTAAGAAAGTGACAGACTTAGTTGAACTGTATATCTGAGAGATTGTATGACTACATGGTGTTATGAGTTTGATCATTTCTGACCATGATCCAAATTTCACTTCCAAAATATGGAAGTAGATATAGGAAGAACTCGGTACTACACTAAAGTTGAGTACATCATATCACCCCTAGACTGATGCACAGTTAGAGAGGACAATCCAGACTTTAGAGGATTTGTTGAGAGATTGTGTGCTCGATTAGGTTGGTTCACGGGAGAAATACCTACCCCTCGTTGAGTTTTCTTACAATAATAGCTACCAAGATAGTATTAGTATGCCACCGTGTGAAGCTCTCTATGGGAGGCCATGTTGATTGCCACTTCACTGGGATGATGTTGGTGAGTGGACCTTGTTGAGGTCATATGAACTCTAGGTGTATGCAGATAAAGTCGATTTGATCAGGAAGAGGTTGAAGAGAACCTAGGATCGATAAAAGTCGTATATAGATGCGAGGCGGACTAACTTGCAGTTCACCATAGGAGATCATGTGTTTCTAAAAATTTGACCCCTCCAAGCTATAGCAAATAATAGAGGAAAGCTAAGTCCCCAATACATAGGTCCATTTGAGATTTTAGAACGGATTGGTGAAGCTGCTTATCATTTGGCCCTACCCCCTTTGTATAGTATGATGCATGATGTTTTCCACGTGTCTAATCTAAAGAGCTATGTGAAGGACTCAAGCCATGTGATGAGCACTGAACCTATTGAGCTCCAAGGGAGACTGACATATCCTAAGTCACCTATGAGAGTACTGGATACCAAGGTGAAAGAACTCAGAAATAAAGAAATAGATGTGGTAAAGGTTCTTTGGAAGCACCATGGAGAGGATGAAGCCACATGGGAGCTGAAGACAGACATGGAAAAGACATACCCTAAATTGTTTATTTGATTGGCTGAATTTTGGGGACAAAATTATTATAAGGAGGGGAGGATGTTACAACCTTGATTTTTGGTTTATATGGTTGTAATTGTAATTGTTTCAAAGAAATGTACTTGTTTGCAAATTGTATGGCTTATGATAAATCTATGGGTTTCTTTTACAACTATTCCCTTGTGCATGGTTTTTGTGGACCCTTTGGTAATAGTGGGTCCAACATATTAAAAGAGGGAGAAAAGTTAAAAGAAAACAAATAATGCATGAATAATAATGGGAAATTCAGTAAAGGTGAAAATATAAGAAATAAGTGGGAATATGTGCGTTTGATCATAATAGATGATATTTTGAACCCCTCATGGATTCTAGAGTTACAAGGAATCGAAATAAAGTAAATTAAGAAAGTAAGAGAGAGGAAATATGAATGAAATATACATTATAAATTAATAACTTTCACATGAAGAAAAGACTCGTTTGCTTTCGAATTATGACCCCAAACTTGGCACGCCAATAGATTAAGTCACTAATAAGTTTCCCTCAATTTTCGATCTGTTGTCTTCTGGAGGCCACGTAGATTCTAGCCATACTAGTTTTTAGTATTTGTCATGGTGTGAATAGGGTTTCCCCAATCCTTGCGGAACCCAAAACATGGCCCTTATATAAGGAGGGCATTGTGTAACACCAATAAACTTACAAACATCCCTCATGAGACCAGAACGAGTAGGCGAGAATTTCTGTGTCTTCAATTAAGAGTTCCACCCGACATGTATCCCTGTTGAGGGCCATCTTCTGCCGGAGTTGTGCGGCGTCGTCTCGGTGCTAGTAGGGAGAGGACGACACAATTGAAGGGTTCTTCGAGTTCAGGAGAACACGACGGAGCTCCAGGAGGCCTTTGATCATGCAGAGGAGTAGCAACAAGACAAGTCAACAGTCGAGTTGATCGACTACTCGTGTGGGGGGCTGAACAGAGGTTGAAGACGACTGGAAGGGAAATTACTTCCCTGCTCTCGCGTCCCTGTTGAGAAGGTTAGTATTTTCTAGTAATTTCACTGCTCTTTCCTTTGTTAGCGAGCACCTTGCTTCACTAGCCCAAGTGTCAGGTGGCATGAGCTGGTTGGCTCAAGCCGGGACCCACTGGCTCATTTTGGGTAAATCAAATAAATCCACATGGCCGTTTTCAATTGGTAGAAAAAGAATTATCTTATAAAATACATAACTAATTGTGGTAATATTGGATGAAGATGATCTATATATAAAAGTTGATCAGAAAAACATGAAGAATCCAATAAAAATGGAATTGAAGATAGATATTTCTTACAATTTAAAAAGTACATAAAGTTACTACTTTTAATGCATTTAATTATGATAAAACCCTAAGTTGATGTGAAAATCGAATGTAATGATTATTTTAAGTTATTTTGTGTAATATTAACCTATTGAGAATAAAAGAAAAGTGGAAATCCAAAAATGATGATATTATGCTTGTTTTAGGGTTTTATACACACGTTTATATCTTAATGGGCAGAAAAACCCTAATTTTGGAAATATGGGTGTTTAATGGTTGCAATCCGATATTGTAATTATACCATAGAGATATACTTATCCTGAACCTAAATGAAGATTAAAGAACCCTTAATGAGGATAATTGGAATAATTAGGGTTTTTGTAAATAAGAAACCTATTTTAGGATTGTTAGCCTAAAAGGAGGTAAAGTTGGATAAAGAAACCTAAGAAACCCTAATGAATCCTAAGGGGCTAGTAAGCCTTAGAAAGTAGTTTAGAATATGATAGTGACATTAGGTAATCTACATGTTTTAGGGTTTAAGGGTTGCTTGCATTAGGTGCTTTCTTGGATATCTTGTTGATTTTGGATTCTATGCTCAAGAACAGGTATGTGGTTATGCTTATGGTTAAATCACTTTAGTTTCATGGTGATTCCCGAGGTTTTATCAGTTTCTTGGAAATAATTACTTGATTGTCTTTTATTTCATGCAACTATAAAGTGACTATGATTATCATGTCTAGCTCAGATCCTGGTCCTCCTCTATAGGTCTGATGATGATCAGATAGATGCCTAGTATATGGTCTACCCATGAGGTAGGATCATCAGGTTATCATGAGTTGATGTGTTGGTCTACCCTTGGATAGGACCATACTACTCCACGACCCTATGTATTGATCTACCTGTAAGGTATGATCATGGGGGTTAGTTGAGATCTACCACATGATAGGTAGTATCCATGTCCACTGTAGGGACATCACAGAGGTTGGGGTATGTAAGGATTGAGTAGTCATGTTTAAAATGTAAAGTTTGCTTTGTTAAATCATAATTGCTTGCAATATGTTGTTACAATTAAATGTAATATTATTGTTTCCCCCAAATACCAGTATAATTCATTATACTGACTGCCATTTTTTTTCGGCATTTTAGATTATTATGAAAATGAATATCCCTTTAAAGTAACATTGATGGAATAAATCTTAAAAAAGAATTGGAGGATTGTAGTTAGATAAGTTCATACTTAGGTAAAGACTTCCACTTCCTATATTTTGCAAGGTATGAATAGAAAAATTTTATTCCAATAAAAGTTTAGTTGTAGAGAATTTATTAATTATTGTTCATTATTTGCAAAACCACTGATCCTATTTTGGGATAACGCCTCTGACCTCTTGGTCTCCCTTTACTGGGGGTTACTGGGAGTCGAGGTCGTTACATGAGGAAAATGGATGGTCCAAAGAAACCAAGACTTCTATATAGTTCATCCGTTTGACTTTATCCATGCCATATGAGCCAAAGAAGGATTTGTACCTTTTTAGGGCAAAAAGTATGCCATGTGTATCTATTAGGAAAAATGTTTCCCCTAAATGTGAAGAAAATGCATGCATATTTGGTTGTGTATTCATTTTCCCATATCCATGTCACACTCTTACTAGTAACCATTTCTTATAGGGTCAACATGTTAGTCATGTACATATCAGTGAAGTGGAGATACATAAAGTTTTCAAGTAGATTATTCCTTTGAGAAGTCAATAGTTTAAGTGTTTTGTACATGGTGATATTGGTAATGGAGGAAGGCATGGCGAAGTCATGTGATACATGATTGATTGGGGCTAGGCTATGCCACCAACGGTCTTGCCAAAAAAGTACATGGAGTCTTTGGTGCAGTGGTGAGTATATAATGCTACAAATGATATAAATATTCTTGATAATATTTTTCCACAAAGGTGAGATACCATAAATTGTATAGAATCCCATGGGTTATGCTTGTGATAATATTTATTTATGATTATATATGCCCACAAATGTTGATCTTTCTAACATATGGCAGTTGTGACTTAGTGAAGGAGGCATAAAGTGTGGGATTCAATGTCAATGATACCCCAACTATCATTTTGTTTAAGCCTGTAAATTGTATCCTAGCTGACAAGATGAAGACTATTGTTATGATGATCTCATAAAAATTTCCTCCTAATTTTGTCAATGGGTTTGATGACAGTTCTGAGAGGTGGTAGCAACCTAGATGATATGTAATTATAGGAGTGAAGGAGGATTTAAGAGAGTCAGACATCTAGTAAGTGTGAGATGATAGTTCTGCCATGAGGATAGTTATCTCTACTACTTTTCAGTTATAGGATTCCATTCAGAAACTGGGATACACTGTGGTTATATTGGTAATCCTAGGTATCTAATAGAGTAGTTTTCTTGTTTGCACTTTAGGAGGGAATGGAGCTTGTCCATGTTCATAGGTATGATATGTGTGCCTATAATGGTGGATTTTAGAAAGTTTATCTTGATTCTAGAGAGGTAGGAGAAGATACCAAGAATATAGATGATGTTAATAACATGTCAGTCTACCTATTTAAGGACAATGATAGTGTCATTATATGTTGAATGATGTTGTCAAGACACCCAATCAGTTTCTCAATAAGTTTATTACTAGTACACCATTGTATGAACCTGTCATGGATGGAAGCGACAGTGATAAGAAAAGTATGGGGATAGGAGATTACCTTGCCTGAGATCGTTAGTGCTTTTGAAATATCCAAAAGAAGCTCCATTGATAATAATAGAATGGACACAAGTGTTGATGCATGAGTACATCCATTGAATTCATGTGTTAAGGAAACTATAATCATGGAGGCATTGGAATAGAAAAGTCCACTTCATATAATTGAAAGCTTTCTCAAAATTAAGTTTGAGGGTGAGGAGTGGGGAGTGTTGTGACTGCATGTATGTATGATTTTTGAAGTTATGATGTATGCATCATGAATGATTCTACTAGTGAGGAAAGCACATTAAAATGTTGATTAAAGTGTTCTAATAATGATTTCATTCTCAAACTAAGAAGTTTGTTAAGGACTTTATGGGATGCATTGACGAGACTAATAGGTCTAACATCTCTAATGGATGTCAGCTTATCTTTCTTTTTAATCATGACAATGTGTGTTTGGTTAAGAATTATGATGTGTTGTGTCATGTCATCTACTGTATGAATCACTAGAAAATGTTTATGAAAATTATGTTCTTGGTGTGTTCCCATGCAGTTCTATAAAAGGCCATACTAAAATTGTTAGGGCCAATTAATTAATCAATGCCTTGGCTACTCATAACATTTAGAATTTCAAAATTCATGAACGGGTCCATAAGGTTGTGCAAGGTAGAGATTTTGTGGTGGCAGACAATGTCCCAATTTTAATATGCATATTGCTAGGTGATAGATGACAATTGTTGAATAACTTTTTTAAAATATTGCCTACGTGTGCAATGATCTTCTGTTGACCGTGTGTTTGTGATTTGATGTGGTCAAGGTTGTGTGGTGGAAATTTTTCTTTTGTTATTAAAGCATACATGAAAGAACTTGGTGTTTCTGTTGCCTTCCTTGAGTCATTTGCGTTTGGATCGCTGCTTCCAGAAGATATCTTCAAAGCCTGATAAAGATCTAATGCATGTCATTCAATAGAGTTTGATAAATACCACCATCATTTGAGACTTGAGTGTGTGAAATATTCTAAGATTCTTGGGACTGATAAGATGATGGTAAGAATAAGTTAGAGTAGATCTTACTTTCCAAAAATTTGTTCCAACAGTTGCAAAAAGGATCACGACCAGTTGTCTTACTTGTTTCAATCAATTGTAATTTTTTTAACATGTCTATATGGAACAATGTTGTTGAGTCAAGCACAATTAAATAAAGAAGAAGTGGGTCTGAATTAACATAAGAAAATTTTATATATAGAGAGAAATTTTGGTCTCTACATCAGAATATGACTTATATCAGAGCTGATAGGAAGAATGATTCATGCAGTCGATCCCAACATTGTTGGAATTGAGAATTAGAAAATGACGAATCACAATTCTTTCAACGTAGATCACACAACACTAATTCGACACTGAAAACATGATAAATGAGCAATAGGAGTAGATGTTTTGGCAAGTCTTCTATGCCCTGAATCAATCTGAAACCACAAGGAAATTCCACGCAAGAAGCCATGATGAACTTCTAAGTCTATCTTCATCAAGAAAGCTCTGAGATCATTCTCTTGGTTTTTGAACTCAACCTTGTATAACTCATAGCTCATGATAAAAACATCCTCATAAGATGACTACCATATTTCTCTTGATGTTTGTAAACCATCCACATATCATTCACCCCACAAGTGTATGTTATCATCTTTGTCCTCATACCTCATAGCAACGTTCCAACTCACTTCATCTTTTATCCATGGTGTATGGGATGTGTATTGTCTTATCTCTCACTCCCATAACAAGAGGAAATAAGCATTTGGCGATCGTCCAAACACAGAGTTCTTCCTATTCCAAGAGTAGAGATGGTACATCCCACATTGCCAATACACCTTCAAATCTAAGTTGAAACGTGCAACTTATGCCTCTACATTACAATCATCTAGATATCAAATTTACTTCCATGGAAAACTAATCTCAACCTACTTGGGTCCACACACATTTCTTGGTCATCTAAACTAGGTCTATAGGGTGCTGACACTTTTGGGGTCATCCCTCATCCCTAATGCATCTAGAGAGTACCCTACTCATCTGCCCTTTGGGTCACATGAGTTCATGAAGGTGATCAATCTCCTAACCCATGACCCTCATACAATGATAGTTGTTACCTCCCGAACCTATGGTCATGTGCAACTAGGGAATTAGGAAACTCCCACTTCCATCGGTCTTATCCCAACCTGACCGTCGGATAGACTTAGGATTCTATTATAGTACATGTCCAACTTAGAACCTCACCCAAGTCTTCATCATCTCTCTCTGCATCATGGGATGGATTTCATCCTTTCATAGGGGTCATGGTGACCTGCCTACCTTGGTCAGGCCCCATACCGGTTACCTCCATGGTAACACATCTACATGCACTTAGAGATGGTTATCTATGGGTCTACAGGTTCATGCTCATACCATGTACTTTTCACTAACCTTCTCAAGATCCTATGATACATCTTTAGGTTACCTCAAAATCAACAAAACTAGTATACACCCTACCAAAGGGTCCCTCTCCCAAGATGGGAGGAAAACTACAATGGTCACGAATGTCCTTATGTCAAGGCATTACATCCACATGAGCATGCTTAACCCTAGCAAGCTACTAAGGCACAAGCAGACCACCTACTAAACCATGCTAGGTCACACTTGTTCTCATCCTCAACATTGGATCAAGATCATACCTCCCCATGTCATCAACTTAGTTGTGAGGGGTTCATCAAACATACCTTAAACTTGAGGGGTTTCCCTTTCCTCTAAACATGAGGAGTACCATTCTTGAATCTAAAGAAACTAAAATCTCGTCATGAGCATCAGGTACACAACTTCCCCTCTTAGGCCTAGGAACCCTGGGTTCACTTTTTGATGACCAACTATCTGCTCAACCTTTTAACCATGAGCCAAGCATGTATAGGGTATAACATGTCCTTCCCATGATCCTTATACTTGAACAACACTTCAGAGTGGAGTCCTCCTTAAGGACAACCAACAAGGTATAAGGCCTCACAACTGGTTACTTAAACCTTCTCAGGGTCTAACACACTCTTCTTTTCATCTCAAAAGGTAAACACCTATACCATAGGCACATAGGTACTAGAATCATCATGCTCTTTCTAGGGTTTGGTTCCTCTAATGGAAACCAAGATATCATCAGCCTCTAGGGATCAAGCATGAGGCAATCACTATCATTCACTTAGGTCGCATCATCCTCAACCACCCAGTGTTCCTCATATCTCGGAGTCCAAGCTTCCAACCTTCTTGCTTGGGTCCTTTTCTCTCTCTCTAGAGCTAAATCCACAGCCAACCTTATTACTAAAGGTCCTCTCTCCATGAAGGTGGATCAAGCTCACAAGCATACCCCGACATGGGTGAAGCCTATGTTCAAACTTATGTTTGCTCAAGATTATCCATAGTTCTTTAAGCTATCCATTATACTCTCCTGGCCAGGGTTTCAACCTACTTCCCGCACTACTGACGTACTCTGAGTGCATACTATGCTCATATAAGCTCATGGGGTTTCCATAGGTTCTTCACTAACCTCATCATTGAAGGAGCTATCCTTCACTCTAACATGCACGACCCTTTCCAGGGTTGGGGTCTCCAAAGGTACTAGGTCTCATAATGTCATGGGCATCCAAAAGCATGTCCACACACATGTTCGATTATGATATCTAACTCATCATGCCATCTCTCTCTTTAACCACCACTTAGGGTTAGGGTTTACATCATCCTCAGAGGATGAGCCAGGTCTCCACTTATAATGGAGGTCTCTACCTCCAAGACTACCTTTCTCCACTCATCCTCCTGACAAGGACGTCTAGCCTCAGATCTCTCCTGAGGGCAAGGACAACTCATGTCATACGACCTAAGCATGTATCTATTCTTTAGTTTACGCTTAAACTATTAAGCTTATGTCCATGACATCTTATTTACATGCTTTTCATTAATATGGTGGAGGATTCCTTAAACCTTATCAACCTTACCCTTACCTCAAGAGGGTGAGGAAAAGACAGAAAACCCTAATCATTAAGGTCCTTAACCGCATTTGAGTTGAGAAGGGATGAACAAGATGAGAGAGTCCTAAAGGTATCTTATTCCGAGTCAAATCCTGAGACATTGGCCAGATAGTCACACTAATCCGGGAGTCCTCATATTCCGACTAGCGGTGTAGAGGAAAATCTTGCTAGCCCCTGGACATGATCCTTTTCTAGACACCTCTGTCTTTTAGAAAATCCTCTAATAACTCCCTTGGGTTCTATGAGTTTTTACATATTAAATGAGGAACCTATGCTCTGATACCAAATGTAACAACCCCGCCTCCCAGTAACCCCCAATTAAGGGAGACCAAGAGGTCAGAGTCGTTATCCCAATTTCCGGATCAAAGGTTCGATAAATAATCAATAATAATTATCAAGTTCTACTAGACTATACTAAAAAGTTGTATTAAAATAAAACTTTGCATACCTTTTTCAAAAACTTGGATATCTACTTCTATCCACATCTGGAGTCTATTCTAACTAATCCTTCTTTGTACTTTAATTCATATTTAGTTCCACATATGCCACTTTACTGTTTGTCCTTTTCACTTGTACCTAAAACATCAACAAACAAAATGTCAGTCAACATAAATGAATATGCTGGTATGTGGGGGAAACAATAATCGTGTAATTAACTGTAACAACATATTGCAGTTAATTTTGATTTAACAAACAACTTTACATTTTTAGCATAACTGCTCAATCCATACATACCCTAGCCTCTGCACTATCCCTGCAGTGGACATGGATGCTACCATCCTTATGGTAGATCCCCATTAAACCCCTCATGATCCTACCTAACAGGTGAATCAATTTCTACGGTTGAGTCACATGGCACTACCCATAGGTAGCCCACTCCTTAACTCATGGTGTGCTAAAGAGTCTCCTGGCACTACCCGTGGGTAGCCCAATTTCTAACTCTTGATAACTTGATGTCCTACTTAATAAGTAGGCCCTGTACTAGGTTACCCTTTTCATCATTAGCAAAGCCACATAGGAGGACCAGGATCTGAGCCAGTCATGTATACACATTTAAGGTGATAATCATAGTCACTTTAGAGTTGCATGAAATAAAAGTCATCCAAGTAGTTATTTTAGGCAACCGATAAAACATTCTAGAATCATCATAAATCTAAAGAGAATAACCATAACCATAACCACATACATGTCAGGTTGATTTGAGACAGAATAATCCAATCAATTAAGAAATCCAAATAGGTAAGCAAGCACACAATGAGATCCTGAAATATGCATACAATTTCCTATTATTAACCATGCCATTAAGATCTATTAAACCTAGCTCACTTCCTAGGGTTTGTAGTCCACTTTTAGGGTTTCCATTGCAATTAGGATTCCACTTAAAATTAACAACTTATCTTTCATGAACTCTAATTATCACTAATTCTACCTTTATCCATTAGAAAACCCTAATTACCATATTAAGGGTATTTATCCACAATTAGGAACCTTTATACTCCAAATAGCTTAGAACTATCATATCTCAACTTTAATCATGAAATTGAACAATTAAAGCCATTAAGAGTCAAATTTACTAACATTACGGTTTCAAGGCCCATTAAAGCTTATTTATGTACATGAAACTCTAAATTAAACCAATTATGTGAAAAGTTCATCTTTTTTGTTCTTAATGTACCTTTTATAATTAATAGGTTAATACCAACTTTAATCATCCATAAAACCCTTCTAAATACATTAATCATTTCAAAATAGGATTTCTTAATCATTAATACATTAAAGTTGATAACTTTCACTACTTTTCGAATTTCAAGAGGAATTAACTTCTAAACTATTTTTAATGGATTCCTCTCATTTTTATGAGCAACTTTCATATTTTATACACATTCATCCGAGCTACCAATAAAAAGATATGAATTTTGCAATAATTTCTTACTTGGACCAATCGCTGAGCGCCACGTCACTTCTTTCCTTGCAACGCGGACTGTTTAAGAAATATAACCAATTTATGTTCTTACTCTCATTTAAGTCAATTCTTTCTTTAGCCCGCGGAGGGGAAAATTGGTCCAATGCACGTTTGGTCATCTTCCTCCTATGGAACCCTACGCGGTCGTCATCCTACAGCCAAGTGTGAGGCTATCTGCCTCACTCCACAGCCTGGAGCTCATCGGAACTAAACGCCCTACCTATGACATTCCCTGTCGCACACAATAGGGCCTCGAAGCATGGTTGGGATGGCTGGTTTCAAGAGAACCAAGCCCGCTCGTGTGGCTGTTCTTACAGTCGAGTTGCGGATGATGCACTTGGGTTATGGCACGATCGTGATGGGCAAGCCTCTCCCCAGCATTGTGGGGCATCCTACTTTCATCTCAATTACATCACGGTCCCTCACTGCTCCAGAGATAGAGCTATTCTCAAATTTTAGGGTTTGCATGCAAATAACAAGAAGAAGAGAGAGAAGGGTATGTGGGATCTTTCTTGAGATCGAACTAGAGGGTCTACCCCTTATATAGGGGAGGGTATCCATGCCCCAGCATGCCTGCCCATGAAGAAACAAAGCCTTTTCCCAATAGGAATCATATTCCTTCAATGAGAAGTAATCTTCTCTCTCCTATTTATCTCCTTGATAAAGTATACTCTTTGGACATTTAGAAATTCGAAAATCCTTCCTCTTATTCTCTTTATGCTTGACTTCTAATCCATTGGCACGAATTTATATTTCCTTTTTGTAGAAAATACCTCCTTTTTAACAATGCCACAAAATACATTAATTATGTATCACATTATCCTATTATTTTGTATTATTGGTATTTTCTCTTTCCTTTTTCTCCATTGGGGCTCCTTGGACCCCAAGAAACTCTAATATTTTGAAATCCCTTTTAGTGGATACTCATTACCCTTCTAGATGCATCTATATCCATAATTTCTTATTATCTTACCTTTCTTTATTAAAATATCTCTTTTTGAGGATTTCTCTTTATCTGTCTTTTTATTTTCCTTATTAAAATTAGGAACCTTATGGATACAAAAATCCATCAAAGATAACACAATTATACCTCTTTCCATTTATTTCCCATATTTTATCATTATTTTCAATTTCTTTCTGGATAAATAAATATTTAATGGATCTTTTCTTTTCTTATTGCATTATTTTTGAACTCCTTGGAACCCAAGGAACCCAAGAGGCACGAAATCCAACTTTTGATAACATTCCTTTTCCTTCTAGAGGTTTCTACATCTTTCTTTTCTCCATCTCTTATTAATAATGGAGTTTCTTTTATCTTTTCCTTATTATTGGGCCCAATAGCCAATAAAGCCCACAAAACAACCAACAAGGCTATTGTAAATGAAATCCATTTATTAAAAACAAATTACCTCATTATTTGTTCAAATATCTTTAATAGGAGAAATTACATTTCTTACCAAAAGAACCCAAAAATTGGGGTTGTAACATCCTTCCCCTCTTATAAGAATTTTGTCCTCAAAATTCCATCAAGCAAACAAACAATTCAGGATAAGACTTTTCGATGTCCATCATTGACCCCTATGTGGCTTTTCCCTATCCATGGAGCTTCCAAAGAACCTTTATCATCACATATTCTTTTCTCTGAGTTCAATCACCTTGGCCTCTATAAACCTCACAGGTGACTCAGGTCATTTCAGCCTCCCTTGGGGCTCAGTAGGTTCATTGCTCAGCACATGGCCTGGGTAACTCACATAGTGCTCTAAATTAGACACATGGAACTCATCACACATTACTTTATCCTAAGGGGTAAGGTGAAATATAACCTCCTCCACCAAACCATCTCAAAAGAGCCCATGTATCGGGGACTCAAATCTCTTAGCTATAACGTAGAGGGGTCGGATTTTCATATCACATATCCTCCCACAGTGAACTGCATGTCAGTTTGCTTTGCATCAGCTCACGACTCATGTCTCCCATGGGCTCTCTTTCAGCCATTACACGATCAAAGCAACTTCATCTGCACACATTGTGGTCCTTTTCTGAGCCTCGTGCGACCCCTTCACCAACATCATCTTAATGAAGTGGTGACCGACACAACCTTTCTTATAGAACTTCTTTACATCCTGACACTGGCTATGGTGGTTATCATCACATCTTACAGAAGACAAGAACTGTCTCCATGTATCACCCTGAACAAGCACACATACTCTTATCAGACCCTCTAGTCTGGATTATACTAACCATTAGTTAGGGGTGATAAACTATACTAGCATCGAGTTCTTCATGTACCTACTCCCACCTTATGGAAGTGAACCTTTAGGTCATACTCAAGAATTTTTGAACTCACATAATGGTGTAGTTGAAGCATCTCTCTCTCCTACAAGTAGTTCAACCGAATCTGTCCCTTGACAGTACTCTTTCTTCCTCTTGTTATCTAGGTAAGGTGTTCCACCATAACCCATATTGCATCTCGACCTTCCTTGGTCTAGGGGAGACTTACAACATCCATAGTGATTTACTCCCATTCCCTCTCGGGGACTCTTTATCCTCTATATCAATACATTGGGTTACTGGTGTTCGTCCTTCATCTCATGTCATGCATGCCAACATACTACATGCAACTTCATCTTAGGCATCCAAAGTACTATTGTCACTTACTATCTTCGAAGTACCACGGTGTATGGCGATCCTAAAATCAAGATCTCATGTATTGTCATGATTCCTCAAGATCAATTCCTCAGAAACCCTAAACCACACTAGTCAGGGTTTCATCACCTTCCTTTCCAGAGAAGTGCATCTGAGGTTTTACAACCATCCTTTCATTGCATCAAGGCCCAGGGTGGCTAACCAAACAACAACTAACTTGATCAACCGATTTTGTTGCATCTGAGTGTTAGCCAAGCTTATCTCCTTTTTCAAACTTAGGGCTAACCTAACAACCTCTTCTAGGCTCTAGCTAAACTAGGCAGTTGCATATCAACTAGGGAATCAATTACCACTTCACATCCTTAGGTGTTAGGTAATGTTGAAGACCTACACCTCATTGTATTCCGCTTATCATCTCATCCCAAACTTCTAAGTCTATCTTTATCAAGAAAACTCTGAGCTCATTTTCTTGGTTTTCAAACTCAACCTTATATAACTCATAGCTCATGATAAAAACATCCTCATAAGATGACTACCTTATTTCTCTTGATGTTTATAAACCATCCACATATCATTCACGCCACAAGGGTATGTTATCATCTCTGTCCTCATGCCTCATAGCAACGTTCCAACTCACTTCATCTTTTATTCTAAGTGTATGGCATGCATACTGTCCTATCTCTCACTCCCATAACAAGAGGAAATAAGCATTTGGCGGTTGTCCAAACACAGAGTTCTTCCTATTCCAAAAGTAGAGATGGTACATCCCACATTGTCAGTACACCTTCAAATCTAAGTTGAAACGTGCAACTTATGCCTCTACATCACAAGCATCTTGATATCAAAGTTACTTCCATGGAAAACCGGTCTAAACATACTTGGTTCCACACACATTTATTGGTCATCTCCTCTAGGTCTATAGGGTGCCGGCACTTTTGGGGTAATCCCTCTTCCCTTATGCATCTAGAGAGTACCCTACTCATATGCCCTTTGGGTCCCATGAGTTCATGAAGATGATCAATCTCCTAACCCATGGCCCTCAGACAATGATAGTATTTACCTCTTGACCCTAGGATAGACTCAGGATTCTAGTATAGTACATGTCCAACTAAGAACCTCACCCAAGCCTTCATCATCTCTCTCTGCATCATGGGCTGGCTTTCATCCTTTCATAGGGGTCATGGTGACCTGCCTATCTTGGTCAGGCCCCATATCGGTTACCTCTATGGTAACACATCCACATGCACTTAGAGATGTTATCTATGGCTCTACAGGTTCATGCTCATACCATGTACTTTTCACTTAGCTTCTCAAGATCCTATGAGACCTCTTTAAGTTACCTTAAAATCAACAAAACTGGTATACACCCTACCAAAGGGTCCCTCTCCCAGGATGGGAGGAAAACTACAAAGGTCATGAATGTCCTTATGTCAAGGGTTTACATCCACATGAGCATGCTTAACCCTATCAAGCTACTAAGGCACAAACAGACCACCTACTAAACGATCCTCAACATTGGATCAAGATCATAGCTCCCCATGTCATCAACTTAGCTGTGAGGGGTTCATCAAACATACCTTAAACTTGAGGGGTTTGCCTTTCCTCTAAACATGAGGAGTACCATGCTCGAATATATAGAAACTCAAATCTCATCATGAGCATTAGGTACACCACTTCCCCTCTTAGGCCTAGGAACCATAGGTTCACTTTTTGATGACCATCTGCCTGC
This sequence comes from Alisma plantago-aquatica, assembly GCA_963693085.1. Taxonomy (NCBI): domain Eukaryota; kingdom Viridiplantae; phylum Streptophyta; class Magnoliopsida; order Alismatales; family Alismataceae; genus Alisma; species Alisma plantago-aquatica. Next base: position 648,062,247 of record OY856410.1, read on the forward strand.
TCAACTTTTTAACCATGAGCCAAGCATGTATATGGTATGACATGCACTTCCCATGATCCTTCTACTTGAACAACACTTCAGAGTGGAGTCCTCAAGGATAACCAACAAGGTATAATGCCTCACAACTGGTTACTTAAACCTCCTCAGGGTCTAAGGCACTCTTCTTCTCATCTCAGAAGTAAACACCTATACCATAGGCACATAGGTACTAGCAACATCATCCTCTTTCTAGGTTTTGGTTCCTCTAATGGAAACCAAGATATCATCAGCCTCCAAGGATCAAGAATGAGGCAACAACTATCATCCACTTAGTTTACATCATCCTCAACTCCCCATTGTTCCTCATATCTTGGAGTCTAAGCTTCCAACCTTCTTTCTTGGGTCTTATTCTCTCTCTCTAGAGCTAACTCCACAATCAACCTTATTACTAAAGGTCCTCTCTCCATGAAGGTGGATCAAGCTCACAAGCATACCCCGACATGGGTGAAGCCTATGTTCAAACTTATGTTTGCTCCAGATTATCCATAGTTCCTTAAGCTATCCATTATACTCTCCTGGCCAGGGTTTAAACCTACTTCCCGCACTACTGACGTACTCTAAGTGCATACTATGCTCTTATAAGCTCATGGGGTTTCCATAGGTTCTTCACTAACCTCATCATTGAAGGATCTATCCTTCTCTCTAACACGCACGACCCTTACCAGGGTTGGGGTCGCCAAAGGTACTAGGTCTCATAATGTCATGGGCATCCAAAATCATGTCCACACACATGATCTATCATGATATCTAACTCATCATTCCATCTCTCTCTCTAAGTACCACTTAGGGTTAGGGTTTACATCATCCTCAGAGGATGAGCCAGGTATCCACTTATAATGGAGGTCTCTACCTCCAAGACTAACTTTCTTTACTCATCCTCCTGACAACGAGGTCTAGCCTCAGATCTCTCCTGAGGGCAAGGACAACTCATGTCATACGACCTAAGCATGTATCTATTCTTAAGTTTATGCTTAAACTATTAAGCTTATGTCCATGACATCTTATTTACATGCTTTTCATTAATTTGGTGGAGGATTCCTTAAACCTTATCAACCTTACCCGTACCTCAAGAGGGTGAGGAAAAGAATGAAAACCCTAATCCTTAAGGTCTTTAACTGCATTTGAGTTAAGAAAAGATGAACAATATGAGAGAGTCCTAAAGGTATCGTATTTCGAGTCAAATCCTGAGACATTGACCAAGCAGTCACACTAATCTGGGAGTCCTCGTATTCTGACTAGAAGTGCGGAGGAAAATCTTTCCAGCCCCCGGATGTGATCCTTTTCTAGACACCTCTGTCTTTCAAAAAATCCTCTAATAACTCCCTTGGGTTCTACAGAGTTTGTAAAATTTAATAATTATTACAGATTAAATGAGGAACTTATGCTCTGATGCCAAATGTAACGACCCCGCCTCCCAGTATCCCCCTATTAAGGGAGACCAAGAGGTCAGAGTCATTATTCCAATTTCTGAATCAAAGGTTTGACAAATAATCAATAATAATTATCAAATTCTATGAGACTATACTGAAAAGTTGTATTAAAATAAAACTTTGCATATGTTTTTCAAAAACTTGGATATGTACTTCTATCCACATCTGGAGTCTATTCTAACTAATCCTCCTTTGTACTTTAATTCATATTTCATTCCACATATGCCACTTTACTGTTTGTCCTTTTACTTGTACCTAAAATTTTGACAAACAAAACTTCGGTCAACATAAATGAATATACCAATATGTGGGGGAAACAATAATCATGCAATTAACTGTAACAACATATTGCAGTCAATTATGATTTAACAAACAACTTTACGTTTTTAGCATAACTACTCAATCCATACATACCCTAGCCTCTGCGTTGTCCCTGCAGTGGACCTGGATGCTACCTTCCTTATGGTAGAGCCCATTAAACCCCTCATGATCCTACCTATCAGGCGAATCAATTTCTACAGTTGAGTAACATGGCACTACCCATAGGTAGCCCACTCCGTAACTCATGGTGTGCTAAAGAGTCTCATGGAACTACCCGTGGGTAGCCCAATTTCTAACTCTTGATAACCTGATGTCCAACTTAACAAGTAGGCCCTGTACTAGGTTACCCTTTTCATCATTAGCAAATCTACAGAGGAGGACCAAGATGTGAGCCAGTCATGTATATACATTTAAGGTGATAATCATAGTCACTTTATAGTTGCATGAAATAAAATTCATCCAAGCAGTTATTTTCAGGCAACCGATAAAACATCCGGGAATCGTCGTAAATCTAAAGCAATTAACCATAAGCGTAACCACATACCTGTCAGGGTGATTTGAGATAGAATAATCCAATCAATTAAGAAATCCAAATAGGCAAGCAAGCACACAATGAGATCTTGAAATATGCATACCATTTCCTATTATTGACCATGCCATCAAGATCTATTAAACCTAGATCGCTTCCTAGGGTTTCTAGTCAACTTTTAGGGTTTCCATTGCAATTAGGGTTTCACTTAAAATTAACAACTTATCTTTCATGAACTCTATTTATCACTAATTCTACCTTTATCCATTAGAAAACCCTAATTACCATATTAAGGGTATTTAACCACAATTAGGAACCTTTATACTCAAAATAGCTTAGAACTATCATATCTAAACTTTAATCATGAAATTGAACCATTAAAGTCATTAAGAGTCACATTTACTAACATTAGGGATTTAAGGCCCATTAAAGCTTATTTATGTACATGAAACTCTAAATTAAACCAATTACGTGCAAAGTTCATCCTTTTTGTTCTTAATGTACCTTTTTATAATTAACATGTTAATACCAACTTTAATCATCCATAAAACCCTTCTAAATACATTAATCATCTCAAAATAGGGTTTCTCAACCATTAATATATTAAAGTTGATAACTTCCACTACTTTTTGAATTGCAAGAGGAATTAACTTCTAAAACTATTTTTAATGGATCCCACTCATTTGTCAGGAGGAAACTTGATCAATAAATTCATTTTACTTTTAATTTTGAATTATAAATTTTCCTAAAATTTTGTTTTTAAATTTTAGATAATTTTGCACTAAATAAAAATCCCATCGCGAGATGCTATCTTAAGTGTTGACTAGTTTTCATTTTTGAGATTTTTAGATGGAGGATGCACGTTGATTGGAACGCAACCACATCTGGTGGTCCAACCAGCATGAATTTTCCCCTCCATCTCGGATTTAGAGTTTGCTCGGGATGAGAAAATTTCTAAGTTCGGGGTGGAGGGTGGGTGGTACGTACTTTACTTTCCACCTACACCCATCTATTTTAGACTAAAGATTTCGTCGTTGCATTTTTGGGCAAATTTTTTAAATTTTCAAAGATTTTGAATAGAAAGTTGATGAAGTTTTGACGCTTTTTGTTTCAATAATAGCCATTACCTAGTTGGCTAGTTTCTCTCTCCATGCTTTTATTTTCATCATTATACCCTCCTTATTTGAAGCAGATCCTCAAAAGAGCCTTTTTCTGAAAACTAGCCTATTGATTGAAATCATCTTGTGAAGCATATGAATCCTAACATCATGATCCTTCTACAAAAATGGCAAGTTTATGTCGAACTAATAGGGATCAAACACGTCGTGCTTCCTAACTGACAAGTGGAACAATAACATGTAATCTCCATCAGATCCTCATCAAGCCATTATTTGAGTAGAGTACGATAAAGAGAACCACCCGGTGCACTGAATTGTAAATCAAGTTGCATTCTGATCTGAACTCTCTTCTACACTTCTTATACCATCCTTGTACCCCTCGATCCATAAAAAAAAAAACAAAAATAGCCAAAATACTGCCAAACCCTAAGTTCGGGGTGGCACACCACCTCCCTCTATCTGCTTCTTCCATACCCCTCGCTAATAAAAAGGGGTGTACCACCAAGAAAAGATGTCAATGTAAACACAAAAAGAAAATGCAATCTCGAGTCGAATAGAGGAGAGATTCGCACACAAAAATTTGCAATCAATGAAATTGCAATCATAAAATAAAAAATCTCTAGTCAAATAGAGGAGAAATTTATTTCTTCCTGCCATACCACCATTCACTCCCTTTTCTACCTAAAGGCACAATGAATGCCTCCACTATCCTGAAATACACCAGTGTCAGATCAGGTGCACACTTGTTGTTCTATGGGTATCTGTGGACTCTTACAAAACTCTTAGAAATGCTTGTTGATTTGAAAAAGTGAGGAGGAAGTGAGGTTGGAAAACAAACTCAGGAACAAAGATATGGTTAGATGTGTTCAGTTATCTCAAGAAGTTGATATGCTTATACTGAACATAAAGGAAACAATCATGATGTGAAGAGGAGGCAACCACATGAGTTGAAAGTATTCATTTGGTGACTGTTTCAGGTTTTGTGTTACTCGAGGATGACCAATATTTAAGTTCGAAGTTCTGATGAATGCACATTCATCATGATTTTTAGTCACCATTTTGGGACCAACTCGACTCAATACATTCGATTTCATCTCCTTAAATCTTACAAGGTGCAATTTTGCTTGGTTGATTAGATAATCAAGTTATTAACAAGTTTTATATGTATTTCATGCAGACTATGCTGGTCACGATGAGGGTGAACCTTCAGTTGGGGCCCACTTTCACTCAACCCTAGATTTACCTCTATTCAAGATTCTCTCAGCCTTGGTCTTGATCAATCGATTTCGATGCAAACAGTTTCATTCATTCAGTTTTGACCTCTTGGTCTTAGCCATTCATCCACACATTCTTGACCCAACGATCCACCCTCCTTACGGTTTGCCTCCAATTGGTTTTTCCCTTCCATACGGTCTCAAGACCGTGTGAAGCCTCACGATCTCAAGACCGTGTGAGGCCATACGGTCTCAAGACTGTGTAAAACCTCACGGTCTTAAGACGGTATGGGCAACCATCTACTCGATACCGCAAGGAGCTTCGGTGACTGTATCCCTACCACCGCCAATGCCTCCTGCCCTAGCAACACTATCCTCTTCCTTCCTCTCCATCGACTTGCAACCCTCAACATCCTGTCAACCTGCTTCCTAACACACCTACTTATTTCTTCTTCCCCTTCGTCATTCTAGCCATAGACCACCACCTGTAAAACCTAACCCTGGACGCCCTACACTACCCCCACCTCTGTCACAAACCTGGTCTCTACCCTCCACATGGCTTCGAGACCGTGTGATGGAAAACGATCTTCAAGACCGTATAGCCTTCATCCACCAGTAAGACCGTTTAGACGCAATCACACGAGACCATTTTATTAGTGAAGAACCGCTGGGGTAGCAAACAATGATGAACTAGTGATCGATCCCCAAGACTGTTTGAAACCCATCGGTCTTCAAGACCATTTGCATCTCCAAACCATTAAGACTCTAGTACCGTTGGTGACGAAGACCGTGTAGACGACAAAGACTATTTGGACATAGGGACGCCAAAGACCGTTTGATGACAATCGATCCTCAAGACCGTTTGGCGCGTAGACCGTTAGGTCCTCAAGACCGTGGGATGCACAGATCATTAAGCAGTGATCGGTCTCCAAACCATTTGGAGACCATCGATCCTCAAGACCGTTTGGGGACAATCGATCTCAAGACTGTTAGGAGCCTCTCGGTTTCCAAACCGTTCAAGCAGACCGTTTGGTCCAAATCGTGTGAAGAGCCCTCACGCCAAAAATGTGAGGACCTAACCAGTGCCTATAAATAGAGCCAAAAGGGTCCTCATTTAGGCATCGGATCAGGGACACCGATAGGCTACCTAAATGCAGGTTCGATTCCGATCATCCACCCCATTGCCACTTCACCTACTGCTCCTGCTGTGAGCAAGGAGGTCAAGACGAGAAAAGGTGGAGAAGAATATCTTCCCGATCTGTCTTGGTGGTTCTTCCTCCTCGTCTAGATCTGCTCCGACACGACATAGAAGACCGCATCATCTTCACCGAGCTGTGACTACCCTCTGCATCATGCTCACAATGAAACCTTCCCTCTCTCTTGTTCTTCTTATTTCTCACATCATGAGCGAGTAGTTTCTTTTCGCTGGGGTGCAGGGACTAGCCCCACTACCCATGCAAACATGTTCTCTTGTTAAACATTCCATGGATATGTATATAATTTTTCATTTCGTTGTTAATCATTAATGTTTGTAGATAGATTACCTGCATGCTTTTATCTTATTCTTCCCTATGTTGCGAGAACTTCTATATGTAGGGTTGAATGTTGATTAACAAGGTTGACTCCCAAACTAGAAATAGAATGGGATTCCTTGAGGTCGTAATTGTATGATCCGTGAGTGAACGAACCATCTAGCCTACGGTGATGCTTCTGTGGCCTAAACATCCCTCGGGGAGGGCCGCAACTTCAGTTGGATATCTGTATCTTCATTGTTAATCGTCGATATTTGGTTGTAGATTAATCGTCTGCTTGCTTGTCGATTAGCACAGTTGACTCCCTGACTAGAAATAGAAAGGGATTCCTTGAGGTGGTAAGTGCATGATCTGTGAGGGGACGAGCCATCTAGCCCACGGTGACGCTTCTGTGTACCTAAACATCCCTCAGAGAGGGCCACAGCTTCAGTTGGATATAAATATCTTCGGAACTGTAAGTGCATGATCCAGATGGTGACGAGACATCTGATGTCTAAGATGATGCTTATGCGAACCTAAACATCCCTCGAGGAGGGTTTGCAGAAGTTCTATTTAGATAGTTATATCTTGCCTGGATGTTTAATGTTTGGACGTGTTTGTATGTGTAGTGGTGGTGAAACCTGGGACCATCCCAGTGATTCCATATCATAAATCTAGATCAACTTTAATTTTGCTCTTTAACTTTCCTTCACTTAGTTTAATTAACCTCAACTCAACCAATCGTTTTAAATATTAGCCTTACTTGAGTTGGACTAGACCAACAACGATTCTTAAAAATGTTGTCCCTTGGGATTCGATCCTTAACTATACTACGATAAGACTCGTCCGCTTGCGGGTGATATTATTCCACAAGGTTTTGGTAAAAACTCTGGAATTTCAACCCTGTGTGAATTTGTTAGTGCGATAATAAACCTAATCAAACCACCCACTGCTTTACTTGTCCATTTCTCGGAATTTTATTTATACATTGTATTAGTCAATGTCAGTCACGCCGAATGTGAGCGATGTGGGTTTACATATACGATTATAAGTATTTTTGCGTTATTGTATAGCTATATAAAAGTAAGTTTTATAGATCAGCTATACGACTAGTCATGCTCTATGAGAGTGAATGTTGGGTGGTCAAGAAATAAAGTCACAACAAGTTAAACGTGGCTGAAATGCGTATGCTGAGATGGATGTGTTGGAAGATAAGAAAATATTGCTTGAGAAGTGATTATATCAGGAATAAAGTGGGAGTGATGAGCATTGAGGGCAAGTTGTGCGAGGGCCGACTCAGATGGTATGGACATGTGCAACACAGACCGAAAAATGCGCCTATACGAAGCAATGCTATTGAGTCAAGCACAATAAATAGAAGAAGAGGAAGGTGTGAATTAACATGGGATGAGTTTATAAAGAGAGATTTTGAATCTCTACATCTCAACCAGAATATGTCCCATGATAGATCTGAATGGGAACAAAGCATTCATATAGCCAACCGCAATATAGTTGGGGCTGAGACTTAGATTACGATGACGATGAGAATGATTGGTCATCACACAAGTATTGGACTATGAGATGATGATCGACAAGGAGCGATGCTTTTACTGATGCCATCATCGGTGGGAAAGTGAGACAACAAAAGAAAGATAAGAAACATGCGAAGATTAATAGCTTGATGATGATTTGCTCAACACGCAATCAAGGACGCAGGTCAAATTACATATGATGTGAACCGACATGCAGTAGTTATTAATTCAGGCAAGCCAAGTAGGGAGTGGTCGCAGTGGCAGAACCAAAGGGGGGCCAATAGGGGTCATGGTTCCCCTAAAAAAATTAAAAATATATTAAATATTAATATTTACATTTAACATGAATTTGTGTAACAGAAATAATTTGATAAAAGAACTCCTACGACACAGTCTTTTCACTTAATAGACAATTTATATTGCATAAAAAGATTTACATTGAAGAAGAGGATAGGCGCACGACAAGCTGCACCGCTAGTCCTTTTTGGATAGCAAATACAATCCTCTGAAATAGAACATCCATACACTTGGGAGCCATAACATTACTATTCATAACTTTTTGGACTCTTTTAAGAAGCTCCACAACTTCTGGTGCTAAGAATCCAAAAGTATCAAATCCAAAGGGAATAAAGGCATGTTGATTCTCAATACATGCTTTCTCATGCTTACCCACTTTGGCTGAAGCAGCTTTAAGGGCAGCATGTCCCACTGTAAAAGCTCCACTCCTCAATCCCACCATTGTAGAAACTCCTGTAAGGTCCACACATGCATGTTTCCCTCCTATCCACCCACAAATCAAGACATCAGCAGGCCTAAGTGTCGATCTTCCCTCTTGTGGATCAGTTAAAAAATTCACAGACGCCTCTTTCTTAGCAGCAATACCTGCACGTCTGAGTACATCAAAAAGAACATCTCTAACAAGATCATGTCTGTATTTAAAACCTGGAAGCTTTGCTTGAGCGTTTCGCTTGGCTGGTCTTCATACATCGCACCTAGTTTCGAATCCCTGTTACTACATGCTTTTTAGTAGTACAACTGTAATTTAAGAGAACAAGTAGATGACTAGTATAGTAGTATTCAACAACGTCACTTCTTGATTTGGCAGATGTGCCTTTTTTCATTCTGTCCGCTTGAGTTTGAATCAATGTTTACTCAACATTTTTAATTGTTAGTATTTAGAAACATTTAGTCCGGTAGTACACATCATAGTGATTGCTTGGTCTAATTTGTTTAGTGTGCTTAGTTTTGTTTCCAGATTTAATCATTGAACAACTCAGTTTTGTACATATAATAAAAAGTCTCAATTTATACATATTACATCAGACATCTTTTGAACTTAATATTTTCATAGACTTTGTATTAACTAATTGAAAAATGTAGTCATATTGTGGTAACAATCGTACTAATTGTTGATATGTTTTGGTCACAAGTAATTTTTTGTATTAAACAAAATGGAACACTGATTTTTTCTTTTGTAGTAGCTAATATTATAGTGTTCAAGGACTTATTTTCAAATTTTTTGTTTATTTTTGTTTAATCTTTTTTTTAATTTAATTAACACTTTTCTAAAAGCTAGCTTGTTAAAGTGTCGTTCCTATTTTCCTGTCTCATGACATGGGTCCATATTCTATTCTTTAAAAAAAACTTTAAAATAAAAAAGTAAAGTCAAAAACTTGCTATATATATCACCAATCAAAATCATAAAGACTAATTGATGTGTTGCTTCAGATGTGTATGGTAGCCTTTTTAAAATATATTCAAGAGAACGAATACATTAAAGAACAATTGATATTGCATTATGTTTTTTTCATACCACAATACTTGGTGAAATCCTCAAGTGAATAAGGTAAGAAACCAAGACCGCAATTGGCAATAAGCTTAGCATCAAATTGCAACATGAGCCAATGATAGATATTTTTGTACTCCCATTTACATAGGTAACAACATGGTGTAAATGTCCAAATGACAAACATTTCATGAATATAAATCTTGTATAACATCTTCAATTCATGATGCATTTCCAAAGGTTTAACATTTCTACAACCTAGGACAACTAACTAATCTTAAAATCTTTCTCTTCTAAGTATCCCAATAAGTAAGATATTAACATGGTTGTCAATAGTGAGCGCCAACCCATGTTGTCTACCTAATCATCTAAAAAGTTATTATGAAACTGATTATTATTTTGTCTTCTACAATTCAAGCATTCCTAATTCGTATCTTCGAGACTTATGTCTAAGGGAAATTAAAAGTGTTTTATTTAAAGGAGAACAATCTGACTCTAAGAACATTGAGCCACCTATAATGTTTTGGCATACCTAGATCCAAGTAAAATTTAATAGAAAAGCAAATACCAATTTTAAGTTAGATAGTTTTAACATGACATCTAGACATTTGATTGACGGTTCCAAATTTAAAATGGCATATCTTCTCATATGTCAATATAAAACTAACTTCTACTAATATGTTTTCACAAACATACATGAAGATTGAATGTAGTCTAATATGCTAACCTATCAAATTACATTAAGTATTTTTTCAAAAGTATTATATTTTGTAGAATTTTTGACATGATTGACATGTGTGATTTTTTTAATAAAATTTTAAAAAATGTTTTTAGATTGTTATATACCAGGAGCAAACAATAACAATTTTTTTCTCAGAATGTACTCAAGGAAATTAGGCAAATTACAATTGAACTAGTTAAGTTTATTACATTTATCATCTTTTTTTCATATTTAAAACATGAGCTATATTTTTGTATTAAGATTTATCATTGCAATTGAGAAAATATGGGGATGAAGACACATGCTCAAACTATTTAATAATAATACGTAAAATTTATTTAGAAGTTTGTTTTAATAAGGTTATAAAGCCTCATATTGAGAAAAATACATTTTCTGACAAAAAAATCTTGTAATAAAATCATTTGATTTTACTATATAAGTGAGCAAATTATCAAATACCGATAAAGTTACACATTTCCAACAACTACCCATATCATATTTTTATAAACTTACCAACTATCATAAAATCTCCCCCCCCCCAATGTTCAAAGTCTGGTTCCACCTCTGAGTGATCAGGCTCACTTGTCCTATGTCCAGGACATTATCCCAGCATATCAAGGATGTACCCTGTGATAAAACATCATATTAGCGACTAACATCGGTAATGGTACCTTGTGATAAATTATGGAATCTTTCTGAGAAGGAGTCACTTTGGGTGAAATGGATGCACTCTAAGCATTTAAAGAATTTTGAATCTATTTGGAAAGAACCCCCTTCATCTAACTATTCTTGGATGTGGAATTCGGTCATGAAAATTAGCTAGGGAGTTTGTCTGAGTCATGCTGAATTAATGATCAAGGATGGCTTTAGATATCAATTATGGTGAGATCCCTAGATCAATAAAAAAATGTTCCTTTCAGAGTGTGTGGAGTAATCGATGTGTTTGAAGTAGGGAAAATGTAAGTTCTATCTCCTTAGTTTTATTATTATTAACAACGAGTTGCATGCTCCTGTAAATACAAAACTTATTATCAGTTATAACGAGTCTTCCTATAAATATAAGACTTGCTCCTCCTTCTAACTTTCCTCATGACAATTATAAACCAAATGAAAGGTGGATATTATTACCTATATTCTAAAAGATAATATCAACCTGAGACCTTCGTGGAAGATGTTGTGATCTAAACATTAGAAGGTTCCTTGGTAGAATTCCATATGGAAGCAAGGGGTACCTGAAAAGTTCAAGTTGAATACATGGAAGATATTTTATGAATCTATCCTTGTTGTGGATTGTGTTTGTAAAAGTGGTTTTTGTTTGTCTTATTACTATGATCATGGAAAATATGATGGGGTCCATTCACCATATGTTCTTTGGACATAATCTCTCTTCTAAAATCTTGAAACTAGATCATAATGATGGTATTAACATCATTATTCATGATTGTACATTGAAGATCTTGGAGATCTAGAATAAAGGGGAACATGTATGTAGTAGTTTCTATACATGAAAGCTCACAAATATTCCCATTTTTAAGAGGTACAACCTGAAATACTTCTATTCTTTGGAATAACATTCTTATTAACTACACTCCTATCTTGTCTAGCTCCTAAAGATATCTTTATCTGCTCTTTACTTTAAGTTCCCTTATATAGGTTGTTCTTTGCTTACAGTCCATGTAAGTACCCAAAGTTGATCATCGAGCGGTGTTGTATTCCCCTTGAACTTTAATTAGTTCCATTTCTAAAGGTGGCAACATGGTTGGGTGATGCGATGATTTTGAGTCGCATTTATAGACCTGTTTTATATGTGTTTTATGCTTTAATTAGTCATTTCTATGGTTAATATCGCATAATTCATCCAATTTGGTCTTTGTTGCTATTTTATGTCAAATTCCCATTATTTCATCATTTTGAGCATTAATTGTCAAATTATTATTATTTGTGTGAATTGATGTGATCTTGTCTTTGAATTCCAGGACAAACGAGTATTTGCTTCCGTCGATACCATCGACATGGTCACAGGTTGCCAGCCGAAAGAAGCAGGAAAAAGTCGATACTATCGACTTTGATGTCGATGGTATCGAGTCACCTTCAGGTTGTTGGCGAAGAAGCAGTCGATAGTATCGACACCAAGTCGATACCATCGACACATGGAGGCTACAACGTCGCAAAATGACAAAACCGACACCAAAAGGAAGTCGATACCATCGACCCGAGTCAATGGTATTGAGATGATGTCGGGCGCGACAAAGAAAGGGTTTGCAGCCAGCTGCTACTATAGCGGGTCGATACCATCGACTCGCGTCGATGGTATCGACGTCGTAGGATATGAGTTTGCTTTCTGATGATCTCAATCGGACGGATGGAGTTAATTAGCGACCTAATTAGGGACATATACCTAATGACGGCCGCCCAGAAAGAGGGAGATCGGATTAGCCATTGCACAAGTGCCGAGGAGCGAGAGAAAGGAGAACGGCGGCCAAAAGTTCATACCAGTCGATGTGGGCGCTTCCGAAGATAGATTTCACCACCAAGAGGTGGGAAAGCACGTGTTCTAAGCAAAGGATCACTCGGTTCTTCTCTGTTCAGGGGTTTTCCCTTTCTATTCACGTTTTTCATATGATTTCCCCTATTTCTACCATGTACTTGTGTGAGATGAACATGCGGGGCTAATCCTCTCCATTTTTAATGACCGGGAGTAGCCCAGGAATTCATTGTATGACAGTTTTATAATAGTAATTCATATTTTCTCTCTTAAATCTGTGGTATAGCTTTGTTTTCTCCATATATTGTTATGCTTGATCACCATAATAATAATCTAATGCCCTTAATCACTTTGACAGAAGGATTAACGGCTGAAAAGAGACGAAACCTACATTAATCGATAAATCCCTTGAACAAGGTGGTGTAAAATTAATGGTGGATACTGAGAGATCATTCATAATGCACTTAGTTTAGGGAATAGGTTACTACGACGGTGGAACCGACCTAAACCTAAGTAGTGAATTGCACCACGACAGTGGGCAATTCTGGTTTCAGGCCACTACCCAGAAAGAGAGATAAAATTGAGTAGCTATATAGAATTTAATACCATGAAAACCCACGGTGAAACCGCAATCCTAAAGATACCCTTTTGAATTGATTAAATTAACATTTAATTGATCGTTTGTTTTGTTTTTGTTTTTATTTTCTTTTAATTTTGACAACAACCCCAATTTGTTAATCGGCTTAGCTGATCGCAACTAGTTAGTAGGAGTCACCAACAATTCTGAGTATCCCTGTGTTCGACTCGGGCCTCACAAAGGCCTGTATTACTTCGACGTGTTCACTTGTGTTTATACACACAATAAAATTGCGTCAAGTTTTTGGCGCCGTTGCCGGGGATACGGCGAATTGTTGGCACTTCGAGTGCTACGAGTGGCCACTCTAGGCCACATTTGTTTTTATTTTTGAAACAACTTCAATTATTTCTAAATTTTTCAATAATTATTATATTTTTCAAAGCACTGTATTGCACTAAATTTTCCTATTTCAGGTACGTTGCATGGTGCAGACGCGCAGTACTGACTACGTAGAATGCGCACCCGAAGTTCCATTTCCGGGACCTGAAGACGAGGATTATCAAGAGCAAGAGCCACAAGAAGAGGAAGATTCTGAATCCAAATCCGAACATGAAGAGATGGCTGAAGAATCAACGATATGGGCGAAGATCAAAGCTTCTTCCGCATCTGCCTCTAAAGGGCCGATAAAGAAGCAAGCAATCAATATACCAACGTACAAGATTGATCTAGCTCTTATTAATTTGGTTAAGTCCAATGCTTTCCACAGGTTGAAAAATGAGGATCCCGTTGCACACCTGAGTCAATTCGTGGAGAACTGCGATATGGTGAAAATTGATCGATTTCCACAGACTGCACTTTATTTGAAGCTCTTCCCGAGCTCGCTAACGGGAATTGCACGAGAATGGCTACACAACCTAGATGACGAATTCGTGGAGTCTTGGGACCATATGGTGGAGGTCTTCTTTGAGAGGTTCTTCCCTCCTGAGAAGACTAACGACATGATCCGGAAGATTCATAATTTCACCCAACAGGCTGGTGAAACATATTCTGAGACCTGGGAGCGATTTCAGGTTATGTTGAGGAGGTGTCCGCATCACGGGCTGGACAAGGAAACACAGGTGAAAATCTTCTATTTTTCTCTCTCCGAGCATGATAGGAGTAATCTTGATTCAGCTGGATCCGGATTCTTTCTGAATAATATAGATACCAGATGTTGGGAGATATTAAAGAACATGGCTAGGAAACAGTCATGGGGTGACAGAGGTGTCGTGGAGCAGGTCAGAGCTGCTGGCGAATCCAGAGTAGTTAAGGAGCTGAATGATAAGTTAGATCTCCTAGCCAAGAAGTTGCTATCTAAGGAAGATGCATATGAGGATGAGGAAGCCCAAGTGAAATTCATGCAACAACATGGTTACAGAAACAATGACTACGCATGGAGGAAGGATAAAAAATTCTCATGGAAGGATCCAAATAACTTTCTGCAAGATCCGGATGCCAAGCCACAGCCTAGAGCTGAGGATAAGAACACCGAACTACTGAGTCAAATGGTACAGCAGAACCAGGAGATGATGGCCATGTTTGGTAAGCAATTGCAATCTCAAGGTGATATTCTGACCAAGTTTGGACACACGTTGCAAAGCCATGGAGCACAAATGCGGGCATTAGAAACCACCGTGGCACAGATTTATAGTGAAGTGGCGGCCATCAAGCACACCAATCAACAGAAACCGGCCGAGAATGAAAATGTGGCCCAAGCACACCATCAGGTCAAGTATATTTCTGTGGTAAGCAATGAGGAGGAATCTCAGGTGCAAGAAGCTAAAGAAGAAAGAAAAATGACTTTTAATACGCATGCAACACCGGTGATACCGTATCCACGCACTTACTATGGACTGCCGGACGGAAACCCATTCTTCAGAATATCACAACGAGTTATGAATATTGCATCTCCATCTAGGCAAGAAGAACAATTGAAGGTTGTTTGTGCACGTGTGGAAACATCGAATGCGAGAGACGAACCACAACAAGCTATTTCTATTGATGATGTCTCGCCAAAACCCACGTCAGAGGGAGTGATTGAAGCAAGCTTAGGGGAGTTGACCCCGAAAAGCTCATATGTGCCACCTCACAGGCGTGTTGATGCAGCAGATGTTTCAAAACTGAACAATACTAAGTCAAAGAAAGAGCATCCTCATTTTAGGAAATTCTTGGAAATATTCTGAAAACTCCACATCAATATTCCATTAGTGGAGATGATCGAGAAGGTGCCCGCCTATGGGAGGTTCATCAAGGAAATCATCAATAAGAAGAGGCGGATAAAAGACAATGATATTTTTCGGATGAATGAGACGGTGAGCTCTATGATTCACGGGAGTTCGCCAAAGAAGAGAAAAGACCCAGGGGGCTTATACATTCCTTTCTCAATAGGTGATCGACATTTTCCTAAAGCGCAATGTGATTCCGGCGCCAGCATAAATCTCATGCCTCTAGCGACATTTCATAAGCTTGGGTTAAAAGAAATCAAGAAGTTGGCCGCAAAAATTGAATTGGTGGATGGGTCTTTAGTGAGACCATATGGAGTATGTGAAGATGTTCTCGTCAAAGTGGATTGATTTATATTCCCGGTGGATTTTGTTGTCATGGATATGCCACCGCTCCAAAGCTGTGAAATTCTTCTAAGAAGACCTTTTCAAGCAACGGCGGATGTCGTGACTGCCTTAGGGAGAGGTACATTGTCCTTGGGAATTGGAGGAGATCGAGTTGAATTCAAATTACCGCACGATCCTCTAAGCACATGCCCCAAAGTGCCAAGATGATGAGCTTCAAGTCATCTAGCCTAAGACGTTAAATAAGGGCGCTTGTTGGGAGGCAACCCAACCATCGGTACAGTAGGATAGTTTGTTTACATTCGTAGTTTAATTTGTTTTTACTTAGTTTGTAGTATAAAAAAGATACCGTGATCGGTTTGTTTGATGTGCAGGCTGAGGCAGAGTCGATACCATCGACACACTGGTCGATGGTATCGACCGGGTTATAGGTTGATAACTGCAGATTTTGCTCTGCGTCGATACCATCGACGGCCTCGTCGATGGTATCGACCTACCTACAGGCAGGTCACGAAGAAAAAGTCGATGATATCGACACGGGTGTCGATACCATCGAGATCTCTGGAGATTTATAGACAAAATCGACTCAGGAAAGTTGATACCATCGACGTCCATGTCGATGGTATCGACACAGCTACAGGTTGAGACTCAAAGTGGTGGTGTTGCAACAAAGACAAGTCGATACCATCGACCCATGTCGATAGTATCGACACTCCACATCACCGATCCGCGCAAAGAAATCGACGGCGATCGTGGCTTCCACGTCATCGATCCGGGTGCAGTGTCGATACCATCGACCCATGTCTATGGTATTGACACGTCAACGATCCGGGTTTCAAGATCCAGCCATCGACGACCATCGATACTTGCGAGGGAGGCGGATAGCATCGACAGGTGTCGATACCATCGACTCGCGTCGATGGTATCGACGGACCAGCAGTGGCGCCGGCCAAGTCTATATAAGGAGATTCATGACGTCATTTAACATCACACCTTCAGAGCTCTCTTCTTCCTTTGCGCCGAGCACTCCCCCGAGCCATCCAAGCCCGAAGAACAGCAGCACCGAGCGACGATCTTCACTGAGCGGAGATTCAATTCTCCATCTTCACCGAGCTCTTCTTCTAATCCTTTTCTCGTCGCAACAATGGTGCATACAACCGGAGCTTCTTCCTCGCGCGCTCATATGATTGACATCCCCGAGTTCGTGCCACCACCGCCATCATCGGTCGCACGTCCTCGACTTGTCCACCCATCTGCGGATGTGAAGAAGGTTTACGAAGAAATCCTGAAGCGCAAGATCGAGCCCACCCGTTACGTGGATCCGGAGATGATCAATGATCTTGGCTTCAAGGCAAATCTGGATTACGTACTGAAGGGGCAGGCCCACCAAACGGGTCGTGGACACGATGAGCTTGAGTACCATGAAGACGGCCAACCATTTTTTGGCGAGTGGCCAACGTACAAAGAGCTGGTGGCGGAATTCATGGCGTCACTGGACGCCTGTGTTGTGCCCAATGAGATATCAGCAAGCGACCGCGAGTGGGAAAAGGGCAGGGTGTCTTTTCGGCTGTACAACCGCGACTACACCATCACCCTTGAGCAGTTCAACGACATCTTCAACTGGAATCACTCGCGGTATGACTACAGGCGGCCGGATAACCGCACCAACTACGACGCTCTCTTCTCCGAGTTGGTGACGGTGCCACAAGGGAAGTCGGTTAGCTACCACAATGCTGCGGTAGCCGACTTCGAGCACCCATTTGTCCGGGTATTGCACCGGATGTTGAGCTCCACCTTGTTTGCTCGTGGCGACCTAGCCCTTAGCAAGTTTCAGGAGCCTGACCTTTTCTTTCTCTACAAGCTCCTGACGCAACAAGAGTGCAACTGGGGCGCCTTCTTTCTGCAACGAGTTTTGGCGGTGAAGCGGAGTATGAGGAAAGCGCCGATTCACTTCGGCAGGCTAATCACCAAGCTGGCTTCATACCTTGGCTTGAATTTCCAGACCCTCACTCCTCTATCTACTAAGAGCAAGGTGAACTTGTAACATTTACACCGGTCCAATCTCATTCTTCTCCGAGATGGTGTGGCGTTCGCACACTGCCACGTAAATCAAGCATATCAGGAGTGTTCTCTACCCGATCATGTCTTCAACATCGACGGCGGACAGCATTTTCGGTGGCCAATCATAGCCATCGATTCCGATGAAGAAGAGGGCGGCAACAACGGTGGCGACGACGACGAGGCGGCGGAAGTGGAGGAAGAGGCGTTCACACCTCTTTGATCACGAGTGGCACCCCGGAAGCGCCTTAGGATGCATCCGGGTGCATCTTCATCTTCTCCGCATCGGCCTCCACCACCGCCCTCGCAGACCAGCGAGGATGCCTATTCCATGCAAGGCATGTACAATATGTTGCAAGACATCCAGCAGACGCAGCATAGCCACACAACTGCATATGCCGGTATTCAAGACACCACCAACCGGCTCTATGTCAACCAGCAGGCGATCTTCGAGAATGAGCGCCTTCTTTTTGCAAATTAGGAGAACATCCATGATCGGCTGCATAGGATGGAGTAGCAGCAGCTGTTTTATGATCATTACTGGAGACAAAATTACTTTGGGGGGTGCCCACAACCTCCTCCACTGCCCCAGTATGATCCGACCTTTCAGGGGCAATACCCGTCTTGGGACCCCATGGCGCCGCAATACCCGCCTCCACCACCAGAAGAGTGATCTGGTATCCCTGTTCCAATCTTTAAGTTTGTTTTTGACTATGAGGCCATAGTCGAATTCAAGCTTAGGGGGGTAGTTGGAACAGCTCTATCTTTTATTGTTTTCAGTTTTTAGCGTTATTGCTTTTGTTCTCTTGTTATTTGTTTCTTGCAATTTTAGTTTTGTAGGATCCACATGCTATCTAGTGTAATTGTGGATGTCATAAAAGTGTGTCATCTGGTTGACTAGTGCATGGGAAATTTAAGGGAAATTTGAAAATTTTTGTGTCTTTGGATAGATTGTTTTGTTTTGACCTTGGGCACACATCCTACGAAAATGATTGGTTATGTCAACTTTAAAACAACATTTCATACCTGTACTCCTAATGATTCATGAAAGTGGACGGAAATGGTTGTTTGAGCCTAACTTAACCAAATGGTAATGATACCTTAATTGGATGTAAGAGAGAGAACCCTCTAAACTACTACACAGGTCAGTAAGGAGGGACGCATAATATCTTTCTAAGGTTCAGTCATCTAGTCTTGTGATCGTTCCACTTCATTTTTTCTATAATCCACCTATGAATTGGAAGTAAAGTGCAGTTTTAATTCCTTTTGTGTGCATAGCATTCAGATAGGACTTGCATTGGTATTTTCCATATGTTTGCAGAAAAAAATATATATAGTGATTCATGCACATTACCTTTAGGTGCATGCCATATAGTTGCATTCATGATCTTCATGCATAAAGTATATCATGTATCTCAATTTTTCCCCAATGGTGAATTAATTGTTACATACCTTCTAAATAGTGCAAAAATTTCTGAGTATGAAGAAAATAGCCCAATAAAAGTATCTTTAAGCAATTATGGATATGTGGGATGGAAAAAAATTGGAAAATCTGCAATAGAAAAGAAAAAAAAAAGAATTTAGAAGAAAGTGAAATAAGAAGGAGAAAGGAACGTAATATCACTTGCATTTAAGGATAATTGAGTACATGATGTAGCTTGACTAGATATCCATCTCATTTTGAGATGGATGGTTAGTACATGCATCATTCCACCCAAGTTTAGGCATTAGGGCATTTGTAATGTGCATTTGCATCATATAGGACATTTTTGTTTTATGCAGGTTGAAACTGTACAATACTTCCACTTTCTTCCATGAGCCACCCATTTTCATCCACCCGTTGCTCGGATTGGTAGGCCACCGTGAATTTTCTCCTCACTAATGAATATCAGGAGAACTGCTTCCATGTAGATGGTAGTTAGGGCGAGCAACGTAGTATAGGCGATCACAGGATGCAACAAGTGTGAACCGGCGAATCTTATTATGTTAACTGCCTTATGTGATAGTGTTCATTGGTTTGGAGGTCAATTTCTTTTATTGATGATTACTGTTGCCTTTAGGGTAATTACCGTTCTGTGGTTAGAGAAGGACGGTTTGTGAATGTTCAATGGGAGTCATATGGGATGTTGGGTTGGCGTGTTGTTTTTCATTTGACATTTGCAATTCTATTCTAAGGATTAGTTGCTCGAGGGCGAGCAATGTTCAAGCTTAGGGGAGTTTGATGCGATGGTTTTGAGTCGCATTTATAGACCTGTTTTATATGTGTTTTATGCTTTAATTAGTCATTTCTATGGTTAATATCACATAATTCATCCAATTTGGTCTTTGTTGCTATTTTATGTCAAATTCCCTTTATTTCATCATTTTGAGCATTAATTGTCAAATTATTATTATTTGTGTGAATTGATGTGATCTTGTCTTTGAATTTCAGGACAAACGAGTATTTGCTTCCGTCGATACCATCGACAGAAATCGATACCATCGACATGGTCACAGGTTGCCAGCCGAAAGAAGCAGGAAAAAGTCGATACTATCAACTTTGATGTCGATGGTATCGAGTCACCTTCAGGTTGTTGGCGAAGAAGCAGTCGATAGTATCGACACCAAGTCGATACCATCGACACATGGAGGCTACAGCGTCGCAAAATGACAAAACCGATGCCAAAAGGAAGTCCATACCATCGACCCGAGTCGATGGTATCGAGATGATGTCGGGCGTGACAAAGAAAGGGTTTGCAGCCAGCCGCTACTGTAGCGGGTCGATACCATCGACTCGCGTCGATGGTATCGACGCCGTAGGATATGAGTTTGCTTTCTAATGATCTCAATCGGACGGCTGGAGTTAATTAGCGACCTAATTAGGGACAAATACCTAATGACGGCCGCCCAGAAAGAGGGAGATCAGATTAGCCATTGCACAAGTGTCGAGGAGCGAGAGAAAGGAGAACGGAGGCCAGAAGTTCATACCAATCGATCTGGGCGCTGCCGAAGACAGATTTCACCACCGAGAGGCGGGAAAGCACGTGTTCTAAGCAAAGGATCACTCGGTTCTTCTCCGTTCAGGGGTTTTCCCTTTCTATTCACGTTTTTCATATGATTTCCCCTATTTCTACCATGTACTTGTGTGAGATGAACATGCGGGGCTAATCCCCTCCATTTTTAGGACCGGGAGTAGCCCGGGAATTCATTGTATGACAGTTTTATAATAGTAATTCATATTTTCTCTCTTAAATCTGTGGTATAGCTTCGTTTTCTCCATATATTGTTATGCTTGATCACCATAATAATAATCTAATGCCCTTAATCACTTCGACAGAAGGATTAACGGCTGAAAAGAGACGAAACCTACATTAATCGATAAATCCCTTGAACAAGGTGGTGTAAAATTAATGGTGGATACTGAGAGATTATTCGTAATGCACTTAGTTTAGGGAATAGGTTAGTACGACGGTGGAACCGACCTAAACCTAAGTAGTGAATTGCACCACGACAGTAGGCAATTCTGTTTTCAGGCCACTACCTAGAAAGAGAGATAAAATTGAGTAGCTATATAGAATTTAATACAATGAAAACCTGCGGTGAAACCGCAATCCTAAAGATACCCTTTTGAATTGATTAAATTAACATTTAATCGATCGTTTGTTTCGTTTTTGTTTTTATTTTCTTTTAATTTTGACAACAACCCCAATTTGTTAGTCGGCTTAGCTGATCGCGACTAGTTAGTAGGAGTCACCAACAATTCCGAGTATCCCTGTGTTCGACTCGGGCCTCACAAAGGACTGTATTACTTCGACGCGTTCACTTGCGTTTATACACACAATAAAATTGCTTCATTGGGTGATAAAAAACCAAGTGCACACTCGTGGGTTCTATCAACAATAAATCATCCCACCTATTACCGTTTATTGTTCATAGATCATGTAGATATACAAGAACTAGTGACCAAGCCATGTTCAAAAGAGTAATAATTTTTGCATAAGAAAAAAATATTACCTAAACGTTGACCAATTACATTATATTGGGCAGGGAGGATAATTGAGATGAGAATAAGACAAAGCCTATCTACAATTGATACAATATATTTTTCAACTAGTAACTATATTAGGTTAATAATGTGTGGAAATCAATTTATGTATAAAAATACATGGCGCAAAGTGACCATGATATCCTTACAAGATTAATAGATAAATATTGCACTACAATTTTCATGTTCTACTATTTGTATTTATCAATTATCAAATCAAGATGCTTATAATATCAGCTCATAATCTTCTAACTTGGATCAAACCCCTTCTAATAATTGATTTGTTAATCCTAATTTCTTATCCAACCCTTATATGAAGATTATGTTTTAAAAATAATATGTGCAAGTAAATGAAAAATTTCAAAGTATAAACCCATCTGATACATCCACAAACTTCAAAACATTATGTATTTTTTTAGAGAAGTCAGTGGGCTCTTTTATTTAACCCGCCCTCCTCTTACAGGCATAAAACTCGGTTTTAAAACGTTGTCAGTTATGAAATGAAACTTGGTAGGACTCCTACCATTACATTAGGGGAAGGGGATAGGATGACCCATAGGGTCAAAAGAAGGGTCTGTATAGGTACGTCCATCCTTATGGTTTTTTAGGTGGTGTTTGGATAAAGCATCTACCAGCATATTGTGCTCTCTAGGGTGATTAATAATCTATAGATCTAGGTTTTTGTTGCATATATGCTGAATGGATAGAGTCCACAAGATGAAAGCTGGGAATTTGTATGGGGGACCATCAATAGCTTTAATAACTTTGGCACTGTTAGTGGTTAACAAAGAAGGTCCTTTTATGGCTTCTATATAAACTCTGAGAGCTAACTCTATTGCCCTTATTTCAGCTTCTGTTATAGATTCAACTTGGATATAGGTGGTCGATCCTCCAATCCACAAGCCATTCTCATCCAAGGTTGTCACAGTGATAACTTCTTCCTTACCTTTAATAGCGGCATCTGCATATACTGTCTTGTGTTCTTTAGTTTCATATGTTGCATCGTTGTCATCTACACTATATTGAGTCTGGATGCTCTTCTGTTTTCCTTTTGTAATGTTGGTGTAGAGGTTGTCAATCTAAATCAGTTGCTTTGCAGTACTAACGTGAATGCCATCAAACACTACACTATTCCTAGCTTTCTAAATGGTCCAGCATGTTGCAACAAATCGAATGTTGTATGGTTCCTTTCCTTACAGGTGATTCATAAGCCACTGTTGTACATATGTAATGGGCATATTTACATTGTTGTTAAAGTTCATCTTGAACCAAATTTCCCTTTCATGAGGACAGAACCAGAGGGCGTGGAGGGTGTCTTCCTCATGCACCTCACATCTAGGGCAAATGGCATTGTCAGTAAACATCCTTTGCTTATGTCTTCCATTAGTCATAATAGCTTCATGAGCTACTGGCCAGATAAAAACCTTGATCTTGCTGGGA
The DNA here is from genome assembly GCA_963693085.1 of Alisma plantago-aquatica. Classification (NCBI taxonomy): domain Eukaryota; kingdom Viridiplantae; phylum Streptophyta; class Magnoliopsida; order Alismatales; family Alismataceae; genus Alisma; species Alisma plantago-aquatica. The sequence goes on from OY856410.1 coordinate 648,085,638, forward strand.
ATCTGTAGCTTCCAAATAGTATGACAATGCTTGTTGATAGGATACTGGATGTCAGTGTGGATGTGCTCATAATTAGATGATGTAGTATAGTATCCACTCTCGTCATGCAGTCAGCTCCATGTATCATCGCCTTTGTTCCCAACTGGGACCGAAAGGTTGATAATACGATCAACTCAGTCGTCCAACAGGTACTTCAGAAGGAAATCGTTGTCCCAGTTGCCATCAAGGTTACTTAGGCAGTCAACTAAGAGGTTGAGGAATTGATTACAGATAGGCTGGGAATAGTGAGATTGCAGGACTCCATATCCTGGAAGCCAGTAGTCTATCCACACTGAAGTAGATTCATCATTATTAATCATTTTGATGCAATTATCTTTGACAAAGCTCAGTCCTGACTGAATACTTCTCTAGAACTTTGTTTCTCGTCTACGAGATTGTCTGCTGAAGCTCCTATAATTTTGGTTCAGTCCCTTGACCCAAAGGTTATTTTTGTTGTTTAGAAATTTCCATGAGTTTTTCCAGATGAGAGCTTTATTCCAATCCGCCAAGGATTTGATTCCCATGCCCCCATTGTCAGTACTGGTACAAACTTTGTCCCAAGCAACCAAGGATATTGGGTTCGAACCTTGATTTCTCCCCCAAATGAATTTTCGGATAATCCTATCAAGTTTGGAGCAAATTGAAATTGGAATTGTAGCCATTTTCATGACATAAGTTGGAAGAGAAGTAAGTATTGATTTATCCAGACATGTTCTCCCTACTAAGGAGAGTGTCTTTTTAGACCAACCATTAATCCTTTCATTTATGTTATTTACAAGAAAAGAGTAAGTCTGCTTATTAACTCTTTTATGTAGAAGAGGGACACCAAAGTATTTTCCGAGATCATCAGTTTCCATTATCCCACTAGCTCTACAGATTTCCAACCTGGTGGTTCTATTGACAGAGAAAGCAAAAAAGATTTTTGATTTCTCAATGGAAATCTTTTATCCCAATGCTTCTTCAAATCTTTTAAATCATTGGTTGATGATGGAAATTTGATCTAGGGATGCTTTGGCAAAGATGACGATGTCATCAACAAAACTTATATGTGATATATGTAGACCTTGTTGGGATAGCTTGATAGGGTTCCGTTTCTTGGCTTCAAAAAATTGATTGATAAGTTGAGTCAGCCTTTCCATGCAGAGGATGAACAGATAAGGAGATAAGGGGTCTCCTTACCAGAGACCCCTAGACGTCTTGAAGGCAGGGAGAGGCTCTCCATTGAAAATGATCTTTGTGCTGCCTGTGAATAGGGAATTGAGAATGTAGGCTTTGATGTTGGAAGGCCAACTCATTTGATCGAGAGTGTGCTCAATGAACTTCCAAGACATCTGGTCATAAGCCTTCAAGAGATCAACCTTTATAGCCATGTAGGGAGCAATGGATTTGCACCTGAGGTTATGAATTATCTCTTGAACAATAATGATGTTGTCTGTTATACATCGTCCAGTTATGAAGTTGGATTGCTCACATGATACCCACTGAGGGATATGTTTTTTAACTCTACCAACAATGATTTTGGAGGCTAGTTTAAGACATACATTGTTTAGGGTAATGGGTCTAAGTTGGTTGCATCTTGTTGGGTGCTTCACTTTAGGAATAAGAACTATGTTTGCATCGACTATGTTATCCGGAATATCATTTCCATTGAGCATATATCTGATATATAGAAGGATTGAATTCCTGAGTTGTTTCCAGTTAGCCTTGATGAATTTCATGTCTATTCCATCAGGGCCTGCAGCTTTGAAAGGGTCAGCTGCCTTAAGTATTTGCCAAACTTCGTTTTCAGTAGCTGCAGCACCGAGAAGTCTCAGCTGACTCGGCTGTAGATGTTTAAACTTTGTCGGGATGTTATTTAGTGCTGTTGTAGTAGGGGGATGATCTTCAATAAACATTTCTATAAAATGGTTGGTATCTAATGTTTTGATGTCACACTCATTAGTCACCCATGCACCTTGATTGTTCTGTAAGGTTTTGATATTATTAGTTCTTCTCCTGTTATTAACGTAGGTATGATAGAATCTCATGTTGTTGTTCCCCTCTATAAGCCAACTGAGGTGACTTTTTTGCTTCCAGTCTTCCTCTTCTCTTGCTAGCAAACTTTCCAGCTGGCCTTCAAGGTTCAGGCAGTCACGATCCATATTCTCATTATAGTTTATTTCCAGCTTGTGTTGCAGATGGGTTATTTTGGAGATGAGCTTTTGTTTGGTTATTCTATGGATGTGTCTAGTGTTAGTATCCCACTTATCTATGTGGCCTTTTTCTTGTTGAAGAGCAGTATGAAATTGTGCATTTGGATTCCAATGGAGTTCTAGGAAGTTGTAGAAATTCGGGTCTTGATTCTAAGATGCTCGAGTTTTGGACCTTACTGGTTGTATCAGGACAGAAGATTTAAGCATGGCTATTGGGTTATGGTCTGAGCCAAACCTAGTTAAGTTCTCACAGGTGAACGTGGGATACTTTTGTATCCACTCCCTATTGTCAAGTGCTCTGTCAATTCTATCATGGAGGAGCCCCTTCTTATAAGTAAACGCATAGCCTGAGCTACCTAGATTGGTGAGGCCGACTTGAATGATGGAATTGTTGAACCGTGCAACTTCTGAAACATTGAATTTGTTACTGCCCAATTTATCATCTGGGTTAAGCATGCAATTAAAATCCCCCAGGGTAATTAATGGCATGGTGATGGAATGATTCATCCGTATAAAGTGTCCCTAGAGAATAGGTCTTCCACTGGGTCTAGGTGAAGCGTAGACGAAGGTGTAATATGTGTTGCTATCTATACAACAGTGAATGAACTATTTGTGTCTTTGACGAACTTGTCCATCACACTCCTCTTCATTGTAGAGGATCCAAATCCCCCCTGAGAAGCCATTGGCTTCTACTCGATGCGAACTAGAGAAACCAATGTCATTGATGGCGTTTTACACCTCTTTACCAGAGATACGAGGTTCGCAGAAGGTCGCTAGTTTGATTTTATGCTTGCCCATGAGGTATTTGAGGAATTTCCTGGCTTTCTTCTTTCCAGCTCCTCTAATATTCCAGGCTATGTTATCAATCATAACAAACTTGGTTTATTTGGAGGAAGAGGCACCTCCCTCGCTAGTTTCAGAACTCCTTCTCGTTCTATTCCTTGTAACATAAGAACTATGTGGGCTACCCATACCCAGTTGGTTCTCCTTTTCTTTTGCTTTCCTCCCCGAGATGGCTGGCTTCTTTACCCCTTCATTGTCTTTGCCACCTTCTATGCTTTCTTCAGCTTCTGTATTAATTCTAGTGGAACTTGTATTTTTTACACATTGACAATGTTAGGTCTGCCAATGATAACTTCATTTCCCACAGGTGTGACCACTGTAAGAGTGGGGTCCAAAATGGTTTGGGTTGATCCTTCTTGCCTAGTTTGGCCTTCGTCATTTGCAGTTGGAACCTCAGTGTTATTCTTAGATGAAACATCTTTATCATCATTCCTTCTTTGTTTCTTTCTCCAAATTTTTGGTTTGCGAGGTTCCTCATGGCTAGTTGGTTCTGGACGATCATCTTCTCTTTCCTCAGTAGCAATGGTGACTTCTTCATCATCCTCTTCTAGGGCTTGGAATCTATTCACCGGGCCCTTGGTTTGGCTCTTCTTTGGGTTTTCTTTATTACGTTATGGCCTTTGAGTAATGACATTCTTCCCATAATAGACTTGACATTTCTCTTCCTCCTCCATCCACCGGACTGCTGCATCGTCCTCAGATGGCTCTGTATTAGGTTCTGTGGGCTCATTATCAGATCCCTTGCAGTCAACCACCACATGTCCCAACTTTCCGCATTTGAGACACATGGTCGACAGTGATTCATATTCAATCTTATATTCACGGCCATTGATAAGAATTGTCGGGTAGATAGGCTTGGACATTTGAATTTCTAAATCCAGCCTCGCGAACCTACTTCTAGTGCTATTAGTGGAGTGTTCGTCTACTTTCACGAGTCTCGCGACTGCTTCACCTATTCTCTGGAACATTTCTTGATTGTAATAATGGATTGGGAGTCTAATGACTCGCATCCATGTTACCAGATGACTGGGGAGTCCCTTGGAGGGTTCGAAGTACCCATCCCAAGGCCAAACTATTAGGCAGCTACCAAACAAGGTCCACAGCCCCTTTGTTAGGGCATTTTCTTGATTAGTTCTGCTATAAAATTGCACGACATAGTGTTGTTCAGTAAGCTCATAGAGTTCAAAGAGGCCCGCCGGTTTCCATAGCATCTTTAATCTTTCAGCCATGGTTAAAAATCCCACATGTCTGTCGATAAGTTTAACAATGACCACGTATTTGAAAGGCTGGCTCATGGTTTCTTCTGTTTCAGGGGCCACATATATTTCAGGGAATCCCCTCTCATGGACTAGTTCAATATCTTTAGGGTTGACGATCTCTTCCGGTTCATCATCAATGAAGAACAGGTCTATTTCTCCTCCGCCGTCATTGCCAGTTACGGTCTGTTTGAACGATTTTTCTGTGGCGGTTGGTGCGGCCTATGGTGGGATGGGGTTCCCATCTGTGGGTATGTTCTGGTCCACCTGCATGTGGTTGGCGTCGTCCGTCTGCTCAATAGGGTTGCCCCCTCTCATCCCCTTGTACATAAGGCTAATGCCCACCTTCTACAATTTCACTTGATTCATCGATCTGTCTAGGTTTGGGACTGGTACATATCTAGGATCTTTATTTTGTGTTCCCCCACGATCATCTTCTAGGGTTCCACGCAATTCTCCTATTGTGGCGCCGCCCCCCGTACTCCCATCGCAAGAAGCCATCATACTATATCTCGGAATCCATTATGTATTTTCTATAATGAAGTACAAATCAAATTCTTTAAGTATATGTAATTGGAAATTTCTAGAGTTATAAGTGACTTCCACAATGCTTGTCCATTTGTAAACATAGACAATTAGTTGGGCTTCACTAAAATGATAAATTTCATCCAACTTATTTATATATTCTTATAATTGAAATTTTAAAAACAATATAGTTAAATGCAAGATATTTGTGGTTGGGGAGTGGCTTTCATTATTATAAAACCTACAATTATATATTAATGTACTAGATTTTGGTATGTTTATATGATAACCACACAATACGTATAGAAATTCAATAACAATATTGATGATTTAGCAGTCACAATATGTTAAAAGCCTCATTTGTAAAAAGGATCCCTTCTACTTATGGGATTTACCAACAGTCAACTTTAAATTGGGTTGAAAGTTCCTTCTTATACTATAGACATGTTTGATCCACATCAACAATAACATATTATATTTTAAATATAAGATATTTGTGGCTAGAAAGTGGATTTCAATATTATAAAACCTTCAACGATTTATGGGTTAAAAGTTTCTTATAGTACAATGGTCACTTTTTATATGCATTAATTATATATACTACATTTTCAATTATTATTTATTATATTACTCAACCACACATTGGTATATATTAAAATCACTCTTATGCAATATGGTGCATGAATATCCTTGAGTTCATTTAACATTGAGTGATGTAAAAACCCTACAACATTTTGATTAGTACTATCTACTTCATGGATTGCAATACTCAAAACAAAGTTGAATTGGTGAAGTGGATTTAAATTAGTTGAACATGTCTTATGAAAGTTATAAATGACATTTCATGATTATGATGATTGATAAGTCAGATTATTCTTTTAGCAATACTAATAGGACATATTTGAAATACTAATATCAACACGACCCAGATTGTTGGGGTCATATATCTAATGCAAATATTAAAAGAATCACTTTATTGATAATGAAGTTTAATAATCTGGGAGTTTAGGATATTATATTGAGTCACATTATGGTATCTGTTATAGTCGGAGTGATGGTGAGAAATAAGGGAGGGCATTCTCTAGACTACTCTAGTCTAGGGCTAAAATCATAGAGTAGGGTAAACCTAGTAGTTTGTAAAATTTCTAGACAATACCAGAATGTTGGTAAGTACATAGTAAAAAAAAACAAGCCTACAACTTTGAGGTTTATCTAGGTTTAGTCTAGTCTCAAAAGAATATCATTCAATATAGTTTATTATAAGAAAGAAAAGGTTGGTCATTTTTTAGAATTATTACATTATTATTTTGATCAAGACTCTAATAGTTTGTAAAGGTTAAATATAAGTGTTGTGATTTTATACCATGATACAAATACTACTTGGATATATTTTAAATTTTAAACGTGAGACATCAATGTATTAAAAATAAAAATAAGTATATATTTAACAAATATCATAGAGAAAATACATAAGAGTACTTACTTATGCATGTAAAAAGTGCATAAATTTAATAGGAAAAAGAATTAGTTGAATCGTAATGACTCCCTCCTCTAGTTATCCCCATTACATTTGGACCATGAAGGCAAGGATTGTCATCCATATATTTGCAAGGAACTAGATTTATAACAAATAACCAATAATTATTAATAACTTCAAAACTAGGTAATTTTTACAAAAATTAAGGAAAATCTTCTTGATGGGGGATTATAACATTCTTGAACTTGGGAAAGACTAAAGTTTTAGGGGATATAAATACAAACTATGGAAATCCTCCTTGTTTTATCCCTGAGTATTATACTTTTCTTACAAGGTGATCTACAACATCAAATAAACATTCGTAACCTAAAACACTGACATACAAAACATGACTAGCACATAATTCTGCTAAGTATATGGGTGTGACTGTGAAGTGTGTTTGTAATTTGTAAAACATACATGGAAAATAAGAATACAATATTTGTAATTTATTAAACTTCACATTTCTTATTATATTTTAACCCCTCACATGGCAACGTGATAACTGATCCATGAATGGATACCAAGTGTGTGTCCTATCATATGGATCATTTGTATGTAACCTAGACGATTTCACCTCACTTCATATTGGTTTTTGGAAGATAGTCTTAAAGACTATTCAACATCATAACTTTGTAGTGGTTTTCTCCCAAATAACATCCTTGTTAGGTATCGACTATTGGGGTCCATTAGTATTAAATAGTGATACACAAAGGGCCTTATATTTGCAAGGAATATAAGCATTCATGTCATCAATTTTATTGCTTCAAGAATATCAAAAACACAACTAAAGACAGTATTCATAAAAACCCACATATTTATTTGTAGAGAAATATAAATCTAAAAAAATAAAATTCAAAGATTTCCAAGTTCAAAGTGGAAAAGACCAAATTTCACTCACAATGTTGTCAATGACTCCAAATATTCCATGTAAGGGTATTAAAGATTACTTTTGGGTCAAATACCAATTGTAGGGTTCAAGGTAAATGACATCTTGGGTTTGATTTAGCAATCAGGATTTGTTACATGGATTCTCACTTTAGGGTTAGAAAACCCTATCAACATGTTGAACCGTAAATTCCTTTATTGATATATTCATTATTCATACAATGTGAAACATACTTTATTACTTTGGATTGCATTACTTACTCTCGTGACTAATCCGAAATGAACCTATACTAGATTATAATATCAGAACCATTGATTTGGGGTACATATTGATTAGATCATCACCTATAAGGTTTATCAAGTTGATCTCTCATTAAGGGTGATAATAAGGATAATTTTGAGCTAGAGTTATCTAGAAGTTAAAAATAGGTTAAACGTGTTCTTATAATTTTCCTAATCATTTTGATATGCACCGTAGATATATTTGGAAATTAGGAGTATTTATTATAATTTTTCAAAGATTCCTTTTAATGTATTAGTTTTAGCCATTGATCAATGATCCAATGGCTTTGAGTTGTACCACATAGCCCTTCGTCCTGGTGAACTCAACTTCCTTGGGCCCGACTAGGATGTGGCTTATCCCAAAGCATAGTTGGGTTAGCAGGAGAGACCTTACTTGCTTAACACAGTTGACCTAGCTTCAAGGGGGCCTCACTCTTGGATACAAGTCATTGGATCAGGGTAAACTTTGACCTATTTCCCAATTTGACGGTTCCAAAGTCATCACCCTCACAATTTGAATCCAAATCCAGGAAGGTAAGGACATGGTAGTAGTATATCAAATGGGGAGAATAGATGGAGTCGAAGGCCATGGGGAAGGCACCAAACCTACCTATCGACCTCACTCAGTTCTAGAGGGGTAGATGGCAGATTAAATTAGGGTTAGCATGGACATAAGACAAAACACATAAGTGGTTGTGTCACTAGAATGTAACAAGTACAGTAAGGATTTTTGAAGTATAAAGAAGGTTCATCTATCCAAAGAAAAAATTAGAAAAGTTCTGAGGAGGTGTTTTGAAGCTAATAAAGGTAGTTATAAGAACCTTGGGTTATATTTTTTGGGTTTTGATCTTTGAAACAATTGGTGGAGAGGTGGTTCTCGATATGCCCAACTCACCAATTTCCTTTGTCCCACCCATGATTTGACTCAAAACTAAAAAAGGAGAAGTAAGGAAATGAAATCAAGGAGGAAGAGAGAGAGAGAGAGGAGTAGTGAAGAGAATGGAAAGAGGAAACTTGACCACTATACTTCACCTTCTCAAAATTGTCGAGAGGTGGAAGATGACCCAACCACCACTGGATCATCACTGAGTAGAAAAGGGGTGAGCATTAGGAGTGTGATAGATTAGGATCTAGGTCAAGGCTATTCCATAAAGCTACATGCATTAATTGATTTGATCAATTAATTTTTCATCTCATCTAATACCCAAAATCCCATTTCTTCTTAAATTTCTATAGGCCACTAGGAGTTTCCATTTCAATTGAAATTGGAGGGAAACTAATATATATTATCTCATCTTTAAATATGGTCTTTATTTTTATGATCCAAATATACATGGCTTTTTCTTTAAGTCATACTCTAGTTAAAAGCACAAAAGATGAAAATAAATAACAAACATTCTTCAAACTCATTTGAAATTATTATTGGGCTCTATTAGTCCATAACATGACTAAAGCATTTGTTATTGACCAATTCTTAAGACAAAAACCCAAAATATTGAATGAATTGACCCTCAAGGTTTTTTTTGCAAATTACCACTTATGATACTTAAACAAAGGTTGTACTACATAGGATGACCTTATTTGAGAGTTTAAATAAGATATGAGAAGAAAAATACATGTTCTTAAATGAATGAAAAAATGAGTAACTTGTATACCACTCATAAGTCACCAAGACTTCAAAAGATGAGTCATTTTGTGTGTACCACAATAGAAATAAAACCTACATTCGTTTTGGATGAGATCAGCTTATTCAATTTAGTTTTCTTCGTAATATCAATTATTATTTGGTAATTATTTTAATTTTTTTACTACGTTAGACAATATATAGAATAAAAGGAAGTGTCATAGTGATGTTATATATTACTTATATAGGTATATTAATTAATTTTCTTAAATATTGATTTGTTCTATTTGAATGATCTGACTTACCCATCGAATTTAGGCCATACCACTAGACTTAGTATGAGATACCAGATTTATGGCTTGACAACCATTAGAGTTTAAATTGATCATATATTCCATCATATTTGTAACCCTAAAAAAGTTTTATCCATGTTTATAAAGCTTTAGACCCTATTTAGGAGTGTTTTAAATCAAATGATGAACCTTAAAACCGTAGAAGGTAAAGTAAGTTCATATTTTAAGTGCATGGTTTGTATGGTAACCAGTGTTGGAGGCATACTAGTTCACTTGATTATTTTGCATTTATGAATTAACTTAGTCAATGATTAAATACTAAGTGCTTACGTCTAGGTCAAACCAAATGTTCATATTTTTTGTGAAATTATGATCTCTAATTGTTCATTTATATAGAATTATGAGTACATTAAGTTTTCACAAACGTTAGAAATAATGTATGTCATAAATGATTAGAGACATTAAAAACTATTCAAAGACTAGAGAAATATTATTTGAGGTTCAATGAAATTTAAACAAAAATGTCTTTTATCCTATTTGAGAAATTATAACAAATGATCATTGATAAAACAAACATGGTTTGTTGATTCTAGAATATTCATGCAGTATATATCTACTTTAGAATCATTAGACTTGGATAAAATTACACAGTAGAGTTTTTGGGTGAAACATTTAACAAAAAGGAAGAAAGAAAAAAGTCATTAGAATATAAAATGGTTTGTAGGAAATTTTTTTTCCTTAAATACGTGTGAAGTGTTTTATTTAGGAAGGAAGGTAGTGGTGTAAATATAGTGTCACCATAATTTTTGGATCACTATGTATAGATTAAAGGCATCAGTTGAAGGCAGAGTTTAGAAATAGATAGGCATTCTATCACAAACTCATGGAGGAAATTTTGGTAAAGTCAAATATTGAAGAAGTAAATTTGCATCATTGGTGCAATCTTTTAGAGTTCATCATCCATTATCACACATTGAAAGTAGATTCAAATGCTTCCATCCTTCATACTCTATTGAAATGAATCATCCAACAAAGTTTTTGACAATGGTGGAAGATTATAACTATTAGGTGAACCGCCTCACCTTATACCCGGGTTGTAGGGAGCATGTGTATCAATGGCTTCAATAACATTGATATAAAGGTCATATTCTTTGATTTCCTTAATCTTGGTGTAAGACAACTGAATCTTGGCAGAAACAACTACTTTAGGCCATGATTCTGTATATGATTATACTCTATTCTAGTTGATGACTAGAGAAGTGGGGGAATGAGAACTTTTGTGAGTATAGATCTCCTTTTCATAAATGTGGACCATTATCTCATCAGTAATTCTTGAGATCGGCCTTAACTCATCTAATCATACGCCATCAACAACACACTCTGTTTCATGGAGAAATTTAGACACATTATGATGCTTGGAAGGGGGAAGAGAACCCTGACATAGGTTGACTGGATCAAAGATTGAATAGATCTCAAGATAGAGCAATCAAATAAAGGTAAATATTTATCACTTTATAGAATTTTGTTACCATGGTAATTTTATATAAAAATAGTCTCTAATTTAGAAAATGTTGGTAAGGTTGCATTGGAATGATAAAACTAAAAATACGACCAATGTTCTAATATTTAGGTTCTAATGATGTTAATATATTTTTCTAAATAAAACATGCAATGCATGCTTGTTAATGATGTTTATAAAATATATGTGGACTATGTTGGTGATAAATTGTCATAGGATGATTTTTTAGCCCATGATTATTTTAAGTATCCATGTTCCATATCTTATCAAGATGCAAATGGACTACTTAAATATTATTGTGTGTACCATATATGTCTAATGCTAGAAACCTTGATATAATTCTTAAAAATAATACTAATAAATGTCAAAATCTCAATTTTAATGCATAGTGACACATGGAACATTAATACAATCTCTCAAATTTTTAGTTATGTTGAATATCATGGATTCATCTCTAGAAACCTATCTTGTTGGTATAATCCCTAGTTTTGTTCTACAGAAATTGCTAATAGATAATAGATCTTCAGTTGTTATATTAAAATGCATGTAATGTGAAAACATTATTTTGAGTCTAAGATCAGTACATGTACCTAATTTAATGACATAAGATGGAATACTTTACCATTAGTACTAACCCTGAGTAAATTTTGAAATTGTAAGTTAAGGTGCATAGGTTCATGTGAGAATTTAATATTCTAAATACAATATGTTACACCTAAAGATAGTAATGATCATGGGAAGAAATAGGGAATGGGAAGTGTGGTTTAGGATCAAAATTAATGGAGTAAAAAACCATAGTACATGGTCAAACCCATGTTAACCCAAAGGATAAACCTGCTGGAAATGAGAAATTTAATAGAGAACTGGTGTATTTCTACAAGAGAGTGTGGACTCATTAGTAGTTCCTAGAACAAGTTAGAATTGTTCTAGCAAACCTCAAGCAAGTGGCCCATGTCCTATGAATTTTATTGAATAACTTTAGATTTTGGATTTATCTTACTGCCATGGATGTCTCATAAACATATACTTATAATAAATACTTCTGGTTAATATTTGTCATGTCTTGAATATACATAAATTATAATATAAATGTTAGAATTCATAAATAATTTCAATTTTTTTCTCATCATTACTATGTAGAATATAGATATTCCCTAGAATATTAGAATGGAATTCATATTCTCAAAACTTTTATTAATTTCTAATATTTGAGATTTTGAATTAGAACTAGATATATAATGGGAATTGAATGTGGAACATAATAGAACGTTACATAATAACTTATTACCTAATAGGAGTACTTCAGTACATAAAAGGTGTTTTTCATCAACTAAAGGGAATTTAATGCCATAGAAGGAACTTCATGTATCCAAAAGACACCTTGGTATCACATAAGACACTTGTTGATCCAAAAAGCATTTCACTCCAAAGAAGGCGCAACGCGCCAATGGAACACACTTTTTTCCACCACAAGGAGCTTTGTGCTATTGAAAAGGTCTTTTTGTGTAATGATGTCAACAAAATGATAAAAGAATAAATTAGAATTTGTTTTTTTATTTAAATGTTTTAGGATTTTTGTATGGTGTTATGCTCTTGTTATAAGAATTCGATGACACTTATGCTAATCTAAGATTCTTGTTTGTTCAAGGTTGGGCAGTGACATCCATAGGTATCAAACTTCAGGAAGATTATCCAAGACAAAAAAACAAATGTAAATATTTGGGGCACATGGTCCAAGAGATAATATTGATATTATATACAACTATACCATAGAATTATGTTCATGTTGTATAAATGATGTAATACAATCCCTTTCCAAAACATATAATGAGAATTTCTTTCATACATAGTATGTGATGGCTTGTTTTTTATTATTGTTTAAATGATTACCATATTTCATGACATTTTCCAAATGGAAAAGGATGTGAATGGTTCTATAGCTTCCTCTCATGTTCTTTAGAAAATTGTAGTGTTATATTTGATATTAGAGCAATAATGTAGATGGAAACTATGAAAATTCTCATTTTCGTACTTTATATTACCCCATTAGAATACTAGTGAGACTAGGATACATATTTGGAGAAACGAATAGCATCCTTCATTATAGATTACACTGATGAAAAATATTATATAATAGGAAATGGGTTTGATTAGGAGATACAAGTTGAACCATGCATTAGTACTTTCCTTCTGTAGACTTCATGTTTGACCTCTATATATGTTATTGTAAGAAATATCTAATTATGATGATTGTCTCACCCTTTTAGTGCATGTAGGATGAGACAGGTGCACCATATATTTTCTAAGAGAAGTATGATAAGATAGGTCATTTTTAGAAGTATATGTGTTCCATATGTATTAGAAATGCATATGACAAACTAATTTATCTCTCTTATATTGTAGCCTTATCTTTATGGTAATTACTTATCTTACTGAATTGGCTATCAATTTCACAGTTTGAATGTTATGATACTCCAACTTGGCCACATTAGTGATTAATTTGACAATATGTGACTTTAATTCGAATATTGAACTAAGTGTCATGCTTAAATGAATCACCATCTTTCAACTGATATTAAACCTTTTTCAATTCTTCATGTATTTGACACCTTGTGTGTTGACATGCTTGTTTCTCATATCTTTTAGATTCAATGATAGCTAGGGAACAGTTGGCTCGTCAGCATGTGTTCACGTTGTACTCATAAAATATATATCTACTCTACATGGGAATACTTATACAATCTGACTCTCAAAGTATAAGTGAAACTATGTAATGAATAATGTTGTTGCTAGTTACATTTCTTTAATATTGAGACTATGTTGGTGGACTTATCTTGTTATTTTTTCAAGTATGCTAAGATTTTACAATTCCACATCTTCGCTTCAAATAAATCCATGTTAGGTATGTAATCTCGGGTCCATTTGTCATGGACTTACTAGTCATTCAGATTTTAAATTTGAGAAATATATTGTTCTTTGAAATGAACAATAACTACATAAAACATTTTATCACATGAAACACAAATTAACTCAACCTTAGATCTCAACTCTAGAAACTTAATAAGTTGTCCTTTATGGACTAAGTTGACTTAGCCTTTAGGATGCAACCTAGATGATCTAAAACTAGGTGTAGACTTTTGTAAATCGTGAAACCTTTCTTTTCTCTTCCTTTTGTCCTGTAGTATGGCCTGTTGGTGCAAGAGGGTTTGAAAGAAGAGACTTTATTATTATAACCCTTGACATTAGTTTGTGCAATAAGTTTGTGCTAGTTTTATAGGTGTCATGGTACTAGACTACCAAATGGGTGAGGTAACTTGACTTTGATTTTGGATTTATTCTAAAGGATTATGGTGTTTTTCTATCTGGCATTTAAATGTTGAAGAAAACCTATTTCAAGTACTAGCCTATATTTGTACATATAAAAATGTTACCACATGTAGAAAGGTAGTGAGTGTCTATGTAACTTGTAACATACTATATTTCAGGAATGATATCCATTCTAAGATATTTTTCATAATTGCCTCTATTGAAAACCTCCATTAATATTTATTCCTTTGGAATTATCTTGGATTTCAAGTACTAAATTACAATTATACCTCGTCTTTATCTTAAAACTTATTTGGGACCCACACTCGAATACGTGAACCTATACGGCTTTAGAGTCAATATGAAATACTAATTAGATCAAAATTTACAAAATAGATATACATGGTGACCATAATTAACTTTGTCATTCTAGAAATTTAAATAAAGGTGTTAATGTTATTAGGAATGTAGTTACTAGAAATGAAACCCATGGTCAGGATGTTAAAATGTTTGGGGTTTCCATTTTGAAGTTATAAGATAATGGATTAAATAGAAAGATAGGAGTAATTACCTTTAAATGGGCTAAGTTATGAGGACCCACATCTTCATTGTGTAACACCTACATTGCAGGTAGTCCCTTGCCTCCCGACATGCCCTTCCCTTGACTGAAAACCCTAGCTATATAGTATACCCTACCCAAGAACAAGTTGGAAACACTAATTCAAAGCTAAACACTCACCACCTTTGACCTTCCTGGTCCTAGAAGCCCTGCTCGTTGTTAATCCCTTTCACGATGCCTCCTAGATACCTGCAACACCACTGATTGGTGTTGATCAACCTCGACAAACCTACCAGCCCTCAATAGTAGTTTGCCATTAACCTAGCCACCTCTTTCAAGACAAATTAATGTCAAAAATAGTCAAGGATGATTCATATCCCTCCTCTTCCAACCCTATGCACATTGTCTGCTACCTCCCTATTCTAGAGCTCCTCGCTAGCAACCCTACATATCTCTAACCAACAAACCAGCAATAGTCATCCATGATGGCAACCTACTCAAATCCTAGGCGACCATATGCACAATATTGTAGACAAACCTGCTAACCTCTAGCACCACAAAAACATTATAGGCACGACTATCTCATGTTTCCACCTCATGTTTCTATCCTTGTTGCATCTTGATTCCTCCAGATCTGCAAGCATCAGGTCCCTGGGTATGACCTTCACAAGCCCTATAAAGGTAATTCAACCACTGTTGTAGATCTAAGAATCCTATCACCAACAACTTTATATCTACTACCCTTGATCCCCCTTCCATTGAGAAAACATCCACCTCAACCTCCATAGTCACTCTGGTTGCCAAAGCACTAGTCCCCTCCACTCACCTCGACACCAACCTCACCTACTTCACAGCAAAAAGCCTGATGACCTGCAACTAATGAAATAAATAGAAATGACCGAGACAATCATCTATGACCCTTTCCAACTCCATCCAACCCCTTGCACCAACACATTTTATCATAGTAGCATTACTTTTATATGTCCCTGGTCTAAATGGTGACCTGGCTAAATTCTTTTGACCTGTAACAGATCATTGTCAATGCTAATATAGGGAGATTTTCTACCAAAGCCTCTAGGAGAAACACCACCATGGTTTCCTCTAATCTAGAGAAGGAACACTCATGACATAAGAGGACTGAAGCATCATGCTCAGAATACTTCAAAAACAAATCCATAGGTCAGTGATCTTCTCCGTAAGGATCCAGTAATCAGTATAAAATAATAGATTAGATGATAATGATGATTAGGGTAACTCATATAAGGAATGCATATCGGTCAACTACAAATGTACATAGGACAAGATCTTCATACTAGCATATTGATATTAGAAGTGATGATAAATAGGGTATTTAAAACACATTACTTAGATGAATTGGTAATCAATCAAGTAGATCCATGATAACTAGAAGTTACACATCAAGGTCTAGACACACATTGGTCTCATCTAACACACATACATATATACATGACATGTATATTAGTATAATGAGCTCAGTGTATCTTAATGAATTAAAGAAGATCTAGGGAGATTAAAAATTAATGTAATCCAAGATTATCCTCGTTAAAGATTCACATAATGTAGACGACAAATAATATAAAGAAGAGAACATTAACGGACATATAGGGAGAAATTAAATGCAATGGATAAAAAAATTATAGTTCTAACTATGTTAATACTTTTAATACCATAAAGGCATGGAAACCAATGCCTAGAAAATATTTGTCCTTACATTATACATTATTGTATTACATTAGTAACTTTGTAATATACACACATGAGTAATTATTATATCATATGTGTACGATACACCACTACACTAATGGAATGAATTTAATGATTTTATAATGATAAATTATAACAAAAGGTAGTCATGAAATATTCGACTTACTAAGGGGTAAAATGGTAATTTCACATAATAAAAACAAAGGAAATCATTTCAATTCCAAGAAACATCCAAATACCCTAGTACATTATCTCATTCTAGATTCATGAGAGATTGACATATTTTGATCCATATAGAGACCTTGATTTAAAAATTATCGATTGGAACAATTTATTGAACTATTTATTTCCCTCTTTTATTTATATAATTTTGCAAAAGTTGTGAACCAATGTTGTTACTAGCCTTTCCCTCTTGTTGAAGGTCACTGTGACTAAATTGAATATTGAACATTGTTGAATAATTGAAATATTGGTTGATCTGGATATTGGCACAAAATCTCAAAATATTTTCTAAGAGATTTGTCTCACTAGATTTGGTGAGTTATATCACCCAACCCTTCACTGTGGATAATGGACAATTAGAGCCCTCCCATACTGGGTATTCCCACAAGTGAATGTTTTATTCTCTCATAGAGGAAAAAACACTAGGCACCTAGCCACTAGCAAAGGAAAAATATTAGATTGATTGTGTTGATAGATAGATCATTTCATTTTGAATAATTTGTTATGTTGATATTAGTTTGAGAAATCTCTTTATTGATTAGCACTTTATTGATTCAAGTTACCACTCCACATTGTTGCTCCCTTTTGAAATTAATTTGTTAACTATATTATCCTTTTGTTATTATCATAGTGCACCAATCAATCTTACCTAGATTTGATTTCGTAACTCTTTATTTTTAAAATACCTCAATAATTAAATTTAGTACTAGCCTAGATAACCTATATTTTCCCTTCATGGGGTCCATGTGTTGTTTCATTCCCTCTGGAAACTCATGGGTAGGTGATGCAAAGAAGGACTAGAAGAGATAGAGTTGTCCCCTATTGAAGAGTAGATAGGATCATTTTTATTCTAAATTTTGTAATCTTATGTTTAAAGCTTCCACAACTCTATTATGAAATAGTGATTGTGATAAATATTTGTTTTTTCTTTTGATACAATTTGGTAATTATTTTGGTCATAAAGATCTAGTCTTTACATATCCTAAGAGATACAAATGTAACATCAGTCTAGATAAGAGTGTTTAGATGGATGTTGTAGTCTCTAGATTTGTCCAATGACTTGTTAAAGGATATGCTAGTAGGTATTGTATATGATCTAAGATTGATGTTGATGTTGATGTTGATGTTGATGATGAAGATGTTGATGTTGATGTTAGTGTTAGTGTTGATGTTGATGACCATAATGATGATGATGATTGATGTTAATGTTGATGATGTGAGCATGATTCAAGATGACATCAACTTTTTTCTAGAAAATCCAAGTTCATTTTTATGACTTGAGATGAGTTTTGATCATGCAATCCTAGATACTCTAGCACCATGTATCGTACATGTGGCTTGTTTGATGTGTTATACATAGCTAGTGGGTTGGTATGCTAGCATGTTCCTAGTCTTGTATATGAGATATGATATGTGAGATATGGTTTGTGACCAACATGAGCCTCAATATCTTCACAAAAAGTTCCTCTAGTGTGACACATACAATAAGGGTGAACTCTTGTTGTGGGTTAACCTGATATGGGAGAAGGTTAGAGTACCTAACATCCAATATTTGTAAAATGTAGAATTATGTGCATGATGATGAGTCCCTAGCTAGACTACTTCTAAGTGTATGAGTTGAGTAACCTAGTGTATGGTTCCCTTGGTGATGTTAAAACCCTAGATTTTCCTATAAGGAGATCTAATCCTAGAGAAAGAGGCATTGGAATATATGTGTGTTTTCCATTTTGGTGAGGAGATGTCCCAAAATCCTAAGATGATATATATGATGTGTTTTCTCCATGATGAGCCTCATATTCTAGTTAGTGGGTCCATGTGAAGGAATCTAGTGGTTGTCCTTGTTTTCTATAGTTGGGTAAAAGTTAGGCATGGCTAGATGTGGGAGGATATCATGTTTTGCCTTGACATGGATGTGTCTTATCTTGAGTAGTTTGGCATTGAGAAGATCTTCTTATCTACATTTGAGATGATAATGAAATCTCAATGTTGATAATAATGATGTTCCTCAAGTAAGGCACGATATATGAAAGAATCTCGATTTAGTTCAAATTTGACATAGATATTATAAGTCATTCTATTAGGATCTAAACCTAATTTTAAATCATAACTTACATAAAATATGTAAGTCAAAACTATAGATTTGATTGGGATACTAGTTTGGAATATATATGATGTATAATCGCCTTAGGTTTAGACCAAAAATGAAAAATAATGAACATTATTGGGGTACTTGGTAGAATTTTGACAAAAACTATACCATGCAAGACATTTTTAATTAATGAGGAAATATAAGGATGATGTGAACATTAATTGAAATTATAATAATGAACTTGTTCATTATTAGAATTCATGACAATAAATTTTATAAACACTTTGACAATGTGTGAATACATGAACAAAACCCTCATGTGGGGTGTTAAGGGATGTAAACCCTAAATAACAAGATGATGTCATAATACGAAGGAACATCAGGTAACATGTATATATAGGATGGATACTCCCTTGTTGATTATAACCTACTATGAACCTTATGGTGGTTGGTTCCTTGATCCCTAAGGTTGGATACCGATACATGATGCATATTGAATTTGACTTTTGAGTACGATCTTAGATGAATTTAATTGAAAAAAATTCTCTGAAGGAGGGAAGTATGTGACAACCTAACTTTCTCTCTCCTCTATCATAGCCTTCTATCCTTGGTAGTGACTCATCTTATTCAAATAAATATCAATTTCATAGTTTGAATTGAATGATACAACAATTTGGTCACATTAATTGTTAATTAACATTATGTTACTTTAATTTTCTTATTATAATAAGAGTCATGCTTTTATGATTTACCACCTCATAATTTGAATTGAAATTCATCAATATGATCTTCTTGTTCTCTAAATTATGTCAAGTAGTAGATCTTTCAATTACAAATTCAAAGGCACATAAATTTCTTGAATTGGACCATTGAAGAATGAGATACGGTCTATGAAAGTTGGTTCAATTTATTTTTTTATTCTGGTTTGTTTCTTCTTGGATATGTTCTTAGGCCAGCATGTCCTGGATCCCAAGATGCTCCTTCAGCTCAGCTACTATTTTCTCCCCTCCCACTATCTACATTCTCTTTTTTGGCCAACCATGGGCCTAGAATCTAGGAACTACTTATTCAGATCCTTGGATCCTTGAGGCCAGCATCTAGCTCGAGCTAACGATGAGGACCGCATTCCTAATGTTCAATTCATTCATTGTACTTGTACGGTTTATATATTCTAGAGAGAAGCCTTTCTCCATGACCACCCACCCCTTTTGACGTCCTACAGATCAATTGGAGTTGACTTTCTTCTCCATTTTTCTTTTTGATCATTTCCCTCTTGTTCTCTGCACATTTCATGCAATGTTTTCCACCTTTTACTCCTTCCTCTCCTTCTCAACTTCCATGGCTATGACATAGCCAACTCCTTTTGGAATTTGATCCCAGTTCCCCCTCACTCCAATATCCTCTACTAGTGTGTCATCAAAGAGGAGACGAGGTTAATAGTACTCAAATTCATTTATGATTTTGGGTTTCCAAACACTGCACTTCTGCTCTCACTGACCACCAGGGTGAGATAGAGCTATAGGCCACTTGATCAAGGTTTTCCCTACATGATCCATCCTAGTCCCCGACTGGTCCAACATTGGGGCACCATTTATCCCTATGGACCCATCCAGCGTAGGCCACTAGCAACCACAACAAATGTTTTTGCTAGAGTGAGGGGAGGTAATATAGGCACCCACGACCAATGTGGAAGTTCCTCTGCACAAGTACAGAAATGTCATATCTTGTCGATTATTTTTAACATGTCTTGTCAGTTATAAACTGAAGACTAAGTTGGTGAAACTAAAACTTAGGATGTACGTCGTCGATTATTTTGGCAAAAAAAATGACAAAATACATATATATCGTCAGTTCCAAATTACATCCAAACTGACAAAATTGCATGCAACATGAGATGAAAATGTGGTTTCCCTTGACCATTCCTCATCGTCTATTCCAAAGAGAACTGATGAGGTAATTCTCAATTTTGTAGTCAGTTTCTCATATAATAGCCTGCGAGGTAATGCTAATAGTAATTCATCGATTTATTTCACATAACTGACAAAGTAGGTACATGTAGTCGGTTTCTTATGAACTTATCGAGGGAAAATCTATGTTTTATATAGTAGGTCTGCAGACTTGTTGTTCAGCTACTAGCCCACTTGGAGCCTATAGTTCATTAGAACTACAGGTTGTATAAGCATCTCATCTTAACAATTGGCCAGTAAACTTACAAAAAGAAAGAAGTTTTATACAAGAAACATTTTATCTATTTCCACTTTAATGCAAATACATATGCACGAACTCACAACTCAATTGATTTAGTTCTCATCCACACATTCAATTTTCATAACTATGCATAAATACACACTAGAAAGTGGACTCGATAATATCTAATTCTTCTCATGCACTTCACATTTAATTCACACTCACATATGCATCAACACATATACACATCAGCTGCCACAAAGTTTAATTTCACATGTATAATATATAAAACAAAAATATTGACATCAAAGTTTGAATACAAATATCAATCAACCATCTGAATTAGCTGACAAGTCCACATGCCTGATGAAATAGTTTGCCCACTCTTTATGTAGGCCATTCATCTGCTCCAACGTATAGGCTTTAGTAGTGTCAAAAATCTCCAAAGAGAATGAGATGTAATTCAAATTATATTTGACTATTTGTATTATCAAAGAAGACTACTTAATTAATTATAATCCAACACTAATAATAGTACCTTTGTTATACGTTTGATATCTAATAACACCTTCCTAAAAATGTTGTCCATGTACAGTATCATGTAATATTTGCATTCCAAATCATTCTTTTGTACATGGAACTGTATATTTACAATAACATTAATAAATGTAATTAAGCAGAGTTGGTGATATATATGCATTAGAGTGGGAAGATTACAAACATTACACTCTTATAAGCTACTAATTTCTTTTTTCTATCTACTTTTCCTCTGCTTTTATGGAATCCTTTCATGCCCCTATAAGTTAAATTAACAAATATGTTTCATTATCAAACTGTCATATGATGCAAACATTAACCAATATGTTGAGCATAGAGAAAATATACTTACGTGTGAATAGACAATTTTATTGGGTGTCCCTCATTTGGTGTTAGTGTGATACTTGAAGGATCAAGGAAATACACAGTATATATATCGCGGGAACAATCACAAACAACTGTCAATGTGTATCTCTGAGTGAATAGGAGGCAAATGAAATAAAAATTAGATTTTTACAATAATTGTATATTCATAAGTTAGAAATATAAAAAACAAGATTAAAAAAAACTTAACCAGCTTTGAAAGGATATATGATCACGATTTTTGAAGCACCAAAAACCTTCATCATGGTAGTCACATAGTTAGTGACGCCACTCAAATCTCTTGCTACATCGCTAATCATTAATGGCATTAGAAATTCCACATTTGATGCCCAAATTCAGAAGTCATGTTATACAAATTAATGAACATATATATATTCAAGAATCAATTAATATAACAATTTAAAAAATGTATTTTTCTCTTATAACAGGGTATTGTGACTCACTGTATTCAAAGTACTATCATTGATATGCTCAACCATTGATAACAAAATAGCTTAGAAACATATGTCAGTACTCTAACAGTGTCGCAACCTGTACCAACGACCTCCTCTTGAAGGTTGATCACCATGGTATATGATGAAACTGTATTGTCTAACCATAGTATCAATGACTTGTGATTAGGGCCTAAAGAGTTGAATAAGTCATGTGGAATAACATGTGGGGTCAAGGTTTTGGAACCCAAGTGGGATTCTTAGTTGTTGTAGTCTGCATGCATGTATTATCTTATTGTCTTTTAATTATATATAAATTGAATATACATTTATCGTACCTCAAGAATTACAACGAATCATTTGGTCACCCAGTATATCCGCCATCTACCTCTATGACCGTGGTGGCATCTGGGTGCTCGTATGGGAGTGGTGTTTCTTTCCATTCTAGAATGACACATATGACACACACACGAACATGATCAGTGAGAAGAGGAACACCATGAACCTTATCAGAGTGTAGAGAAACCTTGTCATCTGCCACAATATTGCATGATGCAACATCTATGGAAAGACAAAAATTTTTGCCCTCATACAATTTGAAGAAAGACAACATTTAAATTGTAAAGCGTATGACCCGGGAGGGGATCCACTCCCATTAAATCAAATAACGGAAACATCCCATATGTCAAACACAACCAAATTTTTACAAAGGGATGATAATCCAATTTATTCAAAAGTATGTTTGAAGATTCCAACTGTAGTAGTGGAAAAAAATATCTAACTATTACAATGCTTGATATTATCATCATCCTTCACCATGCATGATGATAGATAAGCAAACTAACTATAACATAGGATCAACAGAGGGTTATCTAACCACCTTGAAATTATCTCCTCTCGAAGTTGTCCTATATAAGCTTGGTTCTCTCCTCCTTACTCTAAACATGGTGTTTGAAGCATACCCCACAAAAGAAGAAAAAAATGGAAGTTATCAATATAAATGTTAATATGTGCATACTAATCGAGATTTAAGGAATATAAGGGAAAAGGGGCATCAAATATAAAAAGGTTTCCCATAGAAGAGGAAACTACCACCCAAGTGGGTATCAAAAGAATAAGAATTTGATAAAATGATAATTGAGAATAAGAGATTTCTAGCCATGAAAAAGTGTCACAATTATAATATCACAAAATATAAAAAGTTTCATGGTTAGTAAGAAACATACTAGCATATACCAAAAAGTAGGGTACAAACCCATATATATTTTATACAAAAGGTAGGAGGACTAAAACCTCATTGTTGAATAAATATAGAGTTTGCAGGAGGAGTAAAACCTTTAGTGAAGTGATAGAAGGACTAAAACATTAGTGCCTGAAAGGAGGAATAACATTTGGGATTAAGAGAGGCATTATCTCCCCCTCTTTCATACCTGTAATGGAGGTCGAATGTCCGAAAACATGGTAAACCAAGGCGGAAACTAGGATCCCAACCTGGGTCCCTTTGTTAGGGGACACCATGCTCGACTACTTGAGCCACTCCTTGTCGATGGAGGACTAAAACCTCAGTGCCACAAAATATAATATATCTCAGGAGGACAAAAACCTCAGTTCAGCAGCAAGAGGACTAAAACCTAAGTTCCCAAAATAAATATGGTGTCACTATTTTTAGTTATAACTAGTCAATCACACTCGATAATAGGGTAGGCAAGATAAAGTATAGTCAATATGAAATAATAGGATGAGAACATCCAATAGTTATAATGTGGGGTCAAAGTACCCAAAAATAAATATATAATCATTTGCAAAATAAGATGCTTCACGAGATCTCAAAAGTACACAACTTGAAAATTTAGGATCTCACAAGGAATAAAATAACCAAGATACATGTTTGAATCCAATAAGAGTATTCAAATGAAGAATACAATAAAAAGATCCATATCCACACATAATTTCTCACATAAGTTAACCTTTCAGAAGAGAGAGAAAAGTGTGTAGGACATGTGGCCAAAGGATCAAGAGAAAAATGAAAAGTAGTTCTTTTCTCAATATGGAAGTATCATAATGTAATATACATTAAGAGAGTGAAATAAAAAATTGGTTAATATGATTTGGAGATGCAACATACATTAAGAGAGAGAAATCAAATTAGTTGCTCAATATAATTCATATGGGACGAGACATACCTCAAGATGTTTGTCAACTTGTCAAACTTCAAGCCTTAAATTGAATTCAAGCTTCCTAGGTTTGAAACATTGATGGTTGAGAAAGGATCACCATTTAAACTTTTTTACTAGATTACAAAGAACATGAATGGAAGGATAAGAAAGAAGGTTAGGATTCATGTCCTATTTTTCAAGTGATTTTTATGTGTGTGAAGGTCACGTAGAGGGGTCTATATATAAGACTAGGCTTGGGTAGCAATAAACATATCTATTTTTGTTACTAAGGAAAACATGAAACATTGTCACGACCTCCTTTCTAAAACTAACGCAACCATAGTAGAAGCATTTTCACATAATGGAGACCATCACTGTTTGGGAAATCGGTCTGCATGATTGCATATACTCACACATATACCTATTCAGTCACCCTACCACATCGCATATTACTAATTGGTCCACTAAGAAGCCATGGGTCGCATATACTCCCGCTTGTCCGATTAAGTGGTCGATTAAACTCCGCTTTTAAAAAACCCCACAACTAATGGTCATGCATTTCGTACATACATGCATATATATATACACACATTTCATTATATATTTAAATTGAGATAAATATTCATTGAATTATATGTATACATTGTAATACATATAAAAAATTTCCACACATATTTGTACATTTATTCGAATACCTTTTGATATATTAACATGTATAGATACATATATAATATACCTAAATATACAATCACATATTTGTGCATGTATATATACATTTTGATTTATTCACATTTATGCACACTATACATATATTTGTACATTGGTTTACCTACATTTTAGTATTTATACACATATTACAAACACATTCTATATATAGACATATATAAGAATATCAAACATCTTGCATGCGTATTAATATGTTTATAAGTATATAGATGTACGTTCCTACTCTATATATTTTAATTTATGATCTCGCTATATTATATTATATATAATGAGTTTATTGAAATAAAAAAATCCAAAACCGCATATACTCCCGCATAACGCATATACTCTATGCAGTACCCTCTCTGCCCGTACACTGCATACCGCTTTCCTGAACCATGGAGACCATGACAAATCGTGAAATGATATCATTAACCAAGCAAAATCCATAGAATAAAAAGAACGAAAACATACATGGTTATATACCATAACTAAGGGACTTTAAGTCCAACAAAAAGAGAGTTTAAAACTAAAAAGTTCCACATGAAAGACTAATAATAAAATATAACTATCTAAAATGGCACCCCACCATGTAGGACTTTTCCTTGAGCTTGAGATGATGTCCTTGAGATCAACTTCTTCTCCTTCTCCTTGTATGCGGACATCTCATCCCCATCCCATGCAAGTCAACATAAAACTATGTGAGGGGAATTGAGTAGTTATATCATGAAAATAACATATAATTGAAATGACATGAGATAGCCTGAAAAAACTTAGTGACTTAACATGGTGAACGTGATTACTTGAAACTTAATAAATTGACAAGATATATAATGGTGTGAATTTTAACTTGAGTTAATATAGTCTCACTCTCACTTAATGCACCCACAATGCTCATAAGGCCAATTAAGGCTCACATAAGGTCGGTTAAGGCTCACATAAGGCCAGTTAAGGCTCAAATAAAGCTCCCACAGAGCTCATAAGGCCGGTCAAGGCTCACTTAAATATGATTGAGAGGACTATATTAACATAACATGATTTTCTTAACTCATTATATATGATTATCCTGATTTCGTGGTTCATTAACATGATAGTGATACATAATATTTCACTTAAAAGCATGAGAACAAAAATAATTGAAAACGTAATTTCTTAACAAGAATATCATTTTTCATAAGCATAACATGAGTAGTAGCATAGTGTACTTTAAATTAATCATTAAAATTTAATGTGCAAGTAATAAAATCATGAACCCTAAATTAATACTTAGTGTGCATGACAACTTACCTGAGATTGAGGAGGTAAACTAATAGTATATCATGTCCTGGTCAGTCCTAAAATCTTGTGCATAACATATTCATGAATTAATTGTATATTCTTCACATATGTACATGATTTCTAATTAAATTTGGAAATTAGGGTTGGTAATCTAGATTTGAAACTAAGACCATGTGATATATCTCAAAAAATCGATTAAAATCCATATAGATTGTCCTCATCTGAGATCTAGATCATTTTCTACAATTTATTGAAGATCAGACTAAAACTAACCAATCATAAAGGACAAAAAATGATTTAAACTTTCCTTATAATTGGTTAAATAAAACCACGTGAAAAGACTATGTTACCCTCTCTTCATAGACTGAACTTTGTATGCGTGACAAGACATTTATGGTCATTACATCATTTTAAAGCATGCATAATTTATATCCATACCAGTACACTCAAAACCCAAAAATATCCATGGGGTCGTAACATATAAATGCACATTGTGAGGGCACGAATGTAAATCATTCATCTCGCTTCCACTCTATCAGCCATGGTGGGATGTTCTTCCTAGGCGATGAATCTCTGGTACAATATTCAAGGGTATCAATGATATCGTAAAAATGACCATCTCAAGGAAATCTCCATGTCATATCAGACTTGGAGAGCCTTTGAAGAGGTTCCTAGAAGCAGTGGAGCTCTAGGTCTACGCCACCACCATGGTTGTACAAGCTAAGGTACTGAAAACCATGAACATAGTACATTCTTCGAAATCAAGGGGTTGGCATCTCCGTTGTGACCCAATAACTAAGTGAAAAATCCCCATGATGAAACGACAACTAACGACCTGAAACCCACCCC
Organism: Alisma plantago-aquatica; assembly: GCA_963693085.1. Lineage (NCBI taxonomy): Eukaryota > Viridiplantae > Streptophyta > Magnoliopsida > Alismatales > Alismataceae > Alisma > Alisma plantago-aquatica. Next base: position 648,113,043 of record OY856410.1, read on the forward strand.
CAGATTGCGAGGTACAGAGCAACAAACCCAAAACACAATTGTGAATCACAATAAGAAGAGCTATGAACTTAAAATAAAAAATCATTGCTATAGAAGTGAAATGCAAAAAATGAGTGTGGGTAAGTATTCGGCGTGATCTAACGAAGTTAGGGAATGACATTCTTAGCCTTACTGTGGTTGGGAGGATTGGCTGGTGGTGAGTTCTATCATGAAGAAATTGGGGTTCGTGGGTGGAGAAGATGGGTAAAATGTGATACCCATAAACATGTCTAGAAGTCAGATATGTGTATAAGGATTATTACAGGAAGTTTAATTGAACTGAAAAGGATTGAGCCTCTCCCTTGACATTTCCAGTGCTATAGGAGAAGATTGAGTTAGGGGCGGCTCCTTGGCTTGGTTCGATTGAAATTGATGGTGGAGGAAGCCTTCTGCTAGCCCTAGGTTTCTTCTAGGTAGTGATTTCTTAGTGCGGTGGGGCTTTGTGGTGCGCAGGCGGTGGCACCGTTGACTGAGATGGAGGGAATATTGGGTGTAGTTGCTTGGAGAGGCTTTATGGTTTGTTTTATAGTTCTTTGGAAGTGGGGTGATCTCCTAGTTTCATTGGCATTGAGATAACAAGAAACCTTTATGGTAGAGAGTTGTAGGGGGTATGACATCAGGGTCCTATTTCCCTCATCCGTGCAGACTTTGTGCGAGGTAGGGAACGAAGGCCCTACCCTCAGATCCATATCTAACGGCTCATGAAGAGCCAGGTTTTCTAAAGTAGTGTGGGATACATCATTTATCTGCAACTTTGGGAAAATTAGGATAATCTTGTATATTGTTAAACAATTAGGTCAGATATTATCATTGTCCCTTCTTTTCTTCCTAATATCCTTCGGTGCACCTAGCATTATCTAAATTAAACAAAATTAGGTGGGTTCAATAATTAGACTATGAGGAATCCAAATATTCAATTAGATTTTATATATGAGTTAGGGAAACATGTGTTTTGCATTATTAACTACCTAGGGTAATTAACACATTAATAATCACTGAAAAGGAATTGTGCCACCAAAATTTGATGGAGGCTCTAGTATTTTGTTACCTACTCATATAAAAAAAAGTGGGATACATTATAGATGTATGTGGGTCGAATTTATCATTCAACCCTAACTAGTCACCATTGCATAATTAGGGTTAGGTTTTGTGTATTAATTGACATTGATGTGAATAAGTGTTGATGGATTATGTATATGATTCATTTTAAGGTGCACATGATATTTGTGTTATATTAATTCATTTTGGGTATACTATATAACCATGATCTCAGCCTAAATGAAAAAATGTAAGACAAATGCATTCAACCTAGGGTTTCACCTTTATTAAATATGGAAACAATTAAGGACTAAATATGTGATCTTTTTCATTTCAAATTTTTAAATTTGAGGGTCACTACAACCTACCCACCTTATAGAAATTTCTTCCTCAAAATTTTCATGTCATACAAGGTACTACCCACCTTAGGATTTCACATATATGTACACTAACTCATTATCCGATGATAACTTTTCATAAGGAAGTACTAACATGGTATGGTATTCATATAGATAACCTTTGCATCATATCTAGCATGGTAGTAAAATTAATAAGTCCATGAGTCATTAATGCATCATGGAAACTAAACCTTACCTTCAATATCCACCATAGATAAAATCATGTCTTCCCTCTTCTCTGGAGGCCTTGGGTTAGGGTTATGATCTGCTCCTTTCTTTGTGACTAACCTAGGGCATTTGTTCTTGAAGTGCCCTTCTCCTCCATAGAAGAAGGAAATACCTAAGCCCAATCTACACTGTCCTGCATGGGATTTGCCACACTTGGGGCATGCATCCCTCGCCGGGGGATCCTATGGGTCCTTGCACTTCTTCTGATCATTGTGGTGTTGGCCCCGATTGTTTTGGTCATCATGGTGATTTTGTCCATTGTGGGAGTTCTTCTTCCAAGCCCTCCCTGGGTGATCCTCAAGTTCTACTACAACATCAAGAGCATCTTGCATTGTCTTGTGGCTTCTCCCAGATAATGAGTAGTTGAGGTCATTATTTACACCTGAAATGAACTTCTTGGCTCGCCTTAGCTCAGTCATCTCAGTTCCATACTTCTGGAGGATGCAAAACTTCATGGCATACTGGGTAACAGTCATGTCACCACATTGTCGTAGATGGAGGAAATCTAAATCCTTCTTATCCATCATCACTTATGACACATAGTGGCTCTTGAAAGCCTCTACAAACTCCTCCCATGTTTAGAACTCTTCATTTGGGTCTCTAGCATCATGGAAATTCTCCCACCAAACACAAGTCGGTCCACTCAGCATGTGCGTCCCAAACCTGACATGAGACTCTTCGGAATAATATATCCAAGTCATGGAAGCAATGCTCTAGGTTGCAGATCGAAGCCTCGGCCTTACCCACAATGTCCAGCTCTTCTTCTCCTATGAACGTTTCAGGCTTCACCTTGAGGAATTCTATCGGGGTGACTTCATTCCTCCTTTGATGATGGCCTCCCACACGTCCTCCCATTGCATCAAATAAAGCTCTGACCAACACATTGTATGAGAGGGGAGGGTCTGCTCCATTTCGGTTCTCTTCATGCTCAAGGTCATGTTCACTCTCTCCACTGGAATGAGGGTGTGACTTGTCATGCTCAGGGTGATGCTTAGGGGCCATCTAGAATAGGAAAGAAGGTTGTCGTAAGAATATGGGGTGTCATATAAGATCCTACTATGGTGTCCATTCTAGGATTACTTTGATACCACTTTTGTCATGACATCCTTTCTAAAACTAACAAAACCATAGTGGAAACATTTTCACATAATGGAGACCATGACAAATCGTGAAATGGTATCATTAACCAGGAAAAATCCATAGAATAAAAAGAACCACAACGTACATGGTTACATACCATAACTAAGGGACTCTACAAAAGAGAGTTTAAAACTAAAAAGTTTCGCATGAAAGACTAATTATAAAATATAAGTATCTAGAATGGCACCCCACCAAGTAGGATCTGTCCTTGAGCTTGAGCTGATGTCCTTGAGATCTACTTCTTCTACTTCTCCTCATCTATGGACATCTCATCCCCAGTCCATGCAAGGCAACGTAAAACTATGTGAGTGGCACTGATTAGTTATATCATGAAAATAACATATAATTGAAATGCATGAGATAGCTTGAAAAACTTAGTGACTTAACATGGTGAACATGCTTACTTGTAACTTAATAAATAGACAGGATAAATAACGGTGTGTAGTTTAACTTGAGTTAGCATAGTCTCTCTCTCACTTAATGCACACAATGCTCATAAGGCCAATTAAGGCTCACATAAGGCCGCTTAAGGATCACATAAGGCCGATTAAGGCTCACATAATGCTCCCACAGAGCTCATAAGGCTGGTTAAGGATCACATAAACATGATTGAGAGGACTATATTAACATAACATGATTTTCTTAACTCATTAAATATGATGATCCTGATTTAATTGTTCATTAACATGACAATGATACATAACATTTCCCTTAAAAGCATGAGAACAAAAATAGTAGAAAATGTGATTTCTTAACATGAATATCATTTTCCATAAGCATATCATGAGTAGTAGCATAAGTGTACTCTAAATTAATCATTATAATTTAAAATGCAAGTCATAAAATCATGAACCCTAAATTAATACTCAGTGTGCATGACCACTCACCTGAGATTGAGGAGGTAAACTAACAGTAGATTGTTTCCTGATTAGTCCTAAAATCATGTGCATAACATATTCATGAATTAATTATATATTCTTCGCATAGGTACATGATTTCTAATTAAATTGTAAATTAGGTTGGGAATCTGGATCTAAAACTAAGACCATGTGATAGATCTCAAAAATCGATCAAAATCCATATATAGATTGTCCCCATCTGAGCTCTATATCATTTTCTACGATTTATTGAAGATCAGACTAAAACTGACCAATTAGAAAGGAGAGAAAATGATTTAAAACTTCCTCAAAATTGGTTAAATAAAACCACTTGAAAAGACTATGTTGCCCTCTCTTCATAGACTGAACTTTGTATGTGTGACAGGAAATTTATGGTCATTACATCATTTTAAAGCATGCATGATTTATATCCATACTAGTACACACAAAACTCAAAAATATCCATGGGGATGTAACATATAAATGCACATTGTGAGGGCACGAATGTAATTTGTTCATCTCTCTTCCTCTCTATCAGCCATGGTAGGTTGCTCTTCCTAGGTGATGAATCTCTAGTATAACATTCGAGGGTATCAACGATATTGTTAAAATGACCATCTCAAGTAAATCTCCATGTCATATCGGACTAGGAGAGTCTTTGATGAGGTTCCTGGAAGCGGTGGAGCTCCAATTCTATGCCACCACCATGATTGTATGAACTAAGGAAGTGAAAACCATGAACAGAGGACATCATTTGAAATCAAGGGGTTGGCATCTCCATTGTGACCCATTGAACTAAGGGAAGAATCACCATGATGAAATGACAAATAATGAACTAAAACCCACCCCCAAATTGCGAGGTACAGAGCAACAAACCCAAAACAGGGCTGCAATTCAGAGTAAGTAGAGCTATGAGCTCGAAATCAGAAATTGTTGTTGTAGAACTAAAACGTAGAAACTGAGTGCGGGTATGTATTCGGCGTGATCTAACAAATTTTTGGAATGACTTTCTTGGACTTGGATGGGAGGCTTGGCCAGTGATGAGTTCTAACAACATGAAACTGGGGTTTGTGGGTGGAGAAGATGGGTAAAACGCAATACCCATAAACATGTCTAGAAGCCAGATATGTGTATACAGATGCTTATTAGAAGTTTGATTGAACTGAAAAGGACTGAGCCCCTCCCTCGAGCTCATCGACACTGTAGGAGAAGGTTGAGTCTGGGGTGCATCCTTGGCTTGGATCGACTGAAATTGATGACAAAGGAAGCTTTTTGCTAGCCCTAGGTTGCTTCCAGGTAGCGATCTCTCGGTGCAGTAGGGATCTATGGTGCGCAGGGGGTGGCGTCGTTGACCGAGATGGAGGGAATATTGGGCATCTTTGTTAGGAGAGGCTTTAGGGTTTGTTTTATAGTTCTTTGGAAGTGGGGTGATCTCTTAGTTTCATGGGCATTGAGATGACAAGAAACCACTGAGGTCAGAGAGTTGTAGGGGGGGCACGACATCGGGGTCCCATTTCCCTCCTCCATGTTGATTCTATGCGAGACAGGGGACGAAGGCCCTACCCTCATATCTATATCGAATGACTCGTGATGAGACAATTTTTCTAAAGCAACACGTGACACATCATTTATCTAAAATTTTGGTAAAATTAGGATAATCTTGAATATTGTTAAACAATTCGGTCAGATATTATCATTATCTCTTCTTTTCTTCCTAATATCCTTTGGAACACCTAGGATTATTTAAATTAAACAAAATTTGGTGGGTTTAATAATTTGACTATGATAAATCCAAATATCCAATTTGATTTTATATACAAGTTAGGGAAACATGTGTTTTACATTATTAGCTACCAAGGGTAATAAACACATTAATAATCACTGAAAAGGAATTGTGTCACCAAAATTCGATGGAAGCTCTAATACTATATTACTTACTCATATACAAAATAGTGGGATACATTATACATGTATGTGGGTCCAATTTATCATTCAAACCTAACTAGTCAACATTTCATAATTTGGGTTAGGTTTTGTGTATTAATTGACATTGATGTGAATAATTGTTGATTCATTATGTATATGATTCATTTCAAGGTTTACATGATATTGTGCTGTATTAACTCATTTTGGGCATACTAAATATCCATGATCTCATCTTAAATGAACAAATGTAAGACAACTTCGTTCAACCTAGGGTTTCACCTTTATTAAATATAGAAAAAAATTCGGAACTAAATATGTGATCTTTTTCATTTCAAATTTTGAAATTTGAGGGTCGTTACAAACATATATTGTAAAAGGAGAATAGTTAAGCATTCTTTAACAAGTGATAGGAAATAATAACATAAAAACATCATTTCCCATCCATTTATTTATGTCTAAATTTTGTCATATATTTCCTTTTTTTTCAACAACTTGATCACATAAATATTGACTTTTAGATTTACAATAAAGAGACTTCTAATTATCTCATTGTGTAATTTTTTACTTAATGTAAATGAGTATAGTAAGTTAATCTATAAATGTGTAGGATATACTTATTGAATTACTTTTTTTTATTATTCCATTTATCAACCTCTTATATACACTTTATTTATTCCATTATGAAATGACTTTCCCACAATATTTTTCTTGTTACGTTAGAGTTATTAAAAACATATACAACAATTTTATTTTGAATAAAAGGAATGTATTTAATTAAAATTAGGTTAAATCCAAAACTCCAAATTTGAGGAAACTATACAATTTTTTATATATGTTACATTAATTATTTGTGAAGGAGATAGGTGCTAATAAATTTATATATGCATACAAAATAAGTTATTATAGACACATTACTTTCATATCGAAAGTGTCAAAACATTATCTATTGAACCATTTTCCTTTTCTACTTCTTGTTAACAATTTTAGAAAATAATAGGGACGTTTACTAAGGAATTCATTTAGTCTAGATTATTATTATTTCTTATTTGGTTACATGATAGATTATATATATTGGGAACATTTATGTGTTTCCAAATAAATTATAATTAAGTTAAAATATTTCTTTCCTTTATGATATGCTAATATGATGGTTTTCATTTTTTTAAATGAGTAGAGAGAATTAGTTTGTTAAAGTTTTTCTAATTTATTAAAATATCTCACATATTCCATGTTTTGCAATTACCTCGATCATATCGCATTTGGACAGTAAATACATTTTTAAATTTTCCGCTGTGATACATTTTCCATAGATTTAAAATGCATGTATAACATTGTTTCCCTTTATGTTACACCATTATTTATTACAGCTTCATGGGAATTATATATGTATAATCCATAGAAGTTAGTTTGTATTAGTCAAATATATTATATTTTTTCTTTTAATAGTAAATTGAATATCTTTGGCCTTATCTTTGATTTTTTTAATTAATTTTAGGGATCTAGGAACACTTAAAAGATGTGAAACTTGGCATGCAAGCAAACTAAAATGTGAGGAGTCTGATTCTATCATTGATTTTCCATTTTGAAAATGTTTATTTTAATTAATATTTTGGACTTTCAAGTTATATCCTCTCATGTAAACTAAACTGGGATAGATAAGACTGTCCAATTAATGCAAAAATTTACCCATAGATCAATATTGGTAAGGAATCTAATTTGGGACATGTTTCCACTTTCGAAGGCATTTAATAATTTTTTCTATACTTTTGGCCTTTTCTCTTGTTTTCTTATGTATATAAAATTAGGATAATTATTATTATTCAATATTGTTAAACTCAACCAAGATAATTGGGGCACAAGGAACACATTATTACCATTATATTTTATTTTTGAGATTTAATTTTATGATTATTGCAACCATTAGGATTTTTGGCTTATTACAATTGTTTTTATCAAAATATTATATATTTATTATCAACATTCACTTAATTGAGTCCTATTATCTACAATATATTTCCAAAAGAGCTACCTTTTAATATTATGCACGAAATTCCACATTTACCCATTTAATATATTTAGACCATTAATTCCACTTTAATTTAGGTGACATGAATATTCCAATTTTTATTGTAATACATGTTTTAAGTGCATTATTCCTCTTATTTAACCATTATGCTAATATTTGTTAGCAAAGGAAATATTGTAACATATTTCATGAATGTACCTACATGTTAACACATATTTAGGTTATTATGTAAATATGAGTGTATTATGATGCATATTGCCACTTAATCTGTTATGTGCATTAACATTATCATTAAGGTATAATCTTTATCCTTGTTTGGTCATATCTAGGGGATCAAGCTTATTAACATTCTAATTGTGGAATAGGGTAATATTGTAGATTTCAATACATTACAACTCTTCACCCCTTAAAAGGATTTAGTCCTCGAAATCTAATCTTTTGTACATTATCAACCACCTATTTTCCACCCCTTAAAAGAATTAACCTAATAAGACAACTCTAATAGTTATCAGGGTAACTTACACTTGTCTTAATCATGAACTTTTTTTATATTATTCATGCATCCAACTAACATGTCATATAAACCTATGGTTGAATTTTAGGTCATTGTTATTCCAAGCTAGCAACCCTATGGTTTACATCTCAAAATTAAAGATTCACCAAGTACAACTTCCCACAATTTAGAGGTGTAAAGAGGGTAGGTGTTCACTAAACTTTTTCTGCATGTCAAATCTTCATAGGGTAAACTTCCTAAGGGAGATAGAAATGAAATAGCTAGATTAACCAACTTCTAATAGCTCTAATACCATACTATAAAGAGTAGGACCTGAGAGGGGATCCACTCCCAACTGAATCAAATAAAAGGAAGCATCTTGTATGCCAAATACATAACCAAATTTTTGCAAAGGGATGATGATCTGATTTATTCAAAAGTTTGTTTCAAGATACCAAATTTAGCATCAAAATATAAAACATCTAACTATTATGATTCTTGATATTATCACCATCCTTCACTAAAAAAGGTGATACATAAGATCTAACTATATCATAGGATCAATGGAGGGTTATTTAACCACCTCAGAATTATCTCCCCAGAAGCTTCAACTACTCTCAAAGTTGTCATAGTCAAGCTTGGTTTGCTCCTCCTTGCTCTACACGTAGGGTTGGAAGAATACCCTATAAAAGAAGAAAAAAGTAAAAGTTATCAGCATAAATGTTTGTATGTGTATACCGGTGGAGATTTGTGCAATATAAGGGAAAAGGAATGTCAAATATAACATGGCTTCCCATATAAGATAAAAGTACCACCCAAGTTGGTATAAAAAAATAAGAATTTAATGAGACTACACTAGTCATCATACTATCACAAGATATAAATCCTTTTCACAATATCACAGGGTATCAACCCTTATCAACATAAGAGGATTACACCTCATCCAGGGCTCGACCATGCCCAAAGGTCATTAAGACCATCATACTATGCCTTGAAGTAATGTCATAATAATAATTGTATAGAACTTAAAAGGTTGCATGGTGAGTAATAAATAGATTAGCATATACTAAAAAGCGGGGTAGGAATCCATATATTCCATACTACAAGTAGGATGACTAAAACTACAGTGCCAAATAAATATAGAGTTTGTAGGAGGACTAAACCTCAGTGTGGTGGTAGAAGGACTAAAACCTTAGTGCCTGGTAGGAGGACTAAGACCTCAATGTCCAAAATATAATTCTCCCTAGAGGACTAAAACCTCAGTGCAGTAGCAGGAGGACTAAAACCTATGTTCCCAGTACAAATATGGTGTCACTACTTCTAGTTATGATTAGTCAATCACACATGGTAATAGGATAGGCAAGACAAAGTATAGTCATTTAGAAATAACATGATGAGAACATTCGACAGTTATAATGTGGGGTCAGAGGACCTATAAACAAATATAAATTATTTTTCCAATAAGATGCTTCAGATGATTGCAAAAGTCCACAACTTGAAAAATTAGCATTTCACAAGGAATGAGAAAAGAAAGATAAATATTTAAATGCAACAAGAATATTCAAAGGAACAAGACAATAAAAAGATCAATATCAACACATAATTTCTCATTAGTCAACCTATCAAAAGAAAGAGAAAGGTGTGTAGGGCATATGTCTAAAGAACCAAGAGAGGTGAAATTTAGGTCTTTGCTCAATATAGAAGTATGGGAATGAAACATACATTAAGAGAGTGAAATCAGAAATTTCTCAACATGACCTGAGAAGCAACATACATTAAGAAAAATAAATCAAATTAGTTTCTCAATATAACTCATAGGGGATGAACATACCTCAAGATGTTTGTCAACTTGTCAATGTGTAAGCCTTAATCTAACTCAGGGTTCTAAGGTTTTAAACACCAATGGTTGAGAAGAGATCACCAAATGATTTTTTATCAGATTACAAAGATTTGAATAGGAGGGTAAGGAAGAAGGTTATGAGTCATTTCCTATTGGTCAAATGATTTTTATGTGTTTGAAGGCCTTGGAGAGGGGTCTATATATATAGAACTAGGCTTGGGTAGTAAGTAACTTATTAATTTTATTTACTAAGGAAAACATGAAACATATATTGTTAATGGAGAAAGTTAAGCATTCTTTAACAAGTGATTGAAAAAGAATAACATAAAAAATTATTTATTTTACATTTATTTATGTCAATGTTTGATCATATATTTCCTTTTTTAACAACTTGATCACATAAATGTTGATTGTTACATTTACAATAAAGAGACTTCTAAATCTTGTTCTGTAATTATTTACTCAACGTAAACGAGTATTATAAGTTAATATACAATTGTGTAGGATATACTTATTGAATTCTCTTTTTTATTATTCCATTTATCAACCTCTCATATACACTTATCTATTCCATTATGAAATGACTTTCTCACAATGTTTGCTTCTCATGTTAGAGTTATTAAAAACATGTATAACAATTTTATTTTAAATAAAAGGCATCTATTTATTTAATATTAAGTTAGATCTAAAATTCTAAAATTGGGGCAACCATTTAACTGCTTATATATTTTACAGAGATTATTTGAAGATGATTTAGGTGCTAATAAATTTATATATATCCAAAATTAGTTATTATAGACACATGAATTTCAAATCAAAAGAGTGAAAACATTATCTATCGAACCATTTTCCTTTTTTCCTTGTTGTTAAAAAATTTAATAGGTAATAGGGAGTTTTACTAAGGAATTCATATAGTCAAGATTATAACTATTTTCTATATGGTTAAGTAATATATTATATGAATTTGGGATCATTTATGTGTTTCAAAACATATATTAGTTGAGTTAAAATATTTCTTTCCTTTATGATGTGCTAACTAATTGAATTTATTTGTTTATTTTCTTAAACATTAAGTAAACATATCTTCTTCTCAGAGTTTGTTCTAATTTGTTAAAATATCTCACATATTCGACATTTTTGCAATTAACTCGGGAAAGTAAATACAATTTTGATTTTCTACCATGATAAATTTGCAATGTGTTTAGCATGCATGTACAACATTGCTTCCCTTTATGTTACACCAAAATTTTATATATTATAACTTCATATAAATTATATACATATAATCCATACAAGTTGGTTTATACTATATTGAATATATTAGATGTATTGCTTTTAATAATAAATTGAATATCCTTGGCCTTATCTTTCATTTTCTTGTCTTCAGGAATTTGAGGCATCTAGGAACACTCAAAATCCGTGAAACTTGACTTACAAACATAATAAAAATTGAGTAGTATAATTTTGTAATTAATTTTAAATTTTGGGAATGTTTACTATTTTATTTTAAATTGTGGACCATAAATTATATTCTCTCTCCTAAATAAAACTAGGATAGATAAGATTGCCCAATTAATGTGGAAATTCACCCATAGACCAATTTTGGTATGTAAATTCCAAATTTGGGGCCACTTTTGAAGACATTTAATAATTTATTTAATACTTTTAGCTTTTTCTATTATTTTCCTCTAAAAATTTTTAGGATTATTATTATTATTCTAATATTGTGAAACTTTGAACCCAAGCTAATTGGAATCCAAAGAACATGTTGTTACCATTATATTTACTTTTGAGATTTCCTTTATGAGTTATGACACCATTAGGATTTTGTACTCATTACCATTGTTTTTATCAAAATATTATATCTTCATTATCAAAATTCACCTAGTTGATTCCTAGTATCTACAATATATATTTACAAAAGAGTTATATTATATCATTATTCACAAAATTAAACTTTTTATTTATTGAATATATTTAGACCATTAATTCTATTATAATATAGGTGATTGCACATGAATATTCGAATTATTATTGTAATACATTTTTTAACTACATCATTCCTCTTATGTAACCATTATGTGAATATTAGTTATCAGAGGATATTTTGTAACATATTTCTTGAATTTACCTACATGTTAGCATATATTTAGGTTATTATATAAATATAAGTTTATTATTATGCATATTGGCACTTAATATATTATGTGCATTTAACATTATTCATTAAGGTATAATTTTTATCCTTGTGTGGTCACATCTAGGGGACTAAGCTTGCTAACATTCTAATCATGGAATAGGGTAAGGTTCTATGTTTTAGTACGTTACATAAATTGAGACATATATATATTGACTTATGGGATTACTTCATCACGACATATAAACACAACATACAAAATGGATTTAAATTGAATCTTACCGCGATCATGCCATGTAGGTCCAAAGGAGTACGCTCAACACCCTCCTTGGGTGTGTGATGATGTACAAGATGTGTGGTTGTTGGAGGAGATTGTGCCGATTGAGAAGCCTTAAAAACCAACTACAACTATCAGTCTTTGCACATCCTCCAGGTCCATTCCCTTTTTTTGCAGATTTGAGCTTTTGCTAAGATGAGCCAAAATAAGATTTTAGTCCAAAACCACCTCATGCGGCCCTAATACATCCAGGATGCTGATAACACCAAATTTTGTGACGTTTTTGCCCTTTATTCTGTTATCAAAACTACCCTTTTCTGTTATTTTCCTCTATTTTATTAGCATTTTCGCAATAATTGGTCAAGCAATGCTCTTATTCCAATTTTTCCTATCTTCTACAGAGTTTTCCTCGTTTTTGTGCAATGAGGCCGATTCCGGCCCATAATAAGTCTAAGCCCGTTTCGACCTTCCTGACGCCTGATACAACCCAGCCTGACAGGGGCTGGGCAACACGAGAATGATCGGCGGAGAAGGGCGCCGCGCAAGAAGGATGTGTCGGCCGACATACCGTCTACCCGACAGGGAGCCAAAGCCGCATCGACGACCAAACTCGTCGGGCGACACAACCACCCACCGGCAGGCGTGCCGCCAGCCACGTGACCGATAGCCAGCGCCTCGCGCCGAGACATACCTGTATCGGCCGTCCACATCCATCGACCGGCGTATAAGGGAGCTACGTGGCGTTTCCAGCACCATAACTCCTTCAACCGTCGGTATAAATAGCAGCTACAGGAAGCCGAAAAGACGAGTCGGAAGAGTCGGATAGGTCGGACAAGTCGAGAGAATTCAGACAAGACAGTTCGGAAGCCACCTTCGAAAGAAGCTGTGGGAGCAAGAGTATCGCGCCCCAGTGCTTGTGCCGGGCGACACTAGGTGAGCTTTCCCTCATCCCGAGAGGGAAGGGATGGTTCACTTAGTGTTGTCCCGGGCGACACTGCGGGCCGATATCGGCCAGCGAAGATGAGCGACACGAGTACCCGACAGTAGACTCGTAGCTCTTTGCCCGACACGATATCGAACCCGATACGCTCCGCCCGTCATGCGTGCCGCCCGAGAGGGTGCGCCGCCCGACATGAGCGTATCGTCCAGGGTCCCCGAGCGATACAGTCAGTCGTCAGTCGGCGCTGCCCGAGAGGGGGTGCCGCCCGACACTGCCGTATCGGGCTCGGCTCCTGACCGATATCGGGCAGGAGAGCTACAGTAGTCTGTCGTTCTTCTACATCAAGAAGGTGACATCTATCTTTATTTCTGTTATTTAAATTCTTAGCTTATGCATTGTATTAAGACCCTTATTGCTTATGGAAATAGAAATGTTTAATTGCTATTTGTTTGATGCTTGGTGCCTTATGATTGGGTAACTGCTGTGTTGGATATCTGAACTCTAGCTTGCATGTTTTGGATCGCGTTTCGCTTAGCTACCGCATCGTATTTCCCGTCGCAACTACTTCGAGAGTTGGGTTGTGGCTCTAGTGTTTGGTCCGGTTCTGGAGTATGAGAGTGCCCGGAACGGAGTTGTTTTAGTATCATTCCACTCTAACTTGAGTCCAGCAACCTCGAGAGGGGTGTTGAAGCTTGGTTAGAGGCACCTGCTCTGAGAGGAGGGGTGCAGGGTGTTACTGCTACCGCTTGTCTTACTGAAGTCTTATCCCTTGCATTACGCCTTAAACTGCAGTTTATCTTTCTATTTTCTGTTGCATGAAAATTCCTAAAAACTGCTAAATGACAAAATCTTAATCTTTCTTGTAACTCCAGTTGGAGATAGTTTTCTTTGATTTAATCGTGACAGCTTGTTGTTCCCCTTCGGGGAACTTTAATATCTCTTTATACCCACCGGAGTGTAGAGTGTCAATTCAGAGTCGTCAACACGACCCACCTTGTCCCTGTGTTCGACCCCGTATGACTACTTCGACCCCTTAAACAAAGTTGCGGGGGCCTAGAAGGATTCGGGTTATAAATGTGAAGGCTCGACTACCTCAAATACGCCTCCAATTTTAGGACGCGCAATTTAGACCGGTCAACTTTCTGGCGCCGTTGTCGGGGATAAGGCAAATGGCACTGTTGACGAATCCGAAGCCACTAACTACACTCCCGTGCCTCAAGCTTAGAAATAGGCTTGACAACACCTCTTTTTCTTTTTCTTTTTCTTTTTCTTTTTCTTTTTCTTTTTCTTTAAGCATTATTCCTTGCCGGAACCAAATAACTCTGTGTTCTAACTTGATTTCTCGTGATATTTCAGGTACCCTGCAAAGCTGTAACCTGCTCCATCGAGCCTTGATACCATGCCTCGTTGTGAGCAACCCCTTTCTGAGGGCGAATGTCAGAGCCAAAGCTAGAGGGCGACCCGGCTTAATTGGGTTGGTCAACTTTCTGCCTACATAAAAAGACAGGACACCATTATCAACCAGTTGGTACAGGGGGCGTTTACCAACCCTGGATCTCTGAATTCCATGCAACACCAGATGGCGAGTCTGCAGATGCGCCAATGGGAGGTCGATCAACGGCTGTCTCAGATGGCTGCTCTGATGAAGAACCCTGCGGGGAAAACGCTCCCTCACCCTGAAACTGCAGTAATGGCAGTGCTTAGATCAAGAAAGATGGTAGAGCGCGCTGATGAAGCCCCACCGGAACCTGAGCAAGGGCCCAAGGATGCTATTCCAGCAGGAGGCGGAGGTAGGCCTGCAGAAGCCCAAGAGCCTGCGCCGAGACCGTCCGATGAGCCATCTGGTGGGAGGAATCCCTATGCTCCCAGGATACCGTTCCCGTACAAGCTGATCAAGGCAAATCTGAAAAAGCGGCACGAAAGGTTCATGGACTCGATCAGGAAGCTGCATCTTGAAGTCCCCTTCCTTGACGCTTTGGAGGAGATGCCCACATACGCCAAGTTTCTCAAAGATCTAATAATGAAGAAAAGAAGGGGAGGAAGGATAGAGACAGTGTACCTAGCCTCCACTTCCTCTGCCTTCGTAAAGCCTAGCTTGCCAACTAAGAGAAGGGATCCCAGAGCTTTCACAATCCCATTCGCCATCGGGGACAATGTCGAGCGGAAGGGTCTAGCAGACTTGGGAGAAAGCATCAACCTCACGCCCTTAAGTTTCGCGCAAAGGATGGGTTTGACCGACATGGTTCGAACCAATATGCGGATTGAACTGGCGGATCACTCCTTCAAAAGACCTGTTGGCATTGTCGAAGATGTGCCGATTAGGTTCGGTGATTTCTTCATTCCCTGCGACATCGTCGTCATCGACACAGCTGAAGATCCCAGATGTCCGATCATCTTCGGACGCCCTTTCTTGGCAACAGGGAGGGCGTTGATTGATGTCTCTGAAGGGATAATCACCTTGAGGGTTGGAAACAACCACATGGGCTTCAAGATGAAGGAGATCATGAGAGGTCCATCCCTGTCTGAATCGGCCTGTTTTGCGGATAGTTACAATAAATTCTGGGAGGAAATAGAGGAGGATATCCGGACAGTGGACCCCCTCGCAAGGGCAATAAGCTGTCAGGATCCCGACCTTGAAGATCCTGAGGTCGTGAGGCATCTCGACCTTTTCAACCTTTCTGACAAAGACCTGCAAGAAGAAGAGGAGGAGGTGAACTCTGCGAAGTATGCCTCCCTTGAGGGAGAACCTCGGGAGGAGACACCCCGAGCAAAGCCGGATTTAAGAGTGTTGCCTGAAGGACTGAAGTACGAATTTTTAGATGAAGAACAGAGGAACCCAGTCATCGTAAACGCCGATCTTTCAAGCAATCAGCTAGACCGGCTCCTTGAGGAGTTAAGACTCCACAGGGGGGCTATAGGATATTCCATAGATGATATCAAAGGCCTTAGCCCCGCCCTTTGCATGCATCGCATCAACTTGGATGAGTCTTCCAAGCCTCTGGCCCAACCCCAGAGGAAGCTGAATCAGATGCTCAAGGAGGTCGTCAAGAAAGAGGTAATAAAGCTTAGGGACGCGGGGATCATTTACCCAATTAGTGACAGCAATTGGGTAAGCCCGATCCACGTAGTACCCAAGAAAGGCGGAATGACTGTGGTTAAGGATGAGAAGGGTGATGAGGTGGCGGTAAGGACCGTCACCGGTTGGCGAATGTGCATTGATTACTGAAAGCTAAATCAGGCTACAAAAAAGGATCATTTTCCGCTACCTTTTATTCACCAAGTTCTTGAAAGATTAGCGCATCACGATTATTTTTGTTTTCTTGATGGCTTTTCAGGATTTTACTAGGTACCCATCTTACCCGACGACCAGGAGAAAACGACGTTCACCTGCCTTTACGGCACTTATGCCTTTAGAAGGATGCCCTTCGAACTCTGCAACGCCCCCGCCACCTTTCAAAGATGCATGATATCAATGTTCTCAGATTTTCTAGAAGACATCGTGGAAGTTTTCATGGACGATTTCTCCGTCTATGGAAAGGACTTCGATAGCTGTCTGAAGAATCTGTCGTTAGTACTTCAAAGGTGCGAGGAGAACAGCCTGGTCCTGAACTGGGAAAAATGTCATTTCATGGTGCGGGAGGGCATCGTTCTAGGGCATAAAATCTCAAGGCGTGGGATCGAGGTGGATACCAGCAAAGTCGAAGCTATATCTAAGCTTCCTCCACCAAAATCCGTCACGGGGATAAGAAGCTTCCTCGGGCACGCCGGATATTACTGAAGATTCATCAAGGACTTCTCAAAGATTTCCAAACCATTGTCCAATCTTCTGGTAAAAGATGCTGAATTTGTTTTCTCTAACAATTGTCTCAGTGCTTTTCAGGCCCTGAAAAATGCTTTAGTATCACCACCTATCCTTCAAGCGCCAGATTGGGGTTTACCCTTTCAGCTAATGTGCGACGCTAGCGACTACGCAGTTGGAGCAGTCTTGGGGCAAAAGAAAGATAAAAAGCACCATGTGATTTGCTACGCTAGTCGCACGTTGGACGAAGCACAGGTAAACTACACAACCATTGAGAAGGAGATGCTCGCGATCGTCTTCGCGTTTGACAAGTTCAGGTCGTATCTCGTCGGATCAAAGGTCAAAGTATATACAGATCATGGGCCAATAAAATACTTAATGCAAAAGAAAGACGCAAAGCCCAGATTGTTGAGATGGGCCTTGTTGCTCCAAGAGTTCGATCATGAAATTATCGACAAGAAGGGCGCGGAAAATGTGGTCGCAGACCACCTATCGAGGATAGTGGCTGAGAGACAAAGAGGGCCACAAATCGACGACGACTTTGCCGACGAAGCTCTTATGATGGCTGAAGCTCAAGAAGAAGGTTTGCCCTGGTTTGCAGACATCTGCAATTTCCTTGCATGTGGAGAGCTTCCTCCTGACATCACCTACAATCAAAAGAAGAAGCTATTCGCGGATGCCAAGAATTATTACTGGGATGATCCTCTCCTGTTTAGAAGATGCGCAGACAGCTTGTACAGGAGGTGCATCCCGGAAGAAGAAACCGCTGATATCCTGAAGGGATGCCACGCCTCCCCCTATGGTGGACACCTGGGTAGCGAAAGAACAGCGGCGAAAGTGCTACAATCAGGTTTCTACTGGCCCTCCTTATTTAAAGATGCTGCACCATTTGTAAAGGTTTGCAAAGAGTGCCAGTCAACGGGAAATATAGGGCGGAGGAATGAAATGCCGATGGCAAGCTGGATCGAAGTGGAAATATTTGACGTATGGGGGATTGATTACATGGGGCCGTTTCCCCCATCCCAGGGGTATCAATACATACTAGTGGCAGTAGATTATGTATCGAAGTGGGTAGAGGCGGTAGCCACCCAAACATGCGACGCCAAGTCAGTTATCAAGCTTTTTGAGAAGACCATCTTTCCCCGTTTCGGTGTACCGCGCACCGTAATAAGCGACAGTGGGTCGCACTTCGGAGAAAGGCAGTTCGAAGCGCTCCTACATAAGTATGGAGTAAAACATAATATCGCTACGCACTACCACCCACAGACGTCGGGGCAGGTAGAGGTCTCAAACAGACAAATCAAGCAGATCTTAGAAAAGACTGTCAGCTGCACGCGGAAAGACTGGTCTATGAAACTTGACGACGCATTATGGGCCTACCGTACTGCTTACAAGACGCCCATTGGAACCACCCCCTACCGTCTTATATACGGAAAATCCTGCCATCTGCCTTTGGAACTAGAACACAAGGCCCTTTGGGCGATTAAGTTCCTAAATATGGACCTAGACAAAGCAGGAGAAAAGAGGTTTTTGCAGCTTCAAGAGCTCGAAGAGCTGAGGATTCACGCCTACGAGAATGCAAAGATCTACAAGGAAAGAACAAAAATGTGGCATGATGCCCACCTTAGGAGAAAGGATGTGAGCGAAGGGGATAAGGTCTTGTTATTCAAGTCCTCCATCCGTCTTTTTCCTGGGAAATTACAAACAAGATGGTCGGGACTGTTTTCTATGTCAAAGATATACCCATCAGGAATGATGGAGCTCCGCGACAAGGATGACGTGACTAAGATCTTCAAGGTGAACGGGCACAGAGTGAAAAGGTTTTATGAAGACGAAGCTTTTTTCAGGAAAGCAGAGATTGACTTGCTAGATGTGGGTACAACCGAAGAGCCTACACCGGTCGAGCTGGCGACGGAAACTTCAGCGCTCCTCGGGAGGCAGCCCGAGTCATAGATTATGATACATTTCTTTTCTTTGTAAAAACAAACATTATGGACTGTAATAAGGCCCGAGTCAGTGCATGCGCACGTGTGCTGACTCTTTTTGTTTTATGGGCCACCGCTGTGTATTGCGGAGCATTGAGGAGTAATATCATCTGAGGTAGGAGATCCTTCTCTATACCAATGATGTTTTACCCTGCAATGGCCTTTTACTTCACCCAGGTTTAGTTTTGGCCTTTTGACCGCCCGCTTTTCTACCGTGTCGACCAGCTGGGCGCAGAACCACTTGTATCGGGCAGCCTCGCCCCGGGCGTCGCAAGGGCAGCGGATGACCCTTCGACTGCCCGATGGGACTGCGCGTTTCGGGAATAGCGTGACTAAAACGCCCGACGCGCGCCATGTTTTGCTCGTTTTACCCCCAGCTGGGTTCTCTATAAATAGCGTGGAGGTTTCTTTGTGTCGGGCTATCATTTTCTCCTTTTTGCCACCTGGAACGCATGCAATGATCCTCCCTTTTGCCGGTGTGTCGGCCATCTTGCTTTCGCCCTGGTAACGGGCGATGCCTCCTGAGAGCAAGGGTATAGCCCGACACACCTTTTGCCCGACACGTTTTCTCTCGCCCGGCACAGGTTTTGTATCGTGCGAAGCGTATCGGTTGGCTTGATGTTTTCTTACCAAACGACATGGCTTGTCGCCCGATAGGGTTGTAGACCGACACGTTTATCGGCCGATAACCCTGTCGCCCGACGCCATTATCTTTTACCGAGCCGCTTATCGGGTTTACATGACCTACAGATTTTCTATCGCCCGACATGCTTTCGCGCGTAATGCCGGTCGATAGTGTTTTCCCGATGTATCGTATCGGGCGTCATGCTTCTCACGGCGATGTCAGGTTTTTGCTTCATGTGACCTCGAATCGCCCGTCACACCTGTGTCGGGCGTCGAGTCATATCGCGCGACAACATCGTATCGTCCGATCCCTTATCGCACAGTTTTAATAAGTTTTTTTTCTTTCTTTCTTTTCATCTTTCTTGCCTAACGGATGAATAAATTCTAATTTTGAATAACAGGTATGGCTCGTATGGAGCAAACCACCGGCCGCGCCAACGAGCATGGCGCGGGAAACAGTAACAACAGTCGGGCAGAAACGGCAACAACAATAAAAGGGGAGATTTTTCTTGATTTGGTAGCTCCAATAGCGAGTCACCTAGTTATCAGCCTGTCTTTGGGGTGGCTTGGGACCATCTCCAGAGACAGCAAGAGTGCGGCAACCAAGGCCTCCGAACAAGTTCGAGGCACCTCGGTTCCGTCCTCTTAAGGGAGAGGGCCCACCCTGACTACACACTCCTGGGAACTGAACTAGGGACTGATAATCAGTCCTTTTGTTTACGTTCACAACGGAGATGTGAAGAAAGGGCGGGTCAGAAGTGAATTTTGAGGGTTACGCTCAAGCTCAACCGCTGCATAGCCAAAGCGAACCCGCTAGACAACCTCCCAATGGCATGCTGCAACTTTGTAGGAGCATTTTGCAGCACATCAGCGAGCTAACCCTCACTGGCTAAACTTTACCTCACTTTTGCTTTCTTCTCTACTCTGGGACAGAGTATGAAGTAAGTTTGGGGGGGTACCCTTATGCCAGTGAGGGGGGTATAAATTTTCTTTTAACATTACAAGCTTTCTACGATATTCACTCTCTTTTACCTGATGTGCTCTTATATCTTCTTGTATATTTGATCTACGCACGCATGCCATATATATAAAAATTTTTAATTTTCAAAAATCTTTCCTTTGCAAATTTTTGTCCCTAGGCATATGTACAAAGTTGCTGTAATAATAAAAACTTGTTGTGACTTCTTGCAAAGTTTACTTTCTGTATATTTAACGAGTTACAAGTTCTATCATATCTTTCTGATAATGTTGTCTCAAACAAACAAAAGATTGTGCCTTGCCATCCAAAAATTTTCGAAAAATAATAATCTCGCAAACAGCTAAGAGACGAGTATGGAGAAGGAAAAAGCTGCCCAAACAGCAGATATCTCTTTTGTTTTCCCTTACCCAGCAAAAATCCCAAAAAGAGAAAGAAGCCTTATGAGCGTGAATAAAAGCATGAGAGTTGTGCCCAATAAAAGAAAAGAAAAAAATATATATACATATATACACACTTGTTTTCCAAAAGTACCCATCTTTAGGCATGGTAGATCCGGGGCAGTGGTACGTAGGATGTGAAATCACTGCTCTAAAGCCAACTGGCTTGGACTGCAGGGACCACTTGCCCGTTAACGGACCCTTACCTGGATGGACTGATGGGAAACAAGAAGAAAAACCCAAAAAGCCTTAGCCTACCCTATACACAACTTTCTGTCCCTAAAATAAAGCTATTTGGTGTGGAAGCTAACTTCAGAATCATTCACCAAAGTCTCACTGAAGCTGTGGAGAAGAAAAATTTTACTTAAATAATAAGGCAAGTAGGGCAAAGTCTTTTGTTCGCATTAAGACAGCATTACCTCCAAGACATCTCAAATCTTGTGCTACCCTTTAGCCTTAAAGTTTTGTTGTGCAAGAAGAAGCAACACAAAGTTTAGTTTAAATATTTATTGAGGACAATCAAAAAGCTAAGTTTGGGGGAGTTGATAACACCAAATTTTGTGACGTTTTTGCCCTTTATTCTGTTATCAAAACTACCCTTTTCTACTATTTTCCTCTATTTTATTAGCATTTTCGCAATAATTGGCCAAGCAACGCTCTTATTCCAATTTTTCCTATCTTCTACAGAGTTTTCCTCGTTTTTGTGCAATGAGGCCGATTCCGGCCCACAATAAGTCTAAGCCCATCTCGACCTTCCTGACGCCCGATACAACCCAACCCGACAGGGGCTGGGCAACACGAGAATGATCGGCGGAGAAGGGCGCCGCGCAAGAAGGACGTGTCGGCCGACATACCGTCAACCCGACAGGGAGCCAAAGCCGCATCGACGACCAAACTCGTCAGGCGACACAACCACCCACCGGCAGGCGTGCCGCCAGCCACGTGACCGATAGCCAGCGCCTCACGTCGAGACATACCTTTATTGGCCGTCCACATCCATCGACCGGCGTATAAGGGAGCTACGTGGCGTTTCCAGCACCATAACTCCTTCAACCGCTGGTATAAATAGCAGCTACAGGAAGCCGAAAAGACGAGTCGGAAGAGTCGGATAGGTCGGACAAGTCGAGAGAATTTGGACAAGACAATTCAGAAGCCACCTTCGAAAGAAGCTGTGAGAGCAAGAGTATCGCGCCCCAGTGCTTGTGCCGGGCGACACTAGGTGAGCTTTCCCTCATCCCGAGAGGGAAGGGATGGTTCACTTAGTGTTGTCCTGGGCGACACTGTGGGCCGATATCGGCCAGCGAAGATGAGCGACATGAGTACCCGATAGTAGACTCGTAGCTCTTTGCCCGACACGATATCAAACCCGATACGCTCCGCCCGTCATGCGTGCCGCCCGAGAGGGTGCGCCGCCCGACATGAGCGTATCGGCCAGGGTCCCCGAGCGATACAGTCAGTCACCAGTCAGCGCTGCCCGAGAAGGGGTGCCGCCCGACACTGCCGTATCGGGTTCGGCTCCTGACCGGTATCGGGCAGGAGATCTACAGTAGTCTGTCGTTCTTCTACATCAAGAAGGCGACATCTATCTTTAATTCTGTTATTTAAATTCTTAGCTTATGCATTGTATTAAGACCCTTATTGCTTATGGAAATAGAAATGCTTAATTGCTATTTGTTTAATGCTTGGTGCCTTATGATTGGGTTACTGTTGTGTTGGATATCTGAACTCTAGCATGCATGTTTTGGATCGCGTTTCGCTTAGCTACCGAATCGTCTTTCCCGTCGCAACTACTTCGAGAGTTGGGTTGTGGCTCTAGTGTTTGGTCCAGTTCTGGAGTACGAGAGTGCCCGGAACGGAGTTGTTTTAGTATCATTCCACTCTAACTTGAGTCCAGCAACCTTGAGAGGGGTGTTGAAGCTTGGTTAGAGGCACCCGCTCTGAGAGGAGGGGTGCAGGGTGTTACTGCTACCGCTTGTCTTACTGAAGTCTTATCCCTTGCATTACGCCTTAAACTGCAGTTTATCTTTCTATTTTCTATTGCATGAAAATTCCTAAAAACTGCTAAATGACAAAATCTTAATCTTTCTTGTAACTCCAGTTGGAGATAGTTTTCTTTGATTTAATCGTGACAGCTTGTTGTTCCCCTTCGGGGAACTTTAATATCTCTTTATACCCACCGGAGTGTAGAGTGTCGATTCAGAGTCGTCAACACGACCCACCTTGTCCCTGTGTTCGACCCCGTATGACTACTTCGACCCCGTAAACAAAGTTGCGGGGGCCTAGAAGGATTCGGGTTATAAATGTGAAGGATCAACTACCTCAAATACGCCTCCAATTTTAGGACGCGCGATTTAGGCCGGTCAGATACTCATTCATACCTACAGCAACCATCAATTCATCGTGGGTGCCCAGAGGGGTGAAGTTTCCCTACTTTCTTTATTCACCAAGCTCCTATGATTCATCATGAAAACCAACTAATCTATAAAACTTAACAATCTAGGGAAAAAGAACATGGGCATTCATTGTGAGACTAAGAAACTTACCATTTTTGCAGCCACCTCTTTGTTGCTTGGATGGGGATTTCCCCAACTTTGTTTTTTCATCACATCTATCCACTACAAATAGTGAGGCAACCACCTGGCCAGTGTGGCTCATGTGGTTCGGTCCGACTTGTCCTCCCTGGGGGACCCGAGTTCAAATCCCCCTGAGCGCACTGTAATTACCAACTCCTTGGGTCATCTGGGCTCTGGCACCTATTTGAGGAGGAGGGGGAGCGGGGTCTCCCTAAGACTCAAAAACATAGTGAGGCAACTGTCTAGAAGCACTATAAGACTTGATAGTTGAAGGAGTAGAAGTAGAAGGCCCTTGCTCTTTCTCTCTCAACTAGCAGCATTTAACATAACCACATGCCCAACCAGTAGTTGTGCACATTGTTGTCATGCCTTTTCTTAACAATGTGAATGACTTGATTAATTCAATGAGAATATTGTTAACTAATCATAAGAATGTTATTAATTCAATACCTTGAACTCATCTATTTTTCTCTCCTTAAGAAAAAATTTCCATTCTTTTTTACCAAGATAGGATCATTGTAGAGTGAGGTCCTTGTTCATCTTGTATCCATAGATGTAGTTTCTTGTAATGATTGTATGCAAATATCATTCCTTCTATCAATGAGTTGTGTAACATTCTTGCAATGTGACTTTTCATCAAGCTCATATAGGCCTTGAAAAGGTTCAACATCTGCTACTTTTCAAAAATGTGAAAAGAAAGAATAGGAAAATACAATAAAAACTTAAATGCATATATCGCACCTCTAACTCCCGCCATATGAGGTCTTTAGTGGCCTTATACATGTGTCTCTGATCCTTAATACAGAGAGGCACTTTGCTTCAACTAACGACCCCACAATAGCTAACGATAATCAATGTGCCTACTTTAATAAACTGAGTTCACCATTACGAAACTAAGTTCATCAAATACAACTCATTTGTTGTTATCAACCCATTTACAACTAAATAATGGAACTCTAAACTCTGTGTAGTGGATTTACCATATGTCTTCTATGGAGTCGTAATAAGACATCTTTCCTTCATGTGTACTCTTATTTTTGGCACTAGAAAAATATAGTGAAGACGCATGAAGGGTAACCCCACTATTTTGGATGACGCTCTTATCATCTTTACATTTTATGAAGTATGAAAATCCATTTATGTCAAACCCATCTGAGGATGTAATGTGTGTATTTGCCTTTTATCGAGCCATTTGATAGTTTTTTTTTATTTTTTTGACTAAATACTTTCTCTTCAAACCACCTAATAAATGTCTAATTATGCTCTCTGGCAAGCCACATTAAACTGGCTTGGGGATATTTTGTCTTGAGCTCATTTGTGTCTTTGATGATATATACCCACATCATCAATGTTGTGTAAAATGCACAAGTGTGCTTGTTCCCACTCCTCACAACTAATATCTATCAATCATTTTCCCAAAGTAACTTTACCAGAATAAATGATAGGATTCACAGTATTAGTAGGAGTTTTGTTGCAACTCAAAAGTTGATTATAAAAGTCCATAACCTCTCTAGCAATATAACCCTCAATGATACTCCCTTCAATCTTATAACAATTCCAAATATCATCTTTAAAAACACTCATGTACTGCTCAAAAGGATAGATCTGATATGAGAAAAATAGACCCAAAATTTTCACTTCTCTAGTCAAATGGACAATCAGATGTGCCATGATATCCTACTCAAGTTGGCATAGGGTAACATACACTTCTCGTTGCAACTTATCTAGATTATAAAGATCAATGACTTTACTGTATAGAGTGTTGAAGAAGAAGCAAAGTCAAGTGATTGCAAACCTTACATACGTAGCTACACGAAATATTTGTTTCATTATAGGGTGACAATCATGAGATTTAAGACCTACCAACTTCAGATCCTTCATTGATACCAATCTATGTATATTGACTGATTATCTCTATGGTACCTTAGCATTAAGCAAGCACTCGCAAAAAGTTCTCTTCTCTTGTATAGATAAGGTGTAATAAATATGAGGTAAAATATCTGAGGTGACCCTTTCTAACATATGTTGGTAATTCTTTCCTTATACCCATTTCATGTAGTCCCATTCTAGATTTGAACCCATCTTTAGTCTTGCCTTTTATATTCAATAGAGTACCAATGATACTATCACAAACATTTTTCTCAACATGCATGACATAGATCCAATGTTAAATTGTCAAAGAACTCCAATAAGAAAAATCCTAGAATATCAAACTCATTTTGAAATAAATACTTTTCACTGGTAGAATTCGTACATGGTCTCTTACCAAAATGATTTACAATGTTGTTTTATAACATTCCAAAATTTTACATGTAATTTAGAATCTTTAATGAAGTATTTCCTAGTAAAAGTTAACTTATGGACCTAATGCAAAAAGCCATACTTATAATATTTCTTGTTGAATTATAGGATAAAAGATTAAGGTAAAATACTTAGATTTTAAAAATATGAAATAGAATCAAAATAGTAATAATACTTTTTTTTTAATCTAGATAATTTGTTATCATAAAAATAAAAGCATTTTCTTCTCCCTCCATCAAAGAATTTCCCAATAAAGGTCAAGGAAGTTTAATAAATAAATCTTTAGTAGATAACAACAATAATCTCAAAATTTGACTCAAATGATTAAGGAAAGAATAATTCATGTTTTAATTCTTATACATTTAGATAATGAAATGTGTAGAATTTATTGATAAAAAGGTAAACAAAACCTAAATCTAATTGTACAGTAAGAAACGAGACTCCTTGACTAACTTATGATCCAAATTTGAAACCAATAGAACTTCATTTGACCCTCCAAATAAAATAGGAAGGTTGTATATATTTTAAATGAATAATTAATTGAATATTTAGATTAGTTGTTGGCTTAACCTAAGTCACTGAAATATACATGTCGTGCAAATTTAGTTGGATTTTTTCACCTAAAGTTTGTGTCACACGATATCCTTTTGACGCGGAGTCATTCTGAACTGTTGGATGCCCATTGCAGGGATCCAGAGTCGTCTCCTACCTTGGGTAGGAGACTAAAATTTGACAACTAGGGATTGACTCCCTCTCTGACCCCGATCTCTCTCCATAGAGTCCATCTTGGCAAGATTTCTTCACTGTTGGAATCATAACATCCTTACGAGCCTAACCATCCCGACTTCCATGGGAGTTCTCGCCCTAACAAGGAAATGCCCATTTGGGCTAGGACTCTCCTTGCCTCCATGAGTTCATAGAATATTGTTCGAATCTCACACCTATATATATGAGTGTTGTTAGAACCCTTTGACCCAGAGTAATTCTCATCTGATATTAATTTTATATCTTGTACCCCGATCTTCCTCAGCCTACTCATTTTGTTCTCTGAAGAACACCTTGCACACTTCAACTTCCTCTTCCTCCCCCGACACAATCATTGCTCAAGTAAGCATTTAGGAACCTCATTCTTTCTTTTTTTCATCATCCTTTTGTTTGGGGTTTTCTTGAACTATGCATCCTATTGCTATGTATGAGGACCTCATCATCATTTCATCGCCATGGAAATCTAGTAGTCATCCGTACATCGTGAGGCATCTGACATAATTTTAAGGTCCATGTAAACATTTTCCGATCTTGGGTCGGTGTGTTCTGCCTTTGGAATAATGGCCTCATATCTATGCCATCCTTCCCCTATTTTGGATATTCTGGTGACATGTTCTAGGGCTACAAGAGTCCTTTCAAACCCACGATTGTGGTGTTGTCTTTGTCAGTATCCCATGAGCTGGAACAACTTTAGGATGGCTCATGTTTCTCATGAGCACTTGCTAATCTGAACCTTGGTTAGAGATATGGGCACGTAAGGATGCTCCTCACGCTACTGCATAGAAGGAGAAAGATCCCAAGGGTATTTTACATCTTTGACTTGTATAATTTGATTGAATAATTAATCATGGATGGTCATTCTCATAATTTATTATTGTGTTTTATTTTTCCCAGTCATGCAGAGTTATGTTGACAAGTTTGCCCATGTTACTCGGACTTGATGGGTAAAATAGAATGTGGTTTCTCTAGTCTTTCCATGTGCACTATCTCCCTGATGCGGCCGTTGACTGTGTGAAATTTGTTCTAGTTTGTTGGTTCCTTATTGGTCCAACAAATTCTCACTACCATGTTTTGAATTTATCTTTGACCTAGATTTATGCCGCTCTAGCATTGGTCAGTTTTTAGAAATTCACAGTAAATCAACAATTTATCAGAAAAATACCCAAAATATGTTTTGGAAAGGTTTTTTGGAATACGATCAAATTCCAGTTTTTCCAAACCATAACTTAATGATGTCAGGCCATGTTTTTCCTAAAAGACTCAAGTTGTAGGGTTTACGATGTTATTTAAGGTAATAATTAACATAAAGCATGTCAATTGTATGAACCTAGGATTTGACTGAAGATCAGGAAAAACTAAGTTAGGATCTACTTTGCTTAGATTTCTTCTAGCTTTCATGTATTAGATTCTAGTTCAAATATGAGATTGTTTACATTATAATTTTTCTCTTCAAAAGGAAATTTTATGAGTCTATATTTCCAATTTATGTATGGTGTTTCATTTATCTTGTTGCTATGCATATCATGTTTTGTGACATTCCTCCAAGACAAGTGACCTATGATATGGACAACATAGGATTTTCTTCCACTGACATATATGTACTTGGAGGGGCGTTACATGTTTACTCTTGAATAACATCCTCCCCTAGCATAGGTTTAGGGGCACTCGATTACTTAATTGATCCATTGAATCTTTTGTGCAACATTTGGTAAGGATGCAGCTTTGGTAGAAACTTTGATGAGTAAGATATATAGTTTTACCACCATGTTTTAGTCATATTCAACTGGTATTTTCCTCCCATGTAGGACATGACTTGGTTCCTTTTACGATGTATCCAGACAAGTTCATATTAGCTGGAAAGTCATTAATAGTGTAGAACAAAATAGCAGGAAAATCTAAAATTCCTCAACAAAAAGCATCATAACTCATCATACCTTCTCCCTAGAGTTTCTTTACATATTCAATTAGAGGTTCAAGGTAAACATCAATATCATTGCCAAGTTGTTTGGGGCCTAATGTCAACAAGGACATCATGACATATTAATACTTCATACGCAACCACATACAAGGATTTTATATAACAGTCATGATAGGCCAAGTGCTATGTTGTCTGCTTAATGTTCCATATGAATTCATCCATCGGTACAAACTCCAACCATTAAATTCCTGGCTTCTTTGCCAAATTTAGGGTATGATAAATCAACCTTCTTCCTTGTGAGAAATCATACACATGTTGTAGCATACCATCATTGTTTTTCTTTACCTCTACATCCCAAGAAAAATTGTGTACATCTATGATATTAGTAAACAAGTGTTGAAACCATTCTATAATGGTAGATATGACATCACCTTGGTAGGAGACTCAATTTTGGTCTTACTCGATTTCATCCTTTTGCACCTAGAATCTCCACATTTTGGACATTGTTTTAGATCGATATAGTCCTTTTGAAATAGCACATAGTCATTTGGTCTTGCACATATCTTCTTAACCTCCATTCATATTGGACACAACCTCTTTTGATTTCCTTTGTTGATATTAGAAGCTCATTGCTTTCTGGGAGAATTTATTTCAACAAAGACAATAGAGAAGTGAAGATTTTGTTGCTCCATCTATTGTTAGCCTTCAAGGAATACAATATCAACAAAACATTCAACTACATAAACTTAGTACAACCAAAGTATAATAGTTTCTTAGAATTGTGGCCAATGTTTCTAAATAAGAAAGGTAGATCTATAACATTTATCCCGCAACTATCTAACATCATTCCAACCATGTCAGTTGGAATTGGTTTGTTCACATCAATATCGTCATCCAATTCTTCTTTGACATAACTACCACTATGAACATATGGTGATCTCATAATAAGAATCTCTCCATGCTAGTGTCATTATGTATAGCCCTATAAAATCTCACTGCACATGACACGATTTTTAATCATGTCAATTGAGTCAAACTTTCAAGTCGTTACTACAATTCCTATAGAAGAATTAGAAGCTATCTCTAGGTTGTTTGCTATGTTCCTCTACAAATCTTACAAATTGATCAAGACCATTAGTAAACTCCAAAGTGCAGTGATTTGGATTAGACATCCATCATTGATCAATTCTTTAATCAGATTGGAGATGAGTAGCTCATTAGGTTTTAGCTAATAAGTTAATTTTAGAATAAAATATGTTTGGATTGAGACCTAATCATCTATTAGCATTCACATTGATGAATGTGTACCACCTATCTCATTCTTGAGCACTTCATCTCACTACTAAGTGTATATGCAAATTCAATTTCAATAAATTTCAACAACATTTCCCCACAGTTCTCCAAGTACACTGATGTAGATGGGAAAATACCCACCTACATATGCACCTAGAGAACAAAATTAGAAATGTTGTCGATATTTGGTGTAATTGAACACACATTATACACTTACATCCTAAGAGAGATGAAATTCTCATCTAGAGGAATATGATTCCTATCTAAAATTCAAACCTATCGATCAGGTGATCACGTCACCATAGGTTATAACAAACAAGTCAACATGTGTAATTGATCATTATCTAAATCAAGTGTCACATCAAAAGATCATGGGTTCATTCTTGCAAAGGCGCACGATCTTAGAATCCACACAAGAATATCATCATTTTACCAGAAAAACAAGTATGAGATGTAAAGATAAAAAGATAACAATCACAATTAAGGGATTATAAGTTCATTCTTGTGGGGATCCATGATCATATCACTCCACAAGAACATATCAATTCATGTAATGAATAAAGAAGAAACATAAGAAATTTATTTTTTATTGAAATAAGGAGTCGATTACGTCGAATAATATCAGGCTATGGGGCTATCCCCCACAAATCAGACGGGAAACTACTAAGACATATTGTAAAGAAAAGAAGAAAAATCTAGATCATAAGGGATGCTTCTTTGTTTTGGAGCCCCCTCCTTTTATAGGGAGAAGGAAGGGTGGCAACCCTAGTGGGGAGAAATCTAGATGGCGGCTCCGAAAATGGGCTACTCAAAGATGGTGTTGATCGGTTCACCTCATGAGTCGCCCAATTCAGATCTATGTGTGCACAGGTCAAGGGACGCGTGTCAAAACCATAGAGAAGTGGTGCCAATGTTGTTTGACCAAGTCTAGGTCATTAATGAATTGAGTCGGCTGTTTTGAAATGTGAAACACCTGCTTCGGGCATTTGAGATGATTGGTTCACAACATGGATTGCTTGGTTCAAAGGATGACTTGGAAGGTTGAGTTGGTGGGTCAGCGCTATGAAACAATCAATTGAGTTCTAGAATGTAGCACCTTGGGAAAGTGAATCGATCGACTCATGGAATAATTTGATCGGTTAAAGTTTTGGGAAGGCATATTCTTGTTCTATTGATTCAACCGTTTAAGGGGATGAATTGATCGGCTCGGAGGCTGAAAATGGAATTTGAAACCTCTAATTCTTGGGTCTTTTGGGTCTTTGAAGTAATGTGAATATTTTTCTATGAAACCCATGTAAATCAGGTAAAAACTCCAATATAAGAAAAAAGATCTAAACTAAGATAACTAATGCTAAAACTATTCAATAGACAAAAATTTACAATCAATTAAAGATAAAAATGTACAAATAGCGGTGATGAATTTGCACTCATCAAAATGTGGAGAAATTAAAACTTTTCTTATCCTCGAGCAACAATGAATTTAAAACATTGTTGTATAATACTTTCATCTTGTCATCCTCACTTGCATAACACCATTTGAATCCTTTCACCTTATATGGCCAAGCAATATTAACTTCTCATATTTATAGAAATAAATTTTCATATCCCCTACTTCAAGATTATTTTAAAACTTGGTTTCCTTTGAAGACCCACAATAAAAACATATTTCTTATCCCCACTACATTTGGTACTCCTGCATATTCATTTGAGTCATTGCAAAAGAACAAGGATCAAGGATTTGATGGGGTTTTTTAGATTTCCCTGGGCATAAAAGTGAAGGCAAAGGAGTATGGAAGGAAGTGGTATCTCCACTATTCGACTTGAGACTATTTATTTCTTTTTTTGTTGTGACATTGACTGCATGTTTTTGTGTGCTCTTTTGGCATCTTTTCTTGATGGTATTCCCCTATTAAATTTATGAAGGGTATGGAAGAAGTGAAAGAGGGAGGAGAAGGAGGATTTTCCACCCCTAACGTGGAGTTCGGCACATAGTATTTTTATACTTTTTCTCTTTTGTGGATAGATCGATAAGAAGGTGATGGAAGAAGTGTAGAAAAAATATTGTTCATCGTGCAATTTGTTTTTGTGAATTTAAGTGCATTGTAAGTATCATACATTGGGCCAATTAATTTCTAAGTTATGTAAAATCAATAAATTTTTCAAGTGAACATATAACTCTAGATAAGGAAGCATTGTTCTTTAATCCTATCAGTCCTCTAGGACTTGCCATCTTTTTCATGGAATGGTGTTAATTCAGATCATAGGTATCATGATAATTTCTATCAATGGAAGATTTTATAATTTATGTTACAAATAAAGTTACATCATTTAAGGGGGCATATTGATAAACATGCATATCATCATGGAAAACTAGATAAAAGCTTGGATGACTAGATAAATGCCAAAACTAAAGGAATTTTTTTGAAAAAAAAATAAAATTAAACTACATAACATAATGTAAATTACAAAAAAAATCAGACAAAGTGGATGGAATAAGTATCTACCACCCACCTCCACCCAGAACTTAAAATTTTGCTCATCCCGAACAAAACTTAAATTTGAAATGGAGGGAAGAAAAGTGCAAAGATCATTTGGGGGGTCCTGGTAGCGCAAAGAACATCTAGCAGAAAGGAATGTGTATGAGGGTTGGGATGCCTTGATCAGTGAGGCTTGAAAGTGTACCTAATGATTGGGTGGTCATGGAAACTCAAAGGGTCCTTCAAATTACCTTTCACCTCACAATCCCTCCAATAGGATCCATAGAGCTTCCTTCACTCTTGAAGGAATTGTTGGTGATGAATGTGGATTGGGGGAGATTGGAAGGTGCCTGAGAAGTAACATGTGATGTTGGATGTGCAAGACCAGGTGGAGGATATCACTCTGGTTTCCCCTCATAATATTGATCTACCTATAAGAGAGTTGTACTCATATGAAAGGGACAATTATATTTAAATCAACATCATGAGTATTTTTTTATCTCCTCAAAAATCATGCAATCAAAATTGTTGCGATTGGAGACCAATGGGGTGCTTTCTTCCCAAACTACCTATAACTAGTCATGTTCTGAGCCATCTCACTCTCCAACAACTAGCTAGAAGGAACTCTGGTCCACTCCTGCTCCTCTCAAAGTCCAAACTTTCTTATGGCTCCTTCTACAAAAAGCTATATTCACAAACGCAGAGAAAGTAAGAAGACACATTAGCACCGATGATAAATGTTCGAGATGTCATACATCTTGCGAATCAGTCCTGCACTGTGTTCGTGACTGCCCTGCTAGTAAGAAAGTTTGGCAACACCTTGGCACAGACCACCATTTCTTCCAATTATTAGAAAGCGAATGGATTAATCTTATCGTTCATGGGAGAGGTACCCTCGAGGAAAAGCTGACCCGCTGCTTTGGTTCCTGGGCTCTATGGAGGGCAAGAAATGAAGTTGTTCATAATGGACAACACATGCCACCAGCCTTGCAAGCTGCATTCATAATGGGTCGGGTACATGCAACTATCAATCTACCTAAACCATCTATTAGACAACACTGTAGTGATGTCAATCTCATCATCAAGCACCCAGGGGATTCTGAGCACATCATTTTTGTGGATCTTGCCTTCCAAGGACACAGTCTAAAGACCGGGATTGGGATACATGTCATTAACAGGTATGGCCATTGTATTTTTGGCATCAATGAGCCTGGCAATGCCTCTTTTTCTAAACAAGTAGAGATGATTGGAATCCTTAAAGCCCTGAAGCTCTATAGGACGCAGGGCTGGACATCCTCCATAATATACTCTGACTCGACTATAGCAATTAGCTCGCTCCTCCAACCTATGTGTGTAGTAAATAAGCTAGAACCTCAGAGATGGTCAACAGCCACCATCTTAGCTAATGCTCCTTTCCTACAAATCTCCTATGTCCCTCGTGATATGAACAAAGTAGCAGATCATATCACAAAACATACCTTGTATTCCTCCATTCCCCATCACTTCACCATTGTAAATCCAGCTTGGATCTCTCTGGATATCAATATCTCTGTGTCATCTTTTTTAGCCCGTATTGGAGAACGGGATGAATAAAACCAATTTCCATTGCTTCTCAAAAAAAAAATTGTTGCGATTGGGATTAGTGGGTTGCCTTGTTGATATAGCATGTAGCTCAAGTTCTTCTATGCAAGATGTTCCCAAGGGCTCAGGAGGAAGTAAAATGAGAATATCATCTTTACCATAAAGGAGTGGGGGCATATTAATTTATTCAAGTAGTGGTGGCATCCCATTTGGGTCAGCCATATGTGAAAAGGAAGTGACTTGTTGTGGAGTGTAAGGTTCTTGATGAGGAAGCCTTTCTCTAGAGACATCTATTGATTCATCATGGAAGACCAACAATTCATTATCAAAAATAGGTTCAACCCATGTGGATTGGTCGTTGATAACTTTTGGTTTAAGTCTATGATAAGAGGAGCTTCAGGATAAGGATGACTCTCCTATTTCGACTTTTCATACTCAAGTAATAAAGCCTCCAGTGGAAGGGTTGGGATACTAATGGTCTCATCACATAAAGAATGTGACTCCTTGGTAGAATTTGACATAAAAGAATATGGATTCATCACCATCATCATCGACAAAAAATATCATAGGTTGTTTTGATTCCTCTGGGGGTCTTTGCGATTGGGCCTCTAGTAAAGTAGCTAACATGGCTTGTGGGTTTTCAAATGTTTCATGTTACTCTGCTACTATTTTTTTCTATAGATCTGATTTGTTCCTCCTTCCAAGGTGTATATTGGTTGTCTCAATAAGGTTCATACCACCAAACGTTTCATGGTCATCCTCACCATACCCTCCATGATATTCTTGTTCATAGAATCCCTCATTTTGATATGTGTAGCAGTTTTCCTCATAATAGTCTTCAAAAGGTTGTGGATTGTAATTTTCATTACATCCAACTTGGTAGGAAGACTCTATATTATAAGGTGTTACGATAATATGAGGGGACACATTAGGACAATCTAGATTCTTTGATTGGGCTTCTAGAAAAGTAGTTATTAAGGCTTGTCGGCTTTCTAGTGCCCTAAATCGCTCTTCTTGTTGAGGAGTATATTGGGTTTGATAGATAGGCTCATATTCTCTAAAGTTTTGTTGGTCATACCCCCATCATTCTATTGGTCGTAATACCCTTCCTCAAAATATGGATAAAGGTAGCATGGTTCCTTATAACGTCCCTCAAGAATTTGTGGGTTATAATTTACTTAGTACTAACTAGGATAGGAAGACTTGAAATTATATAAGGTGCTACTGTGATCCAGGGACACATTAGGGCAATCTAATGATGTATGGTTGAAATGTGTTAACCACTCCATTTTGAAAATATTTGTTTTAAATAAACAAATTACAAAAAGAAATCTATGATACAGAGGATAAGATCTAAATTAGAAGAAATGAAAATTATGCGAGAAAAAACAAGTTAAGGGGTTAGCTAGAATTTACAGTAGAACTAAAAAATAATAGAGATAAGCTAAGAAATACGGAATAAGACCAAAAATAAACTAGAAAACATTACTATCAGAATGGGAACTCAGTAGATGGAGGAGATACATTACCAGAATGGGCCTTGGTAGGAAAAATAAATTACAAAAATCTAAGAAAGAAATTATGAAACCAGACTAAGAATTATGAAACAAGACTAACAAAATTATAGAATAATTTAAAAAAATTATGAACAAACTAAAGACTTATGAACCAAGATTCAAATCATGAAAAAAACTAAAAATTATAATACCAAACTAAAATTATGAAAAGAAATAAAAGAAATCTTATATATACAAGTGATCGGATTCAAAAAATTATATGATTCTTCCCTGTAGATGGTGCCAAATTGATATGTGTCGTTGTGTACAAATCACTAGGAAAAGTGCTAGAGTTTAACCTTCTAACCACGTTGCCAACTTGATCCAAGAATCGAGTCAACTTAGTATAGTAATTTATCGATGCAAGGGATGGAGGAAAGAAAATGGTTCAAATCCAAAATGGACCGCGAGAACAAAAAGGTAAATTTCGGTTGTGAGAGTTTAATTTATGCTAAGAACAAAACAAAAATGCAGAAATAAAATAGTCAAGATCAAATTGTAAAAGGAACTAGGGGTCTGAGGTTCACCACCAATGGCCTAGCTTTTACTGAACAATTCAACTCCTTAGTTTCTATCAAATCATGACTATGTAGATAGTGTCCATTCAGAGCATAATCACACAAGGTATGGACTTCCTGCAAACTCATTGATCCCAGCATTTATGGATCCTCACCCAACCGTCTAATATGTTAACTTTCCAAGATCTTATCTAGAGACGTGATTCCTAACTGATGTTTGAATTTATAGATCAGATGATCTCATCACCATAGGTTATAATAAATAAGTAAAAGGGTAGAATAGATCATAATTTAAACCAGGTGATTGCATCTAAAGATCATAGGTTTGTTCTTGCAATGACCTGGGATCTTGGGCCCTCACATGAATATAATAATTCTATCAAAAAATAACTACGAGATCAAAAGATAAAAAGATAACAATCACAACTAAGGGATTATGAGTTTATTCTTCTGGGGATCCACAATCATATCACCTAACAAGAATATATCGATTCATCCAATGATCAAAGAAGAAAAAAAAGAAAATTATTATTTTATTGAAACAAGGAGTCGATTACATCGAATAATGTCAGGTTATGGGGCTAGCCCCAATGCCCCAAAAGGGAAAATACTCAGACATAATTTGAAGAACATAAGGAAAAACTAGATAACGAGGGATGCCTTTTTGCTTTAGAGACCCCCATCCTTTTATAGAGAGGAGGGATGGAAACCTCACTAGGGAGAATTCTAGGTGGCGGCTACTGAAATGGGGTACTCGCGGATGGTGAACTAATCCGTTCACCTCCAGAGTCACCCAGTTCAGATCTATTTGGGCATGAGTTAAAGGGAGCGGGTCAAAACCTTATAGATGGGACGGTGGCTCCCTTTGACCAAGTCTTAGCCATTAATGAATTGATTTGACTATTTTAAAACATGAAACACCTGCTTCGAGTATCTGAGCCAATTCGTTCACAGCATGGATGGCTCATTTCAGATGATGACTTGGAAGGTAGAGTTGGTGGGTCGGCACTATGAAATAGTTGATTGAGTTTTGGAATGTGGTGCCTTGGGAAAGGAAATCAATCGGCTCATAGAATGAGTCAATCGATTAGAGTTCTGGGAAGGCGTTTTCTTGTGTTACTGAGTCGACTAGTTGGGGGAATGAATTGGTCGACTGTAAGGCTAAAATGAATTTGAAGCCTCTAATTCTTGGGTCTTTTGGGTCGTTGAAGTAATGTGAATATTTTCCTATAAAACCCACGTACCTCAAGTAAAAACTCTAATATAAGCAAGAAGAGCTAAACTAAGATAATTTATTCTATAACCTATCCCATAGCTAAAAATTTATTGTCAACTAAAGACAAAAAATGTACAAATGAAGGCAATGAGTTTGCACTCATCACGAAGTGGTAGTAAGTGACATGTCATTTCATTGGGGAAATACATCGTGTCAAGTAGCAAGTCATTCCCAGCACAAAGTAGGCGACACGACGTGTCTTAGGGAGACACACCATGTCAATAGATGAATCTGGAGGCAGAAGCATGGAAGATAGCTGGTGACACGAGGTGTCGTGTAGATGACATGATGTGTCGCGTATAGGGAAGGCAATGGTACTATGAAAAAACCATACCCGCAAATAACAACACCATATTTTACACTAGATAACCACCCCAAATGGTTATGGTGCATACATGGTTTTAAAATTTTAAAACCACTACAGTGTGGTGTGTTTGTGGTTCTAGAGAAAATAACCACGGTTAAAGATGTACTATAGTTAATTTATTATATATATATATATATATGTATGTATATGTATATGTATATGTATATGTATATGTATATGTATATGTATATGTATATATATGTGAAATAACATTCATATTACATTACTTATTATTATTATTCTCACACATCACAAGATCTATACTTTTAAATGGCATTTTAAAAAGTAGAACTTTCGTTCACCTAAACAAATTTGTTTTTATATAACATGAACATGACATTGTTGTTTCACATTTCTATGTTGTTATATTGCATACAATGTCTTTATAAACTTCATGTATAATTTCACTATGAGTAATAAACAATTTGTTCCTAATGCGGTGTAGTGTGGTGTGGTGTGGTGCGGTGTGGTGGTGTTAACCGCAATTTTTTAATGGTGCGGATATCGTTTCTCATATCAAATATTGTAGTGGATATAGTGTACATATGGTGTTTAATTTTTAACTGTGGTACGGTTATAGAGTTGGCATAAATTACACCATACCCACACCACTGCAATCCCTAGTCGCTAAACAAATTTCACATATTAAATCACACACAATGTCAAATAATGGCACACTGTGTTAGTAGAAAAACAACTATAGAAAACACTGAGACAACAACAAAGGGATGGAATAATCCTTCTACATTTCCGTTACAGTTATATAACAAGTATATGTCCCTAATATCAATAAAAAAATCTTTATACAAGATTTGAGATTAGATCTCAATACATGTGGCATAGATAATAAATAGGATGTAGATGATGGTGGTATAGATCAGCAACGATGTATGTGATAATTGTGTAGATCTGTAGTGGTGTAGATGACAAAGGAAAATACAACAACAATAGTGGCAACTAAAAAAGTAACAAACACATGTAGTGGCATGACGGAACATGTAGATCTAGTTACGGCAACTTCAAGGGGGAACACTTTTATTGATTTTATAGATACATTGCATCGAGACGACTTGTAGAAGAAGTAGGGATAGGAAATCTCTATGTGTAGCCAAGCAACGCCAGCAGTGGCGGCCGCTTGTAAGGGGAGGATTCTCTCCTTTGCTCTCTTTCTTTTAACGTTACAGGCAATGCATGAAGGTCTTCTCTGATATTACATGAAAAATGATATCGTGGAAAATTTTAAATATAATTATCTCGCTCTACTATATGACATAACGTAATAGGTAGCTTACTGGAATGGTTTGGAGATGGTTCTTGTGTTTGTTTCTAGTTCAAACTGAGCTAAAGATAATTATCTTGCTTTTTCCTTTAACCATTATTGTAGAGATCGTTATATTATAGGTGATGCTACATAACTTATGTTGTGTCCTCACTAGCCCTCTTCAATCAATACGACCCAAAAATAATAGGAGTAATTATATAGAGAGAGAAAAAAACAAAAAATAAGATCAGGTAAGTAGAGAAAGACATGAGGGAAGTAGGAACTAAAATACAATAATTATTGGTCTAATATTACAAATTACCATGACTTTATTACAATTAAAAATACTGAAAAATAGTTATCACAATATTGCAATTTGATATAGTACCAATAAAAGTGTACAATACTAAAATGGTACAGATTAGTGAGTAATATAATGTGACCTTATTCTCTTAGAAATGTTGTTCAATTATTAAACCAACTTCAGAATTTGTAGTACCAATAATATAGTATAATATTAAAGTTATGCAGTATTAGTTGGTCGCAATTAAATTTTACTACAATATCAATACAAGATTGAATAGAGGGACCTTGTTGCACTTATTTCTTTTTATAAAATGTGACCACCCCCGAAGGTGGGCTGCAATTGTGACCCTTCCCTATAGTGTAAATCCTCCGACCTCTCCTCAACTATCCACACATCGTGGGAAATGTTTAAACTCACACTGAGATCAAGTTGTGTGACGAGACCAAGGAGCGTTGAGGCGCACAATTAGAGATTCTAACATGGGCCCCTACTCTAGGGAACCCTCTCCTTCTCCACCAAGCTACTACCTCCGGGAAACTTTGTTGTACTTTATTAAAATAATTTTAGTACCATACTAATAAAATAATGTGACTTGTGGCGGTTAAAATATTGATAAATATTTAAAGTAATATTACACTTTAGTACAATATCAAAAAAATAGTACATTACAAAGATAGTATAGTAGTAAATGGACTCGATCAATTTTTTAACAATGCAGATACGAGACTCATTAGTTGGACATTGTTGTATTTAAGAAGATAGATTTTAGTACAATATAGTAAAACTAACGTAACTATATAATATTTGAAATTTTCGACAAACATTTATACTAATAATACAATTGTGTATACTACCAACAAAATAATATAGAAAATAGTATAGTTTTAATAGTCTGTGATCAAATTTTGATATATTATTAACACAAAATTGGATAGTGGGGCCTTGTTAAAATTAAGAAAATAAAATTTAATACAGTACCAACAAATTATCATGACCTTATCGTACTTGGAAATATTGATAAACAATTATACGTGAATTAGACTTTGGTATGGTACCAAAAACTAATTCAACATAATTTAGTAGTGTACAGTATTACTACGCTCGAAGATAAAAATGTGCCACTTCTGAAATTCCATTTAATAAAAAAATATCTTTACATTTTATAGTGTCATCGAAAATGAAATAAAACTAAAAAGAAAAAATATATTGTTCCATATGGGAAAAATCTTCAACTTCATGATTAATATCTCCAATTTGCATAAATAGCAGTTGGGGTCGTTGTTGTTATGGCAATACTGTATTTGTAACTGTCAACCGCTATTTTTTTTTGAGAAAAAGTTGTTGATTCTCTCTTATCATCCAAGAGAGTTGCTTTGTCGGTGCACCTAATGTACCACCAGTTGTCAGCCGCTACATTGCTTTAAGGCAAAGTCATTGAGCCTCTTTTATTCAATTAAGAGAGATCCTCTAGTTGGTCTTGTTCTCTATCACTTCTACCATAGAAGGCACCAACAAACAACTAGAGGGATTACACACCAACATGTGGGATGATCTCAATGGCTTCCCTTAGGGCATCTATTTATAGGTCTTCATGCATGTAGTTATAACTAGAAATCTTTGTCTAAGTCCTAATCCAAGTCCTAGTCCAACACCATGTTGTACATAGAGACACTAGTACATAACCGGCCTTTAGTGTCGGTTTTTAAGGCCTTTAGTGTCGGTTTCTAAGCGACACCTACGTGGGTGCCGCTAAAAGCCCAACCGTTACGCGTCGGTTCTCCAACCGACACCACAACCCTTCGCGTGCCATCGAAAACATGCTGAAAATGCGCCAGCATGGGGTATAGGCGTCGGTTATTAGCTTCGAAACCGATGCCATATACCTTCGCGCCACAGAAAGGGCGCCATCTGGGGTACTATCGGCGTCAGTTTATTAGTAATAACTGACGCCATATCACCCGCTGCCACGACCGTGTTGACCAGCACGGCCGTGGTGTCTGGCCTCTAGGGAAATCGACGTCAGTTACTAGTAGGGCAACTGACACTGTTACATATGTCGTCGGTTTTATGCAAATATCTAATGCCTCTTTTATGTCTGGTCCGCTGCCACGGCCGTACTGGCCAGCACGACCGTGGTGTTTGGCCTCATTAGGGAAATCGACGTCGATTACTAGTATGGAAACCGACATTGTAACCATATGTCGTCGGTTTTGTTCAAATAACCGACGCCTATGTTTTTTTTCTGTCAGTCTACAGACCTGTTGTGGATGGTCACAGGATGAGAAACCTGCAGTTCAGTTATGAACTGCAGGTTTTGTGACATCTATTGATATCAACCAACAACAGGCCACAAACCTGCAAAATTAACATGATGGACAATATTATATATATGTGATTCACACTCATATTATTTTTTTTCATCACACGCATGTAGAAACCAGTAGCAATCTGCAGTTCCATTTATTTCATCTCTTTTCACATTCAGACACATGTAGAAACATTCATGTATTGATGATTTTCACACACAATTCATAAAAATTCATTCACATTCACACAAAATTAATTATGAGAGAACAAAGTTATTCTTTATTCATCATTGTCAACAAAATCATATTGAAAGAGCCATGAAATAGAAAAAGAAGCCACAATGAAGGGAAGCATGATACAGATACAATACATAAAGTGCAGCACGCACTAGTGTTTCAGATTCATATAACAACATGACGGACTAACACATATATAGTGCATAATAACAACAGCGCCGAATTTACATACAACACTATAGCTTAGTACATATATAGTGGGACTAAGGTGACGATCCCACCTGCTAAAACAGGTTACCGACAACTACATGTTCTGACTGGGAGGTCGTGATTCAGCAACTGAAAAACTTGTTTAGCTCAGTGTAGGTTAGTAGACCTTCTTTAATGTTAACTCATGGTGAAATCTGTTTGTCCTCCTGCTAATGCATACGATTGCTAAATCACGACCTCCCAGTCATAACATGTAGTTGTCGGTAACCTGTTTTAGCAGGTGGGATCGTCACCTTAGTCCCACTATATATCTATATAACCTTAGTGTGGGATGCTTGCTTTCTCTCCGACTGTTGCGCTTTGGATTTACAAACCAATGTCGATGGCCTGCATAGCTATGTCATGGCCGTCCTGCATAGCCTATAGTCTTTGGCAAACGCCTGCAAATTAAATATAATTGCTATTAACTAGTGTCCTAAAAATTTGATAAAAAACACACTTACATAATATAATTATAAACGAACATATAGATAGAAACCTCAGGGATATATTCTTAAAACATACATTGTCAGGCGGTGCAGGCACGTCCTCACCCTCACGGTGATCATCAGCACAGTCATCATGGGAACATACTAAAAATATAAACATCCATGCCTCTAATATTGTGATCTTTTATCAATTAACAATCCTTCATTATGATCCCCGTGAACATACAAGTCATTGTGATCCCCAACTTCAATGTTTGGTGGTGTTGGAAACCCAACTGAGAATGGATTGGATTCATCATACTTATCATAGTACTCTTCTTCATCTATAGGATCTTCAATGAACTGTCTTTTACCATGAAGAATAACTGACCATTTATCATTTATAGGATCATCGATATAAAATACTTGTTTTTCCTGTGATGCCAATATGAATGGTTCACCCTTCTCGCCAATCTTTTCAAAGTTCACTAACATGAAACCCAATTCATCAACTATAACTCCTTTGTTGTTGTAAACCCAATTACATTTAAAGAGCGGAATTCTGAAATCTACACAGTCAAACTCTCATATGTCT
Organism: Alisma plantago-aquatica; assembly: GCA_963693085.1. Lineage (NCBI taxonomy): Eukaryota > Viridiplantae > Streptophyta > Magnoliopsida > Alismatales > Alismataceae > Alisma > Alisma plantago-aquatica. The sequence continues at coordinate 648,156,235 of OY856410.1, forward strand.
TCAATGACACCGTAATATGACATTTTAGCTTCACATGGACTTTTATCCTTTGCACTTGCAAAAAACAATGAAGACGCTTAAAGGGTGACCCCGCTGTTTTGGACGACACTCTTATCATCTTGACGCTTTGTGTAATATGAGAAACCATTTATGTCAAACCCTTCATAAGACATAACATTCAATTTTGGTTTAAAGGCGAGACATTTGATGGTTTCAGTAACATTATCTGGTGTTTGAGACAGTTGATGTAAGACTTTATCTTCAAACCACTTAATAAATGTCTTTTTATGCTCTCTAGCAAGCCACATTGAATTGGATCGAGGATATTTTCTCTTGATGAAATTGGTATGTTCCTCGATATAAACACTCACTTCGTCGATGTTGTGTAAAATATACAAGTGACCTTGCTCCAACTGCTCACGGATGATTACTTTCACCCATAATCCCAAAACTCCTTTGCCAAAATGCTCCTCAATATTCTTGTCATTCACGGGAGCGTCATTACCACTCAGAAAGTCATTGCAAAAATCCATAACCTCTCTCGCCACATAACCCTCAATAATACTCCCTTCAGGACGATAACGGTTTCGAACATCACCTTTAAAAACGCTCATGTATCATTCAAAGGGATACATCCAATGCAAGAAAATTGGTCCCAACATTTTCACTTCCCTAGTCAAGTGGACAACAAGGTGTACCATGATATCAAAGAACGACGGAGGAAAATACATCTCAAGCTGACATAGGGTAACAACCACTTCTCTTTGCAAATTATCGAGAGTATCAGGGTCAATAACTTTGCTGCACAGACTGTTGAAAAAGAAACAAATTCTGGTGATTGCAAACCTTACATGCTTCGACAATATAGATTTAATTGCCATAGGCAATATTTGTTGCATTAGAATGTGACAATCATGAGATTTAAGACCTATCAACTTTAGATCTTTCATTGATACCAATGTACGGATGTTGGATGAGTAACCCTGTGGCACCTTAACATTTACCAAGCATTCACAAAATGCTTTCTTAGCTTCTCCTTTCTAGACAACGTGTAACAAGCGGGAGGTAAGTATGTAATGCCCGGGCCCACTGCCCAAGGCTCTAGTAGAGTTTCAGGAATGACGACTGGCCCCACAGACCACCACTAGCCTTAACTGCGCACTTTGTCCTCACTAACGCGCAAGCCAGGATCAACTTCTCGACTGGTCACCCATCCTAGTACCACTCCAAGCTGAGCACGCTTAACTATGGAGTTCTTTAGTGATGGGCTCCCAGAAAAGGAGGTGCACCTTGGTGATATGGGTAGTCCAATCATTCCTTTTAAGATCATGTTATCCGAAGCCTCAAATCCTGGGATGTTACAAAGTATGTTCTTCGATCGCTACTAACTACTTCTGTTAATTCTGTCCTTATTCCCATTTCACGTAGGTCCATTCTGGATTTTATCCCATCTTTAGTCTTACCTGGTATATTCAACAGAGTACCGATGACGCTATCACATACATTTTTCTCAATGTACATGACATCGATACAATGCCTGACTGTCAAAGAACTCCAATAAGGAAGATCCCAAAATATCAACTTCTTCTTGAATAAAGACTTGTCACTCCTTGTGTCCATTGTATATTGTGATCTCTTACCAAATTCATTGGCGATGTCTTTCACTCTTTCATAAACATCCTCCCCTGATATAGGTTTAGGTGCACTACGTTCCTCGTTCCGTCCATTGAATGCTTTGCGCAACCTATGATACAGATGAAATTTTGGAAGAAACCTTTGATGAGCAAGATATTCAGTCTTGCTGCCGTGTTTTAGTCGTATTGAATCAGTGTTCTCTTCACATATAGGACACGCTTTAGATCCTTTGACACTATATCCAGACAAATTCCCATATGTTGGAAAGTCATTCACAGTGCAAAACAACATAGCGTGCAAACAAAATGTCTCTCTTCATGAAGCATCATAGGTCATCACACCTTCACCCCAGAGTTTCTTTAAGTCATCAATTAGAGGTTCAAGATAAACATCGATATCATTTCCAGGTTTTTTAGGGCCCGATATCAACAACGATAGGATAACGTACTTATTTTTCATACACAACTAGGGAGGAAGATGGTACATAACAAGCATGACTGACCAAGTGCTATGTTGGCTGCTTAATGTCCCGTACGGATTCATCCCATCTGTACAAAGCCCAAGTCTTAGATTCCTGTCCTCTTCACCGAATTCAGGGTACAATAGATCAATCTTCTTCCATTGTGGGGAATCAGACACATGTCGTAGGATCCCATCATTATTTTTCTTAACATCTGCATGCCACCTCAAATTCTTTACATCTATAGGATTGGAAAACAAGCATTGAAACTGTGGTATTATAGGTAGATACCACATCACCTTGGCGGGAGAACCAGTTTTGGACTCCCCCGAAGTCTTCAATTTATACCTTGACGCACCACATTTCGGACAATCTTTCAAATCCACATAGTCCTTTTGAAATAATACACAATCATTCTTGCATGTGTGTATCTTCTTGGCCTCCATTCCCATTGTGCACAACAATTTCTTTAACCGATATGTTGAGATTGGCAGCTCGTTTCCTTTTGGAAGAATTTCTTTCAACAAAGACAACAATGACATGAAGCTTTTGTCGCTCCATCGATTGTTAGCTTTCAATTTATACAATCTCAACACAACACTAAGCTTCGTAAACTTACAACCCGTGTATAATGGTATCTCAGCATCATGCACAATGTTTCTAAACATAGGAGGTGGATCGGTGTGCTCTACCCCACAACTATCCAACATCGCATCAACGATGTCTACTGGAACTGGTTCATTCACATCTATGTCATCGGAGGCAATTTCTTCTTCCACACAAGCACTGCTATCGACATCCACAGGTTTCAAGTTTGAAATCTCTCCATGCCAGTGCCATTCTGTATAGCCTTGTACAATCCCGTTGTACATGACATGACTTTTGATTTTGTCACCAGTACTGACTTTCAAGTTGTTACCGCAATGCCTACATGGACAGTAGAACCTATCTCCAGGTTGTTTCCTATGTTCCTCGGCAAATCTAACAAATTGATCAAGACCAGAAATAAACTCTGGGGTGCAGCGATTGCAAATGGACATCCATGATCTATCCATTCTATGATCAAAGAGAAAATAAATATATATTACAACAAGATTAGGGTCTAGGGTAAACAGATTAGAGTTTATGGTTAAAACTTTAGGGTTTATACATGTGATGCCATTCTTAAATGTGTACCACCTATCCCATTCTTGAACACCTAATCTCACTAGTAAGTGTATAATGTGTATTGGGTTTTCAAGAAAATTTCGGCAGCATTTCCCCGCTGTTCCCCAAGTATTTCGAGAACAGCGAGGAAATGCTACCGAAATTTTCTTGAAAACCCAATACACATTATACACTTACATCCTAAGTGAAATTAGGTTTTTCAGAACAGTCCCAAACCGGGGACTATCCAAGATTTACTCCTAATGAGTAAATCTTAGACGAGTTTCTAGGCTGACAAATACAACACCAGTTCCTTGTTCACAACCCCATTCAACACACAATTTCTTATAAAAACATTTGTGGTCAGCCATAACAAAATATCAATGCTTCCTAAATTAATCTACATTAATATCTTATGAATGTTTAGATGCATTTATACTATCAATTCCTAGGGTTTGCTGAATTAGGTCAGGCATGAGGATTAGAAGAACAAATATATGCAAGCACAAGATAATGTGATGAATAATTTAAAGAGATGATTAAATAATTTTAAAAAGTAGATGAATAAATATAAAGCCCTAAATTTAAATAATGTGATGAATAAAAAATCATTAGATGAACGTGTAGATAATTAAATACAAATCAGAGCATCTTGCTCTGGAGCTGGGAGAGAGGGCGAGACAGAGGGTTTTTGGGGATGTTTACCTCTGTTTGAGCCCAATCGGGTGTCTTGCTCTGGAGTAGGGAGAGAGGGCGAAACGGATGGGTGCACGTGGAAGCCGAATGGGCAAGCCGAGCAGGCAGGTGAGCGTGGAAGAACGGTGAGCAAGCAGAAGGTCGGCGAGCTCCTGAACCGTAATGGAAGTGATCATTCAAAAAATACTAGACAATCATATTTTGTTTCATATACAATGTTCAATTTAAATAAACACTCCCTTAGAGGATCTAATATTAGGCACAAAGTCATGTCTTAAATACGTAGAAACGGAGATGGTACCATTACCTTTGATTGGCTGGAGCAGCGACGGAAGCAGTGGCGGCAGCGGAAGGCAGAAGGAAGGTGGCACCGGAGTTGGAGCAGTTAGAGAGCAGACCGCCGGAGTTGGCCAGAGCAGTAAGACTAGAGCAGGTCGTCGGAGGCGCCGGAGCAGCAAGAGAGCAGGCCGCCGGAGTTGGCTGTTAGAGAGCAGGCCGCCGGAGAGCAAGAGACCAGGCCACTGGAGCAGCGAGCGACGGCGGCAGACAGAGACTAGCAAGCGGCGAGCAGCAGGTGGCCGGTGGCGAGCAAGGAAACGGCCAGCAAGCGGCGAGCAGCAGGTGGCCGGAGGCGAGCAAGGAGCAGCCAGCAAGCGGCGAGCAGCAGGTGGCCGGCGGCGAGCAAGGAGAACGGCGGCGGTGGGCGGCGGCGCGGAGGAGTCTGCTTGCTCACCGCCGGAATTGCCAGACCCTAAGCCGATTGCAACACAGAGAGAAAGGGGAAGAGTCGGGCTCGCTCGCGTGATATTAAGTTAACATTCAATGTCGGTTATTCAACAAAACTGACACATAACACTAACGGTGTCGGTTAACAACACAAACCGACACCTGTTCCCCATGATAATTGTCAGTTTTAACTAAAAAAAATTGACGTCTATCTACATATGCCGATTAAAGAATTGGTTCTCGATTAATGACCACAGTCGTCAGTTTTTTTTTAAAATTCGACGCTCATAGGGTGTGAAAAATTTCCCGCGAAGAGCGCGGGAAAATCCATAAGTGTCGGTCATTGCTGTAAAACCGACGATCAAAATGTACCCAATTTTTGTTTCACGAATAACCTTTCGTCGTCGGTTTATTAGTTAATGACCGACGCCATATGTTAATTTTTTGGAGGTAATTTTTTTCGCTGGAAATTTTGGATTTGGCGGTTAATTTTTGGCGCCGGTTTGTTATTAAGTAACTGACACCGAATAAAAGTGATACCCGTGTCTGGTCGGCCTTCACAGATTGATGTCGGTGTATTTTATAAACCGACACTGTATTGTTTAGGTGTCGGTGTATTTATGAAACCGACGCCTTTAAAAGTGACGTTATAAGCCATTTTTATAGTAGTGAGAGCCACCTTTTCTCCTTAGAACTAACTCCTATTACGATTGGCAATACAAGACAACTCTTACTCAAGTCTAAATTCAAGTAGGACATGGGTTGAATCTCTTTTCTTTTCCTAACAATCTGGCCCATGAGGGAGACATTGTCTTCAACTATCATCTGGAGTAGCTTGTGGATCTGATCACCAAATGTCATGGATCCATTCTCCTCAAACATGTCAGAGGCATGTCGTTTTCATCCATCTTCTTGAAGTCCATTCCCAACTTTACTTTGTTCCCAAGAAACTGAGAAGAAGTATCTTAGAAGTGTCGATTCTCTCTCCATGCCCACACCTAAAATTTGGTTGGCTCCCTATGAACGGTCAGTAGATCCATTCTGAATGAAAATCTTCTTTCTGACCTTCTATACCAAGGCTCACAAACCCTTTGACGATGCTCCTCCACAATGGATATAACAACTGAACAACTATTGCATTGTCTTTCTTTTTTCATCTTATAAACACTCTTATTCTTTAGTGCTCTCTGGCACTTGAGAAGCTCCACAAGCTCATAGGTATCATTTCTACAAAGAAGACATCTCCTCCTACATTGTCTGATGCCACTGTGATTTGTGGCATATATATTTTGTGTATATTTATTATTTTGGTTGATGACTTTAACGGAGTTGAGCACATATTTTTATTTTTTCCCTAAAATATTTACTAGTTCTGTAGAATTTTTGATATCATATATATTTTACTTGCATTAGTCATGCATCATTGACCTAGAGTTGTGATTTGTAGATCATATAGGTACTAGTTGTAGATGTTTGAAGCATCACAGTCTGAACCAAGCAACAACATTTTTAGTGCGTTTATTTTAATTTTTGTGAGATCATTAAAATTATATTATGTACGTTATGTTATATGTGTTGCTCTTGCGTCAGTCAATCGTGTATCAATCAGTATCTAGACGCATGATTTATTTAGCATATAAACATTAGATGCACATATTTGAGGCGTCTTAGATTCAAACTGAGGCCAACATTATATTTTAATATTCGAAGCGAGTTTCATATTATTTTCTTGTTTTCTTTAAAACTTTTACTAAACATAATAGTATTACAATTATATTGTATTGGTTACATTATGTATGGTGCGCTTGCATTTGACATGAATTATTTAGTAGCTTAGTGGCACGGTTTGCTAGGCTTATGTGCATTAGGCACACATGTTTCAGTCATATCTAGGATATTTATTTATTTATTTATTATTAATATCTTCTAATCATAATAGTATTAAAATTATGTTATCGTGGTAACTTAACTAACTTTTTTACTAGACAAAGACAATTTCACTCGACTCTCTATATAATAAAGCATTTTATGAAATATAATAAAGCATTATATGAAATGTAGACAAAGACAATTTCGCTCCTCTCAAAAGTTAGTTTTGTTACACACTAAATTATTTATATATTAAATAAATTATTTGATATTTCATACATACTTGTTATATTTTTTATACATTTAGTTATTTTATTTATAAAAATATTTGATATTTCATAATTACACTATTAATTATAGGTGTTGTTTTTATTTACTCTTAATAAAAATAGATATAAAGTAATAGTTAAAAGTTGACATTAATATATTTGTTTTTATAAAATTCTTAATATATTTAATAAAAAATATAATTTGTTGATCATGAAACATTGAGATATTTTTAGAAAACTAAAATGAGATTGATTTCTATAAAACTTATTCTATTTTAATGTAATTATATTTGTGATTCTTTACTTATAATGGTGTCCATAATGAAATTACTTATGAAAGAAGGTTTACATACTTTGAAAACATATTAAGAGTGAATGAAGTAAATAACACATAAAAATAAATATTAATTTTGATACCATGTTAGATATGTACAACTTATATATATTTAAAAAAAAAAATTGGAGGGGGGCACTTGCCCCTCCCTCTCACCGCCACTGATGTCAATCACGCGACGAATGCGAGCAAACCGGGTTTTGAGGTATTATTGTGTTATCTGACGTCAACCTCCAAAAACTGGTATTCAACGCCTACTCCAGAATTGTATACGTATACAATAACAGTGACGCTTTTGTATTGTATCGTAATATCAGCGTTGATGTCAGCAATAACCCTTGCCGTGCTTGTCACACAACGACTGGCCTACGTTCTCAGCCTTGTAGGGTTTATCTGGGATAATGGGCGGTAGCGAGCAATTTGCTTGTTGACGCCATTGTCGGTGGGAGAGCGACAGAAAACGAAAGAAAAGAAACATATATTCAGCAATGAATCAAAAGACGGCACTTGTAAATTGTCTCAATTGATGGTTTGATGGGTTTGTTCGCAGCATGTCGTTAGTTCAATCTCTATTTGGAATATCTGGAAGAAAAATAAAGTTTATAGCAACATTTAAAAGCTTGGATTCATATTTGTTGTGAAAGGACTGTGCCTTTTCCCTTATGGCCATGACAATAATTTTTGTCAAAGTAAAATTCAATCAAAAGATGCACAGGGCCAATTACATACGAACCCACATACAGTAGCTTTCGATTCTTTCTTAATTCCGAAAACCATTCAAAGCAAATACGGAGCGGTCACAACCGCAAGTTATGCAGTAGCCAGTAGCCATTTGGTAGTCTCGTTTCACAAATATAAATAAATAAATAACAATCTAACCGCGTCGGTTTTAGAAGGTCAGAGTACGACAGGCTTCTGCATTCCATGCATGCACCCCCCGACCAACCCATTTCCTTTTCCCCGTTGTTTCGTCCTAGCAAGAAGACCGAGAGGATCATAAGATCCCATAACAATATCCCCATCAGGCACATGCACAATGAATCCTCATGCCAAAGCGACCGACTTGATTGATGCCGATTAGCACATGATGTAATTCTTTGTGTAGAGCTTGAAGCTAAAGGATCTCTGCGGCAGTGTTTGAAATTAGATCAATATTCCGACTTGATTGATGATCGGAACACACTTGGTTGCTTGTGACTAGACTATGAAAAAATATTGGAACCAAGATAGATGGCGTAGACGTGCGAAGATTTTGTATCGTCTAACTCCCCTCCCAAATAACATGTGAAAAGGAAATGGAAAGAGTTTAGGAGGGTGTAATGGATAGAGACATTAAAAATTGTCTATTTCAAGTACCGAAGAATGTGTTTCGCGGCTACCCAATGCACATCTATGGGCAATATTTATTGCGGAAAAGGGATGTATGAGACTGTGTTAGTGTAAGATTTTGGAGTGTCCCAATAGTTTGACGGTATATAGTGGAATCAGGAAGGGTGGTGCCAATTTTAGTGAGTTAGGTAGTGGGGCACATGGGCGTAGATATGAGTTGAACGCCAGACATATTGGTACAGTGAAGAAGGTCAAAGATATATTTGTGATAAAAAAGAAGAAGACAAGTGGGTGTAGATGACACTTTGGGCCCAAGAAATAAAGAAGTGAACCTAGTGCATTGATAAAAAAATGCATGATAAGAGGAGAGTTAATGGAGGTTATTAGTGTGGCTGCTGGTGATAAGTACGTCACGAACATAGATGAGTGCACAAATGATGTCAGTGCCATGGTGCAGAATAAGAGGGGTGTGTTAGTTTAGGAAGACTAAAATTTGTAAGTATGAAGTGCATGACTTAGTTTTGAAAACCAAGCACGAGGTAATTGTCTGAGGTCATATACGGACCCGGGGAGAAGTAACACATGGTAGGAATGAGTTATATCATGAATAACTCCTTAAGGTTGACCCATGTAAACATCTTTTGAGAGGTCTCCATGGAGAAAGGGATTGCTAACATCAAGTTGGTGGATGGGCCTTTTGTGAGGAATGGCTAGAGAAAGAAAAATATTCTTGGTGGTAGGTTTGACTACTAGACTAAAAGTTCCATTGTAATCCAATCCTTGTGGTTGATGGAATTCTTTAGAAACTTGTCTTTCTTTGTGATAGGTAAGAGACTATCAACATTACATTTGTTACAAAAAAATCCATTTGCAACAAAGAACACTCCTAGTGGATTTCCAAGCACAAGAATCTATGTTTCATTTAGAAGAACATTAAGCTCATTAGTCATGGTTTGTTGCTAATTAGTACATTGGTTGTCCTCCATTCAGATTATGTGGTTTTGGCTGATGTTGAACGATGTAGGTTGTAGGAAGAGGGTGGTGTGTATTTTTACATTGTTGCTTACTCGAATGGGCTGCTGCAAGGTTACGATAATGGACAAGTGATTTAGTGAGTAGAGTCATTATATTAGGTACATGAGGGGGTGAAGGGGTGTTATAATGGATGGAGATGATTGAGTGTTATTGATTGGTGAGATTAAAATGTGTGGTGAATCTGTCATAGTTGGTAATATAGTGGGGGAGACATTTTGATCATCGAAAAAGGTGGTTGGGTTAATTGTTGTGGTGGATGAATTGAGTGGAAAGGGGAAAGGAGATGAGATTGGTGATGATGGGTCTAGTAGGATGGATTTAACAGATAATCGAGTTGAAGGTGGAGTTGAATTTTTCATGATCTTGGCTGGGTTCTCTTGAACCTCTAACTTATCTTCAACAAACTCAGGATGCCGCACAATAAATAATTTGTCAGTTATTGGATCAAGATAGAACGGGTCTTGGTATATGGATGGATATCCTAGAAATATACATAACTTAGTGTGAAAATTGAAGTTGTGTATGTTGTATGTCTAGATGAGAGTAAACAAGGTGTATCCTAAGACCTTCAAAAACATGTAATTTTGTGCGTTGATGTGGATACATTGGAAAGGGAAAGAGTGAGGATGAAGGAATGATAGTAGCTAATTAATTTAATAAAAATCTATATCAAAAGCAAAATGCCAATATATTAGGGGTACATCATAGTGCAAAAGTAGTGTGAGCCCTGTGAGAACCCGTTACACTAAATGAGATTACTCAAAACATAAAGCACAATCGATCACTAATTAATCACATACCCAAAAATATGGGTAAATAAAAAATGATTTCAACGTCAGCACCTGCTCAAAAACATTTTCATAAGAGCCCAACGTCTTTCTTTTATCCATACTATGCCAAGAAATTGATACAAATTGTTCTATCGTCATAGCCACAACTTAAACCATAGGAGAACAATATTCATATATGCCACACAAACAAGCATTAATATGCTAACAAAATTATGATTTGTTTGAAACACCATATACAAACTTTTCATGTCCAGACCTGAGAGTACATGGACGAATCTAGGATGCACTAGACATCTAATCAACTTTCTCAAAGATTCATTACTATAGCTCCACTTTGCTACCACATATTTGTTTTCATCACTTCAGATTACCTAAAAAGATGAGACAAACCACAAGGGTGAGACCCATGTCCCAACCAGAGATATAACCTTCAACAACGCTCATTGATTACAACATTTTAAATAGTAGATAACCAAGCAGTTGGAGTATTTAATAATCAATTGAATAGATTGAACAGTTTGAGTATACTAAACACATTAAGCAAATCATCTTAGCAACAAGTATGATCATCAATGCATATATAGATAATAAATAAATCCATTTCTCTGGATAGATATCTACTCAAATATCATCAAATTGCATCTAATAACAATCATTATCATTGATCTGACTATCATCATATTCCTTTCTAACCATACAAGCAATCTAGTAGCATAGGCATCCCTAACATAATGAATATGTCTAGTAACATAACATGCTATCAATATTGGCATCTCAAATAAAGGGGACAAATTTATATCATAAGTAAAACTAACATCATAGCACAATTAACTGCATAGGCATGATTAGCAGTTTAAGAATTTCTAATTACATAGGCATGGCTAGCAATATTAAACATAGCTAGCAACATCATCTTAACCATCTATTTTTGTATATTTGAAAACATAAGCATGTTTACAACATGAGCATAACTACAACATGTACTATACATGATCTCAGCGAAAAGAAAGCAAATAAGGGTTATTATCCAATATGAAGCGTTGTATATAACCCTAAATAGATATGCTACGTGATTGTCTTACATCTTTTATTAAACCCTAAGGATTTTGAGGATACCACTCAAGTGCCAACTGACCACCACTTGGTCACAATTAGTGCCATATAGGATCTAGGAAGAGCCGGGCTCCTAAGATCTTCTCCGCCCCATGTCAGTACGGGTCCGCCACAATGACACATAAGGTCAAGCTGCTATAGCCTAGTTCATCCTTGTAACAGGTCACAACACTAGTGAAAGGAGGTGGGTACGCATACCCTACCATCTGAGGTACAACCGTAGTTGTCCTCCAATATCATCACAAATATAATCACCGAGACACGACTACAGTCGTTCTCAAATTGATGGCTAGGTATGACCGCAGTCATCCTCCCTAAACACTTGAATTCAGGATGACAAGCACCCTTCATACTCATCAGTATGCAGGGGCAGAGCCAGGGGGCAAGCAGAGGCCATGCCCCTCCAAAAAAAATATTTACACTATACACATATGTTTATATATGAATATCATTATATATATTATGTCTAATGTAAAGAAGTCACTAAAAGGAAATTGACATAGCGATGAGGAAGTTGCAGTCGTGTGTGTTGATCCCAGGTTAGAGTCTCGGTCTCGACAGTGTTACTATTTTTCACAACATGTATACATGAATTTTCTATGTAATGATATAGAATAGTTCTAAAACGAAATGATATCAGAAAATTGAAGTAGCACAGTGGTGAGGTCTGCATTTTTGTATGTGTTGGATGCAAGTTCGATTCTTCCGACTTTATTTTGCCCCCCCCCAATGGTGGATTCCTGGCTCCGCCACTGTCAGTATGCACTTTGATTTTCCCTTAGGAATACTCGTTTCACCATCTGGCAAGTTCTGACACTCAGATGGATCTATGGCACAGGGCACTACATGATTAGAGTTCCACTTGATTAGTTATGCCAATTGGGTGAATTAAGGCTACATCAAAAAAATGGACATACAAACCCTAATTCACATCTAGCAAGAATACAAGTATCACAACTTCAAAAGTTATAAAACATGTGAAACATAATTTCTCATCTCATCATCGCATGGTACTATTCACTTTCCATTCATGAGACTACACTAGTCATCATACTATCACAAGATATAAATCATTTTCACAATATCACAGGGTATCAACCCTTATCAGCACAATAGGATTACACCTCATTTAGGGCTCAACCATGCCCAAAGGTCATTAAGACCATCATACTATTCCCTATAAGATCATCATTATATTTCTATGCCTTATAGCAAGGCTCAACAACATCACTTACATATAATAGATCATATCAACACAATATTGCATTAATAAGCTGGGAGATATTCATAAACAATCATAGAAGTGTTATGTTAACATTAAGAACATTCCTTTATCACATCAACATGCAAAGAATTTTGATATGATTAACCCTCATCATATTCATAATGCATAGGTTTAGTATAAGTAATTATCAACCATGTGGCTCTGATAACCACCAATTAACACATTAAGGTTATGATCATATTAAAGAGGTTATTTCACCATCATGCCATCATATAAGAAGGTTAAACATGGATACTCATCTTTATCTATTTGCACTAGAGTTAGGTTCAACAAGATAAAGTATATTAATGTTACTAATCAGCACTCATACCCATGCCGTAACTCATAACAGCCCCATTGGATCATGGATGGATAAGGTGAAGCATCACCATCACATTCCATACTATTCTCAAGTATGAATCTACACATAAATAAAGGTGTAACCATCGAGTTATAGCATACTAAGGTTTCAACAACAATAAGAGAGTACTCCATGATTGTATTAATCATTCAAGGACTATTCATACCCAATCACCACCATTTGATTATACTAAATCTAGGTACAATAAGCTATACTCATTAGGGTTACCCATTAATTCATTATTGTGATTATAATTCATAATCATACGAGGGAAAGGTAAGAATACAAGCTTAATGCATTGAACCATCAAATTCGCATCATTAGAATCATAACATTACACTATAGGCTTCACCCAAAATAATAGGAATATTGGGGCATCAACTTCTAACCATTAAATGTTGAAAAGGTAAAGCCATTGGTAGTTTACATAAGTAAACATCTTGAAAAAAACACCTATGAAGTCATTGATTTGTTCTCTAGAAAGAGTCACCATTTTACCCTAGACATCCCTTGATTAACAACATAAAATATTTCATTGAGAGTAGGGTAAAACCCACAAGCGATTGTTTATTTAAAACAAGTCGTCAATAAATGAGCTTCTTAAGTTGATCTCATAAAGGAAACCATTTAAATCACTTTATTATGACCAACATATTATATTTAGGCATAATTCCAATTTATTGGATGAAGAAACATTATATCTTAACCATAAGGTCAAGTTCATATATTAAAACCATCAGTTGGAGTATAGGTCCGACCATTGCATCAAATGACCCAAGAAACCATTGGTTTAAGGCTTAATTGATGCTAAACCTACATGATTAACTCACCATAGGTTGCAGAGACCTGATCCAACATCATTAGTGACCATTAAGTCACCATAGGCTATTATATTAGCACTATATTCATTAATCAACATCAAATATCAAACTAATATCACTATTGATTGATAGCATCATTTGGGTACTTAGTTGTTAATCACCAAGATTCTAATTAGGCCAACACTTTACCTAAGGGGTAAACGTAAGTTGACACCCTTGGACATCACCATCAATTGTCATGAAGACAACACCATCAGTTGTTGCAATGGTGCCACCACCGAGTCATGTGTTTGTAGAAGAAATCAACTTTAAACCCTAAAATTGACCATTGGTTGATAGGTTCTTAGCACCATAGGTTGTCAACCAACCTAATCCAAGTCATATTATAACTTAGGAATAATGTACACATGATCACAGATTCATCTAGAACTGAAATCAGAGCAAGAAATATTATAAAAATTGAAATCCAAGTCAAGCATAGCTTTTTAGTGCATTGATCATCATTTAAAAGCAAGAACATGAGCTAGCAAGCTTCTGGTAAGCAATAAACGTGGAACAAGTTATAAAACTTGCTTCTAATTAGAAGATAAATTCCCAAATAGAAGAAAAAACGAGTAGGTAGGATAGGAAATCTAAGCGTAAGCTATAAACTCATCCATCTAGCACCTTTCTTCATCAAATGAGAAAACCCTAAGCATAAGGAACAAGAAAGTTAGGGTTTTAGAGCTTTAGAGAAATTTCTACCATGGAACAACAAGGTTATGACCTGGAGAAAGGTAGGAGCAAGGATAACAGAGAAATAAATGGAGGAAAGAATGGGATTCTTACTCTTTTAGGTCAAGATCACTAGAAGGAAGCTTTTCAAACCCTAAAAGGAAGTCAATTGAACTCTAGATTCTTTTTCCAAGAAGATCCCCTCTTTCTTCTTCCTTGGATAGGAAATTCCCAGCATAATAGAGGGAGAAAGAGATTCATAGAAGGAGGGAAGTGGTGGAGATAAAATGGCTCGTTTTGGTGCTTAGGGATAAGTATATGAAACTTTAAGATAAAGAAAAAGAAAAAGTTGAAGTTCTAGTATCTTTCCAAGTGTCCATGGCCTTAAACAATTAAGAATATACAAGCACACACACAATAAGCTCCCCCACCGTCCATAGTGACATGTTTATCCCTCATATATTGAATTTCCAATAAAAACAAATAATTCATTAGTTGATAGCTACTAAAGGTAGCTCATCCATGAAGGGGTAAACCCTAAAATACCCTTGGAGAAAACACCTTTAAACCAAGGATTAAATAGATTCACCATGGATCAACAAGCTCAATAATTATGAGAGAATATCCAAGGAACATAGTGAAAGTGATAAATTGCAAAGAAAACCTCTCAATTAGGTAAATTGTAGAAAAGTCCATAATGTGCATAAAAATTGCATAACTTGCTCAAAAAGTGTCTAAATTGGACCAAATTTGAAACTTAATCTTGTATTATGATTTCAAAGAATATCAAAAGGTTAGATTAGGGTTATAAGAATTAAATTATGATAATTAAGCTTATTCAACTCATTAACAAAGTTTAGGGGCCTTACAAGCCCAGTGTCCACCACATGTCATCTTTTTTTTACGACACCATTCTATTTGTCCATGTCAAGGCATGAAATATGACGATCAATGGTAGAATATGTGATATAGGTGGTGAAATAATGAAATTCTCGTCCTCCTTGATTTGTATGATTTTTATTTGTGGTTTAATTGTCACTCAATGAAAGTATGGAATTGTATGAAAGCGCTTCAAACATCAAATTTGCAAGGCAACAAATATATCCATACAAATTTTAATTAATCATTGATGATGATAAATGATGACCATTATATGAGTCCATTGGGGAAGGATCCCATACATAAAGATAGATTAAATTAAGAGGAATTTCACTATACATATTCTTTAGTGAAAAGCCAACCAAGTAGATTTTCCCATGAAACACAAGTTACATTTTTTGGAAATTGAATTTAAAGTGATGGGCGATTATTTAAGTGAAACAATGTGACAAAAAATTTGATAATGAGGGTGAAGAATTCTATGATACCAATAAAGTAGGTAGATGTGTTCCTATAGATGAGGATATTTGGGGCATTGGTGGAGGCGATGGTAGAGCTTGCCCTTAGTGTTGTCTCAAAGAAGTGGTTAATGGCTCCATGAATCCTTCACAACAGTGAAGTATGTTAGAAAGACCATGGGAACGAGATGAGGTTGGATAATGAAATGTTTCAACATTATATGTATCTACTAACCTATGGCCTCACCAACTTGAATTCAAATGGTTCCATTATTAGATTCAGCTTGGTGCGAATAGAGGGAGTCTAGAGTTGCAGTGGTATCAGGACACTACACTTTACACAATAGGGTTGGTGTTGTTGTTGGATCAGGGGGTCAACAAAAGTGGTGTTGATGTATGATGAGCTTTAGTTAGGGAGACAAGTGGTGAAGGAAATGAAAGAAGTACAAGCTATGACTAACAACACCATAGATAGGATAGGGCCATGACATGGGAGGTCGTGTCTGTGCTTACAAGATTGGGTAGGCATCGGTTGATAATGTTGTGTTGGCAATGTAACAACCTGTTGTGCTATGTAGATGATAGATGAAGAGTTTTTGTACTTATTTAATTCTAGATTTCAAGATAGACCCATAGATTCGTCAATTCATGATAATTGACAATAGTTACACAACACGAAATAGAGGGGGAAATATCTCTAAAAATGGAGCTGAGATTGCTAAATATGATTTCATTGAAAGTAGGCAGTAGCATTTCCCTATTTGCAACAAAAAGATGATCAACTTGGTATTTTGTTTGACAAAGAAAGGCACCAATGGGTTGATTACCCTATTTTGAGGACTGTGGTTGGTATGTGAGATATAGATTGAGGTGTAGTAAGGAGAACCATAATCATGATTCATTTCATGCCAAACATCATAGGAGCATGTTAGGCCAATGACTGGTGATGAATTCTTCAATCAATGATGCAAGGATTAAAAAGAATAGGTGTTGATCCTTACCCTGCCATTTCTCATTGGAGAGATTTGGGAGTACATAGTTTGTAGAAGGGGAAGATAGTGGGTTGGGAGAAAGTCTAGTGGATAGGGATTTTCCCTAATGATGAATCCAATGAGATCTAAGCTACACAATAGGGAAAGAAGCTAAATTGTCAAAAGAATGTATTTAGTTGGTGAAATGTTGCTAGATAAATAGTGATGTACATAGTTTAATGTGGAAGAGAGGAGTGTCTAAGTTTAAGGTTGTATTTTGGGATTTGAAGTAAGAAGGTGAGGAGGATTTAGTAGCAAAACTAGAAGAAATGTTGGGCTATGATAGCATGTAATGGATACAATACATGGCAATGGCTTTCTCTATTGCTAACATTATGTATACATATGTATATACAGTAGTGAATTGATGCAAAGTTCTATACAGGTTGTTGAGAGATTATATTAACATGATTCAATTGGAAACACGTTGGCACCTATGGTATTCAGATGTAGATGGAGTTGTATTTTTTTGTTGGTAGTTTTTGAGTTATTGTTGAACATTAGGATGATCAAAAATTGGTTGATGATGTCTCTATAGATGGTTAATGCAACGTACATTGTCTGACACTAAAACATATATTGTAATGGGTAGTGAGGACCATTTTGATGATAGGGTGAAAAATACATGAGCTAATAATCACAAAATATTTTTCAACTCAACTTGACCAAGTTGTTATGGCATAAATAAAATTTTATATGTATAAATATCCAAAGTACAAGTCAACCAAAATTTCTTAAATGTGAAAGTTATATAAATATTGGAAAGCAAACTCATCTTATACTTTCATACCTATAGTTGATCAAAAAGAAATTTACCATTTTAGCCCATAATCTTATTACTTGGATCAAAATAAGGGTGGGAAGAAAATTGAACCAAAGTATGAGGCCATATCAAACCAAAAAAACCAAGCTGGCACTTTGATTTAAATTGAAAAGCAAAGTCATCAAGTCTAGTCTCAAAAAATTTCAAAAAAAGTCAGAGTGATCAGATTTTGGTTTATTGGATTCATTTGCAATTCAAACCATACCAAAATAATATGTGAAAAAGGTTATGGTTTATGTTGTAATAATAAAGTTTTACATATGATTATATACTAATATAAGTATAATCAGACATGATTAATATACTACACAAGAAAATAACTACCTTACTCATTTAAATATATTATTACATATTATTATTTATTCAAATTTACGCATTGACATAATAAAATTGTGATCTATTTACTTCTAGCTTTGGTTTTCTTCTCTTCCCTCTCTTCAAGAACCTAGTACAATAAAACTCTTGATATAAATGTAAAGTATCACACATACCCCCTTTCATGTTAATAGTCAAGTAAAGCACATATATGGATGTCACTTGTAGGGATACACTCATGTATCCATTATTTTATACAATATTTGAAGTCATATGCTCCTTCCTCTATCTTATAGTATAAAGATGTTGCATTCTAGCCCCTTAGACAACACATACAAAACACTGATATTCTAGCACACTAGTAGATCAAATTGAACTATATTGGATTGAGACTAGAATGACCCAAACCATATCACAAAGGTTGCTATCTATTTTGGTTCATTCTCAACCTTCTTTCCATTTGATCTTGTCTTAAATTTTTCCAAAAACTATTTTAACACCCTACCAAGATACAAACACAAACATAAGCAAGAGCACATGTTGTCCATGATAAGATCCTTCTATTGTAGGATGTTTCACGACATTGATAAGAAATCAAAAAATATAAATGAACAACTTCTCTATTAAAATAAATTCATACATCATGTTCTTGAAAGGAAACCTAATACATAAACAAGTCTCAACATGGAACCAAATCCTTTTTATTTGAGAAAGATATTTCAAAATTAACAAAAATTGAAAGTTTACCTGGAAGTTATCAAAATATGGTTCATAACAAGTCCCACTAAATTTCAAAGTTTTTGCAAACCCAATATAAAATTGTTCACTATATAGTCACTTGTATAGGTTTTGGATAAGGTGAGAGAAGCAAAAAAGATACTTGATTTCCCATTCTAAAATCATCTCATTTCTAGTCCACTTTGACTACCAGAAATTCTGATTATCATAAATTCCTTATTATTCTTGAAAAGGAGAATCATATTTATTTGGAAGATGAAGTCAAAAATTTCTAAATAATAGATAATTCAGAATTTACCTAGATATGGATTATAGAAAATATAACTAAGTTAGAAATTATTCACAAACCCAAGATAAATTTGATGTTCAGACATGGAGACCATTTGAATGGAATACATCAATAAATGGTGGGTGGACAGCTAAATATTTAGAGAACATGTAAAATTTGTAAGGAATTTTGATGTATGTTTGGGGGGATATGATCATGATCGTTGGTGAGGGACCAAAATTAGGGAGGCAACACTATTATTTGAAAGTAAAAGACACTATAGACCAACAATACACTATCCTAGATTTTTGTCTGGATTGAAAACAACCTATGGGAAGATACCACTAGAAGTGAACATAACACCCAAGACTCTCTACTAATAGTAATCTATGAAATGATGACCAATCTTTTTAGGTAAAAGTGAACTTGATTATAAACATTTCCATAAGGAATGCATATAAGAAATTCAATGGTGAAATATAAAAGATAATTTAAAGTGTCATTTTTCCTTTACTTGTTCATGTGCCAAGCATAACCCTCAGAACATGCGTCCAAAGTACACGTATTGTAAACTCAGTTCTTAATCGTGTTGGACTTTATATATGTAAAGTAACACCTTGAGACAGCCACAATGAAATATGGAGTCAAACAAAGTTGATGGGGTCAAACATAGGGATAGGGTTTCTTAACCTTTTAAATCAGAGGTCTTAGCTAGCTATGCCATATAGAAAGTTAGATTTAGTGTTTCTTATCAAAGTAAGAACAAACAAAAGTTAAATTAATAGAGAAAATAGAACTAGATTTTCAAACAAAATAAGAGGTAGATAGTCTTTTTGGTGTTAGAATATTATAAGATAATTTGGATTAGGTTTCACCTCCAAAAAATGTGGAGTATTTATACATTATTTACAAGGATAGACAAATCATAAGAATATCATGTCAAAAATCTAAAATTATGAGCAAAGGAAGGGCAGAATGAGATTACAACATCCTTTAAATTGGATGTTATCAACCCTCCCACCCAAATCTTCTATCTTGTCCTCAACCTAGTAAAAGAATCAGAAGATAGTAAATAAATAGAGGCCTTTATCATGGAACATATTATGATGAAATAGCCATGCATTTATTCCAGCCTTTTATAAAGATAGTTTTATGACAATATCTATTGTTGATGGTACTCCTTTAGAGAATTCTTTAATTTAGAGTGCATTGATATTTATGCATTACTCTATACTTATGAATAAGAAATTCCCTTGGTGTCAACCCTGAGCTCCATTTCTTAGTTGTATAGTGCTCACTAATTATAGATTGTATGGAGTGGGACCCAAGAGGGGATCCACTCACTTATTGTGATGTGAAATAATAGAAAACCATCCAATGCCAAACTAGACAATAATTTTTCACAAAGGATGATATACTATGATTCAAGTATCTAACGTATCAAATACCAAAGGTGTAGAAATGTCAGATATAATCTAACTATTATAATATTTATGTTTATCATTATTCTTCACCATGCATGGTGAACTTAAAAGAAAACTATGGGAACTAAGCTAGAGAGGGTAAATCAACTACTTGAATCTACTACCCAAGAAGGATCAAATAACTCTCAGATGTATCCTGGTTAACTCTGGTCCACTCCTCCTTGCTCTCTACATAAGTGATTGGAAGTATATTCCACAAGAGAAGACAAATTGGAAGTCATTAGCATAACAATGCCAGTATGTAAACATAAATAGTGATTCAACATTTATGTCGGAAAAAGGACATCAAATATAAATAAGGCTTTTGAAAGAAAGAGGGAAACAAACCATCCAAGTGGATATCAAAAGAAACATTACAATAAGATGAAAATGAATAGATGTACTTGCCATGAATTAAAATAAATCAAGCCTCAACAACATAAGTAGATAAATTACAACACATGACCATAAACATTAATGAAAAAACAACATGCACTTGAGATAAGTATAGTAATAGTATATTATAATAAAATAATGGAAGCTAGAGTGCATAACCCTAACATGATAGAGCATAGCACATAACCATACTCCCAATATATAAATGTGGGTACGAAACCCGGGTATGGGGTTAATAAACTCCATTCCAAAATAACATAAAAGGGGCATAACATCAAAAAACAAAGCATATTATAAAACCATAGTACTACTGATCAACAAGCATGCAATGTAGAGGCAAGTAAAGTTTAGTTATGGTATTAAACAAGATTGTTCAACTAAAAGTAGAAAATTAGTCCATAAAAACTCACCATGAGCAAATTAGGATTTTAGTGCAAAACTAGCATTATTTCGGTCAAATCTACCAATTAGGATTCAACTCGAGATAGCATGAACAAGAGTACAAATCTTAGATTCCAATGTACAATATCAATAGAAAAATGTCAATACATAACTAATTTCAACATCACTCTCTCATAAGAATTTAAATAAATCTTAAAGGAGAAATTTCACATATATTCTTCAAATTAGTTCAAAAGAGAGACAAAATAGAACTTTTGCTCAATATAGACTCAGAGGGATGCAACATACCTCAATGATGCTTGTAACAAATTAGGGTTCAAACCTTGGATCCAACCAGGATATTTCTTCACCTATTAACATATTGATATAAATAATTAATAAGTGATTGTATTACAACCTAGAAATATCGACTTCTTATTATATTAGATTTTGTCTATCAAACCTATTCCATTAGATAGAGTTTATTTTCTAATTCCAAAAAATTTTGGCATAGTTTTTGGATAACTGTAGCATTAGTTATGACTTTTGTGAGATAAAGCAATTTACTAAAATTTAAGTTGGAAAATCAAATTAAAACGACCAAAAGGCCCTCGATCACACACCACAACTTTGGTTGTGTGACGGGGAAGTGGGGGATCGTCTACCCAGAATCAATATAGTTCATGACGAATATACACAGGATAGATAAAAAGACAATATTGTCCATGGTACGCATGACACAAATCAAAATAAAATAAGGGCAGCCTTGAAAAATGCTTGAAAACCATCTTCCTCATCATGATCAACTCATGAGAATCACACAGTCATATCATCCATGATGGTATGAAATAGAAACCCGACCCCTGATCACCAAAACATACTGGAGAAAACACCATTGCATCTGCTAGACTCTAGCAGACTCACAGAGCTCAAGATGTAGGGTCTGAGGTCAATGGACCTTTGTTCTCAGGATCTCCGCCATGAGAGTAGAAGAGGCTAGAACCAAAAGTACCAAAAGTGATCATGTTGAAAAAGAAGATTTTGAGAGATTATAGAATCCCTCGTGGATACATGCACAACATTCTAAAAAATTCAACATTGGCGATTGGGATCCCCACAATGCTTTACCGAGGCAAAGAATAGCAAGTAGATGCTAGAAAGAGGAGAAGTCGAGGACGTACCTTGAACAATCTGATGACAATGTGAAAAGCTTTAGAAGAATCCCCTAAGGTAAGACACATGCTCTGGTATTCATCCCCATGCTTGCGGGTGATGTAGAAACTAAGATAGCACAAGAAGAAAAACTAGATATGGAAATGCAGATATAGGTCATAAAGAGGCATGATTGAGGATTGGAGTTATTTTGCAAATCATAACAATGAAATATTGGGTACTATTTATAGAGAATAAGATTTCAAGGGATAAAAAATTCAACGATTTAGGAAACAAAGCAGAAGGAGAAGTCAGAGTCGAATAGGGTCTTGGTGTGACGAAATCCCATAGAAATTGGAACCTCTGAGTTCAAAACTATAGGAGAAACACGAAGAGAATGAGAGTCTAGGGTGAGGTGGAGATTGAGAGAGAAACTTGAGAGGGGATGATGTTGGGATTAGAGCCCTAATTTGGCAGGGGTTTGGGTCAAAAAGATGACTGCTAGAGTGACTCTCACTATGGCAACACATCCCACTATCACATAGAGAGTGAGGTGTTATGCGAAAACATGTGGAAAACACCATAAACCACAAATTACCAAAAACACGGGTTAATTAAAACCGATTTGCAGAAAGTGGAAAAGTGAGAAACTATTATATTCAGGTCCTCATCCTGCAAGGAAACATGTTATATAAACATATACAAGCCTTAATATGTGTCCACAGCCTAGGAGATCATCTGTCTAGTCATCACATGAGTTCATCACCTGTTTATACATACATAATAGCCCACATCTGGCCAGCAGCAGGATATACAAACGTCATCAGCTAAACATCGTGAAATAATGTAAAAACACCTCCAAGGACCTGAGAGTACAGGGATGACTCTAGGACTCTACTACAAATGACCAAAACACCAGCATGTCCACCTCTTGCCTTCTACTGCTCGTCTTGCTGCTCGGCCGCAACTCCACGACCACCACCACGTCTAGCTCGAACACCTAAAAGGTTATAAACTAGCGGGGTGAGACACACAGTCCTAGTGAGAAACATAACTCCCCGCCAAAACTACAAAACCTTAGAAAGATAAAGCAACAACAACAAATAACTAATAAGAGGTATAACAAGAGCAGTTTATATAATAAAGCTATTCATACCATCAAGCTCACCAGATGTACGGAAGGCATGTTACCAGATATTTCTTTTATGGAACATGATTAACAAGATAAGATTTATAATGTCTTACCATATAACATGAGGAATGTATAAGTAACTGCAAGGTATATCAAGATTAACTATACAAGCAAGGCCTCAACCAATGTTCTGTGGTTTGCGTTAAGCAGTAAATACTATTCGGCTAAATTACATATTAATATGCCCTGAGGAAGTGAACCGTACCGCTCAAATCCAACCTTCAGTTGCGAAACCTAAGCCGGTACCATACAAGGTCAACGGAAGAGCCGGACTCCACGACCTCCCACCTCGTGGTCAGTGCATGAGAACCAAAGTAGGACCGCAGTCTCGTGCTTAAGTGGCCTCAGCCACAGGGTTAGCTCCATAGGCTACCCTTCCTCTAGCCCACCTTGGTACATGTCACAATGCTAGTATATCTGAGCCACGGGCCAGTTCACCGTGCTCTGAGCCATGAACACATTCATGCTCCCATATCACATATCCTGAGCCATGGGCCTGTTCTCCATGCTCATATACATATCCCAAGTCTACAACCACAACTGCACTCGATTCCCTCTCTATTTTAGGCTAGGAGAAACCTCGCATATTCAACAATATGTGCTCTGGTTTAACCCGTAGGAGAACCCGTTTCACCATCACCAGCTCCTGACGATGATGGATCTATGGCTAGGGCAAACTACATGATATATTCCATTGTGATTAATTAATATCTTTTAGGTGGATTGCAAGATTCACCCAAGTTATATAACATGCAAATTATAACAAGAATAAACAGTATGAAACTCAACATTATGCTTTTATCATCCTGATCCATCACAAGGATCCAACATTACATGTTATCACTTAGCTTCTTGCCAATAATCTAGATCCATCTCAAGGATCATCACATTGCCATGGGATCTAAATCCCTCATCACATAGTGCCACTACCTTTCAAGGCTTACATCATCATCATGGGATAACAATCCCAGCACTTTAGCCAAACTCAAGTCCTCATCCCAGAACACATATATCATTTCATCATCAAGAGTTACTCAACATATATACCTCATAGCCCTTTTCCTGGCTATGCATCACCTGCATGGTTAGTACAGAAAGGTCGTATCATCAAACATAGGGAAATATTGATGATTATATGCTTTATCATACATTTCTCAACCTGTGATCATAACACCATGCAAGGCATCTTATATACTTATCATTTACTCAACATTATACGTATCATTTCAGATAATCATAACACATGTAAAGTCATGTCAAGTTACATAGATGAGTTCTACTATAACGATTACCATCAAGCATATCAAGGGTCACCATCATAACCAATCCTGTTAACAAGAGCAACATCCAACATATCGGTTTTACCATACGGAGCAAGATCCTCACTAAAAGTTCCCTCACCAGAAGTGGTATCGGGCAGGGCACCCTCACTCATCGCCCAACACATAACCTTATAACGGACAACACCTAGGGTGTAACGCGCAATGCCATGTCATGCAACGGTGCGTCAGGCATATCGTGCCCTCACTAGTGGTGTGCACTGCGGTATCGTGCAACGCCCCATCGGCATCCATGTACAAAGTGTAGCTCATTCCTTGTCGTGCAACAATGCGTTGTACATCTCTATGTCGTACAATGACTAGGGTTACTACAGGTTACTATACCAGGTATCTTCACTATGTTGTAATACCCAGCACCAAGCTAGCCACATAGCTCCATATCATCCAAGGTATGACGGCCACTAGGCTTCCACCTCAGGTCAGGTGTATTGAGCAGCATGGACCTATAGCTTAACCAACCTACCCATGAACCATCAGCCGACACAAGGAAAGGGCCTCTCATGTGACGTCCGACACACAAAGGTCAGCAACTAGGAGCATGACACCCGACACAACACCACCAACTAGCTAACAAGCTCCACACTTCAATGCACAATGACAACAAACCATCACTCATGTATCAGGCAGGTTACTCACCAAGGTGGGATGCCCGACACACACAAGGCAGAGATCAAGGGTGACGCCTGTCACATACACACATGTGTCATCCAAAGCTCAAGATCAAGAGGAATATCAGGCAACACCTCCCCCAAGATCATAACGGACAAGATGCAACTTCACAAGGTCGTCATCAACCTCAAGCACAAGGGCACCAAACCCTAATGGCTTAAGAAGATGGCTCACTTCTCAACAACTAATAGAGAGGGGTCTTGCAAATATTTTATCACCAATCGGGCAACACAAGAAACAACCCTAACAAGGTTTACAACCACCACAAAGATCACCTTTCAAGTCCATGGTGAGAGGAGGGTGTTGCTCAAGAAACTAGAACACAAGCTCACCTCTCAACTTAAACGAGAGAGGGGAATTGCCCATATTACTAGCACTCAAGCTCACTCCTCTAGACCAAGGAGAGAAAGGAGTGTTGCTCACCAAGAAACCCTAGAACATAGGTTCGGTCAACAAGAAGCAACTAAGAAAGGAACTAAACTAGCAACATGCATAGCCGATATGATCATAACAACATATAAGAACATAGAAAAGAGGTAGTGTAGTTAGGTTAGGAGTTATGTAACCCACCTTAAGCAAGCTCCAAGCTCCAAACACCACCAAGGAAGGAGAGCAAGGCACTCTAGGGTTCGGCCACTACTAGAGGAAGAAGGAGACTTTAAGAAGGATCGGCCACCAAGCTTGTAAAAGAAGAGGGGGATTTCGTGCACCAAGGAGAGGGAGACCAAGGAACTAAAGGGATGCTTAGCAAGGGAAAGGAAACTCATATATAGAAGGGGATGGAGAAGAAACCAAGGTAGAGCAAAGCAAGGTGTCGCCCACCTAGGGACACTTGTCCATGAGTAAAGTCACCACTCTAACATGCCCTAAACACATGTCCATGGCCATTTCCACATGCAAGCATCAAGCACCAAGTGTCCACTAGTGGTGACACAAACGAGGTCAAATAGGGTCAAAGGGTCCATGGGTGACACACCTCCATCACTGGCTGACACAACCCCATTACTGGCCGACACAACCTTGGGCGACACACCCCTGACTGACACAGGGCACCCTTTCCCGACACGAGGTCCAAAGAAGCAAAGGCAACACACTACAAGGCCCAACAAGCTCAACCAAGCCCAAATGAACTCAAGCAACGAGCCCAACCTTTCCTCTCAACACTAGAGGAAGCAAGGAGAGGGAGGAACACCTCACAAGGTGACAAACTTTCCCACAAACCCTAGACTTGGGTTAAATGCAAGCAACACCTCCAGCTCTCAACAAAGCACAAACAAACACTAATCACCACTAAAGGTGATTAGCAAGCAACTAAGCATCAGGGTTAAGCAAAGCAAACATGGTAAACCCTAAACGGAGGTCAGGGTCCTTACAAGCTAACCCTATACAAAGGGTTTTCGTCCACGAAATCCAAAGAGAAAAGTGAGGGGTACTTCCTCCTCATCTCTTCCTCAAGCTCCCACGTGGCTTGCTCAACGCCACGATGATGCCAAAGAACCTTCACAAGAACCAGGTCCTTCCTCTTCATCTTCTTAACTCTCATGTCAAGGACCATCATAGGACCTTCCTCGTAGGTCAAATCTTCATCAAGATCAACTTCGTCTGGCTGTATCACTGTCTCTGTATCCGGATGACTTTTCTTCAGCATACTGACATGGAACACTGGATGTAACCTGTGCAACTCTGGCGGCAGCTCTAACTCGTAAGTTACCTTGCCTATACGTGCTATGACTAGGTAAGGCCCTATATACCTGGGTGCTAGATTACCCATCCAGCCAAACCTAAGCACACCTTTCAACGACGAGACTTTAAAATACACTTTGTCTCCTACCTGGAACTCCAAAGGTCGTCGGCGATTGTCTGCATAAGACTTCTGCCTGTCCTGTGCTGCTTTCAACTATTGATGTATCACTTTGATCTTTTCTGTTGTCTGCTGTACTAACTCAGGAACCAAAAGCTGATATTCGCCAGACTCATACCAACATAACAGAGATCTGCACTTCCTGCCATACAAGGCCTCATAAGGAGCCATGTCAATGCTCCACTGATAACTATTGTTGTAAGCAAACTCTATCAAACTGAGATGAATGTCCCAACTGCCTAGGAACTGCAAAACACAAGATCGAAGGAGATCCTCCAAAGACTGAATAGTTCTCTCAGACTTTCTGTTTGTCTATGGGTGGAAGGCGATACTGAATCTCAACTGCGTTCTTAACGCTTTGTGCAATTGTTCCCAGAAACGACTCGTGAAATGAGGACCTCTGTCAAAAACTATCGTCGCTGGCACACCATGCAAACGCACTATCTCATCCACATATACTCGAGTGAGCTTCTCGACTGTATACGTTGACTTCACAGGTATGAAATGGGCTGACTTCGTCAATCTGTCCACTATTACCCAAATGGAATCATAATTCCTAGTTGCCCTGGGTAGACCAACTACGAAATCCATGGTTATATGATCCCATTTCCACTGTGGTATCGGCAGGGGTTGCAATGTACCTGCCGGCTTTTGATGATCAACCTTGACTTGCTGACAAACCACACATCTAGCCACGAACTCGGCTACATCTTTCTTCAAACTGGGCCACCAATACAAGTCCTTCAGATTATGATACATCTTGGTGATTCTTGGATGCATAGCATACATCGACGTGTGTGCTTCTTCGAGCACTAATTTCCTCAGATCATTAGCATCGGGGACCACCATCCTATCACGATAGCAAACTAGTACATCCTCGGACTCATGGAACCCATCACGCTTTTCGTTGCTGAACTCTAATCTGATCAACTATACTGTATCATCTGTTTGCTGTGAATCTTTGATTTGCTGTCTCAGCGTAGGCTTAACTTGCATCTGTGCTAAAAGTCCAGCTAGCAAGGAAACTTCCATCTACACATTCATCTGCCACAGGGAAACAAGCATATCCCATCTATGGCATACCAGGGAACTCAACTGTGCCTTTTTTGAAGAAAGAGAAGAACACTTTCAGCTAAGCGCATCAGCTACCACGTTTGCCTTACCAGGATGATACTCGATGGTGCAGTCGTAATCATTGATTAGCTCCATCCATCGACGTTGTCGCATGTTTAACTCATGTTGTGAAAAGATGTACTTCAGTTTCTTATGATCTGTAAAGATCTGGCACACTTCCCCGTAAAGATAGTGTCTCCAAATCTTTAACGCATGAACCACTACTGCCAACTCCAAATCATGAGTCGGATAGTTCTCCTCATGTTTCTTAAGCTGTCGTGAAGCAAAAGAAACCACATGATCTTCCTGCATCAGCACACAACCTAAACCTTTCTTGGAAGCATCACAGAAAACAATATAGCCCTTTCCAGGCTCTGGCAGCACTAGCACTGGAGCACTAGTCAACTTTTCATTCAAACTTTGGAAAGCTCACTGACAACGATCATCCCAGACAAAAGGTACATCTTTTCTGGTCAACTTTGTCATCGACAATGCAATCACATTGAAGTCCTTGATAAACCTCCGGTAGTATCCTACTATACTAGAAAACTACGAACTTCTGTCGACGTCTTTGGCTGTTCCCACTCTGCCATAGACTCCACCTTCTTTCGGTCCACTTTGACTCCTTCTGTAGATATCACATGACCCAAGAAAGTCACTTCTTCCAACCAAAACTCACACTTACTGAACTTGGCATACAACTGATGTTGCGAAGAAGAGTCAACGCTAGTCGAAGATGTCGCTCATGCTCTTGCCTGTCCCGACTATAGATTAAGATGTCATCTATAAAGACTACAATGAACTGATCTAGGAACAGACAGAATACTTTGTTCATCAATTCCATGAAAGCAATAGGTGCATTGCTTAGTCCGAACGGGATAACCACAAACTCGAAGTGACCATACCTTGTCCTAAAAGATGACTTTGGTATGTCATCCACCTTAATCCTCAACTGATGATATCCGGACCGTAGATCGATATTCTAAAACACTGCAGCACCACGCAACTGATCGAACAGATCATCTATCCTCGGTAACGGGTACTTGTTTTTAATCGTGACCTTGTTCAACTGTCGATAATCTATACATAACCGCATCGATCCATCTTTCTTCTTAACGAATAGCACTGGAGCACCCCAAGGCGACGTACTCGGTCGGATGAAACCTTTCTCCAACAACTCTTGCAACTGCTTCTTAAGCTCTGCCATCTCTACTGGAGCCATCCTATACGGTGTTTGTGCAACTGGTTGTGTTCCTGGAACCAGATTGATCTTGAAATCAATCTCTCGTAGTGGAGGAACACCGGGGAACTCATCAGGAAACACATCTGCAAACTCTTGGACAACCGACACCTCTTCAAGGCTAGGACCTTTCGCCTTGGTATCCACAATAGTATCTACAACGTGAGCTAAGAATGCCTCACATCCTTGTTGTAGCAACTTCTCTGCCACCATATTTGATACCAAACATGTTGGAAGAATCTTCCTATCTCCTTGGAAGATCCACTTCCTTCTGTCATCATCAAACACAACTTGCTTGGAACCACAGTCCAAAACAACCGTATACTTCTCTAAGGTATCCATCCCAAGGATAACATCAAAACCATGCATATCGAGTGGTATAAGATCCACTTGTATGTTGTATCCTGAAAAAGATAAGACACAAGATGGACACTCTTCTCGAAGCATCGAGGAACCATCAAGAGGGGTTTCTAACAACAAGCTATCTTTCTTACAGCTAATAGGTAAATGACAGTTTTCAAGTAGACTATAGGTGATAAAAGAGTGTGTAGCACCTGGGTCAACCAGGACAGATATAAAGCAAGAAGAAGACATATCAGAATGAAATAACTCCATCTGACCTGTCACCACTCGCGGGTTAACTATCGCCTCTGGCTGACTGATCGCTTAGAATCGAGCCGTTGCTTGCTGTACACGAGCTCTTCTTCCTTGAGCAGACGATCCTGCTTGTGACGCTTGACTGCGTCCTCACCCTCTGCTACTACTGGGTTGCTATCTATCTGATCCTTGTTGATTCTGCCTCGGTTGTTGCATCACTTCAACATCTCTACTCGGGCAGTTCGACTTGGAATGCCCTGTCTGACCGTAGATATAGCATGTTTTAACTTCAAACCGTCATTAATAGTGCAAAAAAACATAGCACGCAAACAAAATGCCTCTTTACGTTAAGAATCATAGGTCATCACACTTGTCATCAAACAGAGGTTCAAGAAAAACATCAACATCATTTCTAGGTTTTTTAGGGCCCAATATCAACAACATAACATACTTATTTGTCATACACAACCAGGGAGGAAGATTGTATGTAACAATCATAACATACAAAGTGCTATGTTGGCTGCTCAATGTGTCGTATGGATTCATCCCATCGGTTTAAAGTCCAAGTCTTAGATTCTTAACTTCTTTACCAAATTCAGGGTACAATAAATCAATCTTCTTCCACTGTGGGGAATCAGACGCATGTTGTAGGATCTCATTATTTCTCTTGACCTACGTATGCCACCATAAATTCTCGCATCCATCAAATTAGCAAACAAACATTGAAATTGTGGTATTCTAGGTAGATACCACATCACCTTGGAAGGAGAGCCAATTTTGGTTCTCCCCAAAGTCTTCATTTCATACCTTGATGCCCCACATTTTGGACAATCTTTCAAATCAACATAGTCCTTTTGAAATAACATTCAGTCATTCGGGCATGCATGTATGTTCTTAGCCTTCATTCTCATTGGGCACACCATTTTCTTTAATTTGTATGTTGAGGTTGGAAGCTCTTTGCCTTCAGGAAGAATTTCTTTCAACAAGGACAACAATGACGTCAAGCTTTTGTCATTCCATCTATTGTTAGCCTTTAGATTATACAATCTCAACATAGTGCACAACTTCATAAACTTAGTACAACCTATGTATAACAATCTTTCATCATAATGTTCAATGTTCCTAAATAAGGAAGGTGGATCGGTGTGCTCTACCCCACAAATATCTAGCATCACATCAGCCATGTCTATCAGAATCGTTTCATTCACATCTACATCATCGAAGGCAATTTTTCTTCAACATGAGTATTGCTATCGATATCTACTGATCTCATGGTTGGAATCTCTCCATGCCAGTACCATTATGTATAGTCATGTACAATCCTATTGTATATGACATGACTTTTGGATTTTTACACCAGTGTTGACTTCTAAGTTGTTACCGCAATGCCTACATGGATAATAGAACCTATCTCCAGGTAGTTTCCTATGTTCCTCAACAAATCTTATAAACTGATCAAGACCAGTAATAAACTCTGAGGTGCAACAATTTGAAATGGACATCCATGATCTATCCATTCTATCATTGAAGAGAAAACAAGTATTACGGTTTAGAGTTTAGATATTAGGTTTAGGATTTACATATAGATTAGGGTTTATTATTTTGGATTTGGGGATTAGGCTTTATAGATTAGGATCTATGGTTTATAGATTAGGGCTTATGGTTTACATATTAGGGTTTAGTAATGAATGTGGGTACAACCTATCCCATTCTTGAACACCTAATCTCACTAGTAACTGTATAATGTGTATTTGGTTTTCAAGAAAATTTTGTCAGCATTTTCGTGCAGTTCTCCAAGTACACTAATGTAGATGGGCAAATCTCTGCCAACATATGTACTTAGAGAACAAATGGGAAATTACTAACGAAACATCTTGAAAACCGAATATACATTACCCACTTACATCCTATATAAGACTGTGTATTTACGAACAGTCCCAAACAATGGACAATCCAAGATTTATGTCTAATGAGTAAATCTCGTACAGGTTTGTAGGCCAACAAAATACATGTATATATGTTGTCATTCCTATATCTATAATCATAGTTTCATCATTCATATCCTAGATTTTATGTGACATGATTTCACTCAGTTCGTTCTTCCATTTGGGTTAGTTCATTCATACAACATTAACCCTAATTATTCAATACTAATCAACTATATAATCTTGAAGAGAAATTATTGAACTAAGTTAAATCAATCACTTTAAATTGAGAACTAACTGATTTATGCAAAAATCAAATAAATTTAAGAAGCATTTGAATCAATGTATCATCAAGAACAAACTCATTTACCATTATGCTTTTTTTAACATCAATCAAATGTGAAATACCATTAATCGTTTATTTTTATAAACATGATTACAAATTCTAATTAGATATAGAACTAGAATTTAGTGATCTAGCATAATACTGTAGAGTGTAATGACCTAACTAGGTGATTGGTGGCAGGTGGTTGGCAGCAATAAACAACAGAGGTGGCAGTGAAGATAAGTAGTAGAAGAGGCAGTTGGTGGTTGGGGGCCCAAGTTGTGTCAGTGGCTAGTTGGTGGCCCAAGCAGAGTAGTGGAGATGGAGGATGGAGGACGATGGTGGAAGATATGGAGGAAGACATCAATAGAGGTGACAGAGAGCAATATCCATGGAGGAAGACGACAACGTAAGAGCACAAATAGGAGCACAATTGCAGCCGTGGAGGAAGATGACAAAACAGAAGCACAAGAGGGAGCACGGTGTGGGTGGTGGAGGTTTAAATCACCAGAGAGAGTGGGGGAAATATCAGGGGAACAAATGAAGCAAATATTGGGGGAAAGTTTTTTGTGTGGGTGCTATTAAGTGGCACTTAATTGTCGGTTAACATAAAAAACCACAACTGGAAATCTTAGATGTCAATTAAACATAACAAACAGACACATAAATGGGTGATGACAAACACAACTGAGCCGACCAGCACGGTCGTGTTGGTGACTTAGTCATCAATTTTTAAAGCCTAAATTGAAGACAGAAACCCTAATCCCAAAAGAAAAGTTGGTCTTTGTTAGGAGACTTATTTGTCAGTTTCCTTAGGTAAAATTGATGACTAAGAAAGCAATTCGACATCGGTTGCTATATGGAAACCACCGATAGAGATCCATACCCAAATAAAGAAAGTTTGCCTCAGTAAGGTAACATAGTCATCGGTTTTACACAGAAACCAACAACGCAGAAGTAATTTGAGGATAAAATATTTTCATAGACACAAGGAACGAAATCACTTAGATGTCAGTTCCATATCTAAAACTAATGGCAGAGACCCTTCTACAAACAAAAAAGTGGGCATCAGTAAGGGGACTGTTTCATCGGTTCCTCTAGCTAACTAACGAATTAGAAGCAATTTGGGGGGATATTTTTCCTATGGGAACATGGTACGAACTTTGTGTCATCAGTTCTAAGAAGAATCTACCTAAACGTAAAAAATTTAGAGGCAAACATTTTTCCTTAAAAAATTATATTTTGTGGGTTATCTAAGAAGTCGGTTTCACTTGAACAAAAACAATGTTATAGTAAAATTGGTACCCCTGCCTTTTTGAAATCGACACAACTTGATCAATGGTGATAGTTGTACTTAGGAACTGACGTTATATATAGTATGGTGTCAATTTTTCTTTGGAACCAATGTTAGAAAAAGTGACATTAGATGTCAGAAATGTACTAGTGTTAGACAATGGTTTAGATAAGTTGTTCATGTAATTGTTCATGATAAACTCGCCATATGATTCAGGAAACAATTGCAAAATCATATATGTGGTTAACTCTTGGCCTAAAGGAAATCTCATTCTCTCTAGATTTTCCACATGCCCAATTATCTTATGCACATGGGGCCTTACTAGATCTCCCTCGGTCATATTGCACTTAAAGATCACCCTAGACATATCATACCTCTCTTTCCTTGTTAGTTCCTGGAGCATGGATGTGTCACAATCTCGAGAACACCCATGTTCTCATGTTTCTTTTGAAGCTCATAGTTCACGAAGCATAGCATGAGGCATTTGATGTCTCTGGCATCATCAGGATGCTCACAATATGCCTCCAATCTCATCTATAGGAACATTGGATGAGGGTTCCTCTAGTTTTGGAGTTATGGTGTTTCCAGGACATTGAACTTACACTCATTAGTGACAATAATTTGGAAAATCTTGAACTAGTCATGGAAGTTGTTCGTGTTTAGTTTTTCCTTCTCAAGGATTGATCACAATAAAAAGGAATTGTTTTTGTCATTTGTTTCTACAAGAGGCAATTTGCATAAGTCAAAACATTGTTTGTTTGATTTGAAAACTATTAATTATATTTATTCGGTGGCCTTTACATTAACTATTCTCTAATTATTTTCTTCAAATGAATATCCCTCACTACTAGTTCAAAAATATTATAGTGTACAATATTCTAGTGGGCCAAGATCCATATTTCATCAAATCATGAGTCAACTTTGGTTGACCACCCACAACCTAATTATTTAGGAAGGCAACATTTACCAATTTCATCTGATGCAACTCCTTATAGATTGTTGAAAAATGCATATGCATTTGTTTTTATTAGGTCTTTTAGGTGTTTATTTGGGACATTATATTGCTTTTTCTCAATTTTAGGAATTAATTGCAATTACTTTGCTTTTATCTCCTTAACTATAGATATTATTAGTTTTCTTCAAATTTATAGGTTTTATTATCATTCTCACTCCTTCAACCCCGAAGTTCAAGAATTCACATGATTATCCAAAGAATTAGAAGATCAAGAGGCTTTAACTCCATAACTTCAGCCTCCCAAAAGATCAGAAAGTTGATTATCCCCCTTCTGTCGACGAAATTAATAGAAGAATCAGAAGGAGCTGCAAACACCAACTGGTTGATTGGACATCCAGATGATCGACTCAATGCCATCCAGAAAGGTGAGTTTTAATGACTAAACCAGTCAACTCGCCTCAAACCAACCAACTGCCTATCCTTGGCGTCAAAGTATCATCCCAGTCAATTGCCCAATCGACTTCAAATTGGTCGACAACCTCTCTTGAAAGACACATAACCATTTTATCCAATCGTTCAATTGGTTTGCCAAGTGATCAACTAGGAAATCAATCTAAGAAGTTTCAACATCACCAGGCACAGTTCTCAAGATTTCCAGGGCATTTCTTAGCTATAAAAGGAGGGGGCACCAAATAAAGGCATCAATCCCCTATTATCTCAAAACCTTATCTGAGATAACAGAGTAAGGAAAGGGGATATGAAGTCGTCTTCTTCCTTACAGAGTCTACAAAGTGTTTTTAGCAACTTGATTTCTCTTCTCCCTATCTTTGTCCCTACTTCAATGAGAAATATGGAGTAGTTCCCTTTCTATTGGGATATGGGGAGTATCATTTTTGAAATCACATTCGATATGCAGCTTGGTGATGGACTTTTCATTGGCAATCTCTGTTGCCTCTATTATGGCCAGTATCTCCCCTTCTAAGGTGTCTTCCACCCCGACCTTGCAGCATTTTCCAAATTGCCATTCACTCTTCTCATTTCTAGCAACTGCAACACATGTACCTACTTTCCCTCTAATCACCACATCAACATTCATTTTTATTTGGCCATCATAAGGGTGGGTCCACTAACTATTCCTATCTATGTTGGTGTTCTTTGTGCTATCTTTCCATGTGAGTTGACACTATTTTACAGTCTTCACGATATAGCTTGCTTGGTGTTGTAAGGATCTTTCCACACTATTGAAGACAAAGAAGTTTCTATTGATCCAGATATAGTGGCACCTGATCATGAAGGTATCTTTGCTCTTGTTTTTCCTCTTATTGTTGTTCACCCACGTGGATGTTGAGTTGATAGTAAAAACGTTAGGGGGGAATTTGTTGTCGAAAACCACATTCCATATGCCTCTAACATAAGGACAATCTCAGAGGGCATGAATGCTACTTTCAATAGATGCTTTACATCGAGGGTAGGTATCCATGGTTGTCATATGCCTCTCTCTTCTACACAGGTTGGTAAGAATGGCATTATGGCTGAGTAGCCAAGTAAACATTTTGGTTTTAGCCGACATCTTTGCATTCCAGATAGCTTTCCATTCTCCTTATTGGTTGTTCCCTGTAACATGTTTCAAAGTTTTATATGTTGATTTAGTCAAGAATAGGCTAGTATTGGTATGTGACAATACTTTAATGTCTTAGCCAACTTTGATTCCATAAAATAAATTACATATGTATCTTCATTTGTTTAAAAATATGAAATATGACTTGATCTGTCATTCTTCATGACTATTACAATCCATAATAATGAGATCCAAAACTTATGGACTAGAACATCGAATGAGACTCAATAGATTCCTAATGAGATCATGGATGGGAACTTATTGGATGATCAAACCATGACCCACAAACACCAAGATCTAGAGTTTATGGGTAACTTGATGCATGAGATTTATTCCGAAAGGAACATGTATACATAATCCTAATCTATATATTTGTTTAAACATGAATTAAAATTGTTAAAATAACTATATAATATTTTGGCAGTGAAACCTAGACTCCCAGCAATCTTATTGAATGAAATTAATGCTTCATTATTTAGTTTCACTTCTGGAAGTTTAATTACCTATTTTAGTTTAATATCTTTCTAAAACCATATTCTAAATATTATTGTTGCAACTTATTCAAAATTAACTTTTAAAAATGTTATCCCATGGGACC
Organism: Alisma plantago-aquatica; assembly: GCA_963693085.1. Classification (NCBI taxonomy): domain Eukaryota; kingdom Viridiplantae; phylum Streptophyta; class Magnoliopsida; order Alismatales; family Alismataceae; genus Alisma; species Alisma plantago-aquatica. The sequence goes on from OY856410.1 coordinate 648,193,429, forward strand.
CATACCTTTCTATATAAAAGTTAATTTACATGTTTACAAGTGGATTCCTTGCCATTAAAAGGTTAAACTCTAGGATTTCCACATACTATAATTGGTTGTGATGACGATGCACATCAAAATTTGGCACCATTGTTGGGGATAATGGATACTTTTTCTTTTTGATATTTATTCTTATCTTCTTGAATCTTTCCTTCCTCAAAATTAATGTGTGTTGATCTCTTTCCAGGTACTAACGGTTTATGCAATGCCCTCAAGGCATTGATTCTACATTGTTTGTTTTTTACCTTGAGATCGACAAAACCTTCCATTACCTGAACCATAACCATGGGTACATTATGAATCAAGAGGAATTCAACTAGAAGATAGAATGGTCCTTAATGAAAAAGAGAGAGGCTATCTTGTCAAAATCAAAGGCAGCCGCAATTGCTGAACTAGAAGCCCAAATCACCACCTGACATGAAGCAGAACAACAAAGGCAACTCAAGGACTTCATAGTCCCTACACTGTTGACACACTACATCCTGATGTTCCTTCTACTATCATTGCTCCACAATTCAAGGTCCACACACAAAATATCACCATGCTTCAAGGTAGTTCATTTGCTTGCAGGATAGCTTAAAGTTGTCAAGACCATCTCCAGCGCTTCACCAATTTTTGTGCTTTGTACAAGATGATAGGTGTCTTCGATGACATCCTCAAACTACTACTATTCAAATATTCCCTGACTAATTAGTTTGTGGTTGGTATAATTCTATGGAGGGATACTGCATCACCACATGGGAGGCCCTTTAGGAAAAAATCCTAAAAAAATACTTTCCCTTGTCCATCACTTATCAAATTTGGGGGCAAATCACCCAATTCGCGATGGTTCCAAGAGAATCCTTGGGCAATGCTTGGGAGAAATTTAAAGAACTCCTTCTCTAGTGTCAACATCATGGCGTCTCCTAAGTACAAATGATTGAAACATTCTATCTGGGTCTCAACAAGGATACCAGGACCTTTCTTGATACCTCATCAGGAGGTAACTTCATGTTCAAAAACTTAAACAACTCTTAGGAAGTTGTAAAAAGAAGTGTCAAGCCCCAAGCCAAATGTAATTAAGGGTAAGGTGGAGTTGTCAAAGTAGTGAAGGCTGAAGACAAATCTGATCTCAAGTAATTGCCGAAAGCCTCAAGATTCTTGCCTTAAAGCTAGTTCGACTAGAGTCCACTTTCAATGCCTATGAAAGAAGAGGACAACTACAACAACCTCAATAACTACAACAACAAGTAAAATTTCTCTGTGGAATTTATCAAGCCTATGATCACTCCATGTATAAGTGCCAACTACTTTATGAAACTCCCATGCAATATGAAAATAGGTAGTAGATGGGGGATCTCAACTTCAGCCATAGCATTCCCGTTCAAGCCTATTACAATCTGAATAAAACTAAAAATCACCCTGGTTTCTAGTATGGAAACCCGATCATTTAGAAAATGTGGCACAACAATGACTCCCTAAAAATAATTACCAATGTCATCCACAGCCAAGGATCCAATATAGTAATCAACAAAATTTCAGGAACAAAGGAAGCTATAGGGGTAATTTCTAGAATGATGGGCAGCAATTTCAAAATTTGAATCAAGCATCATAAATGCTACAATCCACCCCCATTTCCTTCACTAATGAATAAATAATTTAGTTAAAACAATTGATCCAATCTCGTATGGCCCATTGAAGGTACATGATTCCCAGTTGGCTCAACTCATGGCTAACCACACCCCTCCGCTACACGAACCTTTATTGGACAACCCAAATATAACCCAAAACAGCTTCAACAATTAAAAGTCATCTCCACACATTGTGGGAATGTGTATTCTCCTCCCCCTACTCTTCCTTAGAATCCCCCCGTCATCCCTATTGATTTTTATGATGATGATATTGTTATGGTTGAGAAAAAACAAATACATGAGGTTGCACTGATTCCTACATGAAGAAGACTCTCACTATCAAGACCACACATGTTGAGTTCCTCGACTCTAATGTTCCAGTCTACAAGTTGCACCCACCATACCAATAGTGACTCAAGAAAACAAGGCTGGATTCTAGATTCATGAGATTTAAAGAATCTATGAAGAAGCTTCACATAGACATCCATTTCTTGGATACACTTTCCAAGATGATTGCATGGTCAAAGTACCTATACTCTACATTGAATAGGAAATACACCATTGAAGAATAGAAATCTTTGAAGCTTATGAGAACTACATCTGACACTATTTTGAACGAGATTCCCAAGAAGTATAAGGACCATGAATCCTTTGAGATCGGTTGTTATTTGGGAAAAATGCTTGTAGAAAAGGACTTGCAGACTTAGGTGTAAGTATTTCCATCATTCCTTATTGTCTATACAAAACATTAGGCATTGTAGATATGCTTCCCATAAAAATGACTATCCAGTTGGCACACCATATATGGAAAAACCCATGGGCATCATAGAGGATGTACTAGTGATAGTTAGTAAGGAAGCCTAATTGTCCTTTGTGACTTTGTAATCATGGACATCAAGGAAGACTTCTGCTATCCCCTCATCTTTGGTAGTCTATTTCTAGATATAGCCCATGGCTTGATAGATATAGAGTTCGGCACCATTCTTCTAGGAAAAATTCTAGAATTTTGTGATTTTGAAAGCATGAAAGGCCATTCATGGAGGAAGTTTACCTACTGGACTGCATGGACAAGCTCTCCCAGCTTAGGCAAGAATGGGAATTGTATGAAGATCCAATACATATAGCCCTAACAACTCTTACTGAGAGAGACTTTGATGATTAATAAATATGTTAATGAATGATCCATCTAGATGCTTTTGAGACTGTATATCACACTAAACTTGAAGACCTAAAGATGGTCTCTATTGTGGAAGAGAAGACCGCTCCTCCAAGATCCCTAGAAATGAATGCCTTACCTAAAGGTCTCATGTATTTCTTCTTGGATGACCAAGAGATGTGCCTCATGATCATCAACTCTGACCTCTCCCTTAAGCAAGAAGACAAAATAATGACAGAGTTAAAGAAAAGAAGATTTTCCTTGTGGTATAAGATGAATGACCTAACAGGGTACCATCAAGCTATATGCATGCACAAGATCCCCATGGTCAAAGAATATAAGCCATCTAGGGATCTTCCATGCAAGATAAATCCAAATACGAAGGAGATTATCTGTCTAGAGGTCATCAAACTTATTATTGTAGGGATCATCTACCCAATCGTTGACTCCCCTTAGATCATTACTTTTCAAGTCATGCCCAAGAAGGGAGGCACCATAGTGGTGAAAAATGATAAAAATGCTCATCCCCACCCTTCTATCAATGGGTGGAGGGTGTGCATTGATTACAAAAAAATTAACAAAGCCACATAGAAAAATCATTTCCCTCTCCCCTTCCTTGATCAAGTGTTGAAGCGCCTTGAACATTAAGAATACTTTTGCTACCTTGACGGATACTTAGGATTCCACCAGATTCCTATCCTTCCAGATGACCTGGAAAAGACCATGTTTATCTACCCCTTTGACACGTACACTTTTGGGAGGATGCCTTTTGGTCCCTACAATGCTCTAGCTACTTTCTTGCAATGCATGGCCACCATATTTGTCAGGTTGGTAGAAATTATAATGGAATTCGTCATGGATAACTTCTCCATTTATAGTGATATTTTAATTCCTTTTTACAACACCTATCTCTTGATCTAAAGAAATGTGAAAAGGAGGGCAGGTTGAATAAGAGCACCTCCTAACTTACGCACAAAATAGAGAAATTTGAAGCGGCAAGACGTGCTAAATTGGGAGAAATGCTATTTTATGGTAAGATAAGGCATCGTCATAGGTCATAGAGTAACTAGTAGAGGGATTGTGACATCCCCAGATTTTCTAAAACTTAATCTGATGTGTGACGTCCAAATTGAAACCCTCACCTCAGTGAGAATCCCAATTTAAACACCACACACTAGGCTAAGAAGAAGAAAATCAAGGGAGTCAGAAGTAAAACAATCAGTAGCACATGCACATGAACAATAAACAATCCACGTAACATATGTTCACCATTCAACATATAATTACAACATGAATTATTACAACATTTAATATTACATATTGAACAACAAACTTATACATATACATGTACTACCACTAAACTATAGGATCTTAAGACAACAAGTCCACCTGTACATCAGCTCGCCACACAACCCTCAACTATCCTGGATCTTCAAGAGCAAAACCCCATCCTAAACAAAAGATTACATGCGGTACACGTCAGCACAATATTCAAGAATATTTTATTGAGTACGCCTACGTGTCTTTTATATACCTCTCATCATATCTTGGCAATAAGATAAAACTAATACTTGGCAGTTGCAGAACAATATAACAAAAAGCATATACTTGAACAAGAATGTTTATTAACAAAAAAGAACACATGTTTTAAGCTTATTTCCATCATATTTCTCGTACATCTGCCCCTAGGGCTTTGATGTTTTTAGGCCTTATGATCTACCACTAAGTGGTTTGTGATCATTATACATGTGATCTACCCCCTAGAAGTTTGTGATCACTTTCTGAGCACCATGTGCTTTCATATATATATATAATGGATCAGATATCTTATGTTTCATGTGTTCCTAGCCATAAGTACGGAAAATCAAGCAACATATAATGCAAGAACAATCATTTCATCCAATATCATATGCCAAGTATTTTACTACACATATAACACAATCATATTGTATAATAAGCCAAGTAAGAGGTAATGGCGTACCTTGATCAAGAGAAACCTAATCATCACATATTCCTCATGTCAACTATGTATTCCAGGTCAAACCCTGATTAAGACAAGACCATGTACTATTATCAGATTCTCATCATCTTACATATTGTCTTAACCCTAATTACGTCCATATTAGGGTTTAGCTTAGTCCATTAGAATGTGTACATCATTACTTGCATTCTTGTCTTATATTTATCTTACTAATGTCATTTTCTAGATTATGGTTCATTATCTGAACATTAGGTTCCATATCCTTTTTGTGCACATATTAATCTTAGGTTACATCATTAACCTTAATTAGGGGTTAAAACCATGTATTACGGGTCAACTTCACATAACATGGACTTTGTGTATAAAGTTGATCACATAATTACAATTGAGGTTCCATATACTGATATGAGCTTACTCTGTAAATTTCATCATTTATTGAGCATGCATGTATTTATTGCATCATCTTTAGTGTTATTAGCCCTAAATAGTCATATTAATCCAATTATATACTTTCATGCATCAACATGACCATATCTGACATCATATGCATTATAAACATGATTTATGATTTACTAACATTTTCTCATAATTTTATGCCATTGTTTGGTATTTATTATCCATTAAACAAGCATTACACATCTTACATGATATCATTGAGATTAAAGCATAAAAAGGTTGATATTATGATTCTACTGTGTTCTATTCATTTTTCTGAACATTTTGGTACCTTATTTGTATTTTTTGATATTTGTACTAATTATTGCGATTTATATACGAGTTGAGCATTTTACCTTTATGGGCCAATTTTATGCCGACACGTGTCTTCTAGGGGGTTTGTTGCTCCTTTCCTTGAGCCGTCCGGTTTAGGGTTTATCCTAGCCGTTCACCTGCTCTCCTCTCTTCCTTTCTTTCTTGACATCGCACGATTTGCCTGGGCGTAACACAGTCGCCGCCGCCGGGATTCTCCTCTGACATGAGCTCAGTCGCGCTACTACTCCTTGCAGGCTTGCGGTTGATAAACCAACCTCAACTACATGGATCTCCTTCAGATCTTCCTTCTCCCTCACCTCGAGTGATCTTGCTTCCACATGATCCATGCTCGCTGCCGCGAGCACAGTGTTCTCAGGCCTGATTGCCACCTTTCTTCCTTACATAAGCCATCTTCGCAGATGGTTCTCCGGCGAGATGTCGACGCCTCTCTTGTGATCTCGCCCAACGCATCTGTGTGACCTGGGTGTCGCCGCACGTTCCTCCTCAAGGATCTGTTCTTGTGGGCAGGAGCCACCGCCTTGGTCACGGCTCTCCATTGTTAGGAACTCAGTCGTTGCGGGCTCGTCCTTCTCCTTTCCAACTTCTCGAGCTCAAGGCCAAGGCCCTCACCGTCTCTTCAAAACCAGCCGCCGTCATGGAAGACTTGCTCTGGTGAGGAAGAGGTTGTGATTTCATCCTCCTAACCACCATTTGTCTGCTGCCATTGGCTGCGACATGGTCTTGCAGGCCTCCTTTCCTTCTTCCAAACCACCTGTGAAGCCACGAGTGGCTCCACTACTGCGTCGCCTACCTGTGCTCATGCACCACCGCACCGTCCCCATCTGCCAAAGAAGTTCCGACCTAGGTTTCACTTTGCTACGGAGGAGAAGCAGTTACATATGGGAGGGCGAGCTAGTTCTCTATCTGTACAACGCTGAAAGCCACACACATTGAGGGACTGGGTGGATGCGAGGCCAACTACCCACTTTGTATCCCATCTCGAACCATGGTGGGAGATCGTGATCATGATGCATCCAGGCACAACGGTCGTTTCCATCCCACTACCTCTGTTGTGCTATATCCAAAGGCCACGGTTTCCTCCCTTCAAAATATAATCTGTGGCTGCATACTAGGTCAAGTCAACCAAAAACCAAAGTACGCATGGGCAATACACAACATCCAACTGATGACAACTTATGTTTCTAAAGTCACCAATACATGCCTCATTACACCAATGTCAAACCATAACGTATCCTTCTAGGAACTTCATAACATTATGAATTTCGACCCTTAGTTTTATCCTCATCACTCAAACTACTTTGTACTCAAATGTGGTGTCAAAATTCTATTGTTTGATCAGTGAATAAAATACCTCAAAAGACATGAACATAGGGATCCAAATTATGATATGAGCATCACTCAACAAGCGGAATTCATCAAAATACTTAGAACTCTCAAATAACTCAACATATGAATTCCAATATATCAGTGGACATTTAAGGATTCCAAAAGTCCAGTCCATCATATCCTACACACCTTAAAAGAAATTTTGTCCTCGGAATTAAGCCAGAAACCACTTTGTCACATCATATACATCTTAAAAGAAATTTTTTCCTCAAAATGAAGCCATTCTCTTACTTCAAGGAACTTCAACCATTTCTAGGTCACCACTCTAGGTGCAACAAATCTAAAAGCAAAAGCTCTAAAACTATATCCAAACCACTATTAGGAGGTTTTAAAAAATCTAGTGTGGATCACACTTCACAAAGGATTGAAACAAGAGTTTAGAAACTCTATTTAGGTCATAACATATCTCATATGTTAGGGTTTCATGTTTATCTTTACCCTTGCATTAGGGTTCCCGCATCATATTACCATGTTTTAAAGGAGTTAACCAAAGTCAACCTGTTATATCAAGGTGGCATAAATGTTATGTTGATCTAATTGTCAAAATATATATTCCATCTTTATTGAGCACTAAGATTAACACCTCATTTAACATGTTTCATTAACATGAACTTATTTCATTGCTCATAATAAGTTGCAACATACATTAGTGATTTCATCACAAGATTAACCAAGGATATCACATTATCATCTTTATTCATGTATATGGTTAACTATTTATGCATTGATATCTATTACACCATCTTTAAGATTCCATCATATCATATTTATATGTCACATCTCAAGATTAGATCACATCCTTATGTATATTGTTATCTAATGGTTGTGCTAAAACAACTTATACAAGTGTCTCATGAAACATGTATCTCAAAGCTTTATCTAGCCCAATTGAGGTTCTCCTGACCCATACCACGAGGGTAGGTTTGTGCTCAGTCTCTCTGAGCTCACTCAACTCTATGACTATGTCATATGCATATACTTTATCTTTCCTCTCGGTCTAGGGTTCTCGGATTACCTCATTGGCACTAGTGATACTTTACAAGCTCTAGCCACATAAGCACAAACAAAAACATGGTACAACATCCTCTTCATAGGTTTTCTACCCCTGAGACATGCTTACCCAAAACTCTCTTATATACAGTACTAGATTCCTATGTGGGAAACCACCAACCCGAGCATGAGGCTATCTAGAAACTAACACAGTTGCCTCCTCTAGGGCCTTGGGCTCTCTCCCTCACCCAGATGGCAGGCACTCATATCCATGTTCACATATACATATATAACCAGCCTCTCTCTATCTCTAGGGTTTGGTCCTCCCAAGGACATCTAGGGTTCAACAAGACTATAGGAATCATGCATTAAGCAACTCAACTCATTCACTCAGGAGTAGTCTAGTTTAGGACATATCATATCACATATCTCATATTTCTCATATTGTGGATTCTAGGTTCTTTGACCTTCTCCCTATGGGTCTCGCTCTCTCTTGAGCTACCCCAAAATTGGTCCTAACACTAGAGGTCCTCCTTTGTAAAAGAGCTTGAGGCTAGTGCTGACTCACATCCTTGTCGCAGCTTAACATATCTTATCTCATAAAAGAAAGCATACTTGCATCATCAAAACTTATCTCAAAACCTCAAAACTGAACGTAAGTCCTCAAAGACAAACATATATCATCATAAACCATCTTATATCATCTATATAAGACTCACATCATATCATCAAAACTTATATCATCTATTCCATCTATCATATATTCCAACAAGGCTCTAGACATCTAATCTAGAACTACTCTCTCTTCTAGACTGATGTCATTCACTTTCACTTAGGTTGCATGACCACCTCCTACTCGTACATGTGTGGGGACACCTTTTTGTAATACATATACATAATAAAATATTATATAGTTTTTTTCCGATAAAACAAGCGTCAGAGAAAACTATCGAGGTTCGATCTGTTTGGAATCAAAACCAAATCCTGAAAATAAGTGTCCCACACATAGTAGAGAGTACAGTGTCATGAAAACTAGTGAAAAGGGTGAGAACAAGGGGTAGACTAGTGTAGCTACTCTAGAAAACGTGCGCAATATTTCTAGGGTTTCTCTTCCCTTGATGCACGTCATTTCCAAATAGTGCAGCATCCCATACCGCTGCACTACAAGGAAAGAACGGCATCTAAAGACTTGTTATACAACAAGCACCTGTCTAAACCTAGTTCTCAGACATCTAGGTGCTAACCTAGAGGCTAGGTCATATCTAGTCTATAAAAGATGACTAATGTAACCGTAAAGATTATTAAGTTTCAAGTTGCATAATGAGCAAATGTCAGGCTTTACTATTGTTCATGCTATGATACCACCTGTGATGTCCCCATATTTTCTAAAACTTAATCTGATGTGTGACGTCCAAATTGAAACACTCACCTCAGCGAGAATCCTAATTTAAACACCACACACAAGGCTGAGAAGAAGAAAATCAAGGGAGTCAGAAGGAAAACAATCAATAGCACATGCACATGAACAATAAACAAACCATGTAACATATGTTCACCATTCAACATATAATTACAACATGAATTGTTACAACATTTAATATGACATATTGAACAACAAACTTATACATATGCATGTACTACCACTAAACTACAGGATCTTAAGACAACAGGTCCACATGTACATCAGCTCGCCACACAACCCTCAACTATCCTGGATCTTCAAGAGCAAAACCACAACCTAAACAAAAGATTACATGCGGTACACGTCAGCACAATATTCAAGAATATTGTACTGAGTATGCCTACGTGTCTTTTATATACCTCTCATCATATCTTGGCAATAAGATAAAACTAATACTTGGCAGTTACAGAACAATATAACAAAAATCATATACTTGAATGAGAATGTTTATTAACAAAAGAGACCACATGTTTTAAGCTTATTTCCATCATATTTCTCGTACATCTGCCCCTAGGGATTTGATGTTTTTAGGCCTTATGATCTACCACCAAGTGGTTTGTGATCATTATACATGTGATCTACCCCCTAGGAGTTTGTGATCACTTTCTGAGCACCGTGTCCTTTCATATAAATGATGGATCAGATATCTTATGTTTCATGTGTTCCTAGCCACAAGTACGGAAAATCAAGCAACATATCATGCAAGAACAATCATTTCATCCAATATCATATGCCAAGTATTTTACTACACATATAACACAATCATATTGTATAATAAGCCAAGTAAGAGGTAATGGCATACCTTGATCAAGAGAAACCTAATCATCACATATTTCTCATGTCAACTATGTATTCCAAGTCAAACCCTGATTAAGACAAGACCATGTACTATTATTAGATTCTCATCATCTTACATCTCGTCTTAACCCTAATTACGTCCATATTAGGGTTCAGCTTAGTCCATTAGGATGTGTACATCATTACTTGCATTCTTGTCTTATATTTATCTTACTGATGCCATTTTCTAGATTATGGTTCATTATCTGAACATTAGGTTCCATATCCTTTTTGTGCACATATTAATATTAGGTTACATCATTAACCTAAATTAGGGGTTAAAACCATGTATTACGGGTCAACTTCACATAACATGGACTTCGTGTATAAAACTGATCACATAATTAAAACTGAGGTTCCATATACTGATATGAGCTTACTCTGTAAATTTCATAATTTATTGAGCATGCATGTATTTATTGCATCATCTTTAGTGTTATTATCCCTAAATAGTCATATTAATCCAATTATATACTTTCATGCATCAACATGACCATATCTGACATCACATGCATTATAAACATGATTTATGATTTACTAACATTTTCTCATAATTTTATGCCATTGTTTGGTATTTATTATCCATTAAACAAGAATTACACATTTTACATGATATCATTGAGATTAAAGCATAAAAAGGCTGATATTATGATTCTACTGTGTTCTATTCATTTTTCTAAACATTTTGGTATCTTATTTGTATTTTTCTGATATTCGTACTAATTATTGTGATTTATATACGAGTTGAGCATTTTACCTCTATGGGCCAATTGTATGACGACACGTGGCTTCTAGGGGGCTTGTTGCTCCTTTGCTTGAGCCGTCTGGTTCAGGGTTTATCTTAGAAGTTCGCCCGCTCTCCTCTCTTCCTTTCTTTCTTAGCATCGCACGATTTGCCTGGGTGTAACACAGCCGCCGCCACCGCTGAGAATCTCCTCTGACATGAGCTCTGCCACGCTACTACTCCTTGCAGGCTTGTGGTTGATAAACCAACCTCGACTACATGGATCTCCTTCAGATCTTCCTTCTCCCTCACCTCGAGTGATCTTTCTTCCACATGACCCATGCCCGCTACCGTGAGCACAATGTTCTCGGGACTGATTGCCGCCTTTCTTCCTTACATAAGCCATCTTCACGGATGGTTCTTCGGCGAGACGTCGATGCCTCTCTTGTGATCTCACCCAACACATATGTGTGACCAGGGTGCCGCCGCACAGTCCTCCTCAAGGATCTGTTCTTCTGGGTAGGAGCCACCGCCATGGTCACAACTCTCCACTGTCAGGAACTCAGTCGCTGCGGGCTCGTCCTTCTCATTTCCAGCTTCTCGAGCTCAAGGCCAAGGCCCTCACCGTCTCTTGGAAATCAGCCGCCTTCGTGGAAGACTTGCTCTGGTGAGGTAGAGGTTGTGATTTCCTCCTCCTAACCACCATTTTTCTGCTGCCATTGGCTGCGACGTGGTCTTGCAGGCCTCCTTTCCTTCTTCCAAACCACCTGTGAAGCCACAAGTGGCTCCACTACTGTGTCGCCTACCTGTGCTCATGCACCACAACACCGTCCCCATCTGCCAAAGAAGTGCCGACCTAGGTTTCACTTTGATGCGGAGGAGAAGCAGTTACATATGGGAGGGCGAGCTAGTTCTCTATCTATACAATGCTGAAAGTCACACACATTGAGGGACTGGGTGGATGCGAGGCCAACCGCCCACTTTGTATCCCACCTCGACCCATTGTGGGAGATCGTGATCATGATGCGTCCAGGCACAACGGTCATTTCCGTCCCACTACCTCTGTTGTGCTATATCCAAATGCCACGGTTTCCTCCCTTCAAAATATAATTTGTGGCTGCATACTAAGTCAAGTCAACCAAAAACCAAAGTACGCGTGGGCAATACACAACATCCAACTGATGACAACTTATGTTTCTAAATTCACCAATACATGCCTCATTACACCAATGTCAAACCATAACGTCTCCTTCTAGGAACTTCAGAACATTATGAATTTTGACCCTTAGTTTTATCCTCATCACTCAAACTACTTTGTACTTGAATGTGGTGTCAAAATTCTATTGTTTGATCAGTGAATAAAATACCTCAAAAGACATTAACATAGGGATCCAAATTATGATATGAACATCACTCAACAAGCGGACTTCATCAAAATACTTAGAACTCTCAAATAACTCAACATATGAATTCCAATATATCAGTGGACATTTAAGGATTCCAAAAGTCCACTCCATCACATCCTACACACCTTAAAAGAAATTATGTCTTCGGAATTAAGCCAGAAACCACTTTGTCACAGGGATAGAAGTTGATTGAATAGAACTTGAAGTCATCACAAAAATTCCAACTCCCTCATTCATCAGATAAGCTCGAGCATTACTTGGACACGCCAGATTCTACTAAAAATTCATTCAAGACTTCTACAAGATCACCAAGCCCCTCATTAAGATATTGATGAAGGAAGTCATTTTTTATTTCGACCATGCTTGCATGACTAGTTTTAATAGCTTGAAAGAAGCTCTCACCTTCACCCCTGTCATTCACGCATTGGATTGGCCTCTAACATTTGATATCATGTGAGACGCAAGTGACTATGCAGTATGAGCTATTCTTGGGCAACAACTCAACAAGAACCACCATGTTATGTACTAGCCTCAAAGTCTTTATATGACATGCATCAAAATTACACCATGACTAAAAACGAAATGCTACATATCATGTACACCATTGATAAATTCCAATCTTATTTGGTGGGTTCTCATGTGATACTATTGTACCCATCTATTATCTCATGACAAAGAAAAATACCAAACCCCGACTCATTTGTTGGATTCTACTTCATCAAGAATTTCATTTAGAAATCTACCATAAAAAGGGATCCAAGAATGTTGTTGCATACCATCTTAGTCTCCATGATAATGATGGAATTTTGATCAATAATTCTTTTCTAGATGACCAACTACTCAAATCCAAATCTCATTTTCCTTAGTTTACCGATTGTGTGGACTATCTGTAGTTGGAGTCCTCCATCATGAATATAAAGGGCACACAAAAGTAAAGTTCTACATGACTTAAGGAATTTCTATTGGGATGACCCTTATCCATTTAATCTATGTGTGGATTGACTCTACCGTAGATGTGTCACTGAAGAAGAAGCTTAGGATATTTTGAAATAATACCAGTCTGGTCCAATTGATGCCCATATGAGTTCCTAATAGTTTGCAAGGATAATACTTCAATGTGGATTCTACTAACCCACTATGTTCAAAGTTACCTATGACTTCATTCATGCATATAATCAATGTTAGAGATCATGAATCGTCTCCAAGAGGGACCATGTAACACCCTAATTTTTATTCCACATAAGCAGAAGCAATTTTTTTTTATCTTGGGGGTGTCACAAACATGATATAGATAGCAATAATAATAGAAAGAGCCATTACAAACTGTATAAAAATGTGTTCTCATAAATTCTCAAAAAGAAACTCACTTACACCAAACTTTATAAAAAGACTATATATATGATGTAAAAACATGTATCCTATCATAATGTCTCGGACCATGTAGATGGCTCCCCACCAAGAAAATCTCTTAAAGGTTGTAGTCGCATCCACTTGTCATAAATATCTCCTAGAGTTTCACCTACGGACATCTCGTCCCCAGCCATGCACAATGAAAAATTTAGGTTAGAGTAAGCGGCATTGAATTTCTAATGAGATAAACATTAATATTCTATAACTGAAAATTGAACTGATATCTAAAATATGTAAACTCATACTAAATTGATGTGTCTTTTTTTTACATCTTTTAACTTCTTCTAGCCAATTACATCTTTTAACTTCTTCTGGCCACTATTAACTTCTTCTGACCTCTGAATTGGAATAAACACTCCTCTAAATTGGTAATAGATGCCACTAAATCGTCCCGGGACTTACTGAATGAGGACTTATCATATAATATTTTATGTGAAGGTTTTGACTTAATTACCTTAAATCTGAATTTACTGAATTCTGAATCTGAACTCATCTTATACTGAAACTAAATACTGATAACTGAACATGAACTGAATTCTAAATCTGAATCTAAATGTAGTCTGAATATTTCAAAATGTTTGTCTTACTTAACTCATGCATTCTATTAGAAACTGAAATCTTAGTGAATTAAATTCTTGATCTGAATATCTACTCTTAAATTTTGAATTAAATATAAATATAAACTTTGAATCTAAATCTGAGTATGTATCTTGATTACTAAATAACTGAGATGGGATCTGAGACTAGTACTAGGTATATGGATCTATGACTACCCACAACGAGTAATCTAAATCTAAAATCTGAAATTTAGGTTCTTGTTGTCTAAATAAGCCTTCATTGAAAAGTTGTATTTAATAGATCGCTTAGTTAAATAGTGATATCAAATATATGACTTATGTGTCTAAAGGCTTGATAAATAAACTGAACTGAATAAATGAATACTAAGAATTTGAAAGTGGATTAAATATCTACAATCTATAATCTGAGATCCTCACAATATAAATTCATTTGAACAATATATGATTACTAGAAGAATCATTGAATATGATATGCATATTAATAACCAAATATTTGAAGGCAACTTATCCTCTAAGTTACTTTGCATATGGGTAGGCTAAGTCATAAAAATATTGACATTCAATCAACATGTCCCACTTACCTTTCTTTATAGAGAATTAAATATTTTCCTTGGGTTCTCCAGTCAACTCTAAATCTTGAAAAGACATTAGAAGACATCTTAATTATATATCCTTTTTAATTTCCTAATTAGACTTTAGTTCATCTTATAGGATTTTTCTAAATCTAGTCTTCTTTTTGGACACCACCCTAAACTTATCTTGAACTCATAATCAGTCCTTATGTAATCTTATTGTATGTACACATCTAACCAATTCCTTGTATTACAAACTTATTCTAATATATTCTCCAATACCAACATCAACTTGTATGCGACTAGTCCATCACTTTTTTCGAATAAACCCTATAAAGTCTTATGTTATGATTTCTTAACTATCTTAATAACATTCTTATTCTGAACATGCTCGATCTTAGTTACACAAACATTTCCCGAAAATATAAATATCTAGGGTGACATACCACACAGATTAATCCTAGTACTCCAATACTATTCAAACAATAATCAACTAGTCTATGTATGCCATTGTAATCATGTTGATGAATGCATGATATTCTAATTATCTGTATCACGAAAACATCCAGTTTATGACTAATATCACAGTGCACTCATGTTTGTTAATTCATGTATCAAAACCCTAATATTAGTGACTAATCATAAGATATTTTTTTTCAAACCATTAAACTACATGTTCACAATACATCATACCTTCAAAAATCATGAGGTGTTGATTCCCTAGAGCTCAACAACAAGGTTCACTCCTACATCATCAATTTAGTATACCATCAACACATACAATCATATATATTTCCATTAACGTAATTATATCATATGATACTTACCAAAAACCTATACCTCTATTATTGTGTTCATCGTCTCTCAAGCTTTCCAATGAATCCTTATGTGCCTTATTCTGACAACCACATATATTTCTATGAACTCATAAAGTATTTGAAACAAACTTAAATTGTGTTATTTATTACCTTATTTTCTGATTTCCTTTAGTCTAATTGGGCCTCATGACCCTGCGGCCCAGCAAGGAGGGACTCGCCCTCTCCCTTGCTTAAATGGGCACGATTCATATCGTGATGCCCCTGTTCTATTGCTGAAATAGAACATGGTGGCCAATTGCTTCATCTCCACTGATTTTGGTCATCTGAGACTGATCTAGCTCACTTCGTCGATGATACTTTCCTTGAAGATGAGGCGTGCACAATCATGGAACCCATGAACTGTCCAATCGAGACCCTAACCCACACGTCTGACTGGGAATGTGGCCTCCCTATTTTTGCGGGTGGAACATGGCTGAATGCCCAACTTCTCTTTGATGACCATCCTTGGGCCTAGACACCACTGCTAGTTCGGAGGGTGACTGTAGGCGTCACCACAACCTCTCTCTCTCTATTGTGGCTTCTTTGTTGGTGCCAAGAGGTTCCCTTAGTGGTTTGGTCCCCTCAGAACCACCACATCCAGCCACAATAAGTTTTTCTTCCTCGTTTCTGCCCTCTTCTTCTCGGCCTTCTATTGGGAAAAACCCTAACTAGCATTGCCTTCTGTCGTTATTCCACATATGTCACTTTTATATCCCCCATGCCTTTGGATATTGTCATCGGATATGCCCTTGTTCTGACCCTAGTTTTTTGTAAGAATAGTGGGGTCGCGAGACTTCCCCTTTAAAAAAATGAGCATCCTCTTCAAAGATGGCCCAAATCAAACTAGTAGGTTGATCGTGAACCAATGGTTCAACCCTCTCTCTCAGGTTCATTTTCTCAAAAAGGCATTCAAAGCTCAATTCCTTTTTAATTTCTCCTAAAGTTTATCTAGGTTACTCATTTTTTGGATTGGTCCCAAAATTTTACCAACACCTTATACAATTAAATCCTTCATGTATAAAATTCTTAAGATTTAAATCACAAACTAAACTAGCATAATATAGCTCATGTGATTTCTCTAATCCTACAACCTAAATTGATCATAAATTGAACTCTGAACTCCACCAAAGTTGTATTAAGTCTAGTACATATATCATAAAGAATAGAACATCACTCCTAATCTCATCACTACATTCATGTGAGAGCCTAGTTCACATACATCACCAAACTATACTTAACTTAAAAGAAAATAATTGTACAATCCAACTATATATATCATCAAATTGAGTGACCAAATTAACCTCAAACTTCACCATACTTGAATCGTGATCTTATTGTGTCTCAACAAGCATACATACATTCTTAGGTTCAGAATCAATGATTCTTCACATCAAAATTTACCAACATAAAAGACCCTCTCTACAAACTTTTTCCTTGTATCCAAACATTGTGTGAAAGTATGGAACCTTATCGTAAACATAAATCATCTAATGTTGACTTTTTTTATAACTTTATCATATGCTTACTAGGTTCCAAAAATTAGGGTGTCACAATACTACCCACCTTTTTGGGAATTTCGTTCTCAAAATTCAATTCAACTCCAGGAGACGACTCACCTTATAGTTTCGCATATCCTACATACACTAACTCTTGATGATTGTCATAAAGTCTTGTAGGTAATTTTAAGGTATGACCTTCTCATAGATATGTAACTATGTCTAATGACCTTATCAAACTATTATGTACAGTCAAAATAAAAATTTCTAGGAAAATCTTCAGCATAGTAGACTATTTTTCCTTTATACTTACTTCTTTCTTTTGCATATCTCTCTCTAGAGACCCATACTCTAGTACTTGGGTCTCATGACCTGCACTAAGGTGCTTGGGTCATGTCTCTTGAGTTGACTTGCACTAAGACACTAGTCTAATTCCACATTCTCATGTAATCTCATTAAATCTGATCTTATGTGAGTGTTAATGCATTTTGACCTCAAGTTGTTACCATGAACTTAAATTTTAATACATGGATCTTATTCCATCATGTAAAATTAATTACATTTAATGCATTCTAATCTTATAATCTTATCATGTATCAAATTCCTAGATCTTATTCATTTGAGAAACTTGATAACATATCTCTACTTGAGATTTTGAACATATAAAAGAATATAACCATGAAAGTAGGAAAATATTACTTGCATTTTTAATGAATTTCTTCATATTATCATGGTTCTCTAGGCTGGATGAACCCCAAGTACCTTATACACTACTCCCTAATGAAAAAATTCTTATCCCGAGAAACAATGAATCAAACCTTAGTTGAGCAACTTTTGTAGGCTCTTTCTCATGTGAAAATCCTCTACACACAACATTATAGTGATCCTAGATATTTGATTTATAATATCAAATATCTTGTGTCAACATATTCTTAAAGAATCCCCCCATATAACCCCAAAGATCTTTAGTTTCCTCTAGCAATTATCATATTATAAGCTTAAACTCGGTTCATAATGTTAATTTTACTGTCCTCAAGTATTTTCCTTAACAACCATCATGATTAGACTTGCGAGTGTAATCCTCCCTTGGGATGTCAACCTTAAGGACATCAAGAGTTATCTAATTCTCATCAAGTATAGTAGGAAAAGGACATCATCTCCCTCCAATTATTATATGACCTTAAATCTATGTCACTTATCTATTTAAAATATCTACATTTGGTATACATTCTAGGGTTCTAATAGGTATGCAATTAGGTCTAGCTGACCATCTACCTCAAACTTTTTGTGTCAAATTCCTTTTTTTTATGTCACCACCCGATGCATGTCGGTCGGTCATACATATGAAAGTGACATGTCTTATCATGTGTATCTCACCTGACACTACACATGTTCCATACCATATGCACCAGAAAGAGTGTGACAAGCATAATAAGTTTAGATTTGTACATATAACATCCCCTCTAAAAATCTCATAAGCTTGTATCCCAGACCAAAAACAAGTGGAAAAAAGAGGGTATGATATACACAAATCTAAATTCAACATAAAAGTCTAAAGCATCTAGACACTAACCCTAACACATACCTCAAATTCTATTTCCCGACTAAACCTCTAGTCCAAATTATACTATCTTTCACTGACTTCTTTGATAACTGTAATTACTAAATGCTTTTCTAAATCTGTCCAGTCTCACTTGGTTTCTAATGGTCAATCTAAACTAATAATATGAGAATTTGCTTGATGGCCATCTACATTATTGCTCTGATACCATATTATAACACCCCAATTTTTATACCACATGAGTGGAAGCAATTTTTTTATCTGGGGAGTGTCACAACCATGATATAGATAACAATTATAATACAAAGAACCATTACAGACTGTATAAAAATGCATTCTCATAAATTATCAAAAAGAAACTGACTTACACCAAACTTGATAAAAATACTATATATATGATGTTAAAACATGTATCTTATCATAATGTATCAGACCATGTAGATTGCACCCCACCAAGAAAATCTCTTAAAGTTGTAGTCACATCCTCTTGTCATAAATATCTCCTAGAGTTTCACATGCGGACATCTCGTCCCCAGCCATGCACAAAGGAAAATTTAGGTTAGAGTAAGTGGCATTGAATTTCTAATGAGATAAACATTAATATTCTATAACTAAAAACTGAACTGATATCTAAAATATGTAAACTTATACTGAATCAGTGTGTCTTTTATTTATATCTTATAACTTCTTGTGGCCACCATTATATGATAAGACCTCCTGAATTGGCATATCTACACCCTGAATTGGTACCAAGTACCCTGAATTGGCACTACATGCCTTTGAATGACACTGAGGTGTCTCTGAATTGGCATATTGATGCCATGAATTGGAGCTGCAACACCTATGGATTGGAGTAAACACTCCTCCAAATTTGCAATAGATGCCTCTGAATCATCCCTGAACTAATTGAATGAGGACTTATCATATAATGTTTTATGTGAAGGTTTTAACTCAATTACCTTAAATTTAAATTTACTGAATTCTGAATCTAAACTCATCTTATACTGAAACTGAATACTGATAACTGAACATCTACTGGATTCTAAATCTGAATCTGAATGTAGTCTGAATATTTCAGAATGTTTGTCTTACTTAACTGATGCATTCTATTAGAAACTAAAATCTTAGTGAATTAAATTCTTGATCTAAATATCCTCTCTTAAATTCTGAATTAAATCTAAATATAAACTTTGAATCTAAATCTGAGTATGAATCTTAATTACTAAATAACTAAGATTGGATATGAAACTCATATTGGGTATATGGATCTAAGACTATTCAAAATGAGTAATCTAAATCTAAAATCAGAAATTTAGGTTCTTGTTGTCTAATTCAGTCTTCATCTGAAACTCATATTTAATAGATCGCTTAGTTAAATACTAATAACGAATATATGCCTTATGTGTATAAAGGCTTGAGAAATAAACTGAACTAAATAAATGAATACTAAGAATTTGAAAGTAGATTAAATATCTACAATCTATAATCTGATATCCTCACAACATAAATTCATCTGAATAATATTTGATTAATAGAAGAATCATTGATTATGAGATGCATATTAATCATATTATATTTGAAGGCAACTTATCCTCAAGTTACTTTGATTATGAGATGCATATTAATCATAAAAATAATGAAATTCAATAGACATGGCCCACTTCCCTTGTTTAAAGAGAATTAAATATTTTCCTTGGGTTCTCCAGTCATCTCTAAATACTAAAAAGACATTAGAAGACATCTTCATTATATATCCTTATTAATTCTCTAATTAGACTTTAGTTCATCTTATAGGATTTTTCTAAATCTAGTCTTATATTTGGACACCATCCTAAAATAATCTTGATCTCATAATCAACCCTTATGTAATCTTATTGTATGTACACATCTAACCAATTCCTTGTATTACAAGATTATTCTAAAATATTCTGCAATACCAACACCAACTTGTATGCAACTAGATCCATCATTTATTTCTAATAAACCTTGTAAAGTCTTATGTTATGATTGCTTACCTTTCTTAATAACATTCTTATTCCAAACATGCTCAATCTTAATTACATGAACATTTCCAGAAAATATAAATTCCCATGGTGACATACCTCACAAATTAATCCTAGTACTCCAATACTATTCAAACAATAATCAACTAGTTTATGTATGGCATTGAAATCATGTTGATGAATACATGATATTCTAATTATTTGTATCATGACAACATCCAATTTATGACTAATATCACCTTGCACTCATGTTTGTTAGTTCATGTATCAAAACCCTAATATTAGTGACTAATCATAACGTATTTTTTTCAAACCATTAAACGACATGTTCATATTACATCATACCTTCAAAAATCATGTGGTGTTGATTCCCTAGAGCTTAGTAACAAGGTTCACTCCACATCATCAATTAGTATACAATCAACACATACAATCATATGTATCTTTCAATTAACCTAATTGTATCATATGATACATACCATGAACTTATACGTCTATTATTATGTTCATCATCTCTCAAGCTTTCCAATGAACCTGTATATGCCTTATTCTTACAACCACATCAATCTCTATGAACTCATAAAGTATTTGAAACAAACTTATATTGTGTTATTTATTAACTTATTTTATTATTTCCTTTAGTCTAATTGGGCCTCATGACTCGGCGGCCCAGCAAGGAGGGATCTGCCCTCTCCCTTTCTCACAGGGGCGCGATTCAGATTGCGATGCCCTTCTTTTTCTTTTGAAACAAAACACGGCCTCATGTTGCTTCATCTCCACCAATTTTGGTCATCTGAGACTCCTCACATCGTCTTTGATCCTTTCCTTGAAAATGAGGTGCACACAACCATGGAACCCATGAACGGTCCAATCGAGACACTCACCCACATGTCTGACTGGGAGCGTGGCCTCCCTATTTTTTAGCAGGAACATGATTGAATGCCCAACTGCTCTTAGACGATCATCCTTGTGCCTAGATGCCATTGTTAGCTCACATGGTGACTGTAGGCATCACCACAACCTCTCTCCCACTACCCTGGCTTCTATGTTGGTGCCAAGAGGTTCCCTTGGTGGTTTGGTCCCCTCAGAACCACCAGATCCAACCACCATCATTTTTTATTCCTCGTCTCTCCCCTCTTATTCTCGGCCTTCTCTTGGGCAAAACCCTAATTGGCATTGCCTTCTTCCATTATTCCACATATGTTGCTTTTATATCCTCCATTCCTCTGGATATTATCATCAAATATGCCCTTATTTGGACCCTAGTTTTCCGTAAGAACAGGGGGTCGAGAGACTTATGCTTTAAAAAAAAGGAGCATCCTCTTCAAAGTTGGCCCAGATCAAACCAGTAGGTTGGTAGTGAACCAATGGTTCAACCCTCTCTCTCTCTCTAATTCATTTCTCAAAAAGGCATTCAAAGCTCTATTCCTTTTTAATTTCTCCTAAAGTTTATGTAGGTTACTCATTTTCTGGATTGGTCCCAAAATTTTACCAACACCTTATGCAATTAAATCCTTCATGTATAAAATTCTTAAGATTTAAATCACAACCTAAACTAGCATAATATAGCTCATGTGATTTCTCTAATCCTACAACCAGAGTTGATCATAAATTGAACTCTAAACTCCACCAAAGTTGTATTAAGTCTAGTACATATATCATAAAGAACAAAACATCACTCCTAATCTCATCACCACATGCATGATAGAGCCTAGTTCACATACAACACCAAACTATATTTAACTTAAGTGAAAATAATTGTACAATCCAACTATATATATCATCAAATTGCATGACCAAATTAACCTCAAACTTCACCATACTTGAATCGTGATCTTATTGTTTCTCAACAAGCATACATACATTCTCAGGTTCATAATCAATGATTCTTAACATCAAATTTGAGCAACATTAAAGACCCTCTCTACATACCTTTTCCTTATATCCAAACAGTGTGTGAAAGTATCACTACTACAGAACACGCCCTTGGCGTCGGTTGTTTAACCCCTTTTAGCGACGGTTTTCAAATGATGCCTATGTGGGCACCGCTAAAGGTCGAACTCTTCGGCGTCGGTTTTATAACCGACGCCTATATGACTTATAGGCGTCGGTTATATATAGTCGGTCGACGTCTATAGGGTTCGTGCCACAAAAAAGGGCACCACCTAGGACCCTTTCTGCGTCGGTTAACAACTGAACAACCGACACCATACTCCTAGATGAGACGGCCGTGCTTCGCTGCACGGCCGTGTTTATTACTATAGGTGTCGATTTTATACGAATAAGTGACGCCATTTCCACCACGGCCATGGTTTCCTGCACGGTCGGATTGTTTGTCACATTAGGCGGCGGTTTTATCCAAAAACTGACAATGTAGGCCTTTGATGACGGTTTTCTATAAATAACTGACGCCTATATTTTAATTTTTTTTCTTATCAGTTTGTAGGCCTTCTGTGGCTGGTCAGTAGGATGAGAACCTGCAGTTCAGTTTTCTGAACTGTAGGTTTACGACATCCATTGATATCAGCCTACAAACAGGCCACAAACCTGCAAAATCAAAAAATATTTTTTCACACAAGTAGATACACTCAGACATTAATTCAATTATCACATTCACACATGTAGAAACATTCAAATACATGTAGAAACATTAAGAAATATTCATTTACAAAATATCATTCAGCATCGCTATCAGCATCCCAATTATATCTTACAATAGCCACTGCTTGTATGGCTTTTGCCCATTCTTCTCTTACTTCATTTAATGCTTCCATCGTATATGGAGCATGTACATTTTTTAAGCATTTACCTATAGTGTGGTCAGTTTTAAACACCTGCAAAGAGAATGATGTATATATATAAGTAATAATATAAAAATAAGATTGATATATTTCATACTAACGAATGAGACTATATATAATACCTCATGTATGGTATTAATATCCAATGCGGCATGTCGGATAATCATCTGCATAAATCGCATCACATAGTATGTGCATGCCCAACTGTTGTCTTGTGTAGTGCACTATAAATTGAAACATACAAAATATTAAAAAGTACAACTAACCACAATTCACATAAATAATATATACATTGGAGTCGGGAACTTACTTTTACGTTATCCCAAATTATTGGCTGGTTCTTTCTCCTTGGGACATTTCCTCCAGCATTTTTGAATGCATGTAAACCCCTACATGTTAATATAACACAGTAAATTGCATAATTAAATAGTAATGTAATAACATATGTTAACAGATATAAAAATGAAATATTTCTCACCAGAATAATGGCATTCTCATTACGTGTCCAATTTTAGTGTTCAATGTACTTCCCGCAGGATCTAGATAATAAACAGTGAACGTCCCGGGGACAATAACTAGTAACTACCAATGTCTACTGCTAGAGGTAAAAAAGTTAAAAATTAATAACTCAAAATGCACAATAAAAATGGAATTTTCTCAAGTCCAAATTATAAATAAAGTAAACTTACTTGACATTGAATGGAGCTATTATTATCGTCTTCTTTTGCTAACCAAAAATTGTAAAAGCATCTATACAATATTGTTGAACACTATCAGGGTCTTTAGCTACCATACTAATCAATGATGGAATCAAAAATCCCACATGATCAAATGCAAATTGTTTGCATTGATCTTCGACTAAGTAGCTGCAAAACATATATTATGTATGCATTAATATATAAGAAACCAGATCACCAAATCTTACACAAGGTATATGGATGTATAAACAATATCTCACCTTATCCATGTCTCTATCATTGATGTTTTCAGCCAATCATACATAAACAGCTCAATAATATCTTGTATAAATAAAGAGCTATCGTATGATTGACCAGCATAATCTTCTTCTAAAGAAACAATTATAGGGCAATGTATATTATGTGCCCGTAGCCAACATGCCATTCCCCTACAAGTAGGACCTAACGGGTATTTAGGTCAGTTGGAACCCAACTTGGTAATGCAGGAAGTGGAGGTGTAGGCCTAGGTGCTCCGGGTGTCTTCTTTTTAACATGTACATATAATTTCAGATCAGTTGACCTCATATATACACATTAACAATCTAAAGTAATGTAAATTTATCTTACAATTTTAGTAGTGTAGACGACATCTGCTTTGGGCGACAATATCACCCCGCCTTCTGCCTCAGCAAGTGTGTCAATATCCGGGTGGGGATATGGCAATGTAGCTTCCCTCCAATCGGGTAACACATGTATCAGGCTCACACGAACGTAGCCCTATGGCATTGGAGTCCCGTGAAACATTGCCCCAGGAAGGGATGGGTAAGCCTGCGCCTCTGCAACAACATAGTCTTGCATTCTTAAGCGGCATGGCTTCAATGCCTACAAATTTACATAAAGAATATTATACATATATACATATCATCTTGAAAACATATCATCTTGAAAAGACTAGCTACAATGTCATAAACAATACTTACAGCAGACGTGTTAGGCGGTGGGTCTACAGGATTACTTGTAGTTTGTACATCAGGAGAAGAGTGGGTCGCCATAGGTTGATTGGAAGCCTGAGATGCCTGCCACCCCAGCAATTCTTCCTTGACCTTCTTAGCAACTATATCATTGACCTTCTTGACAACTATATCCTCGACTCTCATATTCTCCTATACATGGATAAAAGAAACATTAGCTTCTTATTATTGAATTCCCTTTTGCAGTAACATTCTTAAAAAAGAATAGGTTACCTCTTCTTGTGAAAGTCCCACTCTGGGTTTGCGTTGGGATGGCCCAAAGAATGCTTTGATGCCCACACCAATGCCTGCACCCCTAACACGTCCAGGATGCTCTGGGTTACCCAGAGAAACTGTAAATTCATCCCTTGTGCCCTGAGGGATGAACGTGCCTTGTTTCCTCTGCTCGTGCAGCTCCCTCTAATCACCATCAACAGAAATTGGTAAGTTAACACCATAAATAATCAATATTCAAACGATTGCTCTAAGAGTTGTATTTTACCATTTTCGCAGCCGCCTCAGCAGTTACAGGCATCTTTATTTCACCCTTCTTGTTTTGCCTCCCAGCTATCCAGATATCATGATGAGGCATGGGTGTGGCAGACTCCTGAGTAGTAGCAGACTCCTGAGTAGCAGCAAACTCCGCCTGTAGTCTTTGGCGAACGCTTGCATAGCCCTTTGGACCCATAGTGTGGTCATGCACATTCAGTGCACGCCTTGCTTTTTGCGCCTCACTGAGGGCCTAGTTAGTATGCACATTAATGATTTGGTTAGTAGCACTAAATGTTAATCTTGAATAGGTGAATACAATGTATATTAATTAAATTGGGAGTGACGCCTAATACCTTGAATTCTTCAAATTTTCTTGAAGCAACAAAATTGTCCCAATCTTCTTTGTCCAAGAAGTTCCACTGTTCAAGGGCTGACTTCTTCTTCTTATCACCATCTTTTATGTATTCTCCGTTGAGATTTGTCCTATAGTTCGTAAGCATCTTTCCAGCATGTTGCATCACACTTTTACGATGCAGCTTCTCATCCAATGCAAACAGATTCTGTAAAATAGAATTCTTATTAACTAGTATCCAAAAATAGAATTGCAAATAATATAATTTGTAATCTACAAAATATAATTGCAAATAATAATAACTCATGCATAAATCCTTCCATATCAAGTCTTTCTTCCCCTGGGGAACATTATGCCAATTATCATACTTAACACCACAATCACTTCGAGTGACACACCCAAGATAGTTTACAAAATTATTGCGGTTCACTCCAATTGCATTTCCTCCATTATCAAACTCCACAACCAATTTGGATCCACTGCCACTTAGCACCATTAACTTCTTCAATAGAGTGATGCCCCTTTTCTTCTTAAGTGTTTGGTGTTGCGCATCAAGTTGCTCCAGTGCTTCAGTGGGTACATGTGCATCATCAACCTAAAATTTGACAAAAATAAACACATTGAATTAGTGCAATATAGAAATATGGGATATATGACATAACTAGAAGATAATGAATTTTATATAAATACAAGATACATTTATAGAACTTACATTGGTATCCTCGCCATGCTCGTCATGGACAACATGCTCATCATGGACTTCATGCTCATCATGGACATCATGCTCATCATGGTCAGCCATCTGAAAATATCATTAAAAAGGCAAACATTTAGCATTTGTATTAACTAGAAGATAATGAAATATCAAATCTGAAAATGATATTGATATTAAAAAAGCAAACATTTAGCTTTATTAAGATTGTTTGCAGGCATTAGGTACATGAAAAGGATCTAAAATCCAAAGCCCTAGAATGGGTCAAGTTCAAGTCAAAATGGCTACAAGTGTGCGTTTTGGGTTTTCTATGTAAACGACCTTAGAACATCTATGTAATCACTTGTAATGATGAATTGAGTTGTAACTTAGAAGAGAAAAATGTTTGGGACAAATTTCAGCAAGTGCTAATCACTTTAAATGCAAATTAGAAAATGGATTACAAGCACTTGGTCGGTCGAGTTTTCCTGGATTGAAACTCGACCGATCATCCTTGGTCGATTTTCTGAAGATTGCATCGGTCGAGTTGTGCACTCATAGAACTCGACTGATCAGGTAACTGGCCATTTCCAGTTAAATATTCGGTCGAGTTTTGTCCGAAATTTTCTCGAAAATCCAATACACATTATACACTTACATCCTAAGTGAGATTAGGTGTTCAAGAACAGTCCCAAACTGGGGACTATCCAACTGCAAACATGGACGTATTAACTAGAAGATAATGAAAAATCAAATCTGAAAATGATATTGATATTAAAAAATCAAACATTTAGCTTCAATAAAAAAATAGAAACATACATGCCTCTAAAATTGTGATCTTTTATCAATTAACAATCCTTCATTGTGATCTCCGTGCACATATAAGTCATCATTAGCTTCAATATTTTGTGGAGTTGGCAACCCAACTGAGAATGGACTGGAGTCATCATACTTATCATAGTACTCTTCTTCATCTATAGGATCTTCAATGAACTGTCTTTTACCATGAAGAACAACCGACCATTTATCATTTGTAGGATCATCGATATAGAATATTTGTTTCACCTGTGATGCCAATATGAATGGTTCACCCTTCTCGCCTATCTTTTCAAAGTTCACCAAAGTGAAACCCAATTCATCCACTATAACTCCTTTGGTGTTATCAACCCAATTACATTTAAAGAGCGGAATTCTGAAATCTATGTAGTCAAACTCCCATATGTCTTCAATGACACCGTAATATGACACTTTAGCTTCACGTGGACTCTTATCCTTTGCACTTGCAAAATACATAGTCAACGCTTGAAGAGTGACCCGACTGTTTTGGACGACACTCTTATCATATTGGCACTTTGTGTAATATGTGAACCCATTAATGTCAAACCCTTCATAAGACATAACATTCAGTTTTGGTTTAAAGGCGAGGCATTTGATAGTTTCTGTAATATCATTTGGTGTTTGAGATAGTTGATGTAAGACTTTATCTTCAAACCACTTAGTAAAAGTCTTATTATGCTCTCTAGCAAGCCACATTGAACTTGCTCGAGGATGTTGTCTCTTGATGAAATTGGTATGTTCCTCGATATAAACACTCACTTCATCCATATTGTGTAAAATATACAAGTGAGCTTATTCCAACTGCTCACGGCTGATTACTTTCACCCGTGATCCTAAAACTCCTTTGCCCTCCTCAATATTCTTGTCATTAACAGGAGTGTTATTACCACTCAGAAAGTCATTGCAAAAATCCATAACCTCTCTCACCACATAACCTTCAATAATACTCCCTTCAGGCCGATAACAGTTTCGAACATCACCTTTAAAAATGCTCATGTATCTTTCAAAGGTATACATCCAATTCAAGAAAATTGGTCCCAACATTTTCACTTCCCTAGTCAAGTGGACAACAACATGTACCATGATATCAAAGAACGAAGGAGGGAAATACATCTCAAGCTGACATAGGGTAAAAACCACTTCTCTTTGCAAATTATCGAGAGTATCAGGGTCAATAACTTTGCTGCATAGACTGTTGAAAAAGAAACAAAGTCTGGTGATTGCAAACCTTACATGCTTCAGCAATATAGATCGAATTACCATGGGAAATATTTATTGCAATAGAGTGTGACAATCATGAGATTTAAGACCTATCAACTTCAGATATTTCATTGATACCAATCTACGGATGTTGGATGAGTAACCATGTGGTACCTTAACATTTACCAAGCATTCACAAAAAGCTTTCTTCTCCTTTCTAGACAACGTGTAACAAGTGGGAGGTAAGTATGTTCTTTTATTACCCATTTCATGTAATTATGTTAATTCTGACCTTATTCCCATTTCATGTAGGTCCAGTCTGAATTTTATCCCATCTTTAGTCTTACCTAGTATATTTAACAGAGTACCAATGATGCTATCACAGACATTTTTCTCAACGTGCATTACATTGATACAATGCTTGACTATCAAAGAACTCCAATAAGGAAGATCCCAAAATATTGACTTCTTCTTGAATGAAGAATTGTCACTCCGTGTGGCCATACTACATTGTGATTTCTTACCAAATTCATTGACAATGTCTTTTACTCTTTCATAAACAACATCCCCTGGTATAGGTTTAGGTGCACTCCGTTCATCATTCCATCCATTGAATGCTTTGCGCTTCCTACGATACGGATGGAATTTTGAAAGAAACCTTCGATGAACAAGATATACAGTCTTGCTGCCATGTTTTAGTCTTATTGAATCAGTGTTTTCTTCACATATAGGACACGCTTTAGCTCCTTTGACACTATATCCAGACAAATTCCCATATGCTGGAAAGTTATTAATAGTGCAAAACAACATACCGTGCAAACGAAATGTCTCTCTTCCTGAAGCATCATAGGTCATCACACCTTCAGCCCAAAGTTTCTTTAAGTCATTAATCATAGGTTCAAGATAAATATCGATATCATTTCTGGGTTGTTTAGGTCCCGATATCAACAACGACAGCATAACGTACTTATTTTTCATACATAGCCAGGGAGGAAGATTGTATATAACAAGCATGACTGGCCAAGTGCTATGTTGGCTGCTCAATGTCCCGTACGGATTCATCCCATATGTACAAAGCCCAAGTCTTAGATTCCTATCTTCTTCACCAAATTTGGGGTACAATAGATCAATCTTCTTCCACTGTGGGGAATCAGACGCATGTCATAGGATCCCATCATTATTTTTCTTAACGTCTGCATGCCACCTCAAATTCTTCGCATCTTTCGGATTTGCAAACAAGCGTTGAAACTGTGATATTATAGGTAGATACCACAACACCTTGGAAGGAGAACCATCTTTGGACTCCCCCAAAGTTGTCAATTTATACCGTGACGCACCACATTTTGGACAATCTTTCAAATCTACATAGTCCTTTTGAAATAATACACAATCATTCGGGCATGCGTGTATCTTCTTGGCCTCCATTCCCATTGGGCACAACATTTTCTTTGCATGGTATGTTGAGATTGGCAGCTTGTTTCCTTCAGGAAGCATTTCTTTCAACAAATTCAATAATGAAGTGAAGCTTTTGTCGCTCCATCTATTGTTAGCTTTCAACTTATACAATCTCAACACAACATAAGCTTCGTAAACTTAGCACAGACAGTGTATAACGGTATCTCAGCATCATGCATAATGTTTCTAAAGATAGGAGGTGGATCGGTGTGCTCTACCCTACAACTATCCAGCATCGCATCAACGATGTCTACTGGAACTGGTTCGTTCACATCTACCTCATCAGAGGCAATTTCTTCTTCCACCCAAGCACTGCTATCGAAATCTACTGGTTTCGAGTTTGAAATCTCTCCATGTGAGTGCCATTCTGTATAGCCTTGTACAATCCCGTTGCACATGACATGACTTTTGATTTCCTCACCAGTGTTGACTTTCAAGTTGTTACCGCAATGCCTACATGGACAGTAGAACCTATCTGTAGATTTTTTCCTATGTTCCTCGGCAAATCTAATAAACTGATCAAGACCAGATATAAACTCTGGGGTGCAGCGATTGCGAATGGACATCCATGATCTATCCATTCTATGATCAAAGAGAAAACAAGTATATATTAGGACACGATTAGGGTATACACTTACATCCTATCCAAGATTGTTCACTTTCTAGACCAACAAACACATGTGATGTCATTCTTATATATAATAAATGTGAACCACCTTTCCCATCCTTAAACACCTAATCTCACTAGTAAGTGTATAATGTGTATTGGGTTTTCAAAAAAAATTCGTCAGCATTTCCCCGTTGTTCTCTAAGTACATATGTACTTAGAGAACAAATGAGGAAATGCTACCAAAATTTTCTCGAAAACCCAATACACATTATACACTTACATCCTAAGTGAGATTAGGTGTTCAAGAACAGTCCCAAACCGGGGACTATCCAAGATTTACTCCTAATGAGTAAATCTTGGATGGGTTTCTAGGCCAACAAACACAATAATAGATATGTACATGTTAGGGTTTCATCACAATTGATGTTAGGGTTTCATCAATGTTAGGGTTTAATCAAATCAAATTAGGATGCTACAATGGACAAGTTTAAATCTTATTTCAACATGAATCAAAATTTACTGAATTAGGTCAAGCATTAGGATTAGAAGCACAAATATATGCAAGCAAAAGATTTGTTCATATCCTAGAATTTACATAAACCATTACATATAGATTTGTTCATATCCTTACAAACAGCAAACACGGCCGTGGCTGTGTTGGCCTACCACGGTCGTGTTTGCTTTAGGTAAACAGCTAGGGAGAAAGAAGAACAGAGGCTACGGCTAATACCTAGAGAGCAGAGCAGCAAGCAGCGGGCGGCGGCAAGGAAGAAGACGGCGCAGCGGCGACGCAAGGAGGAAGGCGGCGCATCGGCGACGCAGGGAGGAAGGAGCCACAGTAGGGCGTGAGCAAGGAGGAAGGCGGCGCGGCGGCGACATAAGGACGAAGGCGGCAGGCGGCGGCGGTGATGCAGAGCAGAAGCAGCGCCGTCGACGGCGAGGAAGTAGCAGGCAGCGTCGGCGGTGAGCGAGAAGCAGCAGGCACCAGGCGGCGAGCAGCAGCGGGCGAAGAAACAGAAGATGATGAAACGGAAGAAAGGAGAACAGTTGCTGTTCGTAGGTCTATTAAGTTGGTAAAAGGCGTCTGTTATCAAATACAAACGACACCTAACGTCTTCGGCGTCGGTTCCACTTAAACAACCGATGTCCAATTAGACAAAATTTTCTATGAATAATTTGGTGGGAACCATTATCGGCGTTGGTTATCAAAGGATAACCGACACCTAAGCTGGAACGTTTCGCGCAAATTTTCATCTATATAGGCATCGGTTTGATGGTAAAAAACCGACGCTGTATGTGACACTTTGGGGCCAAATTTTTTTCGCTCGAAAATTGGATTTCGCGGGCGATTTTAGGCGTCGGTTTTTTGTTACCCAGCCGATGCTGGATACAAAGCGGTACCCGTGTCTTGACTATAGACGTCAGATGACCTACATCACCGACGTGGAATGTTATAGGCGTCAGATTTCCTAAATAACCGACGCCCAGAAAAGTGACATTGAATGTTGTTTCTGTACTAGTGTATGGAACATTATTGTAAAATAAATCATCTTATGTTGACTTCTTTTTAATAACTTTATCATATACTTACTAGGTTCCAAAAATTAGGGTGTCACAGACCAAATGCCTATGACTTAATGGCAAGAGTTATAAATTTTTGACATTTGAGGAGTTGACTACATGGGACCATTTCCCTCTTCTTGTGGGTCCTTTATGTTCTTCCGGTGGTGTACTATGTGTACAAGTGGGTGGAGGACGTTCCCACATTAATCACTGATGAAACTTTTTAATGAGACAACCTTCCCCAAGTTTTGGGGTCCCTCGCATTGTAATTCCATATAGAAGATTTCTAAGATGAAAACTTCGAGACATTGATAAAAAGATATTATGTTTGCCATGAGTTTCCTCCCCCTACCATACTTAGACCAATGCTTAGGTAGAAGTCTCCAACTGACAATTAAATCAATCTTGGAGAAGACTATGAATTACACAAGAAAGTATCAGGCTTTTAAACTCAATGATACTTTGTGTGAATATCAAATCACCTCTAAGACACCCTTGGGAACCACACCCTTTTGATTTATTTATGGAAAATCTAAAAACTTACCCATATAAATGGAACACAAAGCCAGTTGGGCTATGAAAACTCAAAATTTTGACTTATATATAGCTGACAAACATAGCTTTCTATAAATTTAGGAGCTTGAACTTCAAATGACTACCGATGAGAGTGTCAAGATCAACAAAGATAGAAGTAGATGTGGGTCAATGACCATCTGTGGCTGAAAGATATATGAGTAGGTGACCAAGTATTATTAAACAACTCTATATTAAGAATGTTCCCTAGGAAACTCAATGTAAGTGGTGAGGGCCTTATCTTGTGAAACATGCCTATCCACACAGATCATTTATCATGTGGGACAAATTCAAAGGGTGACCTCATAGTAAATGGACACATGCTCAAGCACTATCTTTCTACAGATGATTTTGTGGCAAAAGGAGTAAGACGTCACCCTCCACAGCAGAACTAGAGACAAGGGACCCCCAACTCTTTCTCCCTTAGAACATGAACCTCTCATAGCTTGATTATAGACACCATGCCTTCAATGAGTTAAATAGGGCACTTGTAGGGAGGCAACACAATACTTCAATTCTCTTTATGTTTGAATATTTTCCTTTTTCTTGATTTTATAACTAATTCCGTCACTTTATAATTTCTACCTATAGCTACCTTCCTCTTCTAGGACTAAAAATAAGTCTTAGAATAGATCGATTGGTTGAACAACCAATTGACTGGTATGGGCAGATGAAATTAACATATAAATGGTTCATCCCCCATGATGACCAAGTTAAGTGACTAGGAAACCAGTCGATCGACTAGCTAGCCACATTTCTCCTATAAAGCATGATCACTTTGGGGAGGAGGGGGGTCGACTCATCCTTCTCATCTTATACCTAGGCACCACCAGCCCATAGCAGCACCATCAATGTCATTCTCGACCTAGTCGGTCAACCTGCTCTCAAATGAGAAAACTCACCATCTCCAACAGCCATTGTGTCTCCTCCATCATCTGTTCCAAGTCCCCTAATGCTAGAAAGTGGAGTAGCCCTACACGCTATCAACCTTAGAACCCACCAACGATGTCGTGGACCTCTTGACGTGTTGCCAACATAAGATCACCTCCAATGAGATCCCAACTACTACTTCAGTGCAACTGCTGATCCCTGCCAAGTGCAACCCTACAATTACTGACACGAGGTTCAGACATCTTGCTTCCTCGCACTACTAGTCAATCATGGGTAAGCCAACTGACATGTAGGAACCTCCAACATCTGTGTCGCTCCAACTGATTGGTTGATCTATCCAATTGACTTCTACAACAACTTGTTCAATGAGTTAATCAACTCACTCTCCAGTCAGTTGACTAGTTCTTTGTAATAGAAAAAAATGTCTCAAGATGGCTTTGGTTGGGGGTTCTTCAACTGCCTTCGCAAGGGGGAGGGGAAGGAGATTGTTTGGAAAACCACCGCTAGCAACCCTCACTGTCATCATGTTATGAGGGTATTCACATCTATGAGCATCGAGACACTTCTCAATCTCCTATCTCTAATGATATGGCAGTCGACAACTACATTATCGATGAGCTTATGTACCAAGTTGAGGTAAATCACCCCGCCCACCTAACTTCCACATTGTCCTCCTCTATCAGGAAACATATTGTCCCCTTTTTTGGCAAATACATTCAATTCACCCACAACGAGCATTACCATCATTACAAAGACATTGTGATGGTGGCTATTACACTTCCTATATGGGCACGTGGATCCACACTCTCCAACTTGGGAATTTGAGACTCTATTGACACCATCATGTGATGAAGTCACATCTTGTGCTTCCCCTACCAGATCCTCTTAGTTTATGATGAACTAATACTAGAATTCCTCATGACCTTTCAACGACATTCCAATTCACAGGAGGGAGCAAGTTTTTTATTTAGGATCTTTGGTGAGAACTACTATCTCTCAACTATCTAGATTACATCTCTCATCCTCAAGGGCTAGGGTGCATCATGATGTGAGGGATACAATGTGCACAGCCACCTCCCCTTTCGTCACCCATATGACATTGGAAAATTCTACGTAGAACTCCCTGACATGTGTCCCTCTCATCCTTCAGGCCAAAGTCCTCAATCCTACACACCCTGTTGGTACGCAATCTACACATGATCATGTCATGTACCATCAACATTCAGACCAGCATGCAAGGGCATCATGACCACCATAAATCTTTACTTTCTTTGGTGTCTTCTCAAAGGAGAGCCTATAAATTGAGGGGTGATATCATTGATCACTTCCATCTCTAGATACTGTGCAACACCAGCTCTACATTTAGCTTGATCCACATCGTCACTGCCATCACCATCTCCGTAGGCTACACCCACATCCACTTTAGGTCATCATATCTAAAGGGACCCAGTACTTCATTGATCTACCTTTTCTACAGTGTAGTCATATCTTGTGAACTACTATCTAGGGAGGTACCTATTCCATCCATTTCCTAAGTAGCACTATTCAGATGACATTTCCCCTTCATGCCAGGTTCATTGTGTAGACCCTCTACTATGATGTCGAAAACAACCTTCTAGTCCAGATACAATGTTTCCTCTATTAGCATCCACTTCCTGAGTATGTCATTCTTGATCCCATAGCTCACTGGTGGATCATATCTTTGGAGAAAAACTATGATGTGATTGGACCTCCTCCACCACTGACATGCCACACCAGGATACACACCACTGAGGATACATGTCATGAGAGACCTTATGACTTCCATGAGATCTAGCACCATCTAGACCACATTGAGTAGTCCCATACGTGCATGAAGTGCAAGAAGAAGCAATATATACATAACCTTAACCATTTATATCTTATGCAGCGTTCATATGATATATGACATGTTGACCACCACTACTACCCCCCACCAAGACATACTATGAGCAGTATGGAGCTCGCCATACTTACCCTCATCTCACCTACCAATAGTGGGGATGTGACTACAGTGAGCCCTCATCCAAGATCTAGTCTCCTTATCCATTTTATGGCATGTCATCTGATCTTGATGCATCACCTGACCCCATCTATCATGACCTCCCCCACCACCACTAGGAGATCATGGTGCCTGGTGGCTGCCACAGTAGTTATCTTCCCTCCATCTTGGACCTAGGTTCTACTCGAGATGAGAAAAATTTAATGTCTGGGGTGGAGGTGGGTGGTACATATCGATTCCACCCACCTTATCTCAGCTTTTATCCTTTCAACAATTCTACTTTCATATCTTCCTTGCATGTAGTGTTTAGTTGAAAATTTTCATTTCCTTTTCCCTTCTTGTATAAATTAGGACCTTTATCTAGTCATCCAGTAATTTCATATGCATGTAATCAATATATCCCCTTGATTTAAGTGAATCTCTTGCAATATTTTCATAAATCCACCATTGTTAGAAAGAATTTGTCACCTAGGAACTTAATTAGCGCTATTTCTTGGAAAAATTGATAGGTCTTAATGGATAGATAGGGATCAAATGCAATGTTTCTTGATCTAATTTTTTGAAATAACATTTTGAGTTTAGGTCTTTTCTTGTTATTGCATGATTTGAACTGATGTTATAATACTCCCAAAGCGCTAAAATTCAAATATGAGAATGTACAAGTTCACTCTCTTCTACACTTCTTCTACCACCTTATTATCTCTCCATCTCGTTAAATAAAAAAAATTCAAAAGCCAAAAAAATGTGCCAAACTCCAAGTTTGGGGTGGCACACCCCATGTTCCCCTCTACTGCTTCTTCCATATCCATTGTAAATGTAATAGGGGATTACTACCAAGTAAATATGACAAACTGTACAATGAAAAAGGCAATCAATGTAATTACAATCAAAGAAAATAAAAGACCTCGAGTAGAATAGAGGAGAAAACATATTCTTCCATACCTCCCTTCACTTCATTTTTCTACCTAGAGGAATATACATACCCCAATTCACTAATAAGAAAATCATGGTGTTGTGCAAACCCTCTCAAGAATATGAGGGCGCACCAACAACAAAAGGGATATAACATCTAATTCTTTACAAATCCTGAATGGAAGCAAGTTTTAAAGTAAATTCGAGTGGAGAATGTGTGAAATTTGTATTTAATGGTCCATGGTATCAGGACTTCTTGGCCATGAAAGGTGGTAAGGAAAAAGTAGTGTTATGCAAGCGAGGAGGACAAGATGTCAGTATTAATTGGTGGATGTCCATGATTTTGTTTTGCTGGAAGTATGTTCTTTTTTCTCAATTCTACGAATTCAATGCAACTAATTTGCTTTTGTCTCCTTAATTAGATTTCGTATTAGTCTTATTCACATATTATAGGTTTTGTGATCATTCTCACTCCTTCAACCCCAAAGTAGAAGAATTCACATCATTACCCAAAGAATCTGAACATAAAGAGGATTTAATTGCATAAAATCAGCCTCCCAGAAGACTAGTTGGTCGATCGGCCCCCTCCAGTTGACCGACTCAGTAGATAAATAGGAGATGCAAATGCCAATCAATTGACTGGACATCTAGATGATTGACTGGCCATCCAGACAATTGACTCAACCCCATCCAAGTTTGCATGCT
The DNA here is from genome assembly GCA_963693085.1 of Alisma plantago-aquatica. Classification (NCBI taxonomy): domain Eukaryota; kingdom Viridiplantae; phylum Streptophyta; class Magnoliopsida; order Alismatales; family Alismataceae; genus Alisma; species Alisma plantago-aquatica. The sequence continues at coordinate 648,231,057 of OY856410.1, forward strand.
TTCATGATTTAACTGGTCAACTTGCCTCAAACTAGTCAACTACCTTTCCTTCACGCCAAAGTATCATCTCATCCGGTTGCCTAATTGACTTCCAATTGGTCGACAACCCCGCTTGAAATCCATGCAACCATTTAATCCAGTTAACCAATTGGGTTTTCAATTGATCGACTGTGGCATCAAATCTAAAAATTCTAGAACCGTCAGGAACAATTCTCAAGGTTTCCAGGACACTTCATCTACTATAAAAGGAGGTGGAGTGCCAAACAAAGACATCAACCCCCAATTATCTTAGAACCAAATTTGAGATAATAGAGAAAGGAAAGGGGAGACAGAGTCATGTTCTTCCTCATGGAGTCTACAAAGTGTTTCCAGCAACATGATTTCTCTACACCCAATCTTTGTTCCTACTTCTATCAGAAATATATAGATCCCTTTTTGTTAAGACATGAGGAGTATCCCCACAAGCCTGTAACTTGTCTTAACCAACTTTGATTACATTTCATAAATAAACATGTGTCTTCATTCATTTAAAATTTGAATTATGGCTTGATTCATCATTCTTCATGACTGTTATAATCCATAGAAACGATACCTTAGACTTATGTACTAGAACATTGAATAAGACTCACAAGATTCCTAATGAGAACCTTGTATGAAAAATTATTGGATGATGGAACCATGACTGACAAACATCAAGATCCCAGGTTTGTGAATAGAAAAATTCATGAGATCTATTCCAAAGATATATATATATATATATATATGTATATATATATATGTATATATATGTATATATATATAAATATATATATATTGTGTGGGACATAGAGTATGGGACATTTAATCAGATATGCACATAAACCATTTAAATGTTCGCATCATATGAAACATAATAAAGAATAAAATGAAATCAAACAATATCTGTTAAATCCTAATAAATTGCAATCTGACGTGGATCTAATACTGCAACTGGGAAATATGGAGCAAGAGAAATTCAACGGAAAAAAAACTATGTTCCATATTCCCTAACTAGAAGATCATGCCGACACTAATGTATGAGAAATAGGATGCAAGATATACATTATCCTTGATCAAGTCTAGTGTTTATCCTTGCAAAAGGATGTGCTTCCTTCTAGAGAAGCATGCATACATTGGTTGATGATGTCCTCCTAGTTCAATAGTGAAGATTATGTGCCTCTATTTAGTCTACACTGACAACAGGGAACTCCACTTCATGCTTCTTGAGCTAGTGGGAAGGAGTAACCCCTTCATTATTTGATGTGCTAGCTTCCTTTTACCTTGTTATTTCTCCCTTTTAATAAGTAAGATACTAGGCTCTCATAAAATCATAACATGAACGAGAAGTGTGCTAAGAGCCTTAGTAATCCTCCCTTTATATAGGAGTTGTAGGTCTAGGGTTTGAAAAACCTCTAGAAGATGAAGGGTCTTCTTGGCTAGAAGACGGTTGCACATAGCCAGTCAGTTGACTGCCTTGGTGGCTGCCCATAGCCAGTCAGTCGACTGGATTGTCGAATCTGTCGATTGGCTTGTGGTCAGTAGCACAATAAGTTTGCTTTCAATGCAATGATTAATTGGGTGTAACCATGATTATCATTAATCGTTTGACCCAGTCCAACTGGTTGATTTGAATTCGTCAATCGACCAGATTCTTCAGTCAGTCGAATGACCATTCTAGTCATCCGTTGGGCGACATTTTCTAGTCGTTCGACTAAACTCTTCAGATTATCTCCTAAGAGATCCTATTAACTATAATTGATATTTTTTAGTCAGTCAAGTGGACTTTCCGGTCAGTCAATTGGATTGCTAGTACTATTAAGTTTGATTGGCTCAACACTTTAGTAACCACATTAAATTGTGTCCATGTTAGAATCCTTTTCCAATGCATCCTATGTGTGCGACCATAAGGGCTTCATATAACTTTGGCATTGCTGTCTATACTCATCATGACTTCATAGGCAATGAGAGATATCTAGCAACACATCATTGCTACCTAAGTAATTAGAAAAGTTGGAGGATAACTTCAACCTAACCTTGTGATCAATGTTATAGTCATCCTATAGTTCCTTTGTCATGGATATCCAGATTGAACATGGGGCATGGAATCGTCATCCTCTTAGTATTCAATCTATGTTTTTTGAACTGGAGTAGACTTTTAAGATGCATGCGAGATCAATATCACATATTGACTCACATGAGCAATGCCATGTGCTTCTTAGTTTCACTTATAAGTGGCCAGGATATCACTCTGGTAGGAGGGATAAATTACATCCACCTCACTCACAACAATGTCCATGTGTTACAATGTACCCAAGAGCCATATGTATAACAACCTTTATTTAAGTTCACATTTAATTGTGTTAAAGGGCATTGAGCACCATGTGATATTGTTGCAAATTAGGCCTAAGAACCAAAATCACCACTGTCACATTTGAGAGATGATTTTTACTACCATTAATAGTTCCATGTATCACTCTCAAAGTGGTTCTGTTCGGTACATGTGTTCTCTAGCAAGTATTTGTGTGTTTGATCTAATATCCAATATCATGACAAATGAGATTCAACCATCAGTCAATACACAATCTAGTCTTAAGTATTTTTATTGTCTATATAGCTTCTACAATGATTACCGACTAGGGACATGACAAGAATATATCTACCCCAATCATACATATGCTCTAATGTTCATGTCTTCAACCCAAACCATATGTCATTCAAAAATTTATTCTTTAGACATCTATTGTGCTATATCATCATCTCATATTTTAACAAACATAATAAATGTAAATTGTCATTATTGTTAATCAAATCAATTACATTATTTTCCAATACAATCATCACATGACTGGATCTTAGGGCATACATACCAATAGGTACCACCATTTTAGAAGGGGAAGTACTTTGTCCTCAAATTCTGAGGAAGCATGTGTAAGGGGGATCTCATGTTCTACATTCATTCTAAGTTTGTTCTCAATATCTATAGGTTTCTCTAGTAAATTTTCCATATCAAGTTTCTCAAATTGAATGTCCTATACAATTTACAAGGTTCTTGTGTAGAACCAAATGTAGGAAGTATCATTTTTGCTAGCCTTGACTGAGGTTGTACAACTTGCATTGATTTTGTCTACTACTATGTTTCTTGTTGTTGTTCTACTGAGGTCTTTAGCTTGTGCATTTCTTTTCATTCCTCTCAAAATGGACGTTTCTCTAGGAGGGGTAAAGGGATATACAAATGCCTCAAGGCATATGTACCCGTAGATGCATCATAGAAGAGCCAAAGATCAAATATTACCTCTATCATATATTTCTCGCTTAGGATATGGAGATCTTTATTCTATAGACCTTCAAGAGGTGTAGTCTTCTTTAGTGCCTCCATAATATGTACTGTTATAAAGGTATTTTCCCCAAAATATAGAATTTTTTGGGGAATGCCAAAGTTAATGAAGAAATTATTCTACCCTGGCTTGTACTAGTAACCTACCAAAACCTAGAATCTTGACTCTAGAAACTTTAGACAGTTGAATAGGAGGTTAGTACGCTTGGTCCCTTAGATTTGACCAAACAAACATTCATATAAACTCTAACATAGTTGTTTTTAACTCTAATGGATATAGTTAATGCAAGAACATGAATAACTCCACCTAAGATATATAGGTTTGAAAACATATACATTAGGTTCAATAATCAATGTCACATAAAATGATACATAGTAATATAATAACCAAAATATGTGCTAACATGTAGGTGACTTCACAAAGTATGTCACATATGTTTCCTTTTCTAACTAATGTGCACATAGTGGCTAAAATATGTTTAATACTTATTATAATGTGCTTAATACATGAATTAGTATAATAATTGGTTTTTCCATATCCATCAATATGATTAGTGTAACATTATCTAAATATATATTGAATTTCTAGACTCGATAGGTAAAATAAGTAAAATATGGAAATTCATTAACAATAGTATAAGGAATCTCTATTGTTAACAACTTGGAGTTAATGGAAATCTAAATAATAAATAATGATGGTAGTTATGTAGTGTTGTTATAACAATATAATTGTGATGAGTCTGAAAGTCTAATTGTAATATAACTTATAAAAGGAAATATAAAAATGAAAATCCAATGGAAGAGTCATGATCCTTGGGTTCCAATTAGCTTGGATGCCAAGTTTCATATTATATAATCCTAACTATCTTAATTTCATTAAGAAAAAAATATATGATAAGTCCAAAAATTCTAAATAAATCATTAAATGTCTTCAAAAGTGGAAAAAAAAATCTCATGTTCAATTTCTTCAGATCCTAATTAGGCTAGGTGCCAAATATGATAATAATTAAGCAATGTTTGTTTACCCAGATAAAATTGGAAAGGAAATGCACTTTAAAATATTTAGTATTTTAGTTATTTTATTAATACAATCTGACTTAATAAAGTTCCATGTTATTTTCATATGTCACAATTGATTTTCACAGATTGCCCAAATTTCCATGTCATGTGTTACTTTCCTTTTTACCGGGCACACAATCATCTCTGACCATCCGATCTTGATCATACGATTTATGCTTTGTCTTCTACCCCAAATCAGGTTCCGATTTTCACACACAACAGCTCTCAAGGACATGGAATTCCCTTTGGCTCATTCTCTCTCTCTACTTCTCCTTTTTTTACAATTCTATTGCCATTGTTTCCTTTTTGGATACCAGTTCTTTTGATACCACTTGGTGGTAGTATGATTGTGTGTTTTGTAAGCCCCCAATATAATCCTAATTTGCCAACTACCATTGTTTTTGGATCAAAGTTTCTAGTACTCTAGCCTAAAATCTAAACCTATATAAGGATCCCCAATCCCCCCTCAATGTTCTCCACACCAACTCAAGCATGTGCACACCTGTTATGGTGCAATATTCATGTAGCAATGCTCTTATCCCAACTATTGTCTATTTTTTCAATTTTGGTGCTTTTTGTGTAGAACTACTTTGACAATAATGATAACTCAGAATACTTCTAAAAATACCTTCAACCATCTACATTGTTCTGGTTTCTTGTTAAAGATTTAGAAAATTATTTGTCATTATTGCCTATTTTTAAATTTAGAGGGAACTATGCTGCTATTAATGCTACTGCATTGATCTTATATTCATCAAGGGGAGAATACTCATTTGTTTTTACATGTTGTCTTCTTCAGGAGAAGTGTTAGAGTGCTTCAATGTTTGTATTACAAGATTCAAGAGAAGATCATTTCTGTGAGGGGAGATCAATATTTGTATGTGTTATTTTATCCTTTTCATGTATTTGCAAGTTGGACATGTGTTTCACCCATGCTCCATCTTGAGCGGGAGTGTTAGAATATTCATTTTTTATGTACATGAGCCTAACTGTCTTGGCCCATTAGAGTTAAAATTTCTTCTCTATATTTTTTCCTCTCCTATATATAGGAGGAAAGTTTGCCTTCTATATATAATAAATATTCCATCTGATATCTACAAACATAATAAGATTTCTCCCTCTTAAAAATGAATTTTAATACTTTAACCCTTTCTTACATGATGATAAACACAATCTTAGTGAATGTGATAATCATAAACTTTATGATATAGCAATCAGTAACCATGAATAATATAAACCATCACTTGAAATATCTTTTAATTTCATGATATGTATTTATGTTCTTAATATTTAAATAAATAATCAAATCATCCAAAATATGAGTGCACAATAGAAATGGCCCATTTACCTTAATAAAAATTTCTAAGTCAATTCACCTTGACTTGAATGAGTTCCAAACCACATGTAATTCGATTAATGTAGATAAGTCTCTAGTCATAAGCCTAACTTTTTATCATTGAACATTTGAAGAATTAGATGTATAAAATAGGGTTTCAAGATAGGATAGATCGATAGAACATAGATATAGCTTTCCAAAGCATATTTTTCTTATATCACTTGCACTTTCAATGAATTTTTCAATATGGACCAATCATAAAATAGGGAACTATAGCATAATATAAATTAAACTTCACAATAAATGTAAATAATAAGTAAAAATATAAGACAATCGTATGCAATTGTTACAGTTGATTAAATCAGCGAGAATAATAAAACTAATATGAATTCACAATTCGATAAGAAAAATACGTTGATAAATGCTTATAAATACCCATATGATATTTATGATGTAATTAAACTAGAAGGAGCACCAAGGTTTTTCCCTATCCTAGTTTTTTCCCATGGATCCATGGCTCCTGATGAGATGACTAGAAGGTCTAATATCTTGCCCATGAGGGAGAAGGGAAGGTACTCATAAGGAATTGGGATTCCACTAGCTTCCTTACACCAAGCTAAAGTGATCATTAAAAGCTTAGTCCTACGGACACGTTGGAGAACCAAACTCCATGATGCATCCATGGTTGAGGTTGTTTGGAGGTAGGAACTCCACAGCCTTATGAAAAATAGAGAAAGAATGGAGTGAATTGTTGTGTGGAGTTTGGAATCATTTAAGGAGAAAATGTGAGGTTGAAAGGACCATCGTGGCCCTAGAATACACTAGGAATATGAGTAAAATGGGGAGAATAAGCTCAAGGTCAAACTTTAAGGAAAAGGCATGAATCACATCCAAAAACTAGGGAAATGATACCAGAGGCAAGGTGAAGTCAAGACCATTGTATTTATGGTAAGGGAGCCACTATAATTCCATGGTTGTAAGCTACAATGAAGGATACAGAGGGAGTTTGAGGGTAGAACATTTGGGAAAAACACACGACAATTTGGTGATTGGGTAAGAAAGCCAATGGGTCAATGATTTCAAGAGATCTCGGGGTGATAATTGCACCAAATACATACGAGTGGGTAGAAACATAGTGAAGTTCATCATAGGTGAAAATCAAGTAGGTTAGGGAGTTCAAGAGATCTGGAGGTGCAACTAGAGGAAGAGGACCAAGCTTCTGCATCATCATGGTGATGTGGATATTGCCACCCCCACTTGGGAATTTCTTAGTTAGGTCCCAAGAGAAGGGGAGTGACAACATGTTTGAAATGGGAGAAAGAGACAAGCTTAGATGAGAAGATATCTCATGACAAAGATGAGGGAGAAAAAGATTGTGGAAGCAAACTCACTGAAATTTCCTTCTAGATGTGCGACATAAATGGGAAGAAGATGATTGAAGCATTGTTAGATAGTGTGCAATTAATAAGAGCCTTCAAATTGCATGGAACAAAGGGAAAGAAGAATAGTAAATCAAGACTTTAGGTTAGCTAGATAATTGATTGATTTTGATTTAAAACTATATAAGAAACTTTACCAAAATTTTTGAGGGGTCAAATGAAGTTAAAATTACTTCAAAAGTGAGAGACAAGTTAATTAGGGGGTTTAAAACATTCATAGCCTATTAGATTCGAGTTTATGTAACTCTTAACCATTATTTTTATATAGGTATTTTCCTTGATTTAAATGTATTCAAATATCGAGATAATATGAAATCACTTTCTTTTGTTACTTAGTTGAGTCAAATTCGTGGTCAAGAGTGGTAATCTGCCCAAAGGCCTTTTTCATTACCTTTTATGTATCTTAAGGAGTTATCTCAAAGAGAGAAAAAGTGATAAAATACTTTTATTTTATATTTTAAGTGTAAAGAAAGGAAAATAGAAATTCATACAAGCATGTCTTGTTCAAGTAAGTTTTTACTTTCCATATTCAACATTAAATGGATTTATTTTCATAAACCAAAGGGGGGAGAGAGAGAGGAAGAGTAAAGTTAAATTATATTCTTCATATATTTTGATATTTTTATAAAGGAAAAAAGGGAAAATATTTCAATTCTTTACCATTTTGTTTCATTAATCACATGAAATTTTTATTATATGGACTATTTGCATTACATCCAAAACTTAACATTTACTAGAAATCCTCCATTAAGGATTGTAAATTGCATATGAAAATTTTGGGATGTTACAATTGATGTCTAGAATCACATCATTGTCGCTCAACTAATAAGGGTAAGTTGGAGAACAATTTCAACATGTAAAGTGATAAATGTTACCATGACCCATAACCCCATCATTAGAGATATCCATATTGAAATTGATGCATGGAATTTTCATTCTCGTATCATGTCTATGTTCCTTCAACTAGAGCAGACTATTCGAGATATTGTTAGTTGAATATCATATATTGACTCACATGAGCATGGTCATGCATTCCCATAGTCTCTCTTTTCAAGCGGCTGAGATATCACTCCAAAGGAGGGATAAATTCTATCTACATTGCTCATAATTATCCATAAATGTAATAGTGCACCCAGTCAGTACATTTTTAGCAACTCTTATTTAGAACATATTGGGATAGTGGTCAAAATAAACAAAACAACATGTGATTAATGTAATGACTTTGGGTCTAAGGATCATAGTCACCATTGTCATATTTAGATATGACCCTGACATATCATTACTTGACTTCCATTTTTCATTATTAAGTTGTGTTTTTCTAGTATAACTCATTCTATAACAAGTATCTTTGTATCTGAGTTGATATCTAATATCATGACTAAACAGTTAGAGTCATCACTCACCATGCATGCTAGTCTTGTGTGTTATTGTTGTCCTATAGTATCCACAATAATAACCGACTAAGAAATAACAACCATGAATATTGTAAGTATGCATATGATATCATGTTCATATCCTCAACCCAAACTGGATGTCATTTAGTCTAAACATTATTAGGTAGTTATTAGGAATATTTACTGTCTCAATATCGAAACAAATATAATAAGTGGAATAATATTCTATTAATAATAAAATCATATATAAAGTATCCCCACTACAATCATCACATGTTCTCTTAGAACATACAACCAATTATAGGTTAGTATCGTGACAAGGACTGATCTCACCATACAAACCCTACCCACAAGGGATAGAGTTTGGGAAAATCAGCCCATAACATTGTTCTCCACTTTATCTGACACCTTGCCTTAAGTATTAGCAATGACCATAGAGTGAAGTAGAGGGACTCCCAAGATATATACAAAGTTTCCTTGATAGAAGAGCATGCACAAATGTGTTGTCTTGTGGTTCTTGGTACAATACCTAGAAAGAACACAACTATCTTCTCAATTCAAATGATTTGGCCAGAAGCTTCGAAGAACATAAAGAGTTCATGATCTTGAAAACTTGTTGGACTAATGACTTTGCAAAGACGATGATGATGATGTAATCAACAAACACGAGGTGATAAATAAATGATCCCTTACTTGTCATTTTAATGGGTTTCCATTTTCCAATAGATACCCGATCGTGCATCAACTGACTGAAGTGTTGACATGTGTTTACTATGTGTTATACGCAAGTGAACATATGGATGTAATATAGGCCCTTTTGAGGTCTGAGTTGAACATAGGGAAATGTTCTCTAGAAGAATACTACTAACTATGGTCTAATCAGCTAGGCCGGTGAAATTGAATTAGTTTGATTGAACAAAAACAAAACAAGCTTAACACTTGAATTACTCTAATTTTAGGGAATTCCTCTGTATTATGGTTTCACTAAAGATAACATTGCAATTCATTCCACACACCAATATTTATTACCCCTATCCTTAGATAAAGAGCATGTAGTCAGAACTACCCACTCCCGTAGTGTTGTTCACTACTTATTCTAATGTCAATCCCATTTCTACAGCAATTGGTTGGTAAAAATTGGGCTATTATTCACGAGTGAGTCCTGTCACAAACCCCTCTCTACAGGCCCTCACAAATAGGGACAGTTGTGAGTCTGGCCCTCACAAATGGTCCGTGAAGAGAACTCACGGGACAAATACCAGTGGCCCTCACAAATACAATTGTCACGGACCAATTGACCCTCAAGAATGTTATATTGAGGGACTATTTAGCCTTCATAAATACATTTTTGAGGGACTATTTAGTCTTCATGAATACATTTTTGAGGGCATGTTTAGTTCTCATAAATACATTTTGAGGGACTTGATATTCTTGGAGAATATATTTTTGAAGGGCTAATGCCTTCATTAATATTATTTTTGAGGGGCTATGTGGTCGTCATAAATGCAATTGTGATGGCCAATCTGGATCTCATTTTTGTGGGACTAAAGACCTTCATTAATACATTTTTGAGGGATTACTGTAAATGATTTGGTTATTGATTTATTGAATGATTTGTTGAATGTTAATAATTTTAAATGAAAACTTTGTATATATAACCTTAAGCAATATTTTTATAATATTCACATGACATCATAAGAACATTCAACACCAAAATGACACATAAAATGTTAAATCACCTCAAACTAATTTCTGTTATTGAAGCAAAATATTATCCATACATTGTGTGCTCAACGTTGATATAAATAAAGAATACATATGGTTCTAAAATTTGAGATTGATGACAATCAACATATCATGCTAGCAATCTTAAGATCTATAATGTCTCCATATTCCTTCAAATGGTGTGGTTCTCTTCATCAATGCTAGGCCTCATATGGTTGGGTACTTGAGTATTCTTCTCCTAAAAATGAAAAATCATTATATTAATAGAATTTAAAGTTTATACATAAATCATAGTACAACAAACAACTTACCATTATATTTCGGTTCTGGTTTACTCCAAGGTGCATTGTCGGTCGAAATCCATCATTAAAAGCAATTCTACCCTATCAATATAAATACAAAAAGGAATCAGAGTGAGTGTGATGTCAAGATAAATGTAAGTGAACCAACATAGCATCCACCACCAACACCTACACATCAGCACTCCCACCCACCAGCCAACACCACCACCACCAGCCAACATCCACCACCACCAACTAGCATGCCACCATCCACAAAACAACACCAATAGTAGCAAATTGTTGCTCCATACATCATCCACACACCAACACACCATACATCAACCACCATCAACCAACAACACCAACAACTACTACCAACCAACACCCAACAGCTACCACCTCACTCCTCCACCAAAAAACTATCCAACACGACAGCCACAGAACCACCAGCACTCACATCACCACCACAAACCACCACCATTCAACACCAAGAACAGTAGCAAGTTGCTGCTTCCACCACCTGCACATAACAAAATCCTCCACCAAACTATCCATCATGACAGCCACAACACCACCATCAACCACAGCACCACCACAACACCACCAACATCACCTCACTCCTCCACAGAAGCAGCTACGAGCAGTAGCAACTACGAGCAACAGCAGCTTCCAGTAGCAACAACAATCAGCAAATAGCAGCACAAATAGCAAATAGCAAATAGCAACAACCGAATATACAATGAGCAATTATCCATTGAAACAGAGATAACAATAGAAGAATTGAACTAGATAAACAAAATTTCAAGGCACCAAGAAATCAACAACCGTTCAACACCATTGATAGACATGACAGCTACAACTGTTACAGACTTCATAGGGTTCTATATATCCCATGTTAATTGGATTAGTCGCATAGCTTACTAGTAGTAGCAGTTACCAAGATACTGGATTAACATATCATGAGTCTTACAATGCTCTCTTCACATTAGAAGCCCTCATATTATTTTCAACTAAGTAGGAGCATATGAATTGATCACACTTATGCTCATTCTGTGTCACAGCAGCAACAGCAACCAACAAATAGAAGCACAAATAGCAAATAGCAAATAGCAAATAGCATAAACCGAATATACAATGAGAAATTCTCCATTGAAACAGAGATAACAATAGAAGAATTGAACTAGATAAACAAAATTTCTAGGCACCAGGAAATCAACAACCGTTCAACACCATTGATAGACATGACAACTTCGACTGTTATAGACTTCATAGGGTTCAATATATCCCATGTTAATTGGGTTAGTCGCATAGCTTACTAGTAGTAGAAGTTACCAAGATACTGGATTAACATATCATGAGTCTTATAATGCTCTCTTCACATTAGAAGCACTCATATTATTTTCAACTAAGTAGGAGCATATGAATTGATCACACTTATGCTCGTTCTGTGTTGTGTTCTTGTTATGGTTCATGGTAGTTTTCAGTAGAGAAAGCAAAGATGGGCAACTCTTAACAACATAGATAAGGGGTGAGGCAGAGAAAAGAAATATATATAACACTAAAGAAGCATGGTGGAAACCTTGAGGAAAAAGCCAGAGTGGAGGGGAACATAGAACTAAAAATATTGGAAGAAAGATTTCTTTGAAGCTATACCTCAACCTCAACCTCAACCTCTCAAATGGATCTCTTTGAAGAAAGTAACCCTAGGAAAGGCTATAGAAATTTGAGATGGCATAAAGACCCACCTAACTGTGAACATATAATATTGGTAAAAGGAAATAAAGAAGACCCATAGAAAAGCAGAGAATATACTAATAATATGATTCATAGAACTACATACATGACTACAAAAAAATCTAAAGCCTCAATCCCTATCATTTTTAAGCTGACTCACATACAGTAGATGGTTCCATTACACCCTAAGTCTTTTAATATGTTTGGCACCATCTTCCAACTGTTTCCCAGCAAAAACCAATATGTGTTAATCTTGAATGGAATTTGAATATAGAGAAATAGTACACTCATTTCAAGTAGAACCAACCATACAAAATTCGGAAGAGACATGTAACAAGATACAATTGCTATGAGCATTCTAAGCAAGAGAAGCAATATTACAACTTCTGAGTTGTTCTTCAGTAAAGCATGACTAGCATGTAGAAGGTGAGTCTGAGAAAAAGTCCAAGGAAACTAACGTTGTTGATGTTGTGCCCCCTACAGAACAATCAAATAAAGATACCCCAAAGCAAAATAGAAATCTGGCCTAACCAATCAGACTAATAGAGATAACAATAGATAAGTAGACTGAGTTGAAAGAGGATAACAATAACTACATACATAACCATGATACCCAAAGTGTCTGGAAATATAGAACCACATAGGCATTAACCATTAAGTAGATTCATGCCTTATATATTTGATTTGGCCTTATATATCATATTTGGTATAAGTACAAGATATATGGAAGAGACATGTCATGGTGTACCTTTTGTGAATATGCAGTACTGTTGATTTTCTAGTCACTGGCCTTGAATAAAACTAGAACTAGAATATAAAATTAATATTGAACACAAGAGAGGAAATATAATATTTAATACCTCATTTAAACATTGAGTTCTTGGTGTGAAAGACACCGATGAAGATGTGCTTGGTGTGCTCTGCATTTGAGGATGACTTTGTCGATTATTACCAGAAGTAGGGCACCAAATTTCAAATGTAGCCTTTAATAAAGTGTACATGTTAATATTCTTATGTGTATGAATATTGAAAATAATCTATAGCTGTTATGAGGTACATGTGGCTGAAAGATTAGTGTATGTCCATTGCTAGAACTTTCCATGGGAGCCATGAATCCAAAAGAACTATTGTCAACCCCTTGTGTGGAAAGCCTGCCTACTCCATTCTCCCTTGAAATGACTTGTATGGAAAGCATGCCTACTCCAGTCTCCCTTGAATTTCTTTGTCTAGAAAGTCTACCTAAGCCATCCCCGCTTAAATTATTTTTCCTGGTAAAACATGCCTACATCTGCACCACCACTATTATTGTCTTGTATGTGAAAAGAACCCACACCCGACCTATTTGTGCCACTTTGCATGTGTAAGACACTTGCAGTAGTCTGGTTGGGGTATTCAGCTGCACAATCAACATTAATACCACCATCCTATAACAAATAGATCAACAATGTCAAAAACAAATTATATATTACATTGACATAGACAACTGAATCTAAGTTACCTGTGATTGATTATACCAAGTCATTATTTGAGAGACGGAGTTCTTCAATCCATTTATTGTTTCTTCAAGTTCCTTAAGTTTATCCTAAAATAGAAAACAAATTACAAACATCAATCTAATAGACTAGTTGTAACTAATAGTTCAAGTTTAGTTATAATCCAACATACATCCTTTGCATTGCTTTCCTCAAGAAGCATTTCATATCTTATACGGGCAGATTTTCTCCTATGTCCTATCTCTTTGTGCCCAATTCCAACACCCCGGATCCTAGCCTTTTTGGAAGGATTTAAAACTTGCAAATAAGCTTCACGTTTTAGATTATCAACACTTCTAGATTATCAACACTTCTAGGATCTATTTCTTCTTGGTTTGCTACTTGGTTTTCCACAATATCAGAGATTTCAAGCTGTAATTAGAAAGCATCATAAAAGGAAAGCTTAAATTGAGATATTTGAGCATATGTAGCTTTGTAGACATCATAGGAAAGAAAATATCCATTTTCTAACCACTTGTGGGCTTTTGTCGTAAACGTTTTCCAAAAATTTGTTAAGAGGCACAACGGGTTGATCTTCACTAACCTACACATGATAGATAACATAATCATTGTCCATGTTATATGTTCAACTCCTACTAAGAAAGACAAGTGTCCATTATTAATACCATTTCTGCCCGATAATAACTCCATGGCTTTGATCCTATGGTATGATCCATCACTTTTTTTACTCTGTTTGCCTTGTTGATCTCAGAAATTTTCTAAACCATAAGAAACATATAATTAGAAAAAGTAGATAGGTATACATGTAAGTTATATGAAACCATTGTACCTTAGACTTCTTGGATCCCCATTCTTTAACAAGATTTTTAAACTGGTCCATATCTATGGAAGCATTTTTCTCAACTGTCTTCATCATCAATTCTGGTTCAATCTTGTACTTTTCATAGTAATCTTTCTTTACACATGCCCTCCACACTGATATCCCTTTGCTAATGTGTTCATCAATGTGATTCCAAGCATTAGGGTGACTGCCTAAATTGAAGTATTTCTAAAAACATAGAAAATATTACTTTAGATATAACAATCATACAATTTGTTGGTCTTTTTATGAAAAAGATTACCTCAATAAATGATTTTCTATCTACAAAAGCTTGTTGTGGTTGTTCGTTCCACTTCAAGTCTAGATGCCATATGTGTGGTTTCCTTGCTAGCATATGAAAATAACAATTCAATTTGGTACCATTCTCCCCAATAGCATTTCCTTCATTATCCCATTGGACCTTGTGATGTGGCTCACCTTGCTTAGGAAGTAGGCTTTGCTCACTTGCAGGCCCATGTCCATACTTCCTATTATCTTGTTCATTCTCAACATTTTCTTCAACGGTTACATCATTTTCAATATTGTTGGACAGTAGAGTAGGTTCATCCTCACAATTTTCTACAATTGTGGAGGAAGGGACAGTAGAAGGTTGATCGGGTGTGATGTTACAACTAGATCTAGTGATTCTTCTTCCTATCATCCTTTAACTGACAAGAAAAAAAATAGATTATTAGTGCAGAAATGTTAGTAACAAAAATAATAGCTGCATTTGAAAAACAAATAAATTGCAGAGAATATGAGACCCCAACATATGAATATTCAGGATTTGAAAAACAAATAAATTGTAGAGTACCTTGGTTTCATATCCCAAAAAAGAATAATGATGAGTTATAATGATGTCCTACTTTCTGGTATATGAAACAAAACTAAATAAATTGCAAAGAACATGCCATATAGTAACAGTTCGCCAAAAAAATGCAATAGAACATATTCCCCAAATAAATTATCTTGGACTTGCAAACAAAATAATTTGATGAAAATAGAAAGATTAATGAACTAAACATTAGCCCCATCATGCTTTTTTGTTAGTTCTATCAACAAAACATCCCTCAGTATCTCTCCTCATCCAAGACACATCATTAGTTACACCATCATCAATATCTTCAAATTGTAAACCAGTCAAACAATTCTCAATAAGAGGTACTTCAGAATAATCTTTAGGAGGATGCTTCAGCACTGTGCACCAATCATCAGCATTAGGATCCTTCACATTAAAGCATTGCAATGCTTGAGAAGCCAGGACAAATGGTTCCTCTCTCTTTTTTTCCTTGAAGTGTTGATTTATATGAACCCATATTCATCAATTCGCAACCCGTTAGAAGTGCTTTCATCATGCCAAGAACATATGAACAACGGAACTTTGATTTTTGGACCATAACTTAGCTCAATAACCTCCTCTAAGTAGCCATAGTACGTGACTTGAGCATTTATAGGATTTCTATCTCTACCACTTGAATAACTTGAAGTGTCAGCATAAAAGTACACTCCACTATTTTGTGTAGTACATGTACTTTCAATGTGCTTTGAACGAAAACAATATCCATTGATAGAAAAACCTTCATAAGACATTCCCTCAGCACAAGGGCCTTGGGATAACCATCACTCCTCACTAATAATGTTCAGCCTAATCTCTCACATTTGCATTACCTTCATTAAAAAAGTAAAACATTAATGTAATCTACACTAACTTGCACATTAACAGTGACAATGATATTTATGTTTGAGACTTACATGCTCTTTCAACCACTTAGAAAACTCTTTTGCATGTTTTGTTTCTAGAGTCCATGGGGCAATGTTGGGTTCCATATCTTGAAGAATAAACATGTGTTCACTACTTTGTAAGAAGTGTCTAAATTAATGTACAACAAATATAACATAGTTTAGCAAAGAATTATATGACATAAATCTTACCTTCTGTAAACATCCAATTCCTCTTTATTGAAAAGGACATAACGATGGGCTTGTTCCAATGTGTGGATGTCAAAATTCCTTGACACTCCAACTCTAATTGGAGATCCATCAACATTATGAGGAGTGCGGTTGAGTTTTGTCTCAAAATTAGGCAAGTACCTAGCATAAAATGTCAAACTTTCTTCAGCTAAATAGCCACTAACAATAGAACTAGTCGGTTTAGCTTTGTTTTTGGCATACTTCTTCAATTTCTTCAAGTATCTCTCTATTGGGTACATCCACCTAGTTCGGACAGATCTAGCCAGCCTAGCTTCATAAGCTAAATGAATGGGAAAATACATCATGATGGTGAAGAAAGGAGGGAAGATTCTCTCCAACTGTCATAGAGTGATAGCAATTTCTTGTTCCAATTCTTTGAATTCATCCACATCAATAACGTTAGAGCAAAGCTTGTTGAAAAATGAGCACAAATTAGCAATAGGCTTGTACACTTCTAAGCTTATGCAATGTCTCAAGGCAACAGGTAGAAGTTGATGCATAAGAACATGGCAATCATGACTTTTCAGCCCAATAAGTTTTCTATCAGATTTGCTAACACACCTAGATATGTTAGAAGAATAGCCATCAGGAACTTTCAGCTTTTCTAACATAGATAGGAACTTATCTTTCTACGCATTAGTCATAGTGTAAGATGTTAGAGGCAAGTAATATCGATCACCTGCATCTACCGGTCATAAATCTTTTTGAATGTGCATTTTCTTCATATCTTGATGTGCTTGTAAGTTGTCTTTACTTTTCTTATAATCGCCCAGTAATGTGTTTAAAATGTTCTCACACACATTCTTTTCTATGTGCATCACGTCCAGAGTGTGTCTAATAGATAAATACTTCCAATAAGGTAACTAAAAAAAGATGCTTATCTTATTCCAACCTGGAGGTAATGGTGGAATTTGATCTCCATGCCTCTTACACTTATTTGTTTTACCAAATGTGATATTTTCATATCCATCAAATTGCCTCAATATATCTTCTCCAGATAGTGTCTTAGGTGGAAGGTGAAAATGTTTTTCGCCATCAAAATTTTTCCTATCATGTCTATATGGATGATTCATTGGAAGAAAATGTCGATGGAAACCATAGCATTGCTTTTTCCCAAACTTCAACCATTTTGATACAGTCTCCACATTACAATAAGGACATCCCAGATCTTTCTTACCTTTAGTGCTCCAACCAGATAAGTCACCATATGCTGGAAAATCGTTAATGGTCCATAAAATCATTGCCCGCATAGTGAAATTCCTTTTCCTATATGCATCATAAATTTTGACTCCAAGCTCCCAAAGTAGTTGCAGCTCCTCAATTCATGGCTCCAAGTATACATCAAGGTCATTTCCAACCATATGTGGACCTAGAATTAATAGGTACATCATAATAAATTGTTCTTTCATAAGAAGCCAAGGCGGAAGATTGAGAGTTGTCACCAACACATGCCAGATGCTATGTGATGCACTCATATTGCCAAATGCATTAAAACCATCAGTTGCTAATGCCAGTCTAATATTGCGGGGTTCAACAGCAAAGTCTGGGTACCTGGCTTCAATAGACAACCATTCTGGTGTGTCTGAAGGATGATGAACATGACCATCCTTTCCTTTTCCTTCTAATGGCCAAATCATATCTTTAGCAACAGATGAAGACATATACAACCTCTCTAATTGAGGTATCAAAGGGAAGTGATACATGAACTTCGCAGCTACTTTTTTTCCCTTTTGTTTGTATTGCTTTTCATTCCATCGTGAAGTACCACAAGTATCACAATTTTCTTTTGAAGTTGCTTCTTTGCGATAAAGCATGCAATTATTTGTACATACATCTATAGTAGTATGATCAAGTCATAAATCCTTCACGATCATATTTGCTTCATATAACGTCTCCGGGAATAGACAATTTTCTTCTGAAAATCCTGAAATAATCAGTTGTAAGAACTTCGTGAAAGAATCATTGGACCATCCAGATTCCTCCTTCAGATATAGTAAGGCAACCAAATAGGATAGCTTAGAATGACTTGTGAAGGCTCTATAGAGTGGTTGATCAGCCTCTTTTAGTATCTTGTAAAATCTTTGTGCGTCTAAATTTGCAGGTTCCTGTGTAGCTTCAGTAGAATGGTTGTTTGTTGTGTCACCCATACATCTATAGTAGTATGATCCCCCAGTAGCTAGGCACGTTTGGTGCCAAAACAAGATTGCTCCTACCAATCACCTCCCCATGAAACGTCCAAATATCATAGCTATGCACAAATCCTTTTTGTAATACATGTGAGAATACCCCCTCCTCTGTTTTAAGGTATCTGTTTAAACATACCTTGTAGGGACATATTAACTTCCCCTGTCTAGATGGTCTTTGATGGAGAAGAGCAAACTCAATGAACTTTCATAACCCTGCCTTGAATACATCACTTCGCACTCTATTCCCAATATACATCCAACTCCAATCTATTAGAAAATCTATCTATATGAGGGAAAATATAAAATAAGTTAAGCACACATTATAAGAAATAAACACACACACATTATATATATATATATATGCAATTCAAATACTTGTAAAAATTGAAGCAATGGTAGACATGATTGTGGAACTGATAGTGAAGCCACATTACAGAGCCAATAATAATAGAAAAAACTATTGGTTTTTGGTCGGGTGAAGGAATAAGAGACTTGGTTCTACAATGATGACCAAGAGGAAAGTATTTGACATGCAAGTTTGGAGAGTACCCATCAATACCATTACAACTTGGCTATTCCTTCTTTATTGTGTTCAATAAATTTTTATTTTCTATTGGGAAGGTACTACTGTGGGATGGGATGGGATGAGCTATACAACTTTTCTCAACTTATGTATATTTGTTTGTCCAGTTGAGAAGTTGTTGATCATAATGCTAGATACAACTGATTATTAGTATTATATCTCTATAAATCCTCGTACTAGATTCACAATTAGTATATTAGTATAGTGATAGATTTTTGTATTTGTATATCCACTTATTAGATTTACATTATGTGGGTGCATGTTTTTTGAGCCATACAAACTCCTGATGAAGATGGGTCCATCCAAATTTTAACGATTGGATTTACTCTTAACAAGATGAATAAATAGAAAATAAATAAATTGTGGGGATCAATTCACTACGCGCACTCACAACCATGTATATAGATATATGTATGTGCATATCTATATATTTGTATGTTTGTTTGTTAAGAACTATGGATATTTGACTATTTTTGTCATTATATGCTACACGTATGTACACATTCCCTTGTGTATGTGTATATATATGCAAATGTGTATAATTATAACTATATTTATTTGTATAGATATGTATCTATATATACATATGTATTTGTAATGGTATATCTATCTAAACATATATATAATTCTGTTTCAGAGATATGTAAATCTATATAGTTATATATGTAGATCTGTATAGTTATATATGTAAATCTGTATAGTATAAAACAGATATATGTCTATATAGTAATAGTATATTTATATATATCTATTATATATATTTCAATCTATATAGTATAAAATAGAAATCTGTTTGTATAGTATATACATGTATGCATATGTAAATCTGTATCATAGGAAGCAAATTGCTTAGAATGCTTCCAATGGTTCCAATGCATATGTAAATTTGTATCATAGGAAGAAAATCTATATGTACATGTATGCATATGTAAATCTATATAGTATAAAATAGAAATTTGTCTATATAGTAATAGTATATATATATATATATATATATATATATATATATATATATATATCTGTTATATATATGTCAATCTTTATAGTATAACATAGAAATTTGTCTATATAGTATATACACGTATGCTTCCAATGCTTCATGGGTATGGAAGCAAATTGTTTACAACAGGGATATCATTCTCAGAATATCAATTTCACTATTGGTAACGGGAACAAGATCCTTCTTTGGAGGGATCCGTGGATTAAAAGGAATACTTTCCTATATGATATTATTGGTCATGACGCAATCCTAAAACTTGGTAAAGGAAAATTGGTTAATTTGAGTTGTCTGTTTGATGAAGGAAAATGGATTAATTCTAAATCCATAAGAATCAACTCTATTATTGATTCGGTGAAAGAGCTTTTCTCTCCTAATTTTTTTAGGGAGGATACAATCTCTTTGAATGGATTGATCCTTGTGTGTTTCAAAGATTTATGGCATTGTGTTCACTGTAAAAGTGATGTTAAACCATGGGCTAAGTGGCTATGTTCGGCTAAAACATCTAAAAGAAGTTTTGTTGGTTCTTGAAGAATGTTTCCTCAGAAGCTTCCCACTCAAGACTACATGAAGGGGTTAGGGATCCAATTTACTTCGAGATGTGAACTATGCATAACTAGGGAAGAGTCCCTCAATCATCTCTTGTTTGAATGTTGTTGTGTGAAGAAGGTCTGGTTGATGGCCAATAGAGATGGATACATCAATAGGTCCCTTGATAATTTTTCAGATTGCATTAAGCATTTTCATGGAAAAGCTAAGAGCATGATTATCCTTATCTTCTACAACATATGGCTAAGTAGAAATAGTCTCATTTTTTAAGGGAGAAGCATCAATTATACAAAGATATGGTTACATACAAAGTCTGATGTAGATAGCCTTGTATAGACACTTGTTTAGTCTATCTTTGCATATTGTTCCTGCATTTTCCTTCCTATTTTGTACAGTCACTTTGGTTTTTTTAATGAAAAAGAGGGAGCAACACACTTTTAATGACCAAAAAAAAAGATTGCTCTTAGCTTATAGAGATGTGAATATACTAATTCATCACAATTACTTGCCCAGAGAAAGAATTTGAGCATATCTAAGATTTGCATCTTTAGACTGCACTTTCAGTTACTTGCTTCGACATTAACAAATTATGGAAACACTTTTGCGGAGGAACCAAGTTACAAGAGTGGTCAGTCATGCCTATTCATGATTTTGATCCAAATTAACAACTTTCATTAGCAGTTCATTAGAATTACAACCAAATATTTTCAATTACTCATCATTTTTAACTCAATTTTATTCCTTAATTCACATAATGTAATCCTTTCATCAAAATAACAAAATCCATAAGGATAACATGAATTGTTCATAAATTTTGAATTTGTTCTAACCTATATAAGAACCAATGTTCAATCCTGAATGAGATACTGTAGTTTCTACTATAGATTTTCACGAAGTATCACATTACATGCATCCCTTTTGGCCATAGGTTGTGAGAGGCTGGAGTCATGAGAGCTTGCAACATGTACCATGACTCCATATTACAATTTTCATAGAACAAGCAATAACTAATATTTACATCTATGTGAGGTATTTGTATTAGTCTTTAATATGTCTTAATTTGACCATTTACTTCTATTTTAGGGCCACACTATATAACAAGGATTAGACCATTTACCTCATCCTATACAAATAAATGGTATTGTTGTTAATAATAGGAAAGAAATTATTATATCTTGTAAGGTATTGCATTGTATCAGAGCAAAAACCTAAAGATCCATCTCTCCCTTCTTCCCTCCCCATCCCTCCCTATCCCTGCTACTGCCACTGGCCTCTACATAAGAATATATTCATCTCTAAATTATACCAACTTGCATAATCACACCAGACACAACTTTGTATGGTCGGGGGATTCAACCTCACTAGAAACACTCTTGATCAAGTCACACCTCATGCTATTCATGCATACTCTCACCACCATGAAGATAGATGGTTTGGTTCATTCATACAAGAGGACCTAGAAGTAGACCAGTACTCCCCAATGAATACTAACTTCACATGGATGAGGTCACATCTGAGCTATACTAGATATATTCCTTTGTTCACAATAGTAGGATGCCAAGTTCCCACTCTCACAAGTTATGACACATCAAAGACCTATGTCTAACCACTTCCCTATATCCCTTAGTAATGAGATTACCTCTTGGGGTCCCAAACCTTTTCATTACAAACTCTTGTAGACCAAGCATCCTTCTTACACTGACTTCATTAAACATCTATAGAACAACCACCCTGATTTAGATGCTCTACAGTTACTACTACACTATAACCTGAAAAACATTAGACATCATTTGACCCAGTGAAACAAAATATATTTTGAGATTATATAAAATAATGATAGAGATATAAGAAAGATTTCTCTTAGCATAGAGATGCAAATATACTAATTCATCACAATTACTTGCCCAGAGAGCACAATGAGACATACTCCTTAATGATATGATGTGTAAGAAACGTGTCAAGATCAGATGGACTAAACATAGGGATAAAAATACTTACTTATTCTATCTATGAAAGGCATTTAAATATTTAAATCTTGTTTCAGTTACTTCAAGAGTTTGCATGATCTCTATTTTTGTTTTGTTTCTAGAGTACCTTCATATCCCACATCTGTGTGATATTCTTACCGAAAATAATTACAACAAAATCTCTATTTAATGGGTGTATGACATGATTGATTTCTAATTGTACTTGCATCAGATGAACATGCATTCTTATCTTTGTGTATTTTGTATATGTTGTGATATTTTTATAAAAATAGATCATATAGTACTTGGACATTGATTTATAGGATATTTTACTTAGATTTTTCTATGATTCAGAAACAAATTGGGGAACATACGAATTTGCATGTAAAGAAGAAATATTCTTCAAATCGAATCACAAGATATGTGATGAGAGTTAGAAAATACAATGTGAAGACAACATGAACTGGTATGATCATCATATGATGTTAACTCATCTCTATAAAAGGAAAAAAGTATAAACCCTATCAAGATAAGGTGTGTATATGACCTTATTTATAAACCAAAAATTCATATATAAAACTTAACAATCATAACATGTTGCCTACATTCAACTAAGAGATGTAAGAGCCATAAAATCAGCTAAATATTTTTTTGTATAAAAATGCCAACATGAGAAAATTGCATACAATAGCAAGTTTAGAAATCCATCTCACATTTTCAGACAATGTTTTCATCACCCACCTAAGTTATATTAATAGTTTTGTACATGTGTAAAAATGAATCATGTAAATGATACAATTCATTTTGATCCGTGCAAACATATCTACTTCATATAAAATTATCCAACAACTTAGAACAATAACTAGGACAATATGGGATTTCATCAAATAGCTTCAAGGCAATACATCTAATATGATATAGATGTCTTTGACATTACATCAAATGGGTTCAAGGCATTAATAATTTAAGGAAATAGAAGGACTATGTCATCCTCGAATAGACCTAGAATGTGGAGATGCAATTGATGGAGAAGTGGAACTGAAAGAAGAAAAATTAAATCAGTGAAGTCTTGATCAACATCATCCTTTTCCACACGCCACATTCGGTGTGCAATGGGTAATGATAAATTAGAGAAACAAAGGCCAACAAAGCTGAAATGGTTGTGGAATTATGAGAAAGAGGGCGGCCGGCCACCGGAGGATACATGCACAGTTCAAGAGCTCCTAGTTCCAAATGGAGAGAGTCATGAGAATGAAGAAGTGGGGAAGGACGAAGAAGAACTGACGCCCTTCGCTCGACGATCTATAGGATATGAATACCCAGCTATTCTATGATTGCCCCATGAGTCACAAACAAATGAATAGGATGAGATAGTTGCGAGGAACATAAATGATAGCACAAGAAGGGCAGTTGTCCACATGTCGACACAGAGGAATTGCACTGTGTCTATATGCATCACAGGGATGAGTCCCTAGTCTTCAAAACTCAGCAAACACTCCTGCAAGCACCCCGACTTTCCGTCCAGGGCCATGACTCCTACTTCGAATGGAAATGGGATGAACAGGTATAGGCACGATCATCTGAAGACCAGGATAGGTACATCCATGGTGAAAACACGAGACCTTTGTCGACCCAACATCTTGAGTAAAATCAGTGAAAAACTAAATCATATAAATAAGGTTTAAACACCCGAGATTGTGTCAGTACCTTCAATTTGTCGGAGATCAACCACAACGGCGCTCCTACTCGAGGCTCGCTTGAGAAGATATTGGTTGTAGAGCTAAAATTCAGTAGCATTTGGGAGGAATTGACTTGAGGGTGTCGGGCTTGTGAGGGCTTCGGAGTGCCGGCCAAGGTCTTGCGTGCGGAGCAACAGAGGGCGGAGAGGGGAGGACCGGTGCGGAGAGGGGAGGACTGGCCAGATGTGCATGGTGTGAGAGGGGGACGCTTACGGCACGAGAGGGGGAAGCACAGAGCGATGAAACTGTTCTCGCATAGAGGAACGAGGGGGGAGGGTTTTTTAATTTACAAATGTTGTGTTTTAGAATGGAGGGAGGGGTTATGAGATGGAGGGAAACATTTGACATGGCATTTTTCATGAGGTGATTAGTGAGTAATGCATTTGTGAGGGATTACTGTTCACATAACAGGTCTAAGGATGTTAAAAACATGGTTGAGGGATTTGATCTCATATTTGAAGGATGAGCCCTCACAAATAGACATCATTATTCATGATTTTTGGTTCCTCACAAATGTTCTTCAACAAAGGCCAAATTTTTTGTAGTGAATTAGTTAGGTGATTTATGATTAAACTCTAGGATCTCCTCCCATTTATTCTCCACATTTTCCAATGGGTGCAATAAACTAATAAATCTATTCTTTCCAACCCTTAACCTCTCTCTAGAAATGATTAAGAGTCCAATAATCTATCTATGTTGATCAGGCATAAACAGAAAAAGACAACTTCATAGATTTATATCTAGAAAATAGGGACAATATGATATTAATGTATGGAAATCAGTTACAATGTCTATCTGGGCTACTCCCGGGTCCTAAGAAATCAAGGGGTTAGCCCCGCATGGTTTTCATTGATTAATATATGGTAGAGAAAGAGAAAAACTTGGGAAATATTAGAAAAATTAAGTGACCCCTGGTGAATATAAGATCTGGATGATCCCCTACATCGTGCGCGCAATCTATTATCTTTTGGCTCGAATTTGCCTTCTGAAGGTGCTCAGATCGTCCTGGGCGAATCCTTCAGTTCCTTTCTTTTCTCTTCTCTCTCTCTCTTGTCGTACAATGCAAAACTGTTGCTTCTCCTTATCTAGACAAACTCCTCTTAGGTCATAAGAGTCACTTACGGTACAAAATAATGCCAGCCGTTGGATTATATTGCTATCTTCATATTTCCCAAATCGGGCAGACTCAGTCGTACCGACTTGGTATTCAGTAGTACCGAGTTCCTAGGGTATATGTGATTCATGACAATGTCGGTACTATCAACTTGTCTCGATAGCACTGAGTTTTTAGGTCGCCCGAGCACTACTTTACTGATGCCATCTCGGTGGTACGAGTTTTTGAACTCGGTAGTACCGACTTTTTGTGATTCATACTTGTGCTTTACTGATGAGGTTTTGGTACTACTGACTTTGAGTGTCAGTAGTACTGAGTCTGTGCGAGTCTTTTCTAGTCCAATACTGATGTGAAGTCAATACCACTGACTTTTGGTGTCTAGTATCGACTATGTGAAGTTAAATTATACCTAAAAATGCACAAGAATGTAGATAAATGCTCAGAATAAATATTAAACCATATTAAATAGTAAAAACCATATAATTTGATGCATTTAGATAGAACAGGTGATTGATAGCATTTCATGCATAATAAAATCAAATAAAGGAAAATCAACACATAAAATCACGGAAAATATGCCTGTGAAAATTACTAAAAACCCGTGCATCAAACTCCCCTAAGATTAAATGTTGGTCATCCTCAAGCAACACTACTCTTGGATTTTTTTGATGTAAGTCAGTAAAAGTATATAGCATATGAACTCTTTTCTTCATCATGCCCACCGAACAATCCCTGAACTGGCCTCCAATGACCACTGAACCAATAACTACTCTACAACAACCAAAAATTTCTATAGAAGATGTCCACCTTTTGATCAATGAAAACTATCAAGAAAGTAGTTAATATCATAATTCAGGCATTAACTTGGTGCACTATGTGATTCCCTAATCTAAATTTCTCTCTCCTAACTACCAACTACTTGGAAGCAGATCTCCTTATAATAATGGATGAGGAGATAAATCATTTGAGTGGCCTACCAATGGGAGCAATTAATTTTATGAGATGGGTGGCAATTGAAGAATCACAAGTACATCCAACTTATTTATGCAAAAAGAATGATGACCTTCATGAGTGAAAAGAATGTTATGTATGAATCCTAATGCCTGTTGTCTTTTTATCTTTCTTTTTGACACATGATGCATGTATAAAGCTATCTCATAATAGAAAATGAGACTATCAAAAATAAACAAATGCATCATGTGAATTAATTGATCCCTTCAAAAAGACCCAGGGACATACTCTCTCCTTAAGAAATTTTGAGATTATTTTTTTTTTCTATCCCATAATTTTTTCTCATCTTTGGTATGATTTGGTTAGGCTGGGGCTTTCATTTCATACTTTTTTCTTTCTTTCTTTTTTTGATGTGGAGGTATGCCCCCGCTTCAATCTTCACAAATAGAGACTACAATCCACATGACAAAAAGGAATGAATGCGATGAAATGTATGTAATCTACAAGCAATTTCTATGCAACTAAGATGGTGTGCACTAAGGTTGTTCGTTCATACAAATGCAATTTTGTTTTTTTAATGCAAGTAAAGATAAGCTAATCTACCATGTCACCTATCATGCCATGCAATGCAATCAAAAGATATAAATTGGAGCACTCATTCATCTTGAGGTGGTGATTCACAAATTAGATGGAAACGATGCATGAAATCACATAACTAAGAGACAATGCCTTTCATGGGATTATGATACGTCCCTCTTTAATGACATGTGCATAGGGTAATCTTAAGGTTTCTTTCTTAGATTTTCATTTAAGAACTCATTAAAGGTTTGATCAGCTTAGGCTCAAGAACATCTTCATTCACTTTCCAAATTTGATTTGGATATTCATTCATATCCTATATCCTAGAGCTGACTTAACCAAACGCTTACTCAAGTGGTGTGATAAATGTATATTTATCCCTTTATTTACATCTTTTAGATATCTTTCTAGGATTGTTTTGTTATTTATCTTCTTCATTTTGTTATTAATTGCATTAGTTTGGAATTTTCTATTTATTAAGAGTTTTAAATATATTTGTTTTTTTTTTTGTAGAAAAATAGCTCATGAGTAAATTCCCCTAGAAGATATTTTGCACAAATTCCCGCAATGTCTGACTTCAGTATATACCTTTCACCAAACTTGGTATAACTCCCACATCCCAAGACGGATTTTAATGTGCAAGTATGCATTGGAAAGAGAGTTCAATTATCTAAAGGAAAAATATATTTTCGGACCACTTCCGAATTTATAACTGGCCCAAAAATATGCTCTAAATCTATCTTGTGTGAAATTATTATAAAAAGAATGCAAAGCAATAAAATTTATCCTCGATTGACTAGATCCAGAAAGTTAGCAGTCACTGTCGGCCATTTCTTTTTCCCCAAACCTAATGTATACCCCCCTCCTTCTCCTATAAAAGGAGGGGCACTTCCTCCTATTGGGGCATCTTGGTTTTTCACTTTTGTACTAGCATTCTCGGAGCATCTTATTCTTATATTCCCGTAGTTCAGCAATAAAACAATTTTATTTCTTGAAACATTGTTCATTCTTAGATTGTTCCTCGACTCTTTTATTCCGCTTTAAATCTAGAACTCCTTTTCCTCTTCCTTTAGTTCTGGAGCAAGGAATTAAGAACCTGGCCATTTTATTGTCTCTAGCATAAGGATTAATTTCCTATTTTGGGCTAGACTATTGCCAAGGTACTTTCTTCCTCCATCTCCCCCTTCTCCTCAACTATGAGTGAGTAGTTCTATATCGAGACAAGGGGAATAGCCCCTTAGCCATGGTTTGATTGAATTAGTTTTAATTGATTCCCTTAGACGGTGATTGGTTTATTAAATCGATAATATAGTGAAGTAATTACTCGCTTAGATTCATATGTTAACCCGGATGGAAATGACCATGGAAATCTGGGTTTAGAACGATTAAACTAATTTGCATAGAGATTTTGATGTGTCCGCAGAATTATCTCTTTTTGGATGATGAACCAGTAAACATGAGCACCAGGACCAATGGGCTCATGTGGAGTTCATCTTTTGTGTTTCTATTGTGATTCACATGCCATCGCTTATTGTCGATTAATAGTTAATTCACATTCTTATCACGGCTAAGGTGGTGAAAACCCCTAAAGCCTCAATTCTCTTCCTTTGATTTCAATCACTGACTGTCATGTTTTTCTTAGTTTTTAGTCTTTTCGATTCACAATAGTTTCTTGTGCTAACAACAATCTTTGTTTACCTTTTTGTAGGGCAAATAAAATTCTTGTTTAGTGCTTCTTTAATTTCTGCAATTTTCTTTCTTAGTGTCATCAATCATCACCCAAACCAACTTTTACATTCTCATTCA
Organism: Alisma plantago-aquatica; assembly: GCA_963693085.1. Classification (NCBI taxonomy): domain Eukaryota; kingdom Viridiplantae; phylum Streptophyta; class Magnoliopsida; order Alismatales; family Alismataceae; genus Alisma; species Alisma plantago-aquatica. The sequence goes on from OY856410.1 coordinate 648,260,171, forward strand.
AAATCTGAAAATACCAAAAATAAATAAATTAGTTTTTCAAACAATTGGCTTAAGAAAAAATAATCTTAAAAAGTTGTCCTTTGGGATTTGACCCTTTCTATACTAACCTTAACCGGAAAGTGAAAAGGTTTAAACTCTAGGACTAACAATCTTAGTTATTGGTCTGTTAAGTGACGCATATCAATTTGGCGATGTTGTCGGAGACAACGGATTGTTTTCTCAAACCCCCAAAATTCTTTGGAAAAACTTTTTTTATGCCTTCCGAGAAACATTCCGGAAGTTCTACTCCTCCTTCTGCCGAGTTTCCATTCCGGCAGTCTATTTTTTTCTGCAAATACGCTAGTTTGTAAAAAAAATTTAGTTTTGTAATTTTTAACCTTGTTTCATAATCCCTTAGCTTTTCCTTTTAATTTATGGTCTTGTACAAATCTTTAATTCTTTTTTGAATTGTAAAAAAAAACTTTTCAAATGGAGTGGACATCCCAATATCCCCCACAATGTTATTATTGTGGTCTTTACAACCATGCATCTCTTGTTTGCCTGACTCTACCCCATGCTTATGATAGCACCCCTTTTAATTGTGAGCCCTTTCATCCTAGTGGGTACAATGTGAATCCACATTTTTCTGAGAACAATTAAGGGGAATCTTGCATTCCATATTCTAATGGGGGATATGATCAACAAAATTTTGTGGGGTGTAACCAACAAAACCTTGGGGGTTATGAACATGTTTATGAAACCCAATATAATTCTCAACAAGAAGAGAGACTTAGGGCCCTAGAGAAGATAGCAGTAGAAGGAGAAACAAAACTAAAAACCAACCAAGCCTTCTTAACCACCCTACTAGAAGCCCAAAACCAAAATATTGATTGTTCAAATATGTTTCCTCATGAATTAGTGACACCTTATAATATTGAATCTCCCTACCAAGATGGATGCAATGGAAATTACAATCCACCATCTTCTGGATATTATTATGAGGAACAATGTCACCCAAAACAATATGAGGGGTACTATGGCCAAGGAAACTATGGGGAGTGTGGCGAGGATGGCCAAAATTTTGGGGTATATAAATCCTATGGTGAAACGCAATTTAATCTTGAACTGGAAGAGAGAGGTAAGGCCCTAGAAAAGATGGCAGAAGAAGGACAAGCAAAACTTGAATCTAGTCAAGCCATGTTAGCTACCTTACTAAAGGATCAATCAAAAACTCTCCCTATACATATTGAGCAACCCAAGATGGTTTTTCCTAGCGATGACGACAATGATGATCATGTTTTTGTGTCATATATGTCATATCTTGAAGAAATAGCACAAAAAATTGAGCCATATTTTTCATGTGGTGAGGACGTTGGTATCCCTATCTTTACTATATAGACTTTACTACTTGAATACGAAAAGTTGAAGCAGGAGAGTCAATTTAAAAATCCAACTACGCCCTCCACCACTTAAACCAATCCAATTGACATCAAATACTGATACCCTTATTTGGATTCTATTTTGGATAATAATCATCCAACCCCCTTTGACAAAATGATTCCACACATTCTGTCGCAACCAATTCCCATTCCATGCACAACTGATTTAGAAGAAGAGACAACCCTTGGGAGAAGTCTACATACCCCCTTCCATTGACTGCAAGGAATATGTCCCCATTTTTATCCCTCATGAACCCTTGGGAACTCCTTGCATAGAGGAACTAGAGTTACATGCAATATCAACCATGAATCCCATCTATCCCAAGGTTGATTGGATGAATTTTGAGCAGAGCAAAAATACTTATCATGTTGATTTAAATTTAGTTGTCCCTTTCATATCACCACCAATTCTCCTATATGCAGGAAAATATGAACAAGGGAAACTAGAGCCAGATCCTCCGCCTAACTTTGCACATCTGCCACTGCATGTGTTACCAATCGGGTACCCACCAACCTCCCCCAATCCACATTCATCTTCAATACTTCCTTCACTATTGATGGAAGATATGTGGATCCTATTGGAGGGAATGCGAGGTGAAAGAAAATATGATCACCCCATTGAGATTCTACAATTACCCTATCATAGGGTACACTATGAAGCTCCTCAGATAAAGGTCCCAGCCCTCATACACATCCCCTTCTACCAGGGCCACCTGGAAATCCTCGCTCTTCTCTTCCCTCCATCTTAGGTTTCAATTTTTCTCGGGACGAGCAAAAATCATAGTTTGGGGTGGAGGTGGGTGGTATGTTTCTATTCCACCCCCTTATCTTTTTATTCTTGCATTATTTCTACCTTTTTTTTGTTTTGCATATAGTTGCTTTATTCATGGCCATTATCTAGTCGGCCATGTTTTTATTTCTTTTGTTGCAAAATGGCCTTTATCTAGTCGACCAATATGAATAGATGTTTATCATGGTACCCCTTTGAATTTAGTAAATCTTATGCAAAAATTATTACAAATTACCATGTTTGAAACCACCATGTCACCTAGGACCCCTAATAACATCACTCCTCAGAATAGTTGGCAAGTCATAAGGAATCAATTAGAACCAAGCATAATTTTCCCTATACTTAAGAAATGAATTATCTTGTTGTAAAATGTGTATGATGTGATTTATAGGAATACTCTAACTAGAGCAATGACACTCTCTGACAAAAATATATATAAAAAATAAATTTGAAAGTTATAAGCACAAGAACATCTCTTCCTTCCCTCTATTTTTCTTTTAAAAAAGAGAAGCAAAGAATCACCACTAGACAAAAATCAAGTTCGGGGTGGCATGCTTCCCAAATTAAAAACTCCATACCCCACAAAGCGGTGTACCATCAAAAGATGTCAAGAGTGCACATAAAAAACATTGTGACTAATGTAGCCACAACTCCATAAATTCATATCCTGAATCGAATAGAGGAGGGATCAATATATTTTCGTCACTTCTTTCTTTGTTTTCACACCCCCAAATTTGTCCTATTCTTGTGCAATAACTAAAAAAAAGTAATAAAAATTGAGAGTGTCAAATCAAAAGTAAGACGATGCCTATTTTTCTACAAATTTTTATTTTAGAAGCTAGATTTGACAATTGTTTTGACAGGGAATATAGAATTTTATGCTATGTGGTTCTAGGAGATTGGGAAACTTGGCCAAAATTTAGAGGTGAGGAATGTAGTGATGTTATAAGGTGAGGATGGCATATTGGGAGTATAAATTGGACTTTATTTGTGATTTTATTTGCTTGAAGATAAGCAAAGATTCAAGTTTGGGGTATTTTGATAAATGTATATTTATCCCTTTATTTACATCTTTTAGATATCTTTCTAGGATTGTTTTGTTATTTATCTTCTTCATTTTGTTATTAATTGCATTAGTTTGTAATTTTCTATTTATTTAGAGTTTGAAATATATTTGTTTGTTTTTTTATAGGAAAATAGAATTCCCCTAGAAGATATTTTGCACAAATTCCTGCAGTGTCTAACTTCAGTATATACCTTTCACCAAAATTGGTATAACTCCCACATCCCAAGGTCAATTTCAATGTGCAAGTATGTGTTGGAAAGAGAATTCAATTATCTACAGGAAAAATATAATTTTGGACAGCTTCAGAATTTATGACTGGCCCAAAAATATGCTCGAAATCGCTGTTGTGGGAAATTACTGCAAAAAGAATGTAAAGCAATCAATTATTTCCTCTATTGACTAGATCCAGAAAGTTAATAGCAGCCGCCGGCCATTTCTTTCGCCCTAAACGTAATGTATACCCCCCGCCTTCTCTTATGAAAGGAGGGTCACTTCCTCATGTTGGGGCATCTTGGTTTTTCACTTTTGTACTATCATTCTCGGAGCATCTTATTCTTGTATTCTAGTAGTTCAGCAATAAAGCAATTTTATTTCTTGATGCATTGTTCATTCTTAGATTGCTCCTCGACTCTTTTATTCTGCTTTAGATCTAGAGATCCTTTTCTCCTTCCTTTAGTTCTGGAGGAAGGAATTAATAACCTGGCCATTTCATTGTCTCTAGTATAAGGATTAATTTCCTATTTTGGGCTAGACTATGGCCAAGGTACTTTCTTCCTTTGTCTCCCCCTTCTCCTCAACTATGAGCGAGTAGTTCTATATTGAGACAAGGGGAATAGCCCCTTAGCCATGGTTTGATCGAATTCGTTTTAATCAATTCCCTTAGACGGTGATTGGTTTATTAAATCGATAATCTAGCAAAGTAATTACTCGCTTAGATTCATATGTTAACCCGGATGGTAATGACCATGGAAATCTGGGTTTAGAATGATTAAACCAATTTGCATAGAGATTTTGATGTGACCGCAGATTTATCTCTTTTCAGATGATGAACCATGAAACATGAGTACCAGGACCAATGGGCTCATGTGGAGTTCATCTTTTGTGTTTGTTTTGTGACTCACATGTCGTCGCCTATTGCCGATTAATAGTTAATTCACATTCTTATCATGGCTAAGGTGGTGAAAACCCCTAAAGCCTTGATTCTCTTCCTTTGATTTCAATCACCAACTATCTCATTTGTCTTATGTTTTAGTATTTTCAATTCATAATAGTTTCTCGTGCTAACAACAATCTTTGTTTACCTTTTTGTAGGGCAAATAAAATTCTTGTTTAGTGCTTCTTTAATTTCTGTAATTTTCTTTCTTAGTGGAATCAATCATCACCCAAACCGACTTTTACATTCTCATTCAAAATCTAAAAATACCAAAAACAAATAAATTAGTTTTTCAAACAATTGGCTTAAGAAGAAACAATCTTAAAAAGTTGTCCTTTAGGATTCGACCCATTCTATACTAACCTCAACCGGAAAGTTAAAAGATTTAAACTCTAGGATTAACAATCTTAGTGATTGGTATGTTAAGAGACGCATATCATGGTGTTGTATAAAGATGTCACAAGCTAAGCTATAAAGACACAACCATTTCTTTTCACAAACACCTATGAATCAACATATGCAACCATGCATTATTGCTCCACAATTACAATATATAGGTGTGGATCCTAATAATGCATAACCCAAACTAAAAATAAGAAAACTAAGACAAAAATGCAATAAAACTAAGATAGAATGTTGTTGCAGCACCCACCTAAGCTTGAATATGACTATGTCCACTTAGTCAATACTCATACTCAAGAGGTGGAACAACAATACCATTACTCAAAATGGAGGAGGTGGCTGAGGCATGTTGGGGCCATGAGGGGGAAACATCCCCTGAAAAGATAGATCTGGCAGTGGAATCTATGGTGGCTGCAGGTACCCTCCAAAGTACCCCTAGTTCCAATAGTGATCAAAGTAGGGATCCAGGTACTATCCATCTATTGCAGGCACATGTGAACATTCTCTTGGTTGGCCAAGAGAATGTGTTCATTCTCATATATCGCATGTTGGTTTTGATACAACCTGCTTTGTATTTCTAGCACACCTACCAACATCGTCTGATGTTATTTCTATCTAGCCTGGATCTCCTTTAGCACCCCATACATACATGCCTTGTTGTACGAGTCTTGCTCCTCCTGAGAACGGGGTGGGGTCAAAGAAGTCGAGGCAGTGTAGGTGCGGGCCCGTTTGCATGGGACCGCTCTCCGAGTGATGGAGAGAGTAACCTCATCAACATCATTAGAGTCGGAGTCGTCATCATCTTGTTGCTCATCATTATCCAGAGTTGCTGCCCTAGGTGCATCTTCTTCCTCCCCCTCATCTAATGGCCACCAAAGACACACAATTCCTCATAGGTTAAAGATGGAGTTGGGGAGTCTCTGCTCCTAGAACTTTCCTCGACGTGTGCAAGTCGCATACGACACATTGTGGTGGAAGTCAAGGGTGGTCGCCTATAAAAAGTGCAGGAGGTTTGGTTTCTTTGTATTTTCCATTGGCACGAGTGTAGAGAAGTGAAGGAGGAAATGTAGTGCAATGGGGGATATCAGACCCCCAAATATAATCAGCATCTTCCTTGTCACGCTGCACCAAACTGAGATCATGTGGAGAAGAAGGAAGGCTCCAAAGTTGACGGTCTCTCCCTCCAATAGCCAGTAGAGGGAGTAGAGGTGTGCTTGTTGAACCTTTTCTTGAACTTTATCAGAACAAGGAAAGATGGTGTTGGTCCAGAGGTAGTGAAGGATTTGAGAAAAGGGGTGCTCGATGTCAGTAACAGAGTTTACATGCCAGCTAATTTGAAAACCCTCTATCACCTCAGTCAGCTACTCCCAAGCCAAGTCAAAGTTGAAATCAAAAGGGGCTGAGTGTTCTGGGACATAAGCCCAGTTGAAGATGTTCTTGAAGGCCCATAGAGTGATGGAGTAGTTGTTGTTGAAGAGGTGGAAGCTGACTCTGCCTTCCAGCCATTCACCTCCTAACTATTCCTCGGGAGTGGAAAGAACGTCTAGCGATTCCAAGAACTAAAGGATGAGCTCTGACTAAGCCTACCAATTACTGAAGAAAGGATTGTCTCCCTCCATGAGCTACTTCTGACACACCCATCACATGTTCTTGGTGAAGCCCACTCGCTCAATCAATGTGTGATCTCCATATCATGTTGGCACCATCAGCCTCATATGCAGCTCTTCATAGACTTTCTTGACCTTCGAGGATGGATGTTAGATGCATGTTGGTTGAGGGACCAACTCACCTTGCTCTGCCAATGTAGAAGGGCCTCTCCTTGGTTCCATGATGCTAATGCAAGAAGGAGGAGGAGGAAAGAGAGGCTCGGTGAAGATCATCAGTGCCGGGTGTAGCTCTGCTCTAAGTTACAAGAGGAGTGGAGGAAATGGTGTGAAGAAAATGGATTCACCATGAGGCAGGTCAAGTCGGTACTACCGAATTTTGTGTCGGTAGCACCAAGTTGTAAGCACAAATCCATGGCTTGGATGTATCGATGGGTGATGTTTGATGATGTCCTGAGCATGGATCACTCTGAGTCGGTAGTACTGAGTTTAAGTTGATAGTACCGACTTGTGTTGTAGACTAGTGCTACCGATCGTGCGGTGAAGACTGCATCTATCATTGAATCGAGCTTCCACAAATTTCTGATTTCATGTGTCGATACTACCAACTTAAGTGTCGGTAGTACCGAGTTGGCAATTTTGGCTCGATAATTTTGAATTTTCATCTTGTTGTTCCCATTATGGGAGCACCAAAAAGTCATTAGTACCAACTCAAATGTCGATACTACCGAGTGCTTATCAGTTAAGAGCTCAAAAATCTTCAGAGACTCAGTAGTACTGACTGGAACAGTTGATAGTACCGAGTCTGTCATTCTTATGCAGGTGACTTGTTGATGTAATCTCAATACTACCGACTTGGTGTCTCGGTAGTACTAACCTGGGAAAAATTTTCACACTCCAAAAATGAGTCTAGGTACCTTTTTTTCAAGAAGTAGAAATAAAAAGATGACTACAATGCTAAAATGAACATGAATAAAGGGAAATGAAGGTTGGGTTGCCTCCCAACACGTGCCATTGTTTAACGTCCTAGACTAGACATTCCTAAGAGAAAGAATCTAATGGATTTCCATAAGTTGTACATATTCTATTCTCTGATACACTTCTCCACCATAGTAGTTCTTAAATATTTAGCCATTAACAAGGAATGACCTAGTCCTATCTAAAATCTTCACAGCACCATGGAGTAAACTTGCTCAATCACAAATGGTAAACTCCATTTGGACCTCAATTTTCCTGGATGTAACTTAAGTCGGGAATTAAAAAGGAGAACCTTTTGTCCTGGAAGAAACACCCTATTCAAGATGTGCCTATCATGAATCTTCTTCATCCTCTCCTTATAAATCCTAGAACTTTCATAAGCATCCATCCTAAGCTCATCTAGTTCATTCAGCTCTAACAGTCTTCTCCTACCTGCTTCATCCATTCCAAAGTTCAACTTTCTCAATGCCCACTTTGCCTTATGCTCAAGCTCTACTGGTAAATGGCAAGTACATTCGTAAACCAACCGAAAAGGTGCCATCCCTATAGGTGATTTATAGTATATCCTATATGTCCAAAGAGCATCATTAAGCACGAAACTCTAGTTTGTCCTATTAGTCGAAACTATCCTTTTCCAAGATCTTCTTCACTTCTCCATTGGACACCTCAACTTGTCCTTTTGTTTGTGGGCGATAAGGAGTACCCACTCAGTGTTTCACCCCATATTTGCTGAGTAAGGCTCTGAATTGCCTATTGGTGAAATGTGATCCACCATCACTAATGATCAGTCGGGGGACACCAAATATGTAGAAAATGTTATCCTTCACAAATCTGCACATAACTTGAGCGTCATTGGTGCAGTTTGGAATTTCTTCCACCCACTTAGATAAATAATCAACCACAAGTAAAATGTAAAGGTTAGAATTAGATGACACAAATGGACCCATGTAATCAATGCCCCAAAGATCAAAAACTTCAACCTCTTGAAACACATTCAATGGCATCTCATGTCGCTTAGAATTGTTACCAGAACAATGACATGCATCACAACAATGAATAAAATCATATGAACCTTTAAACATCGTTGGCCAATGAAATTCACTCTCTAAAACTTTGGTCACAATCCTAGAGCTAGAATGATGCCCTGCCATAGGTAATGAATGGCAGTGTGACAAAATGCTCTCTACCTCACACTTCGGTACACACTTCCTCAAAAGTCCATCCCTACATTATTTAAGAAGAATTAGGTAATCCCATATATAAAATATCAATGAGTGGAAAAATCTCTTCTTTTCTTGATACCCCAATCTACAGGTATCTCTTTGTAGGCTAAACAATTAACAATATCTACAAACCACGGGTCCTTAGTCTTGACAGAAAAAGTTTTTCATCTGGAAAATCCTCAATAACAGAAATGTCTACATCTTTTTCATTCACTCTTTCCAACCTAAATAGTTGATCCACTGCCACATTTCCACCACTTCCTTATCTTTAATTTCTATGTCAAATTCTTATAACAATAAAATCCACCTAATCAATCTATGTTTTGCATTTTTCTTTTATAACAGGTATTTGAAGGCAACATGTTTGGTCCAAACAATCACCCTCGCCCCCACTAAGTACTGGTAGAACTTCTCAAATGCAAAAACAACTGCTAAGAGTTTTTTTTCCTTGGTTGTATAATTAAGTTGTGCATCATTCAAATTTTTGGACGCATAATATATGACTATAGGAGATTTATCTTTATGTTGACCCAACACAGCTCCCATAGCATACTCTAATGTGTCACACATCAGCTCAAATGGTAGGCTCCAATCAGGAGCATGCACAATAGGTGCAGAGCTTAGCTTCTTCTTTAGTATTTTAAAAGCATTCAAGCATCGATCATCAAAAGAAAATTCAGCATCTTTTTCCAAAATTTCTGATAAGGGTTTAGCAATTTTTGAAAAATCTTTGATAAAATGATGGTAAAACCTAGCATGTCCCAAAAAGCTCCTTACTCCTTTCACCGATGTTGGTGGAGGTATCTTGGAGATGACTTCCATCTGAACTGGGTCTACTTACATACCCTTGTTGGACACCTTGTGTCCAAGCACTATGCCCTCGCTCACCATCATTTGACAATTCTCCCAATTCAAGACTATGTGAGTGTCCTCACATATTTGTAAAACCTTATCCAAATTGTACAGGAAATCACTAAATGGCTCCCCATACACAGAAAAATCATCCATAAACACCTCCAAGCACCGCTCTACCATATCGGAGAAGATGGCAAGCATAAATCGTTGAAAGGTGGTAGGGGCGTTACAAGGGCTGAATGGCATCCATCTATATGCAAACGTGCCATAAGGACTGGTGAAAGTAGATTTCTCTTGATCCTTTGGCTTGATCGAAATCTGATTATAATTGGAATACCCGTATAGGAAGCAAAAGTGTGAACAACCGATAAGTCATTCCAAAATCTGATCAATGAAAGGTAACGGAAAATGATCTTTCAAACTGGCATCATTCAAACGATGATAATCTATGCACATACGCCACCCTATCACCAACCTAGTTGAAATCAACTCTTTGGCTGCATTGGTTGTGACAGTGATCCCCCTTTCTTAGGAACTTCCTGAGTTGGGCTAACCCACATAGAATATAAAATTGCATAAATGATACATGTCGATAGGAGCTTCCCCACTGCTTTCTTCACTACCTCAGTCATGATCGGGTTGAGTCGTCGTTGAGGTTGAACTATTGCCTTAGCTCCTTCTTCTAGATGGAACTTGTATTGGCACAAACTAGGGGATATTCCTTTAATGTCCGCTATAGACCACCCAAAAGCAGCTCAGTGCAACACAACAAGTAAATGCCCCTCTTCTTCACCACTCAAGGACGATGGTATGATCATTGGGAGCTTCTCTTCTATATCCAGGAAGACATACTTCATATGTGGTGGCAATAGATTCAATTATAACTCATGAGGGCTCAGCAGAGATGGAACCAGTGGTGGGGGAGGTGGTCCCAAATCTTGAAAATATCTTGTATAATAGTAGGGTACCGCCTTCAGCATCAATACACACTCCTCCGGAGAGCGGTTGCGTGTGTTCTCATCAACTCTATTCATCAAACATGCTTCCAAGGGTAGCTGTGGATATGTTTGCATCAGGGAATCAGCAGTGACCTCCTCTATAGTAGCCAGGTCATAGTCTTCTTCTCTACCATCTGGGTAACATATTGCTTCTTTTAATTAGATCACATTAGTACTTTTGATTATGTCAACTCCTAGAGTGTCTTTTTCCACCTGGGTTATTGGTCCGTCCACCAGAGGTGCGCACACTAACCGATTGGATACAACTAGATGTGCTCTGCGAGATCTTAACACACAGTGGATTTACTTTCAAAATTTATAAACCTATACCAACACACCTACGTCTACCAAAACACTATTTCGCAAGTGCATGGGATCGTGTCGTAGTATATGATGGCGGTAAGTATAGGGTCGATCCACAGGGAGAAAAGGGGGCACTAGAGCTAGGTTAGTTTTGCTAGGTTCCTACTGCGGAGACTAGGGTTGATAGTTTGAAGGTTGTTTTTATTGTTAAACTAAGGTGAGAAAGAAAGCAATTAAAGGTAATAATGCAATCTAAGTTAACCCTAGACTAGATTAAAGCTAGTTAAGAAGGAAAAGACTAAGCTAGGTATGAAAGGGTAATTTACACTAAGGCATTCAAGAAGAACAAGACAACAATTAAAGAGCTAAACTAGCAAGAACAAAGCAAGAATAGGGCAACAATCTATCTAAGCAAGAAAAGAGCTAGTTAAGCTAACACTAACTAAGTAAGATGGAAACCAGGTTTTTAAAGAAATTAATGAAGATGTTGGTTGTTTAGGGGATGCACTTATCACTCAAGTTGGGGGTGACATATGAATATTATGATTCCATTTAGATTATCCAAACCAAATAACAAGTTAGAGTTTAATGAATTATCCTAAGCTACTAACTAGCCATGGATATGTAAGGTTGTGTATAGGGGGACTAGTTCCTAACAGTCCCTACTACCCTTGTGAGGCTCGATTGGGTTAGGGTTTAGGTGTAATTCAATTAGAGTCTAAACAAGCCTAGGTTTCTAGGTTAGATGATCTTAGGATGATTAGGGGCTGATATTAGTAAACGGGGTGGAAGTGAGGTTTTAGGCCTCCCATCACCCACATTCTAACCTTGAGAAAGCTCCATGCTAAACACACAAATTTCATCTAAACTAGATACTTACATCTCTCAACAAGGGTTAGGAGAATTGATTATGATGTAGGAAGATGGGTAGCTAGCTAGGGATCCAAGAATTGGACCTAGGAGCGAATCTTAAAATTCACACATATAAGCAATTTCCCTAAATTCCCAATTGATTTCAAGCAAAACCCAACAAGCAATTTATGGAGAATGAGAAATAAATAGAACATAATCATTAGCAAATGGAATTACAAAGTTTACATATCATTTTCCCCTAACATGGTATCAAAGTAACATTTTATACCCCAACAGCCCACCCAAGGGGCCTAGCTACTCATGACAATGCAAAGTCCAAAAAGAGAAGACAAAGAGGAAGAAGTAACCATAGAGCTCAGTGTATATGAGTGAATCCTCCTCTCCAGCTACTACAAGGTTGACCTCCTCCTTATTCTTCTTGATGGAATGGTGTGGAATGATGATGGGAAGTGGATGGTAGGCTTGGAAATGAGGGTTTTGATGGTGGAAATGGTGAAATGGAGTGAAATTGAGGTGGAAATGGAGTGGAATGGCTAAGGGACAAAAGTGGGGAGCTAGGAGGTGATAGGAGGTACCTAACATCGACCTACAGCCACCACCTAGGTATATATAGGTTTGGGGGAAGCACTAGGTCAAGTAGGGGTAGTATGGGGAAAATAGTGTAAAAGTAGCCAATTTTTTTTAGGTAGCACGGCTGGGGAAGGATGAGAACAGTCATGGTGGATGGGAACGACCGTGGTGATTTAGTTGAAAAATCACATGGAATATGTCACTTTTTTACTGAAACTAGCACGGTCGAGGTGGTCACCATGGCCTTGGTGGGGTAAGGGTAGCACGGCCGTGGTGGGTACCACATCCGTTGTGGCTCAAATTTAGTTTCCCATTCTCAACTCCACAGCCGTACTCTCTATAGGTACCATGGCCATGTTGGGAAATACGGCTGTTCTGGAGTCAGTGCACCACGGTTGTTCTGTGGTACCACAACCGTGAGAATTTCTACACAAACTGAGATTTGAACATGTTGGTTTTGCAAGTATCCTAGCACCGTTGTTCTGTGGTACCACGGTCGTGCTGGTCTCTGAATCAAAACTTTGGCTTGACTCATTGGATTTTCTCAGACATCTTTGCTTCAATGGATCTTTGGCCACTAGGGGTAGGTTGAGGGAGCATCAGACTTCACTTTGGGTCTCTCCAAGCATAGAGAAACCCTAGGATTACTCGTTCTCTCTCTCTCTTCCATCAAGTGTGGTCCAAACACCTGAAAAGCATGTAAATCATGTACATAAGTGCATTTTACACAAATATGCATATTGAGGGAAATAACATATAATCTAATAGGTATAGATGTGATTAAAATGCACTATGACACAAGATGAAGCCCTAAAGTAGGGCTGAATCAGTCATCACATGCTCCCTATCAAGGAATGGCTTCCCCAGACACAGAGAAATCTTGCCCTCCATGTCCTGTAGCATGTTACACTGTGTTGTATCCCCTCTTTCTTTTGAGTGTTTAGGAGTCTTAATTTCAAAACGGTCATCATGATTGCCATGGTCAGACGTCCTCTTCCCATTTCTAGAATCATGTCAGCAGTGGCTTGGAAAGGCCTACCTAGCAAGAGTTTGTTGGCTTTATCCTCCTGCATTTCCATTACCCCAAAATCTATAGGAAAAACAAATCTATCCACTTTCACTAAGACATCTTCACAAATGCCATATAGCCTGACCACAGAGTTGTCAGCTAATTCAATAGTCAAAGCACTTTTTCTCGTATCCTTAAGACCTAGCTTCTTGAAGGTTGAAAAAGGCATGAGGTAAATATTGGCCCCTGAGTTGCACAGAGCTTCACCGAACTTGGTCTTTCCTATGAAGCATGTGATGTTGAAACAACCAGGATCTTGTCTTTTAGGAGGTAGTGTTCCTAGAATAAAAGTAGTCACCTTCTCTTATAACACTACCACATCAACCGTGGGTATCCTTCTATTCTTATAGAAGATGTCTTCCAAGAACTTTCCATATGATGGTATCTTCTTGAATGCATCGATGAGTGGAATATTGACAGATAATTATTTAAAGCCCTCTAAGAATTTTTGGAACTGTCAGTCTGCTTTGGTTGCCTTCAAGCTATTTGGGAAGGGCACCAGAGGTATTGGTGTCCTATGGTGAGGTGGGACATATGCTTTTGATCTAGTATCCTCCACCTCATCAGTGTGCTCCTTAGTTGTTTTTTCCTATTCCAACATGTCTGGCTCAGCTGCATTTGTTGTCACGGTCTGAGTGTTCATGTATCTTCACCTGCATCTGTGTTTGCTGGTGCCTTATTCAATAGTGTCTTACCACTATGGAGTAGGACTGCCTTGACATGTTGATTTCCAGAAGGCACGTTAGTATTAGCTAAGAACCCCTATTGATTTGGCTACTTCAAAGTACCCACATCCACTGCTATTTGAGAACTTTTAGTTTCTATATTGTGGATCTTCACCCCTTGGTTCTGGAGTTCTCTTTGAGTTTGACCAATAAGCACTTCATTCTGACTTACCAGCTTTCCAAGCATTTCTTCAATATGGTCAATCCTCTTTTATTCTTGTTGATATTGTACCTAGCCACCGACCAATTGTGGCTTGGGTTGTTGCGCCTGAGATGGGTCTTGTTGGAAATTGTTAGGATCCTTCCATGAAAACTTAGGATCCTTCCTCCATGTGTAGTCGTTGCTCCTATATTTTTTTTATTGGCTCACAAACTTACACTCTTGATCTTCTTCTTCTGAAGGTGGTCCATCATTAGCACATAACATTTTAGAAATCAAGTACAACTTCTCATTTAATGTAGAGATGACCTTGGACTCACTGACACTTTTGGCAGTTGTCAGAAGCTCTCCCTCATCACCCCATGATTGATTTTTGTACATCTTCTTTAGTATCTCATGATAGCGGGCGGGTTTGTTGTTGAGGAATAACTCTGCTCCTGTACAGTCAAGTGTAGTTCTTTCTCCCTTGTGCAGACCATAATAGAAGATCTTTGCCTATCCCAACAGATCAATACCATGATGAGGTACTTTTCACAACACATTTTGGAATCTCTCCCATGCTTCAGAATAGGATTCATCGGCTTGCTGTCTAAAATTATGGATCTTCTTTACCAATTCATTGGTCTTCTGTGGGGAAAAGTAACACTCGAAGAAGGCTTTGATCATCTAATTCCACATTTTGATACATTCATCATCAAGATTATGAAACCAGGACTTTGTGTTGTCTGCCAAAGATGACGGGAAAAGCTTCAGATATATGACATTCATCAGCACTCTATCCATTTTACCCATATCATAGTTCTCAACAAAGTTATTGATGTGCACCATCAGGTCTTCAATGTTGTGGCCATAAAAAGCTTGGGATTTGACTAAAGAGATCAACCCTGGGTAAATCTTGTAGCTACCCACATTGATGGCTTGTCTTTTGATTGGTCCTTTTTGAGCTGTTGAGGAAGAAGATCTAATCCTTTCCCATATCATATGTTCTTCTGATCCATCCCCAATAGGGGTGTAAACGGTGCAGGTACGGTGTGGGTCTGACCATACCCATACCCATACCCATACCCATATAATTTAGTGGGTCTGGTTCCAGTTCTAGACCCGCATAATACAAAACCTAGACCCGCACCATACATGTATATGCAATAATAGCGGGTATGTGGTGCGGGTATGCGGGTAAGCAGTTCTATAAACATCATATTGTTTATATAAGAAAAATGACAATGTTCTATATATTTTAATACAACAAGATATTGTTATTATATAG
This sequence comes from Alisma plantago-aquatica, assembly GCA_963693085.1. Lineage (NCBI taxonomy): Eukaryota > Viridiplantae > Streptophyta > Magnoliopsida > Alismatales > Alismataceae > Alisma > Alisma plantago-aquatica. The sequence continues at coordinate 648,275,625 of OY856410.1, forward strand.
ATATTAACATGCCATAGTTATATTAGATAATTTCATATTTTATACACTGACATTAATTGGGATAATAGTTTACATATTTGTAGTCATCGTCATAATGTTTACCTTATGTATAAAGTAATGTAAACTAGTAGATATTTTGATTTTAAGTTTACATATGATGTTCATTATTGTAACTAGAATAGCTAATTCTTAATTATATGACTAGTCTCAACCTTATTGTGGTTAGAGTAGGATATAATCTCAATAATTATATTAGTTATACTAGTAAAGTATGATATATATAACATATTATATAAATAGTTACTTATGATTAATGGGTACACGGGTCTAGCGGGTCTGGGTCCAAGCATACCCATTATTGGACCTACTTATATGTGGGTCCAAGGATATACGGGTCCAAGGGTATGCGGGTATAAAAAATTAGACCCATGGAGGATTTTTGAAGGGTCAAGATTTGTAGGCTCGCGGGTCTACCCGTACCTATTTACAGCCCTAATCCCCAATTTCTACTGACTTGGGTTCTTCTGGTGTTAGAGGTGTTTTAGGCAGAGGTGTCGGTGGTGGAGTTCAGTTGAATCTATCCACAGAATTTCCAACTTCCCTCTCTCTGTGAAGAAGTTTTGCTTGCCCAAAACCTGATGAAGATGGCTCTCTGTAATCGTGGGCTTGAGTATGGACCATACACCCAATACCTGAGAGTAGCAAATTCATTGTCAGAGTATAGTAGTGGAGCTAGAAGCAATAATGATTTTATGATTTATCTATAAGTGAAATAGAAAATAAAAAAATAAAAAAAGATTGGCCTAGAGTGGACGACCACATCACTCGTAGTGTTATATGTTGTCGTTTCCCCGACAACAGAGTCAAAAACATGACATGTGTTTACCATGTGTTATACGCAAGTGAACGTATCGAAGTAATATAGGCTCTTTTGAGGCCCGAGTCAAACTCAGGGAAATGTTCTCCAGAAGACTACTACTAACTAAGGTCTAATCAACTAGGCCGGTGAAATTGAATTGGTTTGATTGAACATTAACAAAAAATAGAACAAAACAAGCTTAACACTTAAATTACTCAGATTTTAGGGAATTCCTTAGGATTATGGTTTCACCACAGATAACATTGCAATTCATTCCACACACCAATATCTATTACCCTTATCCCTAGATAAAGAGCATGTAGTCAGAATTACCCACTCCCACAGTGTAGTTCACTAGCTACTCTAATGCCAATCCCATTTCCATAGTAATCGGTTGATTAATTAGATGATTTATGATTAAACTTTGGGTTTCTCCTCCCGTTTATTCTCCACCTTTCCCAAGGGGTGAATAAATAGATAAATCTATGCTTTCCAACATTTAACCTCTCTCCTAAAATGATTAATAGTCTAATAATCTCTCTATGTTGATCAGGCATAAACAGAACAAGATAACTTCATAGATTTATATATAGAAAATAGGGACAAAGATGATATTAATGTATGAAAATCAGTTACAATGTATATTCGGGCTACTCCTGGGTCCTAAGGAATCAAGGGGTTTAGCCTCGTATGGTTTTCATTGACGAATACATGGTAGAGAAAGAGAAAAATGTGGGAAACATTAGAAAAACTAAGTGAGCCTGGTGAATAGCATATTTGGATGATCCCCTACGTCGTGTGTGCAATCTGTTGTCTTTCGACTGTAAATTCACCTTCCGTAGGTGCTCAGATCATCCCGGGTGAAACCTTCAGTTCCTTTCTCCTCTCTTCTCTCTATCTGGTGTCATGCAATGCAAAACGGTTGCTTCCTTTCGTCTGGCCAAACTCCCCTTAGGTCATAGGATTCACTTACGATACAAAATAATGACAGTTGTTGGATTAGATTGCTATCTTCATATTTGCCAAATCGGGCAGACTCGGTAGTACCGACTTGGTAGTCAGTAGTATTGAGTTCCTACGATAGTCGTGATTCATGACAATATCGTTACTATCGACTTGTCTCAATAGTATCGAGTCTTTAGGTCACCCGAGCACTACTTTACTGATGCCATCTTAGAAGTACCGAGTTTGTGAACTTGGTAATATCAACTTTTCGTGATTCATCCTTGTGCCTTACTGACGACGTTTCAGAACTACCAACTTTGAGTGTCGGTAGTATCGAGTTTGTGCGAGTCTTTTCTGGTCCAATACTAATGTGAAGTCGGTACCACCTACTTTTGGTTCCGGTATATCGACTTTGTGAAGTTCAACTGTACTTGAAAATTGACAAGAACATAGATAAATGCTCGGGATAAATATTAAACCATCTTAAATAGTAAAAATCATATAATTTGATGTATTTAGATAGAACAGGCCATTGATAGCATTTCCTGCATAATTAATCAAATAAATGACAAATCAACACATAAAATCAAGGAAAATATGCATGTGAAAATGATTAAAACCCCATGCATCAAGTGTTACAAGCATAGAATGAAAAGATAGGGCACGACAAGATTGTATTGCCACAACCCCCAAGATTCTTTGAACTTGTTTAGTTTCTCCCCATTCCATAAAACATTTTAATGTCCACTAGTGATTGGAGTGATGATGTAACTCATAATGTTCCAAGGCCAGTTAGCTCGGTTCATAGTATCAAGAATGATGTTCCATGACATGCGGTCACAGGCCTTTGAGAGGTCCACCTTGATTTCCATGTAGGGAGTTGAACAATGTCTTCTCTCATAATGGATTAGATGTTGAGCTTTGATGACATTGTCAGTGACACGATGACCAAGCACTCCATGAGGGCATATGAATTTTGAGTGTCTCCACCAATACCTTGAAGATGATGAGCTTCATACAAGTATATTTAAGAGAAATATGACACAAATTGCTCCATATTTCTTGGGTTTTTTAATCTTTGATATATGCACAATAATCGAGCCAGACAGACCCTAATGTAATGGACGACTCATCATAGCACATTGCACAGTTAACATAATATGCTCCATAATGATACTCTAGGTGGATTGCATGAAATTTGCATCATCAATCCAGACCACCAACTTTAGATTTCCCCCTAAGCTGTAGAGTTCTCCAGACTACAACTTTAGATGGGACTCCCTGAACCATCTTGTCATCAGTTCTTTTGGGTTCTTGAACTTTTCAACCGTCATAATTAGTACCTTCGCAATAAACTTCACTAACCGGTTTAAGAAAAAAATTGTGGACAAGTGTTATTAGCTCAGTCAAGTCTGAGACCAAATTTCTGCTTGCATCTTACAAAGGATTATTTAAGTAGTAGGATTTTTTCACCTACCTGGAATAGTGGGGATTCGATTCACTTGCTCATATAGATATAGGCTTTCCACCGGTTTGTCTTACCTACTTTTTACTTCAATTTTATAGTGGTTAGAAGTCCACTAATCACCACAAAAGATATTTTATAGTAGGAAGGAATTCACTTGCTACCATAATAAAACATTTGATAGCATGGAGAAACTCGCGTGATCACAATTTATATATATCAACAAAATGGACAATGACAGAAGGGCAGCAGGGGTCGCACTCCCCAAAAACAATTATGTGATTTTTACGGTCCTTAAATATCTTAGATGATGTGTGTTATAGTGTATTTTAATCGCAATTATCTAACTCGTAATCTGCTCTCCGAGTTATTTTTCATAATTGTCAATTTTATAATTGTTGTGCCGTGGATTATGGAAACCGAAGAGTCACAATTAAATAAGGAAATGGATAAATTAACGCCACTTCAACTATGTCTCTTTAACAAACTAAATTAAATACTCGAAAGTATTTTATTTTTCAACCGCACATCACGCATGTCTTTATTATTGTATTTCTACATCACAGTGGCGCAACCTCTTGACTACTGGCTCCTATTAATAAATCTGCAACGGGTAAGTCTTCCTGGTTCTGACCTTATACTCAGTTTGTGATTTGTACTTTAGTTATAACAGTTAATTGGCATTCAATTACAGACTCTAAACATAGTAAGTGCAATGTTATAAATATATTAGAATTTGATGTAAGTTTGTTTGGGAAGGCGTTGGGGCAAAGACCGGTAGCCATAGGCTGTTCCGGGCTACCATCCTTTGCCTCTTTTTTTTTGAGTTAGAGGAGACTTAAGTCTCCCCCCTCTCTCAAACAGGTGTCAGAGTCCGGATGACCTAAGGGATTGTAAATACAATGCGCAATAAGAGGTTTCAAACCCGGGTCCCCCGGAGAGGACAGATCGGATCGAACCATATGCGCTACACTGGCTCGGGTGCTTTTCCTTATCTTACACCGGCAGGAAATACATATTAGCAATCAATGGTTTTTTTTTATCTATTGCAGCGATCATTCACGGTCTAAAAGACTCCAATACACACTGGAGTAAAGACTCCAATCGTTGCCATGTGTTCCCATATGCTGCAGTATTCTCTATTACTTTAAGACATGGCGAAGAAGATTGTTTCTATTCAACAATATGTTAGATATATGGCTAGATATATGGCTGCTACTACAATCATGTATATAGTATGAGTAAGCCCAATGTAGTGCAGCTAGTACATGGGAGAAAAGTAGTTGTCTTTACTACAAATGGAAAAGAAGTTTTATCCCACATTGCTCACTCCTAGAACTTTTGTGGCCCTTATATGTAGGATCATATATGACTCTTATGTCAAAGGGTCCTAAGAGAGTGTATGCTCACCTCTTTGGTGGGTATGGGGACCACAACACACACGCACATGCACACCCCATGCCACGCTTGGTCGGGCTCGAGGTTGTGGATTGTGGATTGTGGAGCATTAGGATACAACTACGTAATTAATTATTAATTTAATTAATTGTTTCTTTTCTAATCAGATTTATTAATCATAACAGGAAAGTGTCTCTTCAAGGATTTTCCTGCAATGTGTACAAGAGTGATCGAGCGGTTGTGTCCTAATAGAAATAGGATTACGAGACGTGTAAGGCTATAAATATGCCTCCGGCCATTAGGGTTAAACACATTTTTTGAACAAACTTCCGTCAGCATTCGAGTTTGTATTTGACAAATCCTACAACCAGAGTCTTTTTCCGTCGTCACTTCCGTGGTGCTGTGTGAAGATTTTTTCCTGGACATAGCAAGTTCGTCCATCCTTTCCCTTCCTAAAAAATTTACTGGAACTTATTTTGCTCGTTGGCAAAGTAGGATGCAAATCTGGCTTAACACGGCAGGGTATGATCAGTTATTAAAAGAAGACGAACCCAAAATTGATGAAATTATTCCTGATAATGTTAAACAACAAACATTATGACTCAAACCTGGAAGAAAGACGATAAGACGTGTCGGGGGTTGATTTTGTTTGTATAAATCAACAAACTGTATGACTCAAACTCAAAGTCGTTTGTTACTACATCTAAGGTTCTGTGGAAGGCATAAGAAAAGAAATACAATACGAAGAATCAGGGAACTGAAAAATATTGTGTCTCAAAATTTCTTAAGTTTCATATGTCTGAGGGTAAATACGTTTTTGATCAAACACACGATATTCAACTATTGGTGCAAGATCTCTCTAATGCGAGCATGGTACTTCCTGAAAAGTTTGTTGTAATGTCAATCGTTGAGAAATTCTCAAAATCTTGCGAGTCGTTTGTCATGAGTCTTAAGCACAGCAAAGGAGACATGTCAATGAACAATCTCATGATGGACATCAATATTCAGGAAGGGCATCTGAAAGAGAAGACTATCAAAGTAACCACTGATGTTAATACAACTATCAATTTTACTACCGCTAAGAACATGGATAAGAAATCTAAGAATTCACTTAAACCTAAGGCCAAGATCTAGAAAAGATCAAAGAACAAACTTTGTTGGACTTGTGGACAAGTTGGCCATTAGAAAAAGGATTGTCCTTCAAAGAAGGCTAAGAAAGCTGCTTCTTCTACAACTGAGGAGGTTGTGTTCAACATGATGATTGCTTCCTTGAACCTCAATGATGGATATGTATCTATAGAACCTAAAGTTATTTCTATTTTTGAACCACTATATTGGATTATAAACCTTCGGGCTAATGTGCATGTGTGTGTTGACAAGTCCATATTTGTGTAATATCAGGCCTCTAAAGGTCGATCTATGACTTTGGGCGATTCCAGCGCTGTAGAAGTCAGAGGTGAAGGACGGGTGGACTTGAAATTTCCATCGAGAAAGGTTCTGACGCTTCTTAGAGTCAGACATGTTCCATCTCATACGGATATTAAGAGTATATATGTTCTCATTATGTCCCTGATCGGTTGTTATTGTGGAAGATAGATAGACAATAATAATACATAAGATCAGAGTATGAGTTGGTTGATGACAGAGTCTCATTAGCCATGATATGGCAACATCAAACCAAGCACACAGATACATGTTAGAAAATAGTGTATTGGTCAGACCCATCGTGAGACTGACACATGGAAGCCATCATTATGGAAGTCATAGTCATCTCTCACAGTGATGGTGGTTGTCGTGGTTCTTAGACCTGAAATCACTACAGTCATCACATGTCATTGGGGTACACTTTGACATCATCAAACACAGTCTTGAAATATGGGTTGTTATAATGGTGATGATTGGGTGACTTTAACACATGGGGATTGACTATGAGTGATAGATAGAGGATTTATCCCTCCGACATGAGTTTGATATCCAAGGCCTCTTGATTAGTGAGATAGAGAAAAGTATGGTCATACGCATGTGAGTCAATATATGATATTGAGCTTACATATATCTCATGCAGACTATTCAGGTTCAAGGAACAAGATTGAACAATAATGAGGATGACTTCTCCATGCCTCTAGTTAAATCTGGATATCAGTGACAAAGGAACTATACAAACATTATAACACCATACACAGATTGTAGGTTGAAGTTGCTCCCCAACTTTCCATTCACTTGGGTAGCACTGATGTGCGACTAGATACCACTCTTTGTTTGTGATGTCATAAGTTGTTATGTACCCAAACATAGGAACTCACCTAGAAGAGGAGTTTTATCTTGAATGATAATTGAATTGATTACTAAAGTATTTCAGTATTTCAATTCACACAACAGATCAGCTGACTAGACTGCCAAACGATCGGTTTAAGTGTTGGGATTGTTGTTTGGAGTGTCAGGCTAATTGAATTTAAATTAGTTGGAATTTTGCCTAACCTGGGTTGCAAGACGCCCGTCTCGCTTGTGCGAAACGGCCGTCTGGCCTGGTGTGAGATGCTTGTCTCAGTTGCACCAAACGGTCGTTTGGCCTAGTGCAAGACGCATGTCTCAGATGCACCAAATACCCGTTTTGGGGGTGCAATTTGATAGCACAAAGGATTGTAGTTGACGTCAAGTTGAGTACTAATTGGAATTGAATTACCAACATATGTGCAAAATCTGGAAACTATGAAATGAATGTTTCGCTTAGCGAAACAACTGTCTCGCATGCGAGATGACTGTCTCGCTGGGCGAAATGACAGTCTTGCGTGTGAGATGACCGTCTCACATGAGAGACAAATATCTCACATGCGAGATGACTGTCTCGATGGGAGAGATGACTGTTTCATCTCACGGAGGTTGTGAAATTTCCAAAAAAGTTGTGAAAATCAAGATCTTCTTGTTCTTTCCATTCTCGCTTTGGTCCAACATTGTCCAGGGGATGGGAACCCTGACCTTAACCCCTCCTATATAGAGAGGGGAACTAGGGGCTTCTTTATGTACAACTAATACACAGACAATTGAGAATCAATTGTTCTAACAATTGTTGTCCTCTCTGGTTGTGGTAACCACGAGAGCCCAGGCAAATCCTACCCAACTAGGGAGGGATAGTCAAGGGAGAGAAATAACTGAAGATCATTGTTGTGAGAGAGCATGTTGGTGACTAGTACACAAATAGGATGGACAACTCCTTTCTGTTCGTTCCTGCAGGAAGACAAGAGTTCTAGTTAGTCTGTGTGGACTACTCTAGAGGCAGGAGTCTTTTGGCTGTGCTAGGAGGACAAGGTCTACTCACAGTCCATAGCGAGATCTGAGGAGCCGCTACAATAGTTGTCTGTATCAGTTGTCTATGGGGGATCAGTCAAACGAGTCTATGTGCGACCAAGAGCTACAAAACCACCATCCAAGACAGATTGCACATCTACATCGATGACGATTGTCGTTGGACTTTCTCCAGGACCAGATGTATCTTTGTGAAACCATCCTTCCCATTACATAGTTATTGATGTGATCTGTTGGTCAATGAGAAATATGTCAATAAAAGTTTAGTTTCCGCTGCCTATCTGATGTCGTATTTCCCTACAGTGGTATCAGAGCTACGTCAATTACTTAGATTTTGATATAATCGATATGATCGGATTTTTAGTTTTACTATGTTTATTTATTGCATGTGATGTGTATATTTAAACTGGTTTATGTGCACGTATGTCTAATCACCACATAAAGAATCCAAATGAATATATATATATATATATATATATATATATATATATATAAAGCATGGTTATGGACAAAACCCCAAATACGTGTGTTCATGTGTAACAAACTGATATTCAATTAATATTTACAATTTCCACCCTATACTTCATGTTATCTCATTTTCCCTTTGTTTTGTCCTTAATGTTGAATTTATGGGAATTGAGTGGTTTGGAGAACATATACATGCCAACATAAGGGTTAGTGCACAAATTACCTCTATTAATATTGTTAGTAAGGGGAATGATGCAAGTGTTCACAAAAATGAAATAATTGTTGCATAAATAAGACTTTATCAGTGGATAATGTTAATATACAAGTTTAATGAATAATGTAGTAGAAAGGATTAATGCTGAGTAATAAATAACTCCTTTACTTTCTCTCTCCTCCAAAGGGACCATAATATATTAATGAGAGGATAATATGTTTGGATAGGACTCTTAATATTAATATGTGATGTCTATCTCGAATTTCACCCTAATATTGCATTAAAAGATTCTCTTTATATTAACTCACCCTTTTTATGCATTAATATATGCATTAATAGACAATATAATAATTAAGGGCCTAAGTTTGTGACTTATGAGAAAATAAATGCATATAATTGATCTAGGAGTCATAATTAACCTATGGTTAAAATTTGAGGCCTTTTGGACTTTGTTTGACCCTTCAAATACATTTATTAAGTTTCAAATAATGTGTAGCCATAGCAATTAAATGGATTCCATTTAAATGACGAGTAGCACTAAGGTCGATTCAATTTATGTTTCACGCATGCCCCTTGGACGCCATCCAACGGCCAAGATTTGATCTCTGCCCGATCCAATGGTACCTGCATCATTTGTAACCTCCAATCACACGAGCAGACCGACCCTTGACTCCTTGGCTTTGTTCTCCCTTGTTTCTCGAGATTTTCATGTGATTTCTTCGTCAAACGATCTCCACCTTCATTTTGTTTCATTTAAGCCATGGCACATCTGCTTCCATGCACCATGGACGAAATTCCCTATGGAGTCGGCCATGGCTTCTCCTCTCCCACGGTGTTTCGGCTCTTCGCACATCTGCACCTATAAGTAGCTACCTCTACACCTCTGTCGGCCCCCTTGCAAGATTTCCCTAGCGCTAATTGGCCTGAAGCTCCCTCATGTAGCCCTGAAATGTATGCTTCCCTCCCTGCCTTGTGGCACACTTCCTGACATCCCGGTGATAGCAGCAACTCAATAACCACCACTGGTGAGTTTGTCTTTGCTTGAGCTTCGTTTCAAGTACTTGATCGGGTGTTTTGGTCCAGAAATGAGTAAATGCCCAAATGGATAAATATCCTCCACCATGGCCATGGATCGCATGAGAGGAGGAAGAAGGCCCACTGTGGTTTTCTATTTTTTCCCTCTCGCGTGAACATTCTAGTGCTTTATCGCCCAGGTCTATTTCGGTCTTTTCGGCCCTTGTTTGCTCACCTTGACCAAAGTCCATGCGGATGCGAACCACTGACTGGGCCATGCACCATTGGCCCAAGTCAATGCAGGCCCAGCCGTGTGGCCCGTTCTCTCACCAGCCACAAAAGAATATGTGGCATTTTCTCACTCTCTGATTTGTCTGGAGTAAATAATTCGTAGAAAATCGATACATTATCAGAAAAATGTTAATAAATACTCGTTGGAAAGCTTATTTCAAGTAGAATTCTAATTTTAGGTTTTTGATTGCCAAACCTCAGTTTTATTTTGATATATAATATGTGCACCATCTTAATCATATTAACTATTTCAAAAATGATAACTAATGTATCATAAGTCCAATTTTGATAAATAAATATGTTTTCTTAATTAGAAAAATAATAGGAATCATTTGGTCAATTTTTCAAGCCCAAAATTGATGTTTTTTAGAAGGTCCAAATTTGGTTATTTAACACTTAATTCCTTTCAAAAATCTAATCCATGTAATGAACCTTGTACCTAGGGGTTAAAGTGGCTTGGGACTAATCAATTGGTGGAAAAATCATATCTATGGATCTAAGACAGGTATGTGCACTCTAACACCTAAGTTGGGCATCTATTTAATTCAACCCATTTTCTCCAATGAGGCATGAGCCCTTATACTTGTTGCATCCTGACTTGCTTATTGAGAATTGAGCCTAAACTTTCTACACTACATCTTACTTATTTGTGAATCTACTTTGATGATTATTGGGTCTTGGACCCCACTTGCAATGTTACAAATATCTTATATCTGACATATGAATATTTAAGCATGATGATGATAAAAATGACTAGTTAACTAATGTAGTGTACATGAGTACAAACCACCCATGGAGGGCATGTGTTTGTTCGCCTTGGGGAATGTGTATTTTCTCCCCATTTTTATATATACATTGGAGGTTTGGGATGTGCATTTTCCCCTCTCCTCTTGGTTGAGGTTAGCTAGGTGTCTCAGTCCTATATTAGCTTAATTTAGTCATAATGAATTGTGCTTGTTCATTACTTATTATTTTGCTTGGTAGAAATCTAAATTGTTAACATGACTCATACTCTTGATAAATCTTAGTGTTGTAAAACTTTATTTTGCCATATATTACGAATGTTACTTATCCTTAGTCATGCTTTGACACATACTTTTTATCTCCTTTTTCTGGGTGACCCCCGAACCACCCAGAACCAGGGCAAGGACTAGAATAAGGGCAAGGAGTACCAAGATAGGAGTAGATCTTCCATCATGCATAGATTTCTATTGTTAGATCATGTAGTTTGTTGTTCATGCTATGTTATAACCTTTTAATATAGAGCCATGTAACAACATAGGATTTTCATCTTTTTCTTCCGTTTCTACTATTGACATTGTTCTATTTGGTTCATGCTTATTTAAATGGAATTATTATGCATGCATCCTTCCTCATCAAAGTTTTATGCAAATGAGGGATGTTTTGTATTTTCCATTAAATTTTAGTAAGGGGCTGATCTTGCCTCTTTATAGCATGGTATCAGTGCTTGTAGGGTAGCTACTAGGGTACAAATTTGAAAGTGAGGGTGTCTAGAAAGGGTTAGAACATGGGGGCTGGCAATATTTTCCTCCGCCCCACTAGTTGGTTAACGAGGAATCATGGGTTTATATGACACCGGCCTTGCCTGATATGATATTGAGTGCCTGAAATAGCATGATTATAAGAAATAGTAGCCTCATCTATTTTTGTCTCATACTCCTAGAAATCTTACCCTATGACCTTGTCTTTCAGGAACGGTAGCCTGTTCGGTGAAAATTCCGACAACAACACTGACAACCTGGTGACCCCTGAGACTCCTTTGACTCCCGAGTAGGAATTAGCTATGTTGCGTCAACTCCTCTCAAACACCCTGATGGGGTAGCTTGTTGTAGCAGCAGCCAATGCCAATAAACCTAAGGAGTTCACCATGACTGATTTCATGAAGATGCAATCCCCTTTCTTCAAAGGGGACAATGATTCCAATATGGTGGACAAGGCTGGTGAGTGGGTGCTTTCCCTAGAATGCACTTTTTACGGCATGGCGTGCCCTTCTCACCAAAAAGTATGCTTTGCAGCCTATGTCCTGGATGTTCCTGCTCATATTTGGTGGAATGGAATTGCTTGCACCCGCAACACCGCTGATATGACATGGGAAGAGTTTCTCCAACTGTTCAGAGAAAAGTACATCTATTTAGCCTATCTGAAGTAGAAAGAGGTCGAGTTCTATAGTCTGCAGAAAGGAAGCATGAGCATGTCGAATATGTTCAGTGCTTCCTTCTACTGGAGCATTATGTTGTGGACCTAGGGGAAGAGTGAATGGCAACCATCTTTCTATAAGGATTCAACTATAATGTGGGTTGCCACCTTGTGCCCCAACTGTCGCTCACCTTTCAACAAATGCTAGACAAAGCCCTAGCTGTTGAGCCCTACCTTGACTTTCAATCTTTCAGACCAAGCAACAACAACAAATGGAAGAACTCTGGTGGTTTCCAAGTGCCTTACAGATGCAATAGGTGTTCTCGATCTCATCCACCCAGGAAGTGCCCTGCAGGCAATGCACCGCCTCGTAGGGATTTTTGACCCGCACCTACTTGTCACGGGTGTGGCCAAGCCAGTCGTATTTGGCCTTTCTATCCCAGGCTATACTCAGGACAAGCCCCCATCCAGCAGGAACCTCAACGCCAGAATCTGCCTCTACGGAACAACAATAAGAACTATAACAACAACGGCAATAATCAACAAGGACGTCGCCCGCCGATGGAGAGGCAGAATGGAAGGGTCTTTGATTTAGATGTTGAGGAAGTTGGTGATGGCAATGACATGATTGAAGGTGATTTACACCTTAATATGTATCATGCTGAGGTGCTTTTTGATTCTGGTTCATCAAATACCTTCATATCTACATAGTTTGATGCTATGTTAGGAATAGAAACTGAGTTCATGGATCATGTATTAGATGTCAAAACCCCTAGTGGTAGAATATGCTCCTCTTATCTCAATCTTCCAAACTTAGACCTTTACATCTTGGGGAAGGTGTTCTCTTCCGACTTCATCTTACTCAAAATGATAGTCATTGACATTATCTTGGGTATGGATTGGCTGAAGAAGTATAAGGCAGTCCTTTTCTATGAAGAGTCAAAGGTTAATTTGTTGCACCCTGAAGAAGGTAGAATGTGTGTTAAGGGCAGTAAACGAGATGAATGACAATTCATCATTTCAGCCATCGAAGCCAAAAAAACTCATTTGTAAGGGTGTAGGGAATTTCTTACATCTATAGTTCTTGATACCATACCCCCTGCTCTCGATCATATAGAAGTGGTTAAGGAGTTCCCTGACGTCTTTCACAAAGTAATTCCCAAGTTACCTCCAACCCACGATGTGGAATTTTCCATTAAACTCACACATGGGACTTCACCCATCTCAAAGCCGCCTTACCGCTTGGCACCTGTTGAACTCGCCGAGCTTAAGAAGCAGCTTCAAGAACTCCTTGACATCGGTTTATGCACATGTGCATGGAATACTGCATGCTTAATCAAGTCATAGTGAAGAATCGTTATCCACTACCTCGCATTAACGACCTCTTCGACCAACTCATGTCTGCTACCGGTTTCTCAAAGATGAACTTGAAAAGTGGCTATTATCAAATGCGGGTGAAAGATGAAGATATATCAAAGATAGCCTTTAGAACTAGGTTTGGGCATTATGAATTCTCGGTCATGCCTTTTGGGTTGACCAATGCCCCAGCTGCCTTCATGGACCTGATGAATCGAGTGTTCCGTCCTTATCTTGATCGATTCATCATGGTATTCATTAATGATGTCTTGATATATTCTGAGTCTGAAGAACAACATCACAAACATCTAAGACTGGTACTCAATACATTGTGAGAAAATCAACTCTATGCTAAATTCTCAAAGTGTGAGTTCTAGATCAAAGAAGTCATGTTCTTGGGTCATGTTATTTCTGGTGGACACATTGTTGTTGATCGTGAAAGTTGAAGTTGTGATTAGATGGAAGGCTCTGAAGAATCCATCTGAAATCCATAGTTTCCTCAGTCTGGCAGGTAACTACTAGAAGTTTATCAAGAACTTCTCTGAGCTAGCCCTCCCTATGACAATGTTGACATGAAAGGAAGTCAAGTTTGTTTGGTTTCTTGAATGTGAGGATAGTTTCCTGAAGCTGAAGAAGTGATTGACATCCGCTCATGTGCTTGCATTACCTGTTGAAGGTAAACCTTATGCAATATACACAGATGCCTTCAAGCAAGGATTGGGATGTGTTCTGATGCAAGAAGGGAAAGTGATTGCCTATTCCTCTCTCCAGTTGAAGCCAAATGAAGAAAACTGGCCTATACACAATTTAGAGCTAGCAGCCATTGTGCATTCTCTAAATATCTGGTGACACTACATCTATGGGGTTTAGTTCGAGGTCTTCACTGATCATAAAAGCTTAAAATACCTCTTGACACAAAAGGACCTGAACCTGAGACAACGTAGATGGATGAAATATCTCAAGGACTTTGACTTTACCATCACTTATCATCCTAGTAAAGCCAATGTAGTTGTCGATGCCTTGAGTCAAAAGAAAGTCAGAACCTATGCTGCTATAACTTGTTCCGTCTAGAAGAATCTGGAGTATGTTTCTGGATGGCAACCCCAACCTGTGGAGATTTTGAATGAAGAGGCTGACGACAAGATATGTGTTCACATGGCTAGCTTGTCAATCACTCCAAGTTGGATTTCAGATATTGTTGTTTCCCACTTAGAAAGTCCTAAGCTGGAAGAAATGAAGACCTTAACCCTAAAACCACAATCTGACTTCTCTATTGGAGTTGAAGGTGCACTCTATTTTCGACAACAATTGTGGGTTCCTAAGGTCGGCGATCTGTGTCAAAAGATTCTTAGTGAAGCTCATGGGTCCAAGTATGCAATTCATCATGGCATGACCAAGATGTATAAGAACTTACAACGCAATTTCTGGTAGAAGAATATGAAGAAGTATATAGCTCTGTTTGTGTCTAGATGTTTGACTTGTTAACAAGTTAAGATAGAACATCAACAACCTGGTGGTCTTCTCAATCTACTTGAAATTCCAAAATGGAAGTGGGAGAATATAACGATGGACTTTCTCACTGGTTTCCCCAAGACCAGGAAAGGCTATGATGTTGTGTGGGTTGTAATTGATCGCTCACTAAGTTTGCCCACTTTTTCCCTTTCAAGTCCAGTTACAAGGTTGAGGATTGGCACAATTATATATGGAGTAGATAGCTCATCTGCATGGAGTACCTGAAGTGATAGTTTCTGACTATGATCCCAAGTTCACCTCTCGGTTGTGGAGTCAAAATTCAAGAAGAAATGGGAACCTACATGTAGTTCAGCACTGCTTACCACCCACAAACTGATGGCCAGTCAGAAAGGATTATGTAGATTCTGGAGGATCTACTTCATGCTTGTGTGATGGACTTGGGAGGTGCATGGGATAGATATCTACCCTTGGTTGAGTTTGCATACAATAATAGCTACCAGGCCAACATAGGGATACCTCTGTATGAAGCCTTGTATGGAAGACCTTTTCGTTCCTCGTTGCATTGGGATGATGTGGGAGAATGTTCTCTAGTGAAGACCAATAACATGCAAATGATGATAGAGAAGGTTTCATTGATTAAGAAGCATATGAAAGCTGCTCAAGACTGATAGAATATGTACGCCAACAAGCATAGGTCTGATGTGAGCTTTTTAGTAGGTGACCATGTGTTTCTAAAGGCCAAGCATATACGCTCAATGGCTCGATCCAAAGTCAAAGGCAAGATTAGTCCTCATTATGTGGGACCTTTTGAGATCTTGGCTAAGATAGGAGATTGTGCATATCATCAAGCTCTTCTGCCTATCTATGACAAGATCCATAATGTCTTTCATGTCTCGATGCTGAGGAAGTATGTGAAAGATCCTTCTCATGTGCTCACAATAGAACCTTTGGAGATTCATGAAAACCTAACCTATGAGGAGTTACTTGTGATGATTTTAGACACTCAGGTTAAACAGTTGAAGAATCAGGAGATTGAGTTAGTGATGGTTTTGTGGAAAAACCATGAGTTAGAGGAATCCACTTGGGATTTGAGAGATGAAATGCTTCAATCTCACCCTTCTCTTTTTGTCTGAGATTTTGGGAACAAAATATTTTCTAATGGGTGGAGTGTTGTATGAACTGAGTTTTAAATAATATTTGCAATTTCCACCCTATACTTTGTGTTATCTCATTTTCCTTTTGTTTTGTCCTTAATGTTGAATTTATGGGAATTGAGTGATTTGGAGAACATATACATGCCAACATAAGGGTTAGTGCACAAATTACCTCTATTAATATTGTTAGTAAGGGCAATGATGCAAATGTTCATAAAAACCAAATAATTGTTGCATAAATAAGATTTTATCAATGGATAATGTTAATATACAAGTTTAATGAATAATGTAGTAGAAATGATTAATGTTGAGTAATAAATAACCCCTTTACTTTTTCTCTCCTCAAAATGGACCATAATACATTAATGAGAGGATAATATGGTGAGATATGACTCTTAATATTAATATGTGATGTCTATCTCAAATTTCACCCTAATATTGCATCAAAGATTCTCTTTATATTAACTCACCCTTTTTATGCATTAATATATGCATTAATAGACAATATAATAATTAAGGGCCAAAGTTTGTGATTTATGAGAAACTAAATGCATAGCATTGATCTAGGAGTCGTAATTAACCTATGATTAAAATTTGAGGCCATTTGGACTTTGTTTGACCCTCCAAATTTATTTATTAAGTTTCAAATAATGTGTGGCCATTGTAATTAAATGGATTCCATTTAAATGATGTGTAACACTAAGGTCAGTTCGGTTTATGTGTCACGCACGCCCCTTAGACGTCATCCAATGGCTAGGATTTGATCTCTGCCTGATTCAACGGCAGCCGCATCATCCCTAACCTCAAGCTGCATGAGCAGACCGACCCTCGACTCCTTGGCTTTGTTCTCTCTCATTTCTTCAGATTTTCACATGATTCCTTTGCCAAACGATCCACGCCTTCATTATGTTTTATTTATGCCAGGGCACGTCTACTCTTGGGTGCCATGGATGAAATTCCCAATGGCGTCGGTGTCACACCCAAAATTTTAGAACCCAATATGTGTATGATAAAATTATTCATAAAGTGAATATAAGATTGATTTTGGGTTTGGTAAGCTCTGATCCAATCCTTTTTTCATGATGTTTGAATATAAGAGAAAAACATGTAGGAAAGGGTCTTATGTATCATTTTGGTCAATTTTAAAGCTTCATAATATTCTAGTAAGTGTTAAAAAAAATTCTCATGCTTTTGGAGTTGCAATAAGATAATGGTAGATATTTAATGAGAAGTTCGTCCATGATATTCTGATGTAAGATTTTTTTAATGAGGTATCAACTCAAGCCAAGATCCGTAAAGTATTTAGGAGACATTTGTCGAATTGGATGGGTTTTCCAAAAAAATATGAACGAGTGAACTACTTCTTAGTTAATCACTAATAATATAATGAAATTTAACCCAGCTATAATAAATTTAAATGCCTTAATGAATGTGCCATCATATCTGAATCCAATTATACTTGATTTTACCCCTCAAATGATTTTGGAAAGAAATAATGTAAAAAGTGCACAATGTGTCATGCATATATATATATATATATATATATATATATATATATATATATATATATATATATATATATATATATGGGTTTATATTTAATACCGGCGTGGGTAGCTACCCGCGCACACTTCCTGATATTTTTTTTAATTTTTTTTCGCAATTGTAGAGGACCATTTTTTCTAGCTCCCCAAAAAATTTGATCCAAAAATAATATCATTTCCCCCCCCCCACCCAAATCAAAAAACCCGTCCATATATTTATTGACTATATTTTTTCTGCGCAGTTACTCTTTTGCACTCAGAGTTACTCCAGTGTACCATATAGTTACTCTTGCTATTCAGAAGAGTTACTCCAGCATACCATATAGTTACTCTTTTGACCTGAGTTATTCCAGCAGGTAGCGAAAATTCTGGCTACCCGCGCGGGTAACGAATGAACATCATATATATATATATATATATATATAGAGAGAGAGAGAGAGAGAGAGGGGGGGGGGGTTAGTAAGTGTGTATCGGCCTACACATGTAACTTACATGTACCATCCATTAAAATATCATATGTGATTATGTTCATAAAATCCAACCACATGGATTGACACAACACTATATAGATTAGATGTGTTTAAGAAATCACAGCCATATATCATATGGGTCATGATATATAGCAATATGTCACTCAATGGTTTTTGTAGCTTTTGCAAGATTTTACAACTTACTGTTGACTAGAAAATACATATATTCTTTCATTTGATGACATATCAATCTCAAATCATGGTAAATTTTTGATACACCTTATCTAAGGGATATACATCACATCCATACGGTTGGATTGTTTAGTAGAATTTCACAATCATCAGCAAATGACTACATGTACTCGAGAAAACAATTCTTTTAGCCATATATATACACATATATATGTATGTATGTATGTATGTATGTATGTATGTATGTATGTATGTATGTATGTATGTATGTATGTATGTATGTATGTATGTATGTATATATATATATATACACACATAAAATTCTCAAGGCTATTGTAGAATGTGTGTTAATGTAGATGTATAAAATCTTATGATAGAATGAGGAGGTACTTTATTATTCATGTTCTTTCCAGGATGGGTTTTCCTAAATATTGGAATTGGATGGAAATTTTCTTTGATAATGAATTTAGAAAGAAAATAACCAAATCTGTCGTCATAGTAGGTGGGGGGACCAAATAAAAGAATATATATACCCAATCTCCTTCCTTGAGAAAGGAGGAGTCTTGTCTATTTTGGAAACTACACATCTCTCTCTCCATTCAACATTGGGATCCGTGATGGGTAGGACTATGGGGCATAATTCGTTAATAGGAGGAGACCCCACACAATAAAAAAAGTATATGTTTTCAATAGCGTGGACTTGTGTATATATAATGGAGTGGCTTGAGGGTTTTGGGAGAGCACACAGATAATGTGCCAAGGCACCCCCTCGCCGGTCAATTTCACTGTGACGGTGCTCTGAAGCATAACAGCGGTGATATCGGATGTAAATATGTGCATCTGTGCAAGGAAGAACACTATGGGATACTACAGGGATACAAATCATGAATAGTACATATGGTTTATGCATTCTTCGATGCTGAGATGAGGAGCCAGAGAAAGGATCCACATCCACCGCAAGGCTTGTGTGAAGCCTTCCTCTATTTTTCATATAGGAAATAAGATACCATCATGCCACCTAGGTAACGAAGGGACTTGCACTTTCTATAGTAAGATCAGGCCAAGGAGACAGGCATGGACGAAAAATATTTCTGCCATGACTAGCTTCTTCCACATCGACCGAGGGGCAGGGGGAAGCCTGCTTGTCCACTTCATTTAGGGCTACCAAAGACAAGGCTAGATAATCATAGAGGTTTGCAAGGGACTGGAGGTGATGACCCAATGTGGGTATGACAGCCATAGATAGCGAGGACTTGACCCGCGTGAACAAGCTTAGGCGTCACCGCCAAGCTCCTATATGACGTGCTTTGTTCATGACTTGGAAAACAGGAGCGTGCATCACACAAAGAAGATGAGGGGTGCATATGTCGGTTACATGGGTCGAGATTTAATTGGACCCATGAAAGGATCTACGAGTGGAGAAGGGCTTGCTAGGGCTCCTAGGCGTGCGATCGGCGTGGCCCAATCATAGTCGCTAGATCAATTCTAGACGACCGTAATTTTTCTAGAAGAGGTAATTTTATAAAATTTGTATTTTTTTAATATAGAGATCCAATGAAGGTGGACAAGGTATCGATGGAAAGGAAATGACGTCTGGTATCTTATAAAAATATATTCAGATATTGTTTTGGATATTTTATTAACATTATATTTTGTTTTTAGAGATATAATATTTCAATATTTTGAATAATAATAATAGAAAACAACTTTCAAAATTAATGAAAGTTTTACATAAGGTAAATTCTGATATGTTTAATATTATTCCAAAGCCTCATCATTATAATTATAAGTTTTACTAAGGTTTTCAATGTAAAGCCTAATAAGGGTATTTTAGGTATTTCACCCATGATCTGATTTTTAAATGACTTGATATTTTAATACATGATCTTCCTACATTATTTGAATACTTTTCTGGATATTTGATGGAGTTTCTTGTTTTATTATATTAATATTTAGTTTTGGACTTGAGTGGCCATTATATGAGAATAAGAAGTAATTATCTTGAGACAATAAGTGATATATATGTCTAATTAAGTATGATATTATTTATCTAAATGGTATTTTAATTGATTTTATAATAGAGTCAAGTCATATTAGTATATATGACTATGTTTGAGATTTTCTTCTTATATGATCTATATATTCATATTAGTGCATAAGATGATTTATGTCTTATTTGAGTATGAAGATAATATTGATTATATAGTATGAGTTTTATTTTATTTCAATGCCAAGATTCTATGTTGGTTTTAGAATCAAGTTATGTTTATTCTAAATAAGAATCCTAAGTTGGTATATATAGTTAGGAAGATGGGGTTTTGAGATTTAGAAATAGAAAGAGGGAATATAGTCTTGGACTGATAAAACTATGATGATATCCAGGTTATTAAAGTTATGGAACTTGGAGCCGAGACTTCCTTATTGATGCCATCTGTACAAGAGGTAAGTGGTTCATGCCCATGAGTATTTATGTTTATCAAACCAAGTACATTTACATGCTTCTTAGATAAGACCTTCATGCCCTACATTCTACGTTAAATATGTAAGAAAGATTTTATGTCCTGTGATTGTAGAATTTCATATACTCAATACCTTAAGTAGTGATGATTCACGGAATGATTCTAGATCGCGAGTTAAGTTCATAAGAATGATAAGAGCATATATTTCTATCATATCCCTTAAAGATATTCCATATGGATACTCAGGACTACAAGATATGAAACAAAAACAAGTCTGCCACCCTCCCATGGTTATGTGATATAACCATGCATTAGGATTTTAAGTACAAATATGTTAGTAGTGTCCCTTATATATACATATATTAAATCAGGTATTGAGATTTCAAGTAGAACATATTGTTAAGATTCCTCTCATTAATAGATATACTGGCTTGATAAGAATTCAAGTAGGAACATGTCATCAAGGTTTCTTATATATGTAGCGATATAAGAATTAAGTAGTGAAATGGATTCCTTAGCAATATTAGTGTTTAAGAAGTTAAATATCATGTGAGAATATGAGTGATGTACATGGTAGACCATGGCCCAATTTCCAAGATAAAGGTACTATAGGGATCTGAATATGTTGTAACATGAGTTTATGATGATATTATCAAATTATGAGACAATAAGTCATGATTAAGTTATAGGATGATACTTTATATGATTTCTACTTTAAGATTTAAGATTTAAGTTTATACAAGTGTATTGAGATCATACATAATGAGATTTTATAGAAATTGAGTCACCTTGTCAGAAATAACATTCTTATAGATATTTGATACTTGTGAATTCTCATATACTTTGTATATCCATATTTAGTTCAGATCCTTTCACATAAGACATTAGACTTCTTTATCATATAATTGGTATAAGTGAAGTAATTTGACCAACTCATAGTTCCTGAATAAACTTTACCCATATAATGAGAACATCAGATTTAGAGTCAGACTTGGACTACTCATTGCAGGGGTAGACTGATATAGAATAAAGATACATGATAAGGGCTATAGACTCATTCTCAATTATGTAGTAATTGAGGTACATGTTTTCATTCAGATATAGATTTAGTGCATAATATAAGAGCAAAGATTCAGATTCAGATTTTAAAGAGCAGAGATTCAGATTTAGATTTCCGATTCAAAACTAAATACGTGTCGAGTACTCAGTTTCAGATAAGTTCATATTCAGAGTTTAGTAAAGATAGACTTAATATAATTAATTCAAAACCTTCACGTAATACATTATATAATAAGTCCTCATTCAGAGATTCCTGGAACGATTCAGAGGCATCTGTTGCCAATTCAGAAGAGTGTTTACTCCATTTCATAGGGCACGTTGTGCCAACAGAGGGTGCTTTGCACCATAGAGGACACTTCGGTGTCAACAGAGGGTGTGTTGCACCATAGAGGACACTTCGGTGTCACAGAGGAGGACTTGTTATATAATGGTGGCCACAGTCAGATAAAAATCATAAGTAAAAGATACCTTAGATTAGAGATGCCCATAACCTCATCCATGAGTATGATGAGAGGGAATTAGATAAGATAAGTATGCCCTAGGCACTTTGGTGTAGGTCATGAGATCCATGTACCAGAGTACATGACTCCAGAATAAGATAAGAATTCAGATTAAGGAATAAGAGACTTTATGTTTCAGATTTTTTTTAGAGATTAATGTTAGTTTCATGTTTATAAAATCCAATTTCAATTCTTTAGCAATGTATATTTTAGAATACTCATGCCACTTACTCTAATGAATGTTATTTTCCTCATTCATGGTTGGGGACGCGATGTCCACAGGTTTTGGAGTAGCTGAGGATTAAAGGAACAAGTAAAGGTCTAGGAGATTTCATTGCTTGCCTAGTGGGGTTTCATCTATCGAGACGGTCCAGAGTTTCGACATCTCTTTTTATGCATAATCTTGTTACCAGAGTATATTAGAGGAGTTGTAGTTTTTCTTTTATCAAGGACTATGTATGGATCGGTTTTACTCAATGCAAAGTGTTTCATTTGCTATTATTGCAATGAGTATCATGTTTGTGACAGTCCTAGAAAAGAAAAAAAAATTTGCTTCTGCTCATGTGTTATGAAAATATGGGTGTTACAATATGGTATCAGAGCAATTTGGTAAATGGCCACTATGCAAACATGATTCTTGTAGTCATCCTAGGATGAAGAGAGGATATTAGGGTTTAGGGATAAATTCCCTAAGAAAGATACAATGACCTAGAATGACTAAGAGTTTTCACCTTAGAATAAATAGAGATGTCATAGATAGATGTTTACCTATTCTAGGTCTCAAGTTTCAACCTAGCCCTAGCTAATGAGGTTGCTTCTCCATTCTCAATGGTTATGGCCAGCCAATTGAGAATTGAAGAGGAATGTCATAAGCATTAGATTTTGATGAGTTTCTCCTTTCTTACTGATCGATGTGGTATGGGACACATGTATTAGTAAGTTAATGAGAGATATCATGTCATAATCCCACATCTCTAGGTATGTGCCTGATCACCACATATCTAGGAATGTAGGAGTTACCTAGAGAATCTAAGATTTGACTGTCGTCTACGCTTAGTATTAGAGAGTAATGGCAAGATTGAGATGAAACCTTAAGTTTAGTGCCAATTTTGGTTTCATAAACCTTAAGTATTGGTTGAGCAGTAGACTAAGGTAATAAATAACATGCACATAATTTTTTTATAAAAATACATTACATATCTCTTTTCATGAAAAATCTTGAACATAAGTGTACCTTAATATGTTAATTATCGATAAATGAAGAGGTTAGAAGAACCCTAAGATGGGTAGCCTCTTATAGTTTTGTCGAATTTCGTGGACGAAATTCCCAAAAAGGAGGGTAGTATTGTCACCCCAAAATTTTAGAACCCAATAAGTGTATGATAAAATTATTCATAAAGTGAATATAAGACTGATTTTGGGTTTGGTAAGCTCTGATCCAATCTTTTTTTCATGATGTTTGAATATAAGAGAAAAACATGTAGGAAAGGGTCTTATATGTCATTTTGGTCAATTTTAAAGCTTCGTAATATTCTAGTAGGTGTAAAAAAAATTATCATGCTTTTGGAGTTGCAATAATATAATGGTAGATATTTAGTGAGAAGTTCGTCCATGATATTCTGATATAAGATTTTTTTAATGAGTTATCAAGTCAAGCCAAGATCCATAAAGTATTTAGGAGACATTTTTCTAATCACAATGAATTTAGAAAGAAAATAACCAAATATGTCGTCATAGTAGGTGGGGGGGACCAAATAAAAGAATATATATATATATATATATATATATATATATATATATATATATATATATATATATATATATCCAATCTCCTTCCTTGAGAAGGGAGGAGTCTTGTCTATTTTGGAAACTGCACATCTCTCTCTCCATTCAGCATTGGGATCCATGATGGGTAGGACTATGTGGCATAATTTGTTAATAGGAGGAGACCCCACACAATAAAAAAATTGTATGTTTCCAATAGCGTGGACTTGTGTATATATAATGGAGTGGCTTGAGGGTTTTGGGAGAGCACGGAGACAATTTGCCAACGCACCCCCTCACCGGTCAATTTCACTGTGATGGCACTCTGAAGCATAACAACGGTGATATCAGATGTAAATCTGTGCATCTGTGCAAGGAAGAACACTGTGGGATACTATAGGGATACGAATCATGAATAGTACATATGGTTTATGCATTCTTCGATGCTGAGATCAGGAGCCAGAGAAAGGATGCACATCCACCGCAAGGCTTGTGCGAAGCCTTACTCTATTTTTCAAACAGGAAACAAGATACCATCATGCCACCTAGGTAACGAAGGGACTTGCACTTTCTGTAGTAAGATCAGGCCAAGGAGACAGGCATGTACGAAAAATATTTCTGCCACGACTAGCTTCTTCCACATCGACCGAGGGGCAGGTGGAAGCCTGCTTTTCCACTTCATTCAGGGCTACCAAAGTCAAGGATAGATAATCATATAGGTTTGCAAGGGACTGGAGGTAATGACCCAATGTGGGTATGACAGTCGTAGATAGCGAGGACTTGACCCGCATGAACAGGCTTAGGCATCGCCGCCAATCTCCTGTACGACGTGCTTTGTTCATGACTTGGAAAAGAGGAGTGTGCATCACACAAAGAAGATGAGGGGTGTGTATGTCGGGTACATGGGTCGATATTTAATTGGACCCATAAAAGGATCTACGAGTGGAGAAGGTCTTGCTAGGGCTCCTAGGCGTGCGATTGGTGTGGCCCAATCACAGTCGCTAGATCAATTCTAGACGACCGTAGTTTTTCTAGAAGAGGTAATTTTATAAAATTTGTATTTTTTTAATATAGAGATCCAATGAATGTGGACAAGGTATTGATGGAAAGGAAATGACGTCTGGTATCTTGTAAAAATATATTCAGATATTGTTTTAGATATTTTATTAACATTATATTTTTTTAGAGATATAATATTTCAATATTTTGAACAATAAAAATAGAAAACAACTTCCAAAACTAATGAAAGTTTTACATAAGGTAAATTCTGATATGTTTAATATTATTCCAAAGCCTGATCATTATAATTATAAGTTTTACTAAGGTTTTCAATGTAAAGCCTAATAAGGGTATTTTGGGTATTTCACCCATGATCTGATTTTTAAATGACTTGATATTTTAATACATGATCTCCCTACATTATATGAATACTTTTCTAGAGATTTGATGGAGTTTCTTGTATTATTATATTAATATTTAGTTTTGGACTTGAGTGGCCATTATGTAAGAATAATAAGTGATTATCTTGAGACAATAAGTGATATATATGTCTAATTAAGTATGAAATTATTTATCTAAATGGTATTTTAATTGATTTTATAATAGATTCAAGTAATATTAGTATATATGACTATGTTTTAGATTTTCTTCTTATATGATCTATATATTCATATTAGTGCATAAGACGATTTATGTCTTATTTGAGTATGAAGATAATATTGATTATATAGTATGAGTTTTATTTTATTTCAATGCCAAGATTCTATGTTGGTTTTAGAATAAAGTTATGTTTATTCTAAATAAGAATCCTAAGTTGGTATATATAATTAGGAAGATGGGGTTTTGAGATTTAGAAATAGAAAGAGGGAATATAGGCTTGGACTGATAAAACTATGATGATATCTAGGTTATTAAAGTTATGGAACTTGGAGTCGAGACTTCCTTATTGATGCCATTTGTAGAAGAGGTAAGTGGTTCATGCCCATGAATATTTATGTTTATCAAACCAAGTACATTTACATGCTTCTTAGATAAGACCTTCATGCCCTACATTCTACGTTAAATATGTAAGAAAGATTTTATGTCCTGATGATTGTAGAATTTCATATACTCAATACCATAAGTAGTGATGATTCACGGAATGATTCTAGATCGCGAGTTAAGTTCATAAGAAGGATAAGAGCATATATTTCTATCATATCCCTTAAAGATATTCCATATGTATACTCAAGACTACAAGATATGAAACAAAAACAAGACTGCCACCCTTCCATGGTTATGTGATATAACCATGTATTAGGATTTTAAGTACAAATATGTTAGTAGTGTCCCTTATATATACATATATGTAATCAGGTATTGAGATTTCAAGTAGAACATATTGTTAAGATTCCTCTCATTAATAGATATACTTGTTTGATAAGATTTCAAGTAGGAACATGTCATCAAGGTTTCTTATATATGTAGTGATATAAGAATTAAGCAGTGAAATGGATTCCTTAGCAAGATTAGTGTTTAAGAAGTTAAATATCATGTGAGAATATGAGTGATGTACATGGTAGACCATGGCCCAATTTCCAAGATAAAGGTACTATTAGGATCTGAATATGTTGTAACATGAGTTTATGATGATATTATCAAATTATGAGACATTAAGTAATGATTAAGTTGTAGGATGAGACTTTATATGATTTCTACTTTAAGATTTAAGATTCAAAATTATACGAGTGTATTGAGATCAGACATAATGAGATTTTATAGAAATTGAGTCACCTTGTCATAAATAACACTCTTATAGATATTTGATACTTGAGAACTATCATATACTTTGTATATCCATATTTAGTTCAGATCCTTTCTCATAAGACATTAGACTTATTTATCATATAATTGGTATAAGTGAAGTAATTTGACCAACTCAGAGTTCCAGAATAAACTTTACCCATATAATGAGAACATCAGATTTAGAGTCAGACTTGGACTACTTATTGCTAGGGTAGACTGATATAGAATAAAGATACATGATATGGGTTATAGACTCATTCTCAATTATGTAGTAATTGAGGTACATGTTTTCATTCAGATATAGATTTAGTGCATAATATAAGAGCAAAGATTCAGATTCAGATTTTAAAGAGTAGAGATTCAGATTCAGATTTCAGATTCAAAACTAAGTACGTGTCGAGTACTCAGTTTCAGATAAGTTCATATTCAGAGTTTAGTAAAGATAGACTTAAGATAATTAATTCAAAACCTTCATGTAATACATTATAAAATAAGTCCTCATTCATAGAGTCCAGGGAGGATTCAGAGGCATCTGTTGCCAATTCAAAAGAGTGTTTACTCCATTTCAGAGGGCATGTTGTGCCAACAGAGGGTGCTTTGCACCATAGAGGACACTTCGGTGTCAAAAGAGGGCCCGTTATGCCAACAGAGGGTGCGTTGCACCATAGAGGACACTTTGGTGTCACAGAGGAGGACTTATTGTATAATGGTGGCCACAGTCAGATAAAAATCATAAATAAAAGATACCATAGATTAGAGATGCCCATAACCTCATCCATGAGTATGATGAGAGGGAATCAGATAAGATAAGTATGACCTAGGCACTTTGGTGTAGGTCATGAGATCCATGTACCAGAGTACATGACTCCAGAATAAGATTAGAATTTAGATTAAGAAATAAGAGACTTTATGTTTCAGATTTTTTTTTAGAGCTTAATGTTAGTTTCATGTTTATAAAATCCAATTTCAATTTTTTAGCAATATATATTTTAGAATACTCATGCCACTTACTCTATTGACTGTTATTTTCCTAATGCATAGATGGGGATGCGATGTCCACAAGTTTTGGAGTAGATGAGGATTAAAGGAACAAGTAAAGGTCTAGGAGATTTCCAAGCTTTCCTAGTGGGGTGCCATCTATCGAGACGGTCCAGAGTTTAGACATCTCTTTTTATGCATAATCTTGTTAACAAAGTATAATAGAGGAGTTGTAGTTTTTCTTTTATCAAGGACTATGTATGAATCGGTTTTACTCAATGCAAAGTGTTTCATTTTCTTTTATTGCAATGATTATCATGTTTGTGACACTCCCAGATTTAATAAAAAAATATAGCATCCGCTCATGTGTTATGAAAATCTGGGTGTTACAATTGGCCATGGCTTCTCCTTTCCCACGGCGTTTCGGCTCTTCGCACCTCCGCACCTGTAAGTAGCTACCTCTACACCTCCGTCGGCACCCTTGCAAGATTTCCCTAGCGCTAATTGGCATGAAGGGTGCATATCTATCTTGTTGGCTATTAGGTCAGGCTTGACTAGTGATTCTTAGAGCGTCTGGCCCAGAAACATGCAGATGATTATGTCAAGGGGTAGTGCATATCATCTATCCAGAATAGCATATGATGCAACTGGCGAGAGTTGCCTACCTTTATGGTTTTCTAGGTTTGTAGTGTTGATCGGCCCACAATTGAATTATCTTGGATTTGGCCGACTAGAATATTGTACACTGCAATATTCCAAATTGATATTGAGGGCTATCAATTTGAATAAAATGGTAGGAGCAGTAGTTAATTAAAGACATAATTAATATCATTAACTTTATCAAATCAACCCAAATCAAAATGTTTTGAAAAGTTGCAATATTTATTTGTAGAATTAAATGTCAAACACAAACACGTTCAAATTGTGATAAGTTCTTAAGAAGGACAAAATGGGATAAAGTTCCACAATTGGTTAAGGACTTTGAGAAATGTTCTCATCAATGAGAGAAAGCTCCATATCCTTGATAGACCAATGCCAGAGGAACCCGCTCTAAATGCGCCTAAGGATAAATGGATGCTTATTGGAAGCATGCCAAAGATGCCATAGATATTTGAATACCTAATACTATGTTGTATGAACTATGAGTTTCATGAACAACATGAATACATGGACATTCTCGAGATGGTAACACATATTAAGAATCATGTAAAGCAAAAAAGGTATAATGTCTCCAAAGCACTCATTTGAGTGCAAATTTCCAAAGGGATGTCCAGTAGAAGATATATGTGTCAGAGACAAATGTGCAACCATCCTCAGAGACAAATGTGTATGACACATATATTGAATGACCTAACAACTCAAACTTTCAATACCTATACCATTGTCATCTAGAACGCATAAATGAGAAATGCATTTCTAGAATCTATATGATGGTTATCTAGACTCATTTGGTTATTGAACCAATAACAGACATGCATGTCTTATTTGTTGTGTAATATGACAAGAGCATCTTCACTAGATGTAGTGGGAGATCGACTATTCCATTAGGAGTAGTACATATTGATGTACATAGACCTTTTGGATGAATGATAAAGGTAGTCGCAAGTACCTCATTATATTTACTGATACGATAAGTAGATATTGGAATTTGTATTTAACGAAATATAGGTTTGGATCTCTTGAAGTGTTCAAGGAGATCATAAATGAAGTATGTAACTAAATTGGTAAAAGTATTAAGAAACCTCGATATGATCGATGTTGAAATACATAAACCAAGAGTTTGAGGACCTTCTGGGAGATCATGATAGTGAATCACAATGAACTCCACTTGAAACATACTTATGTGTCATAAAGAAGGTATCATACCCTGTTAAGTCGTGGTGAGATTATCAATAAAATCTATCTAATCTTACAAATTATTTTGGGCACATGTTAAACACTAAACAATGTACTTTCTAAACTAGTTCACAAGACACCATATGAGACATGGCATGGGAAGTGTCCCGATGATTCTTTTGTAGTGATTGGGATTGAAATCTTGTATAAGAAAATTGTTTCTTAAAAGTCTTTATCCATAAATCATATGAATGTGATGTTGTTGAATACTACTTATATTCTAGCACCGCAACAAAGTGTTAGGATGGCTGAATTCCTAAAGGGAACTTAGTTCCAAAGGAGTCAGTGGGAGTAAAAGTAGAACTCGAAATGTTTGAGACAAATAAGAAAATATTGAACCTAAAGAGGTACAACAAGGAACAAGGAGAATCACAAACTGTTGTGGAATCTCAAGTTCCTTATTTTAACATAGAACTCATAGTTCTAGTAGAATGTCCCTTGAGTTTGATAGATTATGATATCATATAAACTCAAACGGCATGTGTGTTGATCATAGAGATGAGTCAACAACCTACCTAGAAACTATTGAGGGATCATAGTCTGAGAAATTTCTTAAGGCCTTAAGATCAATGATGACTCCATGTACACCAACAAGGTATGACCTTGTTGGATCCACCTGAAGGGGTAAAACCCATAGGGTGCATTTGGGTTTTTGTAAGAAGACCAACATGGAAAGGGAAAATTGGTTGCAAAAAGTTCCAATCTAGTTCAAGGTGTTGAACATGACAAAACATTCTTTCACCAGTTACCATGGTTAAATCCATCTAGATCATGATTATTGTTGCAGCTTATTATGACTGTGAGATTTGGCAATTGGACGTTAAAACTGCATTCCTTAATTGGAATAATTAAGAGGATGTGTATTTGGCACAACCTAATGGTTTTATTTATCCATTAATGCAAATAAAGTCTATAAGCTATAAAGGTCAATCTGAGGATTGAAGCAAGCATCTCAGAGTTGGAATCTTCAATTTGACAACATAGTCAAAGGGTTTGACTTGAGTCTGAATCAAGATAGAATATGTGATTAAAAAAGATTTAGTGGGAGCATATTGATATTCCACATAATGATGCGGAATAACATCCTTGTCCTATAAATGTCAAAACCTGGCAAGGGAAGTACCTTGTATATGAAGCGTTTACGCAAAGCATCCTATGTGATAGGGATCGAGGTCTATAGACATAGATCTGGAACATGTTCCATGGAGTTAGTCTTTCAGGAGCCTAGTGTCCTAGTTCTTGTAAAGAAAAAAAATTAAAAAATTAAAACAAGTTCTTGTAAAGAATAGGAACATGTGGATAGATGGCATATGCATTTTGCAATTGGATCTATTAATGCAATGTAATGTACTCATCCCATTATCTCATAGGTATTGGACATGATGAGAAGATATCCAGTAATCTCATACATACTGGACATGATGAGAGGATATCCAGTCATGTCATATGTATTTGACATGATGAGAAGACACATATATACCTATCTAGTAATCTCGTATGTATTGGACATTATGAGAGGGTATATGTCAGATTCTAGTGAAAGTCTATGGACTACCATATAGAACATCCTTAAGTGCTTATGAAGAACTAATAGGATTCATTCCTTGAGTATGGTGAGAAAGAAGAGTTGGGTCTAAAGAGTTACACCGATGCAAGCTTCCAAACTGACAAAATAATCGCAATCTAAATATATGTTTGATGACAAATGAGAATTGTAAGCTAGAAAGAGTTATGAGCTAATGATAGTTGTTTGAATCTATAAAAGAAGTTGAGTATCTCTATGTTATAAGAACAACAAAGGCTATTATATGGATCAAGAAGTTCATATGGATGAACTTGTGAGGTTCCCGCCATTGATGAAACAATAGGAATATTAATGACAACAATGAAGCTACTAGTTAGAATGAGAATCTTGGATAGCATACTATGACACTTCCATCTCATACGAGTAATTGTACAATGAAGAGATGTGAAAAATGCAAAATACTGACTTAAAGTAAACATGGCTAAACCCTCTGTAAAAGCACTTACACAGCAGAAGCATGATGGTCATGTTAATTCACTCGAGATGAGATTTGTGGGTGATTGGCTCTAAGTGAAAGTGGGAGTCTCTTGGTATGTATTCCCAAAGAGTCAATCATATGATGATTGGGATGTGGTAGTAGATACCTAATTTGATAATAAAAAAGGCAAGCTTCTAATTTATTTTGCATATTCAGTTATGAGATCATGAATAACAAAATAAATATCTAAATAATGATATTACTCAATGACATATGTCTTCAAGAACGTGACTTGGAAGAATGAGATCATACATATGTTAATGGTATATACATTCACATTATGTCCCTGATCGGTTGTTATTGAGGAAGGTAGATAGACAACAATAGCATATAAGATCAGAGTGTGAGTTGGTTGATGACAGAGTCTCATTACTCATGATATGGCAATATCAAACCAAGCACACAGATACATGTTAGAGAACAGTGTATCAGACAGACCCACCATCAGACTGACACATGGAAACCATCATTATGGAAGTCGTAGTCAGCTCTCATAAAATAATTATGGCAGTGATTGTGGTTCTTAGACCTGAAATCATTGCACTCATCAGATGTCGTTGGGTACACTTTGACATCAACAAATGCTATCTTGAAACATGGGTTGTTATAACGGTGATGATTGGCTGACTTTGACACATGGGGATTGAATGTGAGTGATAGATATGTGATTTGTCCCTCCGATAGGAGTTTGATATCCAAGGCAACTTGATTAGTCAGACTAAGAAAAGTATGGCCATACGCATGTGAATCAATACATGATAATGAACTTACATATATCTCATGCAGTCTGCTCTAGTTTAAGGAACAAGATTGAATAATAATGAGGATGAATTATGTAACACCCCTGATCTATATTTTGGGATAACCCTAGAAGCTTTGCTTATGTAAGTTTCTTAGAACCTTGTCTTAATCTTTTGAAAAATAATTAAGACTTGACAAGAGTTTATTTCTCAATTTTGAACTTATTTGCAAATTGTTTATGCCTTATATGATAAGTTTGGTAAGAATTTCAATTCACCCAAATGAAGGCTTTATGTGCAAATTATCATCTCTAGAATGTCTCTTCTCTCTCTTAGTATCAACTAGAGGAAAGAGAAAGAAGGGGGTGCATTGTTTGAGTCTTGGTTGGATGATAACACTCTTTGGGGTGAAAGAACCAAAGAAGTGTTGAGTACCTTTAACCCTAGATGAGGTTGTATCGAGTTTTGAAGTGTACATGGGAGTGTCTATTGGTTTGGAAGCCATAGAGGAAGTCCCATATCAGTTTGTTAAGATTTTAATATGTTCATGATGGGCTAAGCACCTCAATTAGGTGAAGCCTGTTGGTTTACATATTCCTTGCAAAAGTGGTATCGGTTTGCACATAAAGCAAGATTTGTGGATGATATCTTGTCAGGCAAGATACCCAAATGGCCGAAGTCATGTCTATGGATTATCCTCAATATTTTTTCATGGAAAGATAATTATGGTTGCATGAGGTTACCATGCATGGACACGTGTCACTTGAGTGCACATAGTGATGACACCTTATACACACTCTCTTTCATGAACCCCAACTATATATACCTCTCTTTTCACTTACTAGTAAATACATTGATTCCCTTACCATCTCTTTCTTGGAGGACGATCCTAGGATCTCAAGGAACAAAGAGAAGGCCGAGCATATTGCCTAAGGTCAAGCCATGATCATCTTCAACCTTGGAAAGACTATGCTTATTGGATCATGATTCTTTCCTTCTCTTCTTTATTCACAAAATTCCTAACCATGATATCTTCTTTCATAGAGAGGTGTTTTGATAAATCCTTGGACTTTTGATAAGTCATATTCAACCTTGTAATGTGGAGCTTTGAAGCATGAAGCTCTTGAGTTAATCTTGAGGCGGGTTATATAACTTGAACTAGACTTTTTTATTATACACCTTTTCTCATGTAGTACATGGCAATTCCTTCTTTACTTTGACTTTTCTTATTTGGATGATGGTTCTGTGAGATCTAATGGATATGTGGGGCTGCTATCCATGAACTAGAATGGTTATGGATGAAAAAGGCTAGAGATTGAAGATGATGAAATTGTTATGCACAAAATGATATCGGTTTGTGGGAAACCCTAGCCTGATACACATAAGTATGTAAACTAATACACATTTGTAAACCAATATACATGAGCCCTTAACCCTCCCCTTCAGTTTGTACATACATAGGACTAATGTCCATACAGTTTTCGAGCCTGTCACTCAAGGATAAGATGAGGGAAGGTCAATACCTTGGAAATAATTAAGTTAACACATTCCTTTACTCATAAATGGGGGTGTTCGTCATGACTTGAGATGTTCTAAACTATGTGTTGCTAATTCGATATGACCAAGAGGGAGCTAGGCCAACATGGTAGACCCTATAAACCGATATGCCTCTAATGATATTGGCTAGTAATAATATAGATATGTCTAGTGAAGGAAGTGTATGAAATCATGTTTAGTTGGTTGAGTGTGGTGGCCGATATGGCTAACCCTAAACTGATACAACTCAAACCCTAGTTGGTTGAGAGGTCGATACACTAATTGATAGTGTGGTCGATACCCTAAGTTGAAGGGGTGGTCAGTACCTTAGATGATGTTGAGTGGCTGATACCCTAAGTTGAAGGGGTGTCTGATACCTTAGATGATGTTGAGTGGTTGATACCCTAAGTTGAAGCGGATGTCGATACCCTAGTTGAAGGTGAGGCTGATATACTAGGGGTTGAAGTGGCTAATACCCTAGTTGATGGTGAGGCCGAGACATAAGATGATAGTATGGCCGACACACACAAGTATGTATTATGACCGATATACCTCAAGCACCTTACAAATGATACCTCTCTAAGCATCTCTAGAACAATAGCATTTGACATGCTTTGGTCGACACAAATAGATAAGTCTTGGACGACACAAGTATATGTGTCTAGGCCGACACAAGTGATGTGTCTAGGACAATACAAAGATTGGAGTGAGGGCTGATACACCTTGTAGAGTGTAGGTTGATACACCTTGTAGAGTGTAGGTCGATACACATTGAAGAATGTAGGCTGCTATACGTTGTAGAGTGTAGGCCGGCTACACCTTGAAGAGTGTAGGCTGATACAACTTGAATATAATTAATGAATGCATCATGAAAGTAATGAGATAAATACACTTTAATAAGTGTAGGTTGATCACCCTATAGAAGGATAAATCAATGTAATAAGTATGTTGAAATCAATATCCTAATAAGGATGAGAGAGACACTAGTTCTACTCACATAAGAAGGGTAATATCTCATGTTGATAATCAGTTGATAATACTTGATGTAGTATGCTTGAAAGCTTATGGAAGTAATATAGCTCTCATAATGTGACATAGGGTCGGTTGATAACTATGAACTTGAAAACCCTAAATTAGTATTAAAAGGTAACCTTAACCCTAATCATGAGAGGGTTGCAATTTGAATGTTTTCTCTTTATGGAATGTTCATGATATTTGCTTGATATTGCATTGCTATGAGTTCTAACCATGAAGGTGTTATAGGATGATGAACATAGCCAGGTATGAGCTATGATGATTTAGTACTATACATATTATATAAGGCCTTGTGAGCCATGTGATGTACTTGTGAAACAAGTATGATTTATATATGGGTCTGATGACCTAGAGTTGGTTATTGCCTAATGAGAGGAGATATTTTTCAATAATGAACTGAGGGTTTGATACCCAAACATATGATCATGATAATGATAATGTTGTAGGGATAAGATTCCCAATATTGAGTTCAAGGGACTGAGATCCCAGGATAAGTGTAACCAGATATGTATCAATTGATATAAGATCTCTTGAAAATATGTTACACCTTTTTGTTTAGCATTCATCTATAATTCATGATTGTAACTTGATTGATGCTAAAATATGTTGTAATGCACCTAATCTATCAAGTAAACTAAAAATGTAGTTCCCCTGGCCATAGATCCATTCAGTGTCAGGATTTGGTGAATGGTGAAACAAGTTCTACTCAAAATGTATATTATTGAATATGTAGAGTGCAAGTTGAAATTTCTCCATGTATCCTTAACTAACAGGATTGACTATGGGAAATACACTAAAGATAAGGATTGACTTTGGGTCATACCCTAATTAGAGTGTGGTTACACCATGACTCAATAAATAATCAGGATTGGTTTCGAACCATGCCCTGATATAATTAGGATTGATTATGGATCATACCATGATAAGATAACATGCTACGTATTGTATATCTATAGAGAAGAGTCTCTATACACCAAGCTAGCTATAATGTAGCTTGACTCATAATGTCAGTGACATTAATCTTGTACTGACTGAGAAAGGAGAGGTCATGGATTCCAACTCTTCCATAGACCTATATGGCATTGATGCTTTACTTAGCAGTGGTCAGATGGAGATGGAATATATATTCCCATCTCTTCAAGGCATAATATGGAATGTATAAAAATGTAATCATTCGTGTAGTGTATTTGTTTAAGAGCCAAATACGGAAACATTGGTTTATGTCTTGCTTGGGTTTTATAATGTATAGTTTATAATAGTTATACATGTTCTTCATATTCCTTTTAGAAGTGAATAAATGATCTATTCTCAGTTGTAGATATCTAATCTAATAAGAAGATAAGTTTTCTCTGCACTGCATATAATCAATACTTATACTTGTTTAATTCAATATAGGTTTCTTCTACTCTCATTCATAAAAGTATTAACTATGATAATAATTCTATTAGCAGAGAGTAATATCTCTCGCTGGGACAAGTTGTCTCACCCCATGGGTTCCACAACTTTTTAGGTGGACGTGCATGAGGAGGTAGAGATCGTGCAATAGAGAGTGGGCAGCAGCAACAAGAATAATAGTAACATCTCAGGTTGAGTGTGCTTCTACATGTCTTGTAGATAAAGAGTCATATGTGTCGTCCATGTACTCTCATGTCCTTTGGGAGATAGAGCATAAATAGTTTTATAATCAATCTAAGATTTTGGCTAGAACGCCTCAATGCATGATGTTGATTCTGTGTATGTTTTGATAAAGCAATTGTTATCTCAAATCCTTTCAAGGTGATGAAACAATGTATGTACAAGTGAACCATGATGTAAATATATGGTTTGGTTCTTTCGGAAAAGAGTTTCTTGGTAATGGATCTCTTGGAAAAACGGTTTAAATTTTTAGAATTTTTCGGTAATCCACTGTTAATGGTTATTCCCTCTTAGTTTTGTGCGATTAAGTTGTCAGTGTGATAGCATATTTGTTAAAGGACAAAATATGAAACATTTTCTTAAGGACAAAATACAAAACATTGGTTGATGTCTTGCTTGGGTTTTATACTATTTAGTTTATAATAGTTATACATGTTCTTCATATTCCTTTTAGAAGTGAATAAATGATCTACTACTCAGTTATAGATATCTAATCTAATAAGAAGATTAGTTTGCTCTGCTCTGCATATAATCAACAGTTATACTTGTTTAATTCAATATATGTTTCTTCTACTCTCATTCATAGAGGTATTAACTGTGATAATAATTTTTTTGGCGGAGAGTTATATCTCTCACTGGGATAAGTTCTCTCACCCCGTGGATTCCACAACTTTTTAGGTGGACCTACACGAGTAGGTGGAGACCGTGCAGCAGAGAGCGGGCAGTAGCAACAAGAACAACATTAACATCTTAGGTTGAGTGTATTGTTACATGTCTTATAGATAAAGAGTCTTATGTGTCATCCTTGTACTCTTAGATCCTTTGGGAGATAGTGCATAAATAGTTTTATAATTGATCTGAGATTTTGGCTAGTACGCCTCGATGCATGATGTTGCTTTTGTGTATGTTTGGATAAAGTAACTATTATCTCAAATCCTTGCAAGGTGATGAAACAAGGTATGTACAAGTGAACCATGATGTACATATATAGTTTGGTTCTTTTTAAAAAGAGTTTCCTGGTAATGGATCTCTTAGAGAAAAGGTTTTAATTTTAGTGATTTTTGGTAATCTGTTGTGAATGATTATTTCCCCTTAGTTTTGTGTGATTAAGTTGTCATTGTGATAGCGGTCGTCACAACTTCACCATGCCTCGAGTTCAATCTGGATATCAGTGACCAAGGAACTATACAAACATTATAACACCATACACAGATTGTAGGTTGAAGTAGCTCCCCAACATTCCATTCACTTGGGTAGCACTAATGTGCGACTAGGAACCACTCTTTTCTTGTTATGTCATAAGTTTTTATGGACATTCACTACCAATGTGATATGGGACCTATAGGGTCACACACATCGAAAATCATTTAGAAGAGGAGTTTGATCTTGAATGATAACTGAATTGATTACTAAAGTGTTCCGGTATTTCAATTCACACAACAGATCCATTGAATAGACTGCCAAATGATTGGTTCAAGTGTTGAGACTATTGTTTGAAGTGTCAGGCTGATTGTATTGTACATTGGTTGGAATTCTGCCAGACCTGGGCTATAAGACGCCCATCGCGCTTGTGCGTAATGACCATCTGGCCTGGTGCTAGATGCCTATCTCAGTTGCACCAAATGGCCATTTGGCCTGGTGTGAGAAGCATGTCTCAGAACCACCAAACACCTATTTTGGGGGTGCAATTTGGTTTCATAAAGGATCGGTGCTGACGTCAAGTTGAGTACTAATTGGAATTGAATTGCCAACATATGTAAAAAATTTGGAAACTGCAAAATGAACATCTCACTAGGAGAAATGATCGTCTCACGTGAAAAATGACCATCTCAATGGGCAAGATGGTCGTTTCATCGCAGGCAGGTTGTGAAACTTCTAGAAAAGTTATGAAAATTCAAGATCTTCTTGTCCTTTCCACTCCCACTTTGATCCCACATTGTTTGGTGGATGGGAACCCTGACCCTAACCCCTCCTATATATAGAGGGGTATTGGGGGATTCCCAGAGTACAACTAATACATAAACAATTGAGAATCAGTTGCTATGATAATTATTGTCCTCTCTAGTTGTGGTAACCACAAGAGCCCAGACAAGTCCTACGTGACTAGGGAGGGATAGCCCAGGGAGAGAAACAGCTGAGGATCATTATTGTGGGAGAGCATGTTAGTGACTAGTACACCAACGGGAGGGACAACTCCTTCCTATCCGTTCTTATAGGATGACATGAGTTCTAGTTGGTCTGTGTGGATTACTCTAGATGTAGGAATCTTTTGGCTGTTGCTAGGAGGACAACGTCAACTTGCAGTCTGAGGCGAGATCCGAGGAGTCACTGTAGCAGTTGTTTGTGTATGTTGTCTATGGAGGAGCAGTCAAACGAGTCCAAGTGCGGCCAGGAGCTGCACAACCACCATCCAAGATAGAGTGTGCATCTACATTGATGAGGATTGTCATTGGAATTGCTCCAGGACCAGGTATATCTTTGTGAAATCATCCTTCCCATTGTATAATTATTGACGCGATCTCTTGGTTAATGGGAAATATGTCAGTAAAATTTTTGTTTCTGCTACTTATCTGATGTCATATTTCCCTACATATATGTCTTGAAATAAGCCCCTAAGAAATTGCATGAGAAGTTTTATTTTTTGATATCATCATTTGGCTTTGT
This sequence comes from Alisma plantago-aquatica, assembly GCA_963693085.1. NCBI lineage: Eukaryota > Viridiplantae > Streptophyta > Magnoliopsida > Alismatales > Alismataceae > Alisma > Alisma plantago-aquatica. The sequence continues at coordinate 648,315,041 of OY856410.1, forward strand.
TTCTAATGAATTTGATAAGTGTCTCCACTACAAAATTGTCAATGATGGATTCATTTTGTTATGTTTATATGTCGATGATGTCCCACTTTTTGGTTCTGATATGATAGTAGTAAATGAGACAAAGACATTCTTGTGTAGAAAGTTTGAGATGAAAGATATTAGTGTCGCTGATGTGATTTTAGAGCTTAGAATAATAAGGTCTAGTAATAGTATAACTCTCTCTCAGTCTCATTATGTTGAGAAGATATTGGATAGGTTTAAGTACACATCATATAAACCTCTTAAGACTCCATATGATTCATCCAAGGCCTTATTCAAGAATGAGACTGGGGTCCCAGTGTCTCAATTATGATACTCTCATATTATCAGAAGTTTGATGTATCATATGAACTGCACATGACCAAACATTGTGTTTTCCATGAGCAAGTTAAGTAGATACACCAGTTGTCCCGACAAGACCCATTGGGAATCTCTTGAAAGAGTTTTTTGGTATATAAAGGGAACTTGTTCTCTTGGGCTGCATTATGGCAAATATCCTTTTGTTGTCAAAGGATATAGTGATGCAAGATGGATTTCCATCAACTCTGGGAGTAATGGTATCTAGATATGTATTCTTGTTGGGAGGATGAGTTGTTTCCTGGAGGTCTAAGAAATAGACCATATTGTCTCGATCTACTTTTGAGGTAGAGTTGTGTGCTTTAGATGAAACTTGATTGGAATCGGAATGGCTACATGGACTTATGTCCAGTTTACCTATGGTAAAGAAGCAGTTTCCTACAATTTTAGTTCACTATGACAACACTACAACTATTGCGAAGATAAAGAGTCACAAGTAAAATCAAAAATAGTGTAGATACAACCAAGTCAGAGTCAAATTTGTAAGGAAGTTATTGTATAATGGGGTCGTGGTTGTGAACTATGTCAGTACCAAAGATAATACATCTGATGCTTTCACTAAAGGTCTTACCTTAGCTTTAGTGGAAAAATACCGATTAGGGATGGGACTGAAACCCCTCATTATTCACAGGTAGTAGCAACCTAACCCAACAGAGTGTAGATCCCACAAATTGGGTTCAATGTGGTAATAACAAGCTATCATGTGAATTGGATGACACTATGTAATTACTGTGACACTTCATGCATCTGTGTGTCTATCCCCTGGGAAACCTATTAGTGTCATGACTGCAAGTAAGTACGATATAATTCTTCGAATGGTTTCAAGTCTTAGGATAGTATGTTAGTAGTACATCCTTAGAGACTCCAACTAGATGATTGATGTTGTGTTGGCCGTAAAAGGAGAATTGGGTTGTTCTCTGATATCAATCATGATATAAAATTTTGTATGCATGGCCTTAATGCATTGTTTTCTATTCTACCATGTCTTTATTGTGTTGTTACCGACCTACACTCTTACACCCAAGGTTCATCATCAAGACTTTTGTTCACCTAGTTCATGTGGGGATCACAGTTGGATAACTCAGGTATATTCAAATTGAAAGGTATCTGCTAAAAGCACAGTATGGAGGACTGGATGGTAGAGCTCACTAGACATTGGACTTCGTGGGGGATTGTTATATATATTTCTGGTATATCCATGTATATAGCATGGGTTAATCCCAATGTAGTGCATCTAGTACATGGGAGAAAAGTATTTTTGTCTCTAGTGAAAATGGGAAAGAAGTTTTATCCCATATTGCTCACTCCTAGAACTGTTGTGGTCCTTATATGTAGGATCACATGTGACTCTTCTGTCAAAGGATCCTTGGAGAGGGTATGCTCACCTCCTTGGTAGGTATGGTGACCACAACACACGCACACGCCACACCAAACCTCACTTGGTCGGGCCAGGCACATGCTTAGTCTTGCGGCTTGTGGCTTGAGGATTGTGAATTGTGGACAATGTATTCTATCTTCCAGTCTTGTTTTTGCACTAGGATACAACTACGTACTTAATTATTAATTTAATTAATTGTTTCTCTCCTAATCAGATTTATTAAACCTAACTGGAAAGTGTCTCTTCACGGATTTTTCGCAATGTGTACAAGAGTGAATGAGTGGTTGTTCTTAATGGGAATAGGATTAAGGAGTGTGTAAGGCTATAAATATGTCTCTGATCATTAGGGTTAAACACATCTTTAGAAAAAAATAGTCGCTAGCATTCGAGTTTGTGTTTGGCAAACCCTATTGCTAGATTCTTCTATTGTTGTCGCTTCTGTGGTGCTGCGTGGAGATTTTCTCCTGGACATAGGGAGTTTGTCCATCCTTTCCCTTCCTGATAAATCTACTGGAACTTATTTTTCTTATTGGCAAAGTAGGATGCAAATCTAGCTTAACATGGTAGGGAATGATCAGTATTTAGAAGAAGATGAACCCAAACTAATGAAACTATTCCTGATAATGCTAATATAATTGCAACCTGGAAGAAGGGTGATAAGATATGTCAAGGGTTGATTCTGTTTGCATTAAACAACACAATGTATGACTCATACTCAAAGCTTCATGTTACTACATCTAAGGTTCTATGCAAGGCATTAGAAAAGAAATACAATATTGAGAATCAGCAAACTGAAAAATATTGTGTCTTGAAATTTCTTAAGTTTCATATGTCTGAGGGTAAATCTATTTCTGGTCAAACACATGATTTTTAACTCTTGGTGCAAGAGCTCATTGATGCAGGCATGGTACTTCCTAAAAAGTTTGTTTCAATGCCAATCATTTAGAAATTCCCAAAATCATGGGATTCGATTGTCATGAATCTTAAGCACCGTAAAGGAGACATGTCAATGAATGATCTCAGGATGGGCTTGTAAAGAGTGGGACCTAGTAGTGGGCCCACTCGATGGTACAAACATGAGCCTTGAAATATTTAAGTAGCGGAAACAAAAATATTACAAAGTTACAGTGTGTATCATTATAAAATTCTTCCTCACAATAAAAGGTGGTGTAACAAAGAATAAGGTATACATCTAATAACTCTAATCTCCTACAAGACCTACTGCAGAGGGTAACCTGGCCATTCCAAGCTATCCTTAGGTTCAATATCATGTATACAATCTTTGTGCATCCTTGTCTTCAAAATTACCTATACCTGGGTGGAAGGGAACATCACCCAGAACATGGGAAATAAAGTAGAGGTTAGTAAAGGTTGAGCATGTACATATAATAAACACTTTGGGCATTATATTGGTTTAATAGTATAAAAGATACATTCCCACAATAAGAGGGCTATTTGCAATTAGGTAAGTTCAAGAGAAATGAGGCATATAGAATTCCATATTACAAACATGATAATAAGAGTGTCTTGCCACAGCAATCATCCACAGATTCATAATAAAACAATAAACATTTGCATGCATAACAATGTAGACTAAATATACCTAAAATAGGGCCATAACACCATAGGATCATGGCCTAAAAATAAATAAGGGTGGAAACGCACACCCCGGGCGGAAACACACGCCCTATATATGTATGGTTGTACATAAGTATTACTATTCTAGATATTCTAGTCAAACATGTATCATGCATAAAATAGAGAGGCAAGACTAGCATTTCAGTCAATTTTTCATAAAAAGGCAATCATAGCAAGTGGGGTCCAAGAACCCATATAAACAAGGTAGTCCAGAAACTACATGGATATAATGAGTCAACATCAGGAGATATAAATGTCTAAGAAATTAGATTTAATTAGGAATAACACTTCAAGAGATGTCTCATTATAAGAAAGTAGGTTTTAGTCAAATAATTCCCAAAATAAAATAGAGGATGTACTTAACTGATGATCACCTCTAAGGAATAACTCTATTGGTATAGTTTAGCCCATAAAGTCAAGTTTCATCCTATAAACACATTTAGCGTGTTAGTCAAACTGAAGCAAATATGTCTATACACTCCTATTATACTTGTATATGTACCTCTTCCTAAATTTGATCATTGTATGACATATTAGGGTTTTCAAACTTATTAGGTGTACATATGATTCCTTAGATATGTATATTAGTTTTAATGTCTAGTTTCAGTCACATAAGTCAAAGTGTGCTGAGGTTACATATATGAGCTTGTGATAATACACATCCATCTAATTTAGGTCTTGTAATTCATTTCCCTCTTTGTATCATGTATCTTAATTCGATCAATTGGGTCCAAGGGTGTGTTACATGAGATATTATTCAAATACATACTCTAATATGTCACTACTATTAATAAAGTTGAAAACATTAGATTTATTAGAATTGGACATACCAATATTCATATTTTCATTACATATACACCAGCATGTACCCAAACGACCATTGTTATGTAGATTGTCAATTGATAAGGGTCATTGCTAAATCAAATATTATACCTTATATGCTCTGATTACTATGAATACTAAGAGTCTAAGTCTATATAAATAATTGCCTCCCCGGTTGTAATATCAGTATATAGTTATGTGTATATAATACAATAATGTATGATAGAATGACTTATCCAATGTGTATGTATATTTTAATATTTATATTATCTTCATAATATACTACCTAATCTATCATTATCTTATTAACCGATTGATTAAGAATGAAAATGTGGTAATGAATAGAATATTGACCGATGAGATGATGGATATAGTCCAGATCGACAGGTCTGGCTGTGTTGAACTAGTAACGCTGAGTTAGATGATGGAGGAACACCAAGTCGACACCACCCAGCCTTCTAAACCTGTCGGCCATGTATTTCCAGCATGAAGAGGAGGAGGCGAGGCTGAGGAGAATTGAGGACATGGTCTAATGTATGGCGGATTGGTTCAATTTTAGTGGCCCGGTGAATCTTCATCTGCTAGCCTACAGGTTGTATGGGAGAAATCATAAGTAGGAGAAGAAGTGGATTAATGTCAGAGTTTGACTCGGCCATAGCTTGCTAATAAGCAGCATCAATGGTGCCACTACTATTGGGCGCACATGGCTGAAGGGGCGGTGACCTCGCCATGGGCTAATGGAGCAAGGAAGGAGGAGACAATGATTGTGGCTAGGGTTTAGGGTGATGAGGGGTAAGGAGGAGGGTGATGATTGGAGTGCAACTTGGAGTGATGGTGGCAGATGCAGGAGGGCATCGAGGAGACCTTGATGCAGGTGAGGCTAGCGTCGATAGTGCGGGAGGACATTTATGCACCACTACGTCTCAAGCAGGTGATGACTTCATGTCTAGTTGATGGACAAAGGTGTCAGTGACGTCCGTATCACACGATGGTTGATGGTGTCGGAAGTGCAAATCGTTGGGCGGAGGTAGAAGGCGATATTAGTGAAGGAACCATCACCATCACGGCATTCGACAGTGCTCACAGTGGGGCACAAGTTTCTGCCCTGTGGCAGCCACTGTAGGTGTGAGGAGAGGGAGGAGAAGATGGATATGCTTTAGGGTAGCAGAATGGGAGATGAGGATAAGATGGGCAGCTAGACAACAATATGGAGATGCTCAATAATGTCTGGTGGTGGTCGACGTTGTCTGGTGGCACTTGACGCTGTCTGGTGGCACTCGACGTTGCCTAGTGGCACTCGATGCTACTTGGTATTGCTTGATGTTGTCGGGTACAAGTGGAGGAGGAGAAGAGGAGATGGTAGCACTGTCTACGATGCGGGGCTCTACCTGGTGTTGTGTCGCCTTCAGGAGCTGGGTGAAGGAGGAGATTCACTATCGTGTTGTAGAATCGACAATGTGGTCGGCTACAGGTCTGCCGCATTCACAGCCATGCTGAGGAACTAAAGCCGATGGGGTGAAAAGGAGATAGATCTTGTGATTGTAGACATGATGACGACCTGGAGAGGGAGGGGAAGGAAGGAGGCACTAGATTTGTAGTCCGTGTGGGAGTAAAATGAAGAAGGATATCCCAATGTGTGTAGGCAGCCGCTACCTCATCAACAGAGGTGTGGGTTGGAGTTGAAGAGGAGAAAGATGTGACTAGGTTAATGGAGAGGCGGAGGATGGATAAGAGAGCAGATAGTGAATAGGAGCATGTGAGGAGGAGGCATGGAAGAAGTCTTTGATCGTTGCAGTTACTAGGACTGCTGAGATCATGGATAGGGAATGGGGAGACGCAGTCATGTTGGTTTACAGTTGTGTGATCACGGCGCAAGTAATAAGAGGGTGGTAGGGAAATGTAAATATAATTTGATCAAACAACTTAGGTAATTTATAACCTTTTTCCTTTATTGGGGTGCAAACATTGTCCAATTAACTTGATACTTTGCATGGTATCTATGTAAGGTGCAAGAAACATGATTCTTGGATAAAGTTTGCATTTTGTTTCCATTGAATTTTCAATTTAATTAGTCGTATGTCAGGTGTTCATATAATGTATTCATTACTTTCTTTCTCCCAATTATATGATTGAAATTTGTATTTCTCTAAATTCCTCAACTAATCACGAAGGAAGCTTATATAGGCTCAAATTAGGAATAAGCTCAACAATTGACATATATGTGACTAATTCATCAATTTCCCTTAATTATATTATTGGAGTTAATATATCCTAAGATTCCATGACTATGTGTTCTTAATGAGTCAATTAGGGTTATAAAGTCCCCAAAAATGTTTAATCTATCATCAATTAGTGAATTACGCATACAAAAGGTATGTATTCAAAAGAAGGTCAAATAGAGAGAAAGAAGGAGGTTGGATATCACACAGACGAGTAGGGGCCTAGAAGAATGGAGGATTAGCCTATGTGTCTGAAATTGAGTATGTTACAGGACATCAATATTCAGGATGAGCATCTAAAAGAGAATACTATCAAAGTACCTATTGATGTTAATGAGACTGTCAATTTTACTACTTCTAAGAACAAGGATAAGAAAACTAACAATTCACTTAAACCTACGGCCAAGATCCATAAGAAACCAAAGAACAAACCTTGTTGGACTTTTGGATAGGTTGGCCATTGGAACAAGGATTGACCTTCAAAGGAGGCCAAGAAAGTTGTAGCATCTACAACTGAGGAGGTTGTGGTCAACATAATCCTTGATCATCAATGATGGCTACATATCTATAAAACCTGAAGTTCTTTCTATTTTTGAACCACTATATTGGATTATAGATACTAGGGCTAATATGCATGTGTGTACTAACAAGTACATGTTTGTGTCTTATCAGGCCTCTAAACGTCGATCTGTGACTTTGGGTGATTCCAGCGTTGTAGAAGTCAAAGGCAAAGAACAGGTGGACTTGAACTTTCCTTCAAGAAAGGTTATGACACTTCATAGAGTCAGACATGTTCCATCAATACGAGCAACAATACTATGCGCACAATTTCAGTTAGAGATGGTTTCAGAATAGATTGCAAGTACAATAAGGCTATTATTACTCACCTTCAAGATTCTTTTTTTTTTGCAAGGTGTATCTATGTAATATGGAGAATTTGTTAAAGATTCTTATAGAACCTATTTTGAATTTTGTTTTAAATTTGAATGATAATAGTTCTTTATGCATGAATCTTATATCGTCTGATGTTTGGCATGTACGTTTGAGACATGTGAATGTTGACTCAATGAAACATATGATGAATCTAGATTTAATCCCTAAATCTAAAATTAACAATAATAAATGTGAAATATGTGTGTAAGATAAATTACCTAGGAAACCTTTTCATTTTGTAAATAGGAACTAGGAAATATTGGATTTAGTGCATATAGATATCTATGAATTTAATGGGATTGCTACAAGGGATCAAAAGTGTTATTTTATAACTTTTATTGAAGATTCTAGTAGATACGGTTATGTCTTTTTGTTTAGAAGTAAAGATGAGGCATTGAATAAATTTAAAATTTATAAGAAAGAAGCTAAAACTCAAACTGGCAAAGTAGTTAAGCGATTAAGGTCTGATAGGGTAGGAGAATATACCTCAAATTTGTTTTTGAAATTTTGCCAATTACATGGTATAGTTCTTGAGGTTACCGCTCTGTATTCACTACAATCTAATGGAATAGATGAACATAAAAACCAAACCCTTATAGATATGGTAAATTCTTTACTCCAAACCTCAGGTCTATCCACTTCATGTGGGGGAAAGATTTGAAAGTGGCTTGCCATATTCTAAATAGAGTTCCCCACAAACATGTAGAGAGCAGTATGTTTGATTTATGGAGAGGAATAAAACCGAGTCTCAAATATCTTCGAGTGTGGGGGTGCCTTGTTAAGGTACTTGTCCTTAAACACAAAAGGAAGAAATTGGGACTGAAAACGATTGATGTCATATTCTTGGGGTATGTACAGACAAGTTATGACTACAAATTCTTGATTGTAAAATCTAATATCTCAGGCATTGAGGTCAATACAATTTTGGAATTATGTAATGCTACATTCGTTCAGGATGTTTTTCTCATGAAATTTAGCGTGCCCAATGAAGTATCTCAAGAGGATTCATTTACCACAGGTTTGTTGGGTTTTACGTGGTCGAAGTAGGCAGTGGAAACAAAAAAAATTACTTGACCATAAACCCATAACCAACAGATTGCATCAATATCTATATAATGGGAAGGATGGTTTTAGCGAGATATACCTGGTCATGAGGCTTGCTCAGTGACAAAACCTTGCAGCTAGTGCGGTCTTCAACCATCTGTCTTCGATGGTGTTTGTGCAGCTCTTGGTCTTGACCCAAATTGTGGTTGACTGTCATCCTCTTGAGTGGCAGAAGTCTCCTGCCTCTATAGATAGTGCACACGGACTACCGGGAACTCTAATCATCCTAAAGAACGGACTAGAAGGAGTTGTCCCCTTATAACGGTGTATTAGTCACCAACACATTCTCCCACAACTAATTTCCTTTCTATAATTGTCTTTCCCTCATTGTTCCTCTTTGGATAGGTAGAACTTGCTGGGGCTCTCTCTCTTACCACAACCAGAGAGGACAACAACTTTACATAGAAACTGATGTTTTGAGTTGTGTCTCTGGAGAAGCCCCCTGTACCCCTCTATTTATAGTAGAGGGTAGGGTCAAGGTTCCCAGACTATGTGTGTTACAACCCACATTGATGTTAGTCAGTAAGTACCTCGATTAGCATGAAGTACCTTTATTAGTGCTAAGTACCTTATTAAACATCATGGTTAATCAAGATAAGCTAAGATGTGAATCATTAGTCGAGATTGATTCATCTAATGTAATTAATGTTAATTGTAGTGTTAATCGTTAAGTTAATTACCTAAGATGATTAACCTAGCTAATATGGTTTAGTTATTGTGTTTTTATTCCTTTAGAAGGTATAGAATCTTGTGCTTGAAAATTTGCAAAAGAAATCACTTGAATCGGACCTCCGAGGCAAAAGTTATGGTATTTTCAAGTTCTTTGGACCTATATTGCAATTTACCCATAAGTAATAACCCCATTTCAATTATCCCCTACCTCTTGATCGGTGCAAGAACCACTTGAAGTGGCACACAGTAGCATGCCAATTGTCCAGCTGAGGGGGAGGCGCGGGGCGATTCTAGGGCTCCCTAGCTCTATTTCCAGCGGCGCGAGCTCCTCTCTTCTTCTCCTTCCTTCCTTCCTCCTCCTCCTCACCCAAACGTGCCACCCCGACCAGCAGCAGGTGTGGCGCCGCCGCCAGCATGGGCAGGGGCCCTTTAGGCACGAGCAGAATCCTAAATTTCCGCCTTTGAGTCCGGCCTTGAGGCCCAAGCATGAATCTACAACCCCCCAGCCTGCGAGTAGCACCCAGCCAAGGTTCCCTTCTCCTCCTATGCGTGATAGAAGTTGCTTGCTTGCAGCATGTTCTAATCCAGGGTGCCCAAGGCTGAAGACAACCCCTTGGATGCCCGGAAGCAGGCTTTGGGCATGTTTCCAGTCGATTTCGGCCATCGCAAACCTCTGAGAGTAGAATTTCACTCATTAAGCAAGTATTAACTCCATAAATGGAAAATTTCAGTTAGATCTGTGTGTATCGTGGGTAACAACGATTACCCAAGTACCAGGTAGTCTTGGTGTCTCCCGACTTCTCGTTGCACATTTTTCTTCTTCACATTTTGTATGATTTAGTTTGCTAACCGATTTGTATGATTTGGATTACTGAAACTATACGATTGATCAAATCCTAAACTGCTCAATTCAGAGGTTAAAGAGATTAGCACATGACCCAGATTTCCAGTAGTTGTATGGTTTGGGTATAAACCCAGGGTGTACGATTTTAGTAATTAACTAGTTGTACGATTTAAAGAAATATATGATGACTCACAATGTTTCAATATAAATCTGTTGCATGCTCCCTATTATAGTTAATGTGTGTGATTTAGCATTAACACGAATATGCACGTTTCTTAAGGATATCATTAGAAATTTTCTTTTATTCTTAATAATTCTTTCCATGACAAGTAATTAACTCATAATTATGTTATGTGATGCACAACTCAAGAGTTGGGTTGAGGTGCACATTTTCCAAGGAATTACAAATAGTTTACAGGTGCTAATGATGATTATTCATATGTCAAGTAATTAACTCTTATCAGTGTATTAAGAATTTCAATTACATGATTCCAGTGTATAAGTGCCAAGTAGACATGTATTCTATTAATTTAAGTATTTCAGTCTTCCTGCATGTATAGTATGTTGATTTCTTAGTATATTACAGTGTTTTGAATATACTATTCTACCAAGTAAAGGATGATATACATGTTGTATTGTAAATTTCAAGTAAATAGACGTGGTACCATAGAGATACTAGAGTCAAGTATAAGCAAGTAAAAGATACAATATAGTAAGAGATTTCTAAGAATAATAAAATAACAGATTTAGGGTCCCTGAACACCGTAGATTCCCTATGAGAGGTCTTCACTGTAGGGATGAAACGACCTAACCATGGCAGTGTCTAGTGTATGGGGGTCTTTATATACTAACAGGTGGTATGGGGGACGAAGCCCTAGTGGAAGTCTCTTTAAAATACATCATGTAGTGTCCAACATCAACCAGAGGTCCTGGTGGCACTAGAGTACAGAAAAGCCAATAGGTGGCTTGACTCTCCTCGTGTGTGCTCAGGTTAGAGGAGGAGTCTTGTTTTATGGCCCACAGGTGTGCCGAGGCCAAAGTGCCATTTTCTTATTGCAGACCAGTAACGTAGTCAGGCTTAGCATCTCAGGTGTGTCATCTAAGTCTTATACGGTGAGATCGTATTTTGATATGATTCTTCATATTTAGAGTACACTACATATGATCAGGGCATAAGCTAAAATATGATCATATAAGTTTTAAAGAGTTCCTTATAAGTATGAAAGGCTAAGAGAGAATTGAGTATAGTTTCACAGCAGTTGTTCTTTAAATGTAATTTTGGCAATTTTTGTTATTTAACTGTATTGTTTGAGATATGCTCAGTATAGAAATTCTTGTATTTTATTTCAGTTTAATTGACTTATCTGCAATGGTTGGGTGGAATTATATTCACTGAGCCACTAGCTCACCAACCTACTGGAAAAAAAATTGGTAAACGTCAGCACGAGGAAGCTGAAGGATCTTATTACCTAGGTTCTTAGAAGGTAGTTCATAGTTAGAATAGAGGTCTCTTAGTCCTTTCCCCTCGGTCGTTTGGGCATGTGGTGTGGTAGAGAGAGAATGTAATGTAATATGTAGTTTAGTTTTAAGTTATATGTTGTGCTTTATATTCCTCTTGAAAAATGTAATATGTTGTGTAAATCTTCTTTACCTACCTGGTAAAGTAAATAGTAGTTTCTTCCGTTTCTTAGTAAGATTTCAGTTTATTCCAAGTTATAAGATTTTCCTTTAAGTTAATTTTAAGTGATTAAGAAAAGAAAAAGTTAAGGGTGGTTTACCAAGGTTGACTCTCCGGTCATTGGGGTCATTAGAAATGGCATGGGGATCAGGGCGTCACAGCGTTTGGTATCAGATCATAGGTTGATTACGTAGTTACTGTAAGCCTAGGTTAGGGGACGATAAGCGACCAATAGGATTAGGATGTTTTCCTCTTTGAACTGCAGCTTTCTAACATATGTGTTCTGTTATGGACATGCATATGGAAGGAAGAGGACTTGGACATCGTGAGGAGCAAGCTAAGTGCCATTACGGCCCTGACCCTCGAGCAATGGCTCAATGTGAAGAGGATAATGAGGCAAAAAGGTTGTATCATATTTTTTTGGAGACAAAAGAAAAATACAAGATGGATAGGAAGTCTTCATCTTCCAATAAGGATCTGATGAGATCCTATGAGTTGGTGAAGAAGCTTGGTGGAACTGAATTTTTTGGTACAACAGATCCAGCTATGGCGGAGGTGTGGCTTCGACAACTGGAAAAGGTTTTTTTCCTAATGGAGTTATCAGAAGATAACCAAATCAATCATGCAATCTATTTACTCAAGGGAGATGCTGAGTTGTGGTGGCGAGGAGTGGAAGATAAAAGGAAAAATGCAGAGATGACCTGGAAGGACTTCGTGGATGAGTTTCACCTTAAGTATTTTCCTCCTACCTTCCTAAGTGATAAGATTAAATAGTTGGAGAATATAAGACAAGGAAATATGACAATTGGTGAATACGAGGCACATTTCACAAGGTTGGCAAAATTTTGTCAACAACTTGTACATGATGATGTAGAAAAGTGCAGAAGATTTCAACAAGGATTAAGATTAGAGATTAGACACACCATGTCAGCCATTGGTTGAAGAGACAAAGAAAACTTTGGGGAATTTGTGGAAGTAGCAAGACGTGTAGAAGAGTCAGTTAATGCTAATAAGCGGTCTAAGAGTAAGAAAAGATCTAGAGACTTTATTAGAGGGGGACAAAGCAATGGTGGATATAGAGGAGGTGGTGGTTTCTTTTCAAAGATAGGACAAGCACTTGGCTATTTTGGTAGACAAGGATCTAGATTTTCACCAAGTGGAGGAAGGCCCAATCCCAATAGATGGAATACACAATCTACATGGACACCTCCAACAAGGTCTTCTGGATCACCGGTCTCAGTGACAGGTCCGCCAAGGAGAGAGATATCGATGTGTGATATATGTGCAAAGTCGCACTCCAGTCAGTGTTGGGGTGTAGATTTTTAGGGATGTCACATCTGCGGGTGGGACACTTTAGAAGGCAATGTCCCCAGTTACAGCAAGTGGCAACATAGGGTTCCCAGTCACAATACCAGAATGTTCTGAGATAGGCTCTAGCTGGAGGAGTGAGTTCTTCAATAGCTTCAGGTTCCCCAGGAGGAGGAGCACCCAATGGAAGGGAAGGACAATGAGGACATCGTGGGAGAGGAAGGGCTTCATGACGCTTCTTCTCTCTAACACAACAAGAAGGTATTGTTTCTTCCTGAGTAATTACAGGAGAAATGGTTTTCTTTAATAGCATTTCAGTTACACTTTTGATAGATCTGGGTGCTACTCACTCATTTATACAGAGTTCTTTAGCTTGTAAACTTAACATGTTAACCCAAGATTACTTTTTGAGTTGTTGTTGAGGGTTCCGTTAGGTGAACCAAGAGTGTTGACGGAGTTTTGTCCCAGATGTTTGTTGACTTTTGGTGGTTACACCTTTGCGGTTAATCTTATACCCCTAGATATTAACTCTTTTCAAGTTATCTTGGGTATGGATTGCTTAGATATGTATCAAGTTCAGCTCAATTGTTGGAAGAAGGAGGTTGTCTTTCAACAGGGTGGATTTTCTTGTGTCTTTTCTGGAGACAGGAAAGTTTTGCCTACGTGTATCATATCAGCTGATGTAGGTGATAAGATGTTGCAGAAAGGTTGTCAGGCATTCTTGGCACATGTAGTAGATACCAGAGCATAGAAGAGCACAGTCAGCCTATGGGATGTACTAGTGGTCTGTGAGTTCCTAGATGTTTTCCCAGATGAGTTTCCAGTCTACCTCCTGAAAGAGAGATAGACTTTGAGATCCAGGTGTTGCCAAGTAGTCACCCTGTAGCGCTGCCAGCATACAGAATGGCACCTGCAGAGTTGAAGGAACTAAAAATCCAGTTACATGAATTATTGGATAAGGGTTTCATTCGACCTAGTTCTTTGCCATTAGGATATCCAGTCTTGTTTGTGAAAAAGAAAGATGGTACTATGAGGTTATGTATAGACTACAGACAGTTGAATAAGATCACCATCAAGAATATGTACCCGTTGCCAAGGATAGATGCTTTTTTGATCAATTGTGTGGAGCAACGATATTTTCTAAGATAAACTTCCGATCTGGATATCATCATTTGAGGATAAAGGCTTCAGATATTCCTAAGTCGGCTTTCAGAATAAGATACTAGAATTATGAGTTTTTTGTCATGTTGTTTGGACTAACTAATGCCCCAACATCTTTCATGGATATGATGAACCGGATTTTCAAGTCGTTCTTGGATCAGTTCATAGTGGTTTTCATAGATGACATTTTGATTTATTCCATAGACGATGAGCAACATGAGCAACATCTGAGGATAGTGTTACAGTTGTTGAGACATCACCAGTTATATGCTAAGTTCAGTAAGTGTGAGTTATGGTTAACTGAGGTGTCTTTTCTTGGACATGTCATCTTAGGAGATGGAGTAAGTGTTGACCCTAAGAAAGTCGAGTCTATTCTACAGTGGGAGCAGCCTAAAACTCCTACTGAGATTAGAAGCTTCTTAGGATTGGCAGGTTACTACAGGAGGTCCATCCAGAACTTCAGTGTTGTAGCATCACCTCTGACACCCTTAACGAGAAAGAAAGCACCATTTGACTGGTCGGACAACTGTGAGAAGATTTTTTAGATCTTGAAGAAGAGGTTGACAACAACACCAGTGTTGATCCTACCCGAGGAAAATAAAGGCTACATAGTGTTTTGTGATGCTTCAAGGAGAGGTTTAGGTTGTGTGTTGATGCAGGAAGGCAAAGTAGTAGCTTATGCATCTAGACAGCTTAAGAAGAATGAGGAGAATTACTTGACACATGATCTGGAGTTATCTGTAGTAGTTCATGCTCTTAAGACATGGCGCCATTATCTTTATGGTGAGGTGTGCCAGGTGTTTACAGATCATAAGATCTTGAAATATATCTTCACCCAGAAGGATCTGAATCTTAGACAGCAGAGATGGTTAGAATTGATCAAGGATTATGAAGTGACAATAGATTATCATCCTAGAAAAGTGAATGTGGTAGAAGATGCCCTGAGCAGGAAGTCAAGTTCAACAGTTGATGTATTCTCTGTGGCATGTTTCAGGAGAGACCTGCTAGTAGAGATGTAGAAGTTGAACTTAGACTTAGGAGTGACATAACATAGTGTTTTGATTGCACAGATGCAACTCAAGCCTACCTTTTATGATCAGATCAAAGAACTACAACAGAGTGACAGTGAGTTACAACAGATCATGCAGGACATGACAGGGGGAAAAAGACCAGAGTTTAGGTTTTCAAATGATGGTTTGTTGTATCAGAATGACAGGTTGTGTGTACCTGGAGACAGTGATTTGAAAGAATAGATTCTTGAGGAAGCGCATGCATCGATGTACGCTATGCATCCAGGTAACACTAAGATGTACAGTAATCTTAAGGATTTGTACTGGTGGTCAGGTATGAAGAAGGATGTAGCTGAGTATGTGGTTAGGTGTAGTGTGTGCCAGTAGGTTAAGGATGAGCATGAGAAACCTACAGGTACCTTGCAATCTCTTCCTATACTAGAGGGGAAGTGGGAACATATCATAATGGATTTTGTGGTAGGGTTTCCCATGACATCCAGAGGTTGTGACTCGATATGGGTAATTGTGAATAGACTGACTAAGTCTTCTCACTTTCTTCCTGTTAAGTCAACCTTTGATGTCCCAAAGTTGGATAAGATATATGTTGATGAGATAGTCAGGTTTCATGGTATCCCAGTTTCAATAATATCAGATAGAGATCCTAAATTCACATCCAGGTTTTAGAATCAGTTGCATCACGCTTTAGGCACAAAGTTGAGATTGAGTACAACTTTTCACCCGCAGACGGATGGTCAGTCAGAGAGGACCATTCAGACTCTTGAGGACATGCTGAGAGCATGTGTATTACATTTCAGAGGAAGTTGGGAAGAACACTTGAGCCTTAGAGTTTGCATACAACAATAGTCACCATTCCAGTCTTGGTATGGCTCTGTATGAAGCAATGTATGGAAAAAAGTATAGATCACCCGTATGTTGGTACGATGTCGGTGAAAAAGAGATTCTTGGACCAAAAATAGTGGATTTGACTACAGAAAAGATTACCGTGATCAAAGAACAGTTGAAAGCTACACAGGACAGGAAGAAGAGGTGTGGACCTCTTGAGTTTGAGGTTGGTGATTAAGTGTATCTAAAAGTTTCACCATGGAAAGGAGTGTTGAGGTTTGGTAAGAGAGGCAAATTGACTCCTACGTTTATGGGGCCATGTCCTATCATCGAGAGGATTGAACCTATAGTCTATAGGTTGGATTTACCATCCAAGTTGGCTAATCTACATGATGTGTTTCATGTATTGATGTTGAAGAAGTGTTATCCTGGTACAGAGAAGATAGTAGATCCAAAACCTGCACAGCTTAGAGAAGATGTGTCCTATGTGGAAGGACCAGTACAAATAGTTGATTGGAGGATTAAGAAGCTCAAGAATTGAGAGATACCATTCGTGAAAGTTCTATGGAGGAACCATAACCTAGAGGAAGCCACGTGGGATCTTGACTCTGAGATGCGTAATAAGTTTCCTTTTCTCTTTTAGGAATTTCGGGACGAAATTCATTTAAGGGAGGGAGATTGTTACAATCCACATTGACGTTAGTCAGTAAGTACCTCAATTAGCGTGAAGTACCTTGATTAGTGCTAAGTATCTTGTTAAACATCATGGTTAATCAAGATAAGTTAAGATGTGAATAATTAGTCGAGATTGATTCATCTAATGTAATTAATGTTAATTGTAGTGTTAATCATTAAGTTAATTACCTAATATGATTGACCTAGATAATATGGTTTAGTTATTGTTTTTATGTCTTGATAAGGTAGAGAATCTCGTTCTTGAAAATTTTCAAAAGAAATCACTTGAATCGGACCTCTGAGGTAAAATTTATGGTATTTTCAAGTTCTTTGGACCTATACTACAATTTACCCATAAGTAATAACCCTGTTTCCCTTATCCCCTACCTCCTGATCAACAGGTCAATCAGCCAGTAGAGGGGGAGGCGTGGGGCAATTCTAGGGCTCCCTAGCTCTATTTCCAGAGGTGCGAGCTCCTCTCTTCTTCTCCATCCTTCCTCCTCATCCTCACCCAAACGTGGCGCCCCGACCAGCTAGGGCAGCGCCCCGACTAGCAATAGGTGTGGTGCCACTGCCAGCACATCTAGGGGCCCTTCAGGTATGAGCAACACCCCAAATCACCACCTTTGAGTCTGGCCTTAAAGCCCAAGCACGAATCCACAACCCCCCAGCCCACGAGCAGCACCCAGTCAAGGTTCCCTTCTCCTCCTATGCATGATAGAAGTTGCTTGCTTGCAGCAGGTTCTAATCCAGGGCACCCAAGGTTGAAGACAACCCTGTGGATGCTCAGAAGTAGGCTTTGGGTGCATTTCTAGTCAATTTTATCCATCTCGAACCTCTGTGAGTAGAATTTCACTCACTAAGAAAGTATTAACTCCATGAAATGGAAAATTTTGATTAGATTTGTGTGTATCACGGGTAATAGTGATTACCCAAGTACCGGGCAGTCTTGGCGTCGCTCGACTTCTCCCGTTGCACATTTTTCTTCTTCACATTTTGTATGATTTAGTTTGCTAACCGATTTGTATGATTTGGATTACTGAAACTATACGATTGATCAAATCCTAAACTGCTCAGTTTAGAGGTTAAAGACATTAGCACACGACCCAGATTTCCAGTAGTTGTATGGTTTGGGTATAAACCCAGGGTGTACGATTTTAGTAATTAACTAGTTACATGATTTAAAGAAATAGACGATGACTCACAATGTCTCAATATAAATCTGCTGCACGCTCCCTGTTATAGTTAATGTGTGTGATTTAGTATTAACACGAATTGGCACGTTTCTTAAGGATATCATTAGAAATTCTCAGTTATTATTAATAATTCTTTCCATGACAAGTAATTAACTCATAATTATGTTATGTGATGCACAACTCAAGAGTTGGGTTGAGGTGCACATTTTCCAAGGAATTACAAATAGTTTACAGGTGCTAATGATGATTATTCATATGTCAAGTAATTAACTCTTATCAGTGTATTAAGAATTTCAATTACATGATTCCAGTGTATAAGTGCCAAGTAGACATGTATTCTATTAATTTAAGTATTTCAGTCTTCCTGCATGTATAGTATGTTGATTTCTTAGTATATTACAGTGTTTTGAATATACTGTTCTACCAAGTAAAGGATGATATGCATGTTGTATTATCAAGAATAATAAAATAATAGATTTAGGGGCCATGAACACCATAGATTCCCTATGAGAGGTCTGCGTCGTAAGGATGAAATGACCTAACCCTGGAAGTGTCCAGTATATGGGGGTCGGAACGTACTAAGAGGTGGTACGGGGGACGAAGCACTAGTGGAAGTCTCCTTAAAATACAGCATGTAGTATCCAACATCAACTAGAGGTCCTAGTGGCACTAGAGTATAGAAAAGTCAATAGGTGACTTGACTCTCTACCTGTGT
This sequence comes from Alisma plantago-aquatica, assembly GCA_963693085.1. Lineage (NCBI taxonomy): Eukaryota > Viridiplantae > Streptophyta > Magnoliopsida > Alismatales > Alismataceae > Alisma > Alisma plantago-aquatica. The sequence continues at coordinate 648,333,633 of OY856410.1, forward strand.
GCTCAGGTTAGAGGAGGAGTCTAGTTTTACGGCCCATAGGTGTGTCGAGGCTAGAGTGTCATTTTCCTATTGCAGACCAGTGATGTAGTAAGGCTTAGCATCCTGGGTGTGTCAGCTAAGTCTTGTACGGTGAGATCGTATTTTGATACAATTCTTCTTATGTAGAGTACACTTTATATGATCAAGGCATAAGCTAAAATATGATCATATAAGTTTTAAAGAGTTTCTTATAAGTATGAAAGGCTAAAAAAGATTCGAGTATAGTTTCATAGTAGTTGTTCTTTAAATTTAATATTGGCAATTTATGTTATTTAACTGTATTGTTTTAGATCTGCTCAGTATAGAAATTCTTGTATTTTCTTTCAGTTTAATTGAGTTATGTGCGATGGTTGGGTGAAATTCTATTCACTGAACTAGTAGCTCACTAACCTACTGAACTTTTTTTTTACGTAAACGTCAGCACAAGGAAGCTGAAGGATCTTATCACCCAAGCTCTTAGAAGGAAGTTCATAGTTAGAATAGAGGTCTCTTAGTCCTTTCCCCTCGGTCCTTTGGGCATGTGGTGTGGTAGAGATAGAATGTAATGTAATATGTAGTTTAGTTTTAAGTTATATGTTGTTCTTTATATTCCGCTTGAAAAATGTAATATGTTGTGTAATCTGCTTTATCTACCTAGTAAAGTAAATAATAGTTGTTTTCGCAGTTTAGTAAGATTTCAGTTTATTCCAAGTTATAAGATTTTCCTTTAAGTTAATTTTAAGTGATTAAGAAAAGAAAAAGTTAAGGGTGGTTTACCAAGGTTGACTCTCCGGTCTTCGGGGTCATTAGAAATGGCACGGGGATCGGGGTGTCACAATGCAGGAGTAGAAGGGTCCAGAATTTCCACGAACTACTTGCTCTGCGATAGGCGAACCGATCATTTCATAAGTGAAATGGTCATTTGACAAGGTGAGCCAATCGGTTCACTAGTAAACCGGTTAGTTGGGAGTGTGAGCCGATTGGTTCACCTAGTGAACTGGTCGTTTCACTTCCTATACCTACCTACAATTAACTTTCCTTATTCATTTCTAATTAATACAAAGATTAATTCTTGTCCCAATTGAATTGAACAAGTCAAATGAAAAACGTTTTCTCACAAACTGGGAAAACCCAACACTGCTCGTTTAGTCCAAGTGAACCGATCGTTCATCAGAGTGAACCGGTCATCTCACTGATCATGAGCCGCTCAGTTCACCCAGTGAACCGGTCAGTTGGTGGTCCAGATTATGTAGAGCACAGTCAATTCAGTTCTCAATCAATCTGACACTCTAATAAGTTGGTTCAACACTTGAACTTGATGATTTTGAGTCAATTCTATTGATTAAATGTTTGATTGAATACCTAAACACTTTACTAATCAATCCAAACATCATTCATGGATAAACTCCTCTTCTAGGTTAATCTTATGTGTGTGACCCTATAGGTCCCATTTCACATTGGCAATGAATGTCCATAACTAGCTTATGACATCACAAGAAAAGAGAGGTACCTAGTCACACAACAGTGCTATCCAAATGAAAAGGAAAGTTGGAGAACAAATTTCAATCCTATAATCTGTGATTGGTGTTCCAATGAATGCATAATTCATTTGTCTCTGATATCCTGAATGAACTCAAGGCGTGGAGTTGTCATCCTTTCAATGATCATTCATGTTTCTTGAACTAGAGCAGACTATCTAAGATATATTTGACATCAACATCCTATATTGATTCACATGTGCATGCGCATGCCTTTCTCAGTCTCACTTATCAAGTGGCCTAGAAATCATACTCCCTTAGGAGGCAAAAATCCCATATCTATCACTCATAGTCTATCTCATGCGTCAAAGCCATACAATCATCACCGTTATAACAACCCATGTTTTAGGACTGCGTTTGATGATGTCAAAGTGTACCCAATCACATTCGACAAGTGCAGTGATTTCAGGTCTAAGAATCACAAACACCACCATCACTATGAGAGATGATTCTGATTACCATGGCATGGTTCCATGTGTCACTCTCTTGTGGGTCTGTCGGATACACTATTCTCTAACATGTATCTACGTGCTTGGTTTGATATCATATATTATGACTAACGAGACATTGTCATCAACCAACACACACTCTAGTCTTGTTGTGTCATTGTTGTCTATCAACCTTCCACAATGACATCTGACTAGGGACATAACAAGAATGTTCATCTTCTTAGCATCTGTATGATCTCATTGTTCAGGTCCTCAACCTAAAGACATACGTCATTGAGTATTGTCATTCTTTAGACATTCATTCTGCTCCATCATTTATCTCATAATCGATTGAGCTAGAATAAATTGGAAGCTTGCCTTTGATATTTATCAAAACAATCAGAACATATGCCAATCCAATCATCATATGATTGGCTCTTTGGGCATACATACCAACAGACTCCCACTTGCACTTAGAGCCAATCACCTTCGAATCATATTCTTAGTGATCTCTAAACATGTCCTACATGTTTCTCTTGCACTAGTGCTAATCCAGTGAGTTACCAACACTTTGCTTTAGTTGGTATATTCCATGTTTCACATATCCTCATTGTACGACATTTTGTATGAAATGGATTTGCCATAATATGCTATCTGATATTCCTTGCCTAACAATTAGCGCCATAGTTTGACTTAGTATTTCTACTTTGTCATCAATGATTGGAATATCTATAAGTTCATCTGTATGAACTTCTAGATCTATATAGTATCCTCTGTTATTCATAAAACAAGGATACTCGAAATTCCTTTTAGAATCAAATAGCATTTTAATTTTACTCAGAACATTTCCATTTATCAACACATATTCACTTTTATATTTTGAATATAACTTTTATGTTTTATATTTTGTGATCAATTTCTATCATTTCGGAAATCTTACATCAGTGTAACTCATATACACTCAACTCTTCCTTTTATTACCATAGAACTAATCCTTTAATACTTCATAAGTACTTAAATAAGTTTTTTATGGTATTCCAGTGACTCTCACTGGAAGTAGACAGACATCCACTCATCATGGCCAATACATACGAGATAACTAGATGAGCATATCATATTGTCATGTCCAATACATACAAGATGATGAATGCATACATATATTCTTTTCATGTCCGATACATACAAGATAATGGAATGATTACATACATGATAGATCCAATTGCAAATACATAAGGCATCTATCTATGTGTTCCTATTCGTCATAAGAATTTGGGACACTAGGCATCTGAGAGACTAACTCCATGTAATATGGACAAGTTTTCTCCCATTGAATATCTGCATACTGAACCCTTCAACATAGACTACCAATGTATGCTCTCTCTTTATCATGTCAATAGACTTTTGAGAACTATCTCTATAGTTCTCTATTCCTATCACATGGGACATTTCTCTTTATTCCCTTAAAGAAGGTATTTCCACACCAGTTTTGTTATATTAGAACATTTCATTCCTCATCATCATGTAGAATATGAATATGCTCCCACTGAATCTTTATAATCACAGATCCTTTCTTTATTTTGATATATCATTCAAACCCTTTGACTATATAATCAAAGTAAAGACTCTAGTTCTGAGGTTCTTGTATTTAATCAATCATATTGATTAAATTCTTGTAAATTATTGATTGCATTTGCATTAATGGAATTATAAAACCCTTCAGGTTGTGTCACATACACATCCTCATGTTATTCCTACTAAAAATGCAATTTTAATATCCATATGCCAAATTTCATAGTCTTCAAGTTCCAACAGCAAGCATGATCCTTTATGGCCTATAGCCACTACAATTGGTTAAATAAAATCATCAAGTTCAACACCTTGAACTCACTTGAATTTATCTCAACCAACGAGCTCTTCAAATGTCATCCATGTCAGCCTTAACTCTTAAGACCCAATTGCACTTATGGGTTTTATCCCTATAAGTGATACCATTAAGGTCGTACCTTATTTGGTTCACATGGAAGTCATTTTGGATCTTATGGCTTCAAGCCATAACTCAAATTTGGTTCCTCAACATCATCTAGATGGATTATTGGCTCATCATCATATGACCAATTAATCACCTTTGAGTTTGTAGGATATCATTATCCATCAAGCTCAAGGTGTTTTCTACTAGATGTATGAGGTGTATCAGTTACATAAGGAATTTGAGATTCTAAAACATTTGTGATTCTTAATCTCCTTGTGTACATTTATATAGTGTAAAGCATGTTCTTTAGAAGAATTCTAGAAGATTTGTTATTTGTTTGATGATGATACTCTTACTATTTAGATTATGATTCCTTATTTTATTTAGGCATCATTATGCCTTAATCATGAGTTCTCTATGATACACTATCATAGTTACTCACAAGGTCCTCAAACATTTGGTTTAAGTATCTCATTCATTGATCATATCAAAGAGTTAATACTTTTACCAAGTTTGTTCTTCATTTATGATAGTCTTGAACATTTCAAGATATTCATATTGGTATTTCATTAAATAACATATTTGAAGCATTAGCATTTACTCCAATATGTATGTATATACATCAATATGTATTATACCTAATAAGAATAGTCATTCCCCCACTACATCTAGTGAAGATCGACTTGTCATCATGCCCAATAAACAAGACATTCATGTCTCTTCATGGTTAATTAACCAAGAGAGTCTAGTTTATCCATCAATATGGAACTAGATGAATTTCTCATTCATTTGTTTAGATGATAATGCTAATTTATTATTTGAGTCATCAATAACTTTTAGGTATTATTATTTTATCTCATGTATACCAAGTACCACAAGATAAATAAGGCATTGCCATAAAAGATTATATCTTTGAAATTGAAACATGAATTTCAAGTATAGACATCCTTGTCATTCCAAGATACAGAAATAAAAATGTTTCTATTTATTGGAAAAATGAAATAGCAGTTCATAACTCTATTACATGCCCTTTGGGCTGAAATAAACTAAAAGGTACTTCTATCTATGGCAGAAACTATTGCTCCAATGTCGATGAGTGTTCCTTCTTAGTTCTTTCATAAAGACCATCACTTCTTTTCAGATCATGCACATCATATATGTCAAATCTGTAACTCGGTATCATATACCTAAGATAAAGAAAAATTTTAAGTTTATTTCATGCCTAAGGTGGAGACTTCCATCCCCTCCTTCTTCTTCTTTCGTTCATCTATGTAGAGAGGGCAATTTCTCTTCCAATGTCATGGCTCATGAAAATGGTGACATTTTCCTCCCTTGTTCACCCCTCCCTTATCTTTGAGAGTTGAAGATGACTTGGGTTGTTGGCTAGCATCAAAACCTTTCTTTGCTTTGCCCTTTCCCTTGCCCTTAGACTTTCCCTTCTTTCTACCGATCATCATCACATATTTGGGTTTGTCTTTCTTCATCTATGCCTTGTCTTTCCTCGACATACCCAACAACTCTGTCAGTGACCTGTCAAAGTTGTTCATGTTGTAGTTCTTCACAAACTGATTGTAGGATTTTGGCAATGATTGTAGTATCACATAAGTAGCCAACTCTTGGCTCAGAGGGAATCCCAATCGAATTAGGTTATCTACATACCCAATCATCTTAAGTGTGTAAGGGCCTACTGGATCTCCTTCTGTCATGACACACTTGAACAATGCCTTGGAGACATCATATCTCTCTTGTCGTGCTTGGTCTTGATACATGTTCTTGAGATGTTGAACCATCTCAATGACATCCATGTTCTCATGTTGTCTCTACATCTCATAGTTCATTGATCACAACATCAAGCACTTCACATCAATGGCATCCTCAGTATTCTTCTTGTAAGCATCCTTTTCAGCCTTTGGTGCAGTGGGAGCGGGTTCTTTTGGCTCTAGAGTACCTAGGACATAGAGATTTTGCTCTTGAGTGAGAACAATTCTCAATGTCCTAAACCAGTCATGAAAGTTGTTCCCATTTAGCTTGTCCTTCTCAAGGATCGGTCACAATGAAAAGTGATTGTTGCTTGTAGCCATTTATTCTACAAAAGGAAATTTGAAATTTGAGTCCAAAAACTCTTTTGATTTGATTTGATTTGAAAATTGAAGATATTGATTAGGTCTTTAATTAATTATCGCTCCCACTATTTTGATCAAACTGATAGCCCTCACCATTAATTTGAAAGATTGCAGCGTACAACCTTTTAGTGAGGAAGATCCTGACTTCCTTTAAGTTATGGACCAGTGAGGGCTGTCACCCACAACTAGATTTTTTCAGGTAGGTAACTTTTACCAATTACATCATATGCAACTCATGATAGAAGTTATGCACAACTCTTTGTCATGAACATATGCATTCTTCAAGGTGCTTAATCGTATTAAGATCACCTTGTTAAGTCCTACACAAAAGCCAACACAATGAATATGCACCCTATGAAGGCAGACCCATATATTCACCAACACACTTCCATGAGATAGATGGTGCACCACACAAAGGCATGCCCACACTTAGTCGATCAAGATTTTTATCTGTGTTGCTTTTGGAAGGCATTTTTAACTTAATATGTTTGTTGAGGGGTTTTAATATTCTTATATATGCATATATGTATCCAATCACCACATATATAGTACGTATCATATACATGCTATATCCCATAAACAAAAACATGCAATAATGATAAAGTACTGATTATGGACATCCTATTGCAGTTCCTTAGAGCCACAAGGAACTCGGTCGTATAAGGTCTATATCACATGCAACCTGTTATTGATGAAGATATGTGCTTGCCAATCCAGGTTGACTGGTTCAACCTTTGATCCGGTCGACTCGCCTCATGGCCGGTCGGTTGGTCTCCTCCAGTCGATCTTCTGGCTCCTCTAGATGGTGGGCTCTTCTGGTCATCTAGGCTTCTTGTCGGTCCACCAACTTCTCCCCAGTCAGTCATCCCGGTCCATCAAGTGGTTATCTTCAGTCTTCGTCATAACAAGAAATAAAGCTAATCCTATTTTACATAATCTTCGTGAAACCTCGAGTTACATTCGATGGGAGAAAAGGTAGAAGAGAATCTCGAGTTATCTCAAGTTACATTCAGAATAGAAGAGGAGGGATCGATGTGTAGACCGATATGCAAACAACCATAACCAATCACATACATGCACGTAGGGTTTATAGGCCATAACCAGGCTACACATCCACCATCAAAACTATTTTAGGGCAGTGTGTATCGATTGCATTTATATCATATCATATATGTATATATTATTTTAGGATCATGTGGTATTAATCAAATATTCACATTAGTCATTTAAATATTCACATCGTATGCAATAAATAAAAGACGGTAAAACCAAAATCTGATCATATCGATTATCTCAAAACATATAGTATTGACATGGATCTGATACCACTGTTGGGTTTTACGTGGTCGGAATAGGTAGCAGAAACAAAAAAAATTACTTGACCGTAAACCCATAACCAGCAGATCGCATCAATATCTATATAATGGGAAGGAAGGTTTTAGCGAGATATACACTACTACAGAAACAACATTCAGTGTGCTTTTCTGGGCGTCGGTTATTTAGGAAAACCGACGCCTATACTATTCAATGTCAGTTATTTAGGAAAACCGACGTCTATATTCGAAGACCAGCCAGACACGGGTACCGCTTTGTATTCAGCGTCGGCTGGGTATAACAAACCGACGCCTAAAATCGCCCGCGAAATCCAATTTTCAAGCAAAAAATTTTGCGTCACCTACAGCGTCGATTTTTTAACTATTCACCGACGCCTATTTAAGATGAAAATTTGCGTGAAAAGTCCCACTTTCAGTGTCAATTATCCTTTGATAAATCACGCTGATAATGGTTCCCGCCAAATAATTTTGGGTAAAGATTGTGTAGTTGGACGTCGGTTTTTTACTGTCGACCGACGCTAAATAGTAATAGGCGTCGGTTTTGTAGATAACCGACGTCGTTGACCAACTTAATAGACCCGATCATCCGGCTCTTCCCCCTTTCTTCCTGTTTTCTCGTGATATTTCCCTTCTATGCTACTGCTCGCCGCCACTCTCCCAAAATCACCCGACGTCGGTTGTTGCTGCTCGCCGCCGCTGCTCTGGTGCTCTTCTGCTCACCGACGCCGCTACCCGCCGCCCGCCGCTGCTGCTTTTTTTCCTACTGCTTCTCCGGCCGGCGCCTACTACTTCTCCGACCATCAGTTGCTTCTACTCGCTGCCCGCCCCTCTGCTTCTTCGCTTGCTCGCCGCCACTGATGCCGCCTCTCTTCTCCACGCTAGCTCCAGGTAGCCTAGCCTCTTTGCTTCCTTCTCCCTAGCTCCTTACCAACAGCAAGCACGGCCATGGCTGTGTTGGCCTACCATGGCCGTGCTGTCCAACACGGCCGTGGTAGGCCAACACAGCCACAGCCGTGCTTGCTGTTGGTAAGGATATGAACAAATTTTTATGTAATGCTTTATGTAAATCCTAGGATATGAACAAATCTTTTGCTTGCATATATTTGTCATATATTTGTGCTTCTAATCGTAATGTTTGGCCTAATTCAGTAAATTTTGATGCATGTTGAAATAAGATTTAAACTTGTCAATTGTAGCATCCTAATTTGATTTGATTAAACCTAACATTGATGAAACCCTAACATCAATTGTGATGAAACCCTAACATTAATTGTGATGAAACCCTAACATGTACATATCTATTATTGTGTTTGTTGGCCTAGAAACTTGTCCAAGATTTACTCATTAGGAGTAAATCTTGGATAGTCCCTGGTTTGGGACTGTTCTTGAACACCTAATCTCACTTAGGATGCAATCTTTAGAAAATCGACCAAGGATGATCGGTCGAGTTTCAATCCAGGAAAACTCAACCGACCAAGTTCCTGTAATCCATTTTCTAATTTGCATTTAAAGTGATTAGCACTTGGTGAAATTTGTCCCAAACGTTTTTCTCTTCTAAGTTACAAGTCAATGCATCATTACAAGTGATTACATAGATGTTCTAAGGTCGTTTACATAGAAAACCCAAAACGCACACTTGTAGCCATTTTAACTTGAACTTGACCCATTCTAGGGATTTGGATTTTAGATCCTTTTTATATACCTAATGCCTGCAAACAATCTTAATGAAGCTAAATGTTTGCTTTTTTTAATATCAATATCATTTTAGATTTGATGTTTCATTATCTTCTAGTTAATACAAATGCTAAATGTTTGCCTTTTTAATGACATTTTCAGATGGCTGACCATGATGAGCATGATGTCCATAATGAGCATGAAGTCCATGATGAGCATGCTATCCATGACGAGCATGGTGAGGATACCAATGTAAGTTCTAAAAACATATCCTGTATTTCTATAAAATTCATTATCTTCTAGTTATGTCATATATCCCATATTTCTATATTGTGCTAATTCAGTGTGTTTATTTTTGTCAAATTTTTGGTTGATGATGCACATGTACCCACTGAAGCACTGAAGCAACTTGATGCACAACACCGAACACTTAACAAGAAAAGGGGCATCACTCTATTGAAGAAGTTAATAGCGCTAAGTGGCAGTGGATCCAAATTGGTTGTGGAGTTTGATAATGGGGGAAATGCAATTAGAGTGAACCGCAATAATTTTGTAAACTATCTTGGGTGTGTCACTCGAAGCCATTGTGGTGTTAAGTATGATGATTGGCATAAAGTTCCTTAGGGGAAGAAAGACTTGATATGGAAGGATTTATGCGTGAGTTATTATTATTTGCAATTCTATTTTGTAGATTACAAATTATATTATTTGCAATTCTATTTTTGGATACTAGTTAATAAGAATTCTATTTTACAGAATCTGTTTGCATTGGATGAGAAGCTGCATCGTAAAAGCGTGATGCAATGCGCTGGAAAGATGCTTAGGAACTATAGGACAAATCTCAACAGAGAATACATAAAAGATGGTGATAAGAAGAAGAAGTCAGCCCTTGAACAGTGGAACTTCTTGGACAAAGAAGATTGGGACAATTTTGTTGCTTCAAGAAAATCTGAAGAATTCAAGGTATTAGGCGTCACTCCCAATTTAATTAATATACGTTGTATTCACCTATTCAAGATTAACATTTAGTGCTACTAACCAAATCATTAATTTGCATACTAACTAGGCCCTCAGTGAGGCGCTAAAAGCAAGGCGTGCACTAAATGTGCATGACCACACTATGGGTCCAAAAGGCTATGCAAGCGTTCGCAAAAGACTACAGGCGGAGTCTGATGCTACTCAGGAGTCTTCTGGTACTCAGGAGTCTGCCACACCCATGCCTCGCCATGATATCTGGATAGTTGGGAGGCAAAACAAGAAGGGTGAAATAAAGAAGCCCGTAACTGCTGAGGCGGCTGCGAAAATGGTAAAATACAACTCTTAGAGCAATCGTTTGAATATTGATTATTTGTGGTGTTAACTTACCAATTTCTATTGATGGTGATTAGCAGGAGCTGCACGAGCAGAGGAAACAAGGCACGTTCATCCCTCAGGGCACAAGGGATGAATTGATAGTAACTCTGGGTAACCCAGAGCATCCTAGTCGTGTTAGGGGTGCAGGCGCTGGTGTGGGCATCAAAGCATTCTTTGGGCCATCCCAGCGCAAACCCAGAGCGGGACTTTTACAAGAAGAGGTAACCTATTCTTTTTTAAGAATGTTACTGCAAAAGGGAATTCAATAATAAGAAGCTAATGTTTCTTTTATCCATGTATAGGAGAATAAGAGAGTCAAGGATATAGTTGCCAATAAGGTCAATGATATAGTTGCTGAGAAGTTCAAGGAAGAATTGCTACGGTGGCAGGCATCTCAGGCTTCCAATCAACCTATGGTGACCCACTCTTCTCCTGATGTACAGACTACAAGTAATCATGTAGACCCACCGCCTAACACGTCTGCAGTAGGTATTGTTTATGACATTGTAGCTAGTCTTTTCAAGATGATATGTTTTCAAGATTATATGTATATATGTATAATATTCTTTACGTAAATTTGTAGGCATTGAAGCCATGCCGCTTAAGAATGCAAGACTATGTTGTTGCAGAGGTGCAGGCTTACCCGTCCCTTCCTGGGGCAATGTTTCACGGGACTCCAATGCCACAGGGCTACGTTCATGTGAGCCCGATACATGTGTTACCCGATTGGAGGGAAGCTACATTGTCATATCCCCACCCGGATATTGATACACTTGCTGAGGCAGAAGGCGGGGTGATATTGTGGCCCAAAGCAGATTTCGTCTACACTACTGAAATTGTAAGATAAATTTACATTACTTTAGATTGTTAATGTGTATATATGAGGTCAACTGATCTAAAATTATATATACAGGTTAAAAAGAAGACACCCGGAGGACCTAGGCCTCCACCTCCACTTCCTGCATTACCAAGTTGGGTTCCAACTGACCTAAAATACCCGTTAGGTCCTGCTTGTAGGGGAATTGCATGTTGGCTACGGGCACATAATATACATTGCCCTATAATTGTTTCTTTAGAAGCAGATTATGCAGGTCAATCATACGATAGCTCTTTATTTATACAAGATATTATTGAGTTGTTTATGTATGATTGGCTGAATACATCAATGATAGAGACATGGATAAGGTGAGATCTTGTTTATACATCCATATACCTTGTGTAAGATCTGGTGATATGGTTTCTTATATATTAATGCATATGTGATACATGTTTTGCAGCTACTTAGTCGAAGATCAATGCAAACAATTTGCATTTGATCATGTGGGATTTTTTATTCCATCATTGATTAGTATGGTAGCTAAAGACACTGATAGTGTTCAACAATACTGTATAGATGCTTTTACAATTTTTGGTCAACAAAAGAAGACGATAATAATAGCTCCATTCAATGTCAAGTAAGTTTACTTTATTTATAATTTGGACTTAAGAAAATTCCATTTTTATTGTGCATTTTGAGTTATTAATTTTTAACTTTTTTTACCTCTAGCGGTAGACATTGGGAGTTACTAGTTATTGTCCCCGGGACGTTCACTGTTTATTATCTAGATCCTACGGGAAGTACATTGAACACTAAAATTGGACACGTAATGAGAATGCCATTATTCTGGTGAGAAATATTTCATTTTATATATGTTAACATCTGTTATTACATTACTATTTCATTATGCAATTTATTGTGTTATATTAACATGTAGGGGTTTAGATGCATTCAAAAATGTTGCAGGAAATGTCCCAAGGAGAAAGAACCAGCCAATAATTTGGGATAACATAAAAGTAAGTTCCCGACTCCAATGTATATATTATTTATGTGAACTGTGCTTAGTTGTATTTTTTAATATTTTGTATGTTTCAATTTATAGTGCGCTACACAAGACAACGTCTGGGCATGCGCATACTATGTGATGCGATTTATGCAGATGATTATCTGACATGCCGCATTGGATATTAATACCATACATGAGGTATTATATATAGTCTCATTAGTTAGTATGAAATATATCAATCTTATTTTTATATTATTACTTATATATACATCATTCTCTTTGCAGGTGTTTAAAACTGACCACACTATAGGTAAACACTTTAAAAATGTACATGCTCCATATATGATGGAAGCATTAAATGAAGTAAGAGAAGAATGGGCAAAATCCATACAAGCAGTGGTGATTGTAAGATATAATTGGGATGCTGATAGCGATGCTGAATGATATTTTGTAAATGAATAATTCTGAATGTTTCTACATGTATTTGAATGTTTCTACATGTGTGAATGTGAGAATTGAATTGATGTTTGAATGTATCTACTTGTGTGAAAAAATATTTGTTGATTTTGCAGGTTTGTGGCATGTTTGTAGGCTGATATCAATGGATGTCGTAAACCTACAGTTCAGAAAACTAAACTGCAAGTTCTCATCCTGCTGACCAACCACAGCAGGCCTGCAAACTGATAAGAAAAAAATTAAAATATAGTCATCGGTTATTTATAAAACACCGTCATCAAAGGCCTACAGCATCGATTATTGGATAAAAACTGACGCCTAATATGACAAACAACCCGACCGTGCAGGAAAGCATGACTGTGGTGGAAAAGGCGTCACTTATTCGTATAAAACTGACGCCTATAGTACTAAACACGGCCGTGCAGCGAAGCACGGCCGTGTCGTCTGGGAGTATGGCGTCGGTTGTTCAGTTGTTAACCGACGCAGAAAGTGTCCTAGGTGGTGCCCTTTTTTGTGGTGTGAACCCTATAGACGTCGGCCAACTATATTTAACTGACGCCTATAGATCATATAGGTGTCGGTTAGAAAACTGACGCCGAAGAGTTCGACCTTTAGTGGCGCCCACATAGGTGTCGCTTGAAAGCCATCGCCAAAGGGGGTTAAACAACCGACGCCAAAGGCGTGTTCTGTAATAGTGATACCTGGTCTTGAGGCTTGTTCAGTGACAAAACCTCACAGCTAGTGTGGTCTTCAACCACCTATCTTCGATGGCATCTGTATACCTCCTGGTCTTGACCCAGACTGTGGTTGACTATTGTCATGTTGAGTGGCAGAAGTCTCCCACATCTATAGATAGTCCACACGGACTACCGGGAACTCTAGTCATCCTGAAGAATGGAATAGAAGGAGTTGTCCCCTTCTATTAGTGTACTTGTAACATCCCTGACCTGGGTTATGCTTTTACCCTAGGTGTTTTTCTTAATAAAGTTGATTAGATGCTTGCTCTTATCTTTTGAAAAGTAATTAAGGCTCAAGAGGAACTTATATTTCAATTTTAGTCCTTTTTGAATAATGTTGAAATGATATTTTGCTTGTTTTGGACTAAAGTGCAAATTACCCAAGTTGAGGGGTTAAATTGCAAATTGTGCATGATAATATGTTCCTCGTGTGTTGAAGCATCATTATAATGAAGATGGTGTAGAGGTATGGCTTGTGGTGGTCTGAGTACCAAGAAAGAGTTGATAAAGCAATGTGTGTGCATTAAAACCTAGTTTTGGTGTAATGTGCAATTTACCCAAAACCTAGGGTTCAATATGCAAAATACCACTTTTATAGGGTCCCTCATGTTTCTTGGAATCTTTTAGAGAAAATAAAATGAGAGGGGCGTCTCATTTGAATTACTTTGAAGGAGAGAGAATCTTGATATTAAAATAATCAAGATTTAAGCATAATTGAAAATATAATTCAATTTAATGCAAAAATAAATAAAATAATTGAAGGGCCTTCAACCAAAAAAGAGATGGTTAAATTTGCTCAAGTTTGAACATCCTTATGCCTTGCAAAGGCACGAAAATATCCTAAGGAGGTGAAAACTCCACTCACCTTATTATAAGAAAAAGAAATATCCACTAACTTATGGATATTAATATTATAAGGGTTAAGGTGCTTAATTTTCTTTTCTTTAAATTGTGGATAATTGAGAGGAATAAGAGGCAAGGAGGATAGCCTCATATATAAGGAAGAGAAGGGGGAAAGTGGAAAGGATTTGGGGGAGATAATTCTTACTTTCTCTCTCCTAAATGAATTTTCAATAAAATTCACATATATGCTCCTTTATCCATAGAATGAAAGGGTAATTTCCAACCCACTTCTTCTATTTGCTTGAAAAACAACCTAGGAAGCTTTGGAGTATCAGGAGGATGACCCCCAACCTGTTGGTAAGCTTCTTGACTTCCTTTCACATTGAATTCATGGTGAAAATCACAAAACAATGCATGATTTCTTCTTATCTCGATCCCATCTTCAATTCTAATCATTCCTTTTCACTCAAAGCTTGAGGACGAGCCTTGTAATAGTGAAAGGAGGTTCATCAGACATTGTTGACGTGATCTTTAAGCTTTGAAGCTCAATTGGAGGTAGGTTTTATAACTTGAACCCTTCTACATTGTTATTCAACTATCAATCTTGCAATTTCGTTGATTCCTTCATCTTCTTGATTAATTGTTTGTTGTAATTGGTAAATTAATGAAATAATAGGTACTATAAGTTACTGGGACGAGGTTAGATTATTATGACATCATCTTGGATACTTTTCCCAAAGAAATTGTATTTCATTCAGTTTCAACAAGTTGCTCATTCGGTTTCAACAAAACCGTTTGAAAGCAAACAGTTTCATCAAACTGTTTGAAGCTAAATGGTTTCAAACCATTTGGGAGAGTTGACCAGGGTTTACCATTTGGAAAAATTGATGCTAACATTGATGGTTTATGACCCGTCAAATTTTATAGATTAATTCCAAAGGGTTCATCAGTTGAAGGTTAATCAATTAGCAAACCCTAATCGGGTTAAGTGTTGAAATTCAATTTGGTTAATATAGATTTTTGGGTGTTTGAGCCCAAACGGTCTCAAGAGCGTTTGGAGGTCACCCAAATGGTCTCAATACCGTTTGTAGGTTACCCAAGACCGTTTGTAGGTCTAGGGTTAAGTATGGTTGAGTATTTGAAGGTCAAGAGATACCAAATTGAAATGCAAATAAGTGTTGATTTGATGATCAATCCAATGATCTAAACCCTAATGAAATTTCACAAATACAAGGATAGGATGGGGCAAACGGTCTCAATACCATTTGGAGGTCATCCAAACGACCTCAAGACCGTTTGGGGTCAGGTCATATCAAAAATTTTATAATGATTCATTAATTTCAATTGAATCAGTTCCACAATGTTGATCATTGATGGCTACTCGATTCAAAGCCATAATTGACGGTTTCTTGAGTGGAAATCCTAGATCAATTGGGTTCAAAACCCTAATTGATGGATAAATTGAAGGATGATTCAATAGTTTAATTGATGAAGAAGTTAAGGATTCAATTGTTAATCGGTTCATCTATTGAAACCATGAAGTGTTTATGTGTTGATAGAACTTTTTGGTCCATTCGGTTTTGAGAGGGTTTGGACCAAACGGTCTTAAGACCATTTGAGTCCAAACCGTCTCAAGACCGTTTGGGTCCAAACGGTCACAAGACCGTTTGGGTCCAAATGGTCACAAGACCGTTTGGGTCCAAACGGTCTCAAACCATTTGGAGACCCAAAGTTCAATCGGTTTCAAGGGCAATTTTCCCAAATGGTTTTCAACCAATTGAATTATGAGAACTAAGACCATTTAGGGTCAAAGTAATTAAATCTTTTGAAGATCAACATGGTTAATCCATTTGGATATCTCATGTAATTGAAGATCCAATATGGTTAATCTATTTGGATACCTAATGCACTTGAAGATTTAATTGGTTAATCCAAATGATGACCTAATGTATTTGAAAGTTTAATTGGTCAACTCTTTTGGATCCCTCATATAATTGAAGGTTCAATTGATCAAATCTTTTGGAGACTTGATGTACTTAGATGATTGATACCCTTAGTGGAATTAATCATTAATGCATAATGATGTAATGATTCAATACATCATTTTAACTATAAATGCATGTATTTGAGTAAAGAGTAGGCTCAGTTTAATCAAGAATTGAGTAGTGAACATCTTGAGTAGGATGAGAGAGAAAGATTCATACATGAATGATAATCATGTAACAATTAAGTCTAAACATTTAAAATGATGTGATATACAATTAAGGCATGATCCTTGATAAAGAGATCATAAAACACTAATTGAGATGATTAATGAACTCAAACCCTAATCTAGGGTAATAGTGAAACCCTAATTGAGGGTGAAGATATGAGTAATCCTGAGTTAGTGTTATGAAATGTAAAACCCTAATTCAGAGGAATAGTAATTCTTAATTATGGTTAATTGAATATGAAACCCTAATTGGGATGAATAGTAAACCCTAATTGTGGGTTAATTGAATATAAACCCTAATCTAGGGTGATGTGATGTGAATAGTAAACCCTAATTTTAAAATAGGATGAAGATGTGTGAAACTCTAATTCTGGGTTATACTATATAGCATGAAACCCTAATATTGGATGAAATGATGAATCATTGGTCCTAATTGAACAAAGGGGATGTGTAACCCTGATTGAAGTGAAATGGGAAACCCTGACCCTGGTACGAGAATTGTGGTGTTACCCTGAAATAGCATGGAACTAAAATATGATTGATATATCTATTATCATGTATGCTAACCATGCAGGTATCCTGAGATGATGAACATAGCCATGTATGAGCTATGATGCTTTTTTCATTGAAATTATTCATTCGGCCTTGTGTGCCATAATATACCTTGTTTCTTAGTAAATAGTAACAAGAGACTTAATGAGTCTCAAGTGCCATAAGAGATTCTTGTGTAGCAAGTATCATGTTTACCTTGGTCAAATGACTTGAAGGATATAATTACCTAAAAAAGTGGTAACAGTGCTCAATGATGAGCTAAGGGTTTGAATACCCAGATCCATATAATTATGGTATTGAGATTGTTAAGGGATGATAATTCCCAGTATTGAAATGAGGGATTGAGATCCCAATGTCTTATAAAGACTAAGAAGTAACTGATGAAAATAGTACATGTTTCTTTGTAGCACTTGTCCTAATAAGTTATGTTTGAAAACTTGGCTGATGCTAAAATAATATGATAATGTACTTAATTAATCAAGTGAGATCATAGAATGTAGTTGCCCTGGCCACAGATCCATGAGCGTCAGAATTAGTTGAATGGTGAAACGAGTTTTACTCGGAATGCATATTTTTGAATATGTGGGGGTAATTGGGAAAATATATCCTTATGCCCCATAGGAATGGCTACGGGCTATGTCCTATGTACGGGATTGGTTTCGGACCATACCCCAATAAGAGTATGGCTATGGGCCATAACTCCTCAATATAATACCAGGCATTGGCTACGGGCCATAACCCTGAAGAGAGTATATGCTACGGGCTATAACTCTATAGTGAAGATGCCAATATACCCTGGCAAGCTAATTGCAGTTTGACACATGATGTCTCTGCCATAGTAGTCTCGTACTGACTGAGATAGATGAGGTCATTGAATCCAGCTCTCCCATTGACCTTGTGTGGTACCAATGTTTTACGTAATCGTGGTCGGTTAGAGTATGAGCGGTATATCTCATCTCCTCAAGGAATAAGCTTAAGAATTTTTATAAAATGTAATCAGCCGTGTAGCGTATTTGCATAAGATTGAAATACGAGAATCACTGGTTGATGTTATTCTGCTTAGCATGTTCTAGATACATAAATGTTATATATGCTCCTCAAGTCCTTATGGAATAAGAGACATGCTGCTTAATCAATTTATAGCTTAAAAACTTGAATAGAAATGTTACTTTAATCTGCATAGATGTTTATTTATCTGTTGTTGAATATATGATTCCACTGTTCAATTTATTTCTATTAAACTTTAATAATAATGTATTCGGTAGAGAGTTATATCTCTCACTGGGGAAATTTTATAATTGTCTCACCCTCATGGAATTCCAACATTTTTAGGTGGACGCAGATGAGGTAGATGCCGAATCCCCATAAAAAGGGAAGAACGGAAGTAGCAGCAACAACAGGGACAACAGTGAATCCTCAGGTGGAGACATTGGTTGTCAAGTCTTGTATATGTGTAAATAGAGTCATATGTGTTGTCTCTGTACTCTCAGGTCCTAGGAGTCAGTGATAGTGTTTTTATAATAGATATGAGATTTTGGCTTGAAAGCCTCGAGGATTTTGTGACTTGTGCTTTTTAGTAAAGCAATGATGTATATATATTCCTCGAGAAATAAATGGTACAGAGAATGTACTATGTGAACCAAGATGTGAATGTAATATTATGGTTCTTGTTGAAAGAGTTCTCCTGTGTTTGGATCTCTTTGTAAAAAGTTTTAATTTTTAGTGATTTTCAGTAATTCCGCTGTTATAACGATCGCTTCCACTCTTATCTTAATCGATGTTTGGCAAGGTTCATCACAATTTAGTGGTATCAGAGCCCCAGGTTCGTTGAGTCTACAGAGACATAGGATTAAGGTTGTTGAGTCTGTTCTAGTGTCTTCCAGTTATCTGATAGTGTCTTCTGCTCATATAGGAGGAGAAGAAGAACTAAAGATGTCTGGATCACACGATGAACATGCTGCTGAGAGTAGCGTTGCTGCACCAGGAGGAGGTGCAAGAGACCAAGATAGGGAGGAGCCCGTACCTGAACAACCCCAGTTCAATCAAGCAGATATGGGGAACCCAGCCTTCCAAGCCATGTTTGGATAGTTTATGGCAGCCATGACTCATATGACAGATAGGATGCCATTACCTACACCTAGGGCACCTAACCACCATGAAGGACAGGGAGCTGACAAGACATTTGAACTACTTCGTTGGGTGGGAGCCATAGATTATGCTAGTACAGCTGATCCAGTTGATACAGACTTATGGTTGACTGAGATGGACAAAGCCTTTAGGATCCTTAATGTCTCTAAGGATGAGAAGGTGAGGCATGCTATATATCTCCTTAAAGGGAGTGATGGTCACTGGTGGACCATAGAAGAAGGCAAGAAGCCAGGTGTTGAGATCGGATGGGAAGCGTTTCGATAAGAATTAGTCAGTAGATACTTTCCCAAGACTTTTCTGGATGAGAAAATTACTCAGTTTGAGCGGATTAGGCATGAAAAAATGAACATTAGCGAGTATGAGGATAAGTTCATGGAACTTTTGCGGTTTTGTCCGCATATGGCATCTACCGATGAGGAAAGAATTCGGTATTTTGAGAAGGGGTTGAATGCTAAATTAACCACTCTGGTGTTTGCCTTAGAGAACGGGGAGAGGTTTGCCACCTTCGTGGAGTCCGTAAGATGGATAGAGAGGTTTGTGATTTAGAAGCTTCAAACCAAGAGTAAGAAAGAGTACACACAGTTTCAAGGACAAAGGTCTGAAGGTTTCAAGAAACCAATATTTTCCACATCGACAGCACCACAGAGGTTTAATACCCAGACATAGTGGACGTCAAGTAAGGTTAGAGGGCGTAGTTTTCCTCTGATTAGAGCCCCTAGCATGGCATCAACATCAGTAATTGGACCTTCTAGACCACATTAAGAGAGTAGAACTTGTCATCGATGTGGACTAGTAGGACATCTGGTAAGGGATTGCCCAATGGGGAATACAATGGTGAATCAACCCCCAAGACAGAGTCAGCAAGGTTCTCAGAGAAAGTTGTTTTCTAGTGGTACCTAAGGACGTGGACAAGCGTCCCAGGCAGGATCTTATGCATCCAATAATAGAGCATAGGGCCAACAGCAGGCAACGACGAGATTCTATGCAATGAATCAGCCTGAGGCAGTGGTTAATCCACGAGTTGTGACAGGTCAGATGAAACTATTTTATTCTGATATGTCTTCATCCTGCTTCGTATATGTTTTAATTGATCTGGGTGCTATGCATTCCTTCATCACTAAAAGAGTGATTCTTGACTGCAATATGACAGTTGGTCATAGAGCAGAAAGCTTGAAGTTAGAAACACCTTTGTTGGGATTTGTAGTGTTGCGGGAGATGTGTTCTCCCTGCACTCTTATCTTTTATGAACATCGCATTCAAGTGGATCTTATACCACTTAAGATGCATGGATTTGATATAATTCTTGGAATGGACACCCTAGAAAAGTATAAGGTTGTCTTGGATTGTGAATCCAAGCAGGCGGTGTTCACAGATGATAGTGACACGTGGATCTTTTAGGGAGATAGAAAGATGCTTCCAACATGTCTTGTATCAGCCATGATAGCTGAGAAGCTGATGAGGCAAGGATGTTTCACATTCTTGGCACATGTGGTAGATACCACCATGGAGAGCCCTCATCCTTCTGAAGTTCCAGTAGCCAGGGAATTTGAGGATGTGTTTCCTGAGGAACTTCCAGGTGTACCTCCGCCCCAAGAGATTGATTTTGAGATTAATTTGATTCTGGGCATGTAACCTATAGCACAAACGCCGTATAGAATGGAACCGGCTGAGATGGCAGAGCTCAAGAAACAACTGCAAGAGTTGCTTGAGAAGGGTTTTAACCGACCGAGCACTTCACCCTGTGGTGCTCTGGTTCTTTTTGTTAAGAAGAAAGATGGGTCTATGCATTTATGCATCCATTATAGGCAGTTAAATAAAATAACCATAAAGAACAAGTATCATTTGCCAAGGATAGATGACTTGTTTGATCAGTTGTGTGGTGCAAATGTCTTTTCTAAGATAGATCTGAGGTCGGGATACCATCATTTGTGTATTAAGGAGGGTGACATACCTAAGTCTGCTTTTAGGACAAGGTGTGTTCACTATGAGTTCATAGTTATGTCATTTGGACTAACTAATGCACTAGATGCATTCATGGAACTCATGAATAGAATCTTTTGACCTTTTCTTGATCAGTGTGTAGTAGTCTTCATAGATGACATCTTGACCTATAGTAGAGATGCTCAACAACATGAGCAGCACCTCCGTCAGGCTCTAACTTTGCTAAGAGAGCATAAGTTGTATGCTAATTTTAGCAAATGTGAGTTCTAGCTACCAGAAGTCTCTTTTCTTGGACACGTGATATATGCCTCAGGTATTCGTGTTGACCCTAAGAAGGTAGAATCTGTCCTACAATGGGAACAGCCAAGGACATCGACAGAGATTTGTAGTTTTCTTTTACTAGTAGGCTATTACAGGAGGTTCATTAAGAACTTCAGTTCTATAGCTTTACCCCTAACTAAGTTGACCAGGAAAGAGGTTCCTTTTGTCTGGAATGACAAGTGTCAACAATCTTTCCAGTTGCTGAAAGAAAGATTGACAAGTGCACCTATGGTTGTGTTACCTAAGCAAGGAAAGGGGTGTATAGTTTTCTGTGATGCATCTAAGAACGGTCTAGGATGTGTGTTGATGCAGGATAAACAAGTGATTTCTTTTGCTTCTCGATAGCTTAAGAAACACGAGGAGAATTATCCAACACACGATCTAGAGCTAGCTGTTGTGGTCCATGCCTTGAAGATCTGGAGACATTATCTCTATGGATAAACATTCCAGGTTTTCACAGACCATAAGAACTTAAAGTATATCTTTTCATAGCATAAGATGAACATGAGACAGTGTCGTTGGATGGAATTAATCAAAGACTACGACTGTATAATTGATTATCATCTAGGGAAGGCTAATGTAGTTGTTGATGCACTAAGTAGGAAATCAGCAACACCAGCCCTAGATAAAGCACAGTTGGATTCCTTAGTGTTCTCTAAGAGGGATATGTTTATCTCCTTGAGGCAAAACAATGTACAGCTAAAAGTATCATCGTTAACTGGGTTGTTAGCTGAAATGCACATAAAACCAACTCTGAGACAACAGATTAAAGAAGCATAGAAAGCTAATACTGTGATTCAACAGATTAGGTCAGAATATGGTAGTGAGAAACGGGATGTCTTTCATGAGTCAGAGGATCAGGTAGTCTATTACCATGATAGGATGGTAGTACCTGATGTCGATAACTTAAGAAAGTTAGTCCTGGAAGAAGCTCATTCTTCAATGTATGTTATGCATCTAGGAAGCACCAAGATGTATCATAACTTAAAAGAGATGTATTGGTGGCCTGGTTTGAAGAAAGATGTTGCTGAGTTTGTTATGCGGTGTCCAGTGTGTCAGCAAGTTAAAGTTGAACATCAAAAGCCCACAGGAACAATGCAATCTTTGCCTATACTGCAGTGGAAATGGGATCATGTAACCATGGACTTTGTGCTTGGTTTACCTAGAACAACCAAAGTTCATGATTCCATTTGGGTGATAGTTGATAGATTGACAAAGACAGCACATTTCTTACCTGTCAAAACAACCTACACTGCTGAGAAACTGGCACAATTATATGTTGATGAGATAGTGCGGTTGCACAGGGTTCCAGCTACTATCATTTCTGATAGAGGTCCCCAGTTCATGAGTCATTTTTGGGAACGCTTGCATAAAGCTTTGGGTATGCAATTAAGGTTTAGTACTACCTTTCACCTACAGACAGATGGACAATCAGAAAGGACCATACAAACTTTGGAGGACTTGCTTAGAGCATGTGTCCTTCAATTTGTAGGAAGTTGGGATCTACACCTGAGCTTAATAGAATTTGCTTACAATAATAGCTATCAGCATAGTATTGACATGGCACCATATGAAGCTTTATATGCTAGACGTTGTAGATCTCCCTTATGTTGGTATGAAATAGGAGAAAATCAACTTTTGGGTCCTGAACTTGTGCAGCAGACAACTGAGAAGATTAAAGTAATACAATTACAGTTAAAGACTGCACAGGATAGACAAAAATCATACACCGACAAATGGAGAAGACCTTCATAATTTCAAGTTGGAGACAGAGTATATCTCAAGGTTTCACCTTGGAAAGGAGTTCTTAGATTTGGAAGAAAGGGAAAGTTAGCTCCTAGATTTATGGGGCCTTATCCGATCATTGAGAGGATGGGAAAGGTAGCCTATAAGCTGGAGTTACCACCTGAGTTGCATAGATTGCACCCAATGTTCCATATCTCTATGTTGAGAAAGTGTCATCCTGACACAGAGTTAGTTCTGCAACCTTTGGAGGTAGAACTAAATGATGATATATCATATGTTGAAGGACCCGTGTTGATTCTTGATAGAAGAATCAAGAAGATGAAAAAGAAAGATATATGTCTTATGAAAGTTCTCTGGCATCATCGTGGCATTGAAGAAGCTACGTGGGAGCTAGAGGAAAATATGAGGAGGAAATACCCTACTCCTTTCTCTTAAATGTTTTCGTTGATGATTTCAGGGACGGAATCCTTGTAAGGGGTGGATAATTTATAACATCCCTAACCTGGGTTATGCTTTAACCCTAGGTGTTTTGCTTAATAAAGTTGATTATATGCTTGCTCTTATCTTTTGAAAAGTAATTAAGGCTCAAGAGGAACTTATAATTCAATTTTAGTCCTTTTTGAATAATGTTGAAATGATATTTTGCTTGTTTTGGACAAAAGTGCAAATTACCCAAGTTGAGGGATTAAATCGCAAATTGTGCAGGATAATATGTTCCTCATGTGTTGAAGAATCATTAGAATGAAGATGATGTAGAGGTATGGCTTGTGGTGGTCTGAGTACCAAGAAAGAGTTGATAAAGCAATGTTTGTGCATTAAAACCTAGTTTTGGTGTAATGTGCAATTTACCCAAAACCTAGGGTTCAATATGCAAAATACCACTTTTAGAGGGTCCCTCATGTTTCTTGTCATCTTTTATAGAAAAATAAAATGTGAGGGGCACCTCATTTGAATTACTTTGAAGGAGAGAGAATCTTGATATTAAAATAATCAAGATTTAAGCATAATTGAAAACATAATTCAATTTAATGCAAAAATAAATAAAATAATTGAAGGGCCTTCAACCAAAACTGAGATGGTTGAATTTTCTCAAGTGTGAACATCCTTATGCTTTGAAAAGGCATGAAAATATCCTAAGGAGGTGAAAACTCCACTCACCTTATTATAAGAAAAAGAAATATCCACTAACTTATGGATATTAATATTATAAGGGTTAAGGTGCTTAATTTGCTTTTCTTTAAATTGTGGATAATTGAGAGGAATAAGAGGCAAGGAGGATAGCCTCGTATCTAAGGAAGATAAGGGGGCAAGTGGTAAGGATTTGGGGGAGATAATTCCTACTTTCTCTATCCTAAATGAATTTTCAATAAAATTCACATATATGCTCCTTTATCCATAGAATGAAAGGGTAATTTCGAACCCACTTCTTTTCTTTGCTTGTAAAACAACCAAGTAAGCTTTGGAGGATCAGGAAGACGACCCCCAACCTGTTGGTAAGCTTCTTGACTTCCTTTCACCTTGAATTCATGGTGGAAATCACAAAACAATGCATGATTTCTTCTTATCTCGACCCCATCTTCAATTCTAACCATTCCTTTTCACTCAAAGCTTGAGGACGAGCCTTGGAATAGTGAAAGGAGTTGCATCCACCATTTTTTACGTGATCTTGAAGCTTTGAATCTCAATTGAAGGCGTGTTTTATAACTTGAACCCTTCTACATTGTTATTCAACTATCAATCTTGCAATTTCGTTGATTCCTTCATCTTCTTGATTAATTGTTTGTTTTAATTGGTAAATTCATGAAATCAGAGGTACTATAAGTTACAGGAACGAAGGTAGATGATGATGACATCATATTGGATACTTTTCCCAAAGAAATTATATTTCATTCAGTTTCAACAAGTTGCTCATTCGGTTTCAACAAAACTGTTTGAAAGCAAACAATTTCATCAAACCGTTTGAAGCTTAACAGTTTCAAACCATTTTGGAGAGTTGAATAGGGTTTACCATTTGGAAAAATTGATGCTAACATTTATGGTTGATGACCCATCAAATTTTATAGATTAATTCCAAAGGGTTCATCAGTTGAAGGTTAATCAATTAGAAAACCCTAATCGGGTTAAGTGCTGAAATTCAATTTGGTTAATATAGATTTTCAGGTGTTTGAGCCCAAACGGTCTCAAGACCATTTGGAGGTCACCCAAACAGTATAAATACCGTTTGGAGGTCAGCCAAGACCGTTTGGAGGTCTAGGGTTAAGTATGGTTGAGTATTTGAAGGTCTAGAGATACCAAATTGAAATGCAATTAAGTGTTGATTTGATGATCAATCCAATGATCTAAACCCTAATGAAATTTCACAAATCCAAGGATGGGATGGGGCAAACGGTCTCAAGACCATTTGGAGGTCATCCAAATGACGTCAAGACCGTTTGGGATCAGGTCATATCAACAATTTGTTAATGATTCTTTAATTTCAATTGAATCAGTTCCACAATGTTGATCATTGATAGCTACTCGATTCAAAGCCATAATTGAAGGTTTCTTGAGTGGAAAACCTAGATGAATTGGGTTCAAAACCCTAATTTATGGATCAATTGAAGGATTATTCAATAGTTCAATTGATGAAGAAGTTAAGGACTCAATTGTTAATCGGTTCATCTATTGAAACCATGAATTGTTTATGTGTTGATAGAACTTTTTGGTCCATTTGGTTTTGAGAGGGTTTCGACCAAATGGTCTTAAGACCATTTGAGTCCAAACGGTCTCAAGACCATTTGGGTCCAAACGGTCTCAACCCATTTGGAGACCCAAAGTTCAATCGGTTTCAACACCTTTCTTGTCCAATCGGTTTTAAGGGCAATTTGCCCAAATGGTTTTCAACCAATTGAATTATGAGAACTAAGACCGTTTAGGGTCAAAGTAATTAAATATTTTGAAGATCAACATGGTTAATCCATTTGGATATCTCTTGTAATTGAATATCCAATATGGTTAATCTATTTGGATACCTAATGCAGTTCAAGATTTAATTGGTTAATCCAATTGATCACCTAATGTATTTGAAAGTTTAATTGGTCAATTCTTTTGGATCCCTCATATAATTGAAGGTTCAATTCATCAAATCTTTTGGAGACTTGATGTACTTAGATGATTGATACCTTTAGTGGAATTAATCATTAATGCATAATGATGTAATGATTCAATACATCATGTTAACTATAAATGCGTGTATTTGAGTAAAGAGTAGGCTCAATTTAATCAAGAATTGAGTAGTGAACATCCTGAGTAGGATGAGAGAGAAAGATTCATACATGAATGATAATCATGTAGCAATTAATTCTAAAACATTCAAAATGATGTGATATACAATTAGGGCATGATCCTTGATAAAGAGATCATAAAACCCTAATTGAGATGATTAATGAACTCAAACCCTAATTTAGGGTAATAGTGAAATCCTAATTGAGGGTGAAGATATGAGTAATCCTAAGTTAGTGTTATGAAATGTAAAATCCTAATTTAGAGGAATAATAATTCTTAATTATGGTTAATTGAATATGAAACCCTAATTGGGATGAATAGTAAACCCTAATTAAATGGTTAATTGAATATAAACCCTAATCTAGGGTGATGCGATGTGAATAGTAAACCCTAATTTTAAAATAGGGTGAAGATGTGTGAAACTCTAATTCTGGGTTATACTATATAGCATGAAACCCTAATCTTGGATGAAATGATGAATCATTGGTCCTAATTGAACAAAGGGGATGTGTAACCCTGATTGAAGTGAAATGGGAAACCCTGACCCTCGTAAGGGAATTGTGGTGTTACCCTGAAATAGCATGGAACTGAAATATGATTGATATATATGTTATCATGTATGCTAACCATGCAGGTATCCTGAGATGATGAACACAGCTAGGTATGAGGTATGATGCTTTATTCATTTAAATTATTCATTGGGCCTTGTGTGCCATAATATACCTTGTTGTTTAGTAAATAGTAACAAGAGAGTTAATGAGTCTCAAGTGACATAAGAGATGCTTGTGTAGCAAGTATCATGTTTACCTTGGTCAAATGACTTGAAGGAGATAATTACCTGAAAAAGTGGTAACAGTGCTCAATGATGAGCTAAGGGTTTGAATACACATATCCATATAATTATGGTATTGAGATTGTTAAGGGATGATAATTCCCAGTATTGAAATGAGGGATTGAGATCCCAATGTCTTATAAAGACTAAAAAGTAACTGATGAAAATAGTACATGTTTCTTTGTAGCACTTGTCCTAATAAGTTATGTTTGAAAACTTGGCTGATGCTAAAAGAATATGATAACGTACTTAATTAATCAAGTGAGATCATAGAATGTAGTTGCCTTGGCCACAGATCCATCAGTGTTAGAATTAGCTGAATGGTGAAATGAGTTTTACTCGGAATGCATATTTTTGAATATGTGGGGGTAATTGGGAAAATATATCCTTATGCCCCATAGGAATGGCTACGGGCTATGTCCTATGTACAAGATTGGTTTCGGACCATACCCCAATAAGAGTATGGCTACGGGCCATAACTCCTCAATATAATACCAGCATTGGCTATGGGCCATAACCCTGAAGAGAGTATATGCTACGGGCTATAACTCTATAGTGAAGATGCCAATATACCCTGGCAAGCTAATTGTAGTTTGACACATGATGTCTCTGCCATAGTAGCCTCGTACTGACCGAGACAGATGAGGTCATGGAATCCGGCTCTCCAATTGACCTTGTGTGGTACCAATGCTTTACGTAATCATGGTCGGTTGGAGTATGAGCGATATATCTCATCTCCTCATAGCATAAGCTTAAGAATGTTTGTAAAATGTAATTAGCCGTGTAGCATATTTGCATAAGATTGAAATACGAGAATCACTGGTTGATGTTATTCTTCTTAGCATGTTCTAGATAAATAGATGTTATATATGCTCTTCAAGTCCTTATGGAATAAGAGACATGCTGCTTAATCAAGTTATAGCTTAAATACTTGAATAGAAATGTTACTTTAAGCTGCATAGATGTTGATTTATCTGTTGTTGAATATATGATTCCACTATTCAATTTATTTCTATTAAACTTCAATAATAATGTGTTCGGAAAAAAGTTATATCTCTCGCTGGGGCAATTTTATAATTGTCTCACCCTCGTGGAATTCCAACATTTTTAGGTGGACGCGGACGAGGTAGAGGTAGAATCCCCATAAAAAGGGAAGAATAGCAGCAACAACAATAGGGACAGTAGTGAATCCTCAGGTGGAGACACTGGCTGTCAATTCTTGTATATGTGTAAATAGAGTCCTATGTGTCGTCTCTGTCCTTTCATGTCCTAGGAGTCAGTGATAATGTTTTTATAATAGATCTGAAATTTTGGCTTGAAAGCCTCGAGGATTTTGTTACTTGTGCTTTTTAGTAAAGCAATGATGTATATATATTCCTCGAGAAAGAAATGGTACAGATAATGTACTATGTGAATGTAATATTATGGTTCTTGTTGAAAGAGTTCTCCTGTGTTGGGATCTCTTTGTAAAAAGTTTTAGTTTTTAGTGATTTTCAATAATTCCACTGTTATAACGATCGCTTCTGCTCTTATCTTAATCAATGTTTGGCAACGTTCATCATAGTACTAGTCGCCAACACACTCTCCCACAACCAGTTGCTTTTCTGTAGTTGTCTTTCCCTCCTTGTTCCTCCCTAGATGGGTAGAACTTGCTTGGGCTCTCTCGGTTACCACAACCAGAGAGGACAACACCTTTGTAGAGCAAGTGATGTTCTGAGTTATGTCTCTGGATAAGCCCCCTTTACCACTCTATTTATAGTAGAGGGTAGCGTCAAGGTTCCCAGTCTGTGTGGGAGTAGAAGGGTCCAGAATTTCCATGAACAATTTGTACTGCGGCAGGTGAACCAGTCGTTTCATAACTGAAACGGTCGTTTGGCAAGGTGAGCTGACCGGTTCACTAGTGAATCAGTCAGTTGGGAGTGTGAGCCGATCGGTTCACCCTGTGAACTGGTCATTTCACTTCCCAGACCTGCCTGTAATTGACTTTCCTTATTCATTTCTAATTAATGAAAAAATTAATTCTTGTCCCAATCAAATTGAACAAGTGAAATGAAAAACTTTTTCTCACAAACCGAGAAAACCCAACACTACTTGTTTGGTCCAAGTGAACCGATCGGTTCATCAGAGTGAAGCGGTCGTCTCACTGACCATGAGACGATTGGTTCACCCAGTGAACCGGTCGGTTGGTGGTCCAGATTGTACTGAACACAGTCAATTCAGTTCTCAATCAATTTGACACTCTAATAAGTTGGTTCAACACTTGAACTTGATGATTCTGAGTCAAGTCTATTGATTCAATGTTTGATTGAGTACATAAACACTTTAGTAATCAATCCAAACATCATTCATGGATAAACTCTTCTTCCAAGTTAATCATATGTGTGTGACCCTATAGGTCCCATTTCACATTGGTAGTGAATGTCCATAACTAGCTTATGACATCACAAGAAAAGAGTGGTACCTAGTCGCACATCAGTACTACCCAAGTGAAAAGTAAAGTTGGAGAACAACTTTCAATCCTACAGTCTGTGATTGATGTTCCAGTGAATGTATAATTCATTTGTCTATGATATCCTGAATGAACTCAAGGCATGGAGTTGTCATCCTTTCAACATTCATTCATGTTTCTTGAACTAGAGTAGACTGTCTGAGATATGCGTGACATAAATATCATATATTGATTCACATTTGCATGTGCATGCCTTTCTCAGTCTCGCTTATCAAGTGGTCTGGACATCATACTCCTTTACGAGGGACAAATCCCATATTTATCACTCACAGTCTATCTCATGTGTCAAAGCCACCCAATCATCACTGTTATAACAACCCATGTTTCAGGACTGTGTTTGATGATGTCAAAGTGTACCAAATCACATTTGACGAGTGCAGTGATCTCAGGTCTAAGAATCACAAACACCACCATCACTATGAGAGATGATTCTTACTACCATGTCATAGTTCCATGTGTCACTCTCATGGTGGGTCTATCTGACACACTGTTCTCTAACATGTATCTATGTTCTTGGTTTGATATCATATATCATGACTAATGAGACATTGTCATCAACCAACACACGCTCTAGTCTTGTTGTTTCATTGTTGTCTATCAACCTTCCACAATGACATCCAACTAGGGACATAAAAAGAATGTACATACTCTTAGCATATGTATGATCTCATTATTCAGGTCCTCAACCTGAAGACATACGTCATTGAGTATTTTCATTCTTTAGACATTCATTCTGCTCCATCATTTATCTCATAATCGATTGAGCTAGAATAAATTGGAAGCTTGCCTTTGATATTTATCAAATCAATCAGAATATATGCCAATCCAATCATCATATGATTGGTTCTATGGGCATACAAACCAACAAGGTTCCATTCCTGCACACGTGGAAAGGATGACAAATGTGGGGGGCAACTCAAAACAAGCTATTTCTGAATATGATGATTCTGAAGAAATGGTTGAACCAAGGAGAAGTGCGGCCTAGGAAATCCAAGGACTTTGGAAGTGAGTTTCTCACTTACAATGTTGAGGATGATCATGTAACTTTCAAACAAGCTATGTAATCTCTAGAAGAAAAGAAGCCATAAATGATGAAATCCAATCAATTCTCTCGAATGGAACTTGGGAATTGGTGGATTGCCTTCTGGTTGTTCTGTAGTTGGATGAAAATGGACATTAAGAAGAAACTTAATGCAGACAGGAGAATCAATAAGTATAAGGCTAGGTTAGTTGGTAAGGGTCACACATAGAGGGAAGGTATAGATTATTTTGATACATATTCCCCTATTTCCCGTATGACCATAATCTGAGTGCTTATAGCATTGGCTTCCATTTATAACCTCTGCATCCATGAGATGGATGTGAAGACTGTGTTCTTACACAATGATCTTTAGGAAGAGATATATATGGAATGACCTAAGGGATTTGTGGGTCATGGGGATGAGTCGAAAGTGTGTAAACTTGTTAAGTCATTATATGGCTTGAAAGAAGCCCCTAAGCAATGGCATGAGAAGTTTGATTATGTGATAGCATCATTTGTCTTTGTTTCTAATGAATTTGATAAGTGTCTCTACTACAAAATTGTCAATGATGGATTCATTTTGCTATGCTTATATGTAGATGATATCCTTCTTTTTGGTTCTGATATGAAAGTAGTAAATGAGACAAAGACATTCTTGTGTATCAAGATCAAGATGAAAGATATGTGTGTCGTTGATGTGATTTTAGGGCTTCAAATCATAAGGTCTACTTATAGTATAACTCTCTCTCAATCTCACTATATTGAGAAGATATTGGAGAGGTTTGAGTATACATCATGTAAACCTATTAAGATTCCATATGATTCATCCAAGGCCTTGTTCCAGAATGAGACTGGAGTTTCAATGTCTCAATTACAATACTCTCATATTATTGGAAGTTTGATGTATCATATGAACTGCACACGACCAGACATTGCATTTGCAATGAGAAAGTTAAGTAGATACACTAATTGTAAGGACTCTAACCTCCGTTTTGGGCTTACCCTATTTGCATTTCCTAAACCTTGTGTTGAGATGCTTGCTAATCACTTGAAGTTGTGATTAGGGTTTGTTTGTGCTTTGTTGAGAGGTTGAGGTGCAACTTGCAAATTACCCAAGTTTTAGGGTTGGTGTGCAAGTTTGTCACCTTGAGAGATGTCTTTTATCTCTCCTTGCATCCTCTAGGGTTGAGACTATGGGTTGGGCTCTTTGTTTGAGTAGCTTTGGGTCTGGTTGGGCTTTGTTTTGCCTTGTTGAAGCTTGGTATCGGGCTGGACCTTGGTGTATCAGCCAAGGAGTCTTGTTGTGTCGGGCAGGGAGCTGTATCGGCCATGGTGTGTGGGGTTGCCATCTTGGGTGACACACACCCTCCACCTTAGCCTCATTTATGTCACCATCTTTGGACAAGTGGTTGTTACTTTGCTTAGTGGGTGGAAACTCATGGGCGTGGGTTTTTGGGGTGCTAGCATGTGGCACACTCCTTGGACAAGTGTGTTAGGGGTGGGTGCCACCTTGCCTTGCTTTCCCCCTTCACCCCATAGTATATAAATGAACCCCTCCTTTTCTTGCTAGGCTCTTTGGTTCCTTTAGTTGCTTCCCTTCCTTTGGTGGTCAAGCTAGGAGAAGAGCGGAGCAAGTGGTGGCCAATACTGCTGGTGTGTTGGGAGACACACCTTGTGAGCTTGTCCCTTTCCTTCTCTTGGGGTAGGTATCTCTCCCTTTCCTTGGCACTTTCTTCTTCTTCTCTCTTTCTTTTCGGCCATGGTGGTTATGGAGTTCTCTTCTCTCCTAGTATTGGCCGAAGGTGGTGCCTTGGAACTTGGAGCTTGGTGCTTGTAGCATGGAGCTTGGAGCTTGGTGCTTGGAGCTTTAGAGCTTGAGGAGTGTGCTTAAGGTGGGTTACATAACTCCTAACCCTATTTATACTAT
Source organism: Alisma plantago-aquatica (assembly GCA_963693085.1). Lineage (NCBI taxonomy): Eukaryota > Viridiplantae > Streptophyta > Magnoliopsida > Alismatales > Alismataceae > Alisma > Alisma plantago-aquatica. Next base: position 648,366,402 of record OY856410.1, read on the forward strand.
TTATTTTTCATGTTTCATGCTATATGTGCTATCTTGATCGACCATGTCATCTTTTAGCTATGTTTCTTGCTTTAATGGTTATAAGGTTGCTTTAGATGTACCCTAGACTTTGTGGAGATGGTTATCTTGGGTTGCCTTGGGATGGCCAAACCATGGATGTGGAATTCCTTGGGCAAAATCCCTCTCTCACTTAGTTGTTGAGAGGGGAGCTTAGGGTCTCCAAATCCAATGGTGAGTTGAGCTTTGTTTGGTTGGCTGATATGATGGACCTCCTTGTTTCCCGATAGATGATGGAAGTTGTGCAATACCCCTCTCTCACTTAATTGTCTTGAGAGGTGAGCCAACTCTCTTGAACTTTTAGGGCTTCTTGGTGGCAGTCTTGAAGTTGAAGATGACCAACCCATTATGGTCTTTGAACCCTTGCACGATACCCTTATGATGTGTTTTTCCTGATATCCCTCTTCTAGGGTTGAGTCGTGGGTAATATGATAAGTGGTGTTTTGTTGACCCGTTGACCTATATGGACCCTTACCCTAGATGGTGTTATTGGGTGTTATGCCTTTGGCCGATATAATGCTTGGTAGACATCCCTTCTTGGTGCCTTAACCGACAGAGGGTCCCAAACCCTAGCTTGAACGATAGACTACCTTGGGTGATATGGGAGCTTCTTGGGCGCCATGGTGGGAAGCCCATGATATCACTCGATGGATGGCAGTAGTGTGCCTTGGGTGATAGGGCTTTGGGCGTTATGGTCTTGATGGTTTCCCGATATGGAAACCCTAACCCTAGTGGACGATATGGGGTTTGTGCCAATACAGGTGTAGTGTTGTCCGATACACCCTGCACTTGGTTGCACGACACACCTTTGGTTCTAGTCTGCCTGTTACCCCTTGTGCATGGGTGCACGTTATGCTTGGGGCCGATATGTGTGGCCAGTGCCCTAAGGTTTTGGTGCTCAAACTATAAGCATTTTGGGTGAGGGATATGACCCTACCTGATATCCCTTGGGTGAGGTATAGTGCTACTCGCCACACCTTTAGTGAGGGTAGGCGACACCTTTGGTGAAGGATGTGCCTAGCCCAGGAACCCTAGTTGATGAGATATGAAAGATAGGTTGTGGCCAGTGACATGTTTGTTACCTAAGGTTGATGTTAAGTGAGATGATAAGATCATGGTTGTGTAACCTTTAAGGATGTATCCTTAGGGGTGGTTGTGTTTATGATGTCATGAGATATAGGGCATAGTGGATGCTCACGGTTTGGTAACTTTAATATGAGTTGATTGGCTTACCATCTACAACTTTATGCTTCATGTGTTCATAATAATGAATGTTGTTTCAAATCATATGCACCCTAAATCCTAATGGCATGATAATCATAACATGTTCTCTAAAGATCTATGTTTGGTGATCAAGATACCTCTCTTGATATGCATACTAACCATGTAGGTGTTATCAATTGAATTCATAGCCAGGTAAGAGTTATGAGGGTATATGTGTTTTGTATGACATTGAATAATGATACTCCTTGTTGATGAGATAAGATGTATTATCAGTATGATGAGAAAGGTTTGGTGACCTAATAAAGGCTGAGTGCTTATTTGAGGTGTTATCCTCTATGATGAGATAAAGGATTGATACCCCATGATGATGTATGATGATGAAGCCTTGAAAGGAAGTGGCATTATGTGATGTGGGATTGAGATCCCATGGCAATATGATAATGGCAGTTATGGTGTGATACAATGTTGTTTATGTTTTATAACCTAGTTGCCTCAACAATTCACCTAAAATATACTAATTAATTAAAGTGGAACATTTCATGTAGTTTTTCCCTGGCTATATATCCATCACCATCAGTAGATGGTGATGGTGAAATAGGTTTATCCTGCGGGATTACCTGGAGCGCATATTGTTGAATATGCGGGGTTTCTCCTAGTCGAAAATAGGAGGATTAGAGTACAACTTCAGTTGTAGACTCAGTATGGTTAGAGCATGGTGAATAGGCCATGGCTCAATGTGATAGAGCATGAATGCGTTCATGAATCAGGAGCACGGTGAATAGGCCTGTGGCTCAAGGTATGCTAGCTCCGAGACCTGTACCAAGGTGGGCTAGAGAAAAGGGGTATCCTGTGGAGCTGACCCTGTGGTTGAGGCCACTTTAGCAAGAGACGGTAGTCCTACTTTGGTTATCGTGCACTGACCACGAGGAGGTGAGGTCGTGGAGTCTGGCTCTTCCATTGACCTTGTATGGCACCAGTTTTGGGCTTCGTAGCCGAAGGTTGGATTTGAGCAGTACGGCTCACTTCCTCCGGGGATAATAAATTGTAATCCATCTGTATAGTATATATTGCTTAGGGAAAAACACGGAACATTGGTTGAGTCCTTGCTTGTATAGTGGCTCTAGTTATATCTTGTAGTTATTTACACGTTCCTCATATCTTGTGATAAGTTCATATAAAGCTTGTCTTGTCAATTATGTTCCATAAAGAATATCTAGTTATATGTCTCCTGGACATCTTAGTTAGATTGTTAATAAAGTTAAGTTTGACTCAGTATGTTGCACATATGAACTGCTTATAACAGTTATTGGCTTTATCTGTTCTAGCTTTCCTGAAGTGTTATAGTTCGGTGGGGAGTTATGATTCTCACTGGGACTATGTGTCTCACCCTACCGGTTTTAAACCTTTTTAGGTGATCGTGCTAGACGTGGTGGTGTTCATGAGGTTGTGACCGAGCAGCAAGAAGAACAATAGGAGGTAAGAGATGGATATGCTTCTATTTTGGTTGTTCTATAGTTGAGTCTTAGAGTCATCCCTGTACTCTCAGGTCCTTAGAGGTGTTTTGACGACGTTTCACGATGTATAGCTGATGTAGCTTTGTTTATCCTAATGTTGGCCTGATGTGGCCTGTTCTGTATATATATAAATAGGTGGTGAACCCTTCGTGCTTACAAAACAGTTGGTTCTTATAAGTTGTGGACATATATCAAGGCTTATGAATATTTTATATAACATATTTCCTTGCAGGATGAGGATCGGGATGTAATAATTTCTTTATTATCCATTTTCTGCAATCAGTTTTAATTAACTCGTGTTTTTGGTAATATAGTGTTTATGATGGTTCCACACATTTTCGCGTGGCATCTCGTTGTCTTGGTGATGGTGGGATGTCACAAATTAGGTTGGTATCAGAGCTCTAGGTTCGCTGAGTCTGTAGGGATCTTGGACTAGGCTTGTGTCTATTCTTGTGAGTTTTCCAGATTTTCTTACAATAACCTTCTATCCCCAATAGAAGTTAAAGCTTAAAGATGTCTGGAAATCATGAAGAACATGTTGTCGAGAGCAGTGATGCTGCATCTGTTGATGGAGCACAAGTGTAAGCACATGAAGATCGGGTGCCTGATGTCCCCCAAATCGACCCACCCATTCTTGAGAATCCTGTCTACTAGCACCTTATGGGATAGGTAATGGCTATAATGAATCTCATGGTGGAGAGATTTCCAGTGCCTCCGCCAAGAGCACAGGCTCCCCATGGTGAATCTTTGGGTATTGGGAAGACCTTCGAGTGGCTTCGCCGAGTCAGAGCTTCAGATTATGCTGGAACGGCTGATCCAGTGGATGCATATATGTGGCTGACAGGTCTTGAGAAGGCCTTCCGGATCCTTGACATCCCCGAAGCAGACAAAGTAAAGCACATTGTCTACATTCTGAAAGGTAGTGCTGGCCACTGGTGGGCCATCGAGGAGGAGAAACAGCCTGGTGAGGTGATCGGTTGGGACGTCTTCCGACAGGAGTTTGTGAGTCGATACTTCCCGAAGACCTATCTAAATGAGAAGATCAACCAGTTTGAGCGTCTGTGCCAAGGATCGATGAGCATCACTGAGTATGAATCCAAGTTTATGGACTTGCTGAGGTTTTGTCCTCACATGGCGATGACAAATGATGAGAGAATCAGACAGTTTGAGAAAGGTTTGAGTGCTGAGCTGACAACACCTGTTGTTGCTTTCGAAAACTGGGAGCGGTTTGCCACATTTGTGGAGTCTGTCCAAAGGATTGAATGGTAGTCAAGGAGAAGAGAGAGACATGTCCAAGAAAAAGCCTACTCAGTTCCAGGGGCAGAGGTTTGATGGCTTCAATAAGCCGAGGTATTCTGCACCTTCTACAATGCAAAGCTCTAGCACGCCGTCATAATGGTCTCTGAGTAAAGGGAGAGGGCACGGGTTTTCACCATCTAGATCCCACAATACAACTTCAGTAGCCGTGACAGGGCCATCTAAGCCGCAGATAGAAGACAAGTCATGCTATCACTGTGGATAGACAGGGCATTTGAAGTCAAATTTCCCAAGGAGAGATGTCGAAGTGACGCACCAGCTAAGGCAGAATTAATAAGGATCGGATAGACAGCAGTCCAGTGGGGCCAGAGGGTGAGGGCACGGTCAAGCGTTGCAAGATTGATCGTTTGCTCAAGGAAGCAGAGGACGTGGACAACAGCAAGCAACAACTCGATTCAAAGCTATGAGTCATCCTAAAACGATAGGCAACCCACAAGTGGTGGCAGGTCAAATGGAGTTATTTCATTCTGATATGTCGTCTTCTTGCTTTATATCTGTTTTGGTTGACCCGGGTGCTACACACTCTTTTATCGCTCGTAGTATGCTTGATAGCTATCTTTTACCTGTTAGTTGTAAGAAAGATAGCTTGTTGTTAGAAACCTCTCTTGATGGTTCCTCATGCTTTGAGAGGTGTGTCCATCTTGTGTTCTATCCTTTTTGGGACACAACATACAAGTGGATCTTATACCACTTGATATACATGGATTCGATGTGATCCTTGGGATGGATACCCTAGAGAGGTATAAGGTTGTACTGGACTGTGGTTCCAAGCAAGCGATGTTTGCTAAGGATGGTGAGAAGTGGATCTTCTAGGGAGATAGGAAGATTATTCTGACGTGTTTGATATCGGCTATGGTGGCAGAAACGTTGTTGCGGCAAGGTTGTAGAGCATTCTTATCTCATGTTGTGGATACCGAGGCAAAAGGTATGAGTCTTCAGGACATGACAGTTGTCAGAGAGTTTGAGTATGTGTTTCCCGATGAGTTTCCCAGTGTTCCCCCACCTCGAGAGATTGACTTTGAGATCAATCTAGTGCCAGGGACACAACTAGGTGCTCAGACATCGTACAGGATGGCTCTAGCAGAGATGGCAGAGCTAAAGAAGCAGTTACAAGAGTTGCTGGATAAAGGTTTTATCAAACTGAGCACATCGCTGTAGGGTGCTCTAGTACTGTTTGTAAAGAAGAAGGATGGGTCGATGCGTCTGTGCATAGATTACCGGTAGTTGAACAAAGTTACGATCAATAATAAGTACCCTTTGGCAAGGATAGATGATTTATTTGATCAGTTGTGGTGCTACAGTGTTCTCAAAGGTCGATCTACGGTTTGGATACCATCAGTTGAGGATTAAGGACGATGACATACCAAAGATAGCTTTTAGGATGAGGTATGGTCACTATGAGTTTGTGGTTATGTCGTTTGGGCTAACCAATGCACCTGCTGCTTTTATGGATCTCATGAATAGGGTGTTCCATCCATTTCTAGACTAGTTTGTTGTGGTCTTCATAGATGAGATCTTGATCTATAGTCGAGACAGTCAACAACATGAACAACACCTTCGACAAGCATTGAATCTCCTTCGCCAGCATCAGTTGTGTGCCAAGATCAGTAAGTGTGTGTTCTGGTTGAAGGAAGTAACTTTCTTGGGTCATGTGATATCTGCAAAAGGAGTTAAAGTGGATCCTAAGAAGGTGGAGTCAGTTGTAGAGTGGGAGAAACTGAAAATGCCGATGAAAGTTTGTAGTTTTTTGGGTTTAGAAGGATACTACCGAAGGTTTATAAAGGACTTCAATGTGATCACATTGCCATTGACGAAGTTGACCAGGAAGGAGTACCTTTTGTTTGGGATGATCTTTGTCAACGAGCCTTTTAGAGCTTGAAGGAGAAGCTGACTAGTGCTCCGGTGTTGGTGTTGCCAAAGCTTGGGAAGGGCTATGTTGTTTTCTGCGATGCTTCCAAGAAAGGCTTAGGTTGTGTGCTAATGCAGGAGGATCATGTGGTTTCCTTTGCTTCGCGACATCTTAAGAAACATGAGGAGAGTTATCTGACACATGATCTGGAGCTAGCAGCGGTAGTCCATGCGTTAAAGATATGGAGACATTATCTTTATGGGAGGTGTGTCAGATCTTTACAGATCATAAGAACATGAAGTATATCTTCTCGCAGAGTGAGTTGAACATGCGACAATGTCACTGGATGGAGCTGATCAATGATTATGATTGCACCATTGAGAATCTCTTATGTGAACGTGGTATCGGATGCGCTCAGCAGGAAGTCTTCTTCTCTTCCTACGAAGAAGGCACAGTTGAGTTCTTTGATGTGACATAGGCGGGATATGTTTGTCTCGTTGCGGCAGATGAATGTACAGTTGGAAGTATCCTTATTGGAAGGACAGTTGGCACCCAAGTATATGGGGCCATATTTGGTAATAGCACGTGTTGGCAAGGTAGCTTACAAGTTAGAACTACTGCAAGAGTTGCATAGGTTACATCCGGTGTTCCATGTCAGTATGCTGAAGAAAAGTCATCCAGGCAGAGAGATAGTGATACATCCAGTTGAGGTTGAGTTGGATGAAGATGTTACCTACAAAGAAGGTCTAGTGATGATCCTTGACAGAAGATTAAAGAAGTTGAAAAGGAAGGATCTGGTGCTTGTGAAGGTTCTTTGGCATCATCATGGCATGGAGGAAGCCACGTGGGAGCTTGAGGAAGAGATGAGGAGGAAGTATCCCTCACTTTTCTCTTTAGATTTTGGGGGCAAAATCCCTTTGTAGAGGTTTATGGCTTGTAAGGACCCTGACCTCTGTTTTGGGCTTACCTTGTTTGCTTTGCCTAAACCATGTGTTGAGATCCTTGCAAATCACATGAAGTTGTGATTAGGGTTTTTTGGTGCTTTGTTGAGAGGTTGAGGTGCAACTTGCAAATTATCCAAGTTTTAGGGTTGGTGTGCAAGTTTGTCACCTTGAGAGATTTCTTTCTCTCTCCTTGCATCCTCCAGGGTTGAGAATATGGGTTGGGCTCTTTGTTTGAGTATATTTGGGCCTGGTTGGGCTTTGTTTTGCCTTGTTGAAGCTTGGTATCGGGCTGGACCTTGGTGTATCGACCAAGGAGTGTTGTTGTGTCGGGCAGGGAGTTGTATCGGCCATGGTGTGTGGGGTTTCCATCTTGGGCGAAACACCCTCCACCTTAGCCTCGTTTATGTCACCATATTTGGACAAGTAGCTGTTGCTTTTCTAAGTGGGTGGCAACTCATGGGCATGGGTTTTTGGGGTGCTAGAATGTGGCACACTCCTTGGACAAGTGTGCTAGGGGTGGGTGACACCTTGCTTTGCTTTCCCCCTTCACCCCATAGTATATAAACGAACCCCTCCTTTGCTTGCTAGGCTTTTTGATTCCTTTAGTTGCTTCCCTTCCTTTGGTGGCCGAGCTAGGAAAAGAGTGGAGCAAGTGGTGGCCGATACTACTGGTGAGTTGGGCGACACACCTTGCTAGCTTGTCCCTTTCCTTCTCTTGGGGTAGGTATCTCTCCCTTTCCTTGGCACCTTTTTCTTCTTCTCTCTTTCTTTTCAGCCATGGTGGTTATGGAGTTCTCTTCTCTCCTAGTGTTGGCCAAAGGTGGTGCCTTGGAGCTTGGAGCTTTGGAGCTTGAGGAGTGTGTTTAAGATGGGTTACATAACTCCTAACCATAGCTATACTACTTCTTTTTCATGTTTCATGCTATATGTGCTATCTTGATCGGCCATGTCATCTTTTAGCCATGTTTCTTGCTTTAATGGTTATAAGGTTGCTTTATATGTACCCTAGAGTTTGTGGATATGGTTATCTTGGGTTGCCTTGGGATGGCCGAACCATGGATGTGGAGTTCCTTGGGCAAAACCCCTCTCTCACTTAGTTGTTGAGAGGTGAGCTTAGGGTCTCCAAATCCAATGGTGAGTTGAGCTTTGGTTGGTTGGCCGATATGATATGATGGACCTCCTTGTTGCCTGATAGATGATGGAAGTTGTAAAATACCCCTCTCTCACATAATTGTCTTGAGAGGTGAGCCAACTCTCTTGAACGTTTAGGGCTTCTTGGTGGCAGTCTTGAGGTTGAAGATGACCAACCCGTCATGGTCTTTGAACCCTTACATGATACCCTTATGATGTGTTCTGTCTGATATCCCTCTTCTAGGGTTGAGCTGTGGGCGATATGCTAAGTGGTGTTTTGTTGACCCTTTGACCGACATTGACCCTTACCCTAGATGGTGTTGTTGGGAGTTATTCCTTTGGCCGATATAATGCTTGGTAGACATCCCTTCTTGGCGCCTTAACCGAAAGAGGGTCCCAAACCCTAGCTTGAACGATAGACTACCTTGGGTGATATGGGAGCTTCTTGGGCACCATGGTGGGCAGCCCATGATATTGCTTGATGGATGGCAGTAGTGTGCCTTGGGCGATAGGGCTTTGGGCATTATGGTCTTGATGGTTTCCCTGTATGGAAACCCTAACCCTAGTGGATGATATGGGGTCTGGGCCGATACAGGTGTAGTGTTGTCCGATACACCCTGCACTTGGTTGCACGACACACCTTTGATTCTAGTCTACCCGTTACCCCTTGTGTATGGGTGCACGTTATGCTTGTGGCCGATATGTGTGGCCAGTACCCTAAGGTTTTGGTTTTCTAACTGTTAGCGTTTTGGGTGAGGGATATGATCGTACCCAACATCCCTTGGGTGAGGGATAGTACTACTCGCCACACCTTTAGTGAGGGTAGGCGATGCGTTTGGTGAAGGATGCACCTAGCCCGGTAACCCTAGTTGATGAGATATGAAAGATAGGTTGTGACCAGTGACATGTTTGTTACCTAAGGTTGATGTTAAGTGAGATGATAAGATCATGGTTTCGTAACCTTTAAGGATGTATCCTTAGGGGTGGTTGTGTTCATGATGTCATGAGAGATAGGGCATGGTGGATGCTCATGGTTTGGTAACTTTAATATGAGTTGATTGGCTTACCATCTACAACTTTATGCTTCATGTGTTCATAATAATGAATGTTGTTTCAAATCATATGCACCCTAACTCTTAATGGCATGATAATCATAACATGTTCTCTAAAGATCTATGTTTGGTGATCAAGTTACCTCTCTTGATATGCATACTAACCATGTAGGTGTTATCAAATGAATTCATAGCCAGGTAAGAGTTATGAGGGTATATGTGTTTTGTATAACACTGAATAATGATACTCCTTGTTGATGAGATAACATGTATTTCCAGTATGATGAGAAAGGTCTGGTGATGTAACGCCTGGGCCAACTACCCTAGGCTCTAGTAGAGTTTCAGGAATGATGACTGGCCCCACATACCACCACTAGCCTTAACTGCGCACTTTGTCCACACTAACGCGCAAGCCAGGATCAACTTCCCGACTGGTCACCCATCCTAGTACTACTCCAAGCTGAGCGCGCTTAACTATGTAGTTCTTTAGTGATGGGCTCCCAAAAAAGGAGGTGCACCTTGGTGATATGGGTAGTCCAATCATTCCTTTTAAGATCATCATATCTGAGGCCTCAAATCTTGGGATGTTACAATCTCCCCCACTTAGACTCTTGACGTCCTCGTCAAGGCTCAACTATATGGCCTCATAATCTTTTCCCCATTTCAGTGTAGACCCAAATGACCCATGTACACCCAGCTCCCGACCACGGTTACCAACGCAAGGGTGGCTCCATCAACTCGGTTAGTCCTTTACAACGTGCCTGGACACTACCAGCGCATGGGCGGCTCCATCAACTTGGATATCCCTTTCCAACATGCGTGGACCGCATGGCTCAAAGATTGGCATACCACAGACCCATGTGGGCCCCACCTACTGGAGGGGAATTGGCTCTGATACCATTTGTAACGCCCGGGCCAACTGCCCTAGGCTCTAGTAGAGTTTCAGGAATGACGACTGGCCCCACAAACCACCACTAGCCTTAACTATGCACTTTGTCCACACTGACGCACAAGCCAAAATCAACTTCCCGACTGGTCATCCATCCTAGTACTACTCCAAGATGAGCGCGCTTAACTATGGAGTTCTTTAGTGATGGGCTCCTGGAAAAGGAGGTGCACCTTGGTGATATGGGTAGTCCAATCATTCCTTTTTAGATCATCATATCTGAGGCCTCAAATCTTGGGATGTTACAGGTGACCTGATAAAGGCTGAGTGCTTATTTGAGGTGTTATCCTCTATGATGAGATAAAGGATTGATACCCCATGATGATGTATGATGATGAAGCCTTGAAAGGAAGTGGCATTATGTGATGAGGGATTGAGATCCCATGGCAATATGATAATGGCAGTTATGGTGTGACACAATGTTGTTTATGTTTTATAACCTGGTTGCCTCAACAATTCACCTAAAATATACTAATTAATTACAGTGGAACATTTCATGTAGTTTTGCCTTGGCCATATATCCATCATCATCAGTAGTTGCTGATGGTGAAATAGGTTTATCCTACGGGATTACTGGCAGTGCATATTGCTGAATATGCGGGGTTTCTCCTAGCAGAAAATAGGAGGATTAGAGTACAACTTTGGTTGTAGACTCAGTATGGTTAGAGCATGGTGAATAGTCCATGTCTCAATGTGATAGAGCATGAATGCATTCATGGCTCAGGAGCACGGTGAATAGGCATGTGGTGTAAGGACCCTGACCTCTGTTTAGGGTTTAACCTGTTTTCTTTGCTTAACCCTGATGCTTAGTTGCTTGCTAATCACCTTTCGCGGTGATTAGGGTTTGTTTGTGCTTTGTTGAGAGCTGGAGGTGCTGCTTGCATTTAACCCAAGTCTAGGGTTTATGGGCAAGTTTGTCACCTTGTGAGGTGTTCCTCCCTCTCCTTGCTTCCTCTAGTATTGAGAGGAATGGTTGGGCTCGTTTCTTGAGTTCCTTTGGGCTTGGTTGAGCTTGTTGGGCCTTGTAGTGCGTTTCCTTTTCTTCTTTGGACATCGTGTCGGGCAAGGGTGCCCTGTGTCGGCCAGGGGTGTGTCGCCCAGGGTTGTGTCGGCCAGTGATGGGGTTGTGTCGATGAGTGATGGAGGTGTGTCGCCCATGGATCCTTTGACCCTCTTTGACCTCATTTGTGTCACCACTAGTGGACACTTGGTGCTTGATGCTTGCATGTGGCAATGGCCTTGGACATGTGTTTAGGGCATGTTAGAGTGGTGGCATTGCTCATGGACAAGTGTCCCTAGGTGGGCGACACCTTTCTTTTCTCTACCTTGGTTTCTTCTCCATCCCCTTCTATATATGTGTTTCCTTTCCCTTGATAAGGATCCCTTTAGTTCCTTGGTCTCCCTCTCCTTGGTGCACGACATCCCCCTCTTCTTTTACAAGCTTGGTGGTTGATCCTTCTTGGAGTCTCCTTCTTCCTCTAGTGGTGGCCGAACCCTAGAGTGCCTTGCTCTCCTTCCTTGGTGGTGCTTGGAGCTTGGAGCTTGCTTAAGGCGGGTTACATAACTCCTAACCCTAACTACACTACCTCTTTTCAATGTTCTTATATGTTATTATGATCATATCGGCTATGCATCTTGCTAGTTTAGTTCCTTGCTTAGTTGCTTCTTGTTGACCGAACCTATGTTCTAGGGTTTCTTGGTGAGCAACACTCCTTTCTCTCCTTGGTCTAGAGGAGTGAGCTTGAGTGCTAGTAATATGGGCAATACCCCTCTCTCGTTTAAGTTGAGAGGTGAGCTTGTGTTCTAGTTGCTTGAGCAACACCCTCCTCTCACCATGGACTTGAAAGGTGAGCTTTGTGGTGGTTGTAAACCTTGTTAGGGTTGTTTCTTGTATTTCCCGATTAGTGATAAGAGATGTGCAAGATCCCTCTCTCTTAGTTGTTGAGAAGTGAGCCATATTCTTGAGCCATTAGGGTTTGGTGCCCTTGTGCTTGAGGTTGATGATGACCTTGTAAAGTTGCATCTTGTCCGTTATGATCTTGGGGGAGGTGTTGCCCGATATTCCTCTTGATCTTGAGCTTTGGACGACACATGTGTGGCTGTGACGGGCGTCACCCTTGGTCTCTGCCTTGTGTGTGTCGGGCATCCCACCTTGGTGAGTAACCTGCCCAATACATGAGTGATGGTTTGTTGTCGTTGTGCGTTGAAGTGTGGAGCTTGTTAGCTAGTTGGTGGTGTTGTGTTGGGCGTCATGCTCCTAGTTGCTGACCTTTGTGTGTCGGGCGTCACACGACAGGCCCTTGCATTATGTCGGCCGATGGGTCATGGGTAGGTTGGTTAAGCGATAGGTCCCTACTTCCCAATACACCTGACCTGAGGTGGAAGCCTAGTGGTCGTCATACCTTGGATGATATGGAGCTATGTGGCTAGCTTGGTGTTGGGTGTTACAACATAGTGAAGATGCCTGGTATAGTAACCTGTAGTAACCCTAGTCGTTGCACGACACAGAGATGTACAATGCACTGTTTCACGACAAGGAATGAGCTGCACTTTGTACATGGATGCCGATGGGGCGTTGCACGATACCGCAGTGCACGACATTGGTGAGTGCGCGATATGCCTGACACGTCGTTGCACGACATGGCATTGCGCGTTACACCCTAGGTGTTGTCTGTTGTAAGGTAATGTGTTGGGCGATGAGTGAGGGTGCCCTGCCCGATACCACTTCTGGTGAGGGTACTTTTAGTGAGGGTCTTGCTCCTTATGGAAAAACTGATATGTTGGATGTTGCTCTTGTTAACACGATTGGTTATGATGGTGACCCTTGATATGCTTGATGGTAATCATTATAGTAGAACTCATCTATGTAACTTGACATGACTTTACATGTGTTATGATTATCTGAAATGATACATATAATGTTGAGTAAATGATAAGTATATAAGATGCCATGCATGGTGTTATGATCACAGGTTGAGAAATGTATGATAACACATATAATCATCAATATTGCCCTATGTTTGATGATACAACCTTTCTGTACTAACCATGCAGGTGATGCATAGCCAGGAAAAGGGCTATGAGGTATATATGTTGAGTAACATTGCTTTAATGGTTACTCTTGATGATGAAATGATATATGTGTTCTGGTATGAGGACTTGAGTTTGGCTAAAGTGCTGGGATTGTTATCCCATGATGATGATGTAAGCCTTGAAAGGCAGTGGCACTATGTGATGAGGGATTTAGATCCCATGGCAATGTGATGATCCTTGAGATGGATCTAGATTATTGGCAAGAAGCTAAGTGATAACATGTAATGTTGGAACCTTGTGATGGATCAAGATGATAAAAGCATAATGTTGAGTTTCATATTGTTTATTCTTGTTATAGTTTGCATGTTATATAACTTGGGTGAATCTTACAATCCACCTAAAAGATATTAATTAATCACAGTGGAATATACCATGTAGTTTGCCCTGGCCATAGATCCATCATCGTCAGGAGCTGGTGATGGTGAAATGGGTTCTCCTGCGGGTTAACCCGGAGCACATATTGTTGAATATGCGAGGTTTCTCCTAGCCTAAAATAGAGAGGGAATCGAGTGCAGCTGTGGTTGCAGACTCGGGATATGTATATGAGCATGAAGAATAAGCCCATGGCTCAAGATATGTGATATGGGAGCATGAATGTGTTCATGGCTCAGAGCACGGTGAACTGGCTCGTGGCTCAGATATACTAGCGTCGTGACCTATACCAAGGCGAGCTAGAGGAAGGGTAGCCTATGGAGTTGACCCTGTGGCTGAGGCCACTTAAGCACAAGACTGCGGTCCTGCTTTGGTTCTCGTGCACTGACCACGAGGTGGGAGGTCGTGGAGTCCGGCTCTTCCATTGACCTTGTATGGCACCGGCTTGGGTTTCGCAACCGAAGGTTGGATTTGAGCGGTACGGCTCACTTCCTCAGGGCATAATAATATGTAATTCAGCCGAATAGTATTTACTACATAAGGCAAAACATGGAACATTGGTTGAGGCCTTGCTTATATAGTTTATCTTGATATACCTTGCAATTACTTATACATTCCTCATGTTATGTGGTAAGACCTTATAAATCTTATCTTGTTAATCATGTTCCATAAAAGAGATATCTGGTAACATGCCTTCCGAATATCTGGTGAGCTTGATGGTATGAATAGCTTTATTATATAAACTGCTCTTGTTATACCTCTTATCAGTTATCTGATGTTGTTGCTTTATCTTTCTAAGGTTTTGTAGTTTTAGCGGGGAGTTATGTTTCTCGCTGGGACTGTGTGTCTCACCCCGCTGGTTTATAACCTTTTAGGTGTTCGAGCTAGACGTGGTGGTGTTCGCAGAGTTGCGGCCGAGCAGCAAGACGAGTAGTAGAAGGCAAGCGATGGACATGCTGCTATTTTGGTCGTTTGTAGTAGAGTCCTAGAGTCATCCCTGTACTCCCAGGTCCTTGGAGGTGTTTTTACGTTGTTTCACGATGTTTAGCTGATGACGTTTGTATATCCTGCTGCTGGTCGGATGTGGGCTGTTATGTATGTATAAACAGGTGATGAACTCATGTGATGACTAGAGCGCTGATCTCCTAGGCTGTGGACACGTATCAAGGCTTGTATATGTTTATATAACCCGTTTCCTTACAGGATAAGGACCTGAATATAATAGTTTCTCAGTTATTCCGCTTTCTGCAAATCGGTTTTAATTAACCTGTGTTTTTGGTAATTTGTGGTTTATGGTGTTTTTCGCATGTTTTTGCGTAACACCTCACTATCTGTGTGATAGTGGGATGTGTTGCCACACGTGGCTCAAGGTATTCTAGCGCTGAAACCTGTACCAAGGTGGGCTAGAGAAAAGGGATAGCCTGCGGAGCTGACCCTGTGGCTGAGGCCACTTAAGCAAGAGACTATGGTCCTGCTTTGGTTATCATGCAATGGCCATGAGGAGGTGAGGTTGTGGAGTCCATCTCTTCCATTGACCTTGTATGGCACCGGTTTTGGGCTTCGCGACCGAAGGTTGGATTTGAGCGGTACGTCTCACTTCCTCAGGGCATAATAAATTGTAATCCAGTCATATATTATATATTTCTTAGGGAAAAACACAGAACATTGGTTGAGGCCTTGCTTGTATAGTGGCTCTAGTTATATCTTGAAGTTATTTACATGTTCCTCATATCTTGTTATAAGTTCTTATAAAGCTTGTCTTGTCAATCATGTTCCATAAAGAATATTTGGTTATATGTATCCTGGACATCTTGGTAAGATTGCTAATAAAGTTAAGTTTTTCTTAGTATGCTGCACATATGAACTGCTTATAACAGTTATCTACTTTATCTGTTCTAGCTTTCCTGAAGTTTTATAGTTCAGTGGGGAGTTATGTTTCTCACTGGCACTATGTGTCTCATCCCGCTGGTTTTAAACCTTTTTAGGTGATCATGCTAGGTGTGCTGGTGGTCGTGAGGTTACGGATGAGTAGCAAGAAGAACAATAGGTGGCAAGAGATGGATATGCTACTATTTTAGTTGTTATGTAGTAGAGTCTTAGAGTCATCCCTGTACTCTCAGGTCCTTGGAGGTGTTTTGACGATGTTTCACAATGTATAGCTGATGTAGCTTTGTTTATCCTATTGTTGGCATGATGTGGCATGTTCTATATATATAAATAGGTGGTGAACCCTTCGTGCTTACGAAACAGCTGGTTCTTATAAGATGTGGACATATATCAAGGCTTATGAATATTTTATATCACATGTTTCCTTGCATGATGAGGATCAGGTTGTAATAATTTCTTTATTATCCATTTTCCGCAATCGGTTTTAATTAACTCGTGTTTTTGGTAATATAGTGTTTATGATGGTTTTGCACGTTTTTGTGTGGCGTCTCGTTGTCTTGGTGATGGCGGGATGTCACACCAGTTGTCCTGACAAGACCCATTGGGAAGCTCTTGACAGAGTTTTGAGGTATATCAAGGGAACTTGTTCTCTTAGGCTGCATTATGGAAAATATCCTTCGGTAGTCAAAGGATATAGTGATGCAAGATGGATTGCCATCAACTGTGGGAGTAACGATGTCTAAATATATGTATTCTTGTTGGGAGGAGGAGCTATTTCCTAGAGGTCTAAGAAATAGACCATATTGTCTCAGTCTACTTTTGAGACAGAGTTGTGTGTTTTAGATGAAACTGGATTGGAAGTTGAATGGCTACATGGACTTATGTCCAGTTTACCTATGGTAAAGAAGTCGCTTCCTGCAATTTCAGTAACTGTGACAAGACTACAACTATTGCTAAGATAAAGAGTCACAAGTACAAACAAAAACAACACAAACACATCCAAGTCAGACTCAAGTCTATAAGGGAGTTAGTGTCTAATGGGGTCGTGGTTGTGGACTACACTAGTACCAAAGATAATACAACTTATCCTTTCACTAAAGGCCTTACCTTAGCTTTAGTGGAAAAAATCATCTTGGGGATGTGACTGAAATCCCTCATTATTCACAGGTAGTAGCAACCCAACCCAACAGAGTGGAGATCCCACAAATTGGGTTCAATGTGGTAATAACAAGCTGTCGGGTAAATTAGATGACACTATGTAATTACTTTGATGCTCCATGCATTTGTGTGTCTATCCCATGGGAAACCTATTAGTGTCATGACTGCAAGTAAGTAAGTAGTCTCTGAATGGTGTCAAGTCTTAGGATAGGATGTTAGCAGTACATCCTTGGAGACTCCAACTAAATGATTGATGTTGTGTAGGCTGCAACAAGCGAATTGGGTTGTTATTTGATATCAATCATGACATAAAATTTTGTATGCATGGTCTTGATGCATTGTTTTCTTTTCTACCTTTTCTTTATTGTGTTGTTACCAACCTATACTCTTGTACCCAAGGTTCAAGTTCAAGACTTTTGTTCACCTAGCTCCTACGGGGTCACAGTTAGATAACTCAGGTAGATTCAAATCAAAAGGTATCTACTGAAAGCACAATACGGATGATTGAATGGTAGAACACACTACACATTGGTCTTTGTGGGGGATAGTTAGATATATGACTTCTACAACTATGTATATAGCTTGGGTTAAGCCCAATGTAGTGTAGATAGTACATGGGAGAAAAGTAGTTTTATCTCTAGTGAAAATGAAAAAGAAGTTTTATCCCACATTGCTCACTCCTAAAACTTTTATGGTCCTTATATGTAGGATCACATGTGATTCTTGTGTCCAAGGGTCCTGAAGAGGGTATGCTCACCTCCTTGGTGGGTATGGTAACCACAACACACACGCACGCACATGCCACACCATGCCTCACCTGACCTAGCCTGTCCGGGCACGGGCTCAGACTTGTGGCTTGTGGATTGTGGAGAATATCTTCCTTCTTCTTTTCGTACTAGGATACAACTACATAATTACTTATTAATTTAATTAATTATTTCTTTCCTAATCTAATTTATTAATCCTAACTAGAAAGTGTCTCTTTGCATATTTTTCCATAATGTGTACAACAACGACCGAGTAGTCGCGTCTTAATGGAAATAGGATTACGAGGCGTGCAAGGCTATAAATATGCCTCCGTTCTTTAGGGTTAAAATACATTTTTCGAACAAATAGCTGTCAGCATTAGAGTTGGTGTTTCCTACAACCAGAGTCTTCTATCACCATCATATTCATGGTGTTGTGTGGAGATTTTCTGCTGGATGTAGCGAGTTTTTCCATCCTTTCTCTTCTGAGACACGACCTGTCAGGCAGTGGTTCCTACGGTAGCTGGGCTGCACTGGTGGTGTGAGTTGTTCATCAACATCTTTTGTCGTCAAAATGAGCGAGACAATTTCTTCTTGATGTTCATGACCGGATTGACTAAGAGAACGACGCATATCCAGAAGGGTTGCAAGGCGCTAATTTCTTTAGTTATATCATGTTCATTTTTCAACGAACGACCTGATTTGGTTCCTGGTCTTATTTATTTTTTGTTCTCATGTATTGGTTTATTCTACGTATTCTTATCTGGATCGGCCTGAACTGTTAACTTAATTGCATTTGTCGATGTTGCATGTAACGACATAAATTTAAATTAACAACACAATATATCATGAAGAACAAACTTTATCTAAATCAAATGTTGCATCTGATCCATATGGCACTCCTATCTGGAACAATGTAGTTTTCTCTTCACATACTAATTGCCCCCCATTGCTGAATTTCTGATTCTGCCCCTGAATATGGACATACTCATCTATAATCACTTGACATCTAAATACTTTTCATGATACATGTGTCAAATTTTTTGTTGTATTGTTCCATTAAAAATTAAATAATTAACATTTCTTTAGTGTTGATTCTATAGAATATACCAAACATTGTTGTTTGCGACCGCCTCTAAAAGTTGGCTTTATTGACACCCCCATTTTGGTTAACTGACCAATGGTCATTCATATATCCAAACACCTCCATATGGTCACACCCGAGATCCATTTATGTCATCTATACCATACATTGTTGTTTCCGACCGCCACTAAAAGTTGTCTTTATTGACACCCCCTTTTGGTTAATTGACCAATGGTCATTCATATATCCAAACACTTTCATATGGTCACACCCAAGATCCATTTATGTCATCACTTGTTTCGAATCATTTTTATCCGCATTATTTGAGAACCCTCTAGTATCTGTGTAGGTCATTTCCACAATCAAATCCCTGAAGCTAAATAAAGTTTGGCGCCTATAAATATTCAAATAATTTTGAGCTAAATGGATTGATTAATTTAACTTGGGACGTAATTGTGACATCTACTTGACAACACCGATCTATAGAATAGTGTGAAATTCTTTTGTTTCCATGACCCTCTTGATGTTTTTAACAAATTGATCACGGATCAATCTCCTTTTTCTGAAGTCAAATAATTATATGGGTTTGTCTTCACGGACCACAACAGAGTTTGGGTCAACCACTTATGTTTGATCTAGTTGGACCTAAATATTCCATAAGTCATTTGATTGTGCTAGGAAAAATTCATGATTTGATCAGTCTTGTATGAACGTAGTTCATCCTCCGGTAACAATTCCATCCAGCTCAAAAGAAACAAAATCCCATATAACATATCCCTTACGTATATACCCTAAATCTGCCGCATAAACCGGATGCAAGATTTCTACCTAATTTTATATTGGAATATGCCGGGATTGTTAAAAAAATTAATTGACAGATAGGGTATCTACGTTCTTCTCTCTATTTGTTCTCTCTCCTACCATTTGCCATTCTCTCTCCATTGACATCGGGAAGATATTTGGGACATAAATTTCCATACAGGTTGCCTAGTCCTTCCCAAGATGGTAACACAACCACTTGCCTCCTTTTTGTGAAGTTTTGATGTATGATATTTGGTCTGATTTTCATTTTTTTTCCTCGTAACAACACATTGCAACTGCATTTCCTCTTTTATTTTCATTTGCTATCCTATATTATTCCTCCAAGTGCGAATCAGCTTGGTGAGGACTTCTCTTTTAAGTCGGATTGTAATTTTTTGTAGTTTTTAAAATGTTCTAGCCTCAAGAAGAAAGGAAAAAAGCATGTTCGTCATGTTTTCTTTGCGTATCAGGAGTTATCTAACCCCAGTTGGAGCATAAGATGTCAATCCTCGTTCTTTCCCTTGCGTATGAGAAGTTGACAGTCGTGTAAGAAAGCTCTGAGCTGGTCCCGTCCTGCACTGGCTTTTTCAGTTTAATCACATGGATTCCTCACTCACTCTGTAAAGGTGTTTGCATCCTCGACGCCAACGGAAAGGAGAAAGACAGAAATACAACAGTTTCAAAGCGGTTCCAGATTGCGTGGGGAAATCCTTGAAAGCAAAACGAGCCCGATTCGTTGTCGATCTGAGGTCTTTCCTACTCCCCCATTGTGTATTTATTGTCCTAAATTTAATACACGTTCGATTTAGTTGGATTGTGAGAAATTTCGGAATTAATTTAATCTTGTAGTGAAGTACTATACAGACCGATAAAAATACATTCTATTTGTTGGATGAGAGTTATTAGAGTTGTAAAAAGGTAGGTAATTATCCAAATTTACACGGCTCCCATACTTTATAGAAAAAGGTGTAAGTAAGCATATTTTTTAATCACCACACGTTTGTTCATTATTTATTTAACCTATATATATAAAGAGGGTAGAATAAAAAGAACGGTTTTACCTAACTAGAATTATATGTAAGTAAAGCCCAATCTAGTGGTGCGTAAGAAATATACTTACTCATTTACCCATTTGAATAGAGTTGATTATTAATTATAGATTATAATAAATTTTGGTAAAAAAATTCTACAACCTTTACCACTAATGTACTATTAATTGATTCAACATCGTTGTAAACAATTGTAATATGTCATACTTTTATAACAATATATTAGTGAAAACAATAATTTATCATTAGTATCTTCAATGTATATCATTAGTACTAATATGTAAAAAGTAGTTTTAGAATTATCTTGGATTTTATGTAGGAAATATCATATGAAATTATTATTGTAAATGTTATATTTTACTAGATATTCTAGCCATTTACCCTCGAGTATGGGTAAGGATACAACAAAGAAATTCATGAAAAAAATAACCTTACATGTCACCCACAATTTTGACGCACAAAAGAAAAAAAAAAAGACCACACCTTTATCCAGCTTTATTTTATCCATTTACAACCCTAAGTATATATGTAACTTTCACCTGAACTTTTGCTCCGTTTGGTAAAGCGGTGCGATTGCCCGGGCAGCGGTGGGGCAAGGTCGGATAGGTTGCAACCGCTCGTAACCGTTGTTACCAAACGCATGATCATTTACCACTTTGAATTTGTATTGTTTTTTGTATTGAGTAGCGTTTAATGGTAGTTTTTTCTCACTGAACAAAAATCTTGCGGTTATCTATCTCACCGTACTAGAATCGTTGCATTTGACTTGAGAAAAATTCAGATAAAGACCGGAATGTGAACCTCCAATTAAGTCTAGAAAGTTCGAATTTCTTTTTCAATATTACAAACTAAACATAAAAATTATAGAGATTGATTTTAATATACAATTAGATAGAAATCAAATTCGAGAAACTATTGTCTTAGTTTATGTGGTTGTCGCTTATGTGGTGGTGAACAATACCCCACAACTAATGCTTCGTTTGGTAAAGCGGTGCGATTGTCCGGGCAGCGATGAGGCAAGGTCGGGCAGGTTGCAATCGCTCGTAACCGTTATTACCAAACACAAGATCACACACCACTTTGAATTTGTATTATTTTTTACATTGATTAGCGTTCACCGGTAACTTTTTTCTATCGGACCAAAATCTTAAAGTGGTTCATCTCACCGCACCAAAAATAGTGACACACAAATCGAGTTGCCAAGTGCTGCAGAAGAGGGCAAGAGGTGAATTAGGTAGTGTCATTAAGAGCAGTGGGAGTGAGCACAGCTACGGGCCGAATGGGAGTAGGTCTGGTGAGTTGAATGTGTGCGAGTCACGTCTACCTCGACCAATCGCATCCCTCTCTCTCCCTCTTGCTTTATATCATTAATGTTACCGAATTTACCGCATTACAGCTTCCCCGAACATGTGCTGCTTTTAAATCTTTTTCTACACTTGGGAGGTTTGGGTTGGATGGCGGCGTGAGGGTGAGATCACGCGGTCACGCTGCCCGCCCGCTTGGCTGGACTCCCCGTGATCCCTAATTTTGTTTCGTCGAACGGCCTGCCCAGGGGGTGGGAGGTTTCCGATACCCACTCCACCACCCCTCAGACGTCATCGAATGGATGCGCGTCTTGACCGTCGGAATCGGACGGCCTTTGCTTGGCCATCACGATCTATTCGGTCTATATATAAGCGCCGCTGGCCCTCGGAAACCACCATCCCTCCCCAGGCCACCTTTCTAGGCTTTAGAAGGAACGAAACGACTTCCTCTACTCCCCTGCCTGCCAATCTTTCCAGCCTCCCGTTCCTCTTTGCCTTCTCCGAAACCTTCTCCCACCCCTTCTTCTTCTCCCTCTCCCTCTTCGATCTACAGAAGAGTGAACGAGGGAAAGAGAGAAGACGAAGACACCCACACGCCCCTCTTCCTCCCTCCCTCCCTCCCAATCTTCTTCTCCGTCAGTCCAGCACCACTGCAATCCGTGAGTGAATGGTGGGCGATTCCCTCAGTTCGCCGGCTTCACCCCCGCGCATCCGCCTGGCTGTGCACCGACCCTGCTGCCTCTTCCTCTTCGCGTCTTGCATGCAGGGCTGGCACTACCGCTGCCTCGGCGTCGACCCTTGAACCATCACGAAGGGACGTCGGCACCGATCTTAGATTCATCCCTGTTTGCCTCTATTTTTGTTTGGTTGGTTTGGCTGTAGCGATACCTGATTGATTGGTTTTGGTTGATCTTTGACCTAGAATTGATCCAACCATCCATCCCCATATACTAGCTTGATTAGATTTTCTCACAGGATCCTTAATTAGCCCAGATCGTCAAAATCCAACCTTTATTTCTAGTTTTTGTATCCATTGATAGGGTCAGTTTGCGATAATAACAATGGCCATCCTGACGCTCTCCTCTTCATCCTCCTCCCCGAAACAAAGGAAGCACCACTCGTCATCATCCTCCAACGTCAACCGCTTCCTCATCTCCGTCAGCGTCCTCGGCAGCGCGGGCCCGATCCGCTTCGTGGTACGCGAGGGCGAGCCGGTCTCCTCCGTGATGGACACCGCCCTGCGCTCATACGCACGTGAAGGGCGCAGGCCTGTCCTGGGATCGGACCTCAACGACTTCCTCCTCTACTGCGCCAACGCTGGCTCCGACATCCTGGGTCTAGACCAGACCGTTGGGTCCGCCGGTTCAAGGAACTTTGTGCTCTGCAAGAAGCAGAGCATGGCGGATTACTACGGCTACCCAAGGACTGCGGCGGAGGTTGATGTGCCGTCCGCAACCACCACTGCCACAGGGAGCGGCGGGATTGCGAGGAAGAACAGCGGAGGCGGGATCTGGAAGTCGTGGCTCAACACTCTCAAGATCACGTCTCACTGATTCATACATGGGATTGGATGGATTTCCGGAAACGTGGATTGCGAGGGACGCGTGCAGTGCGTCAACAACGGACTGAAGAATGTGAAGAGTGCCTGCCGTTGACCATTATCGCCCGGTATCATCATCGTCATCATCATCGACCCTGTACATCTCCTGCCATCTAAATCTCACGGCCGCATGAATAATTATCTCTTCTCATTTGGATGATTCCCCTTATTCTTAGAAACCTATGATTATTTTCTTGTTGTTATTTCCAATTTTCTTAGATGTTATAATTGGGGGACGCATGAATGCCCCTATTTTGTTTCTTAGAGATTATAAAAAAATCAAATCATAAAAGTCCTCGTCCTTTTTATTTGAGGACACAAAGTCTTGCTTCGGACTTACTTTGTTTGGTTTGAATTTGTTGTATCGTTCACTGAACTTGGTTTCGTAAAGATTAAAGAGCCGTTGTAATGAACTTGTCTCTGAAGCGTCAGATGGAGCAGGAGAGGGGGTACACCTACGGAATACGGTTTCGATATCCTGGAAGGAGCATCTAGATGATTTTGATTCGCATGAGGGTTAAAAGGCGAAAAAGTTAAAGTGAAGGTCTTAGTTGCAAGAAGGCGCGCGGCTTCAAGTGGAAGTGGGAAGGAAAAACCGCATTACAGGGAGTTTCTTGCCGTTGCGGACCTTGCGGTTAGGCTGGTCATATTGGAGTTTTTCTCCCTTATTTAAATAGTCGTGGATGTCCTTCAATCCGGTGTCGAAAGCTAAATTCGCAATCTAATTTGCAAACTTCTTCACGTACAACTAGCGATGATTAGTTTTTTTCTGTTTTGTATCCCGTTGAAGGTAGTGGTGGCTTGTATTTGTATTTTCATCCTTTAGTTAGTAAGGTTTGTTGTTATTATTATCTTTTCTTTTTCTTGCTGCGAAACTTGCCAATCCATGGGAAAGGAACATGCAGAGATGAATATCCTCCTCGTTCCTCCCACTTTTCTTTGTAGTTCTTGTGATCCCGGCTTCAATCTTGGATCCGAAGTGGAAGAGCATGTGTTCAATACTATTTTGTGATTTCGGATTGGGACGGATCCAACGTTGGTGTTCAAGTTGGAGTTGGACACCAAGAGTATGGGTTGCTTGTTTCATGTAATCTCCTAGATTGTGCTCCCATTTGTTCAATTTGGTGGGGTCTAGGTATTCCTAATTGTATATTTCCGAGGGAACCCAATCCCAGTCAAATGGTGTGTTTTGAATTTAACGACAATTCCCGACACTCTACTATTTTTTGTCTCTAAAAAATGAGAGGAGATTTTTCGTCTCAACTCCCATTGTTACCATCATGGCAAACAAACAACATTTTTGTTTCACCATCATTCCCTATATCATGATTCACCATGTAACAAACGTAGTTTTACAAAAAAAGTTTTAGTAGATAACAAAGGGTAACATAAGGTTGGGTTTGACTTAGAATTTAGATGAAAATTGATCTAACGTGCCCCAATTAATTTCGTTTCAGGACATGTTGGTAGGGTGTAGTCGCATGACAAAGTATGTGCTTGATGTATATTTTTACATTGGGAACTGCACCCTACACTCAATCAAACTAACCCTCATTCCAGTTTTGCTGTTTCTATAACAAATGACAAACTCATGCCCAATTCAGTGTTGTTTTTGCCCGTGAGAGTCGTCTGGCTTAGAGATACTTATTGAAGTTAGACCAACTTTATTCAATTTTAGCAATGAACAATGCTCACTAAAGAAATAAATCCGTACCAACTAGTACCTATCCGACATTAGCTATACCAGCCATATCCGATTGAATGCGCCCTGTTCTGTTTATGTGTTTTTTTTTTTAAAATTAAATCACAAAGTCTCGGTCTTTTTTGTCTATGGTTACAATCAACATTCATTGCGTGTTTGGTCCAGTTTTGCTGTATTCAGGGAGAGGTGGGGAAGGACAAGAATCGTCTAGCAGCTATCAACCGTTCATTGAACCTACTTCGGATGCTTACTTTGTTCGAGTGTCCCATTTTAGCATTCCGGAAAGAACAGACGGATGGGTGGCTGTAGGCAACTGTATGATCCGGTGGCATACTGGCGTCGAGATTTTGATCCGCTCGCTCTCTGAAAAGAGTTGAAAAAGGAATGGTCTTAGATTGCTATAGGGATACCGGCTTTATGCGGAAAGCAAAGTTCCGTTAGAATCCTTGGTGATTTGCAACAATATGGTAAGCATTTCTTTGAAAGACAACTGGCGATGGTTCAGTTTTTGTTTTGCGGAGTGGCAAGTTAAATTTAGCGGCCGTTTTTGCAATTTTCTTAGTACATTCATTTTTTTTGTCGAATTCTTTTTTTTTTTACATTCTATACTAGCTAATTAAGGATTTATAATACTAGATGGAAACAAAATATCTTAAAATACATCTTTACATAAGCGTGTGCCGTTTCTACGTGTTGAAGCCCCCCCCCCCAAGAATTTGTCTCCAAGATTCATTCTTGATTTGCAAATTAAATCAATCATTAATAACAAATTGATAGCAAACTGGATCAATTAAACAGGTTCAACAGAACTTGATTTGGTCGAACTATTCTTCGACCGAATTTATCTCGGTCGACATTTTTCTCGATCGAGAATGCTGCTATTTGTACATGTTTTATCAGATTGTTGCAAGCTTAAAAACAGTAACCTGCTCGGTCGACTAATTCTCGACCGACAATGTTCTCGGTCGAAGATTTTCTCGACCGAGAATGTTTCTGTATCATTTTTCAGTAATTATTTGCAAGTAAAACATAGATCACTTTCAATTCAATTATGCAATTTAAAACTCAGTTTAGTTGAGATTAAACATTTAAGTATCAAAGTAACATTTGAGTCAAATCTCAACTAATCATATTCAAATCTCTAGGTTTTAGAAACTTAAATTAAAATAAGTTATTAAAGATGTGTCTCTGTAGGTTTATATAAAAATGTGTATTTTCAAGTTAGAAACTTTAATTACTTGAATCAATTTGTTATCTCATTATGTTAAGTTGAGATAGACATGAAGATATACAACTTAGACTCTTTGGTCATATCTCAACTTAATTTAATCTATTTAGTTTGGGGGTTTATACCAACTCAACATTCTTTTTCTTGTAAGGACATGAGAAAGAATAATGTCCAAGACGTAAACAATAATGACAACATATAGAATCAATCTCATTTCTCTTTTTATGAGTTTGATCTAGATTGTTCTTGGGTACATATGTATACTTGCCTTTAGGTACATACATAGATTGAGTCTTTGGCACTTCTGTCCTTCTCCCACTAGGTTTTTGATGGAATTTTCCTTTAGGCTTGTAACCTAGTCCTCTCCTTCCAATTTGACCACGATAATCATTTAAGATCTTATCAAGAACATCATTGTTTCTTAAGCTACTAACTTCTTGTTGTAACTTAGCAATCTCATCCATTCTTATTTTGATATCTAAGTTTGCTTGATCTAGATTAGATTATAAAGAATCTCTTTCTTTCATAATAGTATCTATAACATCCCTGACCTGGGTTATGTTTTAACCCTAGGTGTTTTGCTTAATTAAGTTGATTGGATGCTTGCTCTTATCTTTTGAAAAGTAATTAAGGTTTTTGAGGAACTTATATTTCAATTTCAGTCCTTTTTGAATAATGTTGAAACATTGTTTCGTTAATTTTGGACTAAAGTACAAATTACCCAAGTTGAGGGGTTAACTTGCAAATTCCACATGGTAAGATGTTCCTCTAATGTTGAGACATCATAAGAGTGAATATGATGTAGTGGTATGGTTTCCACAAGCTTGGGCATCAAGATAAAGCTTGTAGAGCAAACCTTGTGCATTAAAACCCAATTTTGTTGTAAGGTGCAATTTATCCAAAATCTAGGGTTTAATATGCAATATATCACCTCTAGAGGGTCTCTCATATTTCTTGAAATCAAGTAGAGCAAAGAAAATGAGAGGGAGCCTCATTTGAGTCATCTTGGAGGAGAGAGAATCTTGACATTAAAATAATCAAGATTTAAGCATATATGGAACTTTAGTTTAATTTAATGCAAAAAGAAATAAATTAATTGAGGGGCCCTTCAACCAAAAGTTGAAGGATGTGTTTGCAATAGTATTTGACGAGCTTGTGCCTTGCTATGGCACAAAAAGATCTTGGTTGAGTGGAAGCCACTCATATTAAGATAATAAAAAGTAATATCCACTAAAAGGATGGATATTAATATAAAACTCTTTAAGGTGCTTAATTTCTTTTCCATTAATCTTTGGATAATGGAGAGATTTTGCAAGAACATGAAGATGGCTTCGTGGACAAGAAATGGAGGGGGATTTGATGGAAATTATTTTGGAATTAAAAGAAAATAATCCATTTTCTCTTTCCTTGAAAATCCCTTATACATGTTCTTTTTCCAATACACATAAGGACTTTTCCTTAGTTTTTCTCTTATCACTTTGCTTTGGCCGACCAAGGAAGAGCTCAGGAGAAGGAGAAGGACGAACACAACCTGTTGGTAAGGTTTTGATCATCTTCTACCTCTGATTCATGGTGGAAACCCTAAAGCAATGCTTGATTTTTGATTTTCTTCACACGATTTCCAATTCTAGCCATCTTTTTCATCCAATAGCTCAAGAACGGACCTTGGGCAGTTGCTGGAACTCCATCCACCATTAGATCCATGGAGCTTGGAGCTTGGAGATCAGATTTTAGGCGGGTTTTATAACTTTAACCATTAAACATTGATATTGCATCAAGTTCTCTATGATTTTTTGGTTATTTTCTTCTATTTTGAACTCTTTTGATGCATTGCTGCAATTTCCATGAAAAATGGTTGTTGTTCTTGGATGCACGAAGGAAGATGATGATGACATCATATTGACACATTTCCCAAGAAAATTATTAGGTCAAACGGTTTGCATAAGTTGCTCAAACGGTTTCCCAAACCGTTTGGGAGCAAACAGTTTCAAACCGTTTGAGATGAAACAGTTTCACCAAACCGCATGAAGGCAAACAGTTTCAGACCGTTTGGAGGTGTTGACCAGGGTTGACCATTTGGTAATTTGTTGCTAATAATGTTGGTTATTGATCCACTAAATATAATTGACTAGTTCCAATTGGTTCATGAGTTGAAGGTCCAACAATCACCAAAACCCTAATTGGGTTGAGTGTTGATTTCATAAGTGTTTGAGTTTGAAACTTGGGTTGATTGACCCAAACAGTTTCAAAACTGTTTGGGGATCACCCAAACGGTCTCATGACCATTTGGTGATAACCCTAGACCGTTTGTAGGTCTAGGGTTAAGTATGGCTGAGCAATTGAAGGTCCAAAGATATTAAGTTGATGTACAATCAATTGTTGATTTGGTGACCAATCCTAGGATCCAAACCTTAGTTGAATGACATGGTTGATGATGATGTGATGGGAAAACGGTCTTAAGACCATTTGGATGTCATCCAAATGATCCCAAGACCGTTTGGGGGTCACCCAAGACAGTTTGGAGGTCTAGGGTTGACTATGGTTAGGTGTTTGGAGATCTAAAGGTATTGAGTTGAAGAGTAAACAATTACTGATTTGGTGAGCAATCCAATGAACCAAACCCTAATTGGTTGACTTGGATTTTGATGTGGACATGGGAAAACGGTCTCAAGACCGTTTGGAGGTCATCCAAATGACCTCAAGACCGTTTGGGGTCAGGTCATGCTCAATTTGGATGAAGGTTCAATGGTTTCAAAGTTACCAATCTCACATTGATTAATGTTGAAGAATCATCAATTCCAAACCCTAATCCAATTGATTCAAACCCTAATTTATGATTAATTGAGGGTCAATTGAGGGTTAAATCAGTTGAAGGTTGACCTATTCAACTCAATTGAAGTATGGTGATTCGTCCAATTGATGATCGGTTACATGAATTCAATGGTTGAAGGAACCAACATTGGAAACCTTAATTTAATTGGAGTAGTTGGGACCCTTTTTGGTCCTTGCGGTTTTGAGGAGGTTTGGACCAAACGGTCTCAAGACCGTTTGGGACCAAACGATCCCAAACCGTTTAGGTTCATGCGGTTTCCAAACCGATTGAGTTCATGCGGTTTCAAAAGTCAACTTTGGGCAAACGGTCTTAACCACCTACTTTACTAAAAGGTTTCAAGGTGGTACTTTAGCAAATAGTTCCATTGGTTGCTCAAGACCATTTGAGGTCTGATTTGGTCAAGACCGTTTAGGGTCTATAAGGCCAAAACCGTTTGGTGGATAATTAACCAAAACCGCATGGGTACTTAAAGTGGTTAAAGGACAAAGTGATTAGTTGACTAATACATGATGTAATCAAAGATGATTATAGTAATTACATATTAATGGGATGAGGTGATTAGTAACTTTGAATAATTAAGCCTTAATGTTCATGGTGACAATGACATAACCCATGATGTCAATTCTTCCTCAGGAGTGAGTTGACTTAACCTAATCAAGGCTGAAGCATACATCATCTTTCGAAGATGAAAGAGAAGATTGCCTACATGGATGATAATTAAGTAATGGACTTCTAATATGAATGAATGTCTAATTAGGGTATGATCCTTCATAATGAGATCATGAAACCCTAATTATGCTGGTTAATGAATCATAACCCTAACTAAGGGTATTGATAGGTGAACTCCTAATACATGATGATAGTATGACCTTAATTCATAATGATGACATGAGAAACCCTAATTATGGGTTGTTGGTTATAAACCCTAATCTAGGGTGATGTGATGTGAATAGTAAACCCTAATTATGGGTTGTTGGTTATGTTGACCTAGGTGTCGCACATTGCCCATATTTTGATAATGACTTAACCATTCCATTCATATGTATCTAACAAATCTATTTGAGATCATTGCAGATATTAGATACAAGAAAAGAATCACTTTTATCTCCATAGCTACTCTTCCGGCACATGCAAAACATGTGACTTTTAACCGCTTTGTAATATAGCCCTTAGAGGCTTAGAACATTTTATGTAATCACTCATAATCATGTTTTGCATTGTATCTAAGATGGATAAAATGATTGGGACTCAAAAATCCATCGTTTGTACAGTTTATGAAAATTCCAAAATACCCTTAACAGGGATTTTGTCGGCCGAATTACAAACTCGGCCGATCCATACATTCTGGAATTTTCTGGGCTGTCGGCCGAGTTTCCAACTCAGCCGACCCCTGTTCGGTCGAGTTTCAATGGTAGGAAACTCGGCCGATCCACTGGTTGGTCAAGACTGAAGGTCGACCGATCGGTCGAGTTTCTCCATGGAAACTCGGCCGACAGTCTGCCTCTCAGACTTGTCGTCTAGTGTGTCGGCCGAGTTGCCTTTAATGAAACTCGGCCGATCGAACTGTACTGGAATGCAGAAAAAGCAATTCCAACCGTTGGAGGAGTTGGTGGGACTCAAAATAGATCCGTTGCAAGTTGTAAAACGGCTAGTTTGTGCCACTTAACTCACCCAACCTCAAAGGGACACCCTCAACTATAAATAGGACCTCTTGGACTTCATTCCAAGGTTGCTCATTCACATATGCTTGGTCCTAGCCTTAGTTGAGTGGTTTCTAATCCTTTGAGCCCCTTTCTCTCTCTACCTTCAAAGCAAATTCGTGAGTATGAGTGAGTTAGGATACCATGTATGAGAGCTATCATTTGTAATCTTGTAAAGCTCTCCTTTCCACTTCTCCCATCTCCATTCTCTATGAAGATTGATTGAAGTTTCTTCTCCGAGTGAAAGAGAAGAAGGTTGCTGTTCTTCCCCAAGTGAAGGAGAAGAAGGCTAGCTGCTCCAGGCCTCCGAGTGAAGGAGGAAGGTGCTAAAGCTCTCCAAGTGAAGGAGAGGTGCAAGGCAAAGCTCAAGCAAGATGGGTAATTCCTGCAAGGCCGAAGACTAGAGCAAGAGTAGGTAAGTCCTTTGAAGAAGGCTGAAGACTACTTGCTTGGTGGGTAAGTCCTTGGTGAGGTAGAAGATCTTGGCTTGATATATAAGTCCTTGGATGGTTGGTAGTTGTAGCTTGTA
The DNA here is from genome assembly GCA_963693085.1 of Alisma plantago-aquatica. Lineage (NCBI taxonomy): Eukaryota > Viridiplantae > Streptophyta > Magnoliopsida > Alismatales > Alismataceae > Alisma > Alisma plantago-aquatica. The sequence continues at coordinate 648,397,522 of OY856410.1, forward strand.
ATCTTATCGTGTGATATATATAAGAGAACCAAGTTACAAATCCTAGAGCCTAACCAACTCTAGGTAGTGGACTGACATTGCTCCTAAGTTTAGGACATGGAACCACTCTAAACCACCTGTCCAAGTGCATGCTTTCCTTGTCTCTTATCCTTGCTTTGTATGCTAGTTTAGGACATCAAATTGCTGTTTTGAATTAAGTTCTGCACTTAATATAATTTGATGGTCTAATCACTTTTGTGAAGTTTGTGAAGCTCTATTCAACCCCCCCTTCTAGAGCCCATTGATCCAACAAGTGGTATCAGAGCAGGTCTTCTCCAAGCTACTTCAACAAGTAGGAGAAGATGGGTGATTCAGCTCTTGGGTCACTCAATCTTGAAGGAAGCTTCTCCATGAGACCCCCGGTCTTCGACGGAACAAACTTCCTATATTGGAAGAGAAGGATGCAATTCTACATCCAAGGCGTGAGCTACGAGATGTGGAAGATAGTCCATCTCAAGTATGAAGAGCCGAAGGGGAACATCACCACGTGGACGGAAGATGAGATGAAGCGTGCTCAACTCAATGCTAAAGCTGTGAGCATCATCTACGCCGCCCTTTCACCATCGGAGTTCAACCACATCTCTTCTTGGGACACGGCGCATGAGATTTGGCATAAGCTGTGTGTCACCTATGAAGGGACGGAGCAAGTCAAGGAGGCCAAGGTCTATATGCTCGGCGGCCTACTTGAGAACTTCAAGATGGGGAAGAATGAAAGAGCTGCGGACATGTACACAAGGTTGAATGTCATCTTGAACAGTCTTGCAGCCCTTGGAAGTGTCATGGATAGAGGTACCATCAATGCAAAGATCTTGAGATCTCTTCCAAAGAGATGGGAGCCAAAGGTCACTTCAATTGAAGAAGTCTACAAGCTGAGCGAGTTGTCAACCGAGGAGCTGGTTGGTAATCTCCAAGCACATGAACCAAGGCTCGACAAGCAAGAGGAAGAGGAGAAAAGAGAAGAGAAGGAGTCCAAGAAGATGAAGGACACAGCCTTCAAAGCTCAAGTTGAAGAAATGATGCGGCAACAACAACTTGCCATGAAGTCTCCCTGCCCTTCCTCAAGCGAAGATGAAGGTGCAAATGATCATGAAGCCAACTATTCAAAAGGAAGACACTTCAAGGGTAAACCATCATCCTCCACTCCTAGATGCTACGAGTGTGGTCAAAAGGGCCACTACAAAAATGACTGCCCAAAAGCCAAGAAGGGCTATCATAAGAGCAGCCACAAGAAGGATGACAAATACAAAAGAGAAGCCAAGTACAAGAAGAAGAACAAGAAGGAGAGAAGACCCAAAGATGCAGCTCATGCGGCATGGGAGGAGTCCTCTACTTCAAGTTCCTCAAGCTCCGAGGATGGTGAATGTCACCTTGCACTTATGGCTTCTACTAGTGAAGAAGTAATTGAGGTAAGTGAGGTAAGGGACGAAAGTTTACTTGATTTATCTAAGGAAACCCTCATTGAAATGCTTAATGATTGTCAATCATCTTTTGCTAAATGTAAAGCTAAAAGAAAAAGATTAGGAAAGATAGTTGATGATCTCTATGCCAAGATTGACATTCTAGATCAAAATGAGAAATTACATCTTGATAGCATAGACTCTTTACAAGGGCAATTTCTAGACCTTGAACTTCAATATAATGGAGTAGAGGTTGAGAATGGTACTTATCTTAAAACTATTGAAAATCTTAAGATAGAGAACCAAAATTGCCTAGATGAGCTAGATGTTCTAAAAACTGAAAATGTTGAACTTAAGCTTATTGATGATGCTAGGAGAGATGAAGTGTATGCTTATCAAAGGGAAATTGTAGTCCTTAAATCTGAAAATGCTAAACTTCTTGCACAAACAAATGATTTATCTTCTAGACCTATCTTGCCTAGAAATGAAGTTGCAAACTTAACTCTTGAAAAAGACTCTCTTCTTACTAAAGCCCTCTGTCTTGAGGCCGACCTGTTGCATGCTAGAGAAGATCTTGCTAGTTTATCTACTACCATTACAAATCTTAGTGATGATAATGCTAAATTAAGATCTACTTTGCAAAGGTTTCTTTCGGGTAAGAAGTCTTTAAATGATGTTCTAGAGCACTCTACCAAACAAGTTGGTACTAGTGGTCTAGGATACAATGCGACTACTCCAAAAGGTAAGAAGAAGAAAAAGGGTAAGAAAAAGAGTGTGGAAACTCCAATTTTCAATGGAGAGTCTTCCGGCTCTAAAAATCCCATGGTATGTATGCATTGCAAATGTGATGATCATTATTCTACCTATTGTCCTTACAAGCCTAAGGGGACCAACCCAAATATGAAATGGGTCCCCAAGCTAACCCCGGACCCCAAAGTTTGAGTTGGGTTCCGACATCCTCTTTTCTTACAGGTCACAAAGAAATGGATTGTTGATAGTGGCTGCTCTAAGCACATGACTGGAGAAATCAGCCATTTCAACAAAATTGTGAAGAAGAAAGGAGGATCGGTAACCTTTGGGGACAACAAAAAGGGTAAGGTTATAGGTGAGGGTGATGTAGGTAATGATTTGTGCATTAAAAATGTTTTGCTTGTTGATGGCCTACATCACAACTTAATTAGTGTTAGCCAATTATGTGATAATGGTTATCTTGTGCTCTTTACTTCCTTAGAATGCTTGCTTCTAGATTCCCTGTCCTATAATGTCATATATAAGGGAACTAGAAATGGTAATCTATATGTGATTGTTCTTGATGCTTTAAAGCCCATACTAAATAGATGCTTAGTCGTGGATAAAAACGATCTTTCGCTTTGGCATCGACGTTTGGGTCATGTGAACTTGCATCAAATGAAGAAACTGAACAAAAAGGACTTGGTTCGAGGACTTCCCAAATTGGATTTTGAAAAGGATGAGGAATGTCAACCTTGTACTCAAGGGAAACAAACCAAATCCTCCTTCAAATCCAAAGGAGTCATGAGTACCAAGAGAGTTCTAGAGCTTCTTCATATTGATCTCTTCGGACCTATGAGAACACAAACGCTTCGCGGCTCCAAGTATTGTCTTGTTATTGTCGATGATTTTTCTAGATTTACTTGGACTTTCTTTCTTGTTTCCAAAAGCGACACACTCGATGTTTTCTCGAGCTTTTGTAAACGAGTTGAAAACGAAGCTTCTTGTCATGTTGTTTCCATCCGTAGTGATCATGGGGGAGAGTTTGAAAATGATCTTTTTGAACGTTTTTGTGAAAAATCGGGTTATTCGCACAATTTCTCTTCTCCTCGCACACCCCAACAAAATGGAGTTGTTGAGAGGAAGAATAGATCGCTACAAGAGATGGCTAGGACCATGCTTCTTGAGTATGACACTCCTAAGAAGTTTTGGGCTGAAGCCGTTAGCACCTCATGTTTTGTGCAAAACCGAGTTTTCACTCATCCGACTTTTAAGAAAACCCCCTATGAACTATGGCGTGGTAGGAAGCCGTCAATTGATTTCTTTCATGTGTTTGGATGTCCATGTTTTGTTTTGAACACCAAGGACTCTCTCGACAAGTTTGATCCGAAATCCTACAAGGCTTTCTTCCTAGGCTATAGCACTACTAGCAGGGCTTTTAGAGTGTTTAACATTGAACTATCTAAAATAGAAGAATCTATAAATGTTAAATTTATTGAAACTAACCCTGGTATTGGCAAGCATTTGGGTGATGATGATGTTGCAGATGAAATCATTCCTATCTTAAAAGAGCTCAACATCAAAGACAAAGGCAAGCAGGTTGAAGAAGAAGAAAATGAAGAAGAAAGGAAGGATCCCACTCCCCGCTTTGCAAAGAATCACCCCAAGGAGTTGATCATTGGCAACCCGTTTGAAAGAGTGAGGACACGAGCTGCACACAACAAAGAACAAGCAGACAGTGCCTTCATCTCTCAACTGGAGCCAAAGAACATCAAAGAGGCCCTTGGCGATGATGAGTGGATCCTTGCCATGCAAGAAGAGCTTGAGCAGTTCGAGAAGAACCGCGTGTGGACCTTAGTGCCAAGACCAAATGATAGAAAGATCATTGGTACCAAATGGGTCTACCGCAACAAGCTTGATGAGCAAGGAAAAGTGGTAAGGAACAAAGCAAGGTTAGTAGCACAAGGTTACAATCAACAAGAAGGTATTGATTTTGATGAAACCTATGCTCCTGTTGCTAGATTAGAATCTATTCGAATGCTACTTGCCTTTGCTAGTTATAAAAATTTCTTGCTTTATCAAATGGATGTTAAAAGTGCGTTTTTAAATGGTACAATCGAGGAGGAAGTATATGTTGCTCAACCTCCAGGCTTTGAAAATGATAAGTTACCCAATCATGTCTATTTCTTGCAAAAAGCTCTCTACGGACTCAAACAAGAACCTCGAGCTTGGTATGAGAAACTAAAGAACTTTTTGTTAGATAACGGGTATATCATGGGCAAAGTTGATTGTACTTTGTTTCTAAAACACACTTCTACCCATTTTCTCATAATTCAAATATATGTTGATGATATTATATTTGGCGGAACTGACCTTGATCTTTGCAAAGAGTTTGGTTCTCTTATGCAGAGTGAATTCGAGATGAGTATGATGGGTGAGCTGACCTTCTTCCTAGGCTTCCAAATCAAACAAACCAAGGAGGGTAACTTCATCAACCAAGGCAAATACACACTTGAACTTCTTAAACGCTTTGGGATGGAGAACATGAAGCCAATGGATACACCCATGTCAAACACTGCAAAACTTGACAAGGATGAAGAAGGTGAGAAGGTAGATGAGAAGCTCTATAGAGGTATGATCGGAAGTTTACTTTACTTAACTGCCTCTAGACCTGATATAATGTTTAGTGTTGGCTTGTGTGCTCGCTTTCAATCAAGCCCTAGGAAATCACATCTTATTGCTGTAAAGAGGATTTTGAGGTACTTAGCCAAAACTCCAAATTTTGGACTATGGTACCCTAAGTCAAGGGACTTTACTCTTGTAGCATATAGTGATGCTGACTACGCAGGTTGCTTGATTGATAGAAAGTGCACAAGTGGCACTTGCTTCCTCTTGGGACCATGCTTGGTGTCTTGGTTTTCCAAGAAACAGAGCACAGTGGCATTATCAACTACCGAAGCTGAGTACATTGCAGCCGGAAGTTGTTGTGCCCAGGTCCTATGGATGAAGCAAATGCTCCAAGACTTTAACATTCATTTTGATGCTTCTCCTATTTACTGTGATAATACTAGTGCAATAAATCTTTCTTATAATCCAATATTGCATAGTAGAGCTAAACACATAGAAGTTCGCCATCATTTTCTCCGTGATCACATTGTCAAAAAGGACATTTATATCACACATGTGGATACGGAAAATCAGTTGGCGGACATTTTCACTAAACCGCTTGCTAGAGAACAATTTAATTTTATTAGATCAAAATTTCTTATAACCTCTCTTGATGATGTTGAATTGCTCTCTAATTAGTTGGTTACATCTTATGTGTGTTGCTCTTGCTTATAAATGCTTTGATTGCTCAAAATGCTTGTTTTTGATAAAATTTATCTTGTTTCTATCTCTTCTTCGGGCTTTTCTCGCAAATCGGGTTTTAATCGACAAATAGTACCCTATGATGATGGGAATGTGCCTAAATATGCTTAATATACAATCTAGTCCAATCAGAAAAATTGCTTTAGGTCATTTGAGGCTAGGGCTAGAATCTAGGTTTTTCCCACATCAGGGATTCTGTCGGCCGAGTTGGAAACTCGGCCGATCGGTCGGGGACAGGGCACCTGTGTATTCTGTCGGCCGAGTTTCCTCTCCCTGGAACTCGGCCGATCGGCGGCAGACTGATTTAATATATATAGGAATCGGCCGACTTGCTCCCTCTCAACTAGAGCAAAGTCGACCGAACCCTAGTCGCCCAGCCCGACCCTTCCTCCCCTGGTGCTTCTCTCTCTCTCTCCGGCCGATTTTCTTCCCAAATCGACCTGTTCGTGTGTTCTTGCTGCTCTTGGCGTGCTGCCTGCTCTCTCTCTCCGCGTGGATCGGCTCCTTTCTCTCCGTTCTCCTCTCCGATGAGGTCCCAACGCCGGAAACGTGCCGTTCCCGCCCCTGCTCCTGCGGTGCCTCTTGCACCTAGGTATATGATGTTTGATAATCTTTCTTTTGTTGACAATGCTGCTATTGCTCGCTACAAAGAGCTCCTTCCTCGCTCTCCCTTTCCTTTTCGAGCTCTTTATCAGCCCCATAGCTATCATGCCGACCTTTTCGAAGCTTGTCAACTCTTTCGCACACATCATCTTGAAGCTCTTAGTATTGAGGATGCCCGTTTTTATAACCTAAAATACAGCACCAAAGCTGTACGTCAATTCTACGCTAACTTGCGGTGGAATTACGACTCTTTGGTTCCCCCCTCGGACACCTCAATCGTTTTGACGTCTATGATTGCCGGCCAACCTTTCCATATTACTGAACGATCGTTCAATCTCTATCTCAATGGCAATGTTGGCACGGCGTCGTGGATTACCGATTACCCTGCTTATCTTGATCTCTTGTATCCCGAGGACGTCTATAAGACCATCGAGGTTGACTTGACCGATATTCATAAGTTTCTCAAGCAACCCGATTTTCCTTATAGAAAGAAGGGCACTCTGCCATCTTCTGCCCTGTCCTCTCCTCGCCGTGTTTTGGCGTTCGTTCTCAGTTGCAATGTCCATCCAAAGAAAAACCAAACGGACATCGCTGAGAACACAGCTATGATGATGTATATGCTTTTGAACAACCAAGGAGTCAAATGGGCTCGTTACATCCTTCACCATATGACTTGTTTTGACTCGGGAAAGAACACCAAGGGCACGCATCTTCCATATCCTGCCCTAATTTGTGGACTTTTCCAGCATGCCACTGGAAAATCTCTCTTTTCCGATTTTCTCTACCGCCCCGATCGTAAGGGAGTTTATATCAGTGAGACCACTCTTCAGAAGAGTGTCCCTACCTCTGGTGCATCATCTTCTTCTGCTCCACCTCCACCTCCATCATCATCTGCTGCACCTCCTCCTCCACCCTCCGCAGCTGCACCACCTCCTTCTGAGCCATCTTTCCGACCTCCTCCGCAGCCGGCTTTTGCTGACTTCCATGTCTCCAATGAGGCCCTCATGGGGTACCTCATGCATCAGCAAGCCTACAACATGCAGGTCCAGCACCATCACCATCAGGATCTGTGCCACATCATGTCGTCCATGTCTTTGTCCTGCCCTCAGCCTTACCCCACCTACGAGCCCTACCCCGGTGGCGACTACGCTTCTTATGCGTATAGTCAGTTCTACCCACCTCCACCACCCTCTGCTTCCGCTGATCACTCTGCAGGTGGATACACTCACTATTCTCCGGTTCTGGCGCTCCCAGGTGGCCGTTTGTCTGAGCTTCTGGCCCAGTACACTTCCTCTGCTCCCCCTATCGAGGTTGCCTATGAGTTACATGCTCTAGGCATGTCTTGGGCTGAGCAGAGTGCGCGGTGGCCCGGGCGTGCTTTTGGTCCTCCCGACGAGGATATGGCTGACCAGGACGATGCTGACACTGACGCTGATGAGGCTACTGCGACGGATACTGAAGACGATGACGATGACGATGCCGATGCTGAAGACGAGGCTACACCAGCTGCTGCTCCTCCTTCAGATGATGGAGATGAGGACTACCAGCCCGACGAGGACATGGAGGCTGCCGTTGATGATGTTGACATAGATTAGTATAGCTTAGAGTTGATGTGTCTAGTTTAGTCTTGGATGACCATGATATATCTTTTTGGACTATGATTGTATTATTTACATTCGGCACATCATCTGAGTTGTACTATTGCTACTCCATTCGTCCGTGTAGTTTTTGTCTTATGTTTGCTTTTGGAAACACTTTGTATGGCTTATCTTCTAGTGTGTTCCATATTTTGATGAATGACAGGTTTTTGCTTTCGTGCTTTATCCTGATATTTTATCTGTTTCTCTATGTTTTTGGTTGATTGAGTGTTTGGAGAAGACCTTGCTTTTATGCTCTTCTACCCCCCCTGCCTTTTTGAGATGACAAAGGGGGAGAAAGCTCTCAATCATATTGTTTTTATTGCTTGTATGGTTCTTTTCTTGTCTATAAACTGAAATGCATCTAGACTTGTTTAGAATCATATAGTATCTATATATGCTATGTCTGCTTGTGTGTTAACTAACTATGCAGGAACGAGTAAGCATGAATTGAGGGGGAGCATTACAAATTGAGCATATTTGCATCCCCTTGCAATTCCCTAAAGGAAAGGTATAATTTTCACATTCTTTTCAATATGTTGAGGAATGGTTTGTCATTGTCAAAAAGGGGGAGAATGTTGACCTAGGTGTCGCACATTGCCCATATTTTGATAATGACTTAACCATTCCATTCATATGTATCTAACAAATCTATTTGAGATCATTGCAGATATTAGATACAAGAAAAGAATCACTTTTATCTCCATAGCTACTCTTCCGGCACATGCAAAACATGTGACTTTTAACCGCTTTGTAATATAGCCCTTAGAGGCTTAGAACATTTTATGTAATCACTCATAATCATGTTTTGCATTGTATCTAAGATGGATAAAATGATTGGGACTCAAAAATCCATCGTTTGTACAGTTTATGAAAATTCCAAAATACCCTTAACAGGGATTTTGTCGGCCGAATTACAAACTCGGCCGATCCATACATTCTGGAATTTTCTGGGCTGTCGGCCGAGTTTCCAACTCAGCCGACCCCTGTTCGGTCGAGTTTCAATGGTAGGAAACTCGGCCGATCCACTGGTTGGTCAAGACTGAAGGTCGACCGATCGGTCGAGTTTCCCCATGGAAACTCGGCCGACAGTCTGCCTCTCAGACTTGTCGTCTAGTGTGTCGGCCGAGTTGCCTTTAATGAAACTCGGCCGATCGAACTATACTGGAATGCAGAAAAAGCAATTCCAACCGTTGGAGGAGTTGGTGGGACTCAAAATAGATCCGTTGCAAGTTGTAAAACGGCTAGTTTGTGCCACTTAACTCACCCAACCTCAAAGGGACACCCTCAACTATAAATAGGACCTCTTGGACTTCATTCCAAGGTTGCTCATTCACATATGCTTGGTCCTAGCCTTAGTTGAGTGGTTTCTAATCCTTTGAGCCCCTTTCTCTCTCTACCTTCAAAGCAAATTCGTGAGTATGAGTGAGTTAGGATACCATGTATGAGAGCTATCATTTGTAATCTTGTAAAGCTCTCCTTTCCACTTCTCCCATCTCCATTCTCTATGAAGATTGATTGAAGTTTCTTCTCCGAGTGAAAGAGAAGAAGGTTGCTGTTCTTCCCCAAGTGAAGGAGAAGAAGGCTAGCTGCTCCAGGCCTCCGAGTGAAGGAGGAAGGTGCTAAAGCTCTCCAAGTGAAGGAGAGGTGCAAGGCAAAGCTCAAGCAAGATGGGTAATTCCTGCAAGGCCGAAGACTAGAGCAAGAGTAGGTAAGTCCTTTGAAGAAGGCTGAAGACTACTTGCTTGGTGGGTAAGTCCTTGGTGAGGTAGAAGATCTTGGCTTGATATATAAGTCCTTGGATGGTTGGTAGTTGTAGCTTGTAATCTTATCGTGTGATATATATAAGAGAACCAAGTTACAAATCCTAGAGCCTAACCAACTCTAGGTAGTGGACTGACATTGCTCCTAAGTTTAGGACATGGAACCACTCTAAACCACCTGTCCAAGTGCATGCTTTCCTTGTCTCTTATCCTTGCTTTGTATGCTAGTTTAGGACATCAAATTGCTGTTTTGAATTAAGTTCTGCACTTAATATAATTTGATGGTCTAATCACTTTTGTGAAGTTTGTGAAGCTCTATTCAACCCCCCCTTCTAGAGCCCATTGATCCAACAGGTTATAAACCCTAACCTAGGGTGATGTGATATGAATAGAAAACCCTAATCTAGGGTGATGTGATGGGAATAGTAAACCCTAATTCATAATAAGATAAGTGGAAGTGTGAAACCCTAATTTTGGGTTATGCTTTTTAGCATGGAACTCTAAGGTTGGATAATGACATGATGAGTCATTAATCCTATTTGAGCTAAGGGGATGATTAACCCTAATTGAATTGAAAAGGGAAACCCTAACCCTAGTAAGGGCATAGTGGTGTATTTCCTTGATTGAAGATGATATAGTTGTTTTACATTGTGCTCATATGAAATAGATGTAACTGTTATCATCTGTATTAATCATGCAGGTTTTATGAGATATTGAACATAGCCAGGTATGAGCTATGCTGCTTTGTTTATTGAAAGTATTTTATAAGCTTTGCAAGCAATGACATGCTATGTTACCTAGTGAAAGGTAACAAAAGAGATTGATAGGCTGTAAGAGCCATGTGAAATACCTGCATTGCAATTATCATGTTTACACTGTCAAATGACTTGTTAGCATTATGTTACCTATTAAAGTGGTAACATGTATATTGATGATCTAAGGGTTTGAACACCCATATTCTTGAATCATGATGATGAGATGATAAGGGATTTAGTTCCCAATCCTATTACAGCGGTGAAATGAACTTGATAGAAATAGTACTCATTGTTATAATGTTTTATGATTTAAAACACGTCTGATGCTAAAAGAATGTTGTAATGTACTTAATTAATCAAGTGAAATGACATCATGTAGAGCCCTGACCATAGATCCATCATCGTCAGCAGTTAGGTGATGGTGAAATAGGTTTTCCTAAGGGAATTCCTAGAGAGCATACTTTTGAGTATGTGGGGGTAATGGGCGCGAATATCCTTACGCCCTAATGGAGGAATTGATGTGAGATAAACACTAAATCCCTCAATCCTTCATTATATGTATATGGCAGGATGATGTATCACTAATCTCCCGATGATGATATTAATGCTGAATCGATGTGAGATAAACAAGAAATCCCTCAATTGCGAAGAGAGTACAGCATGCCACTGTAACTCTAATAGCGAAGTTGCCAGTATACCCTGGAAAGCTATATTTATAGTAGACACACAAGATGTCCTACATGTTGTTCCTCACACTGACTGAGGAAGATGAGGTCATAGAAATTCGGCTCTTCTTATGACCTATGTACGGTACCGATTTTGATTTCACAATGGTCGGTTGGAGTATGAGCAATATACCTCATCTCCTCAGGGCATAAATATGATTGTAAAATGTAATCAGCCATGTAGCATATTTGCTTAGGGTTGAATTACGAGAATCAATGTTTGATGATACATTGTTTATTATGTCTTAGAAAGATAAAGGATATACATGTTCTTCATATTACTTATTAAATGAATGAATTACTACTTAATCAAGTTATAATTGAAATGATTGCACAGAGAATACTACTCTACTTAGCTCAATCAATGATTTATCTACTGTTGAATATTTATAATTCTACTGCTCAGTGTTATTCTATTACCAACAATAACAATGTTTTTGGCATAGAGTTATATCTCTCGCTGGGATAATTTTCAATTGTCTCACCCCCGTGGGATTCAACTTTTTAGGTAGACGCTGAGGAAGAAGAAACCCTTCAGTGGGTGAGCAGCAACAGTAGCCACAGCAACAGCAGCAACAACAAGGACAACAGTGATCCACAGGTGGAGACACTGCTTGTCAAGTCTTGTATATAGAGAGAGTCCTATGTGTCGTCTCTATACTCTCAGGTCCTAGGTGTCAGTAGATGGTTCGATATAGATTTGAGATTTTTGGCTTGATGCCTCGAGATTTTATATACTGCTCATGTATAGTTTAACTGGGCAATCAATGTTCTGACTCTCGAGATGAGATGATACCGAGATGTACTGATGAATCAGAATGTAAATAACTTACTTTGGTTCTTTATGATAGAGTTTTACCATTTGTGGATTTCTTTACAAAAAGTTTTAAATTTTTAGTAATTCTACTGCTATTAATTCTCTTCCGCATTAATTAATCATGTTTTCATAAGTTGGATGCCACAATTGTTGGTATCAGATCTCTAGGTTCGCTGAGTCTACAGAGACATAGGACTAGGGTTGTTGAGTCTGTTCTAGTGTCTTCCAGTGTATTTGATAGTGTCTTCTGCTCATATAGGAGGAGAAGAGAAACTAAAGATGTCTTGATCACATGATGAACATGTTGCTGAGAGTAGTGTCGCTGCACCCGGAGGAGGTGCAAGAGACCAAGGAAGGGAGGAACCTGTGCCTGAACCACCCCAGTTCAATCCAGCTGACATGGGGAATCTTGCCTTCCAAGCTATGTTTGGGAAGTTCATGACTTGCATGACACATATGATTGATAGAATGCCCATACCTGCACCTAGGGCACCTTCTTATGATGAAAGACAAGGAACCGACAAGACATTTGAATGACTATGCCGGGTTGGAGCCACGGAATATGCTGGGACAGCTGACCCAATAGATGCTGACATGTGGCTAACTGAACTAGAGAAGGCCTTTAGAATCCTTAACATCCCAGAAGCTGAGAAGGTTAGACATGCTGTGTACCTTCTCAAAGGGAGTGCTAGTCACTGGTGGACCATAGAGGAAGGGAAAAGGCCAGGTGTGGAAATTGAATGGGAAGTGTTCCGATGAGAATTTGTCAATAGATACTTTCCAAAAACCTTTCTGGATGAGAAAATCTCTCAGTTTGATAGGTTAAGGCAAGGACCAATGAACATTAGCGAGTACGAGGCTAAGTTCATGGAGCTTTTGCGGTTTTGTCCGCATATGGAAACCACAGATGAAGAGCCGATTCAGCGTTTTGAGAAAGGATTAAATGCTGAGTTGACTACCCCTGTCTTTGCTCTGGAGAACAGGGAAAGATTTTCTACTTTTGTGGAGTCTATCAGAAGGATAGAGAGGTCTGTGACTGAGAAGAGACAGACCAAGAACAAGAAGGTGTACCCTTAGTTCCAAGGATCCTCATCCAAAGGTTTCAAGAAACCAAGTTTTTCTATACCTACACCACCACCTAGATTCAGTACCCAGACGCAGTGGATGTCAAATAGGGGTAGAGGATGGAGTTTACTACCAGAAGGAGCCCGTAGCTCAACATCTATATCAGTTACAGGACCATCCAGACCACAACAGGGGATCAAAAGTTGTTTCATATGTGGAAAGGTGGGGCATCTGATGAAGGATTACAGAGCCAGAGAGGCGAGTGTGACTCAACCCCAGAGGTAGAGTCAACAAGGTTCCCAAAGGAGACAGTTTCCAGGTGGCGTTAGAGGACGTGGACAAGCATCCCAAGCTGGATCATCGACACCCAGTCATCGAGCACCGAATCAACCACAGGCAACGATGAGATTCTATGCAATGAATCCACCTGATGCAGTGATCAACCCTAGGGTTGTGACAGGTCAGATGAAACTATTTTATTCTGATATGTCTACATCATGCATCATATTTGTTTTAATTGATCCGGGTGCTACTCATTCCTTTATCACTCGAAGAGTGATTCTTGATTGTAATATGACAATTAGTCATAGAGCAGATAGTCTATTGTTAGAAACTCCTTTGATGGGATCTGCTGTGTTGCGGGAGGTGTGTTCTCCCTGCATTCTTTTCTTTTCTGAACATCGCATTCAAGTGGATCTTATACCACTTAAAATGCATGGGTTCAATATAATCCTTGGAATGGATACCTTAGAAAGGTATAAGGTTGTCTTGGATTGTGAGTCCAAGTAAGCTGTGTTCACCGATGATAGTAACACATGGATCTTTCAAGGAGATAGAAAGATTCTTCCGACTTGTCTTGTGTCAGCTATGGTAGCTGAGAAGTTGTTGAGGCAAGGATGTCTTGCATTCTTGGCCCATGTGGTAGATACCACTATGGAGAGTTCTAATCCTGTTGAAGTTCCTATAGTCAGGGAATTTGAAGATGTATTTCCTGAAGAACTTCCAGATGTACCTCCGCTCCGAGAGATTGATTTTGAGATTTATCTAATCTCGGACACGTAACCAATAGCACAAACACCGTATAGGATGGTGCCTGCTGATATGGAAGAATTCAAGAAACAACTACAAGAGTTACTTGAGAAGGGTTTCATCCGACCAAGCACTTCACTCTGGGGTGCTCCAGTCCTTTTTGTTAAAAAGAAGGATGGGTCAATGCGATTGTGCATTGATTACTGACAGTTAAATAAAGTAACAATAAAGAATAAGTATCCTTCACCAAGGATTGATGATCTCTTTGACCAGTTGCGTGGTGCAACAATCTTCTCAAAGATAGATTTGAGGTCGGGATATCATCAGCTGTGTATTAAGAAGGGTGACATACCTAAGTCTGCCTTCAGGACAAGGTATGGTCACTATGAGTTCACAGTTATGTCGTTTAGACTAACTAATGCACTAGCTGCATTTATGGAACTCATGAATAGAATCTTTCGACCTTTTCTCGATCAGTGTGTAGTCATCTTTATAGATGACATACTGATCTACAGTAGAGATGCTCAACAACATGAGCAACATCTTCGTCAGGCTCTGACTTTGGTAAGAGAGCATAATTTATATGCTAAGTTTAGCAAGTGTGAATTTTGGTTACCAGAAGTTTTTTTTCATGGACACGTAATATCTGCTTCAAATATTCGTGTTGACCCTGAAAAGGTAGAATCTGTCCTGCAATGGGAACATCCAAAGACACCGACGAAGATTCATAGTTTCTTAGGGTTAGCAGGCTATTACAAGAGGTTCATTAAGAACTTTAGTTCTATAGCCTTACCCTTAACCAAGTTGACCAGGAAGGATGTTCCTTTTGCCTGGAATGACAAGTGTCATCAATCATTCCAGTTGTTGAAGGAGAGGCTGACAAGTGCACCTGTGTTAGTGTTACCTGAACAAGGGAAAGGGTATATACTTTTCTATGATGCTTCTAAGAATGGACTAGGATGTGTGTTAATGCAGGATAAACAAGTGATTTCTTTTGCTTCTTGACAGCTTAAGAAACACGAGGAGAATTATCCAACACACGATTTAGAACTAGCTGCTGAAGTCCATGCTTTGAAGATCTGGAGACATTATCTCTATGGAAAGACATTCCAGATTTTCACAGACCATAAGAACCTAAAGTACATCTTCTCTCAGCATGAGCTTAACATGAGGCAACGCCGCTGGATGGAGTTAATCAAGGACTATGATTGTACGATTGATTATCATCCAGGGAAGGCCAATGTGGTTGCTGATGCTTTGAGTAGGAAATCAGCAACACCAGCCCTAGACAGAGCACAGTTGAATTCTTTGGTGTGCTCTAGGAGGGATATGCTTATCTCTTTAAGGCAAGACCATGTACAGTTAAAAGTATCATTGCTATCTGGGTTGCTAGCTGAGATGCACATAAAACCTACTCTGAGACAACAGATTAAGGAGGCACAGCAAGAGGATGTTGTAGTTCAGTATATTAGATCAGAGTATGGTAGTGAGAAATGAGATGGTTTCCATGATTCAGATGATCAGGTATCCTGCTATCATGGTAGAATTATAGTACCTGATGTTGATAACTTAAGGAAGTTAGTCCTGGAAGAAGCTCATTCTTCAATGTATGCTATGCATCCAGGAAGCACCAAGATGTATCATAACTTGAAAGATATGTATTGGTGGCCTGGTTTGAAGAAGGATGTTGCTGAGTTTGTTATGCAGTGTCTGGTGTGTCAGCAAGTTAAAGCTGAACACCAGAAGCCTACAGGAACACTACAACCTTTACCCATACCATAGTGGAAGTGGGATCATGTAACCATGGATTTTGTGGTTGGTCTGCCCAGAACAGCCAAAGGTCATGATTCCATCTGGGTAATAGTTGATAGGTTGACAAAGACAACACATTTCTTACCTGTCAAAACAACCTATTCTGCTGAGAAGCTGGAACAGTTATATGTAGATGAGGTAGTGCGGCTGGATGGAGTCCCAGTTACCATTGTTTCTGACAGAGGTCCCCAGTTTACGAGTCATTTTTGGGAGAGAATTCATAAAGCTTTAGGCACACAGTTAAGGTTTAGTACAACCTTTCATCCTCAGACTGATGGACAATCAGAAAGGACTATATAGACCTTGGAGGACTTGCTTAGGGCATGTGTCCTTCAGTTTACAGGAAGTTGAGATCTACATCTAAACTTGATAGAGTTTGCCTACAACAACAACTATCAACACAACATTGACATGGCACCTTATGAAGCTTTGTATGGTAGACGTTGTAGATCTCCCATATGTTGGTATGAAACTGGTGAATATCAACTTTTGGGTCCTGATCTTGTGCAGAGAACCATCGATAAGATTAAAACAATACAACAACAGTTAAAGACTGCAAAGGATAGGCAAAAATCCTATGTTGATAAGCGTCGTAGACCTTTAGAATTCCATGTTGGAGACAGAGTGTACCTCAAGGTCTCACCTTGGAAGGGAGTTCTTAGATTTGGAAGGAAAGGAAAGTTAGCTCCTAGATTTATGGGGCCTTATCCAATCATTGAACGGATTGGAAAGGTAGCTTATAAGCTGGAGTTACCACCTGAGCTGCAAAAGTTACACCCAGTGTTCCACATTTCCATGCTAAGGAAATGTCATCCTGACACAGAATCAACACTGCATCCTATGGAAGTAGAAATGAACGATTATATATCCTATGTTGAAGGACCTATGTTGATTCTCGATAGAAGGATCAAGAAGTTGAAAAAGAAAGACATTAGTCTTGTAAAAGTCCTCTGGAATCATCATGGCATTGAAGAAGCCACATGGGAACTAGAGGAAGAGATGAGGAGGAAATACCCTACTCTTTCTCTTAATGTTTTGTTTATGATTTCGGGGACGAAATCCTTGTAAGGGGTGGATAATTTGTAACATCCCTGACCTGGGTTATGTTTTAACCCTAGATGTTTTTCTTAATTAAGTTGATTGGATGCTTGCTCTTATCTTTTGAAAAGTAATTAAGGTTTTTGAGGAACTTATATTTCAATTTCAGTCCTTTTTTAATAATGTTGAAACATTGTTTTGTTAATTTTGGACTAAAGTGCAAATTACCCAAGTTGAGGGGTTAACTTGCAAATTCCACATGGTAAGATGTTCCTCTAATTTTGAGACATCATAAGAATGAATATGATGTAGTGGTATGGTTTCCACAATCTTGTGCATTAAGATAAAGCTTGTAGAGCAAACCTTGTGCATTAAAACCTAGTTTTGGTGTAATGTGCAATTTACCCAAAATCTAGGGTTCAATATGCAATATATCACCTCTAGAGGGTCTCTCATGTTTCTTGGAATCAAGTAGAGCAAATAAAATGAGAGGGGTGCCTCATTTGAGTTATCTTGGAGGAGAGAGAATCTTGACATTAAAATAATCAAGATTTAAGCATATATGGAACTTTAGTTTAATTTAATGCAAAAAGAAATAAATTAATTGAGGGGCCCTTCAACCAAAAGTTGAAGGATGTGTTTGCAATAGTATTTGACGATATTGTGCCTTGCTATGGCACAAAAAGATCTTTGTTGAGTGGAAGCCACTCATATTAAGATAATAAAAAGTAATATCCACTAAAAGGATGGATATTAATATAAAACTCTTTAAGGTGCTTAATTTCTTTTCCATTAAACTTTGGATAATGGAGAGGTTTTGCAAGAACATGAATATGGCTTCGTGAACAAGAAATGGAGGGGGATTTGATGGAAATTATTTTGGAATTAAAAGAAAATAATCCATTTTCTCTTTCCTTGAAAATCCCTTATACATGTTCTTTTTCCAATACACATAAGGAATTTTCCTTAGTTTTTCTCTTATCACTTTGCTTTGGCCGACCAAGGAAGAGCTCAGGAGCAGGAGAAGGACGAACACAACCTGTTGGTAAGGTTTTGATCATCTTCTACCTCGGATTCATGGTGGAAACCCTAAAGCAATGCTTGATTTTTGGTTTTCTTCACCCGATTTCCAATTCTAGCCTTCTTTTTCATCCAATAGCTCAAGAACGGACCTTGGGCAGTTTCTGGAACTCCATCCACCATTAGAGACGTGGAGCTTGGAGTTTGGTGATCATATTTGAGGTGGGTTTAATAACTTTAACCCTTAAACATTGATATTGCATCAAGTTCTCTATGATTTGTTGGTTATTTTCTTCTATTTTGAACTCTTTTGATGCATTGCTACAATTTCCATGAAAAATGGTTGCTGTTCTTGGATGCACGAAGGAAGATGATGATGACATCATATTGACACATTTCCCAAGAAAATTATTAGGTCAAACGGTTTGCATAAGTTGCTCAAACGGTTCCCCAAACTGTTTGGGAGCAAATGGATGAAACTGTTTCACCAAACCGCATGAAGGAAAATGGTTTCAGACCGTTTGGAGGTGTTGACCAGGGTTGACCGTTTTGTAATTTGTTGCTAATAATTTTGGTTATTTATCCACTAAATATAATTGACTAGTTCCAATTGGTTCATGAGTTGAAGGTCCAACAATCACCAAAACCGTAATCGGGTTGAGTGCTGATTTCATAAGTGTTTGAGTTTGAAACTTGAGTTGATTGACCCAAACGGTTTCAAAACCATTTGGGGATCACCCAAACGGTCTCAAGACCGTTTGGTGATCACCCAAGACCATTTGGAGGTCTAGGGTTAAGTATGGTTGAGCAATTGAAGGTCCAAAGATATTAAGTTGATGTACAATCAATTACTTATTTGGTGACCAATCCTAGGATCCAAACCTTAGTTGAATGACATGGTTGATGATGATGTGATGGGAAAACGGTCTCAAGACCATTTGGAGGTCATCCGAACGATCCCAAGACCGTTTGGGGGTCACCCAAGACCGTTTGGAGGTCTAGGGATGACTATGGTTAGGTGTTTGGAGATCTAAAGGTATTGAGTTGAAGAGTAATCAATTGCTGATTTGGTGAGCAATCCAATGAACCAAACCATAATTGGTTGACTTGGATTTTGATATGGAAATGGGCAAACGGTCCCAAGACTGTTTGGAGGTCATCCAAATGACCTCAAGACCGTTTGGGGTCAGATCATGTTCAATTTGGATGAAGGTTCAATGGTTTCAAAGTTACCAATCTCACATTGATTAATGTTGAAGGATCATCGATTCCAAACCCTAATCCAATTGATTCAAACCCTAATTGATGATTAATTGAGGGTCAATTGAGGGTAAAATCAGTTGAAGGTTGACCTATTCAACTCAATTGAAGTATGGTGATTGGTCCAATTGATGATCGGTTACATGAATTCAATGGTTGAAGGAACCAACATTGGAAACCTTAATTTAATTGGAGTGGTTGGGACCCTTTTTGGTCCTTGTAGTTTTGAGGAGGTTTGGACCAAACGGTCTCAAGAACATTTGAGTCCAAATGATCCCAAACCGTTTAGGTTCATGCGGTTTCCAAACCGATTGAGTTCATGCGGTTTCAAAAGTCAACTTTGGGCAAACAGTCTTCACCACTTACTTTACTAAACGGTTTCAAGGTGGTACTTTAGCAAATGGTTTCATTGGTTGCTCAAGACCATTTGAGGTCTGATTTGGTCAAGACCGTTTAGGGTCTATAAGGACAAAACCGTTTGGTGGATAATTAACCAAAACTGCATGGGTACTTAAAGTGGTTAAAGGACAAAGTGATTTGTTGAGTAATACATGATGTAATCAAAGATGATTATAGTAATTACATCTTAATGGGATGAGGTGATTAGTACCCTTTTAATAATTAAGCCTTAATGGTCATGGTGACAATGACATAACCCATGATGTCAATTCTTCCTCAGGAGTGAGTTGACTTGACCTAATCAAGGCTGAAGCATACATCATCTTTTGAAGATGAAAGAGAAGATTGCCTACTTGGATGATAATTAAGTAATGGACTTCTAATATGAATGAATGTCTAATTAGGGTATGATCCTTCATAATGAGATCATGAAACCCTAATTATGATGGTTAATGAATCATGACCCTAACTAATGGTATTGATAGGTGAAATCCTAA
Source organism: Alisma plantago-aquatica (assembly GCA_963693085.1). NCBI lineage: Eukaryota > Viridiplantae > Streptophyta > Magnoliopsida > Alismatales > Alismataceae > Alisma > Alisma plantago-aquatica. The sequence continues at coordinate 648,417,476 of OY856410.1, forward strand.
TACATGATGATAATATGACCTTAATTCATAATCATGACATGAGACACCCTAATTATGGGTTTTTGGTTATAAACCCTAATCTAGGGTGATGTGATGTGAATAGTAAACCCTAATTATGGGTTGTTGGTTATAAACCCTAACCTAGGGTGATGTGATATGAATAGAAAACCCTAATCTAGGGTGATGTGATGTGAATAGTAAACCCTAATTCCTAATAAGATAAATGGAAGTGTGAAACCCTAATTCTTGGTTATGCTTTTTAGCATGGAGCTCTAAGGTTGGATAATGACATGATGAGTCATTAATCCTATTTGAGCTAAGGGGATGATTAACCCTAACTGAATTGAAAAGGGAAACCTTAACCCTAGTAAGGGCATAGTGGTGTATTTCCTTGATTGAAGATGCTATAGTTGTTTTACATTGTGCTCATATGAAATAGATGTAACTGTTATCATCTGTATTAATCATGCAGGTTTTATGAGATATTGAACATAGCCAGGTATGAGCTATGCTGCTTTGTTTATTGAAAGTATTTTATAAGCTTTGCAAGCAATGACATGCTATGTTACCTAGTGAAAGGTAACAAAAGAGATTGATAGGCTGTAAGAGCCAAGTGAAATACATGCATTGCAATTATCATGTTTACACTGTCAAATGACTTGTTAGCATTATGTTACCTATTAAAGTGGTAACATGTATATTGATGATCTAAGGGTTTGAACACCCATATTCTTGAATCATGATGATGAGATGATAAGGGATTTAGTTCCCAATCCTATTACAGCGATGAAATGAACTTGATAGAAATAGTACTCATTGTTATAATGTTTTATTATTTAAAACATGTCTGATGCTAAAAGAATGTTGTAATGTACTTAATTGATCAAGTGAAATGACATCATGTAGAGCCCTGACCATAGATCCATAATCGTAAGCAGTTAGGTGTTGGTGAAATAGGTTTTCCTAAGGGAATTCCTAGAGAGCATACTTTTGAGTATGTGGGGGTAATGGGCGCGAATATCTGTACACCCTAATGGAGGAATTGATGTGAGATAAACACTAAATCCCTCAATCCTTCATTATATGTATATGCCAGGATGATGTATCACTAATCTCCCGATGATGATATTAATGCCGAATCGATGTGAGATAAACAAGAAATCCCTCGATTGCGAAGAGAGTACAACATGCCACTATAACTCTAATAGCGAAGTTGCCAGTATACCCTGGAAAGCTATATTTATAGCAGAGACACAAGATGTCATGCATGTTGTTCCTCACACTGACTGAGGAAGATGAGGTCATAGAAATCCGCCTCTTCTGATGACCTATGGACGGTACCGATTTCGATTTCGCAATGGTCGGTTGGAGTATGAGCGGTATACCTCATCTCCTCCGGGCATAAATATGATTGTAAAATGTAATCAGCCGTGTAACATATTTGCTTAGGGTTGAATTACGAGAATCAATGTTTGATGATACATTGTTTATTATGTCTTAGAAAGATAAAGGATATACATGTTCTTCATATTCCTTATTAAATGAATGACTTGCTACTTAATCAAGTTATAATTGAAATGATTGCACAGAGAATACTGCTCTACTTAGCTCAATCGATGATTTATCTGCTGTTGAATATTTATAATTCTACTGCTCAGTGTTATTTTATTACCAGCAATAACAATGTTTCTGGCAGAGAGTTATATCTCTCACTGGGACAATTTTCAATTGTCTCACCCCCGTAGGATTCAACTTTTAGGTAGACGCCGAGGAAGAAGAAACCCTTCAGTGGGTGAGCAGCAACAGCAGCCACAGCAGCAGCAGCAACATCAAGGACAATAGTGATCCACAGGTGGAGACAATGTTTATCAATTCTTGTATATATAGAGAGTCCTATGTGTCGTATCTGTACTCTCAGGTCCTAGGAGTCAGTAGATGGTTCGATATAGATCTGAGATTTTTGGCTTGATGCCTCGAGATTTTGTATACTGCTCATGTATAGTTTAACTGGGCAGTCAATGTTATGACTCTCGAGATGAGATGATACAAAGATGTACTGATGAATAAGAATGTAAATAACTTACTTTGGTTCTTTATGATAGAGTTTTACCGTTTGTGGATTTCTTTACAAAAAGTTTTAAATTTTTAGTAATTTTCAGTAATTCCGCTGCTATTAATTCTCTTCCGCATTAATTAATCCTATTTTCATAAGTTGGATGCTTATCTTCCTTCTTTAACCTCCATGGACAACTAGGAGTTATTTGCCTTGTTCCTAAGCACCAATTACAACTTGTTGAATATTGGTCCATGCTTTTCCTTTTCTTGCGGTTGTAGACACCACCTCCCTTCATTCTTTAAGACTCGATTAGAGCTCCTTGAAGCCGACTTTGATACCAAATGAAAAACCACTAGAGTGGGGGGTGAATAGGATTTTATAAATATTTTAACAATAATTCAACTCAAGCAATCACAATTGAGATAATAAGAGGAGGCAAGGTGTTTAGAGCAGTTCCACCTTTAGCAACAACTAAAGGAGTCAGTCCACTACCCAATTGTTTCCAATTGGGATTTTGAAAGTATTTAAATTTTATTACCTCGCAAGGATGTTACATAAAATTACAAACACTTTCACCACACTTTGGATATCCTTCACCTTGAAGTAGTCTCACCAAACTCAAAGCAGCCTTCCTTTGAAGTAACTTCAAGCTCCCCCTTGAAGTAGCCTTCCTCTTGAAGTAGCTTCCTGTTGAGATAGCCTTCTTAAAGTAGTCCAAAGTCCTCCTTCTCCACGAAGAAGACCCTTATCCACCTGAGAAGATAAACCCTCTCCAATCCACATCCTCCAACCCTAAGAGTAGTAAGGAGAGTATAAGCAATAAGAAAGAACAAGAAGGAAAATGGAAATTACAATTACCGTAGTAGCACAAGGCTTGATTTCCTATATCAAGTGTTTTGATCTCCTAACCAATGTATATGAAAGTGTAAGTGATGTGGGTAGGAGATGCTAGCCTATAGGACACGAAATTGTAGCAATGTGAAGGATTTGCAAATGCTAGAGTTGCTCAATTGCTCACAAGAAATGATTGCCAATTGCAAGTAGTATGCTCAAGTATTGCACAAGTTTGTGTTGGGTGTCCTAAGGCATGTCCTATTTATAGGAATGGCCTATGAGTGCTTAAGGATGTTCTAGACACATTCTAGGGGGTTCTTAGTGCTTAATTAGCAGTTAGTTGTCCACTAATTGCTTTAGCAATGACTAGTCAATTAATCATGAAAAGTGCAGATAGAGACAGTCGAGGTCGAGGAATTGTCGACCGAGATCCCAGTCGGTCGAAGTTTTTGTCAACCGAGGGACTGTCTAGAGTAAGTATGTATAACGTTTGAATCCAACTCCCAACTACCTTGTCTGCTGTGTATAACGGCTACTTGGGTCATTCTCGGTCGAGGAATAGGTCGACCAAGAGTGTCTCGGTCGAGATGTTTGTCGACCGAGAATGACTCTGTTTCAATGTTTTAAACTATGTACTATGTGCAGTTGTGACACTATTGTAGGGGATGACCTATCTAAGTGTTGTGATTATCTAGGGAAAATCTAAATGCTTGATTTACATGATATCTAAGTAATTATACATTATATACTTGTACAAGTTTTTACATTTGATTACAATCATGAAATTTAGACATTTGAGCATATAGATCTTCCAAAGGTTTGTCATCTACCTAGTTCCTACAACACTCAAGTAGCATGTTAGATCCACAAGAATAAAATGTTTGTCATCATCAAAATAAAGGGATTATAATAATGTCTAATTTAGCCAACAATCTCCCCTTTTTTAAGATGATAAGCATTTCCAAAATATAAAATAAGGAAATGTAAATCATGTGAGTTTCATACCTGAAGTTTACCTTTTGTATCCATTCTTTTGTTTGCAAGTGTGTGCTGACCGAATGATTATGAAACTCATTTATATTTTTCATTTATGTTTTTGATTTTATATTATTTCTCCCCCTTTGTCATTTCAAAAAGATAACCAAGATAATCATTATGTATGACTTATTACTCCCCATTAATTTGATAATTAGATGCTCCCCCTTAATAAGATATTCAGTTTTAAAAGCAAGGGATGCAAACCACTTATTGTCAAATTTAGCCACAATTTATTTCTCGATCATTTGCAAATGATATGAGATTCTGTTAGATTCATGGAATATGTGTTTTGACTTCTCATCCATTTTACAAGGGATGTTAATCTTATATTCATACATGAATGACATGAGAATCCTTTAACCTTATAGTGGAGTACATGAATGTATCTTTAACCAAATACATGGGATGTTAAACCCTGATTTGTTTAGAGAATTCCATTATATTCAAAAATATTGTAGGCTCCAAAATTACTTTAAAGATACTAAGGTCATAACTAGCCTCAAATTTTCTTTATGATGTTTACAAAGTTTTGTAGGATCCTTCTTATAGTCAAGATAGTTTTTGTGAGCTCCCTCTTAATCTTATAATCAAGATATTTTAAGGATTCTAAGGTCACAATAAGTATTTGATCATAATAAGTTAACCTTTTAAGAGAGCTATGCACTAAAATCTTGTTTTCAACATATTAAGATTAAGTGCAAGGAAATGATTTACAATTAAGCATTTTGTCAAGCTTATTTTAGGTCAACCTTGACTTCGACCTTAGTGCCCCTTGGTCAAACTTAATTTCAACCAAGAGGCAATTTCTGTAGATTTCCAATTTAAGCATTTTCATTGAGTTACACATTAAAGTCTTTGTTCTTAATTTTCTTAGAGCAAGTTTTATTCTAAACAAATTTTCAGAATGTATGTTCTTCATTGTGATATCCATAGAGATTGTTCTTCAATTGAGCTACATCTACAATATGTTCAATTATAGCAAGAATGTAACTTTCAATCATTTATTTATAAGCAAGATTATTTGAATTAATAGAAATATCCATAAGTCATGTTGTTACCATGATGAAAAATTATATCCTAAAAGCAATCCTATGTAAAATTTTAAGCAATATATGGTTTTAGTACCTTGATCTTGAAATAAATTTTAAATGTAGCTTATTTATTCTAAACAAGTCTCTTATTTTAAACTTATTTTAGATTAACTCTTTAGAATCAGTCATTCTTGAGTATAAATTAAGAACAATTTTATATCTCATAGAACTCAAGTTTTTGAAATTAAGGTTTGCTTTTGATTACTTAGAACAAACAACTAGATAAGCTATTAATATTCTTATTCTAAGAAACAAACTATTTAGCTTGCCATAGTGTCATCTAGAAAAAATCATTCATTTATTACATGAGATGATATAAGCCATGAACACGATAATCATTATATATTATGTCAATATGCATTTGTGCCATAGAGTTTTACTGTTATGCAAAATGGCATTTTCATCATCTTTATATTTATTGAGCTGTATCACAATGATCATTTTGAAAACAATATCCATTCATGATTTGTATATATAGATCAAAGATTATTTTAGGCAAACCAAGTAAAGAATGGAAAATAGTAGAAGCATATCCATAATTTTCTGAAATACAATGATGATCATTTAAGAGCAAATTTCAAGACACAAGGTTTTTATAGATAGACCAAGGAATACTTAGGACAAACCATATGGATTGTGATAAAACAATGATTTCCTCGATTAGACCGATCATGGTTCATATTTTTAGTTTTAAGCCAAACTATGTAGGAGATTATAGAAATTACAATCTATACTATATCTGTATTGATTCATTTTGCAAGAAGGCATATTCAATTTTAGATTGCAAAAAGTATACAAGTTTGATAAAAGTATATTTTAATAAGTCACAATGCAAGATTAGAGAATTTGTCTCCAAGATTCATTCTCGATTTGCAAATTAAATCAATCATTAATAGCAAATTGATAGCAAACTGGATCAATTAAACAGGTTCAACAGAACTTGATTTGGTCGAACTTTTCTTTGAACAAATTTATCTCGGTCGACATTTTTCTCGACCGAGAATGCTACTGTTTGTACAAGTTTTATCAGATTTTTGCAAGCTTAAAAATAGTAACCTGCTCGGTTGACTAATTCTCGACCGACAGTGTTATCGGTTAAGATTTTCTCGACCAAGAATGTTTCTGTATCATTTTTCAATAATTATTTGCAAGTAAAACATAGATCACTTTCAATTCAATTATGCAATTTAAAACTCAATTTAGTTGAGATAAAACATTTAAGTATCAAAGTAACATTTGAGTCAAATCTCAACTAATCATATTCAAATCTCTAGGTTTTAGGAACTTAAACTAAAACAAGTTATTAAAGATGTGTCTCTACAGGTTTACATAAAAAATGTGTATTTTCAAGTTAGAAACTTTAATTACTTGAATCAATTTGTTATCTCATTATGTTAAGTTGAGATAGACATGAAGATATACAACTTAGACTCTTTGGTCATATCTCAACTTAATTTAATCTATTTAGTTTGGGGGTTTTGGAACCCATACCTACTCAACATTCTTTTTCTTGTAAGGACATGAGAAGGAATAATATCCAAGACGTAAACAATAATGGCAACATATAGAATCAATCTCATTTCTCTTTTTATGAGTTTGATCTAAATTGTTCTTGGGTAAATATGTATACTTTCCTTTAGGTACATACATATATTGAGTCTTTGGCACTTGTGTCCTTCTCCCACTAGGTTTTTGATGGAATTTTCCTTTAGGCTTGTAACCTAGTCCTCTCCTTCCAATTTGACTACGAGAATCATTTAAGATCTTATCAAGAACATCCTTGTTTCTTAAGCTACTAAATTCTTGTTGTAACTTAGAAATCTCATCCATTCTAATTTTGATATCTAAGTTTGCTTGATCTAGATTAGATAATAAAGAATCTCTTTCTTTCACAATAGTATCATAATCTAGATGATTGCATAGGATTGATTGTTTTTGAAGATCATTAATTTGGGCTTGCAAGTTTATCTTTTCTAGAGAGAGAAGATTGCAATTTGCCTCTACTGATTTCATCTTAATATAATGGTCTTTAATATTTGAGTCTAATGTCTCCTTAAGATTTTCATTTTCAGATGTGAGAGTAAGAAGATTAGCATGTAACTCATCATTTTCTTTATTAGATTTCTTTACTTTCTTCTTGCACTCAATATAATTATCATGTGTCTCTTGAAGGCTAGCAATGAAATCTTCTTTAGATAAATAAAAAAGGCTTACATCTTCTTCTTCTTCTTCACTTATTGTATCAATAAGGCATTCTTTATGCTTATCTTCCTTCTTTAACCTCCATGGACAGCTAGGTGTTGTGTGCCTAGTTCCTAAGCACCAATTACAAATTGTTGAAGATTGGTCCATGATTTTCCTTTGCTTATGGTTGTAGACACCACCACCCTTCATTATTCAAGACTCGATTAGAGCTCCTTGAAGCCGACTTTGATACCAAATGAAAAACCACTAGAGGGGGGGGGGGGTGAATAGGGTTTTATAAATATTTTAACAATAATTCAACTCAAGCAACCACAATTGAGATAATAAGAAGGAGGCAAGGTGTTTAGAGTAGTTCCACCTTTAGCAACAACTAAAGGAGTCAGTCCACTACCCAATTGTTTCCAATTGGGATTTTGAAAGTATTTAAATTTTATTACCTCACAAGGATTTTACATAAAATTACAAACACTTTCACCACCCTTTGGACAACCCTCACCTTGAAGTAGTCTCACCAACCTCGAAGCAGCCTTCCTTTGAAGTAACTTCAATCTCCCCCTTGAAGTATCCTACCTCTTGAAGTAGCTTTCCGTTGAGACAACCTTCTTGAAGTAGTCCAAAGTCCTCCTTCTCCACCAAGAAGACCCTTCTCCACCTGAGAAGATAAACCCTCCCCAATCTGCAGCCTCCAACCCTAGGAGTAGCAAGGAGAGTATAAGCAATAAGAAAGAACAAGAAGGAAAATGGAAATTACAATTACCATTGTAGCACAAGGCTTGATTTCCTATATCAAGTGTTTTGATCTCCTAACCAATGTATATGAAAGTGTAAGTTCTGTGGGTAGGAGATGCTAGCCTATATGACACAAAATTGTAGCAATGTGAAGGATTTGCAAATGCTAGAGTTGCTCAATTGCTCACAAGAAATGATTGCCAATTGCAAGTAGTATTCTCAAGTATTTCACAAGTGTGTGTTGGGTGTCCTAAGACATGTCCTATTTATAGGAATGGCCTATGAGTGCTTAAGGATGCTCTAGACACATTCTAGGGGGTTCTTAGTGCTTAACTAGCCATTAGTTGTCCACTAATTGCTTTAGCAATAGCTAGTTAATTAATCCTGAAAAGTGCAGATAGAGACAGTCTCGGTCGAGGAATTGTCAACTGAGATCCCAGTTGGTCGAAGTTTTTGTCGACCGAGGGATTGTCTGGAACAGGTGTGTATAATGTTCGATTCCAACTCCCAACTACCTTGTCTATTGTGTCTAACGACTACTTGGGTCATTCTTGGTCGAGGAATTGGTCGACTGAGAGTGTCTCGGTCGAGAAGTTTGTGATGGAGCCTCCACTTACGTGGAGTTGCGTGCACCACTAAAAATCCTAGAGATAGAAGATCTCTAAGTTTAGCCTTGCTTGTATAAAGTTAAAACTCCACCCACGTATGCTAGGATACGTGGAAGTCTTATCGCAGTATAGTTAAGGGTCGAATTCTCGAGACAACGGTCTTGTTGTTGCCAACAAGATGGAAAACGTTCGAATTTCACTTAATCACTCAATAGTTGGTATTTAGATCAAAAGGTTGATTTGGTTGTTTTTAAGCTAAGTGCAAGTAAAGTAAAGAAAGCAAGTAAATCTAGGTTGTTAACAAAGATGAAAGATCACTAGGGTGTAATCGGTTTTTCACCGCCACTACACATCGATCAACACATGCAAAGCAAAACTTAACCTGCAAAAAGAGTTCAGTTAGTTAGTATCCTTGTAGACCTAGCCTCCTTTCGGATAATCTAGCCACGAGAAGTGCGGGAATGTTGCAACACCAGCCATTCCCGAACAAATGGTCACATTACTTTGCATCATTCCCCTCGCAAAGTGTGTTCCTCGACATACCAAGGTTGCACTTCCATACGTCAACTGATTCCATTTCATAGTATGAAAGTGCAACGGATGATAGTGAGTTTACTCCACTTCTTGAGATACACTTCTGGATACCGAGACAGATGCATGGTGGATACATGTACCAGGAACCAACATGCAAATGAGTTTCGAATCTAATAGTACAAACGTAGACAATTCATACTAAAAGATAAAGGATAACACAAGTTGGAGATCAAGCAACATGCATTCATTAATCGTTTGATGTCGAACTAACAAAGATAAGAACTCTATATTACAACCTAAGGATTACATTTTACATGATATGAAAGTATGGGTAGCGGGGCTACTCCCCGCACCCTAGTGAAGAAGACTACTCCCTCATGACTAGGACCAAGAAGGAGGCGAGAAGAGAGAGAGAGCATCATCCCCACAAAGGAGGGAGGAAAGTCAACTCTTTGGAGAGAGAGAGAAACGATCCACCAGTCTTCGTAGGTTGCACGATGAGGAGGTCTCCTCTTCCCACCTTCTTAGAGAAGAAGGAGAAAGCAGCTTCAGGATGGTGTATGGATCTCAGATTGACAGCCTCAGGGCATAGGATGGAAGTGGCAGGAGCTCTGGAACGATTGGGGCAGCCTTTCGACGTCTGAGAATTCTCTCCTTTGAGGTGACCCTTGGGGTCTTATTTATAGGCTTAAGTTGAGCCCAAATGGTCTTGAGACCATTTGGGGTTCTCAAACCGTTTGCCTTTATGCGGTCTCTGAGATCGTTTAGTCTTATGCGGTCTTGGGACCGTATGGCCTTCATGCGGTCTTGGGACCGTATGACCTTCATGCGGTCTTGGGACCGTATGGCCTTCATGCGGTCTTGGGACCGTATGACCTTCATGCGGTCTTGGGACCGTATGGCCTTCATGCGGTCTTGGGACCGTATGACCTTCATGCGGTCTTGGGACCGTATGGCCTTCATGCGATCTTGGGACCGTATGACCTCCATGCAGTCTTGGGACCGTATGGCCTCCATGCGGTCTTGGGACCGTATGGCCTTCATGTGGTCTTGGGACCGTATGGCCTCCATGCGGTCTTGGGACCGTATGGCCTCCATGCGGTCTTGGGACCGTATGGCCTTCATGCGGTCTTGGGACCGTATGGAGTCTTTGTAATTTTTTTGTGTTTTCCTGTAATGATAAAGAAGAGAAGTTAGTTTATTGGTATATCAGCAATAAAGTAAAAAGTTAATGATTCTATCTAATTTATCTAAGAAAGAGTATGGAAAATTAAGGAGAACTAATAAGATAACGTCACAAAATGGGAGGTTATCACCCCCCTAACTTAGAGTCTAGCTTGTCCTCAAGTTAGATAGAGCTAAGGCATGCAGTGGCGAGGCAATTTTATTTAGTTAGGGTTTCCATGCTCTTGCTTCAATTCTAGATCAGAGATCTACCGAGGTCTTATTAGGGCTTCTACTTACACTAACTCTTTTGAGTATCAAGAGTTGCGTGGATCTCATGTTCCTTTAATATTGTGAGTCTCGCATTGGGACCACCTTTCTTATTACGTGCATGTCATCGACTCTAATCAGTTTTATACTTCTTTTGAGAAACCTACCGGCAGCTAGAGTGGGTATGAGGGTTGGCTTAAAAGGCTTATTGTGTAATTCCCCCTTCAAGTGGGGGAGGGTTTGTCTTATGATTTTAGGGTCTCGGTACCGGGCACGACACATCTGCCTTCATGAGGGCAGCTGAATGTACCGGCCGGCCGAGTCCTTTATCAGCCTTTTCATATATTAGGAGACCTTAGGATCTCACTACCGGGCATGACACATCTGCCTTCATGAGGGCAGCTGTATGTATCGACCGGGTGAGATCTTTATTGGCTCCTCATATAGGTCCTTATGCGTGGCACAACTCTCATGTTTTTATTCAACACTCTGGCTTTTATTCAAAACTCACAGGCTTAGGAAGTGGGTTTTTGTTAGGGTTTTTGATTGGGCGGCCAAGCCTCTTTTATTGAAAGAAGAAAACTGTTCTTAGGGTTCCTGACATGCACTTATTTTTATTTGGTGGTCCGCTTGCGAGATTTCTTGATTTTGGATTTCCCCCTGATTTCCCTCTTGACCTTGAGAGCTTTCGGTTTGCTTTGGCCCTGAAGTTGACCTGTGAAGAGTCTGAGATAGAATTGAAGCAAAAGCATAAAAACCAACTGTGAATGTAATTTATAAATTCTCCATTCATGCCTATATGCTAATCTTGTTATTTATTCTTGAGGACTACTTTATCTCTAACTTAGCTAGGGGTGATTCTTTCCAGGATGAAAGTTATACTTAAGAGTTATTTTATTGAAGAAATTACTGGAAAAAGTCTAAATATGAATAGAAGGTTTAAAAATGATGTGCGGAAAAGTATGAGTTAAGGGAAGGAGTAGAGATAGAAGGGTTGAAGAAGAATGATACCTCACCCTTGTCCAGTGCACTCCCCCCCTAACTTATCACTCACTCTATCCATAGAGTGTCAAAGTGATAGGTTGAGAAGTGCATGGACAAGGGCATTAGGCTTCTGTTAATCCTTTATTTGCCCCATGAGTTCTGAGTAAGGTGGTTGCGAGCTTTCCACGTAGTGCGTGGTAGTCCACTTCTGTCATGTCCTCTATAGGCTTGTGAAGGGCCACAATTGTATACATCCAGAAGAGGACGTGGAAGCCGTAGTCTTTGGATTCTCTAATTTGCTGGGGGCACCTGTGGCAGAAGGCTGGTGGTTTGAAGTGATCTTTGTCATATGCCTGCGTGTGCTGACCCAAAAGATCATGTAATTTGTCAGCACACTCCTTCACCACCTCCTCCGTTGGTGTCTTTGGAGTTTTAGTATATTCTTTCGGTTCTGGATCATACTGGATGTCAGAACTGTTGTAGATTATTGTTGTTCCTTCATGAAATTAGTTGCCAGTAACATCCAGTGCTCTTGATGAAGGAAAGGTAGCATGATGAACTTCAGAGTTGTATGCTGGAGATAAGAGATGAGTGTCTCCTTTGTTCCGAAGTTCTTCATCCCTAAAAGATCATCCTTCATGTAAGCGGACACCATATAGACCGTGTGGTGATTCCGTGCGAGTAAGTATTGATAAGCAGTCATTACACTTACAGACATGGAACCTTTGATCTGGACGGTTTCACGGAGGACATCTGCCATAACCAAGATATCCCCGTGAATATATACAAGCTCGTCCTTTTCGGCGTATAGCCGTGACATTATGAGTCGGAGCTCATTGTCTGAAAGACTTTTGCAAGCTTCCCGATCGAAATTTGGAAATGATGGTTCAATGGCAGATGGGGGCACCATATGTGGTGAGGATCTCTTGATGGTTACCCCAGATATCAGATCAACATCACCTTTATCTGGAGCCAGGTCGAAGGTGTAAGGGTTCCATTGACTTTGCTCGGTGACTTTGGTTGGCTGCTTTTCTTTTGCCAACTCTGCTAGGGTTTGTCTTAATGGTCTCCTCTGTGGACGTTGGATGGATGAAAAAAGATAACGAGGGACGTCATCTGGCGCCATAGTAGGGTCATTGAAGAACCTTCTATCGCAGATAAGATCCATGGCGTAACGCCCTCGCAAGGAGTGGAAATCTTCGTTAATGAGATCGGTGAATGGGACTTGCTGGTTTAGTGCTAAAATGTGCCGTATAACGTAGAAAGCGTAGTCCCCCGATCCTTCAGTGGTTTGGACTTGTGAGTTTATTATTCTAAACCAGGGTTGACTCCAATCCTGGCGGAGAGAAGGGCATGCGGCCCATATGAGTTTTAGAAGCCGGAAAGGGATGCATCTTGCCTCCCCAGCTGCAGTGCCGACAAAGTTGATTATTCCGGCTTTTAGTTCACTAGCACATAAGTTGTACACTTTTGCGTCTCTAGCTAAGGTGTCCACGATCATAAGTAGCCAGTGAACACAAACTTGAAATGGCACAGATATAAAACGTGGTCTTCTGGCCATTCCCCTATGCAATCGCTCAATGGATTTGTGCTGTAGTTCTTTGTATAGCAAGCACAAACCCAGAGCTGGTGAGGCGTTCAGAACTGGTTGCTGTCGCTTGGGACTTCTATAAATTTCGATAGAATTGGCAAGAAGGGTGCGGAAGGTTGCCATCTTCACCTCAGACCGGGGTCGGAGGATGGAGCGGAAATCCTCACGTGTCAACTTGCGCTTGGTCTTTGTGTTTTGATAGATAACATCCCCCCTTCCTTGGCATCATCTACTATAGTGTTCAGGATGAAGATATCCTGTGCGTTTAAGGTAGAGATGGCCGCCATATCGAGGTCATGCATTTTATGAGGTAGAGGTGGCGGCGGGGGTAGTTATTGCGGTGTGGGGGAAGAAGTCTGCTCTAAGTCGTCCATGTAATGCTGCAGATCTTCATCTCTGTCAGAATAAGAAGGAGTATCTAGTTCTTCATCAGTGTCGAGGCGTACTCTTTCTGATTCTTCCTGCTCAGGGGGAAAAGGCACTGAAGGTTCAGGTGCAGAGAGTTGTTGAGCTGCTGTGGCTGGTATACTGCTGCTTGTTCCCAGAATACATTTTTCGAACTCAGCAAAAGCCACTTCTTTCGCAGCCTCCCCCAAAGATCACGTGGAGTAGTTTAGGAATTGATCCCCATAATATATGTTGACGTTCTCCGTGTGAGCAGGGGATTTGGGATCTTTATCACCAGCTTGGTGATCTTTCTGGTGTTTTGGTTCTGTTCCTTGGCTGGGGCCCGCCCCAGCATCATCTGGCTTATCGGAGTCATCAGCTGAGGAGGTACTGTTGTTTGAGTCCGCGGAGGAATCAGAATCTTCATCGTCATCTTCATCATCTTCATCTGCTGCTGATTTATCAATTGTTTTCTTATGTGCTTTCTTCTTGCACTGACGATGGAGGGATTGTAGCTCGTCGTATGCCACTTGCACGTGCTCGTGTGTTTCGAGCAGTGCTTCGTGGGTTTCTTTTAAATCAGAATAACGCTCTTCGACTGAGAGGAGTCGTGCTGTGAGGTCAGTTACTTGAGCTCGTAGTTGAATAAGCTCATTGTTTGATGACACCTCCTGGCGATTATGTAGTTGTGTGAGGGTGTTGTTGATGTCGTCCAGGCGTGTGCTGAAAGCTTGTTGTTGCTGCTTGAGCTCGCGGAGGGTCTCTGGCAGAGGTTGAGTCTGCGTAGAGATCCTATCGACCTGCTTTGCCAACGCTTCATGCTGGCATTGTACTCCATGGATCAACTCGGGCAAAGTTTTACAGTGGTCGTCGATGTGGTCGACTTGCTTGGCCACTGAATCTTGGTGTTGTTGGATTCCTTGGAGCATGCTTGGCATGGCGCGGTTTTGCTCATCAATCTTGGCGACCTGTTGTGTTAGACCCTGCACACAAGAAAAAATAGAATTTAAAATGTTAGAGGGGTCGGTGAGGAGGATTCGGATGGTGTCGAATTGACGTCCGAATTCCTCAGCGACGTTAGTAAAAGGGACCCCAGTAAATGAAGAGTGAGGTGGCTGGGGTCGGGGTGGAATGGTAGTGTCGTGCGGAAAAGACACTGGTGATGGACCCGCGAACTGCGTGGTGACTGTGGATGGGGTCACCAGCGATGTCGGGGTGGTGGTGGATGGAAAAGGTGGTGACATACCCGGAGAGAGGAATGGATCCGGGAATGTTGATGGAAAGGCGGTGGAGGTGAAGGAGGTAAATTCGGGCGTTGTAGTGGAGAATGGGGTGCCCGAAGTGAAGAAGGGTGAGGGTGGTGGTATGGTTGTGGAGAAGGGTGGTGTAGTGAAAAGTGGTGTGGAGGATGATTGAAGAGTGGTTGATTGTGGATAAATGGAAGATGGTGGGGTGGTTGAAGATGGTGGGGTAGTGGATGTTGGGGTGGTGGAAGGTGGTGGGGTAGTGGATGTTGGGGTGGTGGAAGGTGGAGAGGTGGTAGTGAGCTCAACATTTAGACTCATTATAAAAGAGTCTAGTGATGAGGTTGTAATATGCTCGTCTGGAAGGGGGGGCTCAGATTCGGGGTGGGGTTTTGATGTTGGTGTCCCCGACAGCTCATGCGCCTTCACAAGCCTTCTGGAAGGTCGTTTGACAGGAATTTTTGTTATTTTAGCTGCCGGGGCATTTATGCTGAGCTCTGCCTGCCCTGCTGTTGCTTTCTTCTCTGTGGATTTGACTGAGGCTGTGAGTTTGACGATCTCTTCATTTGAGAATAGGAGCTTGTCCTTGTCATAGTCAGCAAGTTCTGGAAGTGGGAGCAGGGTTCTGGAGGATTTTGTTGTGGGACAGAAAACGTAGTGTAGCTTTGCATCCTTTTCTTTTATGATATAGGAGTTCTTTAATGTATGTTCGTTGGTAAGGATGTCGCCCTTTATTGGGTTGCATTTGGGTAGAAGTCTATCCATCTTAAGATATTTGATGATGGATGTGATATGACCACCCGTGCAAATTTCTTTTCCTAGGGCGAAGGCTGATAGCTTAAGGAGCATAAGACGTCCAATGTTAACTGGCATTCCATTTAGGGTGGACCAGAGAACATAGAGATCAGATATGAGTACAGTTCCTCCTTCTGGTCTGGGGAAGAGTGCGCTAGTGATGATTTTGTGAAGTGTACGCACTAGGCCAGAATGAATGTTAGAGGCCTTGCTTGTCTTTGCATCAAAATTTGGTATCCCCGTTAGTGATTTCCAGAAGGTATGTTTGTTGAACTTGGGGTGTTCTGTACCAGCGGCCTTAGCTTTCTTCAGCTGGTCTTGGTTATCTATACAGATTTCATTCAGCATATTTTCAGTGATGACCACTTCGTTGTTAAAGATTCTGGTGGTTATTCTACGGTCACCACCGTCCCTTGCTCTATCCATGATGTCCACCGATTCTTTGTGGAAATATGTGAAGAATTCTGTTGTTGGCTCAATATAGGGAGTTTCGGGTACAAAGCATAGCCGAGAAAGATTGGAATTGTCAAGCAGTGTGAGGATTCTATTATAGATCCCCATCTTCATAAGTATGCTTGGGCAGACATACTTTGTTGGTTTAAGAGTTTGGCTGATGGAAGGGATGTTATGGAGATAAAGATTTTCAGGTGGTGGTGCTGTGGTGGTGATAGGGGAAAAAATAGGAACGGTAATTGTGGCAGGGGTGGTAGTGGTGGTGGTGGTGGTAGTGGTGGTAGTGGTGGTGGTGGATGGTGGGATGTACCCTGCCAGGGTTTGTTCCCTTGCAATGGCAGGGTGAACTTGCTTCTTGGCCCTTTTCTTGGGTGCTGGTTCTGATGTGGTTGCTTGGGCCTTTCTCTTCCCCTTAGACTTTGCAGTGGGTGATTCTACCTCGGGGGAAGGCTGATATTCCGAGGCCTCGTCGGATGAAATTTCCTCAACCTCTTCTTCAGAGGGTACCTCAGCTAAGCATCTGTTAATGCGTTTGATCTCATGCATGACTTTGAGCAGGTTCACCTTTGCCGGGACCCTTCCAGTCGTTTCATATCTATCTACGACTTGTTGTAGTTTGTCACAATTAGCTTCTAATTGTTCCCTTGTCCAGAAAGGGGCATCAACTGTTCCTTGAGGTTGCTTGGAAGGTGATGTCATTCTAAAATTATTGACAAGAAAACAATAGTTAGAATTCTTAAATTTGAAATTATAACAAAGTAATGTTATTGGAGTTTGAGGTTTATTAGATTGGTTGAGTTCAAACGGTTTTGAAACCGTTTGGTCTCAAACGGTTTTGGGTATTCATTTTTTTTAATAGGTTTGGGGGTCGGATGGTCCCAAACGGTTTGGAGACCGAATGGTCCCAAATGGTTTGGAGACCGAATGGTCCCCAAACGGTTTGGAGACCGAATGGTCCCAAACGGTTTGGAGACCGAATGGTCCCCAAACGGTTTGGAGACCGAATGGTCCCAAACGGTTTGGAGACCGAAAGGAAGATGAACCGCGCGGGAGATGAACCGCACGGCCGTTCGTCGGCAGGGAACTGCCAATGCGATGATGGGTAAGCAAGTCGACGTTGGCGATGGTGGCGACAACAGAGTTCGAAAATCCGCGACCGTCTGGCGGTGGTGTAATCCATTGAACTGCTGGGTGGTCTACCTGTAGGTGAGGGTGGCGAGAATGCTGGGCACGGCGAGCAGCAGAGCAGGAGCGTGGGAATGCGCGGGGACGACGACGGAGCCAGAGACGACAGCGAAAAAGCTGAGTCAACGGCGAGGTGATGACACGACGGTGGAGACGACGACAACGTCAGAGAGAGGGAAATGAGCGCAAAAACGAAGCTCTGGAATGAAACAGGGAAGTCGAGAATTCGGAATTCTAGAAGGAAGAACGGGGGGCAGGGGGGGGTATTTATAGGATTTGGGGGGGGGGCGCCCCTAACCGCTAAGGTTTTTGTTTTTAAGACCTTGTGTTTTTATGTTTGTTTTAGATTATGTGAATTTTTATGTATTTTTAGATTAATGATGAAAGAACTTAAAAGAAAGAAAATAAAGTTTAAAAGAAAATAAAAGACTAGAAAATTAGAAAAGGTGATACTCAGGTCTTGGGTTGCCTCCCAAGAAGCGCTTTGGTTTAACGTCGCTGGCTCGACAAAATTCTGCTCCAGCTATGCTGATGTTATAGGATCTTGGATCTCCATAGTTTGTCTTGATAATTTGTCTGCTGGAGTGTGGTATTTCTTTAATCTATGACCATTAACGGTTCTTTCTCCTCCATTATCATCAAGAATAATGACAGCTCATGTCGGGTAGATATGTTTGATTGTGAAAGGCCCCGACCATTTCGTACGCAGTTTTCCAGGAAACATTTTTAGTCTGGAATTGAATAAGAGGACTTTATCTCCGACGATTATATCCTTTCTTTTTATGTGGCCATCGTGCCACATCTTGGTTTGTTCTTTGTAAATTCTTGCATTGTGGTAGGCTGTCATTCGTAATTCTTCTAGTTCTTGGAGTTGAAGTTGTCTGAATTCACCAACGCCTTTGAGATCGAAGTTTAGTTGCTTAATGGCCCACCAAGCCTTATGCTCTAATTCAACTGGCAAATGGCAAGACTTCCCATACACTAATCGAAACGGTGTTGTTCCAATTGGTGTTTTGAAAGCTGTGCGGTAGGCCCATAGAGCGTCAGATAGTTTGGTGGACCAATCGGTGCGGTGCCTATTGACGGTTTTTTCCAGGATAGCTTTAATTTGCCTATTGGAGACTTCAACCTATCCACATGTCTGTGGATGATACGGTGTGGAAACTTTATGGTTGACTCCATATTTTCTTAATAAGGCTTCAAAGCTCCGTTCCAAGAAATGTGATCCACCGTCAGATATTATCGTTCTTGGAACGCCAAATCTGGGGAATATTATCTCTTTAAACATCTTGATTACCGGTTTTGAATCACAAGAAATGGTTGGTAGAGCTTCTACCCATTTCGAAATGTAATCCACAACAACCAAGATGTACATGAATCCGTAAGATGGGGGGAAAGGACCCATGTAATCTATTCCCCATACATCGAAGAGTTCGATTTCTTGCCATATATTCAATGGCATTTCATTTCTTTTGGTTATCCCCCCGAATAGTTGGCATTTGTCGCATGATCGCATGTATTCATGTGCATCCTTTGTAATGTTTGGCCAGTAAAAACCAGATTGTAGGACTTTGAGGGTTGTCTTCTTAGAACTCATGTGGCCCCCAGTAGGGCCTGAGTGACAGTGCTCTAGAACCGAGGTGATTTCCGTCTTAGGAATGCATCGACAAAAAAGTCCATCTGCGCATAAGCGGAATAGGTAGGGCTCGTCCCAGAAATACTGCTTAGCGTCATGAATGAATTTCTTTTTGTCATGTTAAGATGCAGACGGATGGATGATTCCTGTTGCCAAATAATTAACAATATCAGCATACCAGAGAAATCCAGTAGTAATCTTCATTAGTTGATCATCTGGTAAAGAGTCTCGAATGGGTAATTTATCAGAATCTTTAGCTTCAATACGACTGAGGTGATCCGCAACGACATTTTCAACCCCACTTTTGTCTTTAATCTCTAAGTCAAACTCTTGAAGCATTAAAACCCATCTGATAAGTCGGGGTTTAGCATCTTGTTTTTGGACCAAGTATCGTATCGCAGAATGGTCAGTATATACTATGACTTTTGACCCGATTAGGTAAGACCGAAATTTTTCAAAAGCATAGATAACTGCCAGGAACTCTTTTTCGGTGGTAGTATAATTCTTTTGTGCCTCATCAAGCGTCTTGGAGGCGTAATATATGACGTAAGGCTTTTTGTCTATCCTTTGACCAAGGAATGCCCCTATAGCATAATCGCTAGCGTCACACATAATTTCAAACGGTTGAGACCAGCCAGGAGCTCTTAGAATAGGGGCAGAGAAAAGGGCATTCTTCAGAGTTGTGAAGCTATTAATGCATTCTTGGTCAAATATAAAATTTGCTTCTTTATTCAGTAGGTGAGTCATTGGCTTTGCTATCTTTGAAAAATCTTTTATAAATCTTCTGTAGAATCCTGCATGACCAAGGAATGCCCTGACTCCTCTGATGTCTTTAGGTGGAGTTAGCTTTGAGATGACATCACCCTTTGCTTTATCCACTTCAATCCCTTTTTCACTTACTCGATGTCCTAGGACCACACCTTCAGTCACCATAAAGTGACATTTTTCCCAGTTCAAGATCAGGTTGGTGTCTTCACATCTTTGTAGTACTTTTCCTAGATTGAGTAAACAGTCGTCGAAAGAATTTCCGTATACAGAAAAATCACCCATGAAGACTTCCATGATAGATTCTGTTAATCTGGAGAAGATAGCGTTCATACATCTTTGGAAGGTTGCGGGTGCATTACATAACCCGAAAGGCATCCTTCTGAAGGCATATGTTCCAAAAGGACAAGTAAAGGTAGTTTTTTCTTGATCTTCAGGATGGATTGGGATTTGGTAAAATCCTGAATATCCATCAAGGTAACAGAAATTTTTTTTGTGAGCGAGTCGTTCGAGAACCTCATCCAAAAAGGGCAAGGGGAAATGATCTTTCCTTGTTGCTTTGTTAAGTTTTCGGTAGTCGATGCACATTTGCCACCCAGTTACTATTCTAGTAGGTACTAGTTCATTCTTTTCATTAAGAACAACAGTGGTCCCCCCTTTTTTTGGGACCACCTGCACGGGACTTACCCATTGAGAATCCGAGATTGGGTAGATGATACCTGCTTTCAGAAGTTTGAGAACCTCGAGGCGAACTACCTCCTTGAGATTAGGGTTCAACTTTCTTTGATGTTCCCTTGATGGTTTGAATTCTTCCATCATAGGCAATCTGTGCATGCATAAAGCTGGATTTATACCCGTCAAGTCAGTCATCTTGTATCCGATAGCTTTCTTGTGTCTCTTTAGTTCATCAAGAAGTCTGTCTTCTTGGTCTACTTCTAGAGTGGAGCTGATAATCACTGGACAAAGTTTCTCGTTGTCGAGAAAGACATGTTTGAGTCCCTCGGGTAGGGCTTTCATTTCAGGAGCCTTAGGTGGCTCGGTTGCTTCTATAATGGTGATAGCCTTAAGTTCTTCAAAGGTGACCGTTGGGGCTTCTTCAGCTTTTTCTAAGTATTGAAGGCATTGTTGCACTAGTTCATTTGCCGAGAATTCTACTTCCGGATTAGTCAAGGTATTTTCCAATTCATCAGAGGGTTCAGACATTTCTAATTGGGACATTTGATATATAGCATCCAGGAGAAAAACTTCCTCTTGAATGCTTGGACCTTTCATGCTATTAAGAACTCTGAACTGAAAAGCTTCCTTCCCAAGTCTCAAGATAATAGTCCCTGCTTCTACATCGATAAGCGCTCGGGCAGTAGCTAGGAAAGGTCTGCCGAAGATTATTGGGTATCTTAGGTCTTCTTGTATGTCCATAATAACGAAATCGCACGGAACATAAGAATTCGTTCCAATCCTGACAGGTATATCTTCAATGATTCCAAGGGGAGCAGTTATGGTAGAGTCGGCTAACTGAATTGTCATTGTCGTAGGTAGCAAATCAGTGAAACTTAATCTTTTACACATAGAGTAAGGCATGATGGATATACTTGCCCCTAAATCTGCTAAGCCCTTCTTGCTGGAGCCATTTCCAATAGAACACTGAATACCGAAGGAACCTGGGTCCTTCTTTTTCTTTGGCATTTTGTTAAGCAGAATGTCTGAAGTGGTCTGAGCTAGTTTCACTGTTTCGTGCTCTTTTGTCATGTATTTTCTTGATAGAAGGGTTTTCAGGTATTTAGCCCAAGCGGGCACTTCGGAAAGAGCATCGAGGAATGGTATATCAATGTATAGTTTCTTCATAGCTTCTTTGAATTTCTGGAACCTAGTGTCCATTTTGGTTCCTTTCAGCCTGTCTGGATAAGGAATTCTAGGTGGAACTTCTGGCATTGGTTCCTTTTCTTTTTCTCTTTCAGTAGTTGTAGTAGGTTTTTCCTTTTCATTGGTTGAGCTTTCTGTTGGGGAAAGAACAACTACATCATCATCATCATGGATGATTCTAGTGGTATAAGGAAGGACACGACCAGACCTTGTGGTGACAACATTCAGTTGCTCAGGTCTATTTTGGTCATGCCTTGGGTTTGCCTCTGGTTGCCCAGCTAAGGTACCTGCTGGTGGTTTTAACTGAGAGGCAATCTGTGCTAATTGGGCCTCCACATCATTTTGTTGAGCCTGTTGGTTTGCAAGCATGGTTTGTTGAGACTATAGCATCTGTCTAATCAAATAAATTTCATCAGATGGTTGGGGAGGGGCACTCCTCTGTTGATTTGAGTGACTTGCTGCCCTTGTGGTTGCTGTGGGGGTGCTGTTAACTGCGGTTGTTGTGGCTGCTGCAACTGAGGTTGTTGCAGCTGTGGGTGCAGTCCTTGAGGGGTATATTGGTAAGAGGGATTCCTAGGATAATTGGATCGTTGGAACCCATTTCTATAATTCCCTTGATTTTGGTTGAAGTTATTCTGAAATCCTGGTGGTTGTCTATTGAAAGATCCACCTTGTGTCTGTTGTTGTGGATTGGCAGTTCCTGTAGGATTCCTATATTGAAAACCAGGGTGGTTTCTTGGTTTGTCTGGATTGTAATACACCTGGCTAGGTATTGAGTGAATGGAGTTGACTTGCTCTGGCATTTGGTCCTCGGGATGTTCAATAATGGGTTCATATTGCGGCACTGGTGGTTGTAGATCCATCATAACATTGTATAACATACCACATGATAATGTGGGATGATCAGATGCATGACAAGCTTTGCAAGTTCCAGTAGCTGCTTTTACTTGTTGAAACTGGGAGCTTTTCTTCTTGTCGTATTCTCCAAAAGAAGTTTCGAGAGCTTGTTGCTTAGTAGCAATAGTCTTTAGGGCTTCTGCAATGGCCTTGAGTTCCATGGATTCTTCATCCTTGTAGACTTTAAGGACTCCCTTAGATTGGTTAGACGACCTTCCCCAATCAGATTGGTTCTCGGCCCCTAACGTGACTATATTACAGGCATCTTCATAGTTCTTTCTCATAAAGTTTCCTACAGATGAGGAGTCTAAAAATTGCTTGATATCATCACTTACTCCTCTATAGAATGTTTCTATTAGTTGATTTTGAGATATGCCATGATGAGGGCACTTTCTCAGGAGTTCTTTGAATCTTTCCCAAGCTCCCGCAAGTGTTTCTCCGGGTAGTTGGGCAAAGTGGTTAATCTGTCCCCTGATCTCATAGGTTAGTGAAGGTGGAAAGAATTTCTCGAGAAACTTTTCTTCTAAGGGGGTCCAAGTAGTGATGATAGGGTGCCTATCTAAAGCATTGTACCAACTTAGTGCTCTTCCAGATAAGGTGAAGTGAAAGAGGTGTAACATTATTGCCTCCAAGGCAACTCCCGCTTGAGGTACAAGGCGGCAGAGTGACTTGAATCTCTTAAGATGATCCATGCAATTGTCTCCAGGTCCTCCAAAGAAAGAGATGCCTTGCATGATCTGGATCCATTGCGTCCGGATTTCAAAGTTTGGTATGTTAATAATCGGCGGTCGGACTGAGTGATCATCTTCATAATTCTTTGGGACTGCGTAGTCCCGAAGTTGCTTGTTTCTTAGTGCTAATTGAGCAGCAGCGTTCTCAACTTGGATGCGGGCTTGTTCCTCAGCTCGAATCTCGGCAATGAGTTGTGCTCGTTGTGCAGCTATGGCGGCGTTGACTCTTTCTGCAACGAGGCGTTGCTCCTCAGCCATCTGTCTGGCTCTTTGGCGATTAAGTCTAATCCTTCGATGGAAACTTCTTTCTACCTCAGAGTCGTACTCTGGTTCAGGGGAGAATCCGATGTGATGCGGAGTTTGCATACACGTTTTCTACCTGAGTAGAAGGAAATTCACACGTTTAGATGATGAAGAGAAACAAAGAAATCAAGAAGATTTGGAGTAATGGTTAAAAGAAAGTGAAAAATCCTAACCAACTAACAAGGTACTAAACGAAATTAGAACGTTCCGTTGTCCCCGGCAACGGCGCCAATTTTTGATGGAGCCTCCACTTACGTGGAGTTGTGTGCACCACTAAAAATCCAAGAGATAGAAGATCTCTAAGTTTAGCCTTGCTTATACTAAGTTAAAACTCCACCCACGTATGCTAGGATACGTGGAAGTCTTATCGCAGTATAGTTAAGGGTCGAATCCTCGAGACAACGGTCTTGTTGTTGCCAACAAGATGGAAAATGTTCGAATTTCACTTAATCACTCAATAGTTGGTATTTAGATCAAAAGGTTGATTTGGTTGTTTTTAAGCTAAGTTGAAGTAAAGTAAAGAAAGCAAGTAAATCTAGGTTGTTAACAAAGATGAAAGATCACTAGGGTGTAATCAGTTTTTCACCGCCACTACACATCGATCAACACATGCAAAACAAAACTTAACCTGCAAAAAGAGTTCGGTTAGTTAGTATCCTTGTAGACCTAGCCTCCTTTTGGATAATCTACCCACGAGAAGTGCGGGAATGTTGCAACGCCAGCCATTCCCAAACAAATGGTCACATTACTTTGCATCATTCCCCTCGCAAAGTGTGTTCCTCGACATACCAAGGTTGCACTTCCATACGTCAACTGATTCCATTTCATAGTATGAAAGTGCAACGGATGATAGTGAGTTTACTCCACTTCTTGAGATACACTTCTGGATACTGAGACAGATGCATGGTGGATACATGCACCAGGAACCAACATGCAAACGAGTTTCGAATCTAATAGTACAAACGTAGACAATTCATACTAAAAGATAAAGGATAACACAAGTTGGAGATCAAGCAACATGCATTCATTAATCGTTTGATGTCGAACTAACAAAGATAAGAACTCTATATTACAACCTAAGGATTACATTTTACATGATATGAAAGTATGGGTAGCGGGGCTACTCCCCGCACCCTAGTGAAGAAGACTACTCCCTCATGACTAGGACCAAGAAGGAGGCGAGAAGAGAGAGAGAGAGCATCATCCCCACAAAGGAGGGAGGAAAGTCAACTCCTTGGAGAGAGAGAGAAACGATCCACCAGTCTTCGTAGGTTGCACGATGAGGAGGTCTCCTCTTCCCACCTTCTTAGCGAAGAAGGAGAAAGCAACTTCAGGATGGAGTATGGATCTCAGATTGACAGCCTCAGGGCGGAGGATGGAAGTGGCAGGAGCTCTGGAACGATTGGGGCAACCTTTCAACGTCTGAGAATTCTCTCCTTTGAGGTGACCCTTGGGGTCTTATTTATAGGCTTAAGTTGAGCCCAAACGGTCTTGAGACTGTTTGGGGTTCTCAAACCGTTTGCCTTTATGCGGTCTCTGAGATCGTTTAGTCTTATGCGGTCTTGGGACCGTATGGCCTTCATGCGGTCTTGGGACCGTATGGCCTTCATGCGGTCTTGGGACCGTATGACCTTCATGCGGTCTTGGAACCGTATGACCTTCATGCGGTCTTGGGACCGTATGGCCTCCATGCGGTCTTGGGACCGTATGGCCTCCATGCGGTCTTGGGACCGTATGGCCTTCATGCGGTCTTGGGACCGTATGGCCTCCATGCGGTCTTGGGACCGTATGGCCTCCATGCGGTCTTGGGACCGTATGGTCTCGATGCGGTCTTGGGACTGTATGGTGTCTTTGTAATTTTTTTTGTGTTTTCCTGTAATGATAAAGAAGAGAAGTTAGTTTATTGGTATTTCAGTAATACAGTAAAAAGTTAATGATTCTATCTAATTTATCTAAGAAAGAGTATGGAAAATTAAGGAGAACTAATAAGATAACGTCACAAAATGGGAGGTTATCAGTTTGTCGACTGAGAATGACTCTGTTTCAATGTTTTAAACTATGTACTAAGTGTGTGTATCAGTGTGCAGTTGTGACACTATTGTAGGGGATGACCTATCTAAGTGTTGTGATTAGCTAGGGAAAATCTAAATGTTTGATTTACATGATATCTAAGTACTTATACATTATATACTTGTACAAGTTTTTACATTTGATTACAATCATGAAATTTAGACATTTGAGCATATAGATATTCCAAAGGTTTGTCATCTACCTGGTTCCTACAACACTCAAGTAGCACGTTTGGTCCACAAGAATAAAATGTTTGTCATCATCAAATTAAAGGGATTATAATAATGTCCAATTTAGCCAACAATCTCCCCCTTTTTGAAGATGACAAGCATTTCTAAAATATAAAATAAGGAAATGTAAATCATGTGAGTTTCATACCTGAAGTTTACCTTTTGTAGCCATTCTTTTGTTTGCAAGTGTGTGCTGGCCGAATGATTATGAAACTCATTTATATTTTTGATTTTATATTATTTCTCCCCCTTTGTCATTTCAAAAAGATAACCAAGATAATCATTAAGTATGACTTCTATTACTCCCCCTTAATTTGATAATTAGATGCTTCCACTTAATAAGATATTAAGTTTTAAAAGCAAGGGATGCAAACCACTTATTGTCAAATTTAGCCACAATTTATTTCTCAATCATTTGCAAATGATATGAGATTCTATTAGATTCATGGCATATGTGTTTTGATTTCTCATCCATTTTACAAGGGATGTTAAGCTTATATTCATACATGACTGACATGAGAATCCTTTAAGCTTATAGTGGAGTACATGAATGTATCTCTAACCAAATACATAGGATGGTAAGCCCTGATTTGTTTAAGGAATTCCATTATATTCATACATATTGTAGGCTCCAAAATCACTTTAAAGATACTAAGGTCATAACTAGCCTCAAATTTACTGTATGATGTTTACAAAGTTTTGTAGGCTCCTTTTATTGTCAAGATAGTTTTTGTGAGCTCCCTCTTAATCTTATAATCAAGATATTTTAAGGATTCTAAGGTCACAATAAGTATTTGATCATAATAAGTTAACCTTTTAAGAGATCTATGCACTAAAATCTTGTTTTCAACATATTAAGATTAAGTGCAAGGAAATGATTTACAATTAAGCATTTTGTCAAGCTTATTTTAGGTCAACCTTGACTTCGACCTTAGCGCCCCTTGGTCAAACTTAGTTTCAACCAAGAGGAAATTTATGCAGATTTCCAATTTAAGCATTTTCATTGAGTTACACATTAAAGTCTTTGTTCTTATTTTTCTTAGAGCAAGTTTTATTCTAAACAAATTTTCAGAATGTATGTTCTTCATTGTGATATCCATAGAGATTGTTCTTCAATTGAGCTACATCTACAATATGTTCAATTATAGCAGGAATTTAGCTTTCAATCATTTATTTATAAGCAAGATTATTTGCATTAATAGAAATTTCCATAAGTCATGTTGTTACCATGATGCAAAATTATATCCTAAAAGCAATCCTGTGTAAAATTTTAAGCAATATATGGTTTTAGTACCTTGCTCTTGAAATAGATTTTAAATGTAGCTTATTATTTCTAAACAAGTCTGTTATTTTAAACTTATTTTAGATTAACTCTTTAGAATCAATGATTCTTGAGTATAAATTAAGAACAAGTTTTATATCTCAAAGAACTCAAGTTTTTGAAATTAAGGTTTGCTTTTGATTACTTAGAACAAACAACTAGATAAGCTATTAATATTCTTGTTCTAAGAAACAAACTATTTAGCTTGCCATAGTGTCATCTAGAAAAAATCATTCATTTATTGCATGAGATGATATAAGCCATGCACACGATAATCATTATATATTATGTCAATATGCATTTGTGCCATAGAGTTTTACTATTATGCAAAATGGCATTTTCATCATCTTTATATTTAATGAGCTATATCACAATGATCATTTTGAAAACAATATCCATTCACGATTTGTATATATAGATGAAATATTATTTTAGGCAAACCAAGTAAAGAATGGAAAATAGTAAAAGCATATCCATAATTTTATGAAATACAATTATGATCATTTAAGAGCAAATTTCAAGACACGGGGTTTTTATAGATAGACTAAGGAATACTTAGGACAAACCATGTGGATTGTGATAAAATAGTAATTTCCTCGATTAGACCGATCATGGTTTCGTATTTTCAGTTTTAAGCCAAACCATGTAGGAGATTATAGCAATTGTGATCTATACTATATCTGTATTGATTCATTTTGCAAGAAGGCATATTCAATTTTAGATTGCAAAAAGTATACAAGTTTGATAAAAGTATATTTTAATAAGTCACAATGCAAGCTTAAAGAATTTGTCTCCAAGATTCATTCTTGATTTGCAAATTAAATCAATCATTAATAGCAAATTGATAGCAAACTAGATCAATTAAACAAGTTCAATAGAACTTGATTTGGTTGAACTATTCTTCGACCGAATTTATCTCGGTCGACATTTTTCTCGACCGAGAATGCTAGTGTTTGTACATGTTTCATCAGATTTGTAACATCCCTGACCTGGGTTATGTACTAACCCTAGGTGTTTTGCCTATAAAGTCGATTAGATACTTGCCCTTATCTTTTGGAATGTAATTAGTGCTTTTGAGGAACTTATATTTCAATTTCAGTCCTTTCTAAATAATGTTCAAACATGGTTTTGTTACTTTTGGAGTAAAGTGCAAATTACCCAAGTTGAGGGGTTAACTTGCAAATTGTATATGATAAGATGTTCCTCTGATGCTGAGACATCATAAGAATGTATATGATGTGGTGGTATGGATTCCACAAGCTTGGACATCAAGATATAGCTTGTAAAGCAACCTTGTGCATTAAAACCAAATTTTGGTGTAGTGTGCAAATTACCCAATACCTAGGGTCCAATATGAAAAATAACACCTCTAGAGGGTCTCTCACGTTTCTTGGCATCAAGTAGAGCAAAGAAAATGATAAGGGTGCCTCATGTGAATCATCATGGAGGAGAGAGAATCATGACATTAAAATAAACAAGGTTTAAGCACAAATGGCTTTTTAATATAACTTAATGAAAAAGGGAAATATATTAATTATGGAGCCCTTCAACTAAAAGTTGGAGGATGTGTTTGCAATATTTTGGACAATCTTGTGCCATGCTTGGGCACCAAAAATATCTTGTTTGAGTGGAAGCTACTCACACTAATAATATAACATAAAGCAATATCCACTAAATGATGGATATTAACACATAACTTTTTAAGGTGTTTAGTTTCTTTTCCAATATCCTTGGATAAAGGAGGATTTTTGCAAGGTAATAGAAGGTGGCCACATAGACAATAAGTGTAAGGGAACTTAGTGGATATAATTGGGAGATAAAAGGAAATAATCCTCCTTTTCCATTTTCCTTGAAAACCCATAAATACATATATATGTATCCCTTTTTCCAAAACACCAAAGGATCGTTCCTTAGTTTCTATTCCTTATCACCTTGCTTTGGCCGACCAAGGGAGAGCTCTAGACCAGAGGAAGGACGACCAATCTAGCTTGGTAAGTTTTGATCACCATCTACCTCGAATTCATGATGGAAACCAGAAAACAAGGTTAGATTCATGGTTTTCTTAACTTGGTTTCCTTTTCTAGCCATCTTGTTCATCCAAAGATTGATGAACGAACCTTGGACAACTACTGGAGCTCAATTCACCATTAAATCTGTGGAGATTGGAGCTCTGGATCAGTTCTATAGGCGGGTTTTATAACTCTAACCCTTAAGCATTGCTAATGCATCCATCTCTCTAATAATCGTTGGTTATTTTCTTCTTTGGTACTCTTTTGGTTAATTGCTATAACTTCCGTGAAGAACAACAACAGTTATTGGTTGCTTGTAGGAACAAGATGATGATGTTAAATTTTATGATTATCCAAAGAAAATAACTTTACCAAATGGTTTGCCTTTGTGCTCAAATGGTTTCCCGAACAGTTTGGGAGCAAACGGTTTCAAACTGTTTGATTGCAAACGGTTTCATCCAAACCACATAGAAGAAAACGGTCCAAGACCATTTGGTGGTGTTGACCAAGCATTTACCATTTGGAGGTCTGTTGTCAATAATGTAGACTAATCACATATCAATAATTATCAATTAACTCCAAGTAGTTCACCAATTAAAGGTCCAACAATGATCAAAACCCTAATCGGGTTAATTGCTGATTTGATAATTGAACAAGGTTGAAGTTTGGGTTGAGTGACCCAAATGGTTTCAAAACCATTTGGGGATCACCCAAATGGTCTCAAGACCGTTTGGTGATCACCCAAGACTGTTTGGAGGTCTAGGGTTTAGTATAGTTGACCAATTTAACATCCAAAGGTTCTACGTCGAAGTACAATCAATTGTTATTATGGTGATCAATCCAATGGACCAAACCCTAATTGGTTGACTTGGTTTTTGGTGTTGACTTGAGCAAACGGTCTTAAGACCGTTTGGAGGTCATCCAAATGATCCCAAGACCATTTTGGGTCAGGTCATGATTAAATTGGATGATGGTTCAATGG
Organism: Alisma plantago-aquatica; assembly: GCA_963693085.1. NCBI lineage: Eukaryota > Viridiplantae > Streptophyta > Magnoliopsida > Alismatales > Alismataceae > Alisma > Alisma plantago-aquatica. The sequence continues at coordinate 648,447,448 of OY856410.1, forward strand.
GTTTAAATCAATTAGACTCACATTGAATTATGTTGAAGGGTCATCGATTCTAAACCCTAATTCAATTGATTCAAGCCCTAATTGATGACCAATTGAGGGTCAATTGAGGGTCAAATCAGTTGAAGGTTGACCTAATTAACTCAATTGAATAATGGTGATAGGTCTAATTGATGATGGATTACATGTACTTAATCATTGAGGGGATCAACAATGGAAACCCTAATTCATCTAACTTGTTGAGACTATACTTGGTCCATGCGGTTTTGAGGGGGTTTGGACCAAATGGTCTCAAGACCGTTTGAGTCCAAACAGTCTCAAGACTGTTTGGGACCAAACAGTCTCAAGGCCGTTTGGGACCAAACGATCCCAAACCGTTTAGGGTTCATGCGGTTTCAAAACCGATTGTGTTCATGAGGTTTCAAAATCGATTGTGTTCATGCGGTTTCAAAACCGATTGTGTCCGTGCGGTTTCAAAAGTCAAACTTGGGCAAACGGTCTTCACCTCCTACTTTAGCAAACGGTCTTCACCTCCTACTTTAGCAAACAGTCTTGAGTGTGTTACTTTACCAAATGGTCTCAAGGGTAGACCAAGACCGTATGAAGGTCCAAACGGTCTTAGACCGTTTGGAGGTTAAGTATGCAAGACCGTTTGAGGTCTAAGTTAGTCAAGATTGTTTGGGGCCTTAATGGCCAAGATCGTTTGGTGGTTAATTAACCTAAACCCCTTGGGTATTTAAAGTGGTTAAGGGACAAAGTGATTATTTAATTAATACATGATGTAATCAAAGGTGATCACGGTACTTGTACCTTAAAGGGGTAGTGTATTTGAAACTCATGAAGTAATTAAGCTCTAATGATTACAATGGTAATGATATAAACCATGATGTCAATTTTCTTTCATGATTGAGTTACTTAACCCTATCAAGGCTGAAGTAAACATCATCCTATAGAGGATAAGAGAGAGAATATTTCTTTTATTAATGTTAATCAAATAATGGACTTCCTATATGAATGAATATCTAATTAGGGTATGATCCTTCATAAGTGAGATCATGAAAACCATAATTATGATGGTTAATGTATCTTAACCCTAAATTGAGGGTAATGATGGAGGTATCCCTAATGTATGATGATGATGTAATCTTAATTCATAAAGATGACATGACAAACCCTAAATCAAGGTATGTGAATAGTAAACCCTAAATCAAGGTATGTGAATAGTAAACCCTAAATCAAGGTATGTGAATAGTAAACCCTAATTCCAATTAAGGTGGATAAAAGAGTGAAACCCTAATCTTAGGTTATGCTTTATAGCATGAAGCTCTATGATTGTATAATGAAATGAGGAATTACTATTCCTAACTAAGTTAAGGGGATGGTTAATCCTACTTGAATTGAAAAGGGAAACCCTAATCCTAGTAAGGGTATAGTGGTGCAACTCTTGAATAGTGAAGTTATCTTTGTTTTGTAATATGCTGATATGAAATTGATGTACCTATTATCATCTGTGTTAATCTGTAGGTTTTATGAAATATTGAATATAGCCAGGTAAGAGCTATGATGCTTTGATCATTAAAAAGTATTTAATGAGCCTTGTAAGAAATAATATGCAATGTTGCTTATTGAAAGGTAGCAAATGAGATTGACAGGATATATGAGCCATATGAAATACCTGCAATGCTACTATTATGTTTACACTGTTAAATGACTTAATGGCATTAAGTTACCTGTTAAAGTGGTAACAAGTGATTTGATGATCTAAGGGTTTGAAAACCCATATTCTTGGATCATGATGATAAATTGATAGGGGATTGAGATCCCAATGTTAACAAAATGTGAAATGAACTCGATACAAATAATACTCTATCTTTATAGAAATTGTTTTAATGGTTTATGTTTGAAAACATGCCTGATGCTAAAGGAATACCATAATGTACTTAAATAATCAAGTATAATGATATCATATAAAGTCCTGACCATAGATCCATCATCGTCAGAAGCTAGATGATGGTGAAACATGTTTTCCTAAGGGAACTCCTGGAGAGCATACTTTTGAGTATGTGGGGGTTATGGATGCGAATATCCTTACGTCCTAATGGGGGAATTGATGTGAGATGAACATTTAATCTCTCAATCCTTCATTATATGTATATGATGTATCACTAATCTCCCGATGATGTTGTTAATGCCAAATTGATGTGAGATAAACAAGAAATCCCTTGATTGTGAAGAGAGTATATCATTCCACTGCAACTCTAATAGCGAAGTTGCCAGAATACCCTGGAAAGCTATTATGGTAGAGACACGAGATTTCCTACATGTTTTTCCTCACACTGACTGAGGAGGATGAGGTCATAAAATCCGTCTCTTCTGATGACCTATGTATGGTACCGATTTCAATTTCACAATGGTCGGTTGGAGTATGAGCGGTATACCTCATCTCCTCAGGGCATAAGTATGTTTGTAAAATGTAATTAGCCGTGTAGCATAATTGGTTAGGTTGAACTATGAGAAACAGTGATTGATGATACATTTTTTTTAAAATTAAGCCAGGGGTCGCTTTTATTCATCCCACACCCCTCTTGTGGGCTAAATCACAGCAAAAATTACATCTCCCGCACTTATACCTCGAGTATTATCCCAAATTCCCACAATAAAATCCCTCACATACGAATTACAAAACAAAGACAAGAAACTCTAATATCACGCGTCTTCGTCTCCAACATCTATTCTCTTTAAAATCACGTAGGGAGTACATCTTTTCTCCATCAACGCCATGCCCCTAATCCTAATCGGCATATTAGTTAAATCTGAAGAGACGAACAACTCATCCATTCTGCTCCCCCACCTTCCTAACTCACGAGGTATCTAGTTGATAACCTTATGAACTAGTGATCCAGAGATCATAGATGATGTAATCTCTTCTCCCATCTCTCTAACAAAAGATGTTGTTCGCCACAGCTCTCTACCACCATTCCATAGAACCTCATATGTATAAGTATCGTCTACTTCAATACTCGAGATGCTCAAAGCGTGGTCACCTGCTAGTTTCATACCAATGGCGCATGCTTGCATGTATGCAAGGAAGTAATCAGAGCTCCTGATCCAAGCTCTGAACACAAGGCAAATATTGGCATTGTGGTTACGGATGATACCAGCTGCCCATCTTCTATGTATATTGTGGGCATCCCTATCCCTCCCAATCGTGATGTTAAGTTTGAGGTTATGTAAATCTGGATTCTCCCATCGCAACAAGACTATCTATTTCATCTTTGTCTTTGGTTCCTTCAAGCCCGCCATCTTCATCCTGTCATAAATATCGTTGTCTATAGAAATAGAGAAAGCTATCCTCTTCAAGTGATGGTTTAGTTTTCTAAGAATATAGTCCCATTCATGGTTGAACGACTTCATCTTACCATCATATTTGGCTCCACATCTTATGCGCCATATGCTGTGGGGGATTAGGATCGCCAAATTACCTGCCAACCATTCAGTTATGTTCTTCGCCTTTGCCATCACACACCTATCCAGAAGAGTACTCATATCAAAAGGCGCCTCCATTTCAAGCAGCTCATTGAATCTCCGCCAAAAAAATTCGGCGGTCTGCCCTTTAAATAGAAAATGATCCATATCTTCCTCCTGGGGGTCAAAGCAACAATTGCATTTAGATGCAAGGGGGATTCCACATCTGAGTCTAATGTTATCATCTGTGGGGGTGGCTCCTCTGGCCGATTTCCAGATAAACGCCGCCTCCTTGGGATACCTAGCCTCCCATACCATCCCAAGGCCGTCTGGACCTTCCCTTCTATTCTGCATCAGTATCCTCTTTGCTGAACTCATAGAAAATCTACCACTCCTCTCAGGACTCCATACCAGACTATTATCTTCGTTGGATATCCATACCTCAGCATCGCGTATCATCTGTAGGCCTTCTTCATCAACGATCAAACTAAGTGATTCCAAGTCCCATCTGTGTCCCTATAACCAAAAGTCCTTCACAAAAAATGTATGTCTTCTGTCACTGGGTATGATCGCGTGATCAACAAGGCATTCCTCACACCACCATGAGTCCCAAAAGGACAGCTCTCCATTCCCCACCACCCATCGACATAAAGGAAACATACGAGGAAACATGTCCCACATCCTCTTCCAGAATGGTGAAGGTGATAAACCTCTTCTCAAAGTACCAGGAAACAGATTGTCACGGCCTCCTGTCATATTTGCATATTTGACTCTACCAAAAGAAGCCCAAATAGAATCCTTCGTCACCACCTCCCATCATGCTTTTGCAGCAAAGGCTTCATTGATCATCTGTAGCGAGGGAAACCCTAGACCGCCAAGTGAAAAGGGGATAGCAACCCTGTGCCATCCAATCCACGCCTTCCTGTGATGATCCTCCCTGTCACTCCATAGAAATCTAGATAATTTGTCTTCAATCCGTGCCACGATCCCAGCAGGAATACCCACCGCCGCAGCCGTGTACACCGAGATAGAAGCTAGAACATGTGCAATCAACGACCTCCTCCCCGCAAAAGATAAGAGTCTGGACCTCCACGTAGCAATCTTGTCATTTATCTTACTCATCAGGAACTCAAAGTCGGTGAGCCTCATCGCTCCTTTCTTGATCGGTATGCCTAGATACGTCAGAGAGTCTGTAGCAGAACCCACCCCAAGGGTTGCGACTACTTCATGAGCTACAACCTGGTCCTTACCTCCTACCACACATGTGGACTTCGTTTTGTTTATCCTCTGACCAGTTGCCCATTCGTATGCATCAAAGGTACCACTAACCTTGTCCATCGATCTCTGGTCAGCTGTGAAAAAAACCACAATATCATCCACATATAGAAGAATGATCGGAGGTACAACCTCCCCCCTCACCTGAAATCTTGATATGGCCCCTTCCTCATAAAGTCTCAAGAATCTTCTGCATAACATCTCCTCAAACAGTATGAAAACAAATGGAGAAATCGCACTTCCTTGCTTCAAACCTGTACTCATCGGAAAGAATCCAACTGTTTCCTCCCCTAGAGTCACCGTTGCCCATGTATTTGAAAAGAAACTCAGGCATAAATTGATCACTTCTTCTGTAAGGTTAAACTTCTCCATAATTTTTCTCAGTGTAGTCCAAACGAACCTGTCGTATGCCCTTGACATATCATACTTCAGAATCACATTAGGAATGTCTCGCCCTCTGTTAATATCATGCATAAGCTCCTTATCTAGCCGGATGTGGTGAGATATATCTGTACCTCTCACAAAAGCTCCTTGGTTCTTGGAAATCAGGCACGACATTATAGGAGTAAATCTCTCACTGAGTATTCTTGCAAGGATGCTGTGACGACACCCGCCATCATTTAAGATAACAAGCGTCGTCAGCAATAATAAAACATGCGGAAGCGATCGTTAGCAGCAGATTACAGAAAATCACTAAAAATTAAAACCATTTATCAAGAGATCCATTCATAGGAAAACTCTTTCATTTAGAACCAAAGTAAAACATTACATCTTGGTTCATATATATACATATCATGCCTCTTTGCACAAAATCTCAGATCGAAGAATCAAAACACTAACTCCTAGGACCCGAGAGTACAAAGACGACTCATAGGACTATCTACACAAAACCAGACAGGCAATGTCTCCACCTGTTGGATCACTAATGTCCCTATGACTGCTGCTGCTGTTGCTCACCCACTGAAAGGTTTCTTCCTCTTCTTCGGCGATTACCTAAAATTTTAATCCCACGGGGGTGAGAAAATTATAAAAATTGTCCCAGCGAGAGGTATAACTCTCTGCCAGAAACATTGTTATTGCTGATAATAGAATAACTGACACGACCGTCTCGCGAAAATAAGATTAACTAATGTGGAAGCGTTCATCAAGCAGCGGATTAGCAAAAATCACTAAAAATTAAAACTTTTTGCAAAGAGATCCACACATAGGAAATCTTTTCCAACAAATGCCATTGTATATCATATACATTCTATTTCAAACGTACATATCCTGTACCATCTTTTTCCAGAGACTACATCATCAACTGCCTTATAAACATATATGCAGGCAACATACAAATCTCGAGGCATCAAGCCAAAACCTCAGACTGATATATCAAAAACACTGACTAAAAACTCCGAGGACCTGAGAGTACAGAGACGACACATAGGACTACTATCTATATGACTAGACAGACAATATCTCCACCTGAGATCTTATTGCTGTCCTTGTTGTTGCTGTTGCTGCTGCTCTTTCCCTGTTCTAGGGTTTTTTCTCTGCCTTTCATGCATACCTAAAAATGTTTCCCACGGGGGTGAGACAATTGTAAATTGCCCCAGCGAGAGATATAACTCTCTGCCAGAAACATTGTTATAGCAGATTATGAAATTAAACTGAGCAGGGGTTACTTTTACATTAATAGGCAGAATTATTCTTCATAGAACAGAATAAGATAATCTCCATTTTCAATAAGAGCATTGCATCTACCCATGGTAGACTCATAGTTCATCCATGTACTTGTAATGAGTACAACATATATGAATAATCATCAATGAACTATAGATATATAATAGAAATGTAACATCAACCAAGTTCCCTAGCATAACTTATTAACACAAATGCTACAAAGAAACATGATACTTGTTACCCAAGCATCACACATGGCTCACAAGGCCATTCATATCTTGTCACCTCTCACTAGGAAACAACTTATTCACATGGCTCACAAGGCCATTCACATCTTTTCACCTCTCACTAGGAAACAACTTATTCACATGGCTCACACGGCCATTCACATCTTGTCACCTCTCACTAGGCAACAACTTATTCACATGGTTCATAAGGCCATTCACATCTTCTCACCTCTCACTAGGCAACAACTTATTCACATGGTTCATAAGGCCATTCACATCTTGTCACCTCTCACTAGGCAACAACTTATTCACATGGCTCACAAAATCCGTACACATTGTTACTTTTATTAAGCAACAACAACATCAACACACAAAAAGCCAATCAACATTTATTATATAAATGTCACAGCCCAAACTTGGCTATATTCATCATCTCATCATACCTACATGGTTATTAGGCATGATAACAGTCATACAAGATATTCATCACATCATGTGATACAATAGTAACACCATCATTCCTTAACCAGGAATTAGGGTTTCAGTATCAAACATGGCTTATCATTCCCTTTTCCCCAAATTAGGGTTAGGGTTCCCCATTAATCATTAATTCGGACTCTCTTGAGTTAAACAACTTTATCTTGTATTAAGGTATTTTCCCTCTTAATACATTCCATCACAGAATACTCACCCTTAGCATATAATGCATAGGCCACACATTAGAATTGTCCAACTATCTCACATGATATGGACTTATCTTAGTTTAAGGCATAATTTTATTATAAAGTTGCCTATAAACAATCGCAATGATACGCCCTCAACTAGGGTTTCACAAGGATACACCCTCAACCAGGGTTCACAATGATACACCCTCCACTAGGGTTTCACAAGGTTACACCCTCAACCAGGGTCCACAATGATACACCCTCCACTAGGGTTTCACAAGGTTACACCCTCAACCAGGGTTCACAATGATACACCCTCCACTAGGGTTTCATAAGGTTACACCCTCAACCAGGGTTCACAATGATACACCCTCCACTAGGGTTTCACAAGGTTACACCCTCAACTAGGGTTCACAATGATACACCCTCCACTAGGGTTTCACAAGGATACACCCTCAACCAGGGTTTATAAGGATACACCCTCAACTAGGGTTTACTAATCATGTATTGGATTCATGCATTTGTTATGTATTATTGATTAGTACCATTAAGGGTATCTCTCACCTAATTACATTAGGTTTCCAAAAAGGTTTGATCAATCGGACCTTCAATAACATGGGGTGTCCAATTGAATTGGGGTTTTCAATGTTGATTTCTTCAATCATTGAATTCATAGAACCAATCATCAATTGGACCTATACTCATACTTCAATTGAGTTTAATAGGTCAACCTTAAACTGATTTTACCCTCAATTGACCCTCAATTGATCATCAATTAGGGTTTGATTCAATTGAATTAGGGTTTGGAATCGAAGATCCAACAACACTCATCAATGCAAGATTGGTTACTTTGAAACTATTGAACCATTATCCAAATTGGGTATGACCTGACCCCAAACGGTCTTGAGGTCGTTTGGATGACTTCCAAACGGTCTTGAGACCGTTTGCCCATCATATCACTCAAATCCAAGCCATCCAATTAAGGTTTGGATCATTGGATTGATCACCAAAACAACATTGCATTGTATAACAACTTGGTACCTTTAGACCTTCAAACACCTAACCATACTCAACCCTAGACCTCCTAACGGTCTTGGGTGACCACCAAACGGTCTTGAGACCGTTTGGATGAGATCCAAACGGTCTTGAGACCGTTTGGCCCATCCAACCTTTGGATTCTAGTGAAAAATCATCATGGATTGGTCTATCAAGTTGATCAACAAATCAGCACTACATTGCAATATGATTAGTACCATTGGACCTTCAATTGGTCAACTATACTTGACCCCAGACCTCCAAACGGTCTTGGGGTGACCCCCAAACGGTCTTGAGACCGTTTGGGTGATCCCCAAACGGTCTTGAAACCGTTTGGGCTAATCAACCCAAAATCTCAACTTAACCCATTGGAATTTCAGCACTGTTTTCAATTAGGGTTTGCCTAATTGAATAGCCTTCAACTCATGATTCCTTGGGAGTTAATCCATCAAATTCGGTGAGTCATTAGACCACATCATTAGGAATAGTAATCCCAAACGGTGAACGCTTGGTCAACGCACTCAAATGGTCTTGAGACCGTTTTCCCAAAACGTTCAATTAAATCAGATTGAAAATCAGCACTTAATCCAATTAGGTTTCCCTAATTGATTAGGCTTCAACTCACGATTCCCTTGGAGTTAATCCCTCAAATTTGGAGGGTTATTAATAAACATAATTATAAACAGGAATCCCAAACGGTCAATGCTTGGTCAACCATCTCAAACGGTCTTGAAACCGTTTGCTCAACCAGGTCAAGTTAATCAGGTTGAAAATCAGCACATAATTCAATTCGATTTCGTAATTGATTGGCCTTCAACTATCGATTCCTTTGGAGTTAATCCCTACAATTTGGAGGGTTATCAGCCTACATAATTAGGAACAAAATTACCAAACGGTCAATGCTTGGTCAACTATCTCAAACGGTCTTGAAACCGTTTTCTCCCAAATGGTTTCAAACCGTTTGCCCTTAAACGGTTTGCTGAAATCGCATAGCCAATCAAATTAAAACGATTTGGAGTAGCTATCAAAACGGTTTTGCTTGGTAATTTTCTTTGTATAAGCATATAGTATGATGTCATCATCCACTTCCTTCGAAAAACCAAGAACAGAAACCGTTCTTGATGGAAATTGCAGCAAAGAAACAAGAGTGCATCAAATTGAAGAAATCAATCAACAAAGCATAGAGAATTGATGCAATAGCAATGTTTAAGGGTTTAAGTTATAAAACCCGCCTCCAATTGAGATCCAAAGATCCAAGATCACGCCATTAATGGTGGATGAAGCTCTAGCAACTCCTCCTAGGCTCGTCCTCAAACTTTTGATTGCAAAAGTTGGCTAGGGTTGAAGAGGAGATCGAAATAAGAAGGAATCCATAATTTATTTTCGATTTCCACCATGAAATCATGAAGAACGAAGGTCAAGGGCTTACCCACAGGTTGGGGACGTGCTCCCTGCTCCTCCCTAGCTCCTTGGTCGGTTTTGCAAGCAAGGGGAAGAAGAAAATCCGAAAAAGGCCTTGGTTTGGGCTTCGAAATGGCACTTTTATAAAGAAATTGATGAGAGAGAATATGCCTTATAAAAATCCAATTAATCCAAAAATTATGGCCGCCTCTTCCCCCTCAACTCCATGAATACGAGACATATCCCTTTGCCTTTAATTCTCCTTCATTATCCTCAATTTAAAGAAAAGCAAATTAAGCACCTGAATGCTTATTATATTAATATCCCATATGTGAGTGGAAATTACTTTTCTTTATAATAAGGTGAGTGGAATTTCACCTACTTAAGATATTTTCGTTCCTTATCTTGGAAAAGGAACGTCCATACTTATTCAAAATCAACCCAAAACATTTTGGTTGAAAGCCCTTCAATAATTTTTATTCATTTTTGCCCTAAATTGAATTAGGGTTTCAATTAGGATTAAATCTTGATTATTTTAATATCAAGATTCTCTCTCCTCCATCTTAATTCAAATGAGAAGTAACTCTCATTTTCTTTGCTATACATGATGCCAAGAAACATTAGGGACTTTATTGAAGTGGTAATTTGCATATTGAACCCTAGATTTTGGGTAAATTGCACTTTTCACCAAAACTAGGTTTTAATGCACAACATTGCTTTACAAGCTTAATCTTGGTGCCCAAGCTTGTGGAAACCATACCACTACATCATATTCATTCTCATGGGGTCTCAACATCAGAGGGACATCTTATCATGCAACATTTTCAAGTTGACCCCTCAACTTGGGTAATTTGCACTTTAGTCCAAAATAAGCAATCATTGCTTCAACATTGTTCAAGCAGGACTAAAATTGAAACATAAGTTCCTCATGAGCCCTAATTACTTTTCCCAAGGTAAGATTAAGAATCTACTCAGCCTTATTAGGCAAAACATCTAGGGTTAATTCATAACCCAGGTCAGGGATGTTACAATAACACTGAGCAGTAGAATTATATTTACTCAACAGTAGGTAAATCATTGAATAAGATATGCAGAGCAGTATTCTCTATGCAATCATTTCAATTATAACTTGATTAAGCAGCAAGTCATTCATTTAAGAAGGAATATGAAGAACATGTATATCATTTATCCAACTATGATATAATAGACCATGTAGCATCAACCGTTGATTATTGCAATTCAACCCTAAGCAAATATGCTACACAGCTGATTACGTTTTACAATCATACTTATGCCCTGAGGAGATGAGGTATACCGCTCATACTCCAACCGACCACGGTTACGTAAAGCATCAGTACCACACATATGTCAATGGAAGAGCCGGATTCCCATGACCTCAACTATCTCGGTCAGTACGAGATAACATGCATGACATCTTGTGTCTCTACTAGATAGCTTTCCAGGGTATACTGGCAACATCGCTATTAGAGTTATAGCCCATAGCATATACTCTCTTCAGGGTATGGCCCGTAGCCAATGCCCGGTATTATTTTGTGGAGTCATGGCCTGTAGCCATGCTCTTATTGGGGTATGGTCCGTAACCAATCCCATTCATAGTACATAGCCCGTAGCAATGCCTATGGGGCATAAGGATATAATTGCCCAATTACCCCCACATATTAAAAAATATGCGTTCCGAGTAAACTCGTTTCACCATTCAGCTAATTCTGACGCTGATGGATCTGTGATCAGGGAAACTACATTATATGGTATCACTTGATTAATTAAGTACATTATCATATTCTTTTAGCATCAGCCAAGTTTCCAAACATAACTTAATAAGACAAATGCTATAAAGAAAACATGTACTATTTCCATTAATCACTTCTCAGTCTTTATAAGACATGGGGATCTCAGTCCCTCATTTCAATACTGGGAATTTTCATTCCTTTGCAACTCAATGCCATAATCATATGGTTCTGGGTATTCAAACCCTTAGCTCATCATTGATCATTATTACCACTTTTTCAGGTAATTATCACCTTCAGGTCACCTGACCAAGGTAAATATGATGCTTATTACATAAACATCTTCTCATGGCACTTAAGGCCCATTACTTCTCTTATTACCTCATACTAGGCAATAAGGTATAGCATGGCACATAAGGCCCAATAAACAATGTCAATACATAAAATGTCATAGCTCATACCTGGCTATGTTCATCATCACATCATACCTGCATGGTTAGTACAGATGATAATACATCAATTTCATATCAGCACCATGCAAAACAATATATAACATCATTATTCAAGGGTAACACCACTATTCCCTTACCAGGGTTAGGGTTTCCCATTCCTCATTAATTCAGACCCTCTTGAGTTAACCAACTTTATCTTGTATTAAGGTATTTCCCCTCTTAATACATTCCATCACAGAATACTCACCCTTAGCATATAATGCATAGGCCACACATTAGAATTGTCCAGCTATCTCACATGATATGGACTTATCTTAGTTTAAGGCATAACTTTATTATAAAGTTGCCTATAAACAATCGCAATGATACACCCTCAACTAGGGTTTCACAAGGATACACCCTCAACCAGGGTTCACAATGATACACCCTCCACTAGGGTTTCACAAGGTTACACCCTCAACCAGGGTTCACAATGATACACCCTCCACTAGGGTTTCACAAGGATACACCCTCAACTAGGGTTTACTAACATCCTAATCACATTAGGTTTTCAAAAAGGTTTGATCAATTAGACCTTCAATAACATGAGGTATCCAATTGAATTAACCAAATTGAACCACACTCAATTCTAATCAATGGAACTTCAACCAATTGGATCATCAACTCAATCATCATTTGAATCATGGCTCACCCCTCAATTGGGACTTCAATTATGGTCTGATCTCAATGGGATTAGGGTTTATAAACACCAATTAGAGCTTTGAAGTTGATCATCAATCATGCTACTAATTGTGTTTCAATTGATTGCATCGGACCTTCAACCATTGAATTCATGGAACCAATCATCAACTGGACCTATGCTCATACTTCAATTGAGTTTAATAGGTCAACCTTCAACTAATTTTACCCTCAATTGACCCTCAATTGGTCATCAATTAGGGCTTGATTCAATTGAATTAGGGTTTGGAATCGAAGATCCAACAACACTCATCAATGCAAGATTGGTTACTTTGAAACTATTGAACCATTATCCAAATTGGGTATGACCTGACCCCAAACGGTCTTGAGGTCGTTTGGATGACCTCCAAACGGTCTTGAGACCGTTTTCCCATCATATCACTCAAATCCAAGCCATCCAATCAAGGTTTGGATCATTGGATTGATCACCAAATCAGCACTGCATTGTATAACAACTTGGTACCTTTAGACCTTCAAACACCTAACCATACTCAACCCTAGACCTCCAAACGGTCTTGGCTGACCACCAAACGGTCTTGAGACCGTTTGGATGAGCTCCAAACGGTCTTGAGACCGTTTGGCCCATCCAACCTTTGGATTCTAGTGAAAAATCATCATGTATTGGTCTATCGCGTTGATCAACAGATCAACACTACATTGCAATATGATTAGTACCTTTGGACCTTCAATTGGTCAACTATACTTGACCCCAGACCTCCAAACGGTCTTGGGGTGATCCCCAAACGGTATTGAGACCGTTTGGGTGATCCCCAAACGGTCTTGAAACCGTTTGGGCTAATCAACCCAAAATCTCAACTTAACTCATTGGAATTTCAGCACTGTTTTCAATTAGGGTTTGTCTAATTGAATAGCCTTCAACTCATGATTCCTTGGGAGTTAATCCCTCAAATTCGGTGAGTCATTATATCACATAATTAGGAACAGTAATACCAAACGGTCAATGCTTGGTCAACGCACTCAAACGGTCTTGAGACCGTTTGCCCAAAAAGTTTAATTAAATCAGATTGAAAATCAGCACTTAATCCAATTAGGTGTCCCTAATTGATTAGGCTTCAACTCACTATTCCTTTGGAGTTAATCCCTCAAATGTGGAGGGTTATTAATAAAAATAATTATGAACAGGAATCCCAAACGGTCAACGCTTGGGCAACCATCCCAAACGGTCTTGAAACCGTTTTCTCAACCAGGTCAAGTTAATCAGGTTGAAAATCAGCACATAATTCAATCCGATTGCCTAATTGATTGGCCTTCAACTCTCGATTACTTTGGAGTTAATCCCTCAAATTTGGAGGTTTATCAGCCTACATAATTAGGAACAAAATTCCTAAACGGTCAACGCTTTGTCAACCATCTCAAATGGTCTTGAAACCGTTTTCTCCCAAACGGTTTCAAACCGTTTGCCCTTAAACGGTTTGCTCAAACTGCATAGCCAATCAAATTAAAACGATTTGGAGTAGCTATCAAAACGGTTTTGCTTGGTAATTTTCTTTGGATAAGCATCTAGGATGATTTAATCATCCTCTTCCTTCGAACAACCAAGAACAACAACCGTTCTTGATGGAAATTGCAGCAAAGAAACAAGAGTGTATCAAATTGAAGAAATCAATCAACAAAGCATAGAGAATTGATGCAATAGCAATGTTTAAGGGTTTAAGTTATAAAACCCGCCTCCAATTGAGATCCAAAGCTCCAAGCGCATGCCATTAATGGTGTATGAAGATCTTGAAACTCCCCCTAGGCTTGTCCTCAAGCTTTTGATTCCAAAAGTTGGCTAGGGTTGAAGAGGAGATCGAAATAAGAAGGAACCCATTATTTATTTTCGATTTCCACCATGAAATCAAGGAGAACGAAGGTCAAGATCTTACCCACAGGTTGGGATTCGTCCTCCTGGTCCTCCCTAGCTTCCTTGGTCGGTTTCCAAGCTAAGAGAAGAAGTGGGGTCGAAATAGCCTTTCATTTGGCTAGGAAAAGGCCTTTTTATAAAAATTCAATGAAAGAGAAAATGCATTTAATTCCAAAATTGGTGCCAACTCTTCCCCCTCAAATTCTCCTCAAAATCCTTAAGGACGAGGCTATCTTCATTGCCTCTTATTCCTCTCCATTATCCATGATTTAAAGAAAATCAAATTAAGCACCTTAATGCTTATTATATTAATATCCATATGTGAGTGGGTTTTCTTTTCCTTATAATAATGGTGAGTGGAATTTCACCTACTTAGGATATTTTCGTTCCTTATCTTGGCAAAGGAACGTCCATCCTTATTCAAAATCAACCCAAAACATTTTGGTTAAAAGCCCTTCAATTATTTTTATTCATTTTTGCCCTAAATCGAATTAGGGTTTCAATTAGGCATTAATCTTGATTATTTTAATATCAAGATTCTCTCTCCTCCAACTTAATTCAAATGAAGCACCCCTATCATTTTATTTTCTATACATGATGCCAAAAAACATTGGGGACCTTGTTGAAGTGGTAATTTGCATATTGAACCCTAGATTTTGTGTAAATTTCACTTTACTCTAAAACTAGGTTTTAATGCACAACATTGTCCAACAAGCTCTATCTTGGTGTCCAGGCTTGTGGAAACCATACTACTACATCATATTCATCCTTATGATGTCTCAACATCAGAGGAAAATCTTATCATATGCAATTTGCAAGTTAACCCCTCAACATGGGTAATTTGCACATTAATCCAAAACAAGCAATCATTGCTTTAACATTGTTCAAACAGGACCAAAATTGAAACATAAGTTCCCCATGAGGCCTAATTACTTTTCACAAGATAGGATTAAGAATATAATCATCTTTCTTAATCAAAACACCTAAGGTTAAAACATAACCCAGATCAGGGATGTTACAAATTATCCACCCCTTATAAGGATTTCGTCCCCAAAATCATCAACAAAACATTAAGAGAAAAGAGTAGGATATTTCCTCCTCAACACCCGGATCTATTAACACAAATACGAAGCAGGATAAAGACATATCAAAATTAAAGTAATTCCATCTGACCTGTCACAACCTGAGGGTTGACTACTGCTTCAGACTGGTTCATAGCATAGAGCCTAGCCGTTGCCTGTTGTTGGCCCTGTGCTCTATTATTGGACACAGAAGATCATGCCTGGGATGCTTGTCCACATCCTCGGGTACCACTACAAAACTGCTTTCTCTGAGAACCTTGCTGACTTTGTCTCGGGGGTTGATTCACCACAACATTCCCCGTTGGGCAATCCCTTGCCAGATGACCTACTAGTCCACATCGATGACAAGTTCTATTCTCTTGGTGTGGTCTAGGGGGTCCAGTTACTGACATAGAAGCTGAACTGTGAGCTTCCTTTGGTGGTGTAGGCACAGAATACCTTGGTTTCTTGAAACTCCTAGCACTCTGCACTTGAAACTATGGGTATTCCTTCTTACCCTTAGTCTGTTGCTTCTCAACTACAGACCTCTCTATGCGTCTTACAGATTCCACAAAAGTTGCAAACCTCTCCCGGTTCTCCAGAGCAGACACCGGAGTGGTTAATTCAGTGTTCAACACCTTCTCGAATCGCCGAATTCTTTCCTCATCATTGGATGCCATGTGCGGACAAAACCACAACAACTCCATGAACCTATCTTCATACTCGCTAATATTCATAGGTCCCTGTTTAATTTTCTCAAACTGGGATATCTTCTCATCTAGAAACGTCTTGGGAAAGTATCTAGTGACAAATTCACGCCTGAATTCATCCCATCCAATCACAACTCCAGGTCTTTTGCCCTCCTCAATGGTCCACTAGTGTCCAGCACTCCCTTTCAGGAGATATACAACATGCCTAACCCTCTCATCATCAGGTATCATGAGGATTCTGAAGGCTTTCTCGAATTCAGTCAACCATAGGTTAGCATCTGCTGGATCAGCTATACCAGCATACTCTAATGCTCCTACCCTCTTCAGCCTTTCAAAGGTCTTACCGGCACCATGTCTTTCATCATGGGGTGGTGCCCTGGGTGCAGGTACTGGCATTCTATCCGTCATGTGGGTCATAGCTGCCATAAACTGCCCGAACATAGTCTGAAAGGCTGGGTTCCCCATATCAGCTGGGTTGAACTGGGGTTGATCAGGTATAGGTTCCTCCCTATCCTGGTCTCTTGCACCTCTTCCCGGTGCAGCTACACTACTCTCAGCAGCGTGTTCATCGTGTGATCTAGACATCTTTAGTTCTTCTTCTCCTATATGAGTAGAAGACACTATCAGATAAACTGGAAGACACTTAGAACAGACTCAACTACCTTAATCCTATGTCTATGTAGACTCAGCGAACCTAGAGCTCTGATACCACTAAACTGTGACGACACCCGCCATCATTTAAGATAACAAGCGTCGTCAGCAATAATAAAACATGCGGAAGCGATCGTTAGCAGCAGATTACTGAAAATCACTAAAACTTAAAACCATTTATCAAGAGATCCATTCATAGGAAAACTCTTTCATTTAGAACCAAAGTAAAACATTACATCCTGGTTCATATATATACATATCATGCCTCTTTGCACAAAATCTCAGATCGAAGAATCAAAACACTAACTCCTAGGACCCGAGAGTACAGAGACGACTCATAGGACTATCTACACAAAACCAGACAGCCAATGTCTCCACCTGTTGGATCACTGCTGTCCCTATGAGTGCTGCTGCTGTTGCTCACCCACTGAAAGGTTTCTTCCTCTTCTTTGGCGATTACCCAAAAATTTAATCCCACGGGGGTGAGACAATTATAAAAATTGTCCCAGCGAGAGGTATAACTCTATGCCAGAAACATTGTTATTATTGATAATAGAATAACACTGAGCAGTAGAATTATATTTACTCAACAGCAGGTAAATCATTGAATAAGATATGCAGAGCAGTATTCTCTATGCAATCATTTCAATTATAACTTGATTAAGCAGCAAGTCATTCATTTAAGAAGGAATATGAAGAACATGTATATCATTTATCCAACTATGATATAATAGACCATGTATCATCAACCATTGATTCTCGTAATTCAACCCTAAGCAAATATGCTACACGGCTGATTACGTTTTACAATCATACTTATGCCCTGAGGAGATGAGGTATACCGCTCATACTCCAACCGACCACAGTTACGTAAAGCATCAGTACCACACATAGGTCAATGGAAGAGCCAGATTCCCATGACCTCAACTATCTCGGTCAGTACGAGATAACATGCATGACATCTTGTGTCTCTGCTAGATAGCTTTCCAGGGTATACGGGCAACATCGCTATTAGAGTTATAGCCCATATCATATACTCTCTTCAGGGTATGGCCCGTAGCCAATGCCCGGTATTATTTTGTGGAGTCATGGCCCGTAGCCATGCTCTTATTGGGGTATGGTCCGTAACCAATCCCGTTCATAGGACATAGCCCGTAGAAATGCCTATGGGGCATAAGGATATAATTGCCCAATTACCCCCACATATTCAAAAATATGTGTTCCGAGTAAACTCGTTTCACCATTCAGCTAATTCTGACGCTGATGGATCTGTGATCAGGGCAACTACATTATATGGTATCACTTGATTAATTAAGTACATTATCATATTCTTTTAGCATCAGCCAAGTTTCCAAACATAACTTAATAAGACAAATGCTATAAAGAAAACATGTACTATTTCCATTAATCACTTCGCAGTCTTTATAAGACATGGGGATCTCAGTCCCTCATTTCAATACTGGGAATTTTCATTCCTTTGCAACTCAATGCCATAATCATATGGTTCTGGGTATTCAAACCCTTAGCTCATCATTGAGCATTATTACCACTTTTTCAGGTAATTATCACCTTCAGGTCACCTGACCAAGGTAAATATGATGCTTATTACATAAACATCTTCTCATGGCACTTAAGGCCCATTACTTCTCTTATTACCTCATACTAGGCAATAAGGTATAGCATGGCACATAAGGCCCAATAAACAATGTCAATACATAAAATGTCATAGCTCATACCTAGCTATGTTCATCAACACATCATACCTGCATGGTTAGTACAGATGATAATACATCAATTTCATATCAGCACCATGCAAAACAATATATAACATCATTATTCAAGGGTAACACCACTATTCCCTTACCAGGGTTAGGGTTTCCCATTCCTCATTAATTCAGACCCTCTTGAGTTAACCAACTTTATCTTGTATTAAGGTATTTCCCCTCTTAATACATTCCATCACAGAATACTCACCCTTAGCATATAATGCATAGGCCACACATTAGAATTGTCCAGCTATCTCACATGATATGGACTTATCTTAGTTTAAGGCATAACTTTATTATAAATTTTCCTATAAACAATCGCAATGATACACCCTCAACTAGGGTTTCACAAGGATACACCCTCAACCAGGGTTCACAATGATACACCCTCCACTAGGGTTTCACAAGGTTACACCCTCAACCAGGGTTCACAATGATGCACCCTCCACTAGGGTTTCACAAGGATACACCCTCAACTAGGGTTTACTAACATCCTAATCACATTAGGTTTTCAAAAAGGTTTGATCAATTAGACCTTCAATAACATGAGGTATCCAATTGAATTAACCAAATTGAACCACACTCAATTCTAATCAATGGAACTTCAACCAATTGGATCATCAACTCTATCATCATTTGAATCATGGCTCACCCCTCAATTGGGACTTCAATTATGGTCTGATCTCAATGGGATTAGGGTTTATAAACACCAATTAGAGCTTTGAAGTTGATCATCAATCATGCTACTAATTGTGTTTCAATTGATTGCATCGGACCTTCAACCATTGAATTCATGGAACCAATCATCAATTGGACCTATGCTCATACTTAAATTGAGTTTAATAGGTCAACCTTCAACTAATTTTACCCTCAATTGACCCTCAATTGGTCATCAATTAGGGCTTGATTCAATTGAATTAGGGTTTGGAATCGAAGATCCAACAACACTCATCAATGCAAGATTGGTTACTTTGAAACTATTGAACCATTATCCAAATTGGGTATGACCTGACCCCAAACGGTCTTGAGGTCGTTTGGATGACCTCCAAACGGTCTTGAGACTGTTTTCCCATCATATCACTCAAATCCAAGCCATCCAATTAAGGTTTGGATCATTGGATTGATCACCAAATCAGCATTGCATTGTATAACAACTTGGTACCTTTAGACCTTCAAACACCGAACCATAGTCAACCCTAGACCTCCAAACGGTCTTGGGTGACCACCAAACGGTCTTGAGACCGTTTGGATGAGCTCCAAATGGTCTTGAGACCGTTTGGCCCATCCAACCTTTGGATTCTAGTGAAAAATCATCATGGATTGGTCTATCGAGTTGATCAACAGATCAACACTACATTGCAATATGATTAGTACCTTTGGACCTTCAATTGGTCAACTATACTTGACCCCAGACCTCCAAACGGTCTTGGGGTGATCCCCAAACGGTCTTGAGACCGTTTGGGTGATCCCCAAACGGTCTTGAAACCGTTTGGGCTAATCAACCCAAAATCTCAACTTAACTCATTGGAATTTCAGCACTGTTTTCAATTAGGGTTTGCCTAATTAAATAGCCTTCAACTCATGATTCCTTGGGAGTTAATCCCTCAAATTCGGTGAGTCATTAGATCACATAATTAGGAACAGCAATCCCAAACGGTCAACGCTTTGTCAACGCACTCAAACGGTCTTGAAACCGTTTTTCCAAAAAGTTCAATTAAATCAGATTGAAAAATCAGCACTTAATCCAATTAGGTTTCCCTAATTGATTAGGCTTCAACTCACGATTCCTTTGGAGTTAATCCCTCAAATTTGGAGGGTTATTAATAAACGTAATGATGAACAGGAATCCCAAACGGTCAACGCTTGGTCAACCATCTCAAACGGTCTTGAAACCGTTTTCTCAACCAGGTCAAGTTAATCAGGTTGAAAATCAGCACATAATTCAATCCGATTGCCTAATTGATTGGCCTTCAACTCTCGATTCCTTTGGAGTTAATCCCTCAAATTTGTAGGTTTATCAGCATACATAATTAGAAACAAAATTCTTAAACGGTCAACGCTTGGTCAACCATCTCAAATGGTCTTGAAACCGTTTTCTCCCAAACGGTTTCAAACCGTTTGCCCTTAAACGGTTTGCTCAAACTGCATAGCCAATCAAATTAAAACGATTTGGAGTAGCTATCAAAACGGTTTTGCTTGGTAATTTTCTTTGGATAAGCATCTAGGATGATGTCATCATCCCATTCCTTCGAACAACCAAGAACAGCAACCGTTCTTGATGGAAATTGCAGCAAAGAAACAAGAGTGTATCAAATTGAAGAAATCAATCAACAAAGCATAGAGAATTGATGCAATAGCAATGTTTAAGGGTTTAAGTTATAAAACCCACCTCCAATTGAGCTACAAAGCTCCAAGATCACGCCATTAATGGTGGATGAAGCTCTTGCAACTCCCCCTAGGCTCGTCCTCAAGCTTTTGATTGCAAAAGTTCGCTGGGGTTGAAGAGGAGATCGAAATAAGAAGGAATCCATAATTTATTTTCGATTTCCACCATGAAATCAAGGAGAACGAAGGTCAAGAGCTTACCCACAGGTTGGGGTTCGTCCTCCTGGTCCTCCCTATCTTCCTTGGTCGGTTTCCAAGCTAAGAGAAGAAGTGGGGTCGAAATAGCCTTTCATTTGGCTAGGAAAAGGCCTTTTTATACAAATTCAATGAAAGAGAAAATGCATTTAATTCCAAAATTGGTGCCGCTTCTTCCCCCTCAAATTCTCCTCAAAATCCTTAAGGACGAGGCTATATTCATTGCCTCTTATTCCTCTCCATTATCAATGATTTAAAGAAAATCAAATTAAGCACCTTAATGCTTATTATATTAATATCCATATGTGAGTGGGTTTTCTTTTCCTTATAATAATGGTGAGTGGAATTTCACCTACTTAGGATATTTTCGTTCCTTATCTTGGAAAAGGAACGTCCATCCTTATTCAAAATCAACCCAAAACATTTTGGTTAAAATCCCTTCAATTATTTTTATTCATTTTTGCCCTAAATCGAATTAGGGTTTCAATTAGGCATTAATCTTGATTATTTTAATATCAAGATTCTCTCTCCTCCTACTTAATTCAAATGAAGCACCCCTCTCATTTTATTTGCTCTACATGATGCCAAGAAACATTAGGGACCTTGTTGAAGTGGTAATTTGCATATTGAACCCTAGATTTTGGGTAAATTGCACTTTACTCCAAAACTAGGTTTTAATGCACAACATTGTCCAACAAGCTCTATCTTGGTGTCCAGGCTTGTGGAAACCATACTACTACATCATATTAATCCTTATGATGTATCAACATCAGAGGAACATCTTATCATATGCAATTTGCAAGTTAACCCCTCAACTTGGGTAATTTGTACATTAATCCAAAACAAGCAATCATTGCTTTAACATTGTTCAAACAGGACCAAAATTGAAACATAAGTTCCTCATGAGCCCTAATTACTTTTCACAAGATAGGATTAAGCATATAATCATCTTTCTTAATCAAAACACCTAAGGTTAAAACATAACCCAGGTCAGGGATGTTACAGATGCGAAGGGTGACATTCTCTATGGATATAGGCCTGAAATCCTCCGGTAGTCTTCTAGGATCATCATTCTTCGGAATAAGCAAGATTCTGCAACAGAAAAGACCCCTGAATCATGCTTGTCCGCTGAAGAAGCCCTTCTCCAAGTCCATGAAATCGCTTCTAATGATAGGACATGCGGCTTTGAAGAATGGAAGGGTGAACCCATCCGGCCCTGGAGCTGCAGCTGAGTCCATCTTCAACATCACCTCTTTGATCTCCTCTTCCTTTGGAGACGCCACTAGGGTGAAGTTTTCATCAAGAGAGACCAGATCCGGAATCGAGTCTATGAAATCCTCCAGCTCATTTTCATCAGTGTCTATTGCCTCATTGTAAAAGTGCTGGTAATGATCTGCTGCCATCTCCGCCATTAACTTAGGATCTGTAACCTGGGTGCCATCCTGCAGGACCACTCAGTTAATCCTTCTTCGCTTTCTTCTAGTCTTAACAGTAGCATGATAGAATTTGGTGTTTCTCTCCCCATCTTGTAGCCAGTCTATCTGTGCTTTCTCCTTCCATACCTTCTCCTCCTGGTCCAGAAGATGTTGGAGCTCGCTTTCTGCCTCTCGCAGGTTAATCTCATTGATAGTAGTCAGATTTTCATCAAAAGCAATTTGCATTGTAAACACCACATCCTCCAAATCAATGATGCGTTGCCTATTAGCACCAAAGGTATCCCTGCTCCATCTGCAAAGAGCCACACGAACCCTTTTAAGTTTAAGGCAGAAGACAACGGAGGGGTGTCCGCTCACTGGTTCATTCCATGCCTGTTCGATTATCTTCATGCAGTCCTCATGCTCGAGCCATGTCTTCATAAAAGAGAAATGAGCCTGTTTTCTATTCGCCGTCATAGCACCAGGGATCGTTACAATGGGGCAATGATCTGATACCCTCTCTCTAGTCAAATGAATTGATCTAGTCGCAGGCCTCTTCATCATCCATGCTCCATTCACAAGCACCCTATCAATCCTCTGCCACATGGTCGGGGTGAGAACATACTTATTCACCCAAGTATATTGACTCCCCTCAAATGGAACTTCATCCAGAGCTGCATCTTATATCAGGGAATTAAAGTCCATCATGTCCTGAAACCTAGGTTGGTTTCCTCCCCTCCTCTCCCTAGGATGCCTCACCACATTGAAATCCCCTGTGATTAACCATCCACCATCCCCTATGATTTCAGCCATCATCAATAATTCATTCCACAACGATCTTCTTTCTGGGTTGTTGCAGCTGGCATAGATTGCCATTACAAAAAATCTCAAACCATCGTTAGCTTCCACGCTCACCGTAAAGTGTTGTTTATGTCTTCTAAAAAGGCTAGGGTTCAAAGCTTTTTCAGCATAGAACCAGATTTTCCCTTCCACTTCTTGATTATCAGCCGCCCAGTCGAGCCTCACAATGTCCAATAGCTCCACTGCTTGTTCAGCATGAAGAAATGGCTCAAGTAAACATACCACACCTGGTTTGTATCGGCTATAAAGTCTGCTCAGAACCCTCCTCATAGGATTATTCATGATACATTGTTTATTGAATCCTAGTCAGACAAATAATATACATGTTCTTCATATTCCTTATGGACTAAATGACTTTCTATTCAATCAAGTTATAATTGAAATGATTGCATAAAGAATACTGCTTTATTTAGTTATTTAATGAATTACCTGCTGTTGAATAGTTATAATCCTACTGCTCAGTATCATTCTATTATTTGCAATAACAATGTTTCTAGTGGAGAGTTATAACTCTTGCTGGGACAATTTTCAATTGTCTCACCCCCGTGGGATTCAAATTTTTAGGTAGACGCCTAGGAAGAAGAAATCCATCAGTGGGTGAGTAGCAACAGCAGCAGCAACAACAACAAGAACAACAGTGATCTTCAGGTGGAGACACTGTCTGTTAGGTCTTGTATATAGAGAGTCATATGTGTCATCTCTGTACTCTCAGGTCCTAGCAGCCAGTAGATGGTTTAATATAGATATGAGATTTTTGGCTTAATTCCTCGAGATTTTTGTATACTGCTCATGTACAGTTTAACAGGGCAGTCAGTGTTATGACTCTCGAGATGAGATAATATAGAGATGTACTGATGAATCAGCTTGTAAATAACTTACTTGTTTCTTTATGAAAGAGTTTTATAGTTGTGGATCTTTTTACAAAAAGTTTTAATTTTTAGTAATTTTCAGTAATTATTCTTCTAATTAATCGCTTCCGCATCATTAATAACGTTTTGATCGCACGGGGTATCACAAATTAGTTGGTATCAGAGCTCTAGGTTCGCTGAGTCTACAGAGACATAGGACTAGGGTTGTAGAGTCTGTTCTAGTGTCTTCCAATATATCTGATAGTGTCTTCTACTCATATAGGAGGAGAAGAGAAAACTAAAGATGTCTGGATTACATAAGGAACATGTTGTTGAAAGTAGTGTTGCTGCACCTAGAGGAGGTGCAAGAAACCAAGAAAGGGAGGAACCTGTACCTGAACCACCTCAGTTCAACCCAGCTGACATGGGGAACCCAACCTTCCAAGCCATGTTTGGGTAGTTCATGACTGCCATGACACACATGACTGATAGGATGCCTATACCTGTACCTAGGGCACCTACCCATCTAGAAGGACAAGGAGCCGACAAGACGTTTGAACGACTTTGCCGAGTTGGGGCCACAAAATATGCTGGAACAGCTGACCCAGCAGATGCTGACTCATGGCTAACTGAACTAGAGAAGTCCTTTAGAATCCTGAACATCCCAGAAGCTGAGAAGGTTAGACATGCTGTGTATCTTCTCAAGGGGAGTGCTGGTCACTGGTGGACCATAGAGGAGGGGAAAAGGCCAGGTGTGGAGATTGAATGGGAAGTATTTTGATGGGAATTTGTCAACAAATACTTTCCTAAGACGTTCCTGGATGAGAAAATCTCTCAGTTTGAGAGATTAAGACAAGGACCGATGAACATTAGCGAATACGAGGCTATGTTCATGGAGCTTTTGCGGTTCTGTCTGCATATGGCAGCTACAGATGAAGAAAGGATTAGGCATTTTGAGAAAGGATTAAGTGCTGAGTTGACCACCCCTGTGTCTACACTAGAGAACAGGGAAAGGTTTGCTACCTTTGTGGAGTCTGTCAGAAGAATAGAGAGGTCTGTGACAGAGAAGCAACTGACCAAGAATAAGAAGATATACCCCCAATTTCAAGGATCCTCATCCAAAGGTTTTAAGAGACCAAGGTTTTCCGTGCCTACACCACCACCTAGATTCAGTACCCAGACGCAGTGGACATCAAATAGGGGTAGAGGAAGAAGTCTACCACATGAAGGAGCTCGTAGCTCAGCATCTGTGTCGGTTACAAGACCAACTAGACCACAACAAGGGGTCAGAAGCTGTTATATATGTAGAAAGGTGGGACATATGATGAAGGATTGTAGAGCCCGAGAGGCGAGTGTGACTCAACCCCAAAGGTAGAGTCAACAAGGATATCAAAGAAGATAGTTTCTAGGAGGAGCTAGAGGATGTGGACAAGCATCCCAAGATGGATCATCAGCACCTAGTCATCGAGCACCGAATCAACCACAGGTGACAACGAGATTCTATGCGATGAATCCACCTGATGCAGTGATCAACCCTTGAGTTGCGGCAGGTCAGATGGAATTGTTTTATTCTGATATGTCTACATCTTGCGTCATATCTGTTTTAATTGATCTGGGTGATACGCACTCCCTTATCAATTGAATGGTGATTCTTGACTGTAATATGACGGTTAGTCATAGAGCAGATAGTTTGATGTTAGAAACTCCTCTGATGGGATCTGCTGTGTTGCGGGAGGTATGTTCTCCCTGCATCCTCTTCTTTTCTGAACATCGCATTCAAGTGGATCTTATACCACTTGAGATGTAAGGGGTTGATGTAATCCTTGGGATGGATACCTTAGAAAGGTATAAGGTGGCCTTGGATTGTGAGTTCAAGCAAGTTGTATTCACAGATGATTGTGACACATGGATCTTTCAAGGAGATAGAAAGATTCTTCCGACCTGTCTTGTGTCAGCTATGGTTGCTGAGAAGTTGATGAGGCAAGGATGTTATGCATTCTTTGCCCAAGTGGTAGATACCACCATGGAGAGTTTTAATCTAGCTGAAGTTCCTATAGTCAGGGAATTTGAAGATGTGTTTCCTGAAGAACTTCCAGGTGTACCTCCGCCCCGAGAGATTGATTTTGAAATTAATATAACCCCGAGCACGCAACCAATAGCACAAACACCATATAGAATGGCACCTGCTGAGACGGCAGAACTCAAGAAGTAGCTGAAAGAGTTGCTTGAGAAGGGTTTCATCTGACCAAGTACTTCACCTTGGGGTACTCCGGTCCTCTTTGTTAAAAAGAAAGATAGATCAATGAGGTTGTGCATTTGGTTACAGACAATTAAATAAAGTAACAATAAAGAATAAGTATCCTTTGCCGAGGATTGATGATCTCTTTGACCAGTTGCGTGGTGCAACAATCTTCTCAAAGATAGATATGAGGTCGGGATATCACTAGTTGCGTATTAAAGAGGGTGACACACCTAAGTCTGCCTTCAGAACAAGGTATGGTCACTATGAGTTCACAATTATGTCATTTGGACTAACTAATGCACCAACTGCATTTATGGAACTCATGAATAGAATCTTCTGACCTTTTCTTGATCAGTGTGTTGTTGTCTTCATAGATGTCATCCTGATCTACAATAGAGATGCTCAACAGCATGAGCAGCATCTTCGTCAGACTCTAACTTTTCTAAGAGAGCATAAGTTATATGCTAAGTTTAGCAAGTGTGAGTTTTGGTTACCAGAAGTTTCTTTTCTTGGACACGTAATATCTACCTCAGGCATTCGTGTTGACCCTAAAAAGGTAGAATTTGTCCTGCAATGGGAGCAACCGAAGACTCCGATGGAGATTCAAAGTTTCTTAGGGTTGGTAGGCTATTATAGGAGGTTCATTAAGAACTTTAGTTCCATAGCTTTACCCTTGACTAAGTTGACCAGGAAGGATGTTCCTTTTACCTGGAGTGACAAGTGTCAACAATCTTTTCAACTGTTGAAGGAGAGGTTGACAAGTGCACCTGTGCTTGTGTTACCTGAGCAAGGGAAAGGATATATAGCTTTCTGTGAGGCCTCTAAGAATGGATTAGCATGTGTGTTAATGCATGATAAACAAGTGATTTCTTTTGCTTCTCGACAGCTTAAGAAACACGAGGAAAATTATCTGACACACGATCTAGAACTAGCTGCTGTAGTTCATGCCTTGAAGGTCTGGAGACATTACCTCTATGGAGAAACATTCCATATTTTCACAGACCACAAAAACCTAAAGTATATCTTCTCTCAGCATGAGCTTAACATGAGGCAATGCCGCTGGATGGAGTTAATCAAGGATTAGGATTGTACGATTGATTACCATCCAGGGAAAGCCAATGTGATTGCTGATGCTTTGAGTAGGAAATCAACAACACTTGCTTTAGACAGAGCACAACTGAATTCTTTGGTGTACTCTAGGAGAGATATGCTTATCTCTTTAAGACAAGACAATGTACAGTTAAAAGTATCGTTGTTATCTGGACTTCTTGTTGGGATGCATATAAAACCTACTCTGAGACAACAGATTAAGGAGGCACATCAAGATGATGTTGTAGTTCAGCAAATTAGATCACAATATGGTAGTGAGAAATGAGATGGTTTCCATGATTCAGATGATCAAGTAGCTTGTTATCGTGGTAGGATGATAGTACCAGATGTTGATAGTTTGAGGAAGTTAGTCCTGGAAGAAGCTCATTCTTCAATGTATGCTATGCATCCAAGAAGTACCAAGATGTATTGTAACTTGAAGGATATGTATTGGTGTCCTGGTTTGAAGAAGGATGTTGTTGAGTTCATTATGCGGTGTCCTGTGTGTCAGCAAGTTAAAGCTGAACACTAGAAGCCTACAGAAACAATGCAGCCTTTACCCATACCACAATGGAAGTGGGATCATGTAACCATGGACTTTGTGGTTGGTTTACCCAGAACAGCCAAAGGCCATGATTCCATCTGGGTAATAGTTGATAGGTTGACAAAGACAACACATTTCTTACCTGTCAAAACAACCTATTTTGCTGAGAAGATAGCACAGTTGTATGTAGATGAGATAGTGTGGCTTCATGGGGTCCCAGTTACCATTGTTTCTGATAGAGGTCCCCAGTTTACAAGTTGTTTTTGGGAGCGACTCCATAAAGCCTTAGGCAAACATTTAAGGTTTATTACAACCTTTCATCCTCAGACTGATGGGCAGTCAGAAAGAAATTATACAAACCTTGGAGGACTTGCTTAGGGCATATATCCTTTAGTTTACAGGAAGTTGGGATCTACATCTGAGTTTGATAGAGTTTGCCTATAACAACAGCTATCAACACAACATTGACATGGCACCTTATGAAGCTTTGTATGGTAGACATTGTAGATCTCCCCTATGTTGGTATGAAACCAGTGAATATCAACTTTTAGGTCCTGAACTTGTGCAGCAGACCACCGAGAAGATTAAAATAATACAACAACAGTTAAAGACTACAAATGATAGGCAGAAACCTTATGCTGATGACTGTCGTAGACCTTTATAATTCCAGGTTGGAGACAGAGTGCACCTCAAGGTCTCACCTTGGAAGGGAGTTCTTAGATTTGGAAAGAAAGGAAAGTTAGCTCCTAGGTTTATGGGGCCTTATCTAATAATTGAACGAATTGGAAAGGTAGCTTATAAGCTAGAGTTACCACCACAGCTATAGAGGTTACACCCAGTGTTCCACATTTCAATGTTAAGGAAATGTCATCCTGAAATAGAATCAGTTCTGCAACCTATGGAAGTAGAGTTGAATGATGATATATCTTATATAAAAGGACCTGTGTTGATCCTTGACAGAAGAATTAAAAAGCTGAAAAAGAAAGACATAAGTCTTGTGAAAGTCCTCTGGAATCACTGTGGTGTTGAAGAAGCCACGTGGGAACTAGATGAGGAGATGAGGAGGAAATACCCTACTCTTTTCTCTTAAAAATGTTTTTGTAATGATTTTGGGGACGAAATCTTTGTAAGGGGTGGATAATTTGTAACATCCCTGACTTGGGTTATGTACTAACCCTAGGTGTTTTGCCTATAAAGTCAATTATATACTTGCCCTTATCTTTTGGAATGTAATTAGTGGTTTTGAGGAACTTATATTTCAATTTCAGTCCTTTCTGAATAATGTTGAAACATGGTTTTGTTACTTTTGGACTAAAGTGCAAATTACCCAAGTTGAGGGGTTAACTTGGAAATTGTATATGATAAGATGTTTCTCTAATGTTGAGACATCATAAGAATGTATATGATGTGGTGGTATGGATTCCACAAGCTTGGACATCAAGATATAGCTTGTAAAGCAATCCTTGTGCATTAAAACCTAGTTTTGGTGTAATGTGCAAATTACCCAAAACCTAGGGTTCAATATGCAAAATAACACCTCTAGAGGATCTCTCACGTTTCTTGGCATCAAGTAGAGCAAATAAAATGAGAAGGGCGCCTCATGTGAATTATCATGGAGGAGAGAGAATCATGACATTAAAATAAACAAGGTTTAAGCACAAATGGCTTTTTAATATAATTTAATGAAAAAGGGAAATATATTAATTATG
The DNA here is from genome assembly GCA_963693085.1 of Alisma plantago-aquatica. NCBI lineage: Eukaryota > Viridiplantae > Streptophyta > Magnoliopsida > Alismatales > Alismataceae > Alisma > Alisma plantago-aquatica. Next base: position 648,477,456 of record OY856410.1, read on the forward strand.
GAGCCCTTCAACTAAAAGTTGGAGGATGTGTTTTAAATAGTTTGGAAAAGCTTTTTCCATGCTTGGGCACCAAAAATATCTTGTTTGAGTGGAAGCTACTCACACTTATAATATAATATAAAGCAATATCCACTAAATGATGGATATTAACACATAACTTTTTAAGGTGTTTAGTTTCTTTTCCATTATCCTTGAATAAAGAAGAAGTTTTGCAAGGTAATATAAGGTGGCAACTTAGACAATAAGTGGAAGGGAACTTAGTGGATATAACTGGGAGATAAAATGAAATAATCCTCTTTTTCCATTTTCCTTGAAAACCCATAAATACATATATATGTATCCCTTTTTCCAAAACACCAAAGGATCGTTCCTTAGTTTCTTTTCCTTATCACCTTTCTTTGCCTGACCAAGGGAGAGCTCTAGACCAGAGGAAGGATGACCAATCTAGCTTGGTAAGTTTTGATCACCATCTACCTCGAATTCATGATGGAAACCATAAAATAAGGTTAGATTCATGGTTTTCTTCACTTGGTTTCCTTTTCTAGCCATCTTGTTCATCCAAAGATTGAAGAATGAACCTTGGACAACTGCTGGAGCTCAATTCACCATTAAAGCTGTGGAGCTTGGAGCTCTGGATCAGTTCTAGAGGCGGGTTTTATAACTCTAACCCTTAAGCATTGCTAATGCATCCATCTCTCTAATAATCGTTGGTTATTTTCTTCTTTGGTACTCTTTTGGTTAATTGCTATAACTTCCGTGAAGAACAACAACGGTTCTTGGTTGCTTGTTGGAAGAAGATGATGACGTTAACTTTGATGATTATCCAAAGAAAATCACTTTACCAAATGGTTTGCCTTTGTGCTCAAACGGTTTCACACCGTTTGATTGCAAATAGTTTCATCCAAACTGCATAGAAGAAAATGGTCCAAGACCATTTGGTGGCGTTGACCAAGCGTTGACCATTTGGAGGTCTGTTGGGAATAATGTAGACTAATCACCTATCAATAATTATCAATTAACTCCAAGTAGTTTACCAATTAAAGGTCCAACAATCATCAAAACCCTAATCGGGTTAATTGCTGATTTGATAATTGAGCAAGGTTGAAGTTTGGGTTGAGTGACCCAAACGGTTTCAAAACCGTTTGGGGATCACCCAAACGGTCTCAAGACCGTTTGGTGATCACCCAAGACCGTTTGGAGGTCTAGGGTTAAGTATAGTTGACCAATTGAAGATCCAAAGGTTCTAAGTCGAAGTATAAGCAATTGTTATTATGGCGATCAATCCAATGGACCAACCCCTAATTGGTTGACTTGGTTTTTGGTGTTGACTTGAGAAAATGGTCTCAAGACCGTTTGGAGGTAATCCAAATGATCCCAATACCATTTGGGGTCAGGTCATGATTAGATTGGATGATGGTTCAATGGGTTCAAATCAATTAGACTCACATTGAATTATGTTGAAGGGTCATCGATTCTAAACCCTAATTCAATTGATTCAAGCCCTAATTGATGACCAATTGAGGGTCAATTGAGGGTCAAATCAGTTGAAGGTTGACCTAATTAACTCAATTGAATAATGGTGATAGGTCTAATTGATGATGGATTACATGTACTTAAACGTTGAGGGGATCAACAATGGAAACCCTTATTCATTTTGACTTGTTGAGACCGTACTTGGTCCATGCAGTTTTGAGGGGGTTTGGACCAAACGGTCTCAAGACCGTTTGGGACCAAACGGTCTCAAGACAATTTGGGACCAAACAGTCTCAAGACCGTTTGGGACCAAACGATCCCAAACTGTTTAGGGTTCATGCGGTTTCAAAACCGATTGTGTTCATGCAGTTTCAAAACTGATTGTGTTCATGCAGTTTCAAAACCGATTGTGTCCATGCAGTTTCAAAAGTCAAACTTGGGAAAACGGTCTTCACCTCCTACTTTAGCAAATGGTCTTCACCTCCTACTTTAGAAAACGGTCTTGAGTGTGCTACTTTACCAAATGGTCTCAAGGGTATACCAAGACCACATGAAGGTCCAAACGGTCTTAGACCGTTTGGAGGTTAAGTACGCAAGAACATTTGAGGTCTAAGTTAGTCAAGATCGTTTGGGGACTTAATGGCCAAGATCGTTTGGTGGTTGATTAACCTAAAACCCTTGGGTATTTAAAGTGGTTACGGGACAAAGTGATTAGTTAATTAATACATGATGTAATCAAAGGTGATCATGGTACTTGTACCTTAAAGGGGTAGTGTGTTTGAAACCCATGAAGTAATTAAGCTCTAATGATTACAATGGTAATGATATAAACCATGAAGTCAATTTTCTTTCATGATTGAGTTACTTAACCCTATCAAGGCCGAAGTAAACATCATCCTATAGAGGATAAGAGAGAGAAGATTTCTTTTATGAATGTTAACCAAGTAATGGACTTCCTATATGAATGAATATCTAATTAGGGTATGATCTTTCATAAGTGAGATCATGAAAACCCTAATTATGATGGTTAATGAATCTTAACCCTAAATTGAGGGTAATGATGGAGGTATCCCTAATGTATGATGATGATGTAATCTTAATGCATAAAGATGACACGACAAACCCTAAATCAAGGAATGTGAATAGTAAACCCTAAATCAAGGTATGTGAATAGTAAACCCTAAATCAAGGTATGTGAATAGTAAACCGTAATTCCAATTAAGGTGGATAAAAGTGTGAAACCCTAATCTTGGGTTATGCTTTATAGCATGAAGCTCAATGATTGGATAATGAAATGAGGAATTACTATTCCTAACTAAGTTAAGGGGATGATTAATCCTACTTGAATTGAAAAGGGAAACCCTAATCCTAGTAAGGGTATAGTGGTGCGACCGTTGAATAGTGAAGTTACCTTTGTTTTGTAATATGCTGATATGAAATTGATGTACCTATTATCATCTGTGCTAATCTGCAGGTTTTATGAAATATTGAATATAGCTAGGTAAGAGATATGATGCTTTGATCATTAAAAAGTATTTAATGAGCCTTGTAAGCAATAATATGCAATGTTGCCTATTGAAAGGTAGCAAATGAGATTGACAGGCTGTATGAGCCATATGAAATACCTACAATGCTACTATTTTGTTTACACTGTTGAATGACTTAATGGCATTAAGTTACATGTTAAAGTGGTAACAAGTGATTTGATGATATAAGGGTTTGAAAACCCATATTCTTGGATCATGATGATAAATTGGTAGGGGATTGAGATCCCAATGTTAACAAAATTTGAAATGAACTTGATACAAATAATACGCTTTCTTTATAGCAATTGTTTTAATGGTTTATGTTTGAAAACATGCCTGATGCTAAAAGAATACCACAATGTACTTAAATAATCAAATATAATGATATCATATAGAGTCCTGACCATAGATCCATCATCGTCAGAAGCTAGATGATGGTGAAATAGGTTTTCCTAAGGGAACTCCTGGAGAACATACTTTTGAGTATGTGGGGGTTATGGATGTGAATATCCTTACGTCCTAATGGGGGAATTGATGTGAGATGAACATTTAATCTCTCAATCCTTCATTATATGTATATGACGAGATGCTGTATCACTAATCTCCCGATGAAGTTGTTAATGCCAAATCGATGTGAGATAAATAAGAAATCCCTCGATTGTGAAGAGAGTACAACATGCCACTATAACTCTAATAGCGAAGTTGCCAGAATACCCTGGAAAGCTATTATGGCAGAGACACGAGATGTCCTGCATGTTTTTCCTCACACTGACTGAGGAGGATGAGGTCATAGAAATATGGCTCTTCTGATGACGTATGTATGGTACCAATTTTGATTTCGCAATGGTCAGTTGGAGTATGAGCGGTATACCTCATCTCCTCAGGGCATAAGTATGTTTGTAAAATGTAATCAGCCGTGTAGCATAATTGCTTAGGTTGAACTACGAGAAACAATGATTGATGATACATTGTTTATTGAATCCTAGTCGGAAAAATAATATACATGTTCTTCATATTCCTTATGGACTAAATGACTTGCTATTCAATCAAGTTATAATTGAAATGATTGCATAAAGAATACTGCTTTATTTAGTTATTTAATGAATTACCTGTTGTTGAATAGTTATAATCCTACTGCTCAATATCATTCTATTATTTGCAATAACAATGTTTCTGGCAGAGAGTTATAACTCTCACTGGGACAATTTTCAATTGTCTCACTCCTGTGGGATTCAACTTTTTAGGTAGACGTCGAGGAAGAAGAAATCCATCAATGGGTGAGCAGCAACAGCAGCAGCAACAACAACAAGAACAGCAGTGATCTTCAGGTGGAGACCCTATCTATTAGGTCTTGTACATAGATAGTCCTATGTGTCGTCTCTGTACTCTCAGGTCCTTGGAGTTAGTAGATGGTTTAATATAGATCTGAGATTTTTGGCTTAATGCCTCGAGATTTTTGTATACTGCTCATGTACAGTTTAACAGGGAAGTCCGTGTTATGACTCTCGAGATGATATAATACAGAGATGTATTGATGAATCAGCTTGTAAATAACTTACTTGTTTCTTTATGAATGAGTTTTGTAGTTGTGGATCGTTTTACAAAAAGTTTTAATTTTTAGTAATTTTTAGTAATTCCGCTGCTAATTAATTGCTTCCACATCGTTAATAACGTTTTGATCGCACGAGGTATCACAAGATTGTTGCAAGATTAAAAATAGTAACCTACTCGGTCGACTAATTCTCGACCGATAGTGTGCTCGATCGAAGATTTTCTCGACCGAGAATGTTTCTGTATCATTTTTTAGTAATTATTTGCAAGTAAAATATAGATCACTTTCAATTCAATTATGCAATTTCAAACTCAATTTAGTTGAGATAAAACATTTAAGTATCAAATTAACATTTGAGTCAAATCTCAACTAATCATATTCAAATCTCTAGGTTTTAGGAACTTAAACTAAAGTAAGTTATTAAATATATGTCTCTGTAGGTTTATATAAAAATGTGTAATTTCAAGTTAGAAACTTTAATTACTTGAATCAATTTGTTATCTCATTATGTTAAGTTGAGATAGACATGAAGATATACAACTTAGACTCTTTGGTCATATCTCAACTTAATTTAATCTATTTACTTTGGGGGTTTTGGAACCCATACCAACTCAACATTCTTTTTCTTGTAAGGACATGAGAAGTAATAATGTCCAAGACATAAACAACAATGGCAACATATATAATCAATCTCATTTCTCTTTTTATGAGTTTGATCGAGATCGTTCTTGGGTACATATGTATACTTGCCTTTAGGTACATACATAGATTGAGTCTTTGGCACTTGTGTCCTTCTCCCACTAGGTTTTTGATGGAATTTTCCTTTAGGCTTGTAACCTAGTCCTCTCCTTCCAATTTGACCATGAGAATCATTTAAGATCTTATCAAGAACATCATTGTTTCTTAAGCTACTAACTTCTTGTTGTAACTTAGCAATCTCATCCATTCTCATTTTGATATCTAAGTTTGCTTGATCTAGATTAGATAATAAAGAATATCTTTCTTTCACAATAGTATCATAATCTAGATGATTGCATAGGATTGGTTGTTTTTTAAGATCATTAATTTGGGCTTTCAAGTTTATCTTGTCTAGAGAGAGAATATTGCAATTTGCCTCTATTGATTTCAGCTTAATATCATGGTCTTTAATATATGAGTTTAATGTCTCCTTAAGATTTTCATTTTCAGATGTGAGAGCAAGAAGATTAGCATGTAACTCATCATTTACTTTATTCGATTTCTTTAATTTCTTCTTGCACTCAATATACTTATCATGTGTCTCTTAAAGGCTAGCAATGAAATATTCTTTAGATAAATAAAAAAGGCTTACCTCTTCTTCTTCTTCTTCTTCACTTATTGTAGCAATAAGGCATTCTTTATGCTTATCTTCCTTCTTTAACCTCCATGGAAAACTAGGAGTTGGGTGCCTTGTTCCTAAGCCACAATTATAGCTTGTTGAAGATTGGTCCATGCTTTTCCTTTGCTTGCGGTTGTAGACACCACCACCCTTCATTCTTCAAGACTCGATTAGAGCTCCTTGAATCCGGCTTTGATACCAAATGAAAAACCACTAGAGGGGGGGTGAATAGGGTTTTATAAATATTTTAACAATAATTCAACTCAAGCAACCACAATTGAGATAATAAGAAGGCAAGGTGTTTAGAGTGGTTCCACCTTTAGCAACAACTAAAGGAGTCAGTCCACTACCCAATTGTTTCCCAATGGGATTTTGAAAGTATTTAAATTTTATCACCTCACAAGGATGTTACATAAAATTACAAACACTTTCACCACCCTTTGGATAGCCTTCACCTTGAAGTAGTCTCACCAACCTCGAAGCAGCCTTCCTTTAAAGTAACTTCAAGCTCCCCCTTGAAGTAGCCTTCCTCTTGAAGTAGCTTCCCGTTGAGACAGCCTTCTTGAAGTAGTCCAAAGTACTCCTCCACCCGTGAAGATAAACCCTCTCCAATCTGCAACCTCCAACCCTAAGAGTAGCCAGGAGAGTACAAGCAATAAGAAATAACAAGAAGGAAAATGGAAATTACAATTACCGTTGTAGCACAAGGCTTGATTTCCTATATCAAGCATTTTGATCTCCTAACCAATGTATATGAAAGTGTAAGTGTTATGGGTAGGAGATGCTAGCATATAGGATATGAAATTGTAGCAATGTGAAGGATTTGCAAATGCTAGAGTTGATCAATTGATCACAAGAAATGATTGCCAATTGCAAGTAGTATGCTCAAGTATTGCACAAGTGTGTGTTGGGTGTCCTAAGGCATGTCCAATTTATAGGAATGTCCTATGAGTGCTTAAGGACGTGCTAGACACATTCTAGGGGGTTCTTAGTGCTTAACTAGCCGTTAGTTGTCCACTAATTGCTTTAGCAACGACTAGTTAATTAATCCTGAAAAGTGCAGATAGAGATAGTCTCGGTCGAGGAATTGTCGACCGAGATCCCAGTCGGTCGATGTTTTTGTCGACCGAGGGACTGTCTGGAGCAAGTGCGTATAATGTTCGATTCCAACGCCCGAATACCTTGTCTGCTGTCTCTAACGGCTACTTGGGTCATTCTCGGTTGAGGAATTGGTCGACCGAGAGTGTCTCAGTCGAGAAGTTTGTCGACCGAGAATGACTCTGTTTCAATGTTTTAAACTATGTACTAAGTGTGTGTATCAGTGTGCAGTTGTGACACTATTGTAGGGGATGACCTATCTAAGTGTTGTGATTAGCTAGGGAAGATCTAAATGCTTGATTTACATGATATCTAAGTACTTATACATTATATACTTGTACAAGTTTTTACATTTGATTACAATCATGAAATTTAAACATTTGAGCATATAGATCTTCCAAAGGTTTTTCATCCACCTAGTTCCTGCAACACTCAAGTAGCACGTTAGATCCACAAGAATGAAATGTTTGTCATCATCAAAATAAAGGGATTATAATAATGTTCAATTTAGCCAACACTCATTACCATTACCGCATTACTATGATCACTATCCTACGGCCCTATAAATTAGGTTTCTCCCACTTGTGTGTCCCAAGCTCTGCCCACTCATTACCACTCTCTTTTTTATATTTTGTTAAAATTTTAGTGGTGGGTGTAGTCTGACCGAATCTGGTATGATCACAAAATTTAAGACCAAACTATAATGGTCTACATTTTTCTCAAACTAGACTTGAACATTGGCATGATCCATAGCAAACTTAACTTGATTGTAAAAGTTTGACCAAGTTTGGTTAAAATCAATCTAAAACCATTACTTTTGTGTAATTATCGTAACGACTCTTAAATGAAGGTCAAGTGACAAAAACCATAAAGTGTAAAATTCTCCATAAGGTATACTGAAGATGAGGGAGGAAATGGGAATAGGTCGCAACATATACAACTAGGGTTCAATGTCTAGATGTAACCTTATGCAATTAATTAAGATAGTTGTGGTAATGTTGGCATTAGTTCATTACCCAATTTGTCATTTTTTGTTCTATAATTCATTGTCATACTTCATAAAGATATATATATATATATATATTACAACATTCTTTGATATATGATTAGTACAATATTAGATCTATATCTAGTTAAATATATCATGATAAATATATACATCTATTAATATATTTGTTATATAGTGTTGGTGAAATCTGATTTAATCAGTTAACCACTTACCAAGACTATGATCAAACTACATAAGATCAGTCTAAAGAATTTGCTGATCAAACTTGACCATGTTACCAATCTAAACTAGACCAAACTGGATAGTCTAGTCAAGTCTAGTTCGGTCTGATGGTCAGATTTATTTTTATGCCCACTTCTAGTTAATAACTATGAAATAATAGTAGAAATAATGTTTAGGGTGTAGGTTGGCCGCAACATCCATGGCCCACTTTTCTGCTCACAACGCGCACAATGAGGTTGGTACCGTTCTGTGATGAGTATTAATATAGATCATACCACTTTTACCCAGACTTACATCTAGATTTCAAGTATGAAGATACTTTCTAACAAAATGTTAATTTTTAAATTAAAAAATATCAATACAAGTGTTAAATAATGTTGGATATATTTAATTTTAAATAATATTTGCATTATAAGTTATATACACACCTTTGTATACAATATATATATATATATATATATATATATATTAGTGTGCGTTTTTAAATTAAAAAATACACATTAATAAGTACAAAAATATAATTCATATTTCTAAATTATGCAATTCTCATTAATAATCATTAAAATAACTACTTTAGACTTCACTAATGTTAAAAATGCATGGACAATTGCACCAATATCTCTTTCTCCATCTATCACCTCTCTACTTTTATTTATTGTGCCCCTCTCTATATCAATTATATCTTTATTTATATATATTATACCCTCTCTTTTTATCCATTATTTCTCTCTTTCTTTGGTTCCACTCTCTCCATTTGCTTATTTTATTACTTTGTTTATCTATAGCCAGAAAGCAAATGTGGACTCCATAGTCCTCTATGCATATTCTCAATATTGATGGAAATGATGTTGAAGAGGTGTGTTCTAAATAATATATTTAGATACCACTCCTAATTTACAAGGAAAACATTTAGACTATTCTTTTTGTTTTTAGAGGAAAGAAAAAATTGATAAACTAGAATGAAGTGCAGTCTGACTTAAAAAGTCATTAGGGAAGTCATCAAGTTGATTAATACATGTAGAAATAAAATGAAATAGAAAATTAAAAGTGAAGAGAAAATTGAGTTGCAATATGTTGTTAAGAGAAAAATAAAATAGAAATAAGATCAAATATCAAATATCAAAATTTGAAAAATGAGACTGGAACATATGAAGAGGTTAGGTAAGTTCTTGTGTTACGATATCATCTCAGGGACTATGACAACCTCTACTTATCATGAAATTGGTGTTATAAAGGTTTACTAAATATTAGACACAAAGAGAATGGGAGAATAATAGGAAAGGGAATAAACAAAATGAAGAATGTAGAGGTTTTACACATCGTGTGACTTTTTAAGCCAACATAAAATTGAACTCTTGCATCAAGTTTATTTGGGTAAAATTAGGGTATAGATCTTAGAGAATATTGTATGGAATTTTGTTTCTTTTTATTCTTCCTAAGTTGGTATTGTTTGTAAGGTATGCCCAGAGAGCCAATCATGTGATGATTGACATGGCATAAAGTATGTGATCAATACTCATAAAGGCAACTTCGAATTCATTCTATTTCACTCAGTTATGAGATAATGAGGAAACTTTATGAATGTCTAGAGAATCATATTACTCAGTGACATATGTATTCAAGTTACTACCTTTATGGATGAGATCATACAGATGTTAAAAGTACATATAATATTCTCATTGTGTCCCTAATCAGTTGCTATTGTGGAAGGTTAATAGACAACAATAACACATAAGATCAGAGTGTGAGTTGGTTGATGAGTAAATCTCATTAGTCATGATATGGAAATATCAAACCAAGCATAGAGATACATGTTAGAAAATAATGTTTCGAACACACCCACCTTGAGAGTGACACATGGAGACCATTATTATATGGTAAGTCACATGCATCTCTCGTAGTGAAGGTGGTCATTGTGATTCTTAGACCTAAAATCACTGCACTCATCACATGCCATTGAGTATGTTTTGACATCATCAAATGCAATCCTGAAACATGGGTTGTTATAAAGGTGATGATTTGGTGACTTTGACACATGGGGATAGACTGTGAGTGATAGGTATGAGATTTGTCCCTCCTACTGGAGTATGATATCGTTGCCACTTAATAAGCGAGACTGAGAAACACATGTTCATGCACATGTGAATCAATATGTGATACTGAGGTCACATTATATTTGACAGACTACTCTTGGTTCAAGAAACATGAGATGAACGATGAAATGATGACGAGTCTGTGCCTTGAGTTCACTTTGGAAATCAGAGACAAAGGAATTATACAATCACTGCAACACCTTACACAAATTGTAGGTTGAAGTTATTCTCCAACATTCCATTCACTTGGGTAGCACTAATGTGCAACTAGGAACCAATCCTTGCTTGTGATGAAAGAAGCTAGTTATGGACATTCACTACCAATGTGACATGGGACATTTAGGGTCACACACATAGGAACTCATCTAGAAGAGGAGTTTGAACTTGAATGATAAATGGATTGATTACTAAAGTGTTTAGGTATTCAATTCATGGAAAAAATCGACTGATTGATTGACTGGTCTGCCAAAAGACCATCTCAATGAGTGAGACAACCTTTTGGGTAGCTAGAAGGACGTCTTAAGTGTTGAGATGACCATTTGAGTTCTCAGGATGATCAAAGTTTGAATTGGCTTAGTTCTACCCTTAAACCGACTGATTCCATGTGATTGAACCGATCAGCTCATCATGAGTCTCCAGATGGGCATTTGGGTGAGTGAGACAGGTGTCTCGCTTGGGTGAGTCAGCTCGGTTGGGCCGAACAAAGGTTCAAAATGTTTCCCGAATAGTTTTGATTGCACATACTTGGAGTGTAAGTAAATTAATAGGTGCTATAAAATGCCAAATTAGTGTGTGATTGGGAAACTACCAGACAGACGTCTGGCAGTATGAGATGACCATCTCACAGTGACAGATGACCGTATGGACTTCCAAATGACCGTTTCAACTGTCGTAGGTTGTAAAAATTCAAGATCTTCCGATCTCTTCCACTCCCGCACAATCCCATACTGATTGGAAACCCTGACCCTAACCTCACCTATAAAAGGAGGGGTATTGGGGGCTTCCTAGAGCACAACGACAACACATACAACTGAGAATCAGTTCCTCTGACAACTATTGTCCTCTGTGATTGTGGTAACTGAGAGAGCCCATGCAAGTCCTACCCAATAGGGAGGGATAGACAATGGGAGAAAACAACTGTGAAGTTGTCAGTGTGGGAGAGTAGGTTGGTGACTAGTACACCAACGGGAGGGACAACTCCTTCCTGTCTGTTCGTGGTGAATGACAAGAGTTCTAGTTGGTCTGTGTGGACTACTCTAGAGGCAGGAGTCCTTTGGCTACTGCTCAGAGAGCAAAGTCAACCTACAGTTTGTGGTAAGACCACCAGAGTCACTATAGAGGTTGCAGAGACAGTTGTTCGTGGTGAAGACCAGGAGCTATACAGCCACTGTCCAAGCGCAACTTGTTAGAAGTTGCAAAGAAGTGAGTTTTGTCACTGGACTTGCTCCAGGACCAAGTATAACTTTCTAAAACCATCCTTCTTATTTCATTGTAGTTGTTGTGATCTTGCTGTTATGGAAATACAAATAGATTTTTTTTTTCTACTGCTATACTCTATGCTAGTATTTCGATGATTATAGGATAACATGGTGTTGCAATATAGATGCTTTCCAGATTGAATTTTATCAGAGGAAAAAATATGTTAATATAAGTGGAAAATTTTTCTTGAACTTAGTGATACAGTCAAATTCAATTGGATAACTGAAGGTGAATTGTAACTCTGACTTTTTTTTGAATGGTGGTGAGCATTTCATTAATGAGCGTCCAAGTTTTCTTGATGCAAAATCAACTCAGAGAAAGGACCGTTACAAATAATAGAATGAGTTAGGTTTCTTATCTTACTCAACCAGTAGGCTAGCTACCTCATTCCCATTACTCCTTATGAGTACAAAATAAATGCTCAAAAACATGTTGCTAATCTCTCGAATATCCATAGATATCGTACCTAGAAATCCCATGTTCTCTTCTAGTCTGTTAAAAGCCTGGATCAAAGAAAGTGAGTCTAATTCTGCCTCGATCCTCCTAAAGCCTGAATCTATTTTGTATGATAGTGCCTATCTCAGTGCCAATTTGTTAGCATTGCATTCACAGTAGGATGAGTAGCCACTTGTCCTGTGTGAAGCAACTTTCCCCGATCATCTCTCAGTACAGAGCCCACTAGTCGATTTTCACTTCTATGCTGCATCTGAGTTGAGCTTTACAGATCCTTCCATAGGTTTGGTCCAACTCTCACGTCTGCTAAGAGGAATAGAGTACTCCCTAGGCTGTTGAAAGATGCGGTCATTGTACTCTGTAATATTTGATCAGTTAGAGGACACCAAGAAGAAGTATCCATGGGGTAGTGGAGTCAAAGTTGAAAATTTTGTCATTTCTCATTATCCAATTTACCCACCATCTCACTGCTATCTGGTCTATATCATGCACATGCCATTTTTCTATTACCCAGTTGAAAAGATCTATCAACTCATATGTTGGAACATCATCCAGTGGTGAATTTAGCTCCATTGTCTCCCAAATTGGCTTTCCTATCTCGCATGCAACCAATGCATGGCATATCATATCTAGTTCCTTACTACATGTGGGATACAAGGGGTCTTGAGCAATATTTGGTTCTGTTAATTAGATCATTGTGAGAAGCCAGGTCATTCTCTCTTTCCACACAAAGAGCTTAAGCTTTGGCGACCAATTCATTCCCACAGGTTGCTCCATATTTTTCCTACCTCCATCTCATGGTTAGGATCCCATTGTGGCATGTTCCCCAGTAGTCCTAGCTAGTAGGCTGATCTTACCAATAATACAATGTTGTTTGTGAATCTTCATGCAAGACAATCACCTTGTGGTGTTTGGGGCAATGGAACCAAGAGTATTTTCTCCACTAGTATTAGTGCAATTGAGCAACACATTAGTTCTTCTCTCCACAAGCCCATCTCCTAGCTGATAAATCTTTCACCCACACTAATTTTGTATTACCTCATCTCTCTTCCCATTTTAGTCCACCTTCCTCACCCGACAACCATCATTCCCTCCAGAATTGTATATCCTCTCCATTATCGATCCTCTATTCGAGTCCAACTAAGAGAAGTTCCTTAGCACCCCAGATGCTCCCCCATGTATAGCTTGGATCATGGCCACGATACACCTCTCCGAAGGTGGTACCCTGTAGTATTTTGCACGCCGCACCCTGCCTGCCACATACTCAAGATTGGTAATGAGACACGATCCTTATTTCTTCAAGAGAGCTTTATTGAATACTTTGAGGTCACGGAGCCAAAACCCCTACCTTCTTTGGCAGGCAAAGTTTGTCCCATGCATTCCAGTGTATTTTCCTTTCTGCTCCTTTTGTTCCCCACTAGAACCTTGCTATGTAGGTATGTATTTCATCTATGAGACTGTTTGGAATTTTGAAAATTCTCATTGTATATGTTGGGATTTCCTATGTTATCACCTTTATAAGGACCTCTTTCCCCAGTTTTGAGAGAAATTTATACTTCCATCCTTAGATCTTTTTCCATATACTTTCCTTGACATGAGAAAAAATTACCTTCTTTGCTCTTCTTGTTGGTATGTATGCCCATAGAGCAAGTCATATGATGATTGTAATGAGATACTTTGTAAATGATTTGAATAATAATAAAGGCAATTTCCGATCTATATGTTTAAACTATTTCTGAGATGATGGTGTAACATGATAGATGTCTAAAGAATGATTTTACTCAATGACGTATGCTTTTAGGTTAAGGACCTAAACGATGAGATCATGCGGATGTCAAGAGTATACATTCTTGTTTGGTCCCTCGTCAGTTGTTATTGTGGAAATAACCATTGACAACAATAACACTAAAGACTAGATTGTGTGTTGGTTGATGACAGAATCTCATTAGTCATGATATAGTGATATCAAACCAAGCACATAGGTACTTGTTAGAGAACAAGGTATCGGACAGACCCACCGTGAGAGTGACACATGGAACCATAACTTGGTAGTCACAGTCAGCTCTCACAGTGATGGTGGTGAGTGTGATTCTTAGACCTGAAATCACTACACTCAGTACATGTCATTGGGTACACTTTGACATCATTAAACGCAGTCCTGAAACATGGGTTGTTATAAAGATGATGATTGGGTGGCTTTGAGACATGGGGCTTTTGAGGGGTGAGTGATTGATATGGGATTTGTCCCTCCTGAGGGAGTTTGATGTCCTTGGCCACTTGATGAGTAGGATTGAGAAAGGCATGTGCATGCACATGTGAATCAATATGTGATATTGATGTCATACACATCTCACCCAGTCTGCTATGAGATTAAGGAAATGAATGAACGTTGACAGGATGACTGTTCCATGCCTCGAGTTTATTCAGGATATCAATGACAAAGGAATTATACATTCACTGTAACACCATTCATGGATTGTAGGATTGAAAGTTGTTCTCCAACTTTCTATTTCACTTGGGTAGCACTGATGTGTGACTAGGCACCGCTCTTTTCTTGTGAAGTCATAAGTGTTATGGACTTTCACTACCAACGTGAAATGGACCTACAGGGTCACACACATAGGATTTAACCTCGAATAGGAGTTTGTCCACAAACATGTTTATATTGATTACTAAAGGAGTTTAGTAGTTCAATTAAACACTCAATCAATTGATAGCTCAGTATCATAGTGTTCAAAGTGTTGGACTGATTGATTAGAGTATCGAATTGATTGAAACTGCGATTGACTGATTCTGCACAATCTGCATTCCCAACCGATCAGCTTATGTGATGAACCGATCGACTGAGCTTGGTGAACCGATCGGCTCAACTGGTGAGTCGATTATCTCATGGACAGGGTGAAGCGATTCATTCAAGTGTTGAAACGATCGGTTCAAGTCCAACTGAGCAAGTTGGGAAAGTAAGATTGGTGAGAAATTTCCTTTCGTTTCACTTGCCCAATTTGATTGGAACAAGGATTGGTATTTGATACCAATTCGAAAAAAAAGAAGAAAAGTCAACCGGGAACTGATCAGGACCACGAACCGACCGGTTAAGAAATGAACCGACCGTTTCATGGGTCCCAACTGATCGGTTGAGGTGTCAACCGACCGGCTCAGATCCCCAACTGACCGTTTCAGTTGTGAAATGGTTGGTTCAGGTTACGCAGTTGGTTGTTTTTGTGGAAAATCTTGAACCCTTCTACTCCTGCTTTAGTCCCATATTGCCCGGGATAGAGAACCTTGTCCCATGAACCTCCTATATATAGGGGTAATGGGGGCTTCTCAAAGTACAACTCAGTGAAACCAGTTGCTCTGTGAAGTTGTCGTTCTCTCTAGTTTTGGTAACCGAGAGAGCCTGAGCAAGTGCTACCCGATAAGGGAGGCACATCAAGGGAAAGACAACTGCAGAAAGAGACTGGTGGCAGGAGAGTGTGTTGGCGACTAGTACACCGACATGAGGGTGCGACTCCTTCTGATTCCTTGTGGGACAAGGAGATCGGAGTTCCAGGCAGTCCGTGTAGACGACTGTAGAGGCGGGAGACCTCTGCCACTCGAAGGACAACTATCAATCCCGACAGTCCCAGTGAGACCAGGAGTCGTCAGTCCCAGTGAGACCAGGAGCTGCACAGACACCGTCCAAGACCGGAGGTGAAGACCGCACAAGGCGCGAGGTACTGTCGCCGAGCAAGCCTTGAGACAATGTATGCATCCAAAAACCATCTTTACTATTGTATAGACGTTGACACAATTCCTTTTGTTCTGGGTTTTGGGAGAAATTTTTGTTTCCACTCCTTCTCTGCCTCCCATAAAAACCCAACACTTCTCATACTTGTAGGTAGACTCTAATATTTGGCATGCCTATCTTCTTCCCTCATCTGCAACATTTCACAAATATCCTTTCTTCTTTGCTCAAGCAAAATTATGTTAAAAGAAACCTATGATTTGGATGCATTAATCTACTGTCGTGATGCTCTCTCATACTTGTCGATAGTTTCAGCTATACATGAGCATTCTTCTAGAGTTGTCCTGGAAAAAAGTGTGCTATCGTTTGCAAAAAAGAGATGTAACACCCTGGGCCCATGCCAGCTTGCTCGGGCACCATGTATTCTTCCTAGATTAGCAGCTTTTGTACAACACAAAAAAGGAGATAAGGAGAGATAGGGTCACAACTGTGACTCTGACTTTTACCCTTCATATAGAGAGAGAAAGCAAACCTATAGTTATAAGGAGTGTATAAGGGTACTATTCAAACATGAAATTCCCTCTTGACACCCTTCCTATAGAAATTCTTCCCACCTAGCAAGGCAATTGAGATCTTAAAGAAGATCTCATGATTTAAAAATTGGAAAATGTTTAGAAAATACATGGGAAACATACGAGAATCTACTTTGGAGATGTGCACACACCATTTGTTGAGTGGATATGAATCATCACTTTCTATAGTTGGTTGTCCCATGATACCACTTCTACAATTCATGTAGTCGTCGAAGGAAATTTATTGATGAACAAGAAAAGTAAGCTAGAAGTGTAGAGAGGAGTAAAGACATGCATATGTTTGACAACATCACAATTTCCAATGCCAAGATTGTTAACATCAACAAAAAGATGAATGCCATAAGCACCTATCAAGTGCAAAAAATCACAAGAAGTGATTTTCTTGTGGTCCACGCCAACATGTGAATTGTAGTATTGACATGCAATCTAAAGGTGGCACAGAGCAAGTGAATTTCCTAAGACAAAATCAAAGGATTAATCAAAATTCAAGCTCTTACAATCTAGGGTGGAGAAACCTCCCTACTAGAAACCCTTTGAAATCCAGTATGTGGACAAGTAACCACCACAACATGACAAGCTCTCTAGTTTTGTATGTATATTGGATAAGATCATGAATGGGACTTCTAACCTTTTACAGAATCAAACTCAGCCTATCAAGGGGTTGGGCACTCAAATCCAACAATTTTTTAGTGCCATCAATGATGAGAAGAAGAGGGAGGAAATAACCCTCTAGTGATGTTGATGATAGTAGAAGAGCATATCAAAGACATAATTCTTTAGAATGGAAGAGAAGTGGAGAATCCACTGGTAGTCCTACCTTTTCAAAATGAAGACAACACAACCATTAGGAATGACAATCCAGTTGAAGTTACCAATAAAGGAGAAGAACCATTGGTGGGGGAAAAGTAAAGAAGACAAAAATGTTTCCCTAATATCCCATCACACTTATGAGACAAGAACATTGAAAGTGCCTTATCCCCATAGGTTTCATCAAGAAAAAGTTGATAGGCAATTAGAAGATTTTGTTAGAGCATTCAAGAAACTATATATAAATATTCCTTTTGCTGAAGCCCTTGAATAGATGCCTGATTATTGAAAATTCCTCAAAGATGTCTTCTTAAAGAAGAGAAGGCTAGATTACAACAATGTCATCCTATCAAACCCGATTGTAAGTTCTATAATTCAAACTAAACTTCATATCAATTGAAAAGATCCCTATGCATTTATATCCCTGGTAAAATAGGAAGTCTGAATTTTTATAATGCATTCTCTAATGATGGGGATAACATAAATTTAAGGCCACTTGCTATTTATAGAATATTGGGTTTACAAAAACTCAAAAAAGCTTGCATGTCTTTGAAAATGGTGGATACATCTTTTAGATACACTGAAGCATTATTGCAGATGTTTTGGTAAAGTTGGACAAGCACATATGACCTACAAATTTTGTAGTGCTTAATAATGAAGCATGAGAGTAAGCCAATATGATACCCAATCATCCATTCTTAAGGACGCAATGCACTCATTGATGTGGATTTTAATCCGCTGACCTTCTATGTTTTCAATGATAAAATCACATTCAATGCGAATAAAGTAATAAAAAACCAGATGATGTTGAATCTTACCACATAACTGACAAAGTGAATGATTGTATCACATATAATACAACATAAGTGTACAATGAATACAATAGGAATAGTTAATTGAATATTTAATACAACTTTAAGTTATGAGAGTGTTCATCAACATGGATTCGGGCCAATTGCCCCGAACATTTAAACCTTCCGTGAAGAGGCTCCAATCCTCGAAGTCAAACAACTCCCCTCTCATTTGGTATATGTTTGTTGGGGGAGAACACCACACTCCCTATTATTATTTCTACTTGTATTATAGATAAATAAGAAGAATAACTTTTGTAGGTACTATACGAGCAATAGGGGGTGTTTAGATGGATGATAGATGATAGTAAGAGTATAGAACCAACTCTTTGCATACACAAAATCAAGTTGATAGAGGACTAGAATTTGTGTGATCGACCACAATGGCAGATCAACCCCAACATGCATGAAGCTATGAAGAATAAGGTACTAAAATAATATAATTCTAATATCATATATACTATATCTGATAGCGAACGGGTTAGTACTGTTCAATTGGTTCCTAAAAGGAAGCTACTATATAAATAATTTTGAAAATAAATTGATTCAAAGTATGGTGGTCACTAGTTTGATGTTTTATATATACTACTATTATCAAAATAATGCCCCTAGGAAAGACCATTTTCTACCATTCATTGATCAAATGCTTGAGATGCTTTCTTATCATCCTTTCTTTTGATTCTTGTGTGGATACTGTGACTACAACCAACATTAAATTTACTCCAAAGACCACAAAAAAACTACTTTCACTTGTACTTATGGAACCTTTACTTTAAAATAATTCCTTTTGGGTTAAGTAATGGACCAACCACTTCCCAAAGATTAATGTTGAAAATCTTCTCAAATATGAATGAAAAGATTTTAGAGATAGTAACAAATGGCTATTTAGTCTTTGGGGAATGGTTTTGACAAGGAGATCAACCTTTCCCTGAACTGGGATAAAGGTCTTGTTATGGTTAAGGAGGGGATAATACTAGGATTTAAGTGTCGGGTTTTGAGGTGAGGGGTGTAATGGAAATACAAAAATTCTATAAGTAAAACACAAGTCAATAGATCAGTGGTAGTTGTAAAATATTGGTATTTCAAATACATAGAATGGATATTGAGTATATCTTATCACATACTAGTTGTCCAACAACTAAACATATCCTACATCGATGCATAATTAGTGATTTTAGATCTAGATCTAAAGTGATTGTTGTTGTCACCTTGTCGTCACAACAACACCTTGGGTTCTTCTTAAAGAAACTACTTGTTCTCAAGCCTTCTCTCAAGGGACTCAATGTCTATGTCATCCTATGGATGTAGGAACTCTTAGTGCACCATAATTGGTCTTCAAGTGAGGAAGTGAAACTCAGAGTTGGTGATGTGCTAGTGTCACTCACTCTCCTTCTTCTCCTATTGTAGGCTATTGCCATTAGGATGAGTTTTTCTCTCTCCAGGAAGAAGAACTCTTATACAACTTGTCTTAGAAAATGTATGTTTCACCCCATGGGCGTCCATCCCTATATATAAGAATCATAAACTTGAAATTTCTAAACTCCAATCCCATTCCTAGTTGCAACTCAAAATAGACTCAAATTGTAGGGAAATATGGCATCAGGTAGGTAGCAGAAACAAATTTTTTACTACAATATTTCCCATTAAACCATTAGATCGCGACAATTATATAATGGAAAGGATGTTTTCGAGGATGTACCTGGTCCTAGAGAAAGTCCAGTGACAATCTTCTCATCATTGTGTGTGCCCTTTATTCAAGTTGCACTCGAAAAGCGTCTACGTCATCCTCCTGGTTGATCACCATGGACAACAGGTTGACGTTGTCCTCCTGGTGGCAGGCAATGTCCTCCATGCCTCTATGGAAGTCCACACGAACAACCTAGAACTCCTAATATTATACTAAAATAGACAGGAAGGAGTTTTCCCTCCCATTGGTGTACTAGCCCCCAACATGCTCCCCCACAATCGTTCTCCCTTACTATCCCTCCCTTTATCAGGTAAGACTTTCTTGGGTTTTCTAGGTTACCACAATAAGAGAAGATAAATAATTTTTAGAGGTAATTGATGTGTCTAAGAATCCCCCAGCACCCCTCTATTTATAGGAGGGTTAGGGTCAGCGTTCCCAGTTTGTGTGGGAGTGGACATGATCAGAATCTATGAAAATTTGCAACCTAAGATAGGTGAAATGGTTTGTTCACTAACTGAACCGATCAGTTGGCATGCGAGCCAATTAGTTCAACAAGTGAACTGGTCATATTGTCATGTTTTCCAATCGCATGTGTATTGATAATTTTAATCCAATTAATGCACGTCATGACTCAACACTAATCCTTGATGCAATCAAATTGCACAAAAAATTGGGCATCTCGCTTCAAAAAATGATCATCTTGCAATTGTGAACTGATCAGTTCACTAAGTGAACTGGTCATTTCACTCCCTATCTCAACCCAAATTTAGTCAATGCAATATCTACTAACACACCAATCGGTCGTTTCAACACTTGAACCTAAATGGAAAGTTGGAGAACAACTTCTACCTACAATCTGTTATTGCTATTATATTGTTTATATAGTTCCTTTGTCACTGATATCCAAATTGAAATTGAGGCAAGGAATAGTCATCCTCTTCAACAATCAATCTATGTTCCTTGAACTAAAGCAGACTGTCTGAGATATATGTAAGATGAATATCACATATTGATTCACATGTGCATGGCCATGCATTTCTCAGTCTCCCTTATCAATTAGACTAGATATCATACTCCTATAGGAGGGAAATCCCATCTAGATCACTCATAGTCATCCCCATGTGTCATAGTGCACCGAATCATCACCTTTATGGAAACCCTTATTTAAGATCATAGTGGATGATGTAAAAGTACACCAAATGACATGTGATGAGTGTACTGACGTTAGGTCTAAGAACCGCAATCACCACCAATAATATAAGAGACGATTCTGACTACCAATTATGGTTTCCGTGTATCACTCTTATGGTGGGTCTGTCTGATACACTATTCTCTAACAAGTATCTATACGCTTGGTTTGATATCACATATCGTAACTGATTATATTCTATCATTAACCAACACACACTCTAGTCTCATGTGTTATTGTTGTCTATCAACCTTCCACAATAACATCTGACTAGGGACATAATAAGAATGTATATACTCTTAACATTCATATGATCTCATTGTTCAAGTCACATACTTGAAGACATACATCATTGAGTAATATCATTCTCTAGACATTTATTATATTACTTCATTATCTCATAACTGAATAAAATGGAATAAATGGGAAGATTGACTTTATTATTAATCAAATCATTTACAAGTTATGCCATTACAATTATCGTATGATTCACTCTTTAGGCATACATACCAACTAACTCCCACTTGCACTTAGAGACAATCACCAATGAATTTTATGTTGACTAAATTGGACATAATCTTGTGTTCTCTTTTGACGATGACAAACATTTCTTGCTTATGGATATAACATGTTACTCTAGTGCTTCAGGAACCTCCTTGGTGAACTCAAGATCGGAACATCAATTATTTGAATAATTTTTTTCATATGTGCTTATTTGTATTTCAAATGTACAAGTTTTTTAGAACTCATGTAAATCTTTGGACCAAACCCACCTATCCAAAAACCCTTCATATGTCAATACCAAGTGTCTTGGACATGTAGGTTATAGACAAACCAAGACTTGTTTATTGAGTGAGTAAAATAGTGTACAATGCAGTCTCTTATATAACAAAAGAGAATAGAGACTAAAACATAGGTGAGCAATATGGGACTAAACTATAGAAGTAAACATCATAACTGAGGCACATGCTATGCACATGACACTCAACAAAACATAACAGAAAACAACAAATCTCTATACTCCCCCTCAAGTTGGAGCGTAGATGTCGAACATGACCAACTTGTTAATCAGAGTTAGAAAGCGAGCTTTGGGAAGTATCTTTGTGAAGATGTCTACAACTTGCTTGTCGGTACTGAGATATGGCATGCAAGTTCTACCAGTGAGAACTACTTCTCGAATAAAGTGACAGTCGACCTTGATATGTTTAGTCCTCTCGTGAAATGTGGGGTTGCTCACATTAAAAATGGAGGACTTATTGTCAAAAAACATAGGAATAAGGCTATAATAAGATATGTCAAACTCCCGAAGGAGACTCTGAACTCATAATAGTTCGCAAGAAGTATGAGCCATTGCTCAGTATTCTGACTCTGCACTAGATCTGGTGACAACAATATGCTTTTTGCTTCTCTAGGTGATAAGGTTTCCACCCACAAAAGTACAATAGCCTGAAGTTGACTTCTGATTAGAACGACTTCCTGCATAGTCTGAATCCTAGAACCCAGATAGGTTGTAGTGGCCATGCTTTTTATACATCAAGCCTTTTCCTAGAGAGATTTTAAGATATCTCAGAATATGGCATACAACATCCCAATGACATTTCCGGGGTTTGTCAAGATACCGACTGATGAATCTGACAGTACTAGTAAGATTGTAACACCCCTGACCTGGGTTATGAACTAACCCTAGAAGTTTTGCCTAAATATGTAATTATTATACTTGCGAACACTCCCTGGCATGAAATTAAGTTCCTCAGGAACATTTACTTTCAATTTTGCTCCTTTTTGTATAAAGTTGTAGCATTGTGTGGTATGCAGGGACCTATGTGCAAATTACCCAGTTTAAGGGTTGAACTTGCAAATTTCACAAGATAAGATGTTCTTTTGATGTTAAGACATCATGAAGATGTCTATGATAAAGTTTGAGGGATTTCCCAAGCTTGAGCACCAAGGTGCAGCTGTGGAAGCAATCCCCATGCTCAGAAACCCTAATTTGGGGTAAAGTGCAATTTACCCAAATTGAGGGGTCCAACTTGTAATTTTCACCATCTAGAACATCTTTTATGACTCTTGTCATCATTTAGAGTAGAAATGATGAAGGAGATACATCATTCACTAATCAGATGAGAAAAATGATCTTTGTGATAGAAATCACCTAAAATGGGTACAAAACCCTTTCATGTATGTACCCTAGTTGAAGGTTGGATTCCTTTACCCTTAGATCTTGAGTTTTCTTGAGATTTGCATAAGATTAGATGGGCCTGGACGTGCCCTTGAGCAAGGAGGGACCTAGATGTGAATTTTGAGTTTGAAAGGTCCTTGTAATAGAAAATAGGCTAAAGCTATAAAAGCTCTTTCCCTTGCAAACGAGCAAACGACCTTGCTCCTGTTTCATTCACTCCCTCTCATTCTCAAACGGCCAAGCCTTGCTCTGGAGCTCAGGAGAAACGACCAAGGGTGCAAGGTAGGTTTGGATTCCCCTTCTTGCCCAAATTCCATGGTTAGAATTCGGATTCAAGGGCAAATTCATGGCTAGCTTACTTAATTCTATCTTTTTAGCCATCTTTTCTCAACCTTCCTTGGAGGATTAACCTTGGCCGACCTGTGGAGCTTCTAGGACGCCATTAAAGGCTTGGAGCTCGAAAGCTTGGAGCTCAAGGAGCAAGCTTTAGGCGGGTTTTATAACTCTAAACTTTATGCTTTGATTATACATCTTTTCTATGCATATAGTTGATAGATCTTCTTCTTCCCTATCTTCCCTTGCATCCTTGCAAGCAAAAACGTGAAGAACTGTTACTGTTCTTAAGGTGGAAGATAAGGGCGTTAATTCCTATGCTTATCCACAGATTTTCACTTTATCAAACGACCTCCACCTATTGCTCAAAACGGTTTCAAACCGTTTGGTGGGCAAACGGTTTCAGGGTCGTTTGAGGGCAAACGGTCTTCAAGACCGTTTGGTCCCGTTGACCAAGCGAAGACCGTTTGGGAATCTTGTTCATAATTATGTAGGTTAATCACCCACAAAATGTGAGAGGTTAACTCCAAAGGAATCGTGAGATATGAGCAAATCAATTAGCAAAACGAATTGAATTAAATTCTGATTTGCAATCTGTTTAATTTGCCCTTTTTGGGCAAACGGTCTCAAGACCGTTTAAGATGGTTGACTAAACGTTGACCGTTTGGGATTACTGTTCATAATGATGTTAATTAACGACTCACCAAATTTTATGGATTAATTCCAAACGAGTCATGAGTTGAAGGATGATTAATAGGGCAAACCCTAATTGAAATTAGTGCTGAATCTCCAATGAGTTAAGTTGAGATTTTGGGTTGCTTAGCCCAAACGGTTTCAAGACCGTTTGGGAATCACCCAAACGGTCTCAAGACCGTTTGGGGGTCACCCCAAGACCGTTTGGAGGTCTGGGGTCAAGTATAGTTGATCAATTGAAGGTCCAAAGGCACCAAATCATATTGCAATTAAGTATTGATGTGATGATCAACTCAATAGATCAAACCTTGATGAATTTTCACTAAAGTCCAAAGGATGGATGGGCAAACGGTCTCAAGACCGTTTGGAACTCATCCAAACGGTCTCAAGACCGTTTGGTGTCAACCCAAGACCGTTTGGAGGTCTAGGGTTAAGGTAATTGACCTATTGAGGGCCCAATTACAGTGGGTTAGTGAAACAATCAAATTGTTGTTTTCTAAGTATAGATCTTGTTGAGTTTTGGGTTGAAGGACCCAAACGGTCTCAAGACCGTTTGGGGATTCCACCAAACGGTCCCAAGACCGTTTGGGCACAACCCAAGACCGTTTGAAGGTCTAGGGTTGAGTTAATCTAATGGTTTGAGGGTCCAATTGTAGGAAATTGATGCATTGTTGAAAATTGCTGATTTTGACCTAATTGGATTTCAACCTTAGTCAAAACGACTTGGATTTTGGTCAAACTTTGGGCAAACGGTCTCAAGACCGTTTGGATGATGTCCAAACGACCTCAAGACCGTTTGGGCCAAGTCTGAGCCCAATTGGAGGTCAATTGATAGGTTCAACCTTGAATTGATTCACATTGTTGAACATTGATGACCAATCCACTTGGAACCCTAATTGAGGACGATTGAACCCTAATTGGTTTACAATTGAGTGTCAATTTGATGTCTAAGTGGTTAAGGCTAACCCTAATTGGCAATTTATAAGTGGTTAGCATAGCTTTAGCCAATTGAGGGCTTCAACATACATATCCTTGAACTTTGGTGACCTTTGAACCCCTTTGGAGGTCCAAACGGTTTGAGCCCATTTGGACCAAACGGTCTCAAGACCGTTTGGGTCCAAACGGTCTCAAGACCGTTTGAGACCAAACGGTCTCAAGACCGTTTGGGGCCAAACGGTCTCAAGACCGTTTGGGCTCAAACGACCTCAAGACCGTTTTAGCTCAAACGACCTCAAGGTCGATTGGTCCAAACGACCTCAAACCGATTGAAGCTCCAAACGGTTTGGAAGTCAACCCTTCCAAACGGTCTTCACCTCCAAATGGTCTCAAGACCGTTTGGATCCAAACGGTCTCAAGACCGTTTGAGGGCCAAACGGTCTCAAG
Source organism: Alisma plantago-aquatica (assembly GCA_963693085.1). Taxonomy (NCBI): domain Eukaryota; kingdom Viridiplantae; phylum Streptophyta; class Magnoliopsida; order Alismatales; family Alismataceae; genus Alisma; species Alisma plantago-aquatica. The sequence continues at coordinate 648,503,157 of OY856410.1, forward strand.
ACCGTTTGAGGGCCAAACGGTCTCAAGACCGTTTGGGTGGTTGAAACCGTTTGAAGGTTGAAACCGTTTGGAGATTGGTGATGGTTTGTACTTAACAATTTGATGATGTAATCAGTTCAATGGTGATTCAATCTAAACCCTAATGGTAACCTAGGTCATTAAGGGACTATGTGATTAGTAAGTTAACCCATGATGGTGATCATGTGGAAAATTACCAAAATACCCTTGAGGGGTCTAAAAGGGTAAAACCTTGTTCTAAGCAAACCCTAATCACATGATGCTGATGTTTCGGCTTATGCTAGCCAATGGAAACTTATCTCAACCTGATCTAGAGTGGTGTTGTCACCATCTACTAGTGAGAGGAGAGAGGAAGTATTTCTAGAGAGAGGAAGTATCCTAGAGAGAGAAAGTACCCTTTTTAGGAGGAAACTCTAGTAAGATACTTCATATACATATGAATGTGCATGATTAGGGAATGACCCACCTATGTGAGGTCATGGAAACCCTAATTATGATATCTAATGGATATTAATCCTAAGTAAGAGCCTTAATGATGATGTTTCTCTTACATGATGATGTAATGAGTACAATTCACCATGGAGTGAATAGTAAACCCTAAGTTTAGGGTGAAGACATGAAAAATGAATAGTAATCCCTAATTCAATTGAATAAAACCCTAGTTAATGACCAGTTGAGGGTTAACTAAGGGTAAAATCAGTTGAAGGTTGACCTATTTAACTCAATTGAAGTATGAGGGTAGGTCCAACTGATGAATGGTTCCATGAATTCAATGGTTGAAGGAACCAACATTGGAAACTCTAATTCATTTGGGTGCTTTATGTAAAGGAGGTCTAATGTGATTGAATATCTTGAGAATCAAGATGATAAATGATCCATCGACCCAGTGGTGAATAATAATGATAAACAAATAAGGTACAAAGGTTGGAACCCTAATAAGTATCTAACGGACTAGTACCAATTAAGGAATGAATCCCTAATTGCTTACTGAACCAATGACCTGATACACTATGTTAAGCAGAGTTGTATACTCTTGATTAAAGGGTTGATATGACCTAATCAATTTGAGATGATGTTAACATGAATTCATATTTGAATATAATTCATGTGGTGTTTAAGGGTATGATCCTTAGGAAGAGAGAGATCATGAAACCCTAAACATGTATATAAACCCCTATTGTCAGGACTTTTGGGTTTTTAACCCTAGTTGAGGGTGATTCCTTGTGAATCCCTAGTTGAGGGTGATTCCATGTGAATCCCTAGTTGAGGGTGATTCCTTGTGAATCCCTAGTTGAGGGTGATTCCATGTGAATCCCTAGTTGAGGGTAATTTCATGTGAAACCATAATTGAGAATGCATCCTTAATTGTTGAATTGTTTACTATTATCTGTTGAATGAACCATGCAGGTTGTTATGAGATGATATGCATATCCAGGTAGGGAATGCCATGTTATACTAATGAGCTTTGCATATTGTTATAAGATAATGGGCATATCCAGGTATGGAATGCCATGATATATTCATTGAAAGCATGTCTTAAGCTTTATGAATAGTAACCCTTGTTGATGCACTGTGAGTGACATCTTTTATAATTTATGGGCTGTAAGAGCCATAAATGTTATCAAAGTCATGCTTGACAGATGACTTGAGATGAAATAACTGATGATTGTGAAAAGTTAGGCCTGCTACATTTTAAGTATTCTCATATATAGCTGTATTATTGTAAGATGATAAGAATACTGAATGTACCTAACTGATTAAGAGAATTAGTGAGAGGAATTGATGTAGATTCGTGTAGTCCGTCATTCCTTCACTAAAAGAGAAATGGTGAGAGGAGTTGATGTAGATTCATGTAGTCCATCATTCCCCACCGCACAGTCGAAGAGGTGAGATGCATCCCTGCACTCCCTTAAAAACATAATCAACAGCGTAGTATATCTGTTAGAGTTATCTACGAGTTATTTGATTGATGTTACTTTAAACAGCATAGAGGTTCTCATATTTTGATATTGATTAAACTCTGCTTATCATTAAAACTGCTAGTGAATATCTTGAAGGCTATTATTGCTTTAGTTATTCCCTGCTTTGTTTATAAAGCTTCTAGTGGAGAGTTATAACTCTCGCTGGGGCAATTACGTATAATTGTCTCACCCCGTAGACTTCTACTTTTTAGGTGGTCGTCGAAGACGGAGGGACAAGAACTCAGGTGACCAATCCCAGCAGCATCAGGGGCAGTAGTTATCTCAGGTGGAGATCCAACCTGCTTCATGATGTAGTATAGAGTTTGTCCTATGTGTCCTCTGTATTCTCAGGTCCTGGAGTGTTTTGAGTATGAACTCTTGAGAAGTTTTGTATCATGTTGTATATAATCACTCAAGAAGTTTTTGTTAGTGATGTAAACAGTTAAATCCTTTTTATAGAAAAGGTTTGTGGTTTCAAGCTCTTGTCTCAAAAAGTTTTAATTTCTCGTGATTTTTGGTCTTCCGCTGTTTACCGAATGCTTCCGCACATGTTTAAATCGAGATAATTCGTGGTTTGGAGATCGGAGCCCTCAAAGATCATCTCGTGTGACAGTCAAATAAATAAGCTTGCCTACCAGCCTCCTGAACTGGTGATGATCAGCATAGGGAGGAGAGTTTGCATCATCCTGACCCATGTTTGGATCAAGTGGAGTGTTAGCCGGTTTGCAACCAAACATGCTAGTTTCCTACAACAGATCAAGTACATATTTCCTCCGAGAAAAACACAATCCTGGAGATGATCTAGAGACTTCAATACCTAGGAAATATCAAAGTTTTCCCAAATCTTTAGTGATAAAAATGCTTCTCTAAGTAAGTTTTAGTTTCCTGTATGCCCATTGTGTCATTTCCAGATAATATAATATCATCCACATACACAATCAGAATCACAAGTCTGACTACTCTCTTGCGAATAAAGAATGAATGGTCAGAATGAGAATGAAGAAAGCCAAAGGGGACTAAAATTTGACTGAGCTTGTCAAACCAGGCTCGTGGACTTTTCTTGATACCATAGATAGCCTTATTAAGTTTACATACTATGGATGTAGACTCCCCTTGAGAAACAAATCCAGGTGGTTGCTCCATGTATACTTCTTCCTGTAAATCTCCATAAAGAAATGCATTTTTCACATCAAGCTGATAGAGTGACTAATCTTTATTCACAACTACATAAATCAGAATGTGAACAGAGTTTAACCATGCAACAGGAGAGAAAGTCTCAAAATAATCAACATTGTATGTCTATGTGTAGCCCTTAGCAACAAGACAGGCTTTGAGATGTTCAATAGTACCATCCGTGTGATAACCTTGATATTTTTTTTAGGTTTTAATACCCAATCTAGTATTTGAAGATATAATTAGAGTAAAATGATTCAATTATGGAACTGAGGTCTTATTCGATCAATTTGGAAAGTCAATCATTTGTTGATAAGATAATAGATTACTTTGATGTATGGTTTGAATTGAACATCCTTAAATATCAAGTGGGATTGTTCTAACTTCACGTACCAATTAGGAATATACATGGGCATAAATAGTTGAATAACCAAACAAAGTGGATTGAGTCTGCTTGATTATGGTTTGAGGATTAATTAACTTATATTCAAGGTTTATACAACTATGTGTGAGCTTATTCAATGTATTAAGTTTGTTTGACAAAATTGGAGTTTTAGCATGCGACTTTGGTAGAAAGTAGGCTAAATGATAATATAGACATGGTTAAATTTTTATGGAAAAATGATTGTCCTACACCATGCTCTAAGATATCGATATTGATAGTAAATGACTCATTGAAACATTCATTGAGGACTGTAGTCACTTAAATATCCGCTGAGTCTATCTTGGGTGTGTCCAGCAGTGCTCGGGCCCATCATCGCCCAACTCCGAGGCTTGAGGAGGAGGTGGCCTTCATCGGATGGCTGGTGAAGGAGTCAACAACAAGGTTTATAGAAGTGTGTGGGCAGAGTGGTTGAGCCTGCCGCACATCCTGGATCTTAACGACCCTTTTGCAAGGGTCTCAGTGTTGAGTACAGGGGGAGATATCAAACCCTCATGTTCACCTCCTTCACTCCAACCATACACAACGACAGATACAACGAAGCCACCTAGATCTCGAGCTCCAAAACTTGTCATGATAGCATGACCTGGAGGCTCTGATGTTCTCGGTCACAGACAACATAGAGTCGGACCTCATGTCGGAAGCAGGCTTACAGAGAACAAAGTTCTCACAACATGCGGTGCCTGAAGGAACTGGGAGAAGGAGCAAAGGGAGAGCAGGCCCACGTCAGACGACCGGATCATGGCTGCTTTCCTATTCTATAGAGTGAAGGAGACTGAAGTTCGACGCACCTCCAATACCCAACACCGGCTTCCCTTTTTATTCATTCTCATGACGGCGCCCCAACAGTGAGGTTTTTGTCCCAGCAATTCACACCGTTGTGAAGATTGGTTGTACCTAAGAAAGATGAGGAAGGGAAGGGTGAAGAGTTTTGCATCGTTTCTAGCTAACGTGATGGTAGGGAAGCCCTACGATCGGTCGCCGGATCAATCACACCCTTGCGGCGGCGCTGCTGTGTCATAGAGAAGTAGAGCAACCCGATCAGGGAGAGGCACATCTCCTCTTTCTCCATCTGCATCCCCCCCACAGTAGGGAAAGGATCCAAACCTGTTTTAAGCAGAGCTTCACCCATCTTTTCTAGCCGACGTGAGGGCACGTAGCCCGACCATCACTCGCCGATCTCGATCACAGAAGCAGTGATGCCAAGCCATCAAGGTTCTGTTCCATGGTGGCACCCTCCTCTACAGAAATAGGAGGAACTAGATATCTCAAATCGGATAGTGATCCAAGCCCCTTAAAGAGAGATCTGACGACCCACAAAATTCGAGACAGGTAAATATCTCAAATCATATGCAGAACTTGTAGAAATGATTAAAAATAGCTCCCTTATCCAGTAAATTCCCAAAAAATACCCCCAGACTCAGAAAAATATCCTCTACATTGCTAGATCCCTAGATCAGTCCTTTTATGCACATTTACTGATCTTATATAGTTTAGATGATAATACCCCATTTAGGTTTCATTAAATGAAATAAATTGTATACAACTGACATAAATTCTTAGAAAATTCTTATAGATCCCTAATTATGATTTTAATCCATTTATGGGCCCTGAATTCAATTATATTTCCTAATATTAGGTCGTTTCCCATTAATGCATATTTAGATGCTTTCAATCTCATACTAATTCTAGAAAATAGATTAAGCATCAGAAAAGTATGAAATTTGAACCAGACCATAGTCATGACCTTTAGACCAGTATAAAAATATTAGAGGCAAGCTTAGGTTAGTTTAAAACTAGGTTTGGCCTAAACCCTAACTTAGACCTAAAATATCAATGACATAATGGACCATGTATTAATGATGATTAATTTGTTATTAACCAGGTGATGACCAGATATCTAGATGAGAAAGAATGATTAGAAATCTCTGAACTCAGGTTCTTGGGCTTTATCTAAGTATATGACTAGTTTTCTTGTGTGCAATAGCTATGATGTATTGCTTGTCTTTATTTGAGAATATTAATTGGATGTACTATGATTGTAATATCTTCTCCATGTCAATAAGAACAACAAAGAGTATAGATGGTTTGTAGCTACTAAGTGGATATATGCTCTCTCTTTCTCCCTGAATCCTCTCTCTCTTCCTCTAAATATAAGGTCGGCACTCGGTCCCCATAGCCCAAGGGGCGGGTAAAAATGAAGTGCGACATCTCTCTCTCTCCCCTCTAAATATAAGGTCGGCACTCGGTCCCCATAGCCCAAGGGGCGGGGAAAAATGAAGTGTGAAACAACTTAGTAGTACAAATGCATCAAAAGACATCTAAAAATATGTGTATACCTGATTATTGCTTTAAACAATGTTTTCTTTTACTCTTTCTTTCTCAAGTTATTTCAATTATGCAATCATATTAGTATGTATCTTTCTACCCACGTACACAACACCTTGTGTGTTGATTCATTGTTTCACGTATGTTTTAGGTTCAGAGATAGCATGGGATAAAAGACGTGAAGTGAGCAGTGTTTAGGTTGTACCTATTGTGTAGATCCTGATTAGCATACATGTTCATAGACTTGTCAAATCATCTTTCAATATGTAATTGTAATTCATGTTGTGATAAGTCATTTTTTTGTAATATACATGTTGAATGTTGAGATTGTTGTTGGTGTATGCATTGTATTTGAATGTTCATGTATGCGTATTATGCTTCTGCATCGCTCTCTGATATGATTGGATGATGTTTTTCAGATTCTGATATCTCATTCCCAATAGGGTTTGGAGAAGCCAAAATTTGGGGACGTCACAATCCGATTGATATTTAATAGTAAAGATCCAATGACAGCCCATTGTAAGGCAAGAAGAAGGGCAATCCACAAGCTCCCATGTCTTGCGATCACATAGTGCCTGCATTTTTTGGTCCATTGCCTTCTTCCATGTGGGAATAGCAAGAGCCTCTATAGCATTTTTCATAATACTGATAGTAGATAGTGTAGAAGTAAAGCACACAAAATTGTTATGCAGATTATTAGAAGTGTAGAATTGACTGATAGGATGCTTAGTATAGGAGCGTACACCTTTCCTTAAGATGATAGGAAGGTGCAGATCAGAGGTTACCTAAGCGTTTCTTTGATCATCCGTAGATGTAAGAATTTGTTGAGTAGGGGCCATGGAAGGAGTGATTGCCTTCGGTCGGCAGTTGTACACTTGCAGTGGATGTTCTTCAGGATGGTCAAATACAGACATATTTCAACTATGTCTGATAGAGGTGTTTGTACCAACACATTAGGAGTTAGTTTTGCTCCATCCTTAGAAAAGAAGGGCATGTGCTCAAAGAAAACAACATCCGCACCGACACACCACTGTCTAAGTATCAGATCAAAGCATCGATAGCCTTTTTGAGTTCGTGAATAACCCAAAAAAATGCACTTAGTAGACTGAGGGTCAAGTTTTGACATTCCTGGGTGTAGATTTTTAACAAAACAGGTACACCCAAAAATATGAGGTGGTACAGGAAACAAATGTGCATCAGGATACAAGATAGAGTATGGGATGAAATTTTGTAAAATAGAAGAGGGCGTGTGATTTATAAGAAAACATGTCATAGTGACCGCCTCAGGCTAGAAATGGTGAGGGATTTTGTAATGGATAAGAAGAGTGTGAGCAACCTCTAAGAGATGGTGATTTTTGTGTTCAACAATACCGTTTTGCTGAGGAGTATAGGGACAAGTGGTTTTCTGTATGGTGCCATGATTAGAATAAAATGAGGTGACTAACTTTTGCATAAACCCTAGGGCATCGTCATTATGGTGAATTTTGATGTTTTTATTGAATTGTGTTTTTATTTATGAGAAGAAAATACGGATATTGTCCAAAATAGTACTCCGATCTTTGAGCAGAAAAAGCCAGGTAGCACAAGAATAATCATCAATAAATGTCAAAAAATACTTAACACCAGTTTGACTTGGGACACTACATCAACCCCAGATGTCAGAGTGAACAATGTCAAATATATCTTTAGATCTAATATCATTCTTTGCTGAAAAAATAGACCTAATTTGTTTACTCAAAACACATTTTTTATAATAGAATTTATTTTCAACTAAAGTAGGAAATAAAAGCTTCATCTTTGGATGACCCAGCCGAACGTGCCACTGAAGTCCTGAGACAGATGTAGATAAGAGATCTGATGCCGTAGGAGGTCCATCTAAGTAGTTAAGTCCATGTAGTCCTTCATGGCCCAAACCAATCCTTGTCTTCATGTGGAGATCCTTCAAAACACAACCAGAGGGATCAAATTTAATAGAGCACTGAAGTTGTTTGATAGTTTTACTAATAGATAGTAAATTAATAGGAAACTGAGGTATATATAAAATAGAGTGAAGATGCATCTTGCGAGATAATGGAATGGTGCCAATGCCATGTACAGGTGCTTTCGAGACATTAGCAATGGTGACCGATGGAATATGTGAAGTTTTAGATAGGGTAGAAAATAAGTGGAGGTCGCCTGCCATGTGAACAGACACCCCAAAATAAATACATGACTTTTGGTTACCAGTAGAGGGAGACGCCAACATAGCAGATGAGCCTCCCATCGATGTCGAGGGTATTTGAGCCATTCACTCCTGAAAGAATTTCTTGAACTTAGAGAGAAGTCAGTCAATGGATGGAGGAGAAGCTGGTAGATCGGATGCGGCATTTGTAGTAGCTTCAGTGGAGGCCAGGTTTGCCCAGACTGGGTTTCCATGCTTGATCTAGCACCTATCTTTAGTGTGATTGTCATGACCACACCAGTTGCGGTAGAGAGGTCCAGTGGCTTGACCTCGTCCAGGAGAAGTAGAAGTGCCTCTTCCACCAAAAGGTGGTGGACATCCTCTACAGCCACGCCCACGACTGCGGCCACGTCCAGAACTAGTAGTGCGAGCAACTAAGGCAGGATGCTCAATAGCTGGTGTAGAGGAAATAGATGGTAGTCACTGGACCCACTTTAGAACATCGCGAAGAGTCAGTAGTGGATCACTTGACAATATTTGGTCAACCACACCTGAAAAAGAAGCAGGAAGTGTTGCCAAGAACTGAACCAGTTGGAGTTCATTGCACTTCTTCTGAGCTTCTTTGATGTCAACAGTCAACGGGTGGTAGATCTCATACTCATTCCAGAGACAGGATCGTTGGTTCTAAAAATCTTCAATAGACACATATGAGGAGTACTCCTTTTGGTCTAGGTTTTTGAAAATTTCAAAAACCCTCTTTGGATTTTGTTGGTGTGAGTAGACATGAGACAGCTGGTCCCACATTGCTTTGGTATCATGAAGGCACAGGAGAGACTGACTAATGCACTGCTCGGTACTATTGAGAAGCTAGGACATAATGCCCGAGTAGTCTTTAGACCATTAGCATCAAGGGCAGGAGGTGCATCAGTAGTAAGATGAGAGTATCGGCCTTGAGCCTTCACATATTGAACAAAGGACGCCGACCACCGATGGTAGTTGGATCCATCAAGCTTGACCGTGGTAACACAAAGAGATCTTGGAGGTTCCATAAATGCCATATTGGGCAGAGGCAGGCAACAACAGGATGGTGATGTAGCAGTAGCAGGCAGCAAGAAAATAACCCACAATGGGCAGTAGTAGATAGTAAATAATGAACCCACTATGGAGCAGTAGCAGCAATAGGGATCTGACACATCAGATCAGAAGGACCCGTATTTAGGTAGAGATAGATGAAAAGAACCTACACTGTCATGAGGAAATCAATAATCCTTCATGAGGTATAGGCAGAAAAAGAACCGGAGACATAGGGGACTCTCAACATGAGAGGTCTATGGCTGTCCGAAAGAATAGATGACCTGCTAGGAGAAGAGGAAGGATGGGATTGGTGAAGAAGGAAGAAGATGGAGGTGGAGGTGGAGAGGGAGGGGTGGCGGCAGCCGATGGGTGGGGGGGAGGTGCTACGATGATAGTAGGGGGTGGTGGTTGGGGATAGGGGGTGGTGGAGGCGGAGGGGCACTAGTGGTGGTGGGGCTGGGCGGCGGCGGTGGCGGTAGGGCAAGGCAAGCCAATGACGCTGGGGGAGGGGGTTGGCGGCGGGGGTGGGGGGAGGGGGTGCACTTCAGAGCATGGGGGTAGGGTGGGAAGGAAAAATAGGGACAGGGCATGCTCTTGAGACCATATAGATAAAACAAGACTTATTTATTGAGTGAGTAAAATAGTGTACAATGCAGTCTCTTATATAACAGAAGAGAATAGATACGAAAGCAGAGGTGAGCAATATGGGATTAAACTATAGAAGTAACCAACATAAGTGAGGCACATGCTCTGCACATGGCACTCAACAAAACATAACATAAAACAACATATCTCTATATAGGTCACACTAGAAAAGTCTTTATATAAGTTTTTAAAATATTTACACTCTTTTTACAGTTTTTCTGTCGAGAAACTTTGTGGACCGACAAAATTTCAATCAAAATCATTACCAACCAAAAAAGTGCCTTTGCAACATATTTATGATCTTTGACTGAGATATAATCATTGGATCTCTTTCTAAGTGAGTAGTGCCTGGTCAAAAAAATTCTCGACCGATAAACATTCTGGAATGGAAAATCAATGCGATCAAACTAGTCGTTGCACCTACATTTAATTCATCCAAACAACTAGTTGACCCTTTAGAACTCTCTAGACTCTCCTCAAAGACATCCTAGACACTTGTATTGCATTCCTATAAATAGTAGTGGTCTAAGAACATCCTAACACACACTTGTAGACTTGCATACATTACATCTTGAGCAATAAGAGTTGTATCATTCCATTTGCAAACCATTCACATCAAATCCTTTTGTGTCCTCTCCTTATATTAGCCTACCACCATTCAACCTTGACACATCTTCAAGTGGTTTGGTCCATAAGTGCAATGATAGTTGCCAAACTGAAAAACAAATCATTACTAATTAAGCGGAATAAACATAAACAACGTATTAACAAAAAAATCACTAAAAATTAAAACCATTTTTTTTGCAAAGAGATTCATTTCTAGGAAAACTCTTTACGGAATAAACAAAACCTGATATTCACATTGATCATATATTATATATACACTGTACCATTTCTTCTTGAGGACAATATATAACAGTTTCTTTCTCAAAACATATACATAAAGCAACATCAAACCTCAAGGCATACAAGCCAAAATCTCAGATTGTTCATGAAACCAATATGAACCAACTCCAAGGACCTGAGAGTATAGAGACGACACATAGGACATCTATCTACAAGACACGACAGACAATACACTCAACGTGAGCTGTCACTACTACCTCAGCTATTGTTCCTCCTTTACAGAAAGATCTTCGCCACCTCGTGCATGTCCACCTAAAAAAATGTTGATCCCATGGGGTGAGACAATTGTCCTAGCGAGAGATATAACTCTCTGCCGACCATATTATTATCATAGATTTAGCATTTATAACTGAGCAAAGGTTCTTTTATATTAACATGCATTATTAATCATTGTATGAAGAGAATAAGATAATCTCATTTCTTAAGGATAACATTGCATCTACCCATGGTAGAGTTATAAATCATCTATCTGTTTTGCAAGGAATGTAAAGAAACATAAATAACATCTACCCACTAAGATGTATAACTGTATTGTGCATCAAACAATGTTTCTCGTATTCGATCCTTAAGCAGATATGCTACACGGCTGAACATATTTTACAATCACACTTATGCCCTGAGGATATGAACCATACCCCGGTCATATCCAACCGACCACAAACTTCTCACAAGTCAGTACCATACAAGGTCAATGGAAGAGCCGGTTTCCATGATCTCTTCTTGTCTCAGTCAGTATAAGACCACATATAATTCAACAGGACATCTCGTGTCATCTACTGACAGGACATCTAGTGTCAGCTGCAAAATAGTTGTGCTAGGGTACGTAGGAATCCACACTTTTAGAGATACAATGTCAATGGTACTCTCTTAGGGGAACATCTACTAACAACCGTCCCCAGTTATGAAATTATTAAGTCATGGTGACACAAGCACCATACTCCGAGCCACGGGCCAGTTCACCGTGCTCAACACAGAGTCTATGACTGAAGTCACACTCGAGCCAGGATATGGCATATAGCCAAATCCCCATTCATCTCGGGCTCATAAGGGGATCGTATCACACATGGTCATCCGTACTTACGCCCCCACATACTCGAAAGTATGCATTCCAGGTTATGACGCAGAGCAATGTGTTTCACCATTCAGCAAATCCTGACACTGATGGATCTATGGTCAGGGCAATATTTTATAGTTTCTAGTGATATATTACGTGCATTACAACATTCTTTTAGCATCAAACAAGTTATCATTATTAATCACAACAAATGCTACAAAGAAAGGTATAACACATCTATCACGTACTTTTCAAATCTTTAAAACACATGATACTTGGGATCTCAGTCCCTTATCACCTTACTGGGAATTCTCATCCCTTCACATCATCATTATCATTATTATTGGATCTGGGTATTCAAACCCTTAGATCATCACATGGAATTATTACCTCTCTAACAGGTAACCATTACCTCTAGGTCCTCAGACCAAGGTATACATGATACTTTTTGTACAAGCATCTCACATGGCTCACAAGGCCCATTACACATCTTGTCACCTCTCACTAGACAACAACTCATTGACATGGCTCACAAGTCCATTACACATCTTGTCACCTCTCACTAGGCAACAACTTATTCACATGGCTCACAAGGCCATTACACATATTGTCACCTCTCACTAGGGAACAACTTATTCACATGGCTCACAAGGCCATTAATTGTTATACGTGTTACATAAGTATTTAACATGCCTTACACAACTTATGTAATAAGAGAAGTGCAACCTTCCCATCATTAGGGTTAGGGGTTTCCATTATTAACCATATAGGTTTTCAAGACCATATTATCAATGATCAAACCCTAATTCATTGATCCACACATCTAGGAGCAAACTTTGATATCATAAGTATTCAATCATACTTATTTATTCTCATCATTTATCATTAAATGATTATCAACACAAGGTATGGGTTTCTCTCTCATCCTTACCAGAGTATGAATACATCATACTTTATTAACTTGGCTTAACCCTTTATCAAGGTGTGTTAGCCTACACTTATCAAAGTGCATTAAGCTCATTACATCTCAATGTAACAATTGGCATGACACACTTCATGTGTTACTCGTCCATACATATTGGATTTAAGGTGCATTAAGGTGTAGCAACCTTAAAGTGCTGGATGTGATATTTATTATGACTTGGTGTATCACTTCCCCCATCAATTTTAACTTACTTAAATTCATCAACTTATCTTATATTAGGGTATTTCCCATCCTAATACTTTATCCACTATCCCATCATATTAATCTTGTAAAGTATTGGCCATAAGTCACACACTTGAATTACCCAACTATCATCAATGATATGGACTCATCTCGGGTTAAGGCATTGTTGATATAAGGTTGTCCATTATCAACCACTTTAGGTGTTTTACCTATCAAGTTATTAGCCACACCATTACTTGGTGTTACACTCATCACTCCTAAGAGTGTCTTGCCCTCACCTTTACAAGGTCTATCGGGTTAGAAGTGGGCATATCTTCACCTTATCGAGTTGTAAGTATATGAGCACTCACCATATCAGGCTAGAAGTAAATACCCACCATTCATATTGGGCAAGAGCTGTTTGTATGTGTTACGCATGTCGTGGATGAGGTATTAAGCCATCACCATGTCGGGCTAGAGATGCATTCAATCACCATATCAGGTGACTCACCATCTAGGGTTGGTTGTGATGGGTTACGGTTTGCCATATCGGGCTCAACCCAATATACAAGTCGATAGGAGTGAAGGGAACAAAGTCATATAGGGCTAGACCATCCAATGTTGGGTTGTAACACCCATGTCGGGTTAGGGTTGGTTGTGATGGGCACATGATACATGTATGTATCGCCCATGGTGTTTAAGAGGTATCAACTCATCACCATGTCAGGCTAGACATCAACTAGGGTTGTGTATCGGGCAACCATATCGTGCAATAGGGTTTACTTAAATGTTCATATCATTCACCAGATATGTGTTCTTCATGATACCAAGTACCAACGATATATTATATGATCATATCATGCAATAGCATTTGCTATTCTTTACTCATATCAGGTTACCCAAATTAGGGTTTCATGTCAACTTATAAGTATTCATTTAACCTTGTATCGTGCATGGAGTCTATACTTGACTCCCTATCATGAAAGAGGTGTATACGACACCCCCATATCATGAAAGAAGCTATACAATCATATCCATATCATTTTAGTGAAGTAGGCGCATCATCATATCGGGTTAGAGATGCTTGCTTGTGTGCTTGCACCCAATATCACTTTTATAAAGTGATACCATCATCTTCAAGCTCTAGACCTTAGTTCTAACTGTTATAGTTCATGGAAACAAGTCTAAGATACTACTATAACTCATAATCTCATCAACTATTTCAGGAAATTTCGGAATTAAAAAGTAATTCACTAAATATAGCAATTTAAGTGATGAATAATAACATGGTTGAGTTCATGTTATATAACCCGCCTTAAGAACAACTTCAAAGCTCCAAGATCGAAAGCTAAACGTTCCTAAGGTTGAAGATGACTTTGTCAAAAGTCCAAGGCTCGTTCACAACTCCTTCATATGCATGGAATCACCATGGATAAGCAATTGGTGAAGAAGAAAAGAAAGGAAGATCAAAACCCTAAAATCATACTTCAATCCAAGGTAGAATATGATCATGGCCTTACCTTAGGGTTGAGTATTGAGATCCTTCTTGATATAGCACCTTTGCAAGATACCTCACAACCCTTTCACGATATGCCACCACTTCTGGCCGATATCCCCCTCACTTGTGGCCAAAAACACCTCACTATGGCCGATATCACCCTTCTTGGCCGATATCACCCTACTTGGGCGATACCCAAGGCCCATGCATGATACCACATCACTCCTTCACGATACAAGGATCCTATGCACGATAACTTAGGGTAGGAGGGTGGTAAGGGTTGCAAAATTGCACTAAGGGATGAAACTAGGGGTATATATACTTGTTGCTCATGAAGGAAGGTAAAAATGGGGTGTCATCAATTTGAGGTAGTAGGTGCCACGTGTCCATGCTTGGATGACACGTGTACATGCATGCATCAACATTTATCTTGACATTCAAAACAGTTGAGGGTGATCTAGTGATAAAGATTCGTCCATTACTAATCCCTTTGATTAAGATATATCAATTAATTCATCACTTTATGCACAACTCGTCACAACTTTACTAAGGAAGTTGCAACCTGAAAAAACTCACCTCCTTGAGGTGCTTTGCACGACATGTCCTTTTACAAGAGTTCACAAAACGATATGGGGCTCCTCCTATGGCTCCTTGGCCAATAGGCACTCATATATAAGCTTTTCAACTTGATACAACTCAAGTTAAGCTTTCATATTCAACCCTTTTCTTGGTCATTTCATCACCAAGATAACCATCATTCATAATGGAATCAAACATGGTGTCTCCTTCTTTCTATCTCATCTAAATGATACTAGGAGGGAGTAGGGACACTCTAGAGGTGGTAATTTTCATATCAACCCCACATTTTGGGTAAATTACAATTTGTACCAAAATTGGTGCACAAGGTACCAACATTGTTCAAACAAGTTCAAACTTGGAATTTGGGCTTTCCACAAGCCACCACCTTGCATAATTCTCTCTATAATGATGCTAAAACACATGAGGCATGTTAAAAATATGACATATTGCAATATAACCCCTCAACTTGGGTAAATTGTACTTTGGTCCAAAACAAAGGAACATTGCTCAAACAACATTCAATCAAGACCAAACTTGGAACATATGTGTGTCACATGATAACAAAACACCATAGAGGATTATATTAAAGTTATAAGCAACTTTATTAGCCAAAACAAATAGGGTTACCTCATAACCCAGGTCAGGGTCGTTTCAAGTTATAAACCCCTAGCAAGGATTTCGTCCCCGAAATCCTAGGTAAAGGGAGACATATTATTCATTCATCATATCATCAAGTCTCCACATAACATATTAATGTTATGGAGATACCGTAGAACTTTTATCAACACAAATTTATTTCACATAGGGTTATCATAGAACCTGTCACATAGGACACATACTTCATTATCCTTTTCATTATTGACTATAGAGTCAACTCTGTGTCATGTAATACTTTTCTTAGTCAGAGAAACATTATACATACCTCATTTAATTCAAGTGTCAAACCTCACTGATTTGTCACCTTTCTCAACTTATAACTTTATGTGACATGATTCTTGATTCTGGGGAGTCTTCCATATTCCTCATTCATTTTAGCATTTCACTTCCAAGGAAAGACCAGAGTTACATTTTGTCACCCACTTGTGACTACAAGTCTTATCATACATCTGTTGTGCCATCTAATCTGTTGACACAACACCAAACTTCCGTATTGCTTGTACCAACTATATCATTAATTGTACATACTCTTTTCATAAGGGGTGGTTACTTATCAATTAAGAACTTATCTTAGAGGTATCTTTAGACGTTAAGTATAAGTTGCCTTAACAGATCTAGATAGGGGTATTCTAAGGAATTATTTTTAGCTTGATAAGCTTTTCCAACAATGATTTTACAATTGGTCCTTAAATTAGTACATCCTTATCGATGTTATGTTTATGCGGAGCATAAACCCCTAACATGTGATGTCCATACTATAGTATATAACTAGACTGATTTCACAGTTGGTCATTCTAGGTAACCAACATTAATCATCTAATTAGGAGTTATGTTTTTACTTTGCCATATCCCCTCATACTTCTTAGATACCAAAATTTCTTACCTTGGTATCCATCACATGTGTTGAAAACACATCACATCCTCATCATTTCCATCTCTCTGTTTTTTTTACCAAAGCCACACATATAATAGGATCTTCCTTTCATCCTGGGACATTATTTATTACACATATCTTTATCTTGGAACCAAGGTCCAAGATGAACTGATACTTTTCTAAGTATCCATCAATTGAACATTTTTAACTCAGGCACATCATGTGTCATAAGACCCACTTGATTGCCATGTCCCTGAAGGAAAGAACACAAAGAAACATATTCCTATTATCACCCTATCATTACCCAGGGTTGTTTATCAAAGAGAAGAGATTATCATCTCCTTTAATTATCACATGAACTTTCAACTGTTCATGAGTCATTTACTCTTGTTTCATCCTAGGTTCCTTGCCATCAACATATGAATTATAACGATGATTACATGTCATCACTTCTTTCTTTGTTATTGTCTAACATGTTCATGAACATTTTGTGATTTTATCACATTTCCCATTTCTACATCATGGGAAAAGATCTTTACTATTCACACAGGCTTTATCAGACATGGATCATCTCCCTTGTTCTCATTCTCTTATCATGAGGATTATACTTTACATTTCCTCATACACACAGATTGATTTGAGATCATCTCAGATTCCATTTAATGCACTTAGTATGTGATACAAATGTCCATACCATTTTTCTAGTTTTATTATACTCACTAGATTGTCTCAGAATGACTACTTGATCAGAGTAATAAGAAAGATAACAATCTAAGAGTTCCATACTAGCCCTATCTCCAATAATTATATACCTGGCCAGGGTATACAAGTACTGAGATTAGGTAGTATGCACTTTATTTACTATCAGATTACTTACTTTTCATATCATTATAAACACAAGATTTAACATTCCTGGATTTCTCCAAGCATCACTTCTATATCTCATCCTCTTTCACACGGATAAGAGCAATTATAGAGCATTTTAAAAAATACTGAACATAATATAAATTCTAGTTCTCATCATTTCTTCCCTATGTCCCCATAGGACAATCAATAGGGAAGTCTATAACATCAATCCTTTTTAGGATTATCAGATAGCATCAAGATAAGGCATATCAAAATGAAAAAGCTCTATTTGACTGTTACCCCTTGCGGTCATCCACTGCTTTAGGTTGACTCAACCCATAGAGTCTAGCTGTTTCATGTTATTGCTTTTTCCTTTTTACACTATTGGGCTATGACTTTTGTAAGCCCTGCTGAGTCTGCCTCGGTTGTTGAGTCATTTCCTCCCTTCTTTTCAGAGAAAAGAGTTTAGTATGCTCAACATGTCCATATCTATAACATTTCTTGCCCACGTTCCATGGTCTTATCGCTCTTATTGCCAATGTAAAAAAACTAAGCCATGGGTTATTACATGTGGAAAGTTAGGACTTTTTCATTTACATAGTGATTACTGCCCTGGTGCACTAGGCATTTATTTCACTGGTGGCACCAAAAACATTGTATTTTTAGAACTATGCAAAGGTCTCTAGAATTGTAGAGACCTTTCCTTAATTCTCAGCTTATTGCCCCTTGTTGGGTACTGCCATCACATATATACTATCTATCTAAACTTATGGCAGAGGCTACTTTCTTGCCATATGTTAATCTTTCCCACATTTTCCACTATTCCAACATGACTATGTCATTTAAGAACCCTTTTAAAGCCCAAAGTTTCTGCATTAAGGACTGGTAACCTAGGTTGTAATGCTAGTATCCAGTCTACTATATGTATCACTATTGTCCTAGCCTGCCCAAAAAGAGCATAAACATATGATTCTCAATCCTGATCGGGTCATGATAGGAATTCTCAATCACTCATTCTTTTCTTGCCTGATCCCTTGCACCCTTTCTTGGTGCAGCAACATTGCCCTCAGCAATGTGTTCCTCATGTTCTCCAGTCATTTTTTTAAACTTCACCCTTTCTTCTGCATAAACATAAGTCACTATAGGGTATACTGGAGGACACTAAAACAAACTCAACACCTTAGTCCTATGTATTTGTAGACTCAGCAAACCTTAAGCTCTGATACCAAACATGCAACAACAGTCGCCAAACTCACAAACAAATTGTTACTAATTAAGCGGAATAAACATAAACAACAGATTAATAAAAAAATCACTAAAAATTAAAACCATTTTTTTGCAAAGAGATCTATTTATAGGAAAACTCTTTAAGGAATAACCAAAACCTGATATTCACATTGATCATATATTATGTATACACTATACCATTTCTTCTCGAGGACAATATATAACAGTTGCTTTCTCAAAACATATACACAAAACAACATCAAACCTCGAGGCATAGAAGCCAAAATCTTAGATTGTTCATGAAACCAATACGAACCAACTCCAAGGACCTGAGAGTACATAGACGACACATAGGACTTCTATCTACAAGACACGACAGACAGTACACTCAACTTGAGCTGATATTGCTGCCTCAACTATTGTTCCTCCTTTATAGAAATATCTTCGCCACCTCGTGCACGTCCACCTAAAAAATGTGGATCCCACGGGGTGAGACAATTGTCCCAGTGAGAGATATAACTCTCCACCGACCATATTATAATCATAGATTTAGCATTTATAACAGAGCAAAGGTTCTTTTATATTAACAAGCAGTATTAATCATTGTATGAACAAAATAAGATAATCTCCTTTCTTAAGGAGAACATTGCATCTACCCATGGTAGAGTTATAAATCATCTATCTACTTTGCAAGGAATGTAAAGAAACATAAATAACATCTATCCACTAAGATGTATAACTATATTGCGCATCAAACAATGTTTCTCGTATTCGATCCTTAAGTAGATATGATACACGGTTGAACATATTTTACAATCACACTTATGCCCTGAGGAGATGAAGCATACCCCAATCATCTCCAACTGACCACAAACTTCTCACAAGTCAGTACCATACAAGGTCAATGGAAGAGATGGTTGCCATGACCTCTTCTTGCCTCGGTCAGTATGAGACCACACATAATTCAGTAGGACATCTCGTGTCATCTACTGGTAGGACATCTAGTGTCAGCTACAAAATAGCTGTGCCATGGTACGTAGGCATCCACGCTTTTAGAGCTACAGCTTCAAATTCACTCTCTTAGGGGAACATCTACTAACAACCATCCCCAGATATGAAATTATTGAGTCATGGCGACACAAGCACCATACTCTGACCCACGGCCCAGTTCACTGTGCTCAACACAAAGTCTATGACCGAAGTCGCACTCAAGCCAGGATATGGCATATAGCCAAATCCCCATTCATCTCGGGCTCGTAAGGGGATCAACTCACACATGGTCATCTGTACTTACGCCCCCACATACTCAAAAGTATGTATTACAGGTTATGCCATGGAGGAACCTGTTTCACCATTCAGAAAATCTTGACACTGATGGATCTATGGTCAGGGCAACATTTTATAATTTCTAGTGATATATTACGTGCATTACATCATTCTTTTAGCATCAAACAAGTTATCATTATTAATCACAACAAATGCTACAAAGAAAAGTGTAATACATCTATCACGTACTTTTCAAATATTTAAAACACATGATACTTGGGATCTCAGTCCCTTATCACCTTATTGAGAAATTCTCATCCCATCACATCATCATTATCATGATTACTAGATCTGGGTATTCAAACCCTTAGATCATCACATGGAATCATTACCTCTCTAATAGGTAACCATTACCTCTAGGTCCTCACACCAAGGTATACATGATACTTGTTGTACACGCATCTCACATGGCTCACAAGGCCCATTGCACATATTGTCATCTCTCACTAGGCAACAACTCATTCACATGGCTCACAAGGCCATTACACATTTTGTCACCTCTCACTAGGCAACAACTTATTCACATGACTCACAAGGCCATTACACATCTTGTCACCTCTCACTAGGCAACAAATTATTCACATGGCTCACAAGGCCATTAATTGTTATACTTGTTACACAAGTATTTAACATGCCTTACAAGGCTTATGTAATAAGAGAAGTGCAACCTTCCCATCATTAGGGTTAGGTTTTTCCATTATTAACCATTTAGGTTTTCAAGACCATATTATCAATGATCAAACCCTAATTCATTGATCCACACATCTAGGAGCAAACTTTGATATCATAAGTATTCAATCATACTTATTTATTCTCATCATTTATCATTAAATGATTATCAACACAAGGTATGAGTTTCTCTCTCATCCTTACCAGAGTATGAATACATCATACTTTATTAACTTGGCCTAACCCTTTCTCAAGGTATGTTAGCCTACACTTATCAAAGTGCATTAAGCTCATTACATCTCAATGTAACAATTGGCATGACACACTTCATGTGTTACTCATCCATACATATTGGATTTAAGGTGCATCAAGGTGTAGAAACCTTAATGTGTTGGATGTTATATTTACCATGCCTCGGTGTATCACTTCCCTCATCACTTTTAACTTACTTAAGTTCATCAACTTATCTTGTATTAGGGTATTTCCCATCCTAATAATTTATCCACTATCCCATCATATTAATCTTGTAAAGTATTAGCCATAAGTCACACACTTGAATTACCCAACTATCATCAATGATATGGACTCATCTCGGGTTAAGGCACTGTTGATAAAAGGTTGTCCATTATCAACCACTTTAGGTGTTTCATCTATCAAGGTATTAGCCACACCATTACTTGGTGTTACACTCATCACTCCTAAGAGTGTCTTGGCCTCACCTTTACAAGGTATCTCGGGTTAGAAGTGTGCATATGTTCACCATATTAGGTTGTAAGTATATGAGCCCTCACCATATCGGGCTAGAAGTATATACACAACATTCATATTGGGCTAGAGGTGTTTGTATGTGTTACTCATGTCGTGCATGAGGTATTAATCCATCACCATGTCGGGCTAGAGATGCATTCAATCACCACGGGTGGCTCACCGTCTAGGGTTGGCCGTGACGGGTTACAGTTTGCCATATCGGGCTCAACCCAATATACAAGTCGATAGGAGTGAAGGGCACCAAGTCATGTCCGGCTAGACCATCCAATGTTGGGCTGTAACACCCATGTCAGGTTAGGGTTGGTTGTGATGGGCACATGATACATGTATGTATCGCCCATGGTGTTTAAGAGGTATCAACTCATCACCATGTCGGGCTAGACATCAACTAGGGTTGTGTATCGGGATACCATATCTTGTAATAGGGTTTACTTAAATGTTCATATCGTTCACCAGATATATGTTCTTCATGATACCAAGTACCAATGATATATTATATGATCATATCGTGCAATAGCATTTGCTATTCTTTACTCATATCGGGTTACCCAAATTAGGGTTTCATGTCAACTTATAAGTATTCATTTAACCTTGTATCATGCATGGAGTCTATACTTGACTCCCTATCATGCAAGAGGTGTATACTACACCCCCATATCGTGCAATAAGGTATACAATCATATCCATATCATTTTAGTGAAGTAGGTGCATCATCATATCAGGTTAGAGGTGCTTGCTTGTGTGCTTGCACCCTATATCACTTTTATAAAGTGATACCATCATCTTCAAGCTCCAGACCTTAGTTATAACTGTTATAGTTCATGGAAACAGGTCTAAGCAACTACTAGAACTCATAATCGCATCAACTATTTCAGGAAATTTCGGAATTAAAAAGTAATTCATTAAATATAGCAATTTAGGTGATGAATAATAACATGGTTGAGTTCAAGTTATATAAGCCGCCTTAAGAACAACTTCAAAGCTCCAAGCACCAAAAATCCACGTTCCTAAGGTTGAATATGACTTTATCAAAAATCCAAGACTCGTTCACAACTCCTTCATATACAAGGAATCACCATGGATAAGCAATTGGTGAAGAAGAAAAGAAAGGAAGATCAAAACCCTAAAATCATACTTCAATCGAAGGTTGAAGATGATCATGGCCTCACCTTAGGGTTAAGTATTGAGCTCCTTCTTTCTCTAGAACCTTTTCATGATACCTCACAACCCTTGCATGATATGCCACCACTTGTGGCCGATATGCCCCTCACTTGTTGCCAAAAACACCTCACTATAGTCGATATCACCCTTCTTGGCCGATATCACCCTACTTGGGCGATATGATCTTGCTATGGGTGATTCCCAAGGCCCATGCATGATACCACATCACTACTGCACAATACAGGGATACTATGCATGATACCATAGGGTAGGAGGGTGGTAGGGGTCGCAAAATTGCACTAAGGGATGAAACTAGGGGTATATATATAGTTGTTGCTCATGAAGGAAGGTAAAAATGAGGTGTCATCAATTTGAGCTAGTAGGTGCCACGTGTACATGCATGGATGAAACATGTAAATGCATGAATCAACATTTATCTTGACATTCAAAATAGTTGAGGGTGATCTAGTGATAAAGATTCATCCATTGCATATCCCTTTGATTAAGATATATCAATTAATTCATCACTTTATGCACAACTCGTCACAACTTTACTAAGGAAGTTGTAACCTGACACAACTCACCTCCCTGAGGTGATTTGCACGACATGGCCTTTGCCAAGAGTTCACGAAAATATATGAGGCTCCTCCTATGGCTCCTTGGCCGATAGGCACTCATATATAAGCTTTTCAACTTGATACAACTCAAGTTAAGCTTTCATATTCAACCCTTTTCTTGGTCATTTCATCACCAAGATAACCATCATTCATAATGGAATCAAACATGGTGTATCCTTATTTATCTCTCCTCTATATGATACTAGGATGGATTAGGGACACTCTAGAGGTGGTAATTTTCATATCAACCCCACATTTTGGGTAAATTAGAATTTGTACCAAAATTGGTGCACAAGGTTCCATCATTGTTCAAACAAGTTCAAACTTGGAATTTGGGCTTTCCACAAGCCACCACCATGCATCATTATCTCTATAATGATTCTAAAACACA
Organism: Alisma plantago-aquatica; assembly: GCA_963693085.1. NCBI lineage: Eukaryota > Viridiplantae > Streptophyta > Magnoliopsida > Alismatales > Alismataceae > Alisma > Alisma plantago-aquatica. The sequence goes on from OY856410.1 coordinate 648,526,679, forward strand.
TGAGGCATGTTCTACATATGACATATTGCAATATAACCCCTCAACTTGGGTAAATTGCACTTTGGTCCAAAACAAAGGAACATTGCTCAAAAACATTCAATCAGGACCAACCTTGGAACTTAAGTGTGTCACATGATAACAAAACACCTTAGAGGATTATATTAAATTTATAAGAAACTTTATTAGCCAAAACAAATAGGGTTACCTCATAACCCAGGTCAGGGTCGTTATAATAAGCTTGACTCATAAGGACATTGCAGAGCTTACTAGGTGTATTTGTGTTTCCCATCTTATTTTTGTTACTTGTGATTATGGTTGGAATACTTCCACAAGTGGTGGTGCTCTTCCTTGACCTTTGGTGTGTCCCTAAAAGAAGAGGTTTGGCAATTTTATTCCTCAGTTGTTGATGCATCAATAAAAGAAAAGGTGCGGTGGTGCTCTTCCTCGACCCTTGGTGCGTCTGTAAAAGAAGAGGTGCAGTGGTGCTCTTCTTTAGCCCTCAGTGTTTCTGTAAAATAAGAGACGTGGAGGTGCTCTTCCTCGTCTGTGATTCTTCTGTAAAAAGAAGAGGTTTGGAGGTGATCTTCTGTTGTCAGTAAAGAATTTGGTTTAGTTGCAGCAATCATTTTGTAATTTGTCCTCATCGATAAATTAATAAAAGTATTTGTTGCAAATCCTAATTGGCAACAAATAGGTAGTGGACTGATGTCATAGACAGATACACTCTAAAGCATGTCTCTTTCTTGTGTTTTCCTCTTTTATTTCCATTGCACTTTAAATTTGCTCAAAATTTTTATAAATCTCTATTCACTCTCCTCTAGATCTTTCATCTTATTCCAAGTGATCTAACATGACCATCATGCTTTACTGCAAATGTGCTTTCATTAAGGGGTCATAAATAATGTTCTCATTTGGTACTCTACAAATCTTCACATCTCCTCACTGTATAATCTCTCTTATGTGATGGAATTTCTGTAGTATGCTATCTGAGATTCCGAGCCTATCCAATAGTCATAGTATCTCTATTGCATCATCAATGGTTTGGAACCTCTACAAGTTCATATTTATGAACTTTTTGATCTATACAATATCCTCTTCTTTTTTCTCCAAGCCATAGAGACTAGATTTTACTCATCCCGTTCTCTATTACGGGCCAAATAGAGTTGAGGTTTACATGAATATCCTTGGAAAGCCAAGAAGGTTTATTGAATTGGAAAACATGTGGGGAGAAGGAGAACAAAGTGTGTTTTGCAATACTATCCGCTATGAAGTTGTGACTTCTAGGGATATAAGAGAGTTGTATGCTGGTGAACCCCAGCATGAGAGAGGCGTAGCGTCTCCAGTGTTGTTCAAATCTGCACACAGGAATGTTCGAATCTTGTAAGAGCTTAATCGCGGATGAAGCATCAGAATAGACAGCAACTGAAGTCCAGCGATGTTCTTTACACAGAAGAAGGGCATGAACGATAGCCATGATTTCAGCTTCCAGAGCTGATGTCGCCATAGTGGGTAAGCCAGTACCAAGAATGCACGCTCCAAAACTGTTGACCACGTGAATGCCAATACTTGCTCTCTTAGAGTGCTCCTTGAAAGCAGCATCAACAAAGATGATGACTTCATGGTTTGAAGGTGGCCTGATGGAGGCAGTGAGCGGACTGAGTTGAGGTTGTAAAGAAGACTGCAGTTCTAAGATCGAGGATGTGCGCTCCTTGATGAAGGCAGTTAGGATTGAACTATGTCGTGATTTTCCTCCATGGGTAATGTCATTGTGATTTCGCCAGATCGACCAGCAGCCAATGCAATGTAGAGTGCGTTTCCTTGGGCATGCATAGGGAGATATCATCTCATGGATCCATGCCTGTTCCGGCAACTGGAAAAAATCGCCCGCCATTTGCAGGCCTTGCCAAACTGCTTTAGCGTGCGGACAATCTCTGAGGCAATGTATAAGTGACTCCTGATCATTATTGCAGAGTTGGCAGTGGTCGTCCAAAGCTATATGCCTTCGAACCAGTTCAAGGTTAGTTAAGAGCGACCCGTGCAGGACCAGCCATAGGAAGGTCTTGATTCTGCTTGGAAGATTTGTTGACCAGTTTTGTTTCCACATAGTCGAGGATGGGTGGGGGGGTTGGTTTCGGAGCCAGGTATAAGAAGAGCTCGAGGTGAACTCACCTGTAGTGGTGAAGGGCCAAATCCAAGTGTCGGCACCGCAATCATGCTCAGGGACGCTGATAAATTGGAGAATATGCGACACTGGTTGTGGAAGGTAGTTATTAATAAAGCCCCAGTCCCAACCAGAATCTGGGTGTTTCATAGACTGCATAGTAAGGTCCTCGAGACCAGGAGGGATAGAAAGTGATTGATCATAATCCATTGGAGATTTACCAAGGATCCATTTGTCTTTCTAGACGTTGATCGTTTGGCCAGAACGGATCATCATATGACTGATTCCTTCGAGCTTGTCTATGTTACGTTTTATGAACGCCCACGCTGAGGAGCATGGTTTTTTGCTGATCCTCCCATTGTGCATGTATTTCCCTTGCATTACTTTGACCCAGAGGGTGTTTGGCTGTGTCATGAAGTACCATACATTTTTCAACATGAGTGCTTCATTTTGTTCCCGTGTAGACTTAAGACCTAGCCAGCCATGAGAGGTGGGTAGAGCAACCTTCTTCCATGATATAGGTGAGATTCTTTTTTGTGTGCGCCCTCCCGACCATAGAAAGTCACGGATGTGGTGATCTATGTCATCACATAGACTAGGAGAAAGCTTGACGGATTGCATCGTGAAGGATGGAATAGATTGTAGTGTACTCTTTGCAAGGGTAATACGCCCTGCAATGGAGAGACGTTTTGCAGCCCAGCTGTTCATACGCCCCTGGATGGAAGAAATGAGGCTTACATCTGTTGATTTATTGATCCTGTGGTGGAGCACCGGGACTCCCAGATATTTCCCAAGATCATCTGTTTGCTGAATACCTAATTTGCAGCAGAAACTTCGTCTCTCAGAAGCAGAAGTATTTGGGGAGAAGAAGCATCTGGACTTGTCCTTTGAGAGCATCTGCCCGGACACAATGCTGAAATTATCTATGACTTTTAAAATTGTAGACGCTTGAGGTTTGGAGACCTCTGCCATGAGCAAGATATCATCTGCAAACATGAGGTGTGACAGGGGAATTCCTCCTCTAGACAGAAGGATAGGCTTCCAATCACCGGAATTGATAGTTTGGGAAATAGCTTGGCTGAGTCTCTCCATACAAAGTACAAAGAGATATTAGATGATGGGGTCACCCTGTCGCACCCCCCTGACTGGCGTGAAAGGGCTCAGTAGGGGAACCCTCCCAAAGTTTGGAGGTGTATCCTGTGGAGATGATTTGCATGATTAGCGAAATGAGCTTCCATGGGAGTCCCACCTTGACGAGGGTGTCTTTGATAATTGGCCATCTCATTCTGTCAAAGGCCTTAGAAAGGTCAAGTTTGATACATGCCCATTTCTTCCCTACCTTCTTATGCTTCATGGAATGAATCACCTCCTGGACAAGCAGGATATTGTCACTAATGCGGCGGCCCGGTATAAAACTCGACTGAGTTTCTGAGATCCAATTGTGGAGATATGGCTTGATGCGTTCCACAATGGTTTTTGAAATAATTTTGAAGCAACAGTTGTTTAAAGAAATAGGGCGAAGCTCATTACACTGTTGTGGATGTTGTACCTTGGGAATCAACACCATGAGCGAATCTACCAGACGAGGATCAATGATATCAGTTCTGAATGTTTCAGTGACTTGTAGAGTTATGGACTGACCAACATGATGCCAGTTTGCTTGGATAAAGCCATTGTGTACACTGTCAGGGCCAGGTGCCTTTGTCGGGGCCATAAGAAACACCACTTTCTTTATCTCATCAGCTGTAGGAACCCTGTCAAGCTCGTGCAGACCTTGGCCTCCCGGGAAGTTGCCAATATAGTTTATGATCCTTTCACTGGTGGATGGAGAGGTTGCAGGGGCGGTGAGAAGAGAGCTGACATAAGTATGTACGTGGTCACGGATGCGAGCAGGATCAGTGAGCCAGTCGCCATTATCGTCTTGGATGCTAGAGATGCGATTTTGGGATCTCCGGGCTTTGACATAAGAATGGAAAAACTTGTTGTTTCCGTCTCCATGTTGTAGCCAGTTTATGTTGGCTTTTTGTTGCCAATCGGCTTCTTCTCGTCTCAATATAGTTTTGTATTCCTCTTGTAAACGAACACAGAGATTGTTAGTAGAAGCATTAAGGTGGGATGGGGATTGTACCTGGCAATTGTTAAGTTGCCGCAGAATACTGTCTTTCTTCTTGTGTTGAGATTTCAGGCACCTGGATTCCCATTTGGTCGCAGCCCGCTGGAAGTCCGGAAGGATGTCAGTGAAGTTTTTGGAATTGTCCCAGCTGGGAAGAAGTTCCTTATGGAACTCAGGAATTAGATTCTAGCTTGCCCTCGTGTGGAAATTAAAGAAACGTTTCTGGTTGTCATTATGCCCAGTAATCAATATAGGGTTATGATCGGACCACTCGGTCTAGTGTTTCTCGTAGGTTGCCCTTTTTAAAAGTGAAGAATTGCCCAGACGGACGGGTATCTTCTAGCCCAGTTGTAAGCAGCATAGAGTGAAAGCTCTGACATGATCGCTTGTCAAAACCTTTCCCGCCATTCTTTTCGCTGACGTCCAACATGGTGTTGAAGTCGCCAGCTACAGCCCAGGCTCCCTTGATAGTTGAATAGAGGGTACAGAGTCGGCTCCATAGAAAGGATCGTTTCTGTGGATTAGGGCTGCCATACACGAAGGTGACGAACCAGGTATCATTCATCTTACAATGGATGAATTGTCGGTGACTTTGGAGGATTTCTACTTTGCATCGGTGGTTGTCCCAAAGGACCCAAACACCTCCTGAGAAGCCAAGAGCTTCCACTCTATGGGAGCAGGTGTATCCCAGTTTCTTGATAATGTTTGCAGCCTTGACCCCACTGCAACGGGGTTCGACAATCGTGAGGACATGGATTTTGTACTTTCTTTTGAATTCTCTGAGAAGATTGATCTTGTCCTTAGAGCATGCTCCCTGGACATTCCAACAGATGATGTTCGTCATATGGGAACACATCTGAGGAATAAGTCCTCGCTAGGAATTAAGTGATAACAGCGCGGAGGCCCACGTCCTGGCTCTCAGCAGAGCCAGTTCCTGGTGGTTGTCCCTCCTCCAGGAAGGAGAGTGATCTTGCAGTGTCTGTTCTAAGACTCTGTCCTTCGACCAGCTGAGCCAGCCTGCCTTTTTTGCGCTCTCTGCCTGGGATGACAGTCTGATAGACAATCTTGCGGTTTCGAGCATTACTCCCCCGCTGTTAGAGTTGTTCCCCCAGTTAAAGGGAGCAAGGAGTTCCAGCGGTCCTGTGTTTATATTTGCCTAGAAGCGAAAAGATGAGGCAAATTCCATGTCTCTATTACGCCCTTCACAGATCTCATCATCCACAAGGACGATAGCAGTGTCCTTGGGTTCTGGGTCCTTTGCGTTCCGTTCTACATTTACTGGGGGCTTGGGGGCTCTAGTAGACGACGGTGGAGTCTTGCTCTTTTGCTGCTTCTTTTTTTGCTTACGGTTCACCACGGTTTCCCAATCATCTTCACTTTCTCCATCGTTGTTAGGATTCGATGGAGGCTTGGGTTGTGTTGAGGGCTTAGAGCTGGTCACTTTCGGTTTCTCAGCCTGGCGAGGAGCATCCTTCTTAGCTGGAGGGGGTCTGCGCTTGGGCATCTTGGCTTGGATATCGCTGGTGTACGTTGGTGGGAGAACAACCGCAGGTTGCGCCGATGTAGAGGGGTCACTGCTTGGGAATGTAGGACTGAACTTACAGTCGGGTTCTGCATGTCCCAGTCTTCCGCACTTCATGCAGAAAGTAGGCAGGTTTTCATATTCCATCCTGTACCGACCTCCATTAAGGAAGATTGCCGGCAGTAGGGGGCGTTGGTGTCCACCTCCACTGCTATGCGCGCAAACTTCCCGCGATGGCCAGATTGTGTTGTGGTATCTATCTTGATGGTTTTTCCAATCAGATTCCCAATCATCTCGAGTAGTTTGTTTTGGTATAAATAGATCAGCATGTCCGCAATCCTTGCCCAGACAACAAGCTTCCGAGGGATGGGGTCAGAAGGTCGAAAGGATGATGACTAGGATTTCACAGAGATGTAGTGATTAAAGATCATCCAAGGGCCTCCTGTCATGGCTCGGATGAAGTCATCGTTGCTGGCAAGTTGTATGATGTAGTATCCCATGTCCAAATCAATAGCACGGAACTCTCCGGTTAGTTGCCAGAGGCCTGCGATTCTATTCGTAAGGACATTGAAGTTTACGGTGGTTCCGATGATCTTGATAACCACAACATACTTCCATGGTTCCAGCAGGGTGGGAAGACGTTCCAGGTTAACCGTAATGGCCGGAACACTTCCACTTTTGTCAATACTTATATCCGCTACGGTGAGGAGATCAGGGGTGACTTGGGAAAGCGATGAAGGGATCCTGTTAGTGCAGCCCACAACCATGTCTTTGTAGGATGCTTTAGGGCTTCCCCCAGAGTTTGTGACTTCCTCCATGGGTACGTCGGTTCCGGATGGGATTGTAGGTTCGGATCGCGTTCCAGTAGAGGCTGGATTGACGGAAGTTTATTCAGCCGCGAGGCGATGAGAACGCAGAGAGGAGTCCGATCGCCCAGAGCCGCGGCTTCCACGGCCGCCGCCACGGGCTCCTCCAAACCCTAGCAATATCCTCTTTTGTTCTCATAACATATATATACTCATCTTCTATTGTAGAATTTAAACAATTGTCTCTAGCCCAGAACCCTTTACAACTTATGTAAGGACCCTGACCTTTGTTTTGGGCCTATCCTGTTTGATTTACCTTACCTTGTGCTTAGTTGCTTGCTAATCAGCTCTAGTGGTGATTAGGGTTTGTTTGTTCTTTGCTGAGAGTTGGAGGTGTTACTTGCAAATAACCCAAGTCTAGGGTTGATGAGAAAGTTTGTCACCTTGAGAGGCGTTTCTCTCTCTCCTTCCTTCCTCTAGAGTTGAGAGGAAGGGTTGGGCTCATTGCTTGAGTTGCCTTGGGCTTGGTTGAGCCTTGTTTGGGCCTTGCCTTGCCTTGATGGACCTTGTATCGGGCAAGGGTGTGTTTGGGAGCCTTGTGTCAGCCATGGTTGTATCGGCCATGAGGATGTGTCAGGTAAGAGAGTGTATCGCCCATGTGGTGTGTTAGCCTTTGACCATCCTTGACCTTTGGCTTTGTTTGTGTCACCACCCTTGTGGACACTTGGTGCATGATGCTTGCATGTGGCAATTGCCTTGGACATGTGTATCAAGTGAGATAAGGAGGTGGCATTGCCCATGGACAAGTGTCCCTAGGTGGGTGACACTTTGCCTTGTTTTCTCCTCCACCCTCTTCTATATATGCCTCTCCTTTCTCTTACTTAGGATCCCTTTAGTTGGTGTTGCTTACTTTCCTTCCTTGGTGGGCGACACATCTCCTTTGCAAGTTGGTGGCCGATCCTACTCCTTCTCCTTAGAGTCTTCTTCTTCCTCTAGTGGTGGTCAAGCCCTAGAGTGCCTTGTTCCTCTTTTTGTGGTGGCTGAAGGTGGTGCTTAGAGCTTGGGAGCTTGGTGCTAGGAGCTTGGAGCTTGCTTAAGGAGGGTTACATAACTCCTAACCCTAGCTATAATACTTCCTTTTCTTATTGTATGTTATGTTTCACCTTGATCGGCCATGTATCTTGTTGGATATGCTTCTTGTTAGATATGTTTCTTGCTCTAGTTGGTATCTTTGATCTTGTTGGATATATGTTCATGTTATAGATGTGTTCTTGGCCTTATGTGGCCTGTTATGTACATATAAACAGGTGATGAACTCATGTGCTGGCAGGACAGCTGGTTTCCCTAAGCTGTGGACGTATATCAGTCTTGTAATAGTTGTATAACATGTTTCTTTGCAGGATCTGGATGAAATAGTTATCTTTTATCTGCTTTTCGCAAACGGTTTTAATTAACCTATGTTTTCGGTAATATGTGGTTTATGGTGTTTCCTCACATTTTCGCGTGTCACCTTGCTATTTGTGTGATGGTGGGGTGTCAAAACTTACATTTCTCATTTTGAGGTCAAACACAAATTTATATTGTGATCATTAGTTTTATTTGTCATTTTGGAAGCTTGAATTGGTATCACCCTTTACACCAAGCTATTCCTTATTACTGCAACCAAGGAACCAATCATTTTAATACTTCTCAAGTACTTAAGGATGTTCTTACGACATTCAAGTGACTTTTATTGGGATTTGATAGATATCCACTCATCATGTCTAATACATACAAGAAAACTGGATGATTACATATAATTTAGTCTTGTCCAATACATACGAGACATGGGATGAGTACATAATATTGCACACATGATAGATGCAATTGCAAATGCATATGGCATCTTACTCATGCTTTCCCATTCTTGACAAGAATTGGAACACTGGGCTCCAAAGAGACTAACTCCATGGAACATGGACAATTTCCTCTCATTGAGTCCTAAATGCTAAACCCTTTAGCATCTTGCCAATCTATGTGCTCTTACCTAGGCCAAGAAGCCTTCTAGATCTATCTCCATATATATTAATTCCTATTACATAGGATGCTTCACCTCAACCCTTCATAGATAAGGTAATTTCCTTGTCAGGTTTTAATATATGAGGTATATGGATGTTAACCCCCATCAGTATGTGGAATATAAACATTCTCCCACCAAGTCTTTTGTAATCACAAATTTCTTCTTCATCTGACTCAAGTCAAACTATTTGACTATCTTGTCAAATTGAAGATTCCAGTTCTGAGATGCTTGCTTCAATCACATTGATTTACCTTAATAGCTTACATTCTTAATTTACATTACTAGATTTATAAAACCTTTCGGCTGTGTCACGTACACATCCTCTCAATATTCCTTTTGAGGAATGCAGTTTTAACATCCATTTTGCTAAAACTCACAATAATATTAAGTTGTAATAGAAAGCATTATCCTGATGGATTTAACCATGATAACTAGTGACAAGATTTCATCATGTTTAACATCTTGAACTTGTTTGAAACTCTTTGCAACCAATGTGTTCTTATAGGTTTGTACTTTACCATCCATGTTGGTCTTCTTCTTGAAGACCCATTTGCACCCTGTGGGTTTTACCCCTTCACATGGATCCACCAAGGTTCATACCTCATTGGTATACATGGATTCCATATATGATGTCATGGCCTCAAGCCATTTTTCAGATTGTGGTCCCTTAGTAGCTTCTAGATAGGTTGTTCTCTCATCATCTATGACCAAGTCACTGCCTTCTTGAGTCACAAGATATCCAAATATCTCAGGTTCATGGTGTGTCCTACCAGATCTACGAGGTCCCTGTGTTACTTGAGGAATTTGAGATTCCACAACACATTGTGATTATCTTTGTTCCTCTTGTTCATCCATTGGTTCAATACTTTCTTTTTGGTCTTAAGCCTCTCAGAGTTACACTTTCCTCCCACCAATTTCTTTGGAAATAAATTCCTTTTCTAGGAATGCATCATCTTTGGCAACAAACACTTTGCTGTTAGATATGGAATAAAAGTAATATCCATTAGTCTCCTTAGGATATCCAACAAAATAACATTTATCATATTCTGGGACAAGTTTTTCAAGAAATATCTTCCTCACATAAGCTTCATGTCCCCAAATCTTCATAACAGACACATTGGGACGCTTCCCATACCATATCTCATATGGTGACTTTTGAATAGATTTAGATGATATTTACTATAAACACAATAGTTTCAATAGCATAACCTCATAAGGAGCTAAACTCATCATTGATTGCACCATATCTAGCAATGTGTGATTCCTTCTTTCTGATACACCATTACACTAAGGTGTTCTAGGTGGAGTCCACTGTGATACGATACCATGGGCTTGTAGAAGGTCCTCAAACTCTTGACTTATGTATTCTTCATCTTGGTTAGAATGAAGTTCCTTAATACTTTTGCCAAGTTGGTTTTGTACTTCATTCATAAACTCTTTGAACTTCTCAAGAGTTTCTGACTTATGTTTCATCAAGTAAACATAACCATACCTACGAAATTCATCGGTGAAGGTAATGAAGTAAAGATACCCACCTCTAGTAGTTGTTCTAAAAGGGCTGCATGCATCACTATGTATGAGTCCTAATAAATTGCTAGCCCTTTCATTATTACTAGTGAAAGGAGTCTTGGTCATCTTTTCCAACAAAGAAGATTCACATGTCTCTATCAATTAGAAATCAAAAGAGTCTAGATATCCATCTTTATGGAGTCTAGATATGTGATTTTCATGTATGTTCCCGAGATGACAATGCCAAGATATGTTTTGTTTGAGTTGTTGAGTTTTAGTCTTTGGTATTTATGTTATAAACATCTTTCTCTAGATCTAGCAAATAAAGACCATAAGGCATTGGGGCACTACCATAAAAGATCTCATCTTTTGAAATAGAACTTCGACCATTCTTAATATGAAATTCATATGCATCCTTGTCCATACAGGATATAGAAATGATGTTTCTATTTATGGCAGTTACATAATAGTAGTTCTCCAACTCCATTAGAATCCCAGTAGGTAGAGGTAACTCATAGGTTCCAATTGCACTGGCAACAACTCTTTCTCCATTAGGAATGTGTAGTTCAAACTCACCTTTCGTTAAAGGTCTACTTCTTTTTAGATTGTTCACATTTGAGAAAATGTGTGATCCACATCTGGTGTCTAGTACCCAAGATGAAGAAGTAGTGAAGTTAATATCAATTATGTATATACTTAAAGTAGATATCTCTATCCCTTGCTTCATCTTCCTATTTTTCCTTTTCCTTATCGTTATTTTGAGTGTAGAGAACTTGGACTTTAGCTTAACCTCAGAACACTTCTTAGCCTTGCCTTTGTCCTTGGACTCTATTCTTATGATCTCCTTCACATATTTGTCCCTCTTCATTTGTTATTTGACATATACCAACATGTCAAGCAACTTATATAGTGGTTTAGCCATGTTAGTCAAGTTGTAACACTTGATAAAAAGGCTCTATGATTTAGGCAATGATTGCAAAATCAAATCTGTGGCCAACTATTAACCTAAAGGAAATCCCAGTCTTTCTAGAGGTTCCACATGTCCAATCATATTGAGAACATGGGTCTCTACTGAGTCTCCCTCTATTATGTTCCACTTAAAGAGCACCTTTGAGATATCGTACCTTTCTTTCTTTCTTTTTTTCTTATGGTTCAAGTTCTTAAGATGTTTTGCCATCTCAAGTATTCCCACATCTTCACACTGCTCATGCAACTCATAGTTCATGAAGCTTAGCATAAGGTGGTTTATATCCAAGGCATCGTTCACATTCTTCTAGTAAGAATTCACCTCAGTCCTAGGCACATTAGAAGTAGGTATTTCTGGCACTAGTGTTTATAGGACAGAGCTTGCACTCTTCATTGAAAACCCTTCTCAAAGTCTAAAACCACTCGTGGAAATTTGTCCCGTTAAGTTTGTCCTTCCTAAGGACCAATCACAATGATGATTTGATTGCTATTTGATTCAACAAGAAAAAAATTTGCATTTTGTCAAAACCCTTTTGATTTGATTTGAGTTACAAGAATGACGATATTCAATTAGGTCTTTAATTAATTATTTCTCACACTTTTTATTCAAATTGACAGCCCTCACACATCAATTCATAAGATTACAATGTACAAACTTCTAGTGAGCTAAAATCCCAAACAATTCAACTATTACCGGGTCAATACCAGCGTCCATAGTCTATTATTAAGGTAGACAACTTTTGTCAGTTGCATGCCTCTGGTGCTTAATCTCATTAATGACACACAATTAAGCCTGCCCTAAAAGCCAACATGATAATAATGCACCTCGCTTTACAGGCCCACATTATTACCATCACACTTCCACGCAATAGATAGTGCACCACCTATAGGGTGCCCACATTTAGTCGATCAATCTTTTCATGTGTTCTACTAATGGAAAGCATCTTAGACTTAATATATTATTTAAGAGAGTTTGTATTTACAAATACATATACACTATCCAATCATCACATATATAGTATGTATCATACACATGTTATATCCCACAACGAAAGCATGCAATAAACATAAGCGATGGCTATGGCCATTCTATCATAATTCCTTGGAGCCACAAGGAATTACCACACAATCGAGGGTCTACATCTCATGCAAAAACATGTTATTGATGAATAGCCGTGATTGGCAATATGGTCTGATCAGTTCAACCCTTGAACCGATCGACTCTCCTCCTTCCAGGTCAGTTGGTCACCACACCAGTTGTCTGGACTCTGATACACCATCTTCTGGGTCATCCAGTTGATCAGTTGGGCCTCCAGTCGATCGGTTCAGCTCCTCGGGTGGCTCGTCTCCTTTATTGTAACACAAAATTAAACTATCTTAATATTACATGATTATGGAGAAATCTTGAGTTACATTCAAAGGGAGCAAAGGAAGGAGAGAATAATAATTTCACAATTGGAAGATAAGGTGGAGGCTTAGTATGCAAACTGAGATAAAATAGAAATAACTAACCACACAACTATGGATAGATATATAGGATTACTTCCCATACTCATGTTCACATACACAATCAAAACTCACTCTTAGGGTGACACATGTAAATTACATATCTACCATATATATTAATCTCAATCTTATAGGGTATTTCATTGGACATTAATATTCACATCAGATGCAATAAATGAATGATAAAACCAAAATAAATCTGATCATATCTATTATCCCAAAATATAGTAGATTGGCGTGGCTCTGGTACCATTGTAGGGAAATATGAAATTAGGTAGGAAGCGGAAACAAAAGTTTTACTGCTTATTCCCCATTAAACTAGCATATCACGTCAACAACTATAAAATAGAAATTATGGTTTAGAGGATATACCTAGTCCTAGAGCAATTTCATCAACAATCTCCTCATCATTGTGTGCACCCTTTCTTCAAATCTCACTCAAACAATGTCCATGTCAGCCTCCTCATTGACCACCATAGACAGCAGGTTGAAGTTGTTCTCCTAGTAGTAGGAAATGTCCTCCATGCCTCTATCGAAGTCCACATGGACAACCTAGAACTCCTATCAATCTACTAGAATAGACATGAAGGATTTGTCCCTCCCGTTGGTGTACTAGTCACCAACTTTTGCTCCCACAATTGTTCTCCCTTTCTATCCCTCCCTTTATTGGGTAGGAATTGCTCGGGTTCTCTCGGTTACCACAACTAGAGAAGACAAACCATTTTTAGAGTCAATTGATGTCTATGAGAAGCCCTGAGTACCCCACTGTAAGGAGGTGAAATCACCCCTTTATTAAAAATTTGAAGAATTAACATCCATTCCAAATACTCTCAGAGGTATGATGGAATGGTCATAAATTTTCCAAACTTATTAAACATTGGTATACAAAAGACCATTAGAAAGCAGCGGAATAAAAAATAACTGACTATATTCAATTTCATAAAAGGTTTACAAAAATACATCAAATTCTCCCATTAGGGTTTACATCAAGATACACAATCATGATCTAGATAGAGGGAAGTGTAGACTACTACAATCTTATCTCCAAGTAACATCTCCATCAACCGAGTCCAAGCCAAAAGCTAAGATCGTCCTTGTCTTATCCATCACCTTGCTTAACACCTGGGTGGTTGGGAAGGCACCCAGCAAAAGGGGAAAGGGAAGAAAAGTATGTGTCAGAAAACTAGTCTAGGATATCAAGATAAGTAAAGTAAATAAAAATAGGCTAGGTTTCATCATATGATGATGATAACAAGAGTACGAGGCTATATAAAAAAGAAGCTTGCCATTAACAAATATAATAAAAAGGATTTGCATTTAAGATAATTATGTCTACCTAACTAAGTAGGGTTGAGGCACCTACCAGACCTCTAACCTATAGGTGAGGGGAAAATAAGACATTCCCAGTCACCTACAATATTATGGGGAGAATAAGACATTCTCCCGGGCGATTATTTACATGCCCTCTATGGGTGGTTGTACATAAGTACCGCTACTTTAAATTAAATAGAACATAAATCCACATGCTAGAAAAGTAGTCATGGAAAGAGTAGTCATAATATTCAATAAGCATGGAAGTGGGGTATAAGACCCAAACAAGAAGAAATTATAATCTAATTTGAGGCATGAACAACAATATGATTCAATAATAGAATATTTAGGGTTCATTTAAGCCTCATTAGGGAAATATAGGGTTGGGCTGCAATTATCCCAACATAGGGTGTAAGGAATGCACATACATAAATAGAGATTTCACATACATAGCACATGCATAAATAGGGATTGCACATACATAAAGAGGAATTGCACATACATAAAGAGGGATTGCACATACATAAATAGGGATTGCACATACCTTTCATTATGATTCATATTACCCACTTTCATCACTTGATTGAGTCCATGATCAATTTTTCCTATTTTCAATTTGTATACATGAATTACAATGATATATATGCATTAAGGTAGAGAAAACCCATATTTTTACTTTTTATAGAAAAACCTCGATTTAGACTATGAAAACATCACCATAGACTGATTTAGCTTCTTCTAATTAAGAAAACATATAATTTTGCATATTTTGGAGTTACGATGATTAGAGTGTATTTTTGGTGATTTTTAACTGATTAAATCATTTTCTAGAAAACCGCCATAAAAAAAACTCAAAACCAATACTTGGAAATATTATTATTGAAAATAAAATGTTTTTTTTAGTTTAGGACATATTTGACTTTAGTTTTTAGATAAAGGAATCAAAAGTTATGAATTATTGAAATTCGGCCAATTAGAAACTGACACATCATCAAACCAAACAAGATAAACAAAGAGAGAGAGAGAGGGAGGGAAAACACCATTCGACCTAATATCATGGTTTTAGATTAATAGTTATCCAAACTAGATCTTCTAGAGAAGGTAAACCGGTAAGAAACCAAAACCCTAGATGAACATGGTAAATAGAGATGGAAATCATCAATTTTAAACATAGATGCATGAATTTTAAGCATGTAGCAAGAAATATATGAGAAGTGGGTTATGAAACTCTCCTCTAGGGAAGATAAGAAGGTCCAAACAGCAAGGATCTGAGCTTAGAAGGTCTGGTTGCTCCAAGCCTAGCTCCTTTCTTGGAGAAAGATCACCTTCTCAACTTAGAGGTGATAAACCCTAGCAAAAGTGCATGGAGATGAGATGTTTTAGGGTTCTAGGTGGAGTCTTACCATGGAAGGTCATGGTTCTGACCTGTAAGAAGGTGGGAGGATACTAACAGAATGAAAATAGGGAAGGAAGGGAGGAAACTTACTAGTTCTGGTCGAAATTACCATGGAGGATCTTTAGAATCCCTAATAGAGCAATTTGAAAACCCTAGGAGCCTTCTTCACCAAGGTAGGCTCCCTCTATTACCTTGGGACAGAAACTTCATGGCCAAATACAGAAGGAAATATTATCTAAGATAGACAAAAGAAAGGGAGATCAAGAGTTTTCGAATTTTTAGTTGGGAAGGGGTATACATGGCTATATATAGAAAGAGGTGAAGCATGAGGTGTCTTAAGGGACTTTCCATGTGTCTTTAGCCTAAGGATTGATGCCCATGCAAGAGGACAGATCATAGAAGCTTCATGCATATCAAAAGTCGGTCCTAAGAGCCCATATATCCTTCTAGGCCATCCCCGCCGTTTTTCAAGAAAGAAATAACTTCATTGGTTGATAGCTTTTAAGGATAAGCATCTTTATAAAGAGGGTAATCCCTATAATGCCCTTGGAAAGAAATACCATCAAACCAAGGTGAAAATAGGTTCTCCAATGGTTTAAAATCCAATTAATGGTAAGGGAATATCTAAGGATTAAAATCTAGGTGATAATTTGCAAGAAAAACCTCTCAATTGGGTAAATTGCATAAAAGTCCAGAATGTACATATAATTGCATAACTTGCACAAACAACATCCAAATCGAACCAAATTTGAAACTTAGGATCATTTTATGTTTTCAAATCATATCAAAAAGTTATATTAAGGTTTAGAGCACTTAGTTATGGTAATTAAGCTTTCACTAAGGTATTTGTGCATAAACCCTTCCATTGGTACAATTAGTGAATAAATGTTCACTAAACCATTATATTCTCTACAAATTGAACAAAAAGGCCAAGACAGATAGAAATGAAAGGAAAAGATGGGAAATAGGGTCAAAAGACAAAATTCTAGAATTTGGTATGTTACAACACTCCACCCCTTAAAGAGGATTTCGTCCCCAAAATCATAAGCAAGAAGGGAAGGGTGAGTGTGCAACATCTCATCACAAAACTTCAGGTTATTTCTCCAACCTTAATTTCTACCAAACAACTCATCAACATATACTCCACAAGCATATCGACATAGGTTAGGTTATCAAGGTTCACCTAGGTTCCATTATTTAGATATTCTTTTTAGGAGATTTAACATTATTTACATTTTTGGCTCATTAACATTATATTCATTATGATATCACATTATCACCATTATTTTAATTATGGCATGCCATAATCAGTTTATTACTAAGGAAGTTATATTTCATTATCATCCATGAAACATCGTATATATACATATATATTTCTCATTTATCTTACTAAGAATTTTGGCAAAATTATGGGTTACTCAATTCCTTCAATATACTTGATCATTATCCTTAATATTTTGAACTTCAAATTCATTATCCTTATACTACACCACATTTATAACGAATTATTTTGCATGAATTATTCAATTTGTCATTAAATCTTCATTCAATCCAAATTATGTCACATCAATTAAATATATTTATATTAAACGTTATCTCATTACCAAATTATGTTTATTTCTCACATTAATGTCATCATTAATCATTTTCTCATATTTATTTATATTATTTATTTGCACATTTATGTGAATCGAATCACTTCATATTCATATTGAAGCCATTCAATGTATTTTAATGATCAAGGTGAGGCATATTATGAAGTGATTCACATTAAGTGACTAATCGTGTGTGTATTAGATAACAAGGTAACATACCATGCATTTCATATTGATGACTTGATTAATATGTGATTAGATGATTATATATATCATTTATGTGTATCAAAGTATGTTAACTGATTATGGCACCTAATGTCATTAATGTATCATGAAAGGCATTAAGGATGTATATATTAAGGTTAGATGATTACAACTTAGGGTTCATGTTAATATGATCACTATATTTTACTTAGCATGTATTAAGTCCAAGATTAGGTTACAATCATCTTACCCATTATATCATTAGGGTTTATTACTTTATGACATGGGAAACATCATGCTTATCCACTATTAGTGTTAAAATGTGAGTTACTCTTATTATGTGCATTAGATATTCATTAGGATTCAAACAAATGAACTATTCATTAAATTATCATTATATGTTCTTTTGAATACCAAGAAACATGTGGTTATAACTATAACTTGTTTGGTCAAAACTAAGGATTCAAGCACACTAACTTACTAATTAGGGAGTCAGGGTTTCTAAAGTCAGAGTAGCTAGATTTTAGTATGTTACATGACTCCATCCCTTTGGAAAGGATTTCATCCTCAAAATCTAACTGCCCAAACATCATCAAATCAACTATTCTCTACCCCTTAAAAGGTTTGACCTACCAAGGAAAACTAATCTAGAGATAAAAGGGTGAGTCTAACTAAACCATATACAAGATCCATCACACTTCCACTGTGCACTCTGATAGCTCACTTAACCCCAAACTTCAAAGTCTAGGTTCTAGGGATAAACTATCCAAGCATGTGGCCCCAAGGGACATAAGGAGACTATCTTGGTATCCATCCTCAAACAAGTCATCATACACCTAAAACTTAGGGTTCCCATAGATATACAACATAGATGTCTAAGGTCACTATTTCCTAAAAGCAAACTATTTTGGACAATCCATTTCAGCTTAGGCCAGGCCGGTATCATATGGATCTGGGAGTCCTCATAAACCAAGCAAGTGGCATGGAGGAAAATATTGCCAGTCCCCAGAACCTGATCCTTTCTAGACACCTTTGCTTCAAATTCATGCCCTAATAGTTGCCTAAAGTCAAACCTAAACAACATTAAGTTATGCATATTTTAGTTATGAGTATTTTAGAGTTTTATTAATCATGATACTAATGCGGAACTATAAGGTCCTAAATCAACCTTTCATCATTTATAGATCAACTCTAGGGAAACCATGTCATCAAAAGGAACTATGTAAGGAAGTGATTCTAATTAGGGAGACAAAACTGAAATAGTCAGATTCCGACTACCATGGGCTCTGATACCATGTTGTAAGGAGGCGAAATCACCCCTTTACTAAAAATTTGAAGAATTGACATCCATTCCAAACACTTTCAAAGATATGATGGAATGGGCTTAAATTTCCGAAACTTATTAAACATTAGTATACAAAAGACCATTAGAAACCAGCGGAATAAAAAATAACTGACTATATTCAATTTCATAAAAAGTTTACAAAAATACATCAAATTCTCCCATTAGGGTTTACATCAAGACACACAATTAGGATATAGATAGAGGGAAGTCTAGACTACTACAATATTGTCTCCAAGCAACATCTCCATCAACCGAGTCCAAGCCAAAAGCTAAGATCTTCCTTGTCTTATCCATCACATTGCTCAACACCTGGGTGGTTGGGAAGGCACCCAACAAAAAGGGAAAGGGAAGAAAAGTATGTGTCACAAAACTAGTCTAGGATATCAAGATAAGTAAAGTAAATAAAAATAGGCCAGGTTTCATCGTATGATGAAGATAACAAGAGTATGAGGTTATATAATAAAGAAGCTTGCCATTAACAAATATAATAAAATGGATTTGCATGTAAGATAATTATGTCTACCTAACTAAGTAGGGTTGAGGCACCTACCAGACCTCTAACCTATAGGTGAGGGGAAAATAAGACATTCCCAGTCACTTACAATATTATGGGGAGAATAATACATTCCCTAGGGTGATTATTTACATGCCCTCTGTGGGTGGTTGTACATAAGTACCGATACTTTAAATTAAATAGAACATAAATCCACATGCTAGAAAAGTAGTCATTGCAAGAGTAGTCATAATATTCAATAAGCATGGCAGTAGGGTATAAGACCCAAACAAGAAGAAATTATAATCTAATTTGAGGCATTAACAACATTAGGATTCAAGAATAGAATATTTAGGGTTCATTTAAGCCTCATTAGGGAGATATAGGGTTGGGCTACAATTATCCCAACATAGGGTGTAAGGAATGTACATACATAAATAGAGATTTCACATACATAAAGAAGGATTACACATACATAGCACATACATAAATAGGGATTGCACATACATAAAGAGGGATTGCACATACATAAAGAGGGATTGCACATACATAAAGAGGGATTGCACATACCTTTCATTATGATTCATATTACCCACTTTCATCACTTGATTGAGTCCATGATCAATTTTTCCTATTTTCAATTCGTATACATGTTTTAGAATGATATATATGCATTAAGGTAGAGAAACCCCATATTTTTACTTTTTATAGAAAAACCTCTATTTAGACTATGAAAACATCATGATAGACTTAGTTAGGTTCTTCTAATTAAGAAAACATATAATTTTGCATATTTTGGAGTTACGATGATTAGAGTGTATTTTTGGTGATTTTTAAGTGATTAAATCATTTTCTAGAAAACCACCATCGACAAAACTCAAAACCAATACTTGCAAATATTATTATTGAAAATTAAATGTTTTTTTTTAGTTTAGGACGTATTTTACTTTTGTTTTTGGACAAAGGAATCAAAAGTTATGAATTATTGAAATTTAGCCAATCAGAAACTAACACATCATCAAACCAAACGAGATAAGCTGAGAGAGAGAGAGAGGGAGGGCAAACACCATTCGACCTAATATCATGGTTTTATATTAATAGTTATCCAAAATAGATCTTATAGTGAAGGTAAACCGGTAAGAAACCAAAACCCTAGATGAACATGGTAAATAGAGATGGAAATCATCTATTTTAAACATAGATGCATGAATTTTAAGCATGTAGCAAGCAATATATGAGAAGTGGGTTATGAAACTTGCCTCTAGGGAAGATAAGAAGGTCCAAACAGCAAGGATCAGAGCTTAGAAGGTCTGGTTGCTCCAATCCTAGCTCCTTTCTTGGAGAAAGATCACCTTCTCAACTTAGAGGTGATAAACCCTAGCAAAAGTGCATGGAGATGAGATGTTTTAGGGTTCTAGGTGGAGTCTTACCATGGAAGGTCATGGTTCTGACCGGGAAGAAGGTGGGAGGATACTAAAAGCATGAAAATAGGGAAGGAAGGGAGGAAACTTTCTAGTTCTGGTCGAAATTACCAAGGAGGAGCTTTAGAATCCCTAATAGAGCAATTTGGAAACCCTAGGAGCCTTCTTCACCAAGGTAGGCTCCCTCTATTACCTTGGGACAGCAACTTCGTGGCCAAATACAGAAGGAACTATTATCTAAGCTAGAGGAAAGAAAAGGAGAGAAAGAGTTTTCGAATTGTGAGTTGGGAAGGGGTATACATGGCTATATGTAGAAAGAGGTGAAGCATGAGGTGTCTTAAGGGACTTTCCATGTGTCTTTAGCCTAAGGATTGATGGCCATGCAAGAGGACAACTCATAGAGGCTTC
Organism: Alisma plantago-aquatica; assembly: GCA_963693085.1. Taxonomy (NCBI): domain Eukaryota; kingdom Viridiplantae; phylum Streptophyta; class Magnoliopsida; order Alismatales; family Alismataceae; genus Alisma; species Alisma plantago-aquatica. The sequence goes on from OY856410.1 coordinate 648,547,494, forward strand.
ATGCATATCAAAAGTTGGTCCTAAGAGCCCATAGATACTTCTAGGCCATCCCCACCGTTTTTCAAGAAAGAACTAACATCATTGGTTGATAGCTTTTAAGGATAAGCATCTTTATAAAGGGGGTAATCCCTATAATGCCCTTGGAAAGAAATACCATCAAACCAAGGTGAAACTAGGTTCTCCAATGGTTTAAAATCTAATTAATGGTAATGGAATATCTAAGGATTAAAATCTAGGTGATAATTTGCAAGAAAAACCTCTCAATTGGGTAAATTGCATGAAAGTCCAGAATGTACATATAATTGCATAACTTTCACAAACAACATCCAAATCGAACCAAATTTGAAACTTAGGATCATTTTATGTTTTAAAATCATATAAAAATGTTAGATTAAGGTTTATAGCACTTAGTTATGGTAATTAAGCTTTCACTGAGGTATTTGTGCCTAAACCCGTCCATTGGTACAATTAGTGAATAAATGTTCACTAAACCATTATATTCTCTACAAATTGAACAAAAAGGCCAAGAAGGATAGAAATGAAAGGAAAATATGGGAAAGAGGGTCAAAATAAAAAATTCTATAATTCAGTATGTTACACCCAGTATTTATAGTAGGGTTAGGGTTAGGCTTTCCAGTCTGTGTATGAGTGAAAAGGACCAGAATCTCAAAAAAATTCACAACCTGCAATAGGCAAAATAGTTGGTTCACTAAGCAAGCCGATTGATTGGCACGTGAGTCAACCATCTCACCAAGTGAACTAGTCATTCACCATGTTTCCCAATCCATATGTATTGACATTTCCAATCCAATTAATGCATGACATGATGTCATCACTAATCCTTAATGCAATAAAATTGCATAAGAAATCGAGCGTATCGCGTTATGAAATGATCGTCTCACATTAAAAAACTAATCAGTTCACTAAGTGAACCGATCATTTATCTCCCAAGCTCAATCAAAATTCAACAAATACAATATCCAATCAACCTGACACTCCAACCGGTCATTTCAATACTTGAACCAGTCAGTTGGGAGTCTAGTTTATTGATTTGTTGCTTGAATTGAATACCCAAACACTTTAGCAATTAATTCAAATTATTAATCATGATCAAAACTCCTCTTCTAGGTGTATCCTGTGTATGACCCTATAGGTCCCATATTACGTTGGCAATGAATGTCCATAACCAATTATGACATCACAAGCAAAGAACAATGCCTAGTCATACATCATTGTTACCCAAGTAAATGGAAAGTTGGAGAACAACTTCAACCTACAATCTATCACTCGTGTTTGTATAGTTCCTTTGTCATTGATATCCAAATTGAACTAGAGGAATGGAATGTTCATCCTCTTCAACATTCAATCTGTGTTCCTTGAAGTAGAGCAGACTGTTTCAGATATGTATAAGCTTGATATTACATATTGACTCACATGTGCATGGACATGCATTTCTCAGTCTCACTTATCAAGTGGACATGATATCATACTCCCATAGGAGGGAAAAATCCCATCTACATCACTCACAGTCATCCTCATGTGTCACAATGCACCCAGCCATCACCTTTATGTTAACCCTTATTCAGGATCATGATGGATGATGTCAAAGTACAACGAACATCATGTGATGAATGTACTGACTTTAGGTCTAAGAACCACAATCACTGCCAATACTATAAGAGATGATTTTGACTACCAATTATGGTTTCCATCTATCACTCTTATGGTGGGTCTGTTTGATATACTATTCTCTAACAAGTATCTATGTGCTTGGTTTAATATCACATATCATGACTGATGAGATTCTATCATCAAACAACACACACTCTAGTCTTATGTGTTATTGTTGTTTATCAACCTTCCACAATAACATCCGACTAGGGACATAATAAGAACATATACTCCTAACATCTGTATGATCTCATTGTTCAAGTCACATACTTGAAGACATACATCATCGAGTAATATCATTCTCTAGATATTTATTATGTTACTTCATTATCTCATAACTGAATATAACAGAATAAATTATATGCTTGTCTTTATTATTAATCAAATCACTGACAAGGTATGCCATTACAATCATCATATGATTGGCTTTTTGGGGATACATACCAACACAAACATCGAAAACTCAGACATTAGTCCCAATCCCCTAACTTTGACCAATTTGGACACCTAGTTGAATCACCAACCGTTGTCTAATTTAGTTGGATAATTCAATTCCAAATCAAATCAAAGAAATATTTATTTTCTTTCCCTGACTTGGCTCAGTTTCTCGACTCGTCACTTTTTCAAAGTGACAATAAGTTGATGGATTGACAATCAGTCATTTCACTGAACTAAACCATTAAGTCGATTGATTGGACCTTCTAGTTTCTAGATTAGGCTAGAAATTATCCTATTTAGGATTCATAACCATTTGAATGATATGTTTAAACATGAACTTCAATTCCCTAATGCATCCTTGTGTGTGTGACCCTGTAAGTTTTAAGTTACATTGGTAGTTATTTCCGTAACCTCACAAGTACATATTGGTGCCTACAAACATCATCATCATCATTGTTATCCATTTTAAAGGAATATGTTGAGAACAACATGAACCTATAAAGTGTTCAATCTTACCCTGAGCATATAATTCCTTTTCTCACAGATATCCAGATTCAAATTATGGCATGGAGTTGTCATCCTCTTAACATCCAATCTATGTTCCTTGAACTAGAGAAGATTAATGAGATTGTGTGAGATTAATATCATATATTGACTCACACGACCATGTCCATGCATTTCATAGTACCACTTATCATGTAGCAAGGTATAACTCCAATGGATGTACAAATTGGATCTACATCACTCACAATAATTCACAAGTTTTACAATGCACCCAATCACCACCAATATGACAACCCTTATTCAGAGTCACATTGGGCTAGTGTTAGCTACATAGAACATCATGTAATTACTATAGTGAATATAGGTATAAGGATCATAATTACCACTATTACTTTGAGATATACTCTGATGAATTAGCACAAAATCCATGTGTCATTCTCAAAGTGGGGTTGTCCAATACAACATGTTATCTAACAAGTATCCATGTATCTGAGTTGATATCCAATATTGTAACTAACTAGACACAATCATCACTCACCTTACACATTAGTCTTATGTATTATTTTTATCCTATAATATCGTTAATAATAACTGATTAGGGATATAACAAGAATGCATACACATAACTATACATATGATCTCATGCTTAAGTCCTTAATTTGCATACACATAACTATACATATGACAAAGTAGTTTCTGGCTTAATTTTGAGGACGAAATTTCTTTTAAGGTGTGTAGGATGTGATGGAGTGGACTCTTGGAATCCTTAAATGTCCAATGACATAAGGGAGTTCATACGTGATGAGTTACTTATAAGAGTTATGAGTGCTTTGGTAAAGGGTAGGTGTTGATTGATGTTGACATCATCATTAAGATCCTTAAGTATATGCTCTTTTTGAGGTATTTAATTGAGTGGTCAATATATGAGTTTTGACACAAAAGTTAAAGGGAAGGTAGTTTATATGATGATAAACATTTGGTACAATTTTGATGAAGTTTAGAGGTAGCTACAGGGAGTTATAAGCTTTTAATGAGGATGAGATATATGGCATATTAAGGAAAATGAAGCTAAGTCCTAAATCAATTGGATGTCATGCCCTTTGTTATGTGTTATCTATGTGACCACACCCGACACCACAACATTAACCCTTGAGGAGGTAGCAAAGAATTATTGCTAGGGTATGGTCATGGATGTGAGATGGATGGGTGGCACTCGATCTCTTACCACGCAGTTGGACTGCAGTAGCGGCAGGTAGTTTCTGCGTTCCCTCCACCGACCCATGATGTGGTCGTGGGTTGAGGCATGTAACTGAGAACATGGTTTCTTCAGGGAGGTTAATAGATATCAATAGACCCCCTCCCCCTCACAGCTCCTTTAGCCTGCCAACTGACGAGAATCAACCTGGTCTCTCCACCACAAACTACAGGTGGCGTGGATGAGTTTCTGAAGAGCAGGCGTCGATCCCTTTACGGCGGTGCTAGATAGGAAGACTAGGACAACGATGTCGAGGACAGACGCATGAAGGTGTCGAGTGGAGGACATCCATAAGTCACTGGGGAGCTTTGAGGAGCAGCGCCGATGACCAGACTACGAGGGGAGATTTGCCGGAGAAGGACCGACGGCAGTGCCTGAGAGCACGAACCGGATCCACATCAACCAGCCAGACCTGTCGGCTGCCAGGAAGCCAGATCAAGAGTTCGACTCGAGGCTCAGCTAGGCGGTGTCGAGCTGAAGATGAGGTCTATGGAAGCACTGCATTGTGTGGACGAGGAGCAATCGTAGTAGCCAACCGGAGACCCAAGGGCGGCAGCGCCATCTGCAGGGCAGAGCAAAGCTTCTGTGGCGTCACTGAGAAGGGAGTGGAGGATCTCACAGTAGTGGCTGCATCGTGGGAGCATCGGAAGCAGATGGAGGTCAAAAGGAGGAGACGGACGAACGCACGCCGGAGATCATCCTCCCAACAGTTGCACTTGAGAACGCAGATGACAGCAGCACGCGCTGTGGACAGGGGAGGCGGGCGCCGAGTTCACGAAAGAGCACGACCGTGGCGGCCGGCGCACGACCGTGGCGGCCGGCGCACGCCCGTGGCGGCCGGCGCACGCCCGTGGCGTGATGCATGAGAAGAAAGGGAGGACTGGGCCTGCATCCTTGAACCGTGTCCAGGAACCAAAACCCGGACGGCTCAAGCAAAGGAGCAGCGCGACCCACATGGCCACGTGGCAGCGCACGATTGGCTGGAAAAGGTAATAATCTTAGAATATATGCAAATTTTCAATAAATCATAGAAAATAGCTCGAGCATCAGAAAAATACAAGTAATATACCAAACTTCTCAGAAAAATGAGTAGAACACAATTAAAGCCCAATATCAGGCTTTTGATGCACGAATATTAGTGATATCTTGTTAGTTGTGAAATGCTTAATTGATGGATAATAAATATCAAATGTTGGCCTAAAATTATGAGAATATGTCAGTAAATCAATATTCATGCTTATAATCCAGTGGATGTCAGTGATTATGATGTTGATGCACGAAGTTATGTAATTTTCTTTATATGGCTAATTAGGGATAATAGCCCTAATAAAATGCAATAAATGCACACATGCTCAATAAATAATGAAATTCACAGAGTAAGCTCATATCAGTATATGAAACCTCAATTTTAATTATGAGATCATAATGATGAACAAAATCCATGTTATATGAAGATGAATCTTAATACATGTTATAAAACCCTAATCTAGGTTAATGATGTAACCTAGGGTTAATATGTGCACAAAAAGGATATGGAACCTAATGTTCAGATGATGAACTTTGATAATGAGATGTAATCTGGAAAATGACATCAGTGATATAATCATAAGATAAGAATACAAGTAATGATACACATATCCTAATGAAATAAGAGAAACTCTAATGAACATGACTAGGGTTGAGATGATGAGAACCTGATGATAGTATATGATCTTGTCTTGATCAGGTTTAACAAAGATATAGATGACATTGAGGATATGATGATGATTAGGTTTGTTCTTGATCAAGGTACGCCATTACCTCTTACTTGGGTTAGTATATATTATGCTTGTGTTATATGGTAGTAAAGACTTGGCATATGGTATTAATTGAAATGATTGTCTTGTATGATTTGTTTCTTGAATTTCCACACGTATTGCTATGAACACATCAAACATAATATATCTGTTCCATTAAATGAAAGCACCAACTCTTTGGCACTGTGCTTGGAAGTGACCGAACTCTTTGGTAGTGGTCACGTTGTACATATGGAAGCACCAACTCTTTGGTAGTGTTCTTGGACCCAACTCTTTGGTAGTGGTCACATTATACATATGATCCAACTCTTTGGTAGTGATCATAAATGCCTTAATGTATTCAACTCTCAGGTAGTAAATGCATGGATGATATAATGGAAAATGTGCTTAAAATATGTTTCCCTTTGGTTAATGAAAATCTTTGTGCAAGTATGTGATTTTCTTATATTTCTTCTGTTATTGCCAAGTATTAGTTTTATGTTATTGCCAAAATATGATGAGAGGTATATAAAAGACACGTAGGCATACTCAGTACAATATTCTTGAATATTGTGTTGACGTGTACCACATGTAATCTTTTGTTAGGTTGTGGTTATGCTCTTGAAGAGCATGATAGTTGTGAGTTGTGTGGCGAGCTGATGTACAGGTGGACCCGTTGTCTTAAGATCCTGTTGTTTAGAGGTAGTACATGTATATGCATAAGTTTGTTGTTCAATATGTAATATCAAATGTTGTAACAATTCATATTGTAATTATATGTTGAATGGTGAACATGTGTGTATGGTTTTATTATTGTTCATGTACATGTGCTACTGTGTTTCCTTTTGACTCCCTTGATTTTCTTCTTCTTAGCCTAGTGTGGGATGTTCAAATTGGTATTCTCACTGAGGTGAGGGTTTCAATTTGGATGTCGCACATCAGATTAAGTTTTAGAAAATTCGGGGACATCACAGCTGGTATAAGAGCAAGAAAAATAGCAAAACCTGACATTTTCTCATTATGTAAATTAAAACTAAAGAACCTTGAACTTAATAATACTTAGGGTTAGATTAGTCATCTTTTAGAGATGAGATCTGACTTGGCCTCTAGGTTAGCACCTAGATGTCTGAGAACTAGGTCTAGACTGGTGCTTGTTGAGTAGCAAGTCCTTAGATGTCGTTCTTTCCTTGTAGTGTAGTAGGATGGGACGTTGCACTATTTGGAAATGACGTGCATCAAGGGAAGAGAAACCCTAGACATATTGTGCACGTTGTCTAGAGTAGCTACACTAGTCTACACCATGTTCTCACCCTTTTCACTAGTTTTCATGACACTAGACTCTCTACTATGTGTGGGGCACTCATTTTCTGGATTTGGTTTTGGATTCCAATCGGATCGAACCTTGATAGTTTTCTCTGACGCATGTTTTATCGGAGAAAAACTATATAATATTTTATTATATATATGTATTACAAAAATGTGTCTTCACACATGTACAAGTAGGAGGTGGTCATGTAACCTAAGTGAAAGTGAATGACATCAGTCTAGAAGAGAGAGTAGTTCTAGATTAGATGTCTAGAGCCTTGTTGATATATGTGATAGATGGAATAGATGAAATAAGTTTTGATGATATGATGTAAGTCCTATATAGATGATATAAGATGGTTTATGATGATTAATGTTTGTCTTTGAGGACTTAAGTTTTGTTTTGAGGATTTGAGATAAGTTTTGATGATGCAAGTAAATAGGCTTTTATGAAATAAGATAAGCTAAGTTGAGACAAGGTTGTGAGTATGCATGAGCCTCAAGCTCTTTTACAAAGGAGGACCTCTAGTGTTAGGACCAGTTTTGGGGTTATCTCAAGAGAGAGCGAGACCCACAGGGAGAAGGTCAGAGAACCTAGACTCCAAGATATTAGAATTCTGAGATATGTGATATGATATGTCCTAAACTAGACTACTCCTGAGTTAATGAGTTGTGTTGCTTAATGCATGATTCCTATAGTCTTATTGAACCCTAGATGTCCTTGGGAGGACCAAACCCTAGAAACAGAGAGAGGTTGGTTATGGGTGCATGTAAAAATGAATATGAGTTCCTACCATTTGGGTGAGGGAGAGAGCCCAAGACCCTGGAGGAGGTAGCTATGTTAGTTTGTGAGAAGCCTGGCGCTCGGGTTGGTGGTTTCCCACATAGGAATCTAGTGGTGTATATAAGAGAGTTTTGGGTAAGCATGTCTCATGGGTAGAAACCTATGAAGAGTATGTCATATCATGTTTTGGTTTATGCATATGTGGCTAGAGTTCGTAAGGCAATCACTAGTACCAATGAGGTAATATGAGAATCCTAGGCTAATAAAGGAAAGATAAAGTTGTGTTATGAGATACACATAGAGTTGAGTGAGCTCAAAGAGATTGAGTATGACACCACCCTCAAAATAAGGGTTGGGAGAACCTCAGTTGGACTAGATAAAGTTTTGATATGTGTTTGTCAAGCCACTCACATAAGTTTGTTTAGCACAACCATGATATAATGAAGGTAAGGATGTGATCTAATCTTGAGAAGTGATATATAAACATAATATGACGGAAACTTAGAAATGGTTTAATACATATCAATTCATAAATGGTTAACCATATACATGAATAACGATGATAATGTGAATAGTCGACTTATGTTATGATGAATCTCTAATAAAGTTTTCGACTAATATGAGAAAGCACAACGAGATGACACTAATGATGCATGAGACATGTTACATGAGGTGTTAACCTTAGTGCTTAATAAAGATGAAAAAAATATATATATGTAGTTTGATAGTTAGTACAACTTAACATTTATGACACCTTGAAATGATCTAGATGGATAATGTGGGTTAACTTTAGTTAACTCCCTCCTAAAAGGCACATGTTAATGTTGAACGTGTTCTAAAAATTATCTCAATAAAATATTGATGACACCTTGTTGTATGAGTTAATCTTAGTTAACTCCTATAGAACATGGTAATATTATGTGGAAACCCTAATGCACGTGATAAGATAAGGATGCAAACCTGATATATGAGATTTGTCATGACATATCCTAAGCTCCTAAACCTTGAGTTTAACCTTGAATGGAGTGTTTGTGCACCAAGATGGTTGTAACCCCCCCCAATAGTGCTTTGGATACATGGTTATAGGTAACCTTTACGGATATGTTACACCTAGAATAGTTCGTACATGTGGATGAAGGCAAGATAAGGTTTTCCTTAGAAGTATGAGTATGGTTTATTTTCGAGGACGAAAGTTCTTTTAAGATGTATATGATGTGACAAAGTGGTTTCTGGCTTAATTCCAAGGACATAATTTCTTTTAAGGTGTGTAGTATGTGATGGAGTGGACTCTTGGAATCCTTAAATGTCCAATGACATAAGTGAGTTCATACATGATGAGTTACTTATAAGAGTTATGAGTGCTTTGGTAAAGGGTAGGTGTTGATTGATGTTGACATCATCATTAAGATCCTTAAGTATATGCTCTTTTTGAGGTATTTAATTGAGTGGTCAATATATGAGTTTTGACACCAAAGTTAAAGGGAAGGTAGTTTATATGATGATAAACATTTGGTACAATTTTGATGAAGTTTAGAGGTAGCTACAGGGAGTTATAAGCTTTTAATGAGGATGAGATATATGGCATATTAAGGAAAATGAAGCTAAGTCCTAAATCAATTGGATGTTATGCCCTTTTTTATGTGTTAGCTATGTGACCACACCCAACACCACAACCTTGACCCCTGAGGAGGTAGCCACAGATCAATGCTAGGGTATGGTCATGGATGTGAGATGGATGGGTGGCACTCAATCTCCTACCACATAGTTGGACTGCAGTAGCAGCATGTAGTTTCTACGTTCCCTCCACCAACCCATGATGTGGTCGTGGGTTGAGGCCCTTGAGGAGGTAGCCACAAATTAGTGCTAGGGTATGGTCATGGATGTGAGATGGATGGGTGGCACTCGATCTCCTACCACATAGTTGGACTGCAGTAGCAGCAGGTAGTTTATGTGTTCCGTCCACCAACCCATGATGTGGTCGTGGGTTGAGGCACATAACTGAGAACGCGGTTGCTTCAGGGAGGTTAATAGATATCAATAGACCCCCCTCCCCCTCATGGCTCATTTAGCCTACCAACTGACGAGAATCAACCTGGTCTCTCCACCGCAAACTACATGTGGCGTGGATGAGTTTCTGAAGACCAGACGTCGAGCCCTTTACGGCGGCGCTAGATAGGAAGACTAGGACAGTGATGTCGAGGATAGACGCATGAAGGTGTCGAGCGGAGGAAATCCATAAGTCGTTGGGGAGCTCTGAGGAGCAGCGTCGACGACCAGACTATGAGGGGAGCTTTGTCGGAGAAGGACCGATGGCGGCGCCTGAGAGCACGAACCGGATCCACATCAGCCAGCCAGACCTTTTGGCTGCCAGGCATCCAGATCAAGAGTTTGACTCCAGACTCAGCTAGGTGGTGTCTAGCCTAAGATGAGGTATACGACAGCGCTGCATCGTGTGGATGAGGAGTAATCGCAGTAGCAAACCGGAGACCCAAGGGTGGCAGCACCATCTGCAGGGTAGAGCAAAGCCTCTGCGGCGTCACTGAGAAGGGAGTGGAGGATCTCACAGCGGTGGCTGCATCGTGGGAGCTTCGGAATTAGATGGAGGTCGGAAGGAGGAGACGGCCGAACGCACACCAGAGATCATCCTCCCAGCAGTTGTGCTTGAGAACATTTATGACAGTGGCGTGCGTTGCGGACAGGGGAGGTGGGAGCCGTGTTCACGAGCGAGCATGACCGTGGCGGCCTGCCCACGCCCGTGGCGTGATGCATGAGAAGAAAGGGAGGACTGGGCCTGCAGCCTTGAACCGGGTCCAGTAACCAAAACCCATCCGGCTCAAGAAAAGGAGCAGCGCATCCCACATGGCCACGTGGCGGCACACGATTGGCTGGAAAAGGTAATAATCTTAAATTATATGCAGATTTTCAATAAATCATAGAAAATAGCTCGAGCATCAGAAAAATACAAGTAATATACCAAACTTCTTAGAAAAATGAGTAGAACACAATTAAAGCAAAATATCAGGCTTTTGATGCACGAATATCAGTGATATCTTGTTAGTTGTGAAATGTTTAATTGATGGATAATAAATATCAAACGTTGGCCTAAAATTATGAGAATATGTCAATAAATCAATATTCATGCTTATAATCCAGTGGATGTCAGTGATTATGATGTTGATG